>CM062810.1:346945953-348301787 GCA_031772625.1 Pinus tabuliformis | reverse complement strand
AACTACTACATTGCATTTCGATGTTACTCTTACCACCAGTTGCACCCCACCACAAGTGGATCCTACATTGTATCATCAATTGGTTGGAAGTATACTCTATTTGACACACACCTTGCTTGACACAACTTATGCAGTAGGGATGGTTTCTATATTCTCTCGGGATTCTCATCAGAGTCACTGGAAAGCAAAAAAGCATATTCTGAGATATTTTCAGTGGACTTCCAATTTTGGCATTTAATATATTGTTGGTTCTCCTGAGCTTGTGGGTTTCACAACTTTGACTAGGTTGGATCAGTGGATGATTGAAAGTCCACCTCTGAATTTTTTTTTTGTCTTGGTTCTACTTGTATTGCTTGGTCTTGCAAGAAATGATCAACAATTGTATAATCTACAACAAAATTTGAGTATTGAATTGCAATTATCACAAGTTAAGAAGTTTTTTGTTGGCGAAGGTTATTACTTGAGTTTGGCATTCAGCAGGATCAACCTATTGTTTTTTGATGTGATAATCATAGTGTAATACGTATTTCTAGAAATCCTATGGAGCATCAAAAGGCCAATCATATTGAGATATGTATGCACTTCATTCACCAACTTATCCAAGATGACATTATTAACCTGGAATATGTACCTATTGAAGAATAAGTAGAAAATATTTTCATAAAGTCCTTGGCATCAGCAAGGTTTCTTTAATTATGGATAATGCTTAGATTGAAGGAAGTTGTCCTTGGGGGGTCATATTGATTCCTTCCTTCACCTCTTTATTTTTCTCTTTCTTTATTTATTTTCTTATGTACTCTCTTTTTTTTGTTGCAAGTGGGGGGTGGGAGGGGGGAGTTTTTCCTATGGGTTTTTTTCTTCTTTATTTCTATGTTTCGCTTATGGGGGGTGTTAGAGTTCCAATAAAGAAGCCTTGGAAATTGTAAGCTTGCACAAAATCCTTATATGTTGCATTGTAAGTCTTATCTTCTAGCTATCACTAGAAGCTTCCATTGCTCCTATAAATTAGGTTGATGTACAACGCCTTTCCACAAGAAATGAATTATTTTCTTCATTCTTCAATTTTCTTGATCTCTTTCCTAGAGGTTTTTAGATCTTGCAGTCTGATTTGTAGGTGCTTTTGCATTCTTACGTCCCTTTCCTTGATGGGAAGTGCGTGACCAACACCAAACCCATGCCACGATCATTTATTCTTAACTCTGCAATCGGTTCACCACTTGCTTGATTTGTCTCGACCGAAAACTTGTTCCATATTGTCTCCATTGAACTCTCTCTCATTGTGTATATATATAAGGTGCATGCGACCTCCCAAACTAACATGATAGTTGGGAGGCACATTCTCTCTACTTCCTGTGTCATTTCATTTGCCAGCGAACATGTTGATCTTGTGATCTATCTTATGCTCATTCCTTTGTTCACTCAGGTTTGCATGCCCATCACATCATGCCAACTCCAGTCTAACTGAATGCCTCATCACATGTCGCAAAGCTGACCATTCCATTGTGCCAATCGCACCCTTGTTGCACATTTCCACCTGCGCCACATGATGGTCGGTATACAAAATTCAAGTTTCTCATCAGATGCTCTCATATGAGGACCCAACCAATGTCTTGAGTGCATCCATGTCTTGTGACCTACCCATCACAACTCTACATGGCACCTCAAACTCCTCTACTACCCTAGGCACATACCTTGACTAGGAGATGATTTGAGATATCACTCATCTCTTGCGCATGCACCTACCTCGGGCCCTAGGGGCATTACAATAGCTTCTAGGTAGGTTTTCTAATTAGATCAAGCATTAAGAAGTAAGGCTTGAGAAGAATATGCCAATTAAAGTCGCTTTCATATATAGCATCCCTATGTTACAGTGGTGTAGTTGGATGCCCCTATAAAATAGTTTAGGGTTTTTTGGAATATCAAGAAAGAAAACAACAAGAGGCTCAAAATAATAATAATAAAAATTGGTGTCCATGTTTAACCCTCATTTGATTTTAAATACATCGATGTGTGTTTTGGTGATCTATCAATAACTTTCTTGCAATGGGCCTCAAGTCCTTTCTTTGTATTTTCATGAAGTTATTAATGAGCATGGGCTAGTTGTAAGTGAGTTGTTTGAGGTGGATGAGGATAGGATAATTTATTTAGCCATTTAAGAGTGGGTCATATGAGTGAAGCTCAGTTGCATTTTTGTGAAGGATGTTTTTTTTTAACAACTTTACTTTATACTCAGGTGGAATTTTGTGGTGGAGTAAAGTGGTTATCTTCCCTTTGAGTTAGATGACTCAAGAAACTAGAGTCAATTGATCTTGAGCTTACTATTTGTTTTGCAAAGGTTGATTTCATGCTCCAGAGGGGAGGGCAGTGAAGAATGAAGGCATAAGATTGTTGTAGTAATATACATGTTTGTTTGGTATAATGTTGTGTACTATGTAATTCATTAAAATGAATACAAGGTTACCTATTTAATAATTATAATAATATAAAGTAATTTAATATCAATTAATAGTAAAATTTAAGTTAGCTTTTTTGGGGGAGCTCAATTGGAAAGCCTATGAAAATGTAAAGTAAATGTGAGTACAATGTCCTATGTTCAAATCCCCTAGATTGTCTAACCCATGATTATGTTTTGGGGGTCATCACAAACCCACCTAGGGGTTATAGTGGTAGCGGTGGGAATCGACCCCATGTCACATAAGTACAAGATTAACCTAGTTGATGATTCCCCTAGGGTGGTGATATTTTCAAAGGAAAGCTTCAAGAATCAATTAATATGTGTTTTATTAAAATCCAATGAATGTATGGATAAGATTTTTTTTGAAGCATTTCTATTTTACGAAGGTCCATACTTTGAGACATTGAGGGATGTAGTAGAAGGCAAATAATTGTTTAATAGTCTAGGATGCTTGTGGTAAGATTTCTTTGAAGAATTTATGTTTTAAGAAGGCCTATACTTTGAGACATGGAGGGATGTAGTAGAAGACAAATAGTTGTTCAATAGTCTAAGATGCTTGTGAATCAGAGAATCTATATGTCATTGGGGTTATGAGACAGGGATTGTTGTCAAATATTTTAGGGGAGATCTAAGATTTGGAAGTTCCACATCATAACTTTACGAGGGTTACAAGACATTTCAAGTGCTAATAATATCCAATGATGTTGGGAAACTTGGATCATAGTTAAGAGATTATATCTTTCAATGGGATAGGGAGCAACTTGAAGAATTTTTTCTAGTCCAAGTATTGTTTTCAAAAATGAATCCTCTAAAGAATGTGTGATTTTACTTTTAGATATGACCACATGTGTTTATTTTCAATGATTTTTTTATTTTAGTGGTGTAAGACTAAGAGGGGCCTTAGATTATAAAACATATTTATGTCAAGTTGTTAGGCATTAACTTATTGTTGAATGACGATTAAGTACCTCACAATAGAATAGGGAGAAACTTGAAGGAGTCTTACTAATCCAAGTATTGTTTTAAAAAATGAAGCCTTTAAAGAATGTGTGATTCTATTTTTAGTTGTGAAAATGTTACTTGTTTTAACTGAGTTTTGTTTTTAGTGGTGTAACCCTAAAATGAGACCTTAGAATATAAGGTTTATTTATGTCAAGTTGTAAGGCATTAAATTCTTGTTGAATTCATTGAGATAGTAAGTCAACCACCTCCTTTCAAATAAGAAATAGTTATATCTTATAGGAGTTGTCTTTAGTGCAACTTTTTGGATTTTCCGGTGCTGGAATCCCGCGGAAAAAATTGAGGTTAAATCTTGATTTGTGTTATTCAAAATGGTTTTTTAACTGCATATTTGGATTCAGCACCCTGAAAAACCCTTAGGACGCTTTGATTGTGGAGGCATTACCCATCAAACTTGTGATTTCAATAAATTGTTGTTGGATCCTGAAAAACCCTTAGGACGCTTTGATTGTACAGGGATTACCCATCAAACTTGTGATTTTAATAAATTGCTGCAAGATTTTAGAGAAATTTGACTGGAAAACTCACTAGAAAAACTTACAAAAAATCGTACTAAAGACAAGTCCTATCTTATAACCATTTTGAATCTTCAAAGATAAGCCATGATAAGCCATGAAATAAACAAGTTACATTGAGGGTTATGCTTGGCTAGATACATTGAGGGTTGTTATCGCTTAGACGGGTGGCAGTGGAGGCAAAACAAGCTACGGGGGCAACCTTGATGACGATTGAGTTGTTTCAAAGTGGGAGGGAATATTTTCACAGCATGACCAGTGGGGTCTCGACCTCCAGTATTTTTCTCTCTTGCAGGACCTGTCGTGCGATGGATCTCACACATTTTCGACCAGATCCGTCATTTTCTTTTGGTTTTTGTTCAGATCGCATGAGTTCCAGGGATGCAGGGTTTTTTCGATGATTAGATCTGTCTCTATTTACATATCAGAGTGTGGATAAAGCCAGAGGACCTCTAACACTCGGTGAGATCTACGCTGACGATAAGCAGTATGGAGACCGCAACGAGTTTTTGACCATTGTTGTTAAGATCTCAACAACAATGGCATGCTCAAACAAGGCGATATTCGCCTATGTCAAGAGTATGACACGGATCTAGCCTACACGAAGATTTTTTTGGAGAGGATTCCTACCTGCAAGGAGAATCACGCCGTCGATGGGAGGTTACAGTTTATCTCTAAAGGCTTTAACGATCACCGATCGGAGGATCAGATTTTCAGTTGGAGGTATGGATCGAAGCATAATGGTTCTCAGGTACCCCGTTGTGAGAGCTCTCAAATAGATATGGACATGGGAACATCTTTACAATTTTTGTTAAAATCCCAGATGGAGGATAAGGGCTAAGAAAGCGGAAGAGGACCTGGTACAAGATTTGAAGGAGAAGGTTCAAGATAAGGTCGAAATCTCAAAGCATGATCTATGAAGGGAAAGTTTTGCAAGATGCTTCGTGATTGCAAGAATACAACATCAAAAGAGATTTATATATTATCTTAAATCTAAGTCTGCGAGGAGCACTGCCCTAAACATGGTTTTCAACAAGTTTTTTCAAGGGCATGGGCTCGTTTAAGGAAGTTGTCAAAAGAAAAGATAAGACACAAAATAAATCTGATTAAATCCTAAATGCTCCAGGCCCCTACATCATGGAATAGATGAATCACGCTTCGGAAATGACAATAGATCTTTCAAAGGTTAACGGAATTCATACAACCTTCTAATCCAAAGAAGTTATATGTAGATTTAATGGCTTCTCACTAAAACCAATGGATTTTTTCTACTAGGACCCCAAAGTGCAATATTTACATATATTCCAGGGGATTTTTCATCTTAAAATTTGAAACATTGTAGGACATGGACCACGTCTTAAAGGAGGGATCATGGTTTTGAGGTAGTGCGGGTCAATTCATGACCCCATGGTTCTTGGGTTTAGATGTCAATATAATGGTGGTTTCCAAAATGTCAATGTGGGTCAGATTGCATAATCTCCCTCTCCATTTTTGGCATCATAAAGTATTAGAAGGAATCGGGAATACAATGGGGAAGTACATTAAGACAAATCTAGACAAAACTGTAGAAGAAATTTTTATCTTTGCTAGAATTTGTGTGGAAGTAGATAAAAGTTTACCTAATCACATTCACATGATTCATAACAATTTGTGTTGGATCCAGTTCTTATATTTTGAAAATACAACTTTTAGATGTGGTATATGTGTTCAAACATGACACTTACAACATATGTGTCCTCGGGCAAAGAAAGATCCAAAAAGGAAAAAGAAACAAACCAAAAAGCCAATGGGATGGCAATTTCTAGAATAGTCTCTTTCAGAATAAGAAGACGAAGAGGAAACATGTAGTCCCACTCTCGTGGAAAATCAGAATCCACATGACATAGTAGTTGGCGGAGAATACTATTTGTTGTTTGAAGCCGAGTGCTCTTGGATGGTGGACAACGGAACTCGAACCATGACCTAGGGTTTGAGGTTTTCGACGATGGCGGCCTACCCAGCGGCCTGGACAGGCAATGTTAACCAGGAGTCTCTACCTTCTCGGGCTACTACCCTCCCGCAAACCTGTTGACCACCTCCATTCGTAGTACATCCGGTCTGTTTTCACAACGACCTGCTCTGTACACTCACTGACTTGGCATTTGTCAGCTGGGGTATTTCTTGGGATGGTTATTTACCTGTTGTCGGTTAGCATGGAGGGCGACATTGTTGATTATTCCGAGGATCTGTTCGCACTGGACCCCCACTGGACTGTTTTCACTCTGCATCTACCGATCACCTCCTCGAATATTTCGCTGGACATCCCCACAACCCTAGTCGGAGCACCTAGGGTTTACTCGGTGTCGGAATACCCTGCTTGCTCCATCTCGACTCAACAGTCTCTTCCATTTCCTGAGTCATCTACATCTACACTATCATTCCCTGGCTTCCCTGAAGCAGTGGACTTACCACCTGATTCTGACTTCCCCTTGCTATCCCCGACCTCCTTACATTTTATCACTTCCTGTCTTATCCCGCCTGCTCCCCCATACCCTTCGAACTCCCCACCATCATATCCCCCAGATTACTCTATCAACCCCCCTCCTCAGGCTTCGCATTCTCATTCGGCCCCTCCACTGGACCCTGCAATCCCCTTCCCTCCTCCCCCTATCCCCGACCCTCCCACCGCCGGCTGCTTCCTAGACTCATCCCCACCCCTTCAGGGTTTGATCGAAATCCCTCTCTCAGAGGCCAAAGTGAATCCATCTCACTCTCAGCAGAATATAACTCCCCCAAATCGGCTAGGGCACCCTGCAAAGCATTTCAAAGGAGTAAAGGTGGGAAATAAGAAGATATCCCTCACATTTGGGGTCGACATTCAGATGGGGGAAGTTTTGGATACCTCTTACCGAGTTCTGGTTGGCCATGTTCGGGGTAGGGCATACCCGGCCGCGCGATTAAAGTAGTGGGTGTTGGAGATTTGGGGTCAGGTCCTCACCGAACTACCATCAATGGTTACCCTCTCTCGTGGATGGTTTGCATTGTGATGGTTACCCACCTGAGCTTATTCCTTGGGTATTATCAAAACACTGCCATATTGAATTGGCTCCGGTTCTCCTCAAGTGATGGAGCCCGCTCTTTGACCCTAAGCGTGAACACCTTGGGACTGGACCCATTTGGGTCAAATTGTTTGGCCTTCCACTTCATTTTTGGTCGGAAGATATATTCAAAAGGATTGGGAATGCTCTCGACAGATACATGGATTTCGACAAATCTTACATGCTGATTAGGAATATTTCCATGGCTCACATCTTGGTTTTCCTTGATACCAGGGAAGTTTTGGAGGAAAGTATGCAGCTGCAATGGAGGGATACTTACAGGGTACAAATATTGGACTATGAGGGAGTTCCATACTAAAGATTGCCCTCTTCTTGCATCTAGCTCTACTTCTGTAGCATAGCCTGAACATGCTACTGCAACTCTGGTTCCTAATCGTCGTGGGAAGGCACCTGTTAGTTATGAGGATGAATAACCGATGGACACACAGGTAGCTCATGGCACTTGCACCCGCAAGGATAATATTCGTCCCCCATCCCCACTTATCACTAGATCGCGTGCGACTGCAACTGCGGCTGCCTCTGATGCGGGTACCATCTCTAACCCTCCATCCCTCCAATTATTGTCATCTGTTTTCTCTCCTTGCTCTTCATTTTTTAATGATGGTTCTGTGCATTCCCCCTCTATTGTACGTACATTGGTTCCATTTACACCTATTTTTTCCCCCACTCCTCCTACCATAACTAGGATACTGGATTCCCTCTCCCCTCCCGAGCCATCCATTGAATCTAATTTAGGTCACTATTATAACCTTTGGTCATTATCTCGTATTCCCCCAGGGGACGATAGTGGCTTAGGCATAACTCCCTTTCATCCGCACTCCAAGATTGCTCATGGTCGTCAATCCAACATCTCTAAAGCCATCCTCCAGGCTGGACTGGATGTGGCAAAAGGGCGACAACAACCCATAGATAAGGTCCTTAGAGCATTGACCTCCCCCCTGGTTCTCCATGAAGTGGATTTCCTATAACTATCAGGGGTTGGCTAGCCCTACAAAGAAATTAGCCTTCCATCATTTGATGGAATTGGAAATGGTGGAAATTATTTTCTTACAGGAGACCCTTGAGTCCAGATCACAAATTACACCCATTCTTGAGGCTATTTTACCTGGTTGGCACTTCGCTGCACTAGATGCCTGCGGGCGATCTGGAGGCTTGTTATTGGGTTTTTAACCCCAGATCCATTAGGCTATTAAATTCCTTGGGGGGTGTGATGGGATTCGTTGGAGCTGATGTATACTCAGTCGAGCTCAGTATGGAGCTAAGGATTATCAATGTCTACAGACCTTGTAACAACAGGCTCACTTTCTGGCAACAGTTACTCGATTTTGAATATTTTCAAGCTGAGAACATCATTATAGGGGGGATCTCAATTTCTCACTGGGTCATGCTGAATCCTGGGGCATGAATGCTCAGTTGGACTTTCTATCGGATGGGATCTTGCCCCTATTGGAGGACCACTAGTTGATTAATATACCCATGCCCTGCATAAAGCCCACCTGGAGGAATCGAAGGACCAGGGATGCAGCTTTAGCCAGAAGATTGGATCGTTCTCTGGTTAAGGATACTCTAATGGAACATATGCCCCTTTATCCACAATGGGTGGGATCAGGGGGCTTATCAGATCATCACCCCATATATATGGAGATTGCTTGTTGTATAAGAAAACCCAATTCACCCTTCAAGTTGAATTCTACCTGGCTTAACGATGATCACTCAGAACAAGAAACCCATTGCTGCATAGCAGGGTCTATCAGCCTCTAAGATATTTGAAAATAAAATGGCAATTTTAAAACAGAAATCTATTAAATTGGCAAAGAGTAATAGGATCAAATATGAGCAGAGCTTGAGAGACACTAAACTTGCAATTGAACAATTGGTTGGACCGGAAGGCCGAGGGTACATCTCTGTTAATGCTAAAGAAAATTTGATTCAACTCGAGATCAAGCGGAATAGGATCTTGAAAGACAGCGATGAAACCTAGCGCCTCAGAAGCAAGGCCATCTAGTTAAAAAAGGGGGATGAGAACACTAATTTCTATCACCGTGTTGCAAATGGGCGTCGGTCCATTAATACTATTTTTCAACTTGCGGATGACCAAGGATCACATGCAAAGACCTTCCATGAGATGGCCAACCTTGGTATATCTCATTTTGGGAGATTATTCAAAGCTCCCACGGAAGCAAACCTTGCTAAAATCATTAGAGTAGCATGATCCGGATTATCCACAGTTTGGTTCTCATTCTGTTGATGTTTCAAACCCCAAAGGGGGTCCATCTAATTTAGTCCTGATGATGGACCCCCTTTTGGGTTTGAAACGTCGACAGAATGAGCACCAAACTGTGGATAATCCAGATCATGCCACTGCAAAAAACTACCACAGAAGCTTAAAATCTAACATATCATTATAGTAGTTGGTCTTTTCCCTAGATATGTGGACCAAAATACAGGTGAAGAACTACTTACTCCAATATTTATGGGGGAATTAGAGGTTTCTATTAAGTGGTTTAAGAAGGATAAGAGCCACGGAACATCTGATGGATGATTGAATTTTACATTGCATTTTTTGACATGATTGAACAGGAACTTCTTCAGATCATTGAGGGATGTCGGACTAGTGGGCATATGTATGATGCTTTCAACTCTACAAATTCACGAAGCAGTGAGCACAGCTCAAGAATCCCTTCACTCTATCAAAACAAAGAACCTCAAAGGTATGATACTTAATATTTATTTGGCAAAATAATTTGATTGCACCTGTTGGCTATACATTTGAATGCTTTTGACCCATCTTGGATTTCCTCTACCATTCATCCAATGGATAATGTGTTGCATATCCAATGTATCATATAGTGTTTTGATCAATGAAAAAACATCCTCCTTCTTCCATGCATAACAAGGGTTGAGACAAGGATTCCCACTATCCCCTCTACTTTTTCTAATGGTCATGGAAGGTATGAGTAGACTCATCTCGACGGATCGAACGCAGGCCAGGGAGAGGGGTATCAAGATCACAAATAATTACATGCTCACACATCTCCTATTTGTGGACGACATTCTCATATTTCTGGATGGATCACTAGGGGATACCACTGCATTTGCAGTGACATTCCGTTTATTCTGCCACGCTATAGGTATGCAATGCAACAATCATAAATCCACCCTATCAGCCTTTGGGTGCAACTAAAATGAGATCCATTCAGCACTTCATCATTTCCCCTTCATCACTCTGCAGATTGAAGAGGGACTCAAATACTTGGGCTTCAGGTTAAAACCATCAAATTATCAGATTGTTGATTGGGTATGGTTGGTTGCAAAAATTGAAAGAAGATTAAATATCTGGCATCGTAGGTGGTTGTCAAGAGTGAGGAGACTGACTCTCATCAAATCTGTCCTGGAGGCCACCCCAGTCTACTAGATGTCCTTAGCATGCATACCAAAGGGCATCCTTAAAAGAATACAACAATTATGTCGCAGATTTCTCTGGAGGGGTAAATAAGCAGGACACACCTTTTCCTAGGTTCGATGGGACAAAATCACACTTCTAAAGAAATTGGGGGGGCGAGGGGGGAGGGGGTGGTGGGGTCTAAAGAAGCTATATTTCTTTGCTAGCACTCTGGCAGCAAAAATGGGTTGGAATGTCCTATCATCCAAGAACCTTTGGATAGAGGTTCTCTATCAAAAGTACATCTCCCCATTACATTTGCATGACTCGATCAAGCTACCTATATGGGATAGGAATAACATATCTACAATCTGGCGGGCGGTACTCAACACTTTGAATCATGTACGAGATGGATTGACCTGGAGAATTGGAAATGGTGGCTCTGTTAAGCTTGATATGGACCCCTGGATTGGTTGTGGGAATGCACATTTACTCCCACCTGGGTTGATTCAACATCTATCGGACACATGACACACCAATTTGGCACAAATTGCAGATCTTGAGCACACTAATATGTTTTGGCAGGTATGGAAAAACACCACCATACTGAATATCCCACCATGTTGGTTGCTAAATTGGAAAAACTATATAACAACATTGTTAGAATCGCATGTCTGGCTAACAGAGTGGGATGACGAACTAAATTGGTCACATTCACCAAATGGGAAATACTCCCCCAAATATGGTTACCTTCTTATTAATGTTGAACACAGACCCATCACATCGGAGTGGTGATGGGCTATTATTTGGAAGCTGAAGGTGACCCCTAGGGAAAAATTATTCATATGGTGCATTCTTCAAAATAAAGTCCCTACTAAGCATACATCCTACTTAAATGCACATTTCATGGCCTGAACTGGTGCGTACTATGCAAGAAGGAAATGGAAACATGTGATCATTTATTCCTAAGTTACACAACCACTGCATCCATCTGGTCCGATGTTACTGCAAAATTACAGATTCAAAACAATTGGACTGGTTTGGATACTCGGGAGGCATGGCACCATTGGTGGTCGTCTTCTCATACACACAAGTGTCGGAACCTGCCTGTGTTGGTATGATGTTATATCTGGCTTCAACGGAACAAGATTATCTTCACGGATACTGAACCATGTTGGGCCAATATCATAGCCTCTCTCACCACTGATTATCTCAGTTTACCAGAGGAAACCCGTGACACTCCTGCATGCAACATCACAGCTGAAATTATTGATTATGATATCCCATGGGCATATTTTGATGTATCAGCAAAACAACCCGGATGTGGGGGAGCCATACTCCTTCATATCAATCATACACACTCCTATAGGATTAAAATGGGATTGGGGAGGGGGGAACAAACAATTTTGCTGAACTTATATCTCTCTGACATTTACTATATTTTTCTCTTGTCAAAGGATGTCGAAATTTGTAGATTTTTGGTGACTCACAGATCATTATTAAATGGTTTAATCAAAAAACTATTTGTCACACACACACACTTCGACACTTACTGAATGATGCTTTGAGACTGAGAACTCATTTTGACATATCTTCCTATCATCATATTTACAGGGAACGCAAAAATATTTTCGATCTCCTATCCAAGGAAGCCACACACCTCCCAAGGGGCATCTAGTTGATTCAAGAACAACAGGACATGGAATCATACAGCTATCATCATCGCCTATTCATGGATGGGCAATTTTGATGGGCTGAGGACCATCGTTTTTTAGTATTTTATGCCACAATTTTGATGTATATATTTGAGTTATAGCATATTTATGTCTATATCACTGAACTTTCATATGTAATTATTCATAGGAGTCTCCCATCAATGGGATCGACAAATTTTTTGAGATAACAGTGCCGATAGTTGGGGGGGGGGGGAGACAAACAATTTTGCTGAACTTATATCTCTCCGGCATTCACTGTATTTTTCTCTTGTCAAAGGATGTCGAAATTTGCAGATTTTTGGTGACTCACATATCATTATTAAATGGTTTAATCAACAAATTGTTTGTCACACACACACACTTCGATACTTATTGGATGATTCTTTGAGACTGAGAACTCATTTTGACATATCTTCTTGTCATCATATTTACATGGAATGCAACAACATTTCCGATCTCCTATCCAAGGAAGCCATGCACCTCCCAAGGGGCATCTAGTTGATTCAAGAACAACAGGACATGGAATCATACAGCGACTATCATCACCCATTCATGGATGGGAAATTTTGATGGGGTCAAGGGCCCTGGTTTTTTAGTATTTTATGACACAATTTTGATGTATATATTTGAGTTATAGCATATTTATGTCTATATTACTGAACTTTCATATGTAATTATTCATAGCAGTCTCCCATCAATGGGATCGACATATTTTTTGAGATTACAATACCGATAGTGGCCAGACCAAAGATAACTAATATGCTACCTAGCATCTTTAGCGTGTAATTTTCCTTATTTGATAATGAAAATTATGATTTTTCCATGGGGAAAAAAATAAGTAGTTGGCGGAGGAGGCCAACAAGGAGGAACAATGGTACCAAGCTTGAGAGCGCCTAAAGCAATAGAAATTTCAGTGCCAATACAACACAACGAGAAGACCCCTCCTAAAAAGGAAGTGGGAGGTTTTAAATGTTCCCATGTATTTGAGAGATTAGACTCAAACAAGGATACCTTGATGAATGCATAAGAAAATCAATTAACACATAAGTGCTACCCCAAATCAAGGAGGCTGGCAGACAGTAGAAAATAAAAAAGCAAGGAAGGGGTAGTTAAGTGACTTTGCACTTAGTCCCAACTCGTAATTTTTTATCTTTTTTATTTTTGATAGTTGGTTGTATGAGCCCCATTTTACCAGTATGACCGAATGCTCTTGAGCATCTGCAAAATGTAATTTTGTTTTATAAATAGAATTATGGTTATTTTCCTCGAAAATAAATAAATAAAACCATTTTCAATTTTTATGAAAGATATATATGTTATTGTAATGATGAAATTGAGTTGGTATTGAATTTTTTTTGAGTTCATATCATTGTTCATTTTTCCTTCTTATAGGTTAATTTTTTTTGTTCATGGCCACCGTACCATCTCAAAACATCACAATATAGCCTCCATGATTCAAATTTTCACAATATGATTGTATACCACTGCACAACAACAATTTCGAAACAAGTAATCAAAGAAAGTAAACTAACCATAAAAGCTAGTACTCAATTTCATACATTGATGAATGACATAAAAATAAGCAACGATTTACTTAAAAACACTAAAACGATTATAGTATAGCCTTTATCTAACAAAACAAATTAAATATGAGTCCATTTGTAGTTACACAAGGCTAGATCCATCTTAACTCCGGATCTATCAAGCGCCGAGAGGGATCAAATCTCTCGAGGTGCAAACCTCATTTTTGAGTGCAAAACTTGAGAAAAGGTTTGCACCTCGAGATATTTGATCCCTCTTCGCGCTTGATAGATCCGGAGTTAAGATGGATCTAAGTTGGTTTCAATCGCGTGTGGTCAAGGAAAATCTATCGAAGATATGATTAATTTTATCAATAATATGTAAATACATGCAATATTAATATAATTATTTTAAATATGCTAAATATGTCTGAGATTAATCTAATCATTTTAATTTTAAATTTTCTTAGTTACCTCAGTTTGTTGAGATGATAAATATTGTTAATAACTTTAATGATGAAAAATGATGAAATAAAATTTTTGAATGCAAATTGACAATGTAATAGTGTTGAATGATAGAAAATGTGAATAATAAGAATGTAGTCAATTACAAATAGTCTTCATTGTGATCAATCTCAAACTAGTTTCTTCTACTATTATTATCGTCACCCTTGTTAGTTTGCCATCTTTTCATATCGATTATATGAAAAGGACAGTTGAAATTGTAAACCATTTAAAGTTTTAGCTCAAGCTGTTGTAGTAAACATCATATCTTGTGTCTTTTGCTCTCCAATATTAATAAGTTGAATTACTATAACAAAAAAATCAATGTACACTACCAATATTTTTTGTGCTTAAACTAAAACCAATGCACACTGATAATCCAACCACTTTAAAATTAATGTACTATCACACATTTAACTACATCAAATCAGAAAACAACATCTACACTGAAATCAATGCATCTAATACAAGCAATCAAATAAGATTAGAACACAATTTCTATGCTAAAATCAATGCATCTAATGCAAGCAATCAAATAGGATTAGAAATTAACATCTACATTCAAATAAATGCATCTAGTGCAAGTAAGCAAATAGGATTAGAAACCAACATCTACACTAAAATCAATGCATTTAGTGCAAGCATTCAAATAGGATTAGATTTCACCAACTACACTAAAATTAATCCATTTAGTGCAAGCAATCAAATAGGATTAGAAATCATTTACATTAAAATAAATGCATCTAGTGTAAGCAATCAAATATAATTAGAAATCAACATCTACATTGAAATCACTGCATCTAGTGCAAGCAATCAAATAGGATTAGAAATCACCATCTACACCAAAATCTATGCATTTGTTGCAAGCAATAAAATAGGATTATAAATCATCGACATTGAAATCAATGCATCTAGTGCAAGCAATAAAATAGGATTATAAATCATCTACATTGAAATCAATGCATCTAGTGCAAGCAATCAAATAGTATTAGAAATCAACATCTACACTAAAATCAATGCATCTAGTGCGAGAAATTTTCTTCCCTCTCTCCCCCTCCATATATATCTATATCTCCCTCCATATATCCTTCTTTGTCTCTCTATCTCACACCCCCAAACACACACACACACTCTCACTCCATATGTACCAATCTCTTTGTCCCTCCCTCCCTCCCTCCCTCCCTCCATCTCTCTCTTCTTCCCTCTTTTCACTTTCCATCAGTATCTCTATCTCCCTTTTCCTCTCTATATCACCCCCAAAACATAAACTCTATTTCTCAAATCTATCTATCTATCCCTCCCTCCTCCTCTCCTTCTCTCTCTCTCTCTTCCCCTTCTCTCTCTCTCCCCTGCTTCTCTCTGTTTCCTCTTATTGTCCTCTCTCCCTCTCTCTCCATCTTCCTTATCACTCTCTTCTCTATCTCCACCTTTATTTCTCTACGTCTTTCTTCTTAACTCTCTCTCTCTCTCTCTCTCTCTCTCTCTCTTCACCCATCAAATTTGTTACTATATCCCTCCATCTCTCCTTTTATCTCCTCTCCCCCCTTCTCTCCATGTCTCCTAATTTGTCTCTTTATCTCACCCCCAAACATACACACACTCTCTCTCCATATCTCCCTTGTCACTCCCTCTCTCTCTCTCCACTTCTAACCCTCTGTGTCTTTCTTCTTCCCTCCCTCTCTCCCCCTTCAACTCCATCTCTCTATCCCACCCTCTCTCCTTCTCTCTCTCTCCCTCTCTCCTCCTCTCTCTCAAGTCATCTCTCTCGTCCTTCCTCTCTCTCCCTTTATCTCCTACCTCCCTTTCTCTTCCCCCATCACTCTCTCTCTCTCTCTCTTCCCTCCAATCCTCTCTCTTCCTCCATCACTCTCCTCCTCTCTCTCAAGTACTCTCTCTCATCCTTCATCTCTCTCCCTTTCTCTCCTACCTTCCTCTCTCAACCCCCATATCTCTCTCTATCTCTCTCTCTCTTTTTCCCCCATCACTCTCTCTCTCTCTACCCTCGAATCCTCTCTCTTACCCCATCACTCTCTCTCTCTCTCTCTAACTAGGTTACTATATACCTCCCTCTCCTTCTCTCTCCTTGTCTCCCACTTCTTACTCTCTATGTATTTCTTCTTCCCTCCCTCTCTCACCCTCCAACTCCATATCTCTATCCCTCCCTCCCTCCACTTCTCTCTCAAGTCCTCTCTCGCATCCTTCCTCTCTCTCCCTTTCTCTCCTACCTCCCTCTCTCTCCCTTTCTCTCTTACCTCCCTCTCTCTTCCCTAATCTCTCTCTCTCTCTCTCTCTACCCTCCAATCCTCTCACTATCTCCTTCTATTAGGTGCCTATAATACTAGTGATTCCCCCATTACTATTTTCATTGTAGCCCTTATTATTATTGTTATACCCCTATTGTCCCAATATTTTTATTATTGTGCCCAATAGAAGCCCACTATTTTTATTTTTGTGCCCTTATATTATTATTGTTATGTCGTCTTTGATTATATTGTGATCCCTTAGACTCCTATATATAGAAAGGAGGTTTTGTCATTTGTATCATCCAAGAATTGTTCATTTGTGTAATGTAAAGGAGGTTGTCCCCTCGAAGAGGCTAATTTCTAAGATGTTGATCTATATTTTCTATCTTTTTGTGAGTTGGTTTCATAACATTTGATATCAGAGCTTTGGATTCTAGGGTTTTGCTGCTCCAAAATAGGTCATCGTGGCATTTTCATTATAACGTGTTTTCTGGGACATTTCAAAAGCTAAAACAAAAACCCATTTGACCTGAAATCTCGATGATCCTCGGGTCTGAATTTTCGATCTTGTCTCACTATATTTTTAGAGATATGATCCAAGGAAGTTAGGGTTTTTTCAGGTTCCAGAATTACATCCCAAATAGGTGACCTTGGGAAAATTGTCATAACTTTCTCTCTGAGTATCATATTGAAATTTCATAAGAAGTTACAAAAAAAGGATGGACTATAGTTTTATTTGCATCGTTTATAGGTCCGAAGGTTGAAACAGTGACACGTGGCACTTCATACAAGTTTCCTCTACTGAAAAAGTGTATAATCAGGTCATCTTGGGAGATTGGGCATAACGCTTTCTTGGAGAATCCAATTTCAATCAGACTTGTGGCTTTGGAAAGATAACTCAGAAGGATACCATAGTTCACAGTTTCAAACTTGGAGATCCAAAATTTCAGAGATACATCAGATACAATATCGACCTCCTACAAAGTGAAAAAATGTGTCTAGTTTAGTTTAGTTTTTTTTTTTTTGAATAATTTTGGTTGGAAAAAATAGTTTGAAGGAATTCAAAGGGCATAGTGAAGCATAATTATCATTAATTGATGCCCCGAATAAAGAAAATGGAAACACCTAGTAAGCAACCTGAAATCTCTAACATGACTCATGAAGAAGAGGATGAAATGCAACATGATATATCAAAATTACGAGACCAAGTGTAACAAAATTCAAGTCTCTCACAAAAAGTAACAGAAGCTAAGATGGATAGTTTAAAGAAAGGAATAGAAGCTAATATGAATGACGTGGAAGCTAAGATGAATGACGTAGAATCTAAGATGGATGGCGTGGAAGTTAAGATGGATGGTTTAAAGAAAGGCGTGGAAGCTAAAATGGATGGTTTAGAAGAAAAACTTAAAGGCAACATGGAAGATTTGAAGACAGATTTGAAAAAGTTTCTACAAGAAATGCTTACTAATGGTGAAAGGGTAGTAAAGGAAAATCATGATGAGAACAAAATAAATGTTAATCATGATTTCATAGACTCTAACGTTGGATCGAAGACCCACCATGTTCCAAATATTGATATGAGGAAGTTTGATGGCAAGGATCCCATAACATGGATACTACAGATGGATCAATATTTCGATCTCCATAATGTGAAAAACACACAAAAGGTACGCATTGAAACTTTATATTTGGAACCAAATCAGTTTGTATGGTATCGATGGCTTTTCTCTTGTAAACAAATTGTCACTTTGGAAATTTTACAGATGAAATGATAGCACATTATGAGGATACAAAAAGAAACACTTTTTTTAGCCAATTGATAAATCTCAAACAAAAGGGTTCAATGATGGAGCACATTGAGGACTTCCAAAAATTGAATATAAGGGTAAAATATATTCCAGAGGAGCATAGGATTGATGTGTTCATATGGACTTTAAAGGATAACATCCAACATGAGGTTCACCTTTGGGAACCTGATTCATTAGAGAAGGCATTCAGGTTGGCAAGAAAAATGGAAAGAAAAATTATGGCAACAAGGAAGCCTACCACTCACAATTATAAAGATGGAAGTGTTATTGCCCCTAGCCTTCCACAACCTACAAGGTTGACACCACAACAATTGGTAGAGAAAAGAGTAAAAGGGCTTTGTTAGAGTTTTGATAGCAAATACACTAAAGGTCACAAGTGTGCTGAGAAGAAATTATTTTACATAGATTGTGAAGAGGAGGAAGAAAAGGAACAAGAAATGTAAAAGGAAGAGAATATACACCAGGAACAAACCCTAGAGAAGGATAAATGAATCTAACCATATCTCGTAATGCATTGGTCGGAATTACCACTCCTTAAACTATCAAGGTAGAAGGACATATCAAGAAGGAAAAAGGTATTAGTGTTGATTGAATCGTGCAGTACCCATAATTTTATTCATTATAAGATATCCAAGGAATTGAATTGCTTCCTATATCTAGCACCATAGTGTCAAGTGATGGTTGCAAGTGGATAAACCATATATTGCTCTGGAAAGTGCCATAATATCAAGCTATTCATGGGAGAATATGTATTGAATAGCCCAATGCTTTCCATTCCAATGGGTGGTGTTGATGTTGTACTAGGAGTCTAATGGCTACAATCCTTGGGTACAATAGCTTTTAATTTTCAAGAACTTTTCATGAAATTTTCTTTAGAAGGAAAGGAAGTTTAATTAAGGGGTATTGCAGGGAAATCGGGAAAGATAATCAGCTCTAACGGAATGACAAAGATTCTAAAGAAATAACAACTAGGCGTAATTACACAATTATGTTCGCTAGAGGTTCCCACATTGAAATCATCTATTTCTCCAAATCTCCAAAAAGACTTGGACAATCATTCCAAGGTATTTGAGACTCCCAAAGGCCTCCCACCTATTCGTGATCATGATCATGCTATTCATTTGATTCCAGGAAGTGTTCTTCCAAACATCAGGCCTTATAGATATCCTTATGCCCAAAAGAGTGAAATTGAATGTATGGTTGCAGAAATGCTAGAGGATGGTATAATTCAACCTAGTCAAAATTCTTTCTCTGCTCTAGTAGTATTGGTTCACAAGAAGGATGGATCATGGTGCATGTGTTCGGATTATAGGGAGCTCAACAAGCTCACTATTAAAGATAAATTCCTCATTCTTGTCATTGATGAATTATTGAATGAATTGCATGGATCAATTTACTTCACCAAGTTGGATCTTCGTTCAGGATATCATCAAATCAGAATGAAGACTAAAGACATTCTGAAAACAACATTTAGAACTCATAAGGGTCATTATGAATTTTTGTTCATGCCTTTTGGCCTTACCAATGCACCTTATACATTTCAAAGTTTGATGAATTCCATTTTCAAACCCTTCCATAGAAAATTTTTGTTAGTATTTTTTGATGATATACTAATCTACAGCAAGTCTTGGAAGGATCATGTTCAACATGTTGACAGGGTGCTCAAACTATTGGAGGAGAAACAATTATATGCAAAAAGCTCCAAATATTTCTTTGTAGTACAAGAGGTGGAATATCTAGGTCATATTGTATCTCATGAAGGTGTTAAGGTAGACCCTAGAAAAATTAAAACCATTAAGGAATGGAAAATCCCCACATCCATAAAGCATATGCGAGGATTTCTCAGGTTAACAGGGTATTATCGCAAGTGTGTTAAGAATTATGGGAGAATAGCATCACCTATAACAACATTATTGAAGAAAGATGCATTTTCATGGACTCCAGAAGCAATGAAGGCCTTTGAACATCTTAAAGATGCAATGTTCCAAGCATTGGTCTTAGCTACGCCAAACTTCACAAAAACCTTTATTGTGGAATGTGATGCCTCAAGAAATGGAATTGGTGTTGTTTTAATACAAGAAGAAATACCCATTGCTTTCGAAATTTGTCCAATCAAAGGAAAGTATGTACACAAATCTATTTATGAGAAGGAAAGGTTGGCAATACTACATGCACTTAAGAAATGGCGACCCTACCTAATGGGAAGACACTTCGAGGTAAAAACTGATCACGATAGTCTTAAATACTTTTTAGAACAAAGATTATCTTCAGAAGAGCAGCAAAAATGGGTCACAAAGATGTTGGGTTGTGACTTTGAAATCATCTACAAAAAACGGAAGCAAAATGTTGTGGCAGATGCACTCTCAAGAAAGGATGAGGATGTGGAATCATTTATTTGCGTCATTACTATTATCCAACCAGATTGGATAAACGAAGCAAGGGATGAATGGAAGAATGACAAAGAAGTGTCGACACTCATTCAAAAGTTACAACAAGATCCCAGTACATCTGATACATTTAGCTGGAAAAATGATTCGTTATGGTACAAAGATCACTTATACCTATCTAAGAATTCCCAACAAACAAAATATTCTTATGGAATTGCACACCTCTCCCTTAGGAGGGCACTCAAGATTTCTAAAAACTTACCATAGGGTTAAGAAGGAATTTTTTTGGGATGGCCTTAAATCAGATATTCAAAAGTTTGTGGTAGAATGTTGGTTTTCCAACAAAATAAAGTTGAAACAATTAAGACCCCAGGCCTATTACAACCTTTATCCATTCCAAGCCAACGTTGGGAGGAGGTTTCAATGGATTTTATCACAGGTTTACCCAAGTCCAACGGAAAGAGTGTTATCATGGTGGTAGTTGACAAACTTACCAAGTATGCACACTTTTGTGCATTATATCATCCATTTAAAGCGAGTACAATTTCTACTTCATTTATGGAAACAATTCAAAAGCTACATGGAAACCCAAAGATTATTGTAAGCGATAGAGATCCCATTTTCATTGGCAATTTTTGGACATAATTATTTTCTTGTCTTGGTACTCAGTTAGCTCATAGCTCATCTTATCATCCTTAATCTGATGGGAAAAATGAGATAGTAAAGAAATGTTTAGAAGGATATCTTCGTTGCTTTGTATCCGATAAATAGACACAATGGGTCAAATGGTTGCCTCTGGCTAAATGGTGGTATAACACTTCCTTCCATACTACAGTAAAAATGACCTCATTTATGGCACTTTATGGATATCATCCACTGTCCATCACATCATATTTAAGAGAAAAATCTAAGGTTCAAGTAATGGAATATCACATCGAGCATCAACAACAAGTTCTCCAACTCTTAAAGGATAACCTCACTTTGGAACAGAATAGAATGAAACAACAGGCAGATCAACATCACAATGAAAGAAGTTTTGATGTAGGTGATTGGGTATTCCTACGACTACAACCATTTAAACAAATGTCCCTCAAGCAACCTAAGAAGGTGTTGTGCTCTACAACAACCCCCCATTTCATATTATTTTTCCAAACATTAACCTATGAAATGGGTCCCTTTACAATTTAAATTGGTATCAACGCTTGCCTTGGCCCGAAACAAGTTCATCAATCCAAGAATTGCACTTTTTAAAGCTTTTTGAACAAACCCATTAAAAGAAACAAAGAAATTCTTTGTCATTGCGATAAAGCGATCGCAAGGTCGCATATCGCAATGACATATGAATTACAATTTAGCGCCCCTAAGCTTTCCGCCGATGCGCATTCGGCGCATTCGGCGATCGGGGACATGCGACAAATAGTTGTAATGTTTCCAAAGACTTGTCCCGATGCGATGCGCAATCGCAATCGGATATCGGCGATCATCTCACCCAACTCTTATTGCGCCCAAAAGCTTTTCACCAATGCGATATCGCATTCGGCGATCGGGGGTATCCGATACACACCATTAAAGCGCACTAATCATACCCCGATTGCGATCCAATAAAGCGCGGTTTTCAAGATAAAGTTGTTAAAGTGATGGGATGGCACGAGTCATTTGTATTTAAAGCTTGATCATTCACGCAATCCTTCATCTATGCCCAACCGCCAAAACGTCCATTGCATGCTTAAGTGACTCATTCACCCAAATAACGATATAATGGGCATTTATGGAATGACGATTGAAAACGGCTAATTAATAAGACCATGTCCTAAAATCTTTTACGGATTGCATCCGCGCCCATTTTAAAAGCTAAAGCCATTTCTTACGCCTCTATTCATATGTGCTGTATCGCTTAAGAGTTTTTATCACTATCTCTGTGTATTACGCTCAGTTGCCTCTTTGCGCAGAATTCATTCAAAGAAACTAAGCCTGAGAAGATGGGAAAGAAGTCCAAGAAAACTGCAAGTGCTTCCGCAACACCAGTTGCAGGACAAGCAGCTGCAAACAAGAAAAAGGGTCTAATATCCGATACTACATGCACGGGGCTCACTAGAGTTACTTGGCAAGGAACTTACGACCTAATTGAAGCTGAGCAACCACAAAAAACAGTGACTGAGGCTACCGTGGATTTAACCCAAAAGTCTGATTGTACTCTCAAAGATTTGGCTGATTCGTTCCTTCACAGAATCGCAGCCAGGGAACAAATCCTCCCCTATACAGACGTTGTGCGATGGGCAATTGAAGAAATCCCCATCATGGACAGAACTTTTAATACCAGAGATGGTAGGATTTTCGGGTCATTCAAGCCAGATGACCTAAGGCAAATGTATCATTTGCCTGAGCCAGAGCAAATATATAATAAGGCCTTCGTGGAGAAGTTCACGAGTGAGAATGAGATTGAATCTGAACCTATCAAGGAGTGGAGGCAAAATCCAAACAAGCACAAGCACGAATCCTCCGGTAAGTACTCGGTCGATTCTTTGGCTTCTCCTTATTGTTATGCGGGAATAATGATGTGTAGGCTGTGGGGTTTGCATGATTCTGCCGTTTTTACCATTGAAATGGTTCCTCTAATGGAGGCGGCAGTAAACGGTTTAATTATGGATTGGGCAACAATTCTGTCGGATAAATTAGCAGTAGCTGTTCGGGATTTTAGATCTCAGACTGTTGTTTCAGAGAGGAAAATGCCCCCATTCTACTATAGTGCATATATTTTAGACACCCTTTGTTTCAATTCTGAGTTTCCTATTCTCGGGTGGAGGTGGACTGTACAGGACCCTTCACCCATTCATATATATCACCAAAAGTTGTGGAAATCTTCCTATAAACACCACCTGTATCAAATCTGTAATGGTTTCATGGTGCCCATTTACTATTCCATTTTTGATAAACCCCTTCCAAGAATTTCCTATCAAGCTTCCTTTGATTTACCAGCAGTAGCAAGTTGGTTTGGGGAAGAAAATTTCACCTATATCAGAGTTTACGGCAGTGAAGCCAACCCACATGTTCTCCCTCTATATGTCCCAGATAAGCTACTAGAAAGGGAGATTGCATATCAAATCATGGCTGAGAGTACTACACAAACTCTCAAAAGAGAAAAGAAGAAGGGATGGCCACCTTTTCCCTTCAGATGTGGTGTTTATACTCTCAATGACCTCAAACATGCTGAAAAGGAAGCCATGAAGCTTCAGTCTTTAACTCTGGCCACAATTCCGAATAGACCATTTGATCCATATAAAAATGCTTACACTGCATTGGAACAGGCAAAATTAACAAGGTTTGAGCATAAGGAAGATTTGTTTGATGACCTGTTCGTTGCCGCCGAAACAATTGGTCATGCCAAAGAACTCGCTAGGATGCGATATGATGATGAAGGATTAACTGAGTTCAATAAACTCAGAGAACAGAGGTTGCAAACTCTGCCTCTGGATTTATTGGCAACAACCCCAGCGACATCATCAAGCGGGCCTGTTCGGGAGCAGTTAAAGGAACAGGAGGAAAGACAAAAGAAGGAAAAGGAGGAAAGACTGAAGAAGCAACAGGCAGAAAGACAGAGGAAGGAACAGGCGGAGAGGCTAAAGAAAGAACAAGCCGAAAAACAGCAGAAAGCCCAAATGGAACAAGAAGAGAAAAAGAAGAAAGAGGTAGAGGAACGACAGAAGAGGGAACAAGAGGAGAAACAGAAAAAAGAACTGGCAGATAGGCAGAAAAAGGAATATGAAGAAAAACAAAGGAAAGAAAGAGAGGAGCAGCAGAAAAAAGAACAGGAAAAAGAACGGAGCGAGTCCCAATCTGAAAAGCAAAAACAACCTACCTTCGATCCCGAATTGCTTCAACAGTGGAAGCAATTTGACTCCATTATCAGTGGAAAGGAGGGATCAAAGGAAACAGACACCTCCAAAACAGTTGATACACAGGATGTTACCTCCCCTCAGGTTCTAAGCGGAACCAGCGGCCCACCAAGTTCTAAAGAGGTTGAAGTTATTCCAAAGGACCCCTCCGACCAGATTATCCTACAGATAGAAGATATTCCACCATTGGATGTTTTCTACAGCCCAAGACACAGAGCAGTTGTGAAGCGATCAAGGAAGAGACAAAAGATTGATCAACCTTCTATCTTCCCTGAACAAACTGTCACGGGTAATGTGGTATGGAAGGAGGAGTTAGATCCCACCGATGACTTAACAAAGCTATCACAGTATGTGGGTGCCTATTCGGCGGCAAAAATTGACAAAGCATCGGAGGTGAGCCTTCTATTGAAGAATAAAGACCAAGAAATTTTTGCACTACAGGCAGAATTGCTTGAAACAAAGCAAAGGGCAACGCAAGCGGAAGAACAGTTGCTAGCGCAACAGGAAGAGAACAATCAATTAACCCAGCAATTGCAAGTGGAAAGGCAAAGGATCGATTAGAATGCGATCCAGAAGCAAAAAGAATTGTCAGAGGCATTGGCAAATTTAAAAGCGACAAATGAACAAATGATAAAGACTAAAGATGAGCAAATTGCTCAAATGTCATCACAGCTAGAAAAGTTGAAGGGCACGTCGCAGGTAACAGAATTTAAATCAGAGGCATTAATGATAAACAATGCATTGATATCTCAGGTCAGACTCTTATGTCAACAGATCGCTCAAGCTGAGCCACTGTGTGAGTTAACTACATCGATTAATAAGCAGGTGGAAAACGCCAGGACTGAACTAGATCAAGCAGATGAGGCCATTACAGCATATCTTGACTGGCAAGATACTGATGTAGGAAAAGCAGTAAATTTGCCCAGAATTATAGAAACACATAAAGATATACTTTTCACAGAATGGCACACTCAAGTGATGAAAGCTGAAAGGGCGGCTTCAAGATGTAAATCAACCGCCAGCAATCTAGTGGATCTAGTCAATAACACTCTTTACCTGGCCAATATGATTTCTCAATGTACACTGGGAAAAATGACACCTACAAATACATTGGAGCAAACATGCTACCCGGAATTGGAGGAAAAAGGAAGATTAATTGCTGGAGTTAAAAGCTTAACCTCAGATGCATATTGGTTCTTCTTGATCAAGCCACACACACAAAGATCCGCCTTAAAGTGCCTCACAGATGCAATCGGGTGTATAATCCCCGACATTCAAGATGCCACCTATGCTGCACAGCTCAGTTCGCGCCTCAACAAACCCCCTGAAGTGGAGCCAATGCTTGCCATAAATGAGCTCAGATTCAAAGGAAAATAGCCGGCTTAATGAGTCACCCTCCCGCTTGCCAGATCGCCAGCCAAAACAGGATCAAGAGTTATTGATACCAGCTTAGTAGGATTTCTGTTTAATAGATATTTAAATTAGATTAGTATTTATAGACCCTTTCATTGTTTTGGAAAGGGTCGTAAAATTTTTTAATAGACTTAAAGACTGAAGTTTGCACTATTGTGCTTCAGCCTATATTCTTTTATGAAACTCGGCCAATGGTTCTTAATTTTACAAGAAAGCTTCTTTATGCGATTGCGCACTATTGTCTGTTGTTGGGGATGTTTTCTGAGTTGAATGAAGAACTGCGACATAGCGATTGATATATAGGAGTGTGAAGCAGCTTATATGGTACTTCTATCTGCATCTGTATTCATTCCTTTTATGTATGAATTGTTATGCAATTATTCTTGCTATCATTGAATATATGTATGCGTTGTAACAGCAAATTTCTATCTCATTCCACTATTGGATGTTTTGCGATTTGCCTTTTCTTTTAATCATGCATGTAACAATGATATAAATGATGAAGTGTAGTAATTTCGCTTTTATCGCTTTGTGTAACTATTTATGCACAACAGTCTTGAATGATTTAATATCTATGTTTTAGAGATGGAGTCATCTATATGCCTATCTAAAAGCACAGATCATCAAACACTACACTTGAAAGATCAATAGGTCCCCGGGGTAGATTATAGTTATTATATTCTTGCCGATAGTTTTAGTTATTTGCTTATCATTCACATAACCTATAAGTCATTCATCCATCCCGTTCACCAATAATATTTTGGGAAACTGGTCCCATTATCCCCAGTCGGAGCCACTATTCCAAACGGAAAAGGAGTTGCATTAAGGTCCGGAGCGGGTGGTTTCCCCAATGTTGTTGCAGCAATTTTCGAGGCATCAACATTTTTGGCACTAGAAGACAAAGCCTTGACTGTGAATGGCAAGCAAACCCAAACCTGCAAGTCATTCTAAGAGTAATTCTCCCTCCAAATCTCCTCGTGCTTCTCAATTGCATGCTGGTTTTCCAGCACATAATCAAGAAGAAGAGGAATCAATTACCACTGCTCAAACCCATCAGACCCCAGAACAATTAAGTCTTGAATCTCCTGAAGTCCAGTCTCTTATCCATAAACTTCAGAGCTTCTCGATTTCGCCACAGAAATCTGAGGTATCACAAAACAGTGTGACTTCGCAGTTCGATTTATCCCATCCACTTACCAGACTTCAAAGTGAAAAGCTTGGTATTGAACCCATCGAATTCCCTTTACCCAAAAGGAAAAAGGCAAAGAAAAATACTGAAGGATCTGATAGTGGAGAACTTTCATCCACATCCTCCATTTCATCTCCCCATCTGAAAAGTCAACCATCCACTCCTCCATTACATATTGTTGTTCATCAGGGATCGGAAGCCACAACATCCCAACCTGCTCATTCCTCAACTTTATTGCCTCCTCATTCATCTGGAATCCCAACAGTAGTATCAACCCCTGTTGTTATTATAATGACAGATCCATGGACCAGGCCTGGTGCAGTCAATATGCCTGCACCATTGCATCCTTTACCAGATGCCCCTGAAAAATGGCTGCCCAAGTTTAATCCAGATAATGGGACCCAAGCTGAGGAACATATCAATAATTTCATGTTGGCAGTCAACTTGAAAGGAGTATCAGAAGAAGATGTTGTTGTTAGACTCTTCCCTTACACATTGCAAGGATCAGCAGGATCCTGGTATTTTTCTCTACCCTCTGGTTCCATTACCAGTTGGAACACATGCCAAGAGCAGTTTCTTACCAAATATGGAGATGATAGGTCTTTGGCTACTTTAATAAATGACCTCTCCAATCTGAGAATAGAGCATAGGGAACCAATAAAGGAATTTAATGCCAGATTCAATAAACTCCTGAACAAAATCCCTACAGCTTCCAAACCAAGTGAACAGATTCGAAGCGAATGGTATATCACTGCTCTACCTGCCAATATAGCCATTTTTGTAGATAGAGCTGGGAAACCTACCTTAGCCGAAAACATGAAAGAAGCACTTGCTGTGGAAAAACGCATAAATGCCCTAGAGAAGAAAGCTGCTCTAGAAGACAGAAAAGCCAAAAAAGTCTCTTTCAAAGAGGATTCTAAGAAGAAAACCCCAAAAGACCCCTATGACATGGAGGGTTTGCAAAAAGTCTTGAAGACTTTGTCTAATGAAATGGTTGACATAAAGAAACAGGTGGCCGAAACTTCAAACAAAAGACCATTTAGGACTTATAGGAAAACTGAATCAAAGCCACCCAATGTCATATCTAACGCAGATTCAGAGCAAGAAGAGGAGGAAGAAGAGACAACCACTCCAACAGATGATGAAGAAGAAGTAGCTGAATGCCATGGAATGTGGGATTTTATACTCCCTAATTCTGATACCGATAATGAAGAAGAAGCCTTCCCAGTTACCACTAGAAGTAAAAGTACTTCTGAACCTGTCCAGGCAACTTCAAAGAAAAGGAGTGCAGGTGCTACCACAACCAAAGAAAAAGTGCCTCCAAAGAAAACACCTGTGGTAGTTCCTCAAAACCAGCCTTCAAATTCTAATTCTCCTTCAACATCTAAAACCTTAGTGGTATCCGATTCAATGGAATATAACATTGTTGATGACATGAAGAAAACTAAAGCAAACATAACCATGTTTGAACTTAGTAAATTAAAACATCAACAAAAGTTACTTCTCAAAGAATTGAATGTTGTTCCTTCTACACCTCTTCCTGGCGCTAAAGCTGCTAATGATTTAGGCCAACCCCCTCCAGGTATGGTTGAAGCTACTGATTCAATTCTGATAGGGGACAGATCAAATTCCCATACTCCTCCTTTCCTTCTGACCTATGAGATATATAACAGAAACCTACACAACTGTTTAATTGACTCTGGGGCATCATCTAACATAATGCCAGCTTCAGTTTGTTCTAAACTGAACATTGAACCCCAGAAGTCTGCCATCCATATTGTACAGTTGGACAGAACCAAAGTACAGGTTGTAGGAGAGATCAACTCCGTAACCATCAGGTTGTCAACAAATCCTAGGGTAGTGCAAAGGATTGACATTCTAATAGCTGATATACCAGAATTTTATGGTTTGATTTTGAGTAGGGATTGGTCCGAAAAATTACATGGGTATATTTCCACTGATTGTTCACACATGTGGCTTCCTTATAAGGGTAAGCCAAATCAAATAAGGATCGATCGGGAAAAACATATGACCCACACAGTCACCGAATTTGAACAAGAAAACCAACCTGTGGCATTCAACAATAATATTTTGGGAAACTATTCAGCAGAGTCATTCTTTGGCAACTTTGTTGCCCAACCTTCCCCTTTTTCAATCAATCATTTTTCATCTCAAATTGAGAATTTTTCACAAACTGATAAGTCTCGATGTTTTAATGATGATGAGAAAACTGTAAATATGATTGAAAATATTCCTTCGTTTTGGTCGTTGTATTTTGATGGCTCAAAGTCTACTGAAGGCTCAGGAGCAGGATGTGTCTTGGTTAGTCCACATGGAGAAAAGACAATGCTGTCTTGTAGATTAGAATTTGAATGTACCAACAATACAGCTGAATATGAAGCTTTGATCCAGGGGTTATATAAAGCAATTGACCTCAAAGTGCAATATCTTAAAGTATTCGGCGATTCTGAGATTATTGTTAAACAGGTTAGGAATGCAATTCATTGCCTTTCAAATCACCTTAAGCATTACCAATCGCTGGTACAAGACCTTACTTCACACTTTCTGGCATTCAACATTTCCTCCATCCCTCGGTCCCAAAATTCAGAAGCAGATTTACTAGCCAATGTAGCTTCCAAGCTTTTACCTTCTGAAGACTATAGCCCTGATAGATTTTCTGTAGAATTAATTTTTAGGCCTTCAATTCCTGATAATGTTACTAATTGGAGAGTATTCAATCATGACGATGATATTTTGCAATTCTTAACTTCAGAAAAGTCTTATGATAATCAAATCATTGAAGAAGATGAGCATGACTCCCAAATAAAAGAAACACCTCAAGAAAATGCGATTCCTAAGCCTGTGGTAAAGCTAGAAGATCTTTATGATATTAAAGACAGATTTAAACCTGTAACCAATGCAAAAATCCAAAGCTCTACCTTAAGGTTCGAATTGATTAATTTGGGAACTGAACAATCTCCTCAAAATGTGAACTTAGGATTAGGACTTTCTTTAGAAGAAAAAGAAGCATTCATTAAACTGTTAAGGAAGAATAAACAAGTTTTTGCTTGGAAATATGATGATTTGAAGACTTATGATACATCTATTATCCAACATACCATCCCAACGCTTCCCGATCAGAAACCAATTCAACAGAAGTTAAGAAAGATACACCCAAACTTAGAAACCCAGATTAAGTCGGAACTTAACAAGCTCCTGAAAGCCAAGATTATCTTTCCAGTCCGACATTCAAACTGGGTCTCTAACATGGTACCAGTCAGGAAGAAAAATGGCGACATTCGCATTTGCATTGATTTCCGAAATTTGAATAAAGCAAGCTTAAAAGACAATTTCCCATTTCCTACTATGGAACAAATACTGCAATCAGTGGCAGGCTCTGAATTGATGTCCTTTTCGGATGGTTTTTCAGGATACAACCAAGTATTGGTTCATCCTGATGACCAACTCAAGACTACATTTAGAACAAAATGGGGAACCTATGCATATCAGAAAATGCCTTTTGGACTAATAAATGCAGGAGCGACATTCCAAAGAGCTATGGATACAGCTTTTAGAGGGTTCATTAACAGAACAGTCGTAGTCTATCTATATGACATAACTGTATTCTCTAAAGAGAGGTCTAATCATTTGCACGACTTAAATCAGATTTTTCAACGTTGCAAAAGATATGGTATTTCTCTGAACCCGAAAAAGTCATTCTTTGCTCTTGATCAAGGGAAGCTCTTAGGTTTTATTGTGTCTAAAGATGGCATTTATATCGATCCCGAACGGATCAAAGAAATTTCTGAAATCCCTTTTCCACACAATAAAAAATCAATGCAATCATTTCTAGGTCAGATCAATTTTGTTAAAAGGTTTGTTCCAGATTTTTCTCAAATTATTTTGCCACTCCAAACAATGATTAGGAAGAATTCAGTCTTTAAGTGGGGATCGGTAGAAAAAGAAGCTTTCGATTTGATTAAGCAATCGATAATCAACGCCCCTTCTTTAAATACTCCAAATTTCTCTAATCATTTTACATTGTATACTATCGCATCCGACTCTTCATATGCTGCAGTACTCACACAACTGAATGACAACAACTTAGAAGCACCCATATCATTTTTTAGCTCAAATCTTCAGGGTGCCGAATTGAATTATTCCGATGTGGAAAAACAAGCCTTTGCTGTATTCAAAGCAGTCAAACATTACAGGCCCTTCCTTTTGAAAACTCACACAAAAGTAATAGTTCCTTTCCCAGCGGTAAGGCAGCTATTAATCCAAAAAGAACTGGGTGAAAAAAGGGCAAATTGGGTCACAGCGCTTCAAGAATATGACTTAGAAATAAAGCCAGCAAAGATTGTTAGAGGCCAAGTTTTTTGCAAGATATTGGCAGGAGCATCCAACATTCCCCAATCAAGCGATACAGATCAGAATGAAGCAATCAATCAGATAAGTGTCACTGATTCTGAATCTCAATATGCAGATTTAATATTCTATTTGAAGAATGGTTATGCTCCTCCAAATTTGTCTTACAAAAACAAAAGGGCCATCAGGTTAAAAGCCAAGAGTTTTACTATTATTGATGATGTGCTCTTTAAGAAGAATTATGATTCTATTCTACTAAGATGCCTTGAAAAATCTGAAGCCCAAAAGGTTTTGCAGGAGTTACATGATGGACCGGCTGGAGGACATTTCGGAGTTGACACAACAGCTCACAAGATTATTCATGCTGGCTATTATTGGCCCACTCTATTTAGAGATTTCCATGAGTATGTAAGGAAATGCCTTAATTGCCAAACATCTAGTGGAAGACAAAGGAAATCGGCTTTCCCCTTGCAACCAGTCAACATTGAACAACCATTTGAGCAATGGGGATTGGATATCATTGGGGAAATTAATCCACCTTCTTCCAAACAACATAAGTATATTCTTACTGCTACAGATTATTTCACTAAATGGGTGGAGGCAATCCCTCTGAAGACAGCAAATTCTGAAGCAATCATTGAATTCATAGATCAATTCATCATTACCAGGTTTGGTGTCCCAAATGCTCTTGTTTTTTATAATGCTTCTTATTTCTCAGGTAATGCTATGTTTGATTTTGCTATCAAGAGAGGGTTTAAGTTAAAATATTCCGCTAATTATTATCCTCAATGTAATGGCCTAGCAGAATCCACTAATAAGAATCTAATTAAAATCATCAAGCGAACCATTGAACAGAATCATAGAAATTGGCACAAATCCTTAGTGTTCACATTATGGGTTGATAGGATAACGCAAAAAGCTTCTATAGGAACCTCTCCTTTCAATCTGGTGTATGGTAAAGAAGCAATAATACCCACGAATCTTGTTCTTCCTTCTTTAGCCCTAGTACAGTTCATCGAGGAAGCTCCTTCCTCTTCTATTCAGTTCAGGTATGACCAAATTTTAAAACTAGAAGAAGAAAGAGAAAAAGCCAAGGATACCCATGCCAAACATCAGCAAATCATCAAAGCATCTTTTGACTCAGTCTCATCTGGTTCGAAACAGTTTCAAGTCGGTGATTTAGTTCTAAAATGGGACAAAGCCCATGAGGATAAAGGAAAACATACAAAGTTCCAGAAGATGTGGCTTGGACCATTTCAGATCTGTGGAAAGATAGGCCATTCAACCTTTCTACTGCAAGACTTATCAGGGTTGAGAGATTCTCTCCCTGTTAATGGCCTGATCTTGAAGAAATTCTTTAATTGAGGAGGTAACCCCTTCTCCTTTGGTAGATTTTTGTAGTTTGTAGGATTTGCAGAAAATAAAAGTTGTAGCATATCTTCCATTGACCTTTTGCTGTAGTTGAAAAGTTGTCTCTTAAGAGTAGTATGAATATTTGCTTTTAAATAATAGAACTTTTAACCAAAAGGGATAATTTCTAGGAAATTAGATATCTTTGTACTCTGGAATCACAGTCTAACTTTTGTAAACTCCTCTCAAAACATAGAAGTTCTGAAAATCATTTTCTGTTTTCAAAAGTGGTCTCCAAAGGTTATCAATATTAAGATAGAGACTAATCCATTTCCAGCACCTTCAAACCCTTCACCTGTCATCCATTTGCTCTTAAGGAGAAGATTGTTCACTCCATTCACTAAGGTTTATGATTATTCAGAGTGTAATTCTAAAATATAAAAGATTAAAGATAAGAGGTCTTATTACAAGCCTGCTTACCATGTTCATAGGAAAATAATTTGACTGACATTACCAATACTGCATATCAAAACAGGGTAATGGCTTGAAATTACAAGACAAGGGGTCTCATCACGAGCCAGCTTGTTCAGTTAGATTACTACCAGTGAATGGCATTGTCAACAGCTGGCCACCAAACCAGGACAATGGCTTTTTATCTTATAAACAACAAAAAAGAAAAGGAAATGAAATACAAAATATGGGAACATGTTTTGGATTCATTCTGTTAGTCACACTCTTAAGTGAATGGAACAATGGACAATAGCATGGTTAAAAGGTATCCCTGTCGAGACTATAAACGTTTGCTGGCAACAGAGGCTCTACCTATGACAGAGGGGTTAATTTTAAAAGCTGATTTGGAAAAGTTTTCTGTTTTATCATTATAAACCAACACAGGCCTATTTTGAAACTTAAAATGCATTCATTTTCTTTAGAAAGGGAGAAAGTTAGCAAAATAATTTCACTTTATTCAGAATGTATAGATATCTAGCTATATTAGAATTTTCCCTTTTTGATTGAAAATCTATTTGAAAAAGCTCAAGTTTTTATCAGTTCCAGAGATAACTGGTTCTTCCAGCGAATCGCCAATTGTTGTGCTCTACAACAACCCCCCATTTCATATCATTTATATTCCAAACATTAACATATGAAATGGGTCCCTTTACAATTTAAATTGGTATCAATGCTTGTTTTGGCCCGAAAGAAGTTCATCAATCCAAGAATTGCACTTTTTAAAGCTTTTTGAACAAACCCATTAAAAGAAATAAAGAAATTCTTTGTCATTGCGATAAAGCGATCGCAAGATCGCATATCGCAATGACATATGAATTACAATTTAGCGCCCCTAAGCTTTCCGCCGATGCGCATTCGGCGCATTCGGCGATCGGCAATCCTCCATGTATGAGTTGTAATGCCCCAATGTCAATAGTCCCGATGCGATGCGCATTCGGCGAATTCGGCAATCGGGGACATGCGACAAACAGTTGTAATGTTTCCAAAGACTTGTCCCGATGCGATGCGAAATCGCAATCGGATATCGGCAATCATCTCACCCAACTCTTATTGCGCCCAAAAGCTTTTCGCCGATGCGATATCGCATTCGGCGATCGGGGGTATCCGATACACACCATTAAAGCGCACTAATCATACCCCGATTGCGATCCAATAAAGCGCGGTTTTCAAGATAAAGCCGTTAAAGTGATGGGATGGCACGAGTCATTTGTATTTAAAGCTTGATCATTCACGCAATCCTTCATCTATGCCCAACCGCCAAAACGTCCATTGCATGCTTAAGTGACTCGTTCACCCAAATAACGATATAATGGGCATTTATGGAATGACGGATTGAAAACGGCTAATTAATAAGACCATGTCCTAAAATCTTTTACGGATTGCATCCGCGCCCATTTTAAAAGCTAAAGCCATTTCTTACGCCTCTATTCATATGTGCTGTATCGCTTAAGAGTTTTTATCACTATCTCTGTGTATTACGCTCAGTTGCCTCTTTGTGCAGAATTCATTCAAAGAAACTAAGCCTGAGAAGATGGGAAAGAAGTCCAAGAAAACTGCAAGTGCTTCCGCAACACCAGTTGCAGGACAAGCAGCTGTAAACAAAAAAAAGGGTCAAATATCCGATACTACATGCACGGGGCTCACCAGAGTTACTTGGCAAGGAACTTACGACCTAATTGAAGCTGAGCAACCACAAAAAACAGTGACAGAGGCTACCGTGGATTTAACCCGAAAGTCTGATTGTACTCTCAAAGATTTGGCCGATTCGTTCCTTCACAGAATCGCAGCCAGGGAACAAATCCTCCCCTATACAGACGTTGTGCGATGGGCAATTGAAGAAATCCCCATCATGGACAGAACTTTTAATACCAGAGATGGTAGGATTTTCGGGTCATTCAAGCCAGATGACCTAAGGCAAATATATCATTTGCCTGAGCCAGAGCAAATATATAATAAGGCCTTCGTGGAGAAGTTCGCGAGTGAGAATGAGATTGAATCTGAACCTATCAAGGAGTGGAGGCAAAATCCAAACAAGCACAAGCACGAATCCTCCGATAAGTACTCGGTCGATTCTTTGGCTTCTCCTTATTGTTATGCGGGAATAATGATGTGTAGGCTGTGGGGTTTGCATGATTCTGCCGTTTTTACCATTGAAATGGTTCCTCTAATGGAGGCGGCAGTAAACGGTTTAATTATGGATTGGTCAACAATTCTGTCGGATAAATTAGCAGTAGCTGTTCGGGATTTTAGATCTCAGACTGTTGTTTCAGAGAGGAAAATGCCCCCATTCTACTATAGTGCATATATTTTAGACACCCTTTGTTTCAATTCTGAGTTTCCTATTCTCAGGTGGAGGTGGACTGTACAGGACCCTTCACCCATTCATATATATCACCAAAAGTTGTGGAAATCTTCCTATAAACACCACCTGTATCAAATCTGTAATGGTTTCATGGTGCCCATTTACTATTCCATTTTTGATAAACCCCTTCCAAGAATTTCCTATCAAGCTTCCTTTGATTTACCAGCAGTAGCAAGTTGGTTTGGGGAAGAAAATTTCACCTATATCAGAGTTTACGGCAGTGAAGCCGACCCACATGTTCTCCCTCTATATGTCCCAGATAAGCTGCTAGCTAGGGAGATTGCATATCAAATCATGGCTGAGAGTACTACACAGACTCTCAAAAGAGAAAAGAAGAAGGGATGGCCACCTTTTCCCTTCAGATGTGGTGTTTATACTCTCAATGACCTCAAACATGCTGAAAAGGAAGCCATGAAGCTTCAGTCTTTAACTCTGGCCACAATTCCGAATAGACCATTTGATCCATATAAAAATGCTTACACTGCATTGGAACAGGCAAAATTAACAAGGTTTGAGCATAAGGAAGATTTGTTTGATGACCTGTTCGTTGCCGCCGAAACAATTTGTCATGCCAAAGAACTCGCTAGGATGCGATATAATGATGAAGGATTAACTGAGTTCAATAAACTCAGAGAACAGAGGTTGCAAACTCTGCCTCTGGATTTATTGGCAACAACCCCAGCGACATCATCAAGCGGGCCTGTTCGGGAGCAGTTAAAGGAACAGGAGGAAAGACAAAAGAAGGAAAAGGAGGAAAGACTGAAGAAGCAACAGGCAGAAAGACAGAGGAAGGAACAGGCGGAGAGGCTAAAGAAAGAACAAGCCGAAAAACAGCAGAGGACCCAAATGGAATAAGAAGAGAAAAGAAAGAAAGAGGTAGAGGAAGGACAGAAGAGGGAACAAGAGGAGAAACAGAAAAAAGAACTGGCAGATAGGCAGAAAAAGGAATATGAAGAAAAACAAAGGAAAGAAAGAGAGGAGCAGCAGAAAAAAGAGCAGGAAAAAGAATGGAGCGAGTCCCAATCTGAAAAGCAAAAACAAACTACCTTCGATCCCGAATTGCTTCAACAGTGGAAGCAATTTGACTCCATTATCAGTGGAAAGGAGGGATCAAAGGAAACAGACACCTCCAGAACAGCTGATACACAGGATGTTACCTCCCCTCAGGTTCTAAGCGGAACCAGCAGCCCACCAAGTTCTAAAGAGGTTGAAGTTATTCCAAAGGACCCCTCCGACCAGATTATCCTACAGATAGAAGATATTCCACCATTGGATGTTTTCTACAGCCCAAGACACAGAGCAGTTGTGAAGCGATCAAGGAAGAGACGAAAGATTGATCAACCTTCTATCTTCCCTGAACAAACTGTCACGGGTAATGTGGTATGGAAGGAGGAGTTAGATCCCACCGATGACTTGACAAAGCTATCACAGTATGCGGGCGCCTATTTGGCGGCAACAATTGACAAAGCATCGGAGGTGAGCCTTCTATTGAAGAATAAAGACCAAGAAATTTTTGCACTACAGGCAGAATTGCTTGAAACAAAGCAAAGGGCAACGCAAGCGGAAGAACAGTTGCTAGCGCAACAGGAAGAGAACAATCAATTAACCCAGCAATTGCAAGCGGAAAGGCAAAGGATCGATCAGAATGCGATCCAGAAGCAAAAAGAATTGTCAGAGGCATTGGCGAATTTAAAAGCGGCAAATGAACAAATGATAAAGACTAAAGATGAGCAAATTGCTCAAATGTCATCACAGCTAGAAAAGTTGAAGGGCACGTCGCAGGTCACAGAATTTAAATCAGAGGCATTAATGATAAACAATGCATTGATATCTCAGGTCAGACTCTTATGTCAACAGATCGCTCAAGCTGAGCCACTGTGTGAGTTAACTACATCGATTAATAAGCAGGTGGAAAACGCCAGGACTGAACTAGATCAAGCAGATGAGGCCATTACAGCATATCTTGACTGGCAAGATACTGATGTAGGAAAAGAAGCAAATTTGCCCAGAATTATAGAAACACATAAAGATATACTTTTCACAGAATGGCACACTCAAGTGATGAAAGCTGAAAGGGCGGCTTCAAGATGTAAATCAACCGCCAGCAATCTAGTGGATCTAGTCAATAACACTCTTTACCTGGCCAATATGATTTCTCAATGTACACCGGGAAAAATGACACCTACAAATACATTTGAGCAAATATGCTACCCGGAATTGGAGGAAAAAGGAAGATTAATCGCTGGAGTTAAAAGCTTAACCTCATATGCATATTGGTTCTTCTTGATCAAGCCACACACACAAAGATCCGCCTTAAAGTGCCTCACAGATGCAATCGGGTGTATAATCCCCGACATTCAAGATGCCACCTATGCTACACAGCTCAGTTCGCGCCTCAACAAACCCCCTGAAGTGGAGCCAATGCTTGCCATAAATGAGCTCAGATTCAAAGGAAAACAGCCGGCTTAATGAGTCACCCTCCCGCTTGCCAGATCGCCAGCCAAAATAGGATCAAGAGTTATTGATACCAGCTTAGTAGGATTTCTGTTTAATAGATATTTAAATTAGATTAGTATTTATAGACCCTTTCATTGTTTTGGAAAGGGTCGTAAAATTTTGTAATAGACTTAAAGACTGAAGTTTGCACTATTGTGCTTCAGCCTATATTCTTTTATGAAACTCGGCCAATGGTTCTTAATTTTACAAGAAAGCTTCTTTATGCGATTGCGCACTATTATCTGTTGTTGGGGATGTTTTCTGAGTTGAATGAAGAACTGCGACATAGCGATTGATATATAGGAGTGTGAAGCAGCTTATATGGTACTTCTATCTGCATCTGTATTCATTCCTTTTATGTATGAATTGTTATGCAATTATTCTTGCTATCATTGAATATATGTATGCATTGTAACAGCAAATTTCTATCTCATTCCACTATTGGATGTTTTGCGATTTGCCTTTTCTTTTAATCATGCATGTAACAATGATATAAATGATGAAGTGTAGTAATTTCGCTTTTATCGCTTTGTGTAACTATTTATGCACAGCAGTCTTGAATGATTTAATATCTATGTTTTAGAGATGGAGTCATCTATATGCCTATCTAAAAGCACAGATCATCAAACGCTACACATGAAAGATCAATAGGTCCCCGGGGTAGATTATAGTTATTATATTCTTGCCGATAGTTTTAGTTATTTGCTTATCATTCGCATAACCTATAAGTCATTCATCCATCCCGTTCACCAATAATATTTTGGGAAACTGGTCCCATTATCCCCAGTCGGAGCCACTATTCCAAATGGAAAAGGAGCTGCATTAAGGTCCGGACCGGGTGGTTTCCCCAATGTTGTTGCAGCGATTTTCGAGGCATCAACAGAAGGATAATAAATTATCACCAAATTATTATGGTATGTACAAGGTGTTGCATAAGATAGGTACTATGGCATACAAATTGGAGCTTCCTACAGCTTCCCGAGTGCACCCAGTTTTCCATGTTTCACGCTTAAAGAAGGTTATAGGTGACAAGCTCCCAGTTCAAACAATATTGCCAGAACTTGATGAGGAAGGAAAAATCAGGTTGGAACCTGAAGTAGTCACAGAAACAAGAACTCGACAGCTACAAAATCGATCAATTTAATAGAATCTCATCAAGTGGAAGAACTTACCCACTGAAGATTCCACACGGGAGGATGAGAATTTTATACAGAAGCATCCAAAACTACTCAAGCGTTGAGGACAACACTTTTTTGAAGAAGAGGGGCATGTTAGGTCCCTATAATACTAGTGATTCCCCCATTACTATTTTCATTGTATCCCTTATTGTTATTTCTGTGCCACTATTGTCCTGATATTGTTATTATTATGCCCTAGAGAAGCCCACTATTGTTACTTTTGTGCCCTTATATTATTATTGTTATGTCAGTTTTGATTATATTGTGACCTCTTAGACTCCTATATATAAAAAGGAGGTTTTGTCATTTGTATCATCCAAGAATTGTTCATTTTTGTAATGTAAAGGAGGTTGCCCCCTCGAAGAGGCTGATTTCTAAGACATTGATATACATTTTCTATCTTTTTGTGAGTTGGTTTCATAACACCCTCCATCTCTCCTTCTCTCTCTCCTCCCTCTATCTTTATGTCTCCCTCTCCCTCTCTTACCCTTCTCTACCTCTCTCTCTCCTCTCCCTCTCTCTCTCTTAGTTCCTCCTCTCCCCTCTCCTTCAATTTATCTACATCTCTCCTTCTTTGTCTCTCTGTCTCACCCCCCCAAACACACACACTCTCTCACTCCATATGTACCAATCTCTGTGTCCCTCCCTCCCTCTCTCCATCTCTCTCTTCTTCCCTCTCTTCACCTTCCATCAATATCTCTATCTCCCTTTGTCTCTCTATATCACCCTCAAAACATAAACTCTCTTTCTCCAATATATCTATCTATCCCTCCCTCCTCCTCTCCCTCTCTCTCTCTTCCCCTTCCCTCTATCTCCCCTGCTTCTCTCTATTTCCTCTTGTTGTCCTCTCTCCCTCTCTCTCCATCTTTCTTATCACTCCCTTCTCTATCTCCACCTTTATCTCTCTACGTCTTTCTTCTTACCTCCCTCTCTCTCCCCCTCAAATTCATCTCTCTTTACCTCTCTCTCTCCACTCTCTCATAGTCTCTCTCTTCCTTCCTCTCTCTCTCTCTCTCTCTCTCTTCACCCATCAAATTTGTTACTATATCCCTCCCTCTCTCCTTTTATCTCCTTCTCTCCCACGTTCTCTCCATGTCTCCTTCTTTGTCTCTTTAGCTCATCCCCAAACATACACACTCTCTCTCCATCTCTCCCTTGTCACTTCCTCTCTCTCTCCACTTCTCACTCTCTGTGTCTTTATTCTTCCCTCCCTCTCTCCCCCTTCAACTCTATCTCTCTATCCCTCCCTCTCTCCCCCTTCAACTCTATCTCTCTATCCCTCCCTCTCTCCTCCTCTCTCGCTCCCTCTCTCCTCCTCTCTCTCAAGTCATCTCTCTCATCCTTACTCTCTCTCCCTTTCTCTCCTACCTCTCTCTCTCTCTCTCTTTTCCTTCCAATCCTCTCTCTTCCTCCATCACTCTCCTCCTCTCTCTCAAGTACTCTCTCTCCCTTTCTCTCCTACCTTCCTCTCTCTCTCTCTCTTCCCCCATCACACTCTCTCTCTCTTTGCCCTCGAATCCTCTCTCCTACCCCATCACTCTCTCTCTCTCTCTCCAACTATGTTACTATATACCTCCCTCTCCTTCTCTCCCACTTCTTACTCTCTATGTATTTCTTCTTCCCTCTGTCTCTCACCCTCCAACTCCATCTCTCTATCCCTCCCTCTCTCCTCCTCTCTTTCATCCTTCCTCTCTCTCCCTTTCTCTCCTACGTCCCTCTCTCTTCCCCAATACCCCTCTCTCTCTCTCTCTCTCGTTGCCCTCCAATCCTCTCAATGTCTCCCTCCCTCTCTCCTTCTCTCTCTCCCCCCTCTATCTTGATGTCTCCCTCTCCCTCTCTTACCCTTCTCTACCTCTCTCTCTCTCTCTTAGTTCCTCCTCTCCCCTCTCCTTCAATTTATCTCCATCTCTCCCTTGTCACTCCCCTTATCTCTGCACCTCTATCACTCTATGTCTTTGTTCTTCCCTCCCATATATATCTAGAATTAATATATATCATGATATATTAACATATATTATAATATAACAAATTTAATATTGTATTAATACAAAGTTATTAAATTTAATAATATTAATAGTATAATATATTAATATGATTATTAGATTTAATAATAATAATAATATTAATCGTTTAATATTAATATTAGGGTTAATAAATTTTTTTTGCATGGTATGAATAATAATTTGGCCTGTGGTATTTGGCTCATTGGCTTCACCTAAATAAAATATCTTTTTTGGTTTATTTATATTTTTATTTATTTACCATACTTCTTTTATTTACCATGATATTTGGCTCATAGGCTTGGGATATAATTAGATGTTTATTTCTAGTCCTATTTGATATATTTTTATTTATTTTACCATACCTCTTTATACCTCTTTTATATTTATTTATTTACCATGCCTCTTTTATAATTATTTATTTACCATACCTCTTTTATAAATATGATATTTGGCCCATGGTATTTGGTCCATAGGTTTCACCTAACTAAAACCTCTTTTTCGAGTGTTTGTAAATATAAAGAGGTTTATGGAGTAAATATATAAATGAGTTGTATTTATTTACCATACTTCTAGTTTAATTTTATCTATTTTTATTTAAATACCACATAGATTAGATTAAAAATGTTAAATGTTAAATGTTAAACATTACATGTTAAATGTTTACATTTACGTTTACATGTTTATGTGAGATCTACCCCATCTACCCCATAATATAACAAAATGAATATTATATTAAATTTAATATTGTATTAATCCAAAGTTATTAAATTTAATATTGTATTAATCCAAAATTATTAGATTTAATAACATTAATATTATAATATATTAATATTAATATTAATATTTTAATATCAATATTAGATTTAATGATGTTTTTTACATAGCAAGATAACAAAATTTATAATAAAACTACATCAAAGTAATATATATAGTTTTTCCATACAAATTCACCTATATGATAAAAGAGTTATTAAACACATTAGCGATTTAAGATTCAAGTGAATTTTTTGGCCTACATTAACAAAAATTATTTTTATTATTTTTTGAGGACATGACATAATTACACATCAGGGTCATATTGGGTTGTAGAATGTGCCTCTCGGCGCAATTAAGTTGAAATTTGTTATGAAACCAGCTCACAAAAGAAAAGATAGATCAACGCCTTAGAAATCAGCCTCTTCAAGGGGGCAACCTCCTTTACATTACATAAATGAACAATTCTTGGATGATACAAATGAAAATACCTCCTTTCTATATATAGGAGTCTAATGGGTCATAATTTAATCAGAGCCGACATAACAATAATAATGTAAGCACATAATAATAACAATAGTGGGCTTCTATAGGGCAAAATAGTAACAATATGGGGACTACATGGGTACAACAATATAATAAGGGGGTTGTACTAATAACAATAAGGGGTTACACTAGTAGTATAGGGGCCTAACATGCCCCTCTCCTTCAAAAAGTGTTATAATGCATCCAACCATATCTTGTAATGCATTACAAGATATGGCTGCCTCTTCGAGGGGACAACCTCCTTTACATTACACAAATGAACAATTATTGGATGATACAAATGACAAGACCTCCTTTCTATATATAGGAGTCTAAGGGGTCATGATATAATTAGAGCCGACATAACAATAATAATGTAAGGGCACAATAATAACAATAGTGGGATTCTATGGGGCACAATAATAACAATATGGGGACTACATGGGTACAACAATATAATAAGGTGGTTGTACTAATAAAAATAAGGGGTTACACTAGTAGTTTAGGGACCTAACAAAATTAATGGAGAAAGTTTGTTTCACGGTTGTGTGTGTGTTTTAGTTTAGACATAGTTCCTATTTTCTAGGAGATAAATGTGATCTCCGTAGATTGAATGTAAACTTATATATTTCTGATTTGATGATTAATGAAATAGAGCAGTACTCCTTGGGCAGTCTCCAGGTGTAGCGTGGCTCATATGTGAGCTGCTAGTTTCAGTGTGTAAGTTTCATTCTAATTTGTCTTTCCATTTTTTAACATGGTATCAGAGCCTTGGTGGTTGAGTTGGGTCTATGGTGAGCCTTGGTGGCTGAGTTGAGCCTTGGTGGCTGAGATTGGAGAGTGAGTAAGCCTTGGTGGCTGGTAAAATAATTTGTGTGACAAAGCACTGATTTTGTGTGTAAACCTGATTAGGGCGCCCCTGAAAATGAGTATTTGTGTTGATCAGCGTTGGTCGTACATAGTGAAAGAGTGTTGATCAACGCTGGTGAACAGTGTACGCCCACATTGATGACCAGTGACTTATGAGAATTTTGCTCAACGCGGCGTGTAGCAAGTTGAATGAGCGTTGGTTCTTTTGCATGTTAGAGGCGACCTAAGGCCAGATGTACCTGTGTTGGTGGTCATGTCCAACGTTTTTTTGAAGGATTTAGTGTTAGATCTGTAGATCGGCTGTTGGAGGATCTGGAGTTAGATTCGCAGATCGATTGTTGGAGGATCTGGTGTTGGATCCATAGATTAGTTGTTGGATTACTAGATCTGTAGATTGGACCAGTGGATCTGTTATTGGAGTCGTGGATCTATTTATTTGTTGAAATTGTTTTGTCACAATGAATAATTATATTGCAGAGACATACCTTAATGAGAGCAATAAGCTCGATGGGTCAAATTATTCCAACTAGAAGTTCAAGGTCCAGACATTGCTCGAGGGTTCTAGTGCATGGACAATCACAAACGGAGATGAAGCAAAGTTGATTGCAGCCGGTGGTGCCACAACTGCATCAGTTCAAGATTGGGAAAAGAGGGAAAATAAAGTGAAGGTGTCGTTGAAGATGTTGGTAAAATACATCATAATCCCTCATATATGAGAATGAAAAACCACTAATGAGATTTGGGCACCACTCAAGGATTTGTATGAAACAAAAAGAAAACAAATCGTGTGTTGTTTCTGAAGAGTAAGATTCTCTCCATTAGAATGGAAGAGAATGAATCCATTGTTGCATTCATCTCGCAGATTAAAGAACTTAGAGACAAGTTGGGCGACATAGGGGAGAAAGCGTCCAACATTGACCTCGTCACAATTACCTTAAATGGTATGACAGAAGATTATCAAATGTTCATCACAGGGCTTATAGCGAGGGAGAAAGCTCCCATTTTTGAAGAGTTAACAAGGATTTTGATGCAGGAAGAAGAAAGACGTATGAACCTAAAGCCTCAAAATGCAGATCTGGCATTGGTGGCAAAGAAAAAGTTCTTCAAATGGAAACCAAGAGGAGGACAGAAAAGTAGTGGTCCATCTCAGAAAAATCCATTTCAAGATATGTCATCCGCTAAGAATGATTCAGGAATTAAGTATTTTTACTGTGGCAGAACTGGTCATATTGCTAGAGATTGTTATGAAAAGAAGACTGATGAAACCAGACATAGACACAAGAGGCATACAGGGCATTTTGTTGGCGATCATCTGAATCGTGATCTTAAATTGTTTGTGTCTGATGTTGCTCTTTCTGTTGAGACCGATGAGGCTAAAACTTGTTTTGTGGATTCTAGATCATCCACTCATATGACAGGTAATAAACACTGGTATGAAAATTTTAAGGAGACCAGCAACGGTGCTAACATTGACTTGGAGATGACAAAGCATATCATATTAAAGGGTATGGAGACATTCCTGTGATATTGCCTAATGGTAATATCAGGCGCATCTAGAATGTTATGTATGTACCTCGTATTAAAAAGAATTTAATCTTTGTCTCCATGATTGCAGATCAGAATTTAAAGGTAGATTTTTTCAAAATTTATTATGTTATAAAGGATTTGGTGGATCATCAAAAGTCGGTTGCATCAGGAGTAAGAGTTGGAGGCCTATATAAGTTGAATGTTACAAGTGTGCCATATCAAGCTTTAACTTCAACGAATATGACAACAGAGAATCTTTGGCATCAAAGGTTTGGTCACATCAACCTTCATGACTTATTGTTGCTGCAGAAACAAGTTATGGTTGATGGACTTCCTATCTTAAGAAATGCACATATTGTTTGTGAAGGTTGTGCACTTGGAAAGATGCATAAGGATGAATTTCCCTCCAGCTTAAATAGGAGAAAGAAAGATATACTCAAAATTGTGCATACTGACATTTGTGGACCCATGCAGACAAGGTCCTTAGGTGGAGCTTACTATTTCTTGTTATTTATTGATGACTTCACAAAGTATACCTGGGTATACTTTTTTAGAAGGAAAAGTAATGCTTTCGAATATTTTAAAGAATTTAGAAATATGGTTGAAAAGAAAACAGAGAAATTTATTAAAATTCTCTGCTTAGATCAAGGGGGAGAATACAGACTTGGGAAATTCATCAAATATTGCAGAGATCATGGAATAGCACAACAGTTTACAGTACCCCACACTCCATAACATAATGGGGTTGTAGAAAGAAAGAACAAAACTCTGGTGGAGTGTGCACATAGCATGATGAAAGGTAAGAACCTATCCAATGGTTTTTGGGCAGAAGAAATTAGTACTACAGTTTACTTAAAGAACATAAGTCCAACTAGGTGTCTTGATCTCAAGACTCCATTTGAGGCTTTGTATGGTTTTAAACCTGCAGTCCATCACTTGAGAGTATTTGGTTCTAAATATTTTGCACACATTCCTAAGGAAGATAGGAAGAAATTGGATGTTAAAGCTATAAAATGCATATTTGTAGGGTATTGTTCTGATTTCAAAGCATATAAGATGTTTAATCCATCTACTCACAAGGTATTTGCAAGTAGAGATGTTATCTTCCATGAAAAGGTTGATGAAGGGAATAAGGACAGAAGTTGTGAGAAGTGACACATGCCTTTAAAGATTGAAGACAATAATGATGAAGCCAAAGATAGTTATTTAAAACAACATCAACAGAAAGAGGAATCTAGTGATGTAGACACATTCAATAGTCAAACTCTAATCATAGGTAAGAAAGAAATCGCACAAGACAGAATTGAGGCAAGTCCGCTACCAGGGAGATCAGGAAGGCAAACTCACTTACCTACAAGGTACACATATTATGCTCTTATGACTAGTGTTTTAAATGTTGTTGAGCCCATGAATTATAATGAAGAAAATCATTATGATGAATGGAGGTCAACTATGAAAGAAGAGCATGAGTCCATAATTAAAAATAAAACCTAAGAATTAGTTGAACTTCCAAAAGGTAAAGAGCCCATAAGTTGTAAATGGCTATATAAACCCAAGTTCAAAGCAGATGGTAGTATAGACAAATATAAAGCTAGATTGGTGGTCAAAGGGTACTCACAAAAAGAAGGAATTTACTACGAGGAGACTTTTGCTCATGTAGCTAAGTTAAATACTATTAGAATGTTGATAGCTCTAGCTAAAAGTACCATTGGCATTTATACTAGCTAGAAACAACGTAAACATTGAAACAAGAACTAGTACTGTAACTCGTTTCGTAGAGATAGCAAAAAAGTGACCCGATTTTGAAAAGGGGCAATGCAGAACACACATATTTTTTTAGAGCATAGTTTTTGACACTTTAAATAACCGATACGATTACCCTTTTCATAGAGGTAACAAACAAGTGACCCGATTTTAAAAAGTGGTGATGCAGAATACACTTCTTTTTCTTCGGGGCATATTTTTGACACTTTAAATTTTCTTATGTATCAAATATAGATATTTGTTTTTAAATGTTAGTGATTTTCATGCTGATTTTGAAATTTGTTGAAGCAACGTGTTGATGCAGGATACCTTTTTTTTAGAAGGGCTTATTTTTTACACTTTAAAATTTATTATCTCCAATTTTTTTTGAAATCATGATTACTTAACGAATTTTCAAGTTGTTTTATTTTTCTTTTTTTAAATGTTGATTCCTTAAAAAAGCAATATATATATATATATATATATATATATATATATATATATATATATTAAAAAAAAAATGTAGAAAAAAAAATATCTCATAAACCATAAAAGAATTTGGAAAAAAAAAAACAAAACAAAATTTAAAAAACAAACTATAAAATTAAGTAAGCAAAAATAGAAAAATTTTAAAAAACATTAACAAAAACTAGATATAAAAAATAAAAATAGAAAATAGAAAATAAAAATTAATTAATTAATTAAAAACAAACTAGACTAAAAAAATACAAAATTAACCAAAACACAAAATAAAAAACTACTAAAATTAAGATTAAAAACATTTAAACAAAAAACCTAAAAAAAATAAAATATACTCAAATAAAATAAAAATAAAATAAAATAAAAATAAATAAAAATTTAAAAAAAAATTTAAAAAAATAAAAGAAAAGAAGAAGAAAGAAAATTAAAAAAAAAAAAAAAAAAAATATATATATATATATATATATATATATATATATATATATATATATATATATATATATTCAAATTAAAAAATAAATAAATAAAATAAAATTAAAAAAATATATCTATATCTATATATATATATAATTTAAAAACAAATATCTATTTTTGATTTTAAAAAATATATTAAAACCTAGTTTTTTTAATTTAAAAACAAAACAATTTAAAATTATATATATATTTTTGTTTGATTTTAAAAACAAAATAAACATTTCAATTTTTTAATAAATAAATATTTTTTATTTAAAAAAGCAAAACAAAAAATATGTGCATATTTTTTTTTAAGAGAAAACATATATTTTTGTTTTTTTAAATAGAATTTTATTATTTTAAACACTTCAAAAAAAAAGAACACGTTATTTAAAGAACAAAAAATTAAAATTTAATCAATTTATACACATTTCTAAATTTTTTTTAAAAAATAGTTTAAACAAAAAAAATTATTTAAAAAAAAAAAAATCTACGCCCCCTGGCCACTCGTGGTGGCACAACCCTGGGCAAAGCGGCTGCATGAATCAGCCTATTGCCACCCAGTCACCCATGGTGGCACAGCCCTGAGCGGAGGAGGCTGCATGCATCCCCTCCACCCATGGTCGCACCACCATGGGTAGCCGAGCGGCAGCGAGTCGATTCCCGAAATCGACCCGCCGCCGCCTGGCCGCTCGTCGTGGCACGGCCATGGGCGGAGGGGCTGCATGCAGCCTCCTCCGCCTAGGGTTGCGCCACCATGGGCGGCCGGAATCGGCCAGCCACAGCCCGGTCGCCCGTAGCGGTGCGGCCCTGGGCGCAGGAGGCTGCAAGCAGCCCCTCCGCCCATGGTCGCAACACCACGAGGGGCCAAGAGTCTAAATTTTTTTTTGTTAAATAAAAAAAAAATTGTTTTAAAAATTAATTTTAAAGTTTTTTTAAAAAAAAAAGTTTTAATAATTTGTTTATTTTATTATATATATAATGTTTTTGAAATGTTTTTGTTTTTTAAATAAAATTTCTAAATAGTTTTATTTTTTTAAAACAAAAAATATATATTTTGTTTTAAATGTTTTGTTTTTTGTTTTTTTTAATTTGAAAATACATATATCTTTTTTAAATTTTAATTGCTTTTTGGTTTTTTTTGTTTTTTAATTTGAGTGTATTTTTTGTTTTTTTAAGATTTTTTTAATGTTTTTAATTTTAATTTTAGTATTTTTTTGTTAATTTTCTATTTTTTTTTAAATCTAGTTTGTTTTTTACATTATTTTCAAAATATGTTTTTACATTTTTTTCAAAATATGTTTTTCTTATTATATATTTGTTTATATTTATAATTTTTTTTTTTTAGTTTTTGAATTCTTATCCTTAATTTTTTTTTTAACATTTTTATCATTGATTTTTTTGCTTTTGTTTTATGTACGATTTTTTTTGTATTTTTTATATATTTGATTTTTTTTTAATATATATTTTAATTTATGTTTGGTTATTTATTTATTTTTAATTGTTTTGTGTTTTTTCATTGTTTTTTCAAAAAAAAAATTAAATGTTTTTCGAAGTCATGATAAAATCTTTTACGCCATTATTTTGAAATGTTGAATATTTGCCTTTGAAAAGAAAATGGTGTTATTCCAACATCAACACTTTTCGTTTTGAGAGTGTTTTTTGGACAATTTTTGCACAAAAAATTGTTTTTCATCGTCATTTTTAAAACATATTGAAAATTTACCCTAGAAAAAAAAGTGTAGTTTTTTTGACAATTTTTGCACAAAAATTTGCTTTTCACCGTCATTTTTAAAACATTTTGAAAATTTACCCTAAAAAAAAAAGTGTTATTCAAGCATCAACACTTTTCTTTTTTAGCATTGTTTTTTTATGTTTTTACCGGGTTTTTTGGCTAGAGTTCTCCTTTTGAGTTTATAATTCTCGTTTTAAAGTTTACATTGTTTAGATGTAAAATTTGTTTTTCTAAATTGAAAATTGAAGGAAGAAGTATATTTAACACAACCTGAGGGTTTCATTAAAAAGGGGTAGGAATACTTGGTTTGTAAATTAAAAAAGGCATTGTATGTGTTGAATGAGAAAATAGACTCTTTCTTCTTACATCATGGTTATAAGAGAAGTAAAAATGATCCAAATCTATATACCAAATTTGATTCAAATGGAAGATTGTGTTGCTTTCCTTATATGTTCATTATTTAATTATTACTGGAAATTCTGATGTATTGGTTGAAGAAATTCAAGTGCAGATCTCACAGGTATTTGAAATGAAGGACCTTGGAGAACTGCATTATTGTTTGGGTCTTGAATCCTAAAGAGATACTAGCCAGACTTTTGTTACTCAAGGTAAGTATGTGAGGGAATTTTTGAAGAAATTCAGAATGGATCAGTGTAAAGTTGCTTCAGTTTCTATACAACATAATCTTAAATTTCAAAGTGATGATGGTTCTAAAGAGGTGGATGCTACACTCTACAGACAACTAGTTAAAAGTTTGATTTATTTGACTACAACCATACCTGACTTAGCATATTTAGTCAGTGTGTTGAGTCATTCATGACAAAACCTCTTGAAAATCATTGGGTGGCAACAAAAGGTGTTCTAAGGTATCTTCAAGGAATTATAAATTTTGGCATTAAATACACTGATTCTTTTGATGTTAAACTAACAGGCTATTGATATTCAGATTGGGTCGGAAATCTGGATGATAGAAGATCTATAACTGGGTATGCTTTCAATAGTGGGTTCGGGGTCATTTCTTGGAGCAATAAAAAGCAGGGTATTGTATCCTTATCATCAGCAAAAGTAGAGTATCAATTTGTATGTGTAGCCACTTGTGAAACAATTTGGTGGAGAAGACTTCTTCATGATGCAGGAAAAGAACAAAAGGATAATACGGTTATTGAATGCAAGAACCAAAGTTCAATCAAGTTGGAAAATAATCATGTGTTTCATAAAAACACAAAACATATAGATGCTCAATTTCATTTGTTAGAGAAAAGGTTCAGTCCAAAGCTATTTTTCTTGAATATTGTAACACCTGTGAAAATGCAGTTGATATCTTCACCAAGCCTCTTGGGAAGATTAAATTTGAATTGTTTAGGGAGATGTTAGGTGTGCAAGTGAATCCTTTCTCCATTAAGGGGGAGAGTTGAAATTAATGGAGAAAGTTTGTTTCACAGTTGTGTGTGTGTCTTAGTTTAGACTTAGTTCCTATTTTTTAGGAGATAGTTGTGATCTCCCTAAATTGAATGTAAACTTATATATTTCTGATTTGATGATTAATGAAATAGAGCAGTACTGCTTGGGAAATCTCCAAGTGTAGCGTGGCTCACCTGTGAGCTGCCAATTTTAGTGTGTAAGTTTCATTCTAATTTGTCTTTCCATTTTTTAACACATTAGGCCTAAGGGTAACACTCTTCATAACAAAATTTGTTGCACTTGGGGAAAAGCTACTAGAATAAAAATAATATATTCTTAATGGTTAGGAAATTACTTTTGCATGAGATTATTTATTTAACTGGAAACAGTTGTGCGCCCTTAACTCAGATTAAGTTAAGGAGCTAATGTGTTCATGGCTTAAACATGTCAAACAAAGAAAAATGAGGAGCTAATGTGTTCATGACTTAAACATGTCAAACATAGAAAAATGAAACCAAACTAGGAAATCAACCACAATAAACCTTGGAAGAATTTAAAATGTTTTCCTCAACAAGGCCTCCCAAGAAATGGATTATTTTGAGGGAACATAACCCATGTGATTCACCTAACAATTCTACCACAAGAAATATAACCACTCTCAATCACGTAGCAATTCTACCACAAGCAATATAACTTCTCTCAATCGCTTCTAATTCTATAATCTACCTCAATTAAGAAACAAGGAAATATAGAAGTTTTCTTAGTGGATTTTGGAAAAGAGTGGGTAGTTACTAGTAAAGTTACAAATGGAGAATCAACCATTTAGTAAAGAAAGGGATGGTAGCTTTTTTAGTTTTCATTTCTTAAATGATGCTTAATAAGTTACCAATTAAGAAGACATTTCTACGGGATGAACTACTTAATGCTAAATACTTCTTAATTCTATAGTATGAGTTCAAAGTAAATGTTGTTTGTCCTTATTAATAAACTGGCAACATTATACCCTTATTCAACATTCTACCCTTAATGAATAAGTTATAAATGCATTTCCCTGGGATTCTTTGTTCATACTTGAATAATATTTTCAAATAATCTATCTCATCATGTGAGCAACATGTAAGGAAATTTTGTATATTTTGTATGCTATGCATTATTCCAATATCAATAATGGTCTACATTGTGGAGAAGATATTACTACTTTCATAGTAGTATTTAAATGGTGAGAAAAAGGAGATTGGAGTCTAAAAGCCTTTCCTCTATTTCAATTCCAAGATACTTTTATAATCTATTTATAATGACACATTGATTGGGATCATTATTCTCCAAAATCAAGTTATTTTTTTCAACAAACTTGCTTTAAAACATCAAAAAGGATTAAAATCAACCATTGTCATTTACTTTTGAAACATTCAACATAATAAGGACCATAAACAAAAATTCATATAGGACAAGTAAATAATCAAATAAGTTATGATAAAATGAATGACATATAATCACTTTCGGTGATAACACATATATACACATTGACTACTCACATTGGTTGAATGGTCATGTCCTTTAGTTAAGTCATGTCCTTTCATTAATTTTTTTTTATTATTATCATTAATATTAATGATATGTTATGTTGTGTTCATTACATTTTCTTCCCTAATTCAATCGTTTGTGGAATTGTATATTTATAGGGTTCTCATGATGAACTTTTTTGAAGCTTAATTGTATTGGCATTAATATTCTTCAAAATATAAGTCAATGAATTTTAATGATATTGATATACTAATTGCTTAAAGTATTGATTCTTGTGATTATGATGTTGATAAGATGTCATTACAACATTATTTTACTTATCATACCTTTAATGTTTTCTAATTCACTTTAGGTATTATGTCTTTTTCATATGTCTGTGTGACATTTTGTTCAACACTAATTTGCTATTAGTAACTACACTTGTAATTTCCATCATTGATACTTCAACATCTGAAACTATCATTACTTCAATTAGATTTGCATCTTCCTAAGTTATGGTGTTGATTGGATTTGTATTGATTCATTTTAGATTGGGATTTTACATCTGAAAACTTCTCTAATTCTGTAAGTTCACTCATTATTTATTTATTAATTGACACTTCTTTCTTGGTAAGTTTTTTTTTTTTGGTAACTCCTTATCATTGTTTTTCTTCTTGATTTGTGTAAGTAGGTTTTGATTATGATACATTAGGCATGAAAAATTTTCATTATTTTTTTATTTGTCAAATGTATTTTTAATGGTTATATTCTCTAGTCTCTCACATTTTAACATTTTGATTTATTTAAAAAACATTTGATTATGATTCCTTCAGTGGGTCCATAGGGTCTTGGATAGACAGTGATCGGGTGTGTTGTTAAGGCACTCCTAGATGTTAAGTCACTGGTTCAATTTCCCTCCATATTTAGGTGTTATTCTTGGACATGATCATGGTGTAGCCTCACCATTTCTGAGCTTAATAAAAAAAAGATTCCTTCAGTGGGAATTTTCTTCATATTTTTTTATAAACTCTTGTTGAGTTTCTCCTTGAGATTTTGATTCTCCAATTCTATCTTATGGGTGCAAGTAGTTAGGGGTAAGGACATGACCCCCCCAACCCATATTTTTGAGGTCGAGGAAGTTGTTCTAGCTAAGCTAAGGGAACAATGCACTAGGAGGGCTCAAAAACTTCATTTGAAGGTTAGGGGACTTCTCTTATAATCTCTTTCCTTGAACCCCATGCAATTTGGAATCATGCTCCTCGAAGAAAACCTTGGGCTTCCAAACCTTACTCCTGAGAGTACTTGGTTCATGATTCTACACTATTCATTAGGTTCAAGTAAGTTGGGGATCATATTAGAGTGCTTTACGCTAAGCATAGACTATTCTCCCTTCCCAACATGGTATTTTTAAATGAAGATCTTAATTGATCCCAAGTTGTAGAGTTAAAACACTCCAAGGAGATGGTTGCAACATGCAAAAAGTAGGGAAATGAATAGTTATTTGTAACCTTAGGGCCATTATTTGAGATTACCCTCCCCTCAACTACTCCTAGCTTGGGCTTCCTCCCACTCCTTAAAAGCTTCTGTGGGTTTAGGATCTGGCTCCAATAATTTTGCCGAATTACTTGCTCTCAAACATCTCTTATGCTGGCTCATTCAAAGGCACACCCTCTCTATTCAAATCTTTGGGGACTCACAAATTGTGATCAGATGGGTAACCGGTCAACGTGCATGCAACAATCAATTTTTAATTCAAATTCTGGGAGAGGTTCAAAGGCTGAAAACAAGGTTTAACAGTTTTTCCATATGTCATATTTACAGGGAAAGAAATGATTTGGCAGACAAGCTATCTAAAGATGGTCTTCAACAGGTTCTGGGCAGCTGGCAAATAGAAGAAGAAGAACATGGCCAAATCAGAAGATCAGATCAGCCTCCATACCTTCATCCGCCCTGAGATCTCTGGCAGGGCCTTTTTGATTTTTCCTGTTTCTATCATCTTTTCTGTGTATATATATCTGAAATCGGAATGGCTCCGTTAAAATCTTTATCAGCTATGGGTTGTTTTCCTCTCCCATGAGGAGACCCGGTTTTGACAGTTTCTTTACAGTATGATACTTTCATAGTCTGTTTTTTTGTGCAAGTTTTTTGGGCACAGAAGATCACAGGACAGTTTCCATCCATTGACAGCTTCAGCACCAAAACAGGAACAGATACCAGGCAGAAAGCAATTTTTGAATCCATTTTGACAGTCTTCAGAGTAAACAGTGATGCTTAATGCATATGCAATGTAAACTTTTTATAATCTTAATAAAAAGTTTCGTTTTTTTCCTTTGGAAAAAAAAAACTACTCCTAGCTTGGGGCCTCTAAATAAAGGTCCCATTGGAGAAGGATTCAGGGTTCACGTATCTCAATTGGTTGTTGGAAAAATAATGGATATTTTTGGTCATCTCCAAGAAAGATATCTAATGCTCTGGGTACATTTGATGTCCTCTTTATCACTAAGACTCACATGATCCCTATATGGCCACTCTTAGACATACAAAGTTATCACTAGTTTTGGGTATGTTAATTGGAGACCAAATCTTCAAGTGGTGGCAGAGATTCAGAAGGATTTTTTTTAATCTAGGGACTCCCTCCAAGATAAGGTGTCTCTAGTGGGTTTAAATGGTTTTTATAGGTTCCTTGGACCTTTGGATTCACCTCGATGGATTTTCCTTCCTTCCTAGATACATTTACATGGCACTTTGTTACTCCCCCCTATTTCATTGTAGTTTTCTATTCACAATAACTTAGAAGAAAGCCTATTTTTAGACTACATGCTAGCATTATTCAATAATTTATGATGGGAGGTGTCCTCTTGGGAAACTTCAATGTTCATATCATAGCTCTTTAGGTCTGTCTCCATGATTTCTTAGTGGACATTTTTTGCATTCAAGAAATTGATCTAGATTCAATAAGACTCTAGTAACTATATGATGATGTTTTAAGACCTATTACAGGTTATGGTGGGCACAACACCTCTTCTAGCTTGTTGAATTTGATGAGATACTTATCCTTAATGGCCTTCCTTGCTTCTTGGAGCCTTGATTCTTCACTTGTTGACTTCATGGTGGAGGGGCGAGTGTAGTAGACTATATCTTGTTCAATGAGGCTCGACTCCCCTTCATCCACCATTTATAGGTAACTTCCATCATCTTAGCCAACCACACTCTTCTATCTTTCTTCATTTGGGCTGAAAATGCCCTCCCCTATCTCCCCCTCCCTTGGGCCCACCTTGAACAACCTTCTTCTTTGATAAGTGAGATCCTAACATCTTTACTTCTCATCTCTACTAGATTCTCCCCTTTGATTCCCAATTCTCGTGCCTTGATTCTACCAATTCTAAATATGATTATCTTTCATCCATCATTTGGGATGCTTCTCTTAAGTCCTATCCCCATCAGATAAGACCAACCTCACCTTCCCTAAAATATGGATTATATCCCATGAACAAATGATATGGCAATGAATGTAAGTTCCTTCACAATAAAATTTGGCATTCCTTCACTAGCACTCAACCCTCCTACCCCAATCTTAAGGCTTCTTATCACCACAAGAAGCCTCTCTTCATTTCCCAAAGCATTAGGGGAATTTTGAGGTCTAAAATGGGCCTCCTAAGGAAAATAATAAAATAAAGTCAAAATAATAAAATAAGAGTTATTGGTTTTCAAAGGAAAAGAAGGAAAACTATTTTTTAATTGTATTTCCTTATAATTTTACTCCAATTTCAATTATAGGCACTCGTTGGATGTGGAATTAAATTCATCATCCAATGAGTGCCCACTATACATACTTTTGAGTAGACTTTACACTGAAGGAAATGAAAATACATGATTTGGAAAATAAATTTTTTCATGTATTTTCAATTTTTTTGATATGGGTAAACTAAAAAGTATAACCTATTTACCGAGAGAAAAATTAAACATAAACAACAAAAATAAAATATTAAACACAATGCACATAATTTACCCTAGGAAAACCCCATCCTAATGGAATTCCATTAGATCCCTTGGCCAAAACCCTAGCCAAGCCCGACCCAGTGGGCCTTCACCACTCACCTCCTTGGCACCATTACAATGAATTCCCCCCATCCTTTTAAATTCTCCACTACATGAATTCCATGGGAAAATTACCATTGGAAACCAAAAAACCATGGGCCCAAAACCCCCACTAATGACATAGTCAACTTTGACTCTTTCCCCAAGTCAAGTTTACCTAACACAGAGTGAGTACTCATTGTATGAAAAATTTAATTCCACATATAACCAGTTCCTACACTTGATATTTTAGTAAATTGTAGGAATCCCTTCAAATCTTCTCTTCTATACTCTAGCCACATCCACATCCTGGATTAGATTCCACCCAAAATATCACTTCCTTCTTTACAATTCTCCCTACTAGGGGCATCAAGTAGCAAATGGATATTGTTGACCCTAGATTAGGGAGGACATGGGACATTACATTTACAGGTATATTAGTCACCAAAATATATCTTGGAAATCACAAAGATAGGTTCTTCCTTCTAGAAAACAACATAACACTCATTCTAGATCCTCTTTTGGTAGGAGAGATGATCCCTATGGACCAAAGGAATCTCATACTATTGGCACCATAGAATCTAGATCCATTCTCTTTGCACATCTATCTCATGGATCACCTCTCCATTTTTTGATTTAGATTTCTAGGGTTTAGATTAGACTTTATTATATTTCACTTCCCGCTTCTTGCTTTTATATGAGAATTGTTTTAGCACTCATGCTTTGTATAGGGTCTAGACAACATGTTACTTAACAATCCCATTGACATACTTCAGTAGTCATAATTTGGACATTAATATATTTATCTTATCTTATCTTATCTTATCTCATCTTATCTCCTTGATTTGAGTAAGTAGGTTTTGGCTATTGTTGTTGGGAAAAGTATCCAATACGGAATGACCCTATCCCACTCTAAGGGTGATAGATCCTTAGCAACAATCAAAGCAAAGCTATCTAAGATTACTTCTTTATGACATGCAAAAGAGGAAAGAAAGAGATCCACTCACTGATGTCTTTCGCGAATGGCCGATCCAATCTTCTCTCCTTACTGCTTGCTCCCAGCTCCTTGTCTTCTCACGGGCCCAGCTACACACGATCCTACAAACAAGACAAGAAAAGGAAACTACAAGAAGCATGCATTCATAATTGATTCAAGGATTAGAATAAATCAAATACGCAAGTAGAACAATACATCATTGAAACACATGCGAATCGAAGAACCTCAAATGTTTTATTAATGGAAGAAAGTAAGGTTCAGGTGGTGATACAACCATAAGAGGCCCAATCCAGCATCACCTTCCCGACGGAAAGAAATCTCCTCTTCACCTCCTTCAAGCAATCACCCAATAATCCCGACTGTAAACCAACAGCAATTCTTTGCACAAAATTCCGGCCTCTAGATCCCATGGGATGAGATCCTTATATAGAGTTTTGGAGTGAAGATGAGTCAGCTTGATGTGTGACTAGTGTCCTCTTCAACTCCAGTTGTTCTTTAGTTCTTGAGTCCACTTGGAGATTCTACCTTCCACTTGGAGTTCTAGAACCTCTTACTCATCACTTAGGCGAATTTTTTGATCCAAGTGTCATTTTGGAAGCTTCCTGGGCACTGACACATTGAGGAAAGATTCCTCCACATGTCCAAACTCGCTCAGCGCAGGTAGCCTTTGTTGAAGTTGACATTCAGCGCAGGTACACCATGGAGCAGTTGACATTCAGCGCAGATGCTCAGTGGAGCAGTTGACATGATCCAGAATTGACCTGTTTTTGAGTGTTTTTCAGTGGAGAACTGGTTTGAAGTGCTGTGGTTTGCTGACCTTGTTCCTCTAGGGGTAGGAACAACATGTTTAGGGACTTTGGATCCCTTAGATTATTGACATTTCATGCTTCATGCTGTAAGGCACAAAAATGTCTATAACAGCTACGTTCTTCCAGGTGAGAAATTTCCTCATATTTTTCTAATAATTCATCACCAAACATATTCTTGAGATGTTTATATTTTCCTCTTTGTTTAACTAGTTCATCCATTAATTATTTACTTTACAAATGTATTTGCATGTCGTTTTGATATTCTATAAAGTTTGTCATAGCTAAAACAAACAACATTTTGATTTTTTAATGACTTTGAACATTTAAAATCACTTGCACAAAAAGGACATTTCACCAAAAAATAGAATTATGTGTGAACTTCATAACTTATGACTTCCTATTTGATAATTATTGGATACATTAATGCAAGGGTCCCAAAAAAAAATTGTTTTCATGACTCTCTTCAATAACTCCTATAGTATACCCTCCCTAGTTACCTTTTAACTAAATGGTTTTAAGAGATGATAAGTAGCAAACCATGCATAGACTATAACAATTGAAAATAAATATCATCTTCCATACATTGGTAAGATCATTAATCAATTCCAATGGGATGATTGTTTTCTAGAAATTGATTCAACCTCTAGCTACCATCAAGTTCAAATAGAACTCATAGATGTTTAGAACACAAACTTCAAAACCAAGTTTGGGCTCTTTGAGTGGTCTTGTATGTCGAACAGACTTACTAGTTATCTTGCCACCTTTATGAGCATAATCAACAACATCTTTCAGATCTTAACTTGGGAGTTTTGTTATTGCATACCTTAATGACACCTTGGATTACAACCCAACAAAGTAGGATCATTTGTAAGATGTCAAGATTGTATTAGATCTTATAATAGAAGGGAAGCATGAGGAAAAACTCAAAATTTATTTTTCTGAACAAGATTCCATCTAGTGCCATCAATTTATAGCCCAGTATCAAGGAGTACATGTAGCTCCTAAGAAAAAATGCTCAAAGAATGACCAATGACCAATAATGTAACACGATAATTTTTTTATTAAAAGGAATAACTTCTATAGAAAATTCAGCCACCACTATCCTTTAATTGCTCTTTCTAAATCAACTTACAAAGAGTACTAAGTAATTACATTAAGAATTCAAAGAAAAGAAAAATCTTACCAACATCAAGAAGACACAATTTGTTGAACACTTGCACTTGCACTCCTTGACATTCCATAACCTTTTCAAGTAGTGATTGACCTCCCAATTTTCTACCCTTGTTTCTTACGTAGGGAGGACAACTAGTTGCTTGTCTCTCTAAATATATATCCCATGCCATGTTGAAATATAACATTTATAATGAGGAATGTATACCCTAGTTCAAGTACTTACACTAACAAAAATTTTAAGCAAATAAATTATGTTGCATACAAAATATCAAACATTTAATCTAATATAAGAATGAAGCCACAAACAAATAGCAAGCCATCTCAACCACTCCCTCACACATACACTTGACATTAGTGTATTAGACACCTCATGTAATTAAAGTCTATTAGATATGATTTTGATACAGGAGCATCTGACACTCTTAATCAAACGAGGAATCAAAGCGGAGCAAAGAAGAGGACGCGGACCATCGGAACTAAACCAGGGAAATTTTGTTTAAAATAGAGTAAATGATGGAATGGATAAAGTCTCTCGAAGACTTAATTAAATGTAATCTGCCATATGTATGTATGCATGTAGAGAGAATTAGGGACAGTTGAGTGATTCATGGAGAGGATTTGATCGGATCCTTCAGTGATCCGATCCAATTTGTTTTATATATGATGAACTTACGTGTTCAATAGGAGACAGAGAGCAATAGACAAAAAACTGTGAAAATAGAGATAGATACAATGTAGTCGAGACGGAGTTTGTTCTAAGGTTGAAATGCCTTAGCTTGTAGTCGTATGTATATAATATAAAGTGTGTTTTGTGTTAAATATGTGCACTGTGTATATTTCATAAATAATCAGAATGTTAAGTGATGCAGGTTTGGTCGACCATCGATCACTGAAGGATCAATGGTGATCCATCGATTAAACTAATAATAATGTTATATTTAATTGTTATGGAGTGATGTCATGTGTTAACAGAGTATGGCAGGAATCGGTGTTTTAACACGGAATCCATCATTAAGCAGAAGATCAACGGCGTGGGCGACTAAGAACGAGAACCATCAATCATTTAGATTGACGGTCATCGCAAAGAATAGATGTGTGAGCGTTAGCACGCGAGGAGGTGGTTTCTCGAACCATAAGTGGATTTCGGGTGGAAGAAAGACCGTAAGAAGTATTTTTCCGATTGGCTCTGATTCCATACAGCGGAGGACGCATAGCAGCGCCGAGGAGAGAGGAAACCGCTTTTCGGGCGGTTAATCCTCGTGCATGTTGCTCACCCGAAATCATCGTGGACCGTTGGATCTTGCTCGAGTAGATCAACGGTTGAGGTTTGTCGTGCAAGTTGGATCGATTGGGAAAAGACGACAACCGTTGGATCAGAGGATGTAATGGACGGTCGCGATCTAATCACTGATCGCAAATCGGAGATAACAAAGGACAGAGCCGATAGCAATGGAGTGCGGACCCACCGATAATTATAGTCACAGGTGCATAAATTTTGAAGTCCGGCCTTATGATCGGCTGCAGGTTTTCCATTTATTTCCCGTCATTCCTTTGTATCCGATTAAATGAATAATCTCGAATTTTTAAAGGAAATCCGATAAAGTGTTGTATGGTCCCGGTTTAAAGTCTAAGGCCTAAATAAATGCTTCTGATAGGTTTGTGGGCCATAACACACAGGCCTCAGGATCGAATTTTATAAAGAAAGGGGAAATTGGCTATAGCCCAAAATCCCCTTTCATCAGATTTGTATAGCATCTTGTAAGCAATTGGAGTGTATTACTTCCTTATCAAATTCTTGGCTATCTGAAGATTCATTATGTGGTTAACATTGGCAACCTAAACTAATTACATGAGCTTATGTCTTTAGAGGAGGAGGAACAAGTTATGCACCCCCAAGATATTATTCCAAGTGTCTAAAATGCTCTAGGAAAAGACACATAACTAGATTCAAGGGCATGGGAAACAAAAATCAAATAGACTAAAACATAACAAGTTGATAGACAAAGAAAACTACATTTGCAAGCTAAGTGGTTCTATGAGCATACTTTAGAGAGCAATTCCCCCCTATACAACAAATATTGAGGACAATTCAAAATAAAAAAGGAGCACCTTGAGAACTCATGTATTGTAGTATAAATCTTAAAATCATCTTTATTTGCATATGTTGTGCATATGTCATAAATAATTTTCCTCAATAAATTTTGTGCTTAGCAAAATTTGACATCTTGTGTATTTGAACTCCCACATCTAGGTGGTACTTATAGCTTGTAACACGTAGATATTGTTTATAGGTTAATGAAAGATGTCACTTGTCCAGAAGTAGCCTACTCTTACAAAAATCTTCCATTTTACTAGCAATTGCACATATCATTTAAGTATAATACAAGCATCAATTAATGAAAACATTGTCGTGTATTTCAATGAGAAAGTTCTTTGTGTGCTTTGGCTTGGAACTTTAGGATCTATGTTTTAGATTTATTCATTATGCTTTATATTTTCCCATACACCAATTAATTTCTATAACAAAAACTATTTCCTTGACATTTCACCCTTTAATAAATGCATCAAATCTTTAAAAAAAATACTTTGAATCCCACTACAAACATGCTATAGGAAAATCACCTCAGAGAGAGAGAGAATGTTGAAGAATTATTTTTTTTCCATTATAGATGTATTAAGATATTAAATTATATCCATAAGTTTTTCTATTCGTACCTAGTCATGGCAAGTTTGATTGAGTTTTGATAGGGCATGTATATTCTACTTGTTTCTATTGTTTTCCAAATTGATTTAGTGACTCACATTCTTACTACAATAATATTTTATCAAAAATCAATCAGTGAAATTATTTGTCTTAATGTTTGAGAATATTGACCTTAATGGTGATCTCGAGACCGTTGCGTGGCAAGACTTACGTGGCAGTTGGCCCGTCCTTGGTCCTTCCCGCGTTGGCACACAACGAGGTTTGGTGAGGGTTTATGGCACCTTCAATGTGCATCCAGCCTGAGGTTGGTCTCGTTTTGTGTGAGCACAGCGTCTATGGTATGGCTCGACCTGGGCTCATTTGCATTGTTGTTCGTCTGAGTTATGTTTTCGTTCCTCAGTGGCTCGTCTGGTTAGGCTCTAGAAGAAGATAGGTCTTTGTTGCCTACTATCCTCTTGGTTCTTCTCTGGTTCCGGTCCTATATTGTTTACTAGTTATATGAATGTTTTTCGTTGGACCTGGTGGCTACTGTACACCCAGTTTTCCGTGGAGGTCTCAGGTTTGGTTTGTCATTCTGGGTATGCCTTATTTCGACTGTCTGTGAACGATTCTTTTACAACTTGCAGGTGATGTTTTCTAACTGGGTTTTGGTTGCATTTCACAGGCCCTCCACCTGTTACTCTCGTCGATGGCTTGGCTACTTATTTGACAGGTAAAAACCCTATTCTGATTCCACTGTTTCGCCTTCCTGTAGTTTTTATTAACAGCCTTGCTCCTGGTGAGCAGGTTGTGGTATCATGGCACTTCGGCTATTGGTTGTGCTCGGGTTAGGGTTTCAACTCATGGCTCGGTTGTGGAGTCCGGCCTCCCCTTAATGTATTCGCCGTGGGTCAAGTTCCTTGTTTTTTCTCTGGTGTTGTTGTGTGATATATAGTTATGCTTCCTCTCTGACAATCTTCTTGTCACTGTGCAGGTATCCCTCTTCTCTTTGTTGTGGCTGCAAGGGGCTGGCTCTCGGGGATGAGATGTCATGGTCTCGTCCTTGAAGATTTGGGTCTGATGTGCTTAAATTAGGTAGGGTCCTTCCTTGACTGCGGTCTGTGGTTGCATTTTGGTTTTGGGCTATAGTTGTTTAACCCTTGGGGTTTCAGTTTGTTGGTCTTTCGATACTTGGTTGCCTCATGTGCAACAAGCCCATCCTGTCGATTTTGTTTTATGTTCTGGGAATGTGTTTCAGCCTTCTGTTGTTGGTTTTCGTGTCTGTTGTTTCGTTTGTGTTATGCTTTGGTCTATCTGGGTTGTGGAAACCCTCCTCAACCTATCTTGTTTGTATGAAGGATCAAATTTTATAAAAAAAGGGGAAATTGGCTATAACCCAAAATCTCCTTTCGTCAGATTTGTATAGCATCTTGTAAGCCATTGGAGTGTATTACTTCCTTCTCAAACTCTTGGCTATCTGAAGATTCATTATGTGGTTAACATTGGCAACCTAAACTAATTACATGAGCTTATGTCTTTAGAGGAGGAGGAACAAGTTATGCACCCCCAAGATATTATTCCAAGTGTCTAAAATGCTCTAGGAAAAGACACATAGCTAGATACAAGGGCATGGGAAACAAAAATCAAATAGACTAAAACATAACAAGTTGATAAAAAAAGAAAACTACATTTGCAAGCTAAGTGGTTCTATGAGCATACTTTAGAGAGAAATTCCCCCATATACAACAAATATTGAGGACAATACAAAATAAAAAAGGAGCACCTTGAGAACTCATGTATTGTAGTATAAATCTTAAAATCATCTTTATTTGCATATGTTGTGCATATGTCATAAATAATTTTCCTCAGTAAATTTTGTGCTTAGCAAAATTTGACATCTTGTGTATTTGAACTCCCACATCTAGTTGGTACTTATAGCTTGTAACACTTAGATATTGTTTATAGGTTAATGAAAGATGTCACTTGTCCAGAAGTAGCCTACTCTTACAAAAATCTTCCATTTTACTAGCAATTGCACATATCATTTAAGTATAATACAAGCATCAATTAATGAAAACATTGTCGTGTATTTCAATGAGAAAGTTCTTTGTGTGCTTTGGCTTGGAACTTTAGGATCTATGTTTTAGATTTCTTCATTATGCTTTATATTTGGCCCATACACCAATTAATTTCTATAACAAAAACTATTTCCTTGACATTTCACCCTTTAATAAATGCATCAAATCTTAAAAAAAAAACTTTGAATCCCACTACAAACATGCTATAGGAAAATCACCTCAGAGAGAGAGAGAGAGAGAGAATGTTGAAGAATTATTTTTTTTCCATTATAGATGTATTAAAATTTTAAATTATATCCATAATTTTTTCTATTCAAACCTAGTCATGGAAAGTTTGATTGAGTTTTGATAGGGCATGTATATTCTACTTGTTTCTATTGTTTTCCAAATTGATTTAGTGACTCACATTCTTACTACAATAATATTTTATCAAAAATCAATAAGTGAAATTATTTGTCTTAATGTTTGAGCATATTGACCTTAATGGAAATCCCGAGACGGTTGCATGGCAAGACTTACGTGGCAGCTAGCCCGTCCTTGGTCCTTCCTATGCTGGCACACAACGAGGTTTGGTGAGGGTTTATGGCACCTTCAATGCGCATCCAGCCCGAGGTTGGTCTCGTTTTGTGTGAGCACAGCGTCTATGTTATGGCTCGACCTAGGCTCATTTGTGTTGTTGTTCATCTGAGTTATGCTTTGGTTCCTCAATGGCTCGTCTGGTTCGGCTCTGGAAGAAGATGGGTCTTTGTTGCCCGCTATTCTCTTGGTTCTTCTTTGGTTCCAGTCCTCTATCATTTGCTAGTTATATGAATGTTTTTCGTTGGACCTGGTGGCTATTGTACACTTGGTTTTCCATGGAGGTCTCAAGTTTGGTTTGTCATTCTGGGTATGCTTCATTTCAACTATTTGTGAACGATTCTTTTACAACCTACAGGTGATGTTTTATAACTGGGTTTTGGTCGCATTTCACAGGCCCTCCTCTTGTTACTCTTGTCGATGGCTTGGCTGCTTATTTGACAGGTAAAAACCCTGTTCTGATTCCACTGTTTCGCCTTCCTGTAGTTTTTATTAACAGCCTTGCTCCTGGTGAGCAGGTTGTGGTATCATGGCATTTCGGCCATTGGTTGTGCTCAGGTTGGGGTTTCAACTCGTGGCTTGGTTGTGGAGTCCGGCCTCCCCTTCAGGTATTCGTCGTGGGTCAAGTTCCTTGTTTTTTCTCTAGTGTTGTTGTGTGCTATATAGCTATGCTTCCTCTCTGACAATCTTCTTGTCACTGTGCAGGTATCCCTCTCCTCTTTGTTGTGGCTGCAAGGGGCTGGCTCTTAGGGATGAAATGCCATGGTCTCATCCTTGAAGATTTGGGTCCGATGTGCTTAAATCGGGTAGGGTCCTTCCTTGACTACGCTCTGCGGTTGCATTTTGGTTTCGAGCTATAGTTTTTTAACCCTTGGGGTTTCAGTTTATTGGTCTATCGATACTCGGTTGCCTCTTATGCAACTAGCCCATCCTGTCGATTTTGTTTTGTGTTCTGGGAATGTGTTTCGGCCTTCTGTTGTTGGTTGTCGTGTTTGTTGTTTTTTCTGTGTACTGCTTTGGTCTATCTGGGTTGTGGAAACCCTCCTCAACCTATCTCATTTGTATGAAGGACTGTTGGTTATTTTTTTTAGGGCTCTGTGTCTCGAGGCCTGTGTGGAATCTGGAAGTTCTGTCCTGTACTTCCGTGGACCTGATGAATATCTCTCTCTCTCTCTCTCTCTCTATATATATATATATATATATATATATATATATATATATATATATATATACACACTGTAAATTTCTAATTTAAATCAAATAGTATATATTTGGTAATGTACCTGGATGGTTTGGCTCTGTCGTATTTGATCCTTTCAGTCTCAGTGCGTAGTTTGAATATTAATCACAAAATTTGTTGTTTAATTGCTATGCACAGTAATTTATACTTGTTGCTTCTGAAACTGTGAATACATGTAAGCTTTCTTTAAATTCATTAAAAAAAAAAAAAAAAAATTGTTCAGAGTTATGCTTTCTTTCCTTCTTTTTTTCATCTAGATGGCAGCAACCCCACTTTTGATTCTGGGTTGCCTATTTATGCTTGCTGGCAGCCTCATACCATTGAGGAACCATCCTCAGTTACATTATAGTTATTTTCCAGTTTCATTCAGTTTCATTTCTAACTTATTTTAAACAAATCCTATTCTAACCATTGTTCAATTTATAAATAAAAACATTGGTTGTAACAGCCTTCATTTAAAAATAAAAATAAAACTAACTAAAAGTGAACTTAATCAAAACAGCTTGTCCAGCTGTCACCTCCCTAGTCGGATGCTCCTGCATCAAGCTCCCAGGGTGAATGAATCTCATGGCTATTGTCCATGAGCTCTTCAATCGAGTACTCAGCGCTTTGAATCTGGCATGCATCCAACCAAGAACTGTCCTCAATTGGATGGTCCTTCCGTTTGACCAGGTATTGTAAGTACTCTTTCCATCGAGTCCGCCTAGCCACCTGAGTATCCAAGATTTTTTCAATCCCTAGAGGCTTGGCTGGAGGAATCTGTTTTACCCATGACTCGGTCTCTCCCTGTGTGTCCCGTGTGTGTTCAGTCGAACTGTCCTCCACATTAACAGTAATGTAAGGGCACAGGTCTGCTACATTAAAGATGGGTGAGATCCCTAAACCCAGGGGTAGTTGTAGTTCATATGCATTTGCAGAGAACTTTCGCAGTATCTTGCAAGGTCCTATTTTTTTTCAGTTTCAGTTTGTTATATTCACCTTTAGGAAACCTTTCTTTGCGTAGATGTGCCAGTACCAGGTCCCCTACATTGAATTGCACTTCCCACCATTTTAAATCTGCCTTCTATTTATACCTTTGGTTGTTGTCCTGTAATTTGGATTTCACTTGTTCATGAAGTTCGTTGATCACCTTTGCGAAGTCTTCACCATCAGCACTCCTTCGTTCCAACCGACCCAAATCCCGTAACTCGTGCACACCACGAGGGTGCATCCCGTATAGGATCTGGAAAGGACTTCTGCCCGTACTCCTGTTGGGTGAATCATTATAAGTGAACTTTACTTGTGCGAGTACGTGATCCTATTATCGTGAATTTTCACCAACCAGACTACATAACAGATTCCCCAGACTTCAGTTCACCACCTTAGCCTACCCATCAGTCTGTGGGTGATAAGTTGAGCTAAAGTTTAGTTTGGTATCTTTTCCAAAAATGACCTGTGAACTTCACGTCCTGATTTGAAACAATAGACTTCGACAAGCCATGTAACCTGACAATCTCTGTGAAGAAAAAGTGTGCTACATGTGTGGCATCATTGGTCTTCCTACAGGGAATGAAATGCACCATCTTGATGAAGTGATCCACCACCACCATGATTGAATCGAACCCCTTCTGTGTTGTTGGAAAACCTAAGACAAAGTCTAAACTAACTGAGTCCCATGGTCTGTCCGGAATAGGCAGGGGTGTATATAATCCTGTATTTTGACTGTGTCCCTTCGCAAGCTGACACATCTTACACCTAGCCACAAATATTTGTACGTCTCTACGCATTTTCGGCCAATAATAGAAGTGGCTTACTTGATCCAAAGTCTTATCAATGCCAAAATGTCTGGCTAAACCCCCACTATTTTTTTCCTGGATTAAGTTTTCCCTCATCGAACATTCTAGAATACACAACTTTCCTCCCCTGAACAAAAATCCTTCCTGTATGTTATAGTCTAGCCATGAACTGTTGTCTCTCAATAGCGGATTTTGGCAAGCTTTGTACACTTCCTTAAAGTCTGCATCTATTTCATACAGATCCTTAAGATGCTCAAATCCTAACACCTGCACTCTGCTTTCCTGTAAAATCAAATTTCTCCTGCTTAACGCATCTGCCACTTTGTTGGCTTGACTGTTGATGTGTTTCAATACAAATGTAAAACTCTGGAGGTACTCCACCCACTTCGCATGTTTATGGTTCAACTTGTGTTGTTGCATAACATACTGCAATGCAAAATTGTGTGAAAACAAAACAAATTCATTCGCCATCAAGTAATGTCTCCAATGTTTCAGTGCTTGGACCACTACATAAAATTCCTTGTTGTAAGACGTATACTTCTGCCTACTCTCATTCAACTTATCGCTGAAATAGGCCACTAGCTTGTCCTCTTGGCTGAGTACTACTCCAATGGCTGTCCCACTGGCATCACAACGAACTTGAAAAAGTTTGTTGAAATCTGGCAACCTCAAAATTGGTCTTTCGGTGATCTTCTTTTTCAGCAACTAAAAAATCTTTTCTGCTGACTCCATCCAATGAAAGGTTGATTTTCCTTTTTAACAGTATCCACCATGGGTGCACAAATCCCACTGAAATATTTTATAAATTTTCGATAAAAACTCGCCAACCCATGAAAACTCCGCACTTCAAACAAACTCCTGGGGGATGGCTAGCTAACTATGGCTGCAACCTTTTCCGGATCCATCTTTAATTCATTTTTCGAAATCACAAATCCTAAATAAATCAATTCTTTCTTTAAAAAAGTACACTTCTTCAAATTTAACAGCAATTTGTTTTGCTGCAACTTTTCTAGGACATACCTGACATGTCGGAAATGTTCTTCCTCCATCTTACTGAAAATAAGGATATCATCTAGATATACAATCACGAACTTTCCAATGTATTCCTTCAGCATCTCATTCATCAAGCGCATGAATGTGCTAGGTGCGTTGCTCAGTCCAAATGGCATGACTAGCCATTCATACAGGCCTTCATTGGTCTTGAAAGTTGTCTTCCATTCGTCCCCTTCACGAATCCGAATCTGGTGATATCCACTTTTCAAATCAATCTTCGAAAAATATGCCGCTCCACTCAAATAGTCCATCATGTCGTCCATCCGCAGTAAAGGAAACATGTACCTAATAGTGATCTTGTTAATTGCTCGAGAATTAGTACATATCCGCCATTACCTCCTTTCTTGGGAGCTAAAACAGTTGGGACAGTACAAGGACTTAAACTCTGCCGAATCAACCTTGTATCCAACAACTCCTGTACCTGCATCCTGGTCTCTTCATTGTCCTTTGGACTCATCCGGTAAGCAACTTTGTTTGGTAAACTAGCCCCTGGAATGAAATCAATATGGTGACTGATACTCCTTTTTGGTGGAAATTTTTCTAGTAGATCATCCACCACAATGTCACTAAACTCCTGCAGTATCTCCTATATCTCCTCAGGTAAGTCAGTAATCTCAGTATGGATTAACACCACTCTTTGCCTTCACAAAATTTCATATTTTACCTCATCATCTCCAATCTGCTATAGAAACTCTTTTCCTCCTAACAGTAATGCTTTTGTTCCACTGTTTTCTGTCGTATCCTCCTCTTTCATGGGTACTAGCGTATGCTTTATCCCATCCTTAGAAAACTTGTAACAGTTTGTCTTCCCATCATGGACAAATTTCCTGTCATACTGGCATGGTCTGCCCAGCAGTATATGGCACACATCCATTGGCAAGATATCACAAGTTATTTATCCTTATACCTACCAATGTGAAACTCCACTTCGCACTGCTCATCAACCAACAGTTGGTGTCCTTTTTGTAACCAAGACACCCTGTATGGTGTTGGGTGCTTCAATCTTTTTAAACCCAGTTTTTCTACCATTTCAGTGGCTACCAGGTTTTCAATGCTCCCGCTGTCAATAATCAATTTGCAGCATTTCCCATGTGATTTACACACAGTTCGGAACAGTGCTTTCCGTTGTGTCTGGTCAGCTAACTCTTTAGCCGGTTTCAACAATACCTTGTTTAACACTAAGGCTTCTCCCGTTTTAGGCATGTTCTCCACTTCTTGTGGCGGTGCCTCTGCTTCTTCTGGTTGAGCAACATATGCTCCTCTTTTCCCTACTTGATCACTTTCAGGACATTCAAAGGACCTGTGTGCCCACTTGTGACACTTGTAACACTGATAGGAATTTCCTCTGCCTCTGCCATTACCTCTTCCTCGTTGGTAAGGTCTTCCTCCTCTAGTGTTACCTTATTTTTCAGTTGGTCTTCAGTTTTTGAACTACTGCCCTCTTCATTGTTGTTGACAGTTCTTCTTCTGCCAAAAGACTGTCCTCTTCCTCTTCCAAATCTACGTCCTCTTCTAGCATTCTGCTTTCTGGCGATCTTTTCTTCTGCCTTCAAAGCACTTTAATAGGCTTCCTCTATGGACTTGGGGGAAAGAATACTAATCTCATCTAGTATCTCCATCCGTAAGCCATTCACAAACCTTGTTGTCTTTTCCGGGGTATCTTCAACATAACCCGCTCACAGGTTCACTCTGTAGAATTCTTCCGTATACTCCTTCATAGTCATTGCTCTTTGCTTCAGGTTCTGCACCTATCTATACAGAGCAATCTGATACTCTTTGCGTAGAAACTTACTCTTCATCTTGGCAATCATCCTGTTCCACTTTTTGATTAACGGTTTATTTGACTTCCTCCTTTCTGCCTGCACACTGTCCCACCACAGTGCTGCATGTCCCTTCAGTTTGGTGGCTGCAAACCTGACCTTCTTATCTTCATTGATTTCTTCACACTCGAAATATTTATCCAACTCACTAATCCAGTCCAACAATACCTCCATAGATAAATTGCCATCATAATTCAAAAGCTCTGGCTTCGGCTTGCTACTTGCCAACAAAACTGATCTCAATAATTTTATCTCTGGTCCCTCTTCGTCTGACCCATCCGTCATGGCTACAACTTCTTCTTCACTGTCATCACCACCTTCTGGATCCCTATGCCTCCCTACTTCCACTGCTGCCAATCGGGCACTTAGGATCCTGATTTCTTCTCGCAACCCTTCATTGGCTACTCTCCTGATAGCTCTACCTCGACCTCTTCTTCCTACTTCCATTTTTTTTCTTTTGAGAAAAGAACTTCCTCTGATACCAAAATTTGATGGCAATCCCGAGATGGTTGCGTGGCAAGACTTACATGGCAGCTGGCCCGTCCTTGGTCCTTCCCGCGCTGGCACACACCGAGGTTTGGTGAGGGTTTATGGCGCCTTCAATGCACATCCGGCCCGAGGTTGGTCTCGTTTTGTGTGAGCACGGCGTCTATGGTATGGCTCGGCCTGGGCTCATTTGCATTGTTGTTCATCTAAGTTATGCTTCTGTTCCTTTGTGGCTCGTCTGGTTCGGCTCTGGAAGAAGATGGGTCTCTGTTGCCCACTATCCTCTTGGTTCTTCTCTGGTTCCGGTCCTCTATCGTTTGCTAGTTATATGAATGTTTTTCGTTGGACCTGGTGGCTGCTGTACACCTGGTTTTCCGTGGAGGTCTTAGGTTTGGTTTGTCATTCTGGGTATGCCTTATTTCGACTATCTGTGAACGATTCTTTTACAACTTGCAAGTGATGTTTTCTAACTGGGTTTTGGTCGCATTTCACAGGCCCTCCACCTGTTACTCTTGTCGATGGCTTGGCTGCTTATTTGACAAGTAAAAACCCTGTTCTGATTCCACTGTTTCGCCTTCCTGTAGTTTTTATTAACGGCCTTGCTCCTGGTGAGCAGGTTGTGGTATCATGGCATTTCGGCCATTGGTTGTGCTCAGGTTGGGGTTTCAACTCATGGCTTGGCTGCTTATTTGACAGGTAAAAACCCTATTCTGATTCCACTGTTTCGCCTTCCTATAGTTTTTATTAACAGCCTTGCTCCTAGTGAGCAGGCTGTGGTATCATGGCACTTCAGCCGTTGGTTGTGCTCAGGTTGGGGTTTCAACTCATGGCTTGGTTGTGGAGTCCGACCTCCCCTTCAGGTATTCGCCGTGGGTCAAGTTCCTTGTTTTTTCTCTGGTGTTGTTGTGTGTTATATAGCTATGCTTCCTCTCTGACAATCTTCTTGTCACTGTGCAGGTATCCCTCTCCTCTTTGTTGTGGCTGAAAGGGGCTGGCTCTCGGGGATGAAACGTCGTGGTCTCGTCCTTGAAGATTTGGGTCTGATGTGCTTAAATCGGGTAGGGTCCTTCTTCTTTTTTTTTTTTCTTAAGAAAGAGTCAATCCTTCTATTTCATTAAATCAAAAAAAAAATTACAGCATATACAAAAACCATGATCCCATCATGGACTCAAGAAAACCAAGGGCGTACTGCCATAGGTATACCCCTTCCCTTAACAACATACAATGCTAATCTCTCAAATGATACCTTAGGTTGAACATTATTATTCATTAACCTAAAGTAAAACTCCGCTAACCCCCCACGTCTCTATCGCGAAAAGCCTGATAAGACCAGTGGCCCCACAAAACAGCACGTTCAAATCTGACCGTCATTTCAAACTGCGAAATCGAACGGCTCGGCGAAATATCGCACAGCCAAGATGTCCGAACCATAATGTGTGATGGAGGGTGGTATTCTTTACCACTCCCTTGCCACGTGTTGGGAGCCTAATGGAATCGCTCCCAAAATTCCATTACCACTTACCGTTCTGAAGCCATGCGATCATCTGGTAACCGCTTTGAGCCTGGTTTTCCAATCCGTGAGAGGATTGTAGGGGAATAGCCTCCACTGGAAAAATCTAACCGCCCTTTCCGCGCAAGCACGCCTTGGAACTTGCACCAGAGACTACTGCTGACTATGAAATGAACTCTGTAGTGCCGTCCGAAAGAAAAAGGGGGACTGGTCAACTTACACCAGGGTGTTATATGACCGCTCTGTGCTTGCCCTTCTTCCAGGTGCCAACCAGAGTACTGAGATCGAACTTGCTTAGAAATCTTCATTCCGTGCCTTTCACTCTGGCCCAATATCTAAAAATTTCTCTATCCTCTGCCGCTTGTTCATCGCAGAGAGCTTTTACTCTGCCCCTGAGGCATCTCCTGCCACTTCATCTCAAATCTACATTCTGAATTAATTACTCCTTGGTTGGCCAGAGTATCCACTAGTTTGTTGGCTTTTCGTCGAACATGGCTGAAACTAACAGTTCGTAGACTCAGGAGATGTTTTTGAATTCTTTGGTACACTTGTATTAGTCTCCAGTGTTTTGAGACCTTCTCTGGTGCTGCTCCGCAACTGATTCTCTTAACAGCTTTTATGGAGATCTCTGAGTCTGCTTCTATAATGACATTTGAGCTATGATTTAGTTTCAGCAGTTCGAGACATTGTTCTAAAGCCATTAATTCAGCCATATTGTTGGTGGCTTTACCTAAATGGCAGTGGAATATAAAGATTATGTTTCCTTCTTCATCTCTTAACACCCCTCCATACCCAGCTATTCCAGGGTTGCATTTTGAAGCACCATCAATATTGCATTTCAGATAACCTTTCGGTGGAGGATGCCAAAACTCCTTTTCCGTTTCCAAATTTCTTTCTTTTCTACTGAGTCCATTGGGAATGATCTCTTGCATTCTCAGTTGCCTGAGAGTTCTCATCTCATTTTCTGTGGGAGGGTTCTTGGGATAATTGCGAACAGTGGTGCTAACTGTCTCCTTAATCTGCTTCAAGATCAGATCCAACAGGCGAAGAGGAATAGTTTTTTCATCCTTGAAAATTCTTTTATTCCTTTCTTTCCAAACATTCCAGATAATGAAGCTTGGCGTAAAGGCCCAGGCCAAATTAAGGAGCTCATTCTCCGAAAAGTTTCTTCTCCACTTGTTTAGGGTATTAGTGATACTTCCTTTATCTCTGTCTGTCTGTTGAAAAATGGTGGCAAAAGAATCCCACAACCAGGTGGTATAGGTGCAACTGTTGAGAATATGCTCCATTGTCTCCTCTTGAGCTTCACATAGCTGACATCTAGAAGGCCCAATAACACCTCTTTTCCTAATATTGTCCCAAGTTAAGATTTTCTTGTGATGAACTAACCACATGAAAAGCTTGATCTTCATCCACCCTTGGTGGCTCCAAAGTTGTTGCTAGGATTTCGCCGAATCACAGGCATCTAGGTTCAGGATAATTCTTTTTGCTTCCTTAAGATTAAAGGTGCCTTCTTTATTGAGGCCCCATCTTAACTGATCCTGCCCCTCTGTTACCAATATTTTCCTTTTTTTTAGCATGCTCATGATTGCCTCTGCTTTTATTTTTATGGAGCTGTCATCTCTGCAGTCTATGCTTCTCCAGTTTCTCCACTTTCCGGAGTTATGAGGAAGATTCCAAAAATCTTTAACTTTGATTAATCCTTGGGAGTCTGTTTCCTGCTTGAGGCTCATAAAGTCCTCTCTTAACAACATTGGTTCTTGTTGCCATTTGTCTTCCCAGAAGAGAGCGAGATCTCCTGCTCTGATTTCCCAGAAACTGTTGTTTTGTACTAGGCTTCTATTTTCCCAGGCTTTATTCCATATGTAAGAGCCCTTTATGTTTCCAGACATTCTTATAAGATCATTTGTTTGCCACGAACTTGCATATTTTTCTTTCCAGGTCTTAGCCCATTGAGCTTCTGGTTCTTTAACCCATCTCCACCAGAGCTTGGCTCCTAAAACTTTACTCAGAATTCCCTGATCATCTAAGCCTAGACCCTCGTGACTCTTGGGTTTACAGATTTTATCCCAAGAAACAAGGGCCCATTTCTTCCTTGTTTCCTCCTTGCCCCAAAGGAAGTCTCTCTGGATATTCCTGAATTGTTGTAAGACACCTTTGGGAGCTGGGAGGGCTGATAAAAAGAAAACAGGGATTGATTGTAGAATGGCCTTTGTCAGAATCAACCTACCAGCCAGGTTCAATGATCTGATAGTCCATTTTTTGACTTTGTCTTGCATCTTGTTGAGCACCAGTTCCCAAATACTTTTGTGCAAGGGTCTAGCTGTAAGGGGAATTCCCAAATACTTTGAAGGGAGGGAATCCCTTTGAAAGCCCAGAATTCTGGAGATATTTCTCTGAATTGCAATGTTAGTATTTAAGAAAAATATTTTTGATTTGGAGAGATTAACTTCCATACCTGTAGCCAAGGCAAAGTCATTTAGGATTTGTTTGTATGTTGAAGCTTCTTTGACTGTGGGAATTCCTTGCAGCATGGTATCATCCACAAATTGTTGGTGAGTCATTGTTTGACCATTCTCCGTTAGTTGAAGGCCCTTAATCTTTCCCAAGGCTTTGGCTTGTTTAATGGTCCTACCCAGGCCTTCCATCATGAGGATAAAGAGAAAGGGAGAGAGTGGGTCACCCTACCTGAGGCCTCTAGAAGGAGTGAAGATCTCAGAGGGTGAGCCATTCACCAAAATAGAAAAGCTGGAAGAAGTTACCAGAGCCATCACCCATCTGACCCAATTGTGATCAAACCCAAAAGCAGTGAGTACCTTCTTGATATAGATCCAGTTCACCTTGTCATACGCTTTGGCAATATCTAATTGCATGATCATACCAACCTACCTCTTGCTGGTTAGCGTGTGAACTACCTCGTGGGCTTGAATAATGTTATTTAGGATTTCTCTGCCTTCTACATAACCAGATTGTTCCCCTGAAATAAAGAAGGAAGAAGAGGTTTGAGTCTTCTAGCCAAAACCTTGGATATAATATTATATACCACATTGCATAAAGCAATGGGTCTGTACTTATCAGTAGTCAGGGTTGAATCCTATTTGGGTATCAAGGAGATGAAGGAGGTGTTGAGGGCTTTCAAAATAGTCCTGTTTCTTCTAGAGTCCTCCACAACATTCAGAATGTCCTGCTTGACAATGTTCCAGCAGGCCTTAAAAAAGTCTACATTGAAACCATCTGGTCCTGGAGCTTTTCCATTCTGCATGTCTTTAATAACCTCACTGACTTCCTCTTCTGTTACTAGTTTATTCAGGTTAAAATTGTCCTCTCTTGACACCAGCTTCGGGATATTTTTTGTAATTTCTTTGATGCATTTCTCTCTGTCTGGATTGTTTTCCTTAGTGATGCCTCTGAAATGCTGTACCAACACAGCTTCGATATTCTTATGAGAGGTCTGAAGCTCCCCATTGTCATTCAATATCGAAGAGATTCTATTGTGAGCTCTATTGGCCATGGTGGATCTATGAAAAAATTTAGTATTACTTTCACCTTCTTTGAGCCATTGAATTCGAGACTTTTGTCTCCAAAAGATTTCCTCTTGTTTGCATAATTTTTCCCATTCTTGATGGTGTTTATCAGCTTGCTCACTTTTGACTTTATCAAAACCATCTGTGATCAGTGCTTGATTGAGTTCCTGTAGTTTGGTTTCCACTGATTTTTTGTCCACAAAAATGTTACCAAAATCCTTCTTGTTCCATTCTTTGAGTCTGAGTTTCATATGCTTAAGTCTTTTATGTAGGAGGAACATTTTAGTGCCCTGGATCTGCAAATCTTCAGCCCACCATTTTTCAATGTTGCTGATGAAATCTGGGTGGGAGAGCCAGATATTCTCAAACTTGAAGGGTCTATTCCTGGGAGAATCAATCCCCTTGATTTCTAATTGAATCGGCCAGTGATCAGAGCCTCCAAAGGGGAGAACTCTAGCTGTTATTTCTCTATTTGCGAGCATAAGCTCCTCTGAGATCAAAAATCTGTCTAACTTGGAGGCAACCTGAGCCTCACCTCCTCTTTTGTTGTTCCAAGTAAAAAGGCCATTATGCGTTTCTGAGTCAACCAGTTTCATATCTTCTGTGAAGGTTTGGAATGCTTTGGAGTCTTTACTTAGCAATCTGGTACCTCCTTTTTTTTCCGAAAGAGATTTAATCATGTTAAAATCTCCTCCCAAGACCCAAGGTATTTCTTCATGTCTGCTTCTAAGATCTACCAGGGAGTTTAAGAATCTGAGTTTCTCATCTATTCTTTGAGGACCATAAACATTTGTGACCAGGAAAGTATCCACAACTCCCACTGGTTGAATAATTAAAGATAAATAATTTCTTGATGCCTCTGCATCTATTATGCTAACTTTTTGGGGGTTCCATAGAGTGAGGATGCCTCCCGCTGTGTTCTCTGCTTTCACTTCGAGAAACTCAAATCTATTAAGCCATTTGCTATGGATTTGTTTTAATTTCTGAATGGAGCATTTTGTTTCCTGAATGAAGATTATATCTGGCGTTGCTAGTTTCATTCTGTTACTTAGCATTCTTTGTTTTCTTTTACTACCTAGACCTCTGATATTCCAAGATATGAACTTCATAATTAAAGATTTGTAAATGAGTAACTGGTTAGGTCTTTCATCTTACCCGAATCTATCATTAGCTTTCCACACTCCATCAAGAGCTCATTTTTCTTTTTCCTGCCCCTCTTCTTTCCTGGATTTCTAGTTGCTAATCCTAGAGTTGATTTCATAGTTTTCACACCTCTGTGCTCCTGCTTGTGAATATTTTTACCTTTATCCAACCCTCTTTCCTTCCAAATCCAGGTTTTCCTTATCTAGAATTTCTTGTAATTCATGATCTTCTAGATCTATTTCACTTTGGGTCATTTCCTGGTCCATCTCCATTTCTGTTTCACTCATCAACGTCTCATTTTGATAACCAATATCTTGAGATTGTTTGTTGTTTTCTTCTTTCTCTTTTTCATTAGGACCTTCCTCCTGAGATTGATTTTCCTTCGTGTTTTCTTCATTCTCTTCTAGCACTTGAAACTTGTTCTGACTGACCTTCTTCCCCTCGTTATGTTGTTGCTTTATCCCCTTTTTCCCTCCTTTTCCTCTACTTGCCACTTTCTGAAAGCTTTCTGTGTCCTTCATTGTATTGAGTTTCCCTTTGTTGTCTGCTTTACTGAGAGGGCAGTCTCTGAACAGATGTCCATGCTCATGGCATCTACGGCATCTGAATGGGATATGCTCGTAGTCCACTGTTTGCACCCACTCCTCATCAAAAACTTCCAAAATAACTTCATCCGGAAGAGCTCCTGATAGATCCATTTCCACACATATCCTTGCAAAGGAGGTATATTTCCCTCTTCTTGTGGCTTCAAAAACTTTGACAAAACACCCTAGTTTATTGCCAATGGCAGCTAGCGATTCAGTTTGCCAATAATCAAGAGGTAGAGAATAGAGCCTTACCCAAACTGGAACCGAAGTGAAAGTCTCCCGCTCTAGGACAAAGTTCATCATCCAAGGCCTCATATAGAGACCGGCTGCTGCATAAAAGTAGGGTCCTCCTTCAAATATTTTGTCTTTATCTTCGATGTTTGAGAACACCATTGTGAAGAATCCCTTTGACCCAAGATGTAGGTCAATGCTTCCTTTGGGTTTCCAGTGATACTTGATCCACGTCTGTAAAGCTTTTTCAGTGGGCCATAGTCCCATGAATTTACAGATAATGGCATAGGTCCCCATGTGTTCCCTGTGCGCCTGCAGAGCAGGATCATTTAATATTACTCTAGGAGTGATTTTTGCTTTTGGTTTGCAAGGTCCCTTTTGTTTTTTGTCTCTTGAACCCTGATTTTTGTCTTCTTCCTCCTTGTCCTTTGTGCTACTATTTTCCTTGGTCTTGGTCCCATCTGTCTCCTTTTCATTATCCCTGTTTCTTTCATCTGCAAAACCTTTGTTGTTCATCACCGGTGTTTTACCTTTGCTAGTTACAGCGTCCTTGTAGGAGGGAGTCGAGCTCCCTCCTCTGCCGCCCTCCATTAGAAACGATCTCTGCAACTTTCTATAACCCTAGCTGCTCGCTTCCGCCGATTTTCCGACTCCGGAAAATAAAAGTTTGGTTCAGCAACAGAGCCACCTTCAACCACATTCAGAAAAAATAGTTATTTTATAAGAAATACCTTGTTGAAAACCAAGGGATTTTCATGTAGCTTAGATAAAGCCTTGGGTAGGGTCCTTCCTTGACTGCGCTCTACAGTTGCATTTGGTTTCGAGCTATAGTTGTTTAACCCTTGGGGTTTCAGTTTGTTGTTCTATCGATACTCGGTTGCCTCCTGTCCAACGAGCCCATCTTGTCGATTTTGTTTTCTGTTCTGGGAATGTGTTTCGGCCTTCTGCTATTGGTTGTCGTGTCTGTTGTTTCATCTGTGTACTGCTTTGGTCTATCTGGGTTGTGGAAACCCTCCTCGGCCTATCTCGTTTGTATGAAGGATTGTTAGTTATATTTTTGAGGGCTTTGTGTCTCGAGGCCTGTGTGGAATCTGGAAGTTCTGTCATGTACTTCCGTGGACCTGATGAATATATATATATATATATATATATATATATATATATATATATATAGATATAGATATATATATATATACACTATAAATTTCTAATTTAAATCAAATAGTATGTATTTGGTAATGTACCTCGATGGTTTGGCTCTGTCGTATTTGATCCTTTCAGTCTCAGTGCACAGTTTGAATGTTAATCACACAATTTGTTGTTTAATTGCTATGCATAGTAATTTATACTTGTTGCTTCTGAAACTGTGAATACCTGTAAGCTTTCTTTAAATTCATATTAAAAAAAAATATTGTTCTAAGTTATGCTTTCTTTCCTTTTTTTTTTTCATCTAGATGGCAGTAACCCTACTTTTGATTATGGGTTGCCTATTTATGCTTGTTGGCAGCCTCATACCATTGAGGAACCACACTCAGTTACATTATAGTTATTTTCCAGTTTCATTCAGTTTCATTTCTAACTTATTTTAAACAAATCCTATTCTAACTACTGTTCAATTTATAAATAAAAACATTGGTTGTAACAACCTTCATTTAAAAATAAAAATAAAACTAACTAAAAGTGAACTTAATCAAAACAGCTTGTCCAGTTGTCGCCTCCCTAGTCGGATGCTCCTGCATCAGACCTTAATGATTACGAGACATTGTTTTTGTGGTTATAGTGTTAAGTATTATATTATGCTATTATTTCCCCAATGATTGTGGGGCATTGTTTTTGTGTTTGCAGTGTTATTTATTTTACAACATTTTTCTTTCCCTAACATTAACTCCTTAAAGGATGCCTTACAAACCTTCAACATTGAGTAGACAATAAGAAAAGCAAATGGGATAATTATTGTAACTAGATATTCAACAAAAAAATATAACATACCTCTATTACAACATTGGAATCCCAAGTTTTTGCATGGCTAAAAAGCCCCCACTCCCATAAATGATAAAATGGACCCATAGTTCAACCAAGATGTAAACCATAGGTGAACCTTATGCATATTGTAGTGAGGTATGTTATAGTGTGGTATGTATGTAAGTACGCATGCCATTGGACAACATGGTTACTAACATACATACTATAGTGTATATCATTGCAAAAGTCCTGAGGATGTGGTCCAATTGTTAGGTGGGGAGGTTTGGTTCCTACAGGTCTCGTGGTCCAATCCCAGGCAGGACTATGAATGCCTGAAAGCTGCTCCAGATTTCTTCACTTGAAAAAAAAAGTGTATATCCTTGCAAAGGGTGTATTTCTCACCCAATCCTTGAAATAATTGATAATGGGTGGCAAGGAAATTAAGAGCTATGGCGAATAGGTGTTCTATGCATAATAGGTGAAACAAAGTACTTTCCACAAATTCAAATTAAGGCCCAAGGGTATCAACTATTCCTACAATGCAATATAATCAATGTGATAAGGTCAATGATCTAATCCATGTGATGGTTTTAAGAAAACAAAGGTTACCCAAACAATATTTTTTTCCATGCTAAGTTGAGCTAGGCTGAGATGTTTCGAACGCAACAACTTAATAGAGACTAAACCCAACACAAACCAGCTAATCTCCACTTCATAAATACACCCAAACTTATTATTATTTTTATATCCACCAAAAAAATAAATAAATAAAAGACATAGAGATATTCAACGGATGATAAAAAAAAGAAAGAAATAAATTATTTTAATATCCACGAGGCTAAAAATAACCTATAAGATAGATATATATACATACAGTGACTTCAATTGAGATTGTTTGGTCAATCCAATGTTGGTAATAAAGATCAATGCACTCCACATCCAGTCTCTTCAAGCTTGCCTCGCAGCAGGCGCGAACATATGCAGGATCTCCTCGGATCTCTCGTTTTCCATCTGGATAGCTGAGTCCAAACTTTGTAGCTAATTGGACTTTGTCTCTTATCCCTTTAATGGCCTGCAAGTGTGAATCAAAATCTCAAGTTAAGATCCATAGAAATTCATTGGTAATTCTAAGGAAAATAGAAACCCCTTGAGGGGGCAGGCAGTCCTACCTTTCCAATGAGGATTTCGTTGGTGAAGGGCCCATAAATGTCTGAAGTGTCCAGAAAAGTGATGCCCTTGGAGACGGCATGGTGGATGAGAGATATCATTTCTCCATCGGGCTTTGGTTGGCCATAGGAGGCAGACATGCCCATGCAACCCAAACCCTGCGCTGATACTTCTAATCCTTGCCCATGCTGCTAATTGTGCCATTGCTGTTGTTATGCAGTCACTCTGTAAGTTTTCCAAATCACAGCAAATGTTGTACCTTCAAATCATAGTTAACCACAGCACACTTCACTCTGTGTAGCACCATCCGTCTGAATCTGTGAATACCTTTGGAGATTGAAATAAATTATGGCGGCTGAATATTTCCAGGAGATTGAAATAAATTATAATTATCATTGACCAACGAATGGGTCAAGATGTTTGCAGACGAGACGAGGGGCGTGCCTTATTTTTCATCGCTGGCGGTAAGCAATGGCATCACTCCTGTGTCCAATTTCAGAATATTCTTAAAATCCGTGGCATGATATCAATTTCAGAATATTCTTAAAATCCGTGGCATGATATTATGCCGTAGTATAATGATATTGTTTTTTGTTTCAAAAGTTATGGGAATTTAGGTTATATTTTGAAAAAATTTGGTAAAAATTTCATAATTTTAGGTGCTCTATAAGTTTTTGATAGTGCTGAATCCATTTCCACTAGCAAAAACATTATTTAAACACTGTATCTACAAAAAAAAATTAAAAATTCTTTGTCTGGATTCGGGTCACTTTTGACCATCCGAGCAATTCCTCCACCTCCCTAGACAACTCCTTTGATTACTAATGTATACAGGTTAAATCTCTGGAGACATCACTCATATCTGGTAATGCAGTGATAAGCAAAATAAATGCAAATCCCTCAAAACCTCTAGAATTTTAATATTTGAAATCAATTTACAGTAATCCCACCCATACTACATTTTGAATTTAAACTTATAATCCCACCCATAATAAACTATCTGAAAGTACCTGAGCTTGCTGATATTTCAAAAAAAAATATGTGAAGTACAGATTAACAAGCTGACATCACTGAGAACCTCATAATTTTAAAATATTAGTGTTTTGGTCAATGGCGGTTAAATAAAAAAAATATTAATGTGACGAACAATGGAGTTTTCGTGCATGCTAATATGCGATGAGTTTATATCGATGATGTAATTATATTTCGATTTATGGTTTTAAATTAAGTGTTTTTAAACTGTGAAATTATATTTATGTGATAATAAATAAATTTTAAATATTAATTTTTATTTTTGAAAGATTTTTAATTTTATTAATATTAAATTGATTTTAAAATATTATCATGATTATTTTTATAATGATAGTGGAAGTCAAGCTCACTAGTATGGTCATTATTTGTCTTTTATGCTAATGATATTTTTTTTTTAGCAAGAAAGCATGAGGACTTTGACAAGCAGCTTAAATTTTTCATTGATTATTGCCTCAAGATGGTTATGACTGTAAATATCGATATGACTAAAGTCATGATAATTAAATCCAAAAAGATCAACCATGGTAATTTCATCTATGATAACAATCACTTGGAGAAGGTTTCTTCATACAAATATTTAGTTATTGACATTCACCATCAGCTCAACTGGAATTACAACAATGAGAAAATGATTATTGGAGGCTGGAAAACTTATTATGAGCTTGAAAACAGTGGTAAGTCGATTGATCTTTAGGTTTGGAGTAAAAAAAAAATTCCTCTTTGAGACTTTTGTCACCCCTATTATTTTATATGGTTGTGAGGTTTGGGCTTGCAGTATATCTAGAGAATCATGGAGGAAGATTGAGTTGATCCAAAAGCAATTTATAACCTATAACCTCAAGATTAAAGGAAATACTCCCTATCTTATCCTCTTGATTGAAGCTAGTCTTTCCCCTATTGAAAGCATGCTATGTTTAGGTATCTTATATATAAGAAGAAATTTTACAACATGGAAGCCACAAGGTTCCCTAAAATTGCCTAACTCTAGCCAGAAACCCCACCTCCGGCTCAAGCGAGGATGGCACAAGGATCCCAAGTCTTGGCTCAACCATTGGGGGGGTAAAGGAGGAGATCATCTTGGAGAAAAAAGATAATAAATTAAAAATATTATTCTTCCAAATTTAAGGATAAGTTGTAGGATAATAAAGAGTCAGAGGGGAAAAGGAAGCTAAGGTATTATAAGGAGGTGATCAACCTAACTCTTGCTAACCAAAATTATCTTTCTATCTTGACTAATGCTAAGAATAAAATGAACATCGCAAGGACAATAACTAATTCTCATGAGCTCCAAAGTGAAATTGGGTGTTAGTCTATTCCCAAAACGCCTTGGGATGAAAAAAATTGTCACATCCATTCTCATTTCCAAAACATTTTCCACACTACTAACCTTCATGACTTGTTAAGTCAACAGAACTATAGTGACCTAGGAATGCTTCTTTCCCTTCTTTTTTATCATAGAAATAAAATATTAACGAGTCTCAATTAATCTCTTACTTTCTTAAGGTCTAATAGATCACATTGACCTTAGTGGACATTCTTCATCATCATCATCAAATGTAATAATGTTAGTGATCTAGGAGGATCTTGAAGAAACTTTCCAACAATTTACCATGCACCCAAGAAAATCTCAACTAAGAAGTTAAATGAATGTGGAAATTATTAAATTGTAAATGATTAATACTTAAGGTGGGTTTAAGTGCTCATGTATTTTTCATTTAATTTGTTAAAAGGAAAACTAGTTTTGTGTGAGAATCCACCTCACAACTATTTTCCTATTCTCAATGAGAGGTTAAGAGTCTCATGAGATTAATTGAGAGTTTTATGGATGGTTTGATATTCTCTCTTAGTTTTTCCATTGAGGTTTTGTGCATCCAAATTTAGTGGATCTTGTAGTCTTCTTAAAAAGCTTATAGATCCTCTTTTTGTGGATCTATTCTCCTTGGACTATGAAGTTATGAGAATTATTTAAATTCCTTATGTGAGAGTTTTTAGAGTGTTTTTTGGAGTGAAATGAATTATTGTAATTTTGTTCAAGAGTATGTTATAAACTTTTTGAATAAGCATAGCCCTTCTGGTGCTTGAGAATGGCCACTTATGTGAGAGCCTTAAGTCTTTTTGTTTTAGAGGAGAAGGTAGTCCCTTCTGGGAGCATGAGCCATGTATTTTGAGAAGATTTCATCCCTTGTTGTAAAGAAGGAGAGTGTCTCTTTGAAGTCTTTGAAGGAGAGATAATAAAGTGATATGTGCATTAAGTGAATCCAAAGACATAGCTAGGGGGCTCGGTGAACTCTGTTATCAAGATGAGTTTGCAAATTTTCTCTATGTGATTGATTTTGTTCACTTTATTTTCTTGAAGTAGAACTATGTGATCAAATTGCATGAATGAGGCTGTAAATTTGTGGACTATATAAAGTATCTTTGAGTAGGACCAACTAAGCAATTTTATAATAGTCTGAATTTGGGATCATTTTTGTATCAGAGCAGGTTGATTGTTTTGCTCAGTGTGATACTTAACGGGTTTTTAAAAGTCAAGCAAGGAGAAGGATCTAAAAATGTCAATTCCAAGAAATGAGAATCCTTTTGATCCTCTTTTTACAAAACGTTTTAAAGACTTGGTTTTCTTAAAGGATTCTTATCCATGACGAAGATGGAGGAGGAATTGTATAATGAAGATGTTGGAAATACTAAGAGGGGGGCTAAATCAGTATTTATTTTCAATTATCATTTTTATCAGTTAAAAACATTTATATTTGGAACACAAAAATAGATAACAGGAATAGATGCTTTTATTAATATGATCTCTACAATAAATCAAGTACAATATATATATGGTTTCAATCAGTTGCCAAGCACCAACTTGGACTCTTTGTGAGGCTCCAACCTCCAGAGCACCAACTCTGTCTTGTCAAGGCACCAACCTTGAATTTAGGAGCACCAACTCCTAGGACACCAATCCTTTCAGTTCTGAGGCACCAACCTCAAGGGCTCCAACCCTCTGCTGTAAACTGTCTGGATCTGTTTGGTTGTAATTCTCTGCTCCCAACCCTGCTGGACCTATGACTTACTTCTGTCCTCCTGTTCCTTCCACTTCTGCCAGAACTTCGACTTCTTTTTTTTCTTACAGTTCGCTAGCAACACTAAACTTTCCTTGTTCTCTGTTTTATATGCCTGATACGCCTGATCTTTGGCTTCCTCCTTGCTCGCTTGAGCTTCGGATTCCTCAACACTCACTTGATCTTTCAACTTCCTCTGTGCTCACTCTTCGGCTTCCTCTGTCTCTTCGAATCCATCAATACTCACATGACACGTTAATGTGGAAGAGAGGTTGAATTACAATAATGTTGCATATTAAAGAAAATATCAGAGAGGCCCCCTTTTTTTTAATATTCATACAATATACATTAATAATCCTGCAATCGCAATCACAACCTAGCCGATGCCCCATTAACATAGTTAGAAATATATAATGGGTGGTCCCACCAGCCATGTCACTATCTCAATTGCAATCGCAAGTTTCTGGAGGTCTTTTATATGTCATGCCTATAACATCGCTGATGGCCGATTGCCGATTGCCCCTATTGGATGCGATATGATTATAAACTGTTTTTAATAATTCCATCGGGTCCGTATATATATATATATATATATATATATATATATATATATATATATATATATATATATATATATATATATATATATATATATATATATATATATATATATCGCAATCGCAGTTTATAGTGTGCCATTCCTTTATAACTTGTGATGCATAACCTCCGATACGGCGGACGCGATATAGCATTAGGGCATATTACAATGGTGATGACGTAACCCACTCAGACATAGTTCCCGAGGTTTAACTTTATCGGGTTCATTCTCCACCGTAGATTTCAACCCCCAAAATCCGACGGTCTATAGCGATTTTGGGTGGACTACTTGCACGAGAGTTACCCACCCGAAATGAGTGGTTTTTCTCTCTCCTCTAGTTGCTATGTGTCAACCATTGAATGGAATCGGGCGCTCTCCTCTAAATACCACTTACCATTTTGCATCCGCCCGAAATCCCGCTTATAGCTTTAAATCCATCCTTCGTCTTGGTTAACGCCTCGAATTGATTCGCTTCTGATGACCATAGATCTTCTACCATTGACGACTCCATGGCTCTCCTCTGAATTCCTTTTCCGCTAGAACGAAAAACTCATCTCCGCCGTTCATCTCTTAACGCCATCCAATACGACTCACAGCTGACAACTTCCAATATTCTCTGCTCTGATATGTTCCTCTTTGCTTCCAATGACCTCTTCCTCTTACGCTTTGGCTTCATGATGGCTTCCGATAACCTGTTTCCGATGAACTCTTCCGATATGCTTCTCTTGATAGCTCCTGTGACTTCCGATATTCTCTGCTCTGATATTCTACAATACTCCTCTAATGTGTTCCTCTTCTGATGGCTTTGCTCCTTGGCTTCTTGCTCCTGTTTCTTCATGGATCTGCTCTACTTGGCTTCACATCATTGTTTACTCATCCAAAATATTGCCATATTGACATCAATGACAATCTAGGTCAACAATCTCCCCCTTTGTCATTGATGGAAATATTCTTCTTCTCTCCCCCTTTGACATCAGTGGCAAAGGAGTGCACAAGGACTCCCCCTGTCGAACTGCTCCCCCTGTCCTGCAACATCTTTATAAATCAACTTAAGTGATGCTAAAGAGATAACTCCCACCTTTGGACAAAGATGTTCAAATGCTTCTCGAGGAAGAGGTTTTGTGAAAATATCAACTATTTTCTCCTTAGTATTGATATATTCCAAGATGATGTTTTGTTCAGCTACTTGTTCATGAAGGGAATGATACTTGATTGGTATATGTTTGGTCTTTGAGTGCATCACTGGATTTTTTTTTAGGCTGATCGCACTTGTGTTATCACAATAGATGATAATTGGTTGATTTGTACCTATGTTGACATCTTTTAGAGCTTCCTTCATCCACAGTATTTGAGTACAACAATATGCGGCAGCTATATACTCAGATTCAACTGTAGATAGTGATATGGATGTCTATTTTTTGCTGAGCCAAGATACTAAACAGTCTCCCAGGAAGAATGAATTTCCACTAGTACTTTTCTAATCATCAACACTTCCGGCCCAATCAGCATCAGTGTATGTAGTCAAAGCAAGAGTTGAGCTCTTAGGGTACGAGAGACCGAAATCAGGAGTTCCTTTCAGGTATCTGAGAATTCTTTTTACAGCCAACAAATGGGATTGTTTAGGAGCTGATTGAAATCTTCCCACCATTCCCACTGCTTGCATAATGTTGGGTCTTGTAGCAGTTAAGTACAGAAGGGCTCCAATTATTGACCTGTAATGAGTTGCATCTACCAAAGGGGAGTCATCATTTTTGCTCAATTTTCAACTTGTGGTCATAGGTGTGCTCATGGGTGCACAGTCTTCCATTCCATATCTTTTAAGCATGTCTTTAAGATATTTGGCTTGAGATATAAACATGTTTGTCGTGGCTTGAGATACTTGTAGTCCAAGGAAGTGAGATAAATCTCCTATCATTGACATCTTGAACTCTTTTGACATATTGTGAGAAAACTCATGGCTCATCTCATCATTATTACTAGCAAAAATCAGATCGTCAACATAAACAAGTGTGACTAATAACTTATCCTCATCCGTCTTTATGTAGAGATTACTTCTTGCCACCCCTTCTTGAAGCCTTGTTGTTGTAGATAGTGATCCAATCTTGCGTACCAAGCTCTAGGAGCTTGTTTCAAACCATATAATTCCTTTTTCAACTTACAAACAAAGTCTTTTTCTTCTGTTAGATTAAACCCTTATGGTTGCTCCATGTAGACTTCTTCCTTGAGTTCCCCATTCAGAAATGTTGATTTTACATCCATTTGATAGATTTTGAATCCTTTTGAGCAAGCAAATGCCAAGAACATCCTGATAGCTTCCACACGAGCTACTAGTGCAAATGTTTCTTCAAAGTCAATTCCTTCAATTTGTGAATAGCCTTTACAAACAAACCTTGCCTTGTTTCTGATGATTTGTCCATCTTCATTCATTTTGTTTTTAAACACCCACTTGGTTCCTGTTATGTTTTTGTCCTTTGGACGAGGTACTAGCTCCCATGTCTCATTCTTCTTGATTTGAGAGATCTCTTCTTCCATGGCTTTTACCCAATGAGGATCCTTACTTGCTTGAGTAAATGTTTCTGGTTCTATCATGGATAGAAGAGCAATATCATTTTTCTTTGGTGCATTTGTCATTCTTCTTCGGGTTTGCATCCCTTCATCTATATTGCCAATAATCTGCTCTTCCGGGTGATATTTTTGGAGAAGTTTCATCTTTGAAGGAGTTTGAGATGGTTCTTTTTCCTTGGGTATTTCTTGATTTTTTTCTTCTTCTTCAGGTTCTTCTTCTTCAATGAGAGGATCAACTTCATGTTCTTCAATTTCTTTCTCTGGAAGGTCTTCATCAATCTTCACATCAATGCTTTCCACTATTTTCCATAGTCGGTTATTGTAGCACTTGTAGGCTTTGCTCCGTGTAGAATATCCAAGGAAGATCCCTTCGTCAACCCGAGAATCAAACTTTCCTGGTGAGCCATCATTGATTTTTATGAAGCACTTGCTTCCAAAAATATTGAAGTATTTTACTGAAGTAGGTCTTCCTTTCCATAATTCATAAGGATTCTTTTCATTATTTGGTCTTAATTGAGTTCGATTCAAGGTATAGACAGTTGTCCCAACTGCTTCTCTCTAGAATTTTGGCTGCAAGTCAGCTGCTATTAACATTGTTCTTGCCATTTCTTGAACTATTCGGTTTCTTCTTTCAACTACCCCATTTTTCTTGGGTTTTCTGGCAGTAGAGATTTCTCTTTTAATTCCATGTATTTTACAGAATTCATTAAATTCTTTTGATGTGAATTCTCCCCCTCTATCTATTCTGAGGCACTTAATCTTTGAGTCCTTTTCATTTTCTACAAGAGATTTAAGATTCTTAAAACACTCAAATGCTTCGGATTTATATTTTATAAAATATATCCACATCATTCTAGTATAGTCATCAACAAATAAAGCAAAGTACCTTTCTCCTTGGAGTGTCGGAGTTCTAGTTGGTCCACATAAATCAACATGGATGATCTCCAAAGGCTTTGATTTTGAAAACTCCTTGGTCTTGTGGTTGGTTCTGGTTTGCTTTCCATGTTGACTTGGACCACATATTCCTTGATTTGGTTTGAATAAATTTGAATGTCTCGTACTGCTTTAATCTCGCTGATATTGATCAAGTTATCGAAGCTTGTATGTCCAAGTCGCTTGTCCCACAACCAAATTTCATCTGTTTTACTTAAGTAGCATTTATCTTCTTGAATCTTGTTCAGAATGTAGATGTTGTCTGGTGTTCTAACCCCTTTCGCCACAAGTTCCCCTGAGGAAGAGTTCCTTATTTCACAGTCTTTGGTGCTAAAGACAACATTATGTCCTTGATCACAGATTTGGCTAACACTCAGGAGGTTGTGTTTGAGCCCGTTTACTAGCAAAGCATTTTGAGCTTTTCCTTTTCCATTAATAAGAGTAATAGTTCCTTTTCCAGCAATTTTGGCAGATCCACTTCCAAAGGATACATTTCCTTCCTTTTTGTTCAATGAGACAAACTTCCTTTTGTCCCCTGTCATGTGTCTGGAGCACCCACTATCCACAAACCAATGATTTTCATTATTTTGAGCACATAGAGCTAGGCCACATTTATCCGTGTTGGGATTCTCACTTCTTGCTTTTCCTCTTTTGAGTGGGCAATTTTGTTCATTGTGTCCATTATTATTACATAATGAGCAAATCAGATCAAATATCACCAAGGGATCAAAAGAATTGTAGGTCTTGATTTGTCCTTGCCCTTTGGGGCCATATGGTTTGTTTATTTGATCCTTCATTTTTGGTGTGTCATTCTTACAAGCCATGCAATGTCTAGCTTGATGACCAAAATTTTTACAATGGAAACAATGCCCAAAAAATATAGTTTTGTACCTATAGTAATAGCCATGATTTGAATCAACATTCTTCCTTGGAGTTACTCCTGCTTCATTCTTTGGATTTGAGATGGGCCTTGGATGAAATATTGTTTTGTATCTGTTGTAACATCCATGATTCGAATCAACATTCTTCCTTGGAGTTACTCTCTCTTCATTCTTTGGATCTGGGATGAGCCTTTGATGAAATAATCTTTCTTCTTTTGGGTTGCTGGAAAGTACGTCGGCATAGCTTTTCGCATTATTCTTAGTACTTGATGATTCTCCTTTAAAACCTATTCCAGATTTGTCATGTTGAGGTTTTTGATTATTTAGGATAGTGTCAAGTATTTGAGAGCTTTTCCAACCCTTTTTAACTTGCTCCAATTCCTTCCTCATAGATACTATTTCAGCTTCACATTCTTCGCAAGCTTCTTCTTTTTCTTTTAGCTTATTTTTCAAGAGATCTTCCCTTCTTTTTGTTTCCTCGTTTTCTACCTTGAGAGAAATGATTTTATTCCGTAATTTCTCATTTTCTTCAATGGCACTTATTAACAATTCATCTACATTTCCATCTAGCCTTGAGTCATCATCATTTGTGAATGCCATGAATAATACTTCTTGGCTTCCAACATGGTCATTTTCTTCATCTGATTCTTCATTACCTCCTTTGCGGTGAGGGAACTAGTTAGTTGATTTCTTTTTTATGACTACAAATTCATCTTCATCAGACTCATCTTGCTTAGAGAGGAAATTCTTCTTATTGAACCCTTTCTTTTTATATACCATCCTTTTAGAATTTTCTTCATCATCACTATCATGCTTATGAGGACATTTTGCAGCATAATGACCTATTTTTCCACATTTGAAACAAATAAGAGGGTATTTACCTTTTAGCTTAGATCCTTTCTTCAGCCTTCGTACAAATTGCGCCAATTCGGATTCAACATCGGAGTCATCACTACTGACATTCCTTTCTTTCCCCTTTTTTGATTTTGAGGCCTTGAATGCTGCATCTTTGGAACTTGGGCAACCTTTTCTCATCTCATAGGCAATGAGGATTCCATGGAGTTCATCCATCTTGAGAGTATCTAGATCCTTCATTTCTTCTATGGCACTTACTTTGGAGTCAAATCTGTCTGGGAGAGATCTTAAGACCTTTTGAACAATGGTGCTTTCTTCAATGTTTTCTTCCAATCCTTTAAGAGAGTTGACCACTTCAGCTACTCGAAGAAAGTATGATGCAATATCTTCTTCATCATCCATTTTCAGACTTTCAAATTGCCTTCTATGAGTTTGAAGCTTTGCCTTCTTGACTTTGGAGTCCCCGTCATATAAGCCAATTAGCTTATCCCATACTTCTTTGGCAGAGTTACAATTCATGACTTTTGTAAATTCAAAATCAGTGATTCCACTAGTGATGGAGTTTAAGGCTTTTGCATTTGCAACGTAGACTTTCCTCTTGTCTTGATCTATTGGAAGAGTGGAAGGAGCTATGTACTCATTTAAGACCGAATGCCAAACTTCAGGTCCAAGGGACATTAAGTAGTAGGACATTCTCTTTTTCCAGAAACCAAAATTTGTGCCATCGAACAGAGGAGGTCTTCCTGACATTTCTTGATTTCTCATCATGACTAAGAATCCTTCTTCCAGCTGTTAGGCTAATATGAAGAAGCCCGCTCTGATACCAATTGTTGGAAATACTGAGGGGGGGGTGAATCAGTGTTTCTTTTCAATTATCATTTTTATTAGTTAAAAACATTTATATTTGGAACACAGAAATAGATAACAGGAATAAATGCTTTTATTAATATGATCTCTGCAATAAATCAAGTACAATATATATATATATATATATATATATGGTTTCAATTAGTTGCCAAGCACCAACTTGGACTCTTTGTGAGGCTCCAACCTCCAGAGCACCAACTCTGTCTTGTCAAGGCACCAACCTTGAATTTAGGAGCACCAACTCCCAGGACACCAATCCTTTCAGTTCTGAGGCACCAACCTCAAGGGCTTCAACCCTCTACTGCAAATTTTCTGGATCTATTTGTTTGTAGTTCTCTGCTTCCAACCCTGCTGGACCTATGACTTACTTCTGTCCTCCTGTTCCTTCCACTTCTGCCAGAACTTCAGCTTCCTTTTTTTCTTACAGTTCGCCAGCAACACTAAACTTTCCTTGTTCTCTGTTTTATATGCCTAATACGCCTGACCTTTGGCTTCCTCCTTGCTCGCTTGAGCTTTGGCTTCCTCAATTCTTGCTTGATCTTTCAGCTTCCTCTGCGCTCACTCTTCGGCTTCCTCTGTGTTATAGACAATTTTGTGCCTTGCATGAATTGTCAATAATCCAAGGGATCCAAAGTCCCTAAACATGATGTTCCCACCCCTAGAGGAACAAGGTCAGCAAACCAACAGCTCTCAGATCAGTTCTCCACCTGAAAACACTCAAAAACAAGCAATCCTGAAATCAAAGCAGGTGCTCCACTAGGCTTCTGCGCTGAAACTCAACTCCTCCATGGTGTACCTGCGTTGCAAAGCAGGTAGAACAAAGGCCACCTGCGCTGAGCGAGATGGGACAAGTGGCACACTGAGTCATTGCTCTGGAATCTTCCAAAAATGACACTTGGATCAGGGATTTCGCCTTGTGATGAGTCAGAGGCTCTATTTCTCCAAGTGGAAGCAAAGTTCTCCAAGTGGACTCAAGAACTGAAGATCAACTGAAGAGAGAGAGGACACAAGGCAGCTACACATCAGTTGCAAGCTGACTCATCCTTTCTCAATTCATCTATATATTGAGCTCTCTCCTATGAGCTCAGGAGGCTGGAATTTTGTGCAAAGTAATGATGTGCTATTGGTTTCACTAGAGAACTATTGGGTGATTGCTTGAAGGAGGTGAAGAGGAGAAATTCTTTCTGCTGGGAGGTGTTGCTGGATTGGGGCCTTCAATGGTTGTAACACTCTCAGAACTTTACTTCTTCTATTAATAAAAGCTATTGAGGTTCTTCTATATACATTTGTTTCAATGATGTGTTGTGATAATTGTATATTTGATTTATGCTAATCCTTGAATCAGTTATGATTGCATGCTTCTTGTAGTTTCCTTCTTTGTTATTTTACAGGATCTCATTGTAGCTGGGCCAGTAAAAGAGCAAGGAGCTGGGAGCAAGCAAGCAAAGAGAAGAGTTTGGATTCGACATTAAGCGCAAGGCAACGGTTAGTGCATTTCTTTATTCTCTCTTGCTTTCATAAAGAAGTAAACCTTAAGTAGTTTTCTTTACAGTTGTTGCTGAGGTACTATCACCCTTAGAGTGGGATAGGGTCATCCGAATCGGATACTTTTCCCTACAACAAACTGGCGACTCCACTGGGGATCGTATCTGTTTGATTGTTTGTAGTATTTTTCTATTCATTTCCTGAACAAAAGAGTACCAAATCGAAAAGCTTTTGACTATATCAAAAGCGAAGTAGAGGGCAGCTACTCTAGCTCATTTCTGAGCATGTTCATGATTTGAAGAGCTGATCTACAAGGATCCTTGTAAGCTCTTAGCGATAGCTTTTCATCTTCCTTGTCATCCCTTAGTGTGTGCTTGACTGATAGCTTCTGATTTGAGCAAAAACCGTGAATTTTTGAGAAAACTGTGACCCGGAAACTGTGAAAACGCAACTTTCGTTTTCCAAAGCAGGCTGTACATAGGCTACCTGCTTTGAAACGCAGGTAGCCCCTTCGGGACCTGCGCTGAATGTCAAACTGACAGTGTACTACCTGCTTTGATCCAGTTTTGCCTAGTGCTGCTGGGGTTTCCTCCTGTTTCTTGCCCTGTTTTCACTATTGTTTTTTGCAGCCAGTTACCAGTCTTGTACCTGTTCTGAAACCAACCTTACTTGCCATCATTCCACCTCTGTTATATAACGAAATTGTACTTGTTCTTTTGTATTTCTTACATCATTTACAATTTCCCATAACGAAAGTGAACTAGTCTTGCTTTGGCCTCTTAGATCTGAACCTGTGTTAGGCATTTTGCTGGTCTAAAGAGTTAGCTTGTTTGCTGTCCATAGCTGATTAGTCTTTTTACTTTCGTCATTATGGTTTGATTTCATGTATTTCCAGTGATTAAACAAGTAAATATTAAGGTGTCTTTTGATTTTGGACTAGCTTGTTTGTTTTCACTTTAAATCGAAATCAAAGTTAAATAACAACTTTCTTTTTGTAATACATCAACATTAAGAAAGGGAAAAGAAAATACATGCATTGTGCATTTTTGCATTTGAAAAAGTTTGCATGATGATTTAGGAGAAAGTGCATTAGTTTGTGCTGTATGAACTGTGTGAAAAGATATGCCTTTCTTCTCCCTCAGTAGTTAAGATTTTCATCGGTCAAAAAGATTTGAAAAAGTTTGCTTCTCATCTTAGACTGCATTTAGGAATTTGTTACATACATCTCGTGGTGATCCTTAAAGGCAAACTGCTAAACAAGATCAACATTAAAATAAATTCAATTTACATAACAACGCTTTGTAACATAACGCAAACACATAGAGGTCTAGGTAGAGACGTGTTCCGACGTCGTTAAACATAGTGACTGTCGATCTCTACGAAGGTGGGTGATTCCTCCTGAGAGTCGGTGGCACTAATACGGACTTTTGCTCCCACGTACCGTCGCGTATATATGGGGAGACCCCTATAGGCATATATCCTTTATCCTTAGGAAGCCGTGTCGGCCGCCCTATTGATCGCAATGCAGTGAACACAGCATTCACAAAGATTGACCACACGTACCGTAAAACGTATTCCGTGGTTTTGCGAAAGGTTTGGCACACCCTCTGCCTAGATCTCCAGAGCAGTTTCTTTTGGCCTTTTTCAAACTCTATAACTGAAAAAGTCCAACCGAGCATTTGTCACTTCAGGCTCGTTAAAACATCGAAGGAGACTAGAGTCATCTTTAGCTTTTTCTCGACTCTTAAAACATGAAAAAGCAAAGTTGTGTCTAAAGCGTCGTTAATAAAATTTATTTTAAACGGAACATAATCACCTCCTATTCCTGCGTTGATCTTCAAAGTTAGTCTTTTGGCATCGTAAGTTCTTGTAGAATCGCTAAAATCTTTTGGATAGACTCAAAATGTCTGAACAACCGTCAACATCTAGGACTGTGTCGTCCGACACAGCAACAGCAGAGCCTCCTGCTGCTACTCCAACGATGTTTGCTGGTATACCATCTGTCCCGGCAAATTGTCAACAACAAGCCGGAGTCCCATCAGGGACAACAATATGGTTAGTTCCTATTGCTTCATCCGGATTATCATCTGGTACTTCTTATGTTGAAACTCAACAAATTGATCCAATGTGTCTTCAAAGGCCAATTTTCCCTTTAAGTACTGGATTTCCACCATATGGAGGGCAGTATGCTCTTTCATTGTTCCCTCCCGGAGAACAACCATATGGGAGTTTACAACAAAGTTCAGGTCAAACTGGAATGACATCTAGCGGTTGGGTACCAATATTGCCTCAACAACCAGGAGTTGTATCTTCAATGCAACCAGTACACCCTGTGTCGAATATTACCACCACTCCTGCTATGGTGAATGCGTTGCATCAATCACAATCTCAGGGTAGTGCCTCCTTATCTGGAGCGAATCAGGCTCAAACAAGTACTGTGACTCCTCATCTTGGTCAATCATCCAATATTGGTCAACAGCAAATGGTCCAACAACCAGAGCTGGTTCAATCTCAACAACCGCCATTCCAGCAATCATATCAAGGACCTGAGCAACAAGTCTTTGTAAGTAATGGGAAACCATACTATAATGGTTACGCCCATCAACGTTGTCAAAGTTGTCAGCATTATGCTGGTCTGCAAAGACCCATTGCTCAGGCGATACCATCTTATCCTGGATATGCTTCGCCTAACCTGAACCAACAGTTGCCCTTTGTAGCAACTCTAGAATTACCAGATCTAAACCGGCTGACGAATGATCCAATTGCTTATGCCCCTTGGTGGCCAGCGATTCCGCATAAACTTCCATCGGACATTCCTAAATTCAATGGAAATCCAGGTGAAGACCCGTCGAATCACGTCATGACTTTTCATCTGTGGTGTTCATCGAACACTCTAAACGATGATTCGATAAGACTTCGCCTCTTCCAAAGGACATTGACAGGTCCAGCGGCTAAATGGTACATTGAATTGCCAAGAGCCTCTTTCGACAATTTCAGCTCCTTAGCCACGACTTTCCTAACCCATTTTCAATTACCGATAAGGTATGAAACGGGAACAGAACTCCTTACCAACTTCAAACAGACAACAGCCACTCACATATCTGATCATATACATGAGTGGCGACGTCGTCGTAGGATGGTGAAAACTTACGTTCCCGATCAGCTGTTAGCTGAATGGTTTATAAAGTCGTTACTTCCGGCTATAACGGAAGATGTGGCCAAGGGAGGAGTCGTAACAGAGGAGCAGGTCATTGCTCGTGCTCAATATCTGGACTTAGTATATACTCAGTCTGGCACGCTCTACGACAAAATACCTGACGCCCCCAGACCTGAATTTTCAATTCCTCCCCCTCCTAAATCTAATACTGACTATCACGCCGGCAATGGCGTGACTGGCAAACGCAAAATTTCTAGTCAAAATGCAAATGACGAATTTCTTGCCTCAGAAGTAAATGCCATGTCGACCGACAAGGGCAAACAACTGAAGCAACCAGGGGGCAAGAAGAAAAAGAAAAGGAAAGGGAAACCCCCGACAGGGTGTCATATATGCGATGAGGATCATTGGACGAAAGATTGTCCACATATAGCTGAAGTTAAGAAGCTCTTTAAGAGTTCGAAAACCCCAGCAATATTGACTGATCCGTTTCCTAATCCAAGACAAAATCTGGTTGCCAATCAAAATGCTTCCCGATCCCAAGTGCTTATGTTGTCCACCTCAAAGCAGCAGAATAATGCTTTGACAAGGAATAAAGGTTACCAGAATCCACAGCGGTCGAATAACAAGGCTGATAAACAACCTAGAAGTTCGACAACAACTTTGAACGAAGTTGTGCCACCCATCGTTTCTAAACCAATGATAAAGTCGCCAAAGGGAGTAGTACACAAGTCTACATTTAATCCTCATGAAAAAATAACACAGGATTATAATATAATAGAGGACCCGACCCAATCGTCGTCCGCTATGTCGACACTTGAGGTAGCACAAAATTGCACCTCCCAAGAGCAAGCTTTATTATCAGCTATAAGTGGGATTGGCCCAATGGATTCCAATCTTGTGGCCTTTGATCATAAAGGATATGACCCTCAGTTACCAGCTCAACAAGCTTTCCTTATTCAAGTGAAAGCCCTCAACAAAACTGTTCATCGAACAATTATTGATGAGGGGGCATCTACATGTCTTATGTCGATGAGTTACTGGAAAAATTTAGGCTCACCACCCTTGTCGAAATCATCAACGACCTTAAAAGCATTTGATGGACGATCATACACTCCATACGGGATTTTAAGTAACTTGCAAGTTGAACTGGGGGGCAAAACAGTAGAAGTTGATGTTGAAGTAATCGACGGAAACGTCGATTACAACATCCTACTGGGAAGGCCTTGGATATATGCCATGGCTGCAGTTGTGTCGACCTACTTCAGGAGGATTGTATTTCCTTTTCAAGGAAAAATTACAATTGTCGACCAACAAACATTTCTCCCCAACAGTTCTCAAGTTACGGGAAGCAGCACAATGATCCATGAAAGTAATCAATCACTCCAAAATATCGGAGTAGGTCTCCTAAAAGACCCTGCCTTAATGGGTACTTTTTCCCTACCGCCGGCAAGTAATCTGGCGGAAGTAGCCCCAGTGGAAACCTACAATGTGAAATCTTCTATATCTAACGGATTCAGAAGATTCCTAAATATTTTGTCAGCATGGATCATCGCCCTAATGGAAATACTGTAAACACAGTGGGCCCCGAGGACGGTTCTTATCTCATGTCAACCTCGTTAAAAAATGAAACAAGGAGTCACGAGGATAGTTCTTTTACTATGTCAACCTCATTAAAAAATGAAACAAATCCCCTTTTCAAAATTCAAAGGTAAACCTTCATTCCAACCACCAAGTTGAATGCAATGAAGCTTGGGGGGCACCCTCCTTTGACATGCGTTATTATGATGCTGGGGGCATGCAAAAGAACGAGCAGTTTTGGCAAAGTTCATGCTCATTAAAAAATAAACGCAAGAATCGAGCAGTTTTAGCACACAGTTCATGCTCGTTAAAAAATAAACGCGAGATCCGAGTAGTTTTAATACATAGTTCATGCTCGTTAAAAAATAAACATAAGTTGTGAGCAATCTTCCCCTAGAGTTCAAGCTCACCCAGAAAAAATGAACCAGTAAATAACCTTGAGAAATGTAACCTTTGACTGCCATATTAAAAGCCATTGGTCGTGTTTATATGCCATCACCTCCATCCGTTCATTTGGCCAATCGTTCATCTCCATATGTTTGTTTACCCATTTTGACGAACAGTTGCGAAGAGTGATTTCACTTAGCCATCCTTGTGACACTGCCGTGATTGGAATATTCCAACCTGTACCTGGAATCTGCTGTTATCCCTGTTTATCACTCGTTCCTCAAAAGACGAGTCTTCTTTGAGCTCTTTTCACTGACTCGTAAAATATGAAAAGTTTGCCGAGTTTTGGCCTTCCAGCTCGTTAAAACGACCGGAAGAGCTATCCCTCCTCTAGATTTTAATCTTTTTGGACCTGAGGGATTATTGCACAAAAAGATCGAGCGCTTGTTTTGTTCGGCTCGTTAAAGCAATCGAAAATTCATCCCTTCTATATTGTTTTATACTTTTTTCGGACTTAAGGGATTAGATGACGAAAAAGGAATTCTGGAGTTGACTTTATGTACCTTTTCAGACTCTCTAAAAATGAAAAGGACCGAGTTATCCTTGTCGTTAGACTCGTTAAATTCATTAAATAGCGACAAACTTGTCTTTAGACGAGAACGAGTTTCCCTATCGCTAGGCTCGTTAAAACATAGCGATGGGCTTGCCCGAAGGGCAGGTTATAGAACAAGCATATGTTATCCTCCTCAAGCTTGACAAAAATAAAGAGGTACTGGTCAGCAATGACTGGGGAAAAATTGGGAGAACCTCACAGCTTTAATGGTAGCAAGTCGCTCTTGAACATGACACTTTGTCCTCCGTATCACATCGGGTTGGGTTGTTTCATTCGCCGGTCTCATCACCATGGTCCTCGCCACACCATCCACATTTGGGGTAATGCTACCGATCCATCACATCAGTGTCGTTATATGTTCAAGAGAAGTTGTTCTGCAAAGAGTCAACCATGTCCCATCCACTACCATACATTGTCCTTCATCCATTTCATGACCACCACCCTGAATCATACATCACAGTTTGTTTTCACCTCATCACAATCATTAGCTCCGTTCCGTGTCACTGATGTGGGATTCATTAAGGCCCTCCTTTGACGGATCGCTCCTTGTCGACATCAACTCATTATCCAAGGAGTTGATCTAGGAACAACCCCTTAAGTACTTTGAAGCTTGCATGCCTCAATGGCAAGTTTCTCACTTCCGGCGATAGGTATACATCAATGACCTTCGACCAGAAGATTTTGCATGGTGATCGACGCCAAGTCCTTTATTCCCACCATGTGAATTGTACTGCTGTACCTTGAGGGTCATCATCCTTATCGGTGATTCCTCTCGCGCTTGTTAACGGTTTACATCATTGACCAGTAATCAAGCGATGTCTTTCCATGTTCGACTTCAAGAAATTCTCACATGGATCGACTTGTACATCGAGTAAAGATCGGAAGAGATTGAAGACCCCGGATCTAGTTTCATCCATCTGGGCTGCGATATATATTCAGGATATAAAGACATTTGATATGTACATCATTGCAACAGATGATCATCCTTCTCAAAGGATGATAATTTCAGCAGAGAATTATCAGTCTATCATCAGACGATCGTCTGTTCTATGTACCAAAATGTATTTATAAAAGCTGAGCATGGGAATGCCCGCCTCAGCTAGATCATGAAAAAGTATGAAAAATAATGTATTGTATTGTATCTTATTACAGGACACTTCTCAGCAGATCGAATGAACTTCGGATCCTCCTAATAAAGCATTTCACCCGATAAACGACCTCATACTTTAGGGGGCATCTGTTATAGACAATTTTGTGCCTTGCATGAATTGTCAATAATCCAAGGGATCCAAAGTCCCTAAACATGATGTTCCCACCCCTAGAGGAACAAGGTCAGCAAACCAACAGCTCTCAGATCAGTTCTCCACCTGAAAACACTCAAAAACAAGCAATCCTGAAATCAAAGCAGGTGCTCCACTAGGCTTCTGCGCTGAAACTCAACTCCTCCATGGTGTACCTGCGTTGCAAAGCAGGTAGAACAAAGGCCACCTGCGCTGAGCGAGATGGGACAAGTGGCACACTGAGTCATTGCTCTGGAATCTTCCAAAAATGACACTTGGATCAGGGATTTCGCCTTGTGATGAGTCAGAGGCTCTGTTTCTCCAAGTGGAAGCAAAGTTCTCCAAGTGGACTCAAGAACTGAAGATCAACTGAAGAGAGAGAGGACACAAGGCAGCTACACATCAGTTGCAAGCTGACTCATCCTTTCTCAATTCATCTATATATTGAGCTCTCTCCTATGAGCTCAGGAGGCTGGAATTTTGTGCAAAGTAATGATATGCTGTTGGTTTCACTAGAGAACTATTGGGTGATTGCTTGAAGGAGGTGAAGAGGAGAAATTCTTTCTGCTGGGAGGTGTTGCTGGATTGGGGCCTTCAATGGTTGTAACACTCTCAGAACTTTACTTCTTCTATTAATAAAAGCTATTGAGGTTCTTCTATATACATTTGTTTCAATGATGTGTTGTGATAATTGTATATTTGATTTATGCTAATCCTTGAATCAGTTATGATTGCATGCTTCTTGTAGTTTCCTTCTTTGTTATTTTACAGGATCTCATTGTAGCTGGGCCAGTAAAAGAGCAAGGAGCTGGGAGCAAGCAAGCAAAGAGAAGAGTTTGGATTCGACATTAAGCGCAAGGCAACGGTTAGTGCATTTCTTTATTCTCTCTTGCTTTCATAAAGAAGTAAACCTTAAGTAGTTTTCTTTACAGTTGTTGCTGAGGTACTATCACCCTTAGAGTGGGATAGGGTCATCCGAATCAGATACTTTTCCCTACAACACTCTGTCTCTTCGAATCCATCAATACTCACAAGACACGTTAACGTGGAAGAGAGGTCAAATTACAATAATTTTTCATATTAAAGAAAATATCATAGAGGCCCCCTTTTTTTTAATATTCATACAATATACATTAATAATCCCGCAGTCGCAATCGCAACCTAGGCGATGCCCCATTAACGTAGTTAGAAATATATAATGGGTGGCCCCACCAGCCACGTCACTATCTCAATCGCAATCGCAAGTTTCTGGAGGTATTTTATACGTCGTGCCTATAACATCGCTGATGGCTGATTGCCGATTTCCCCTACTGGATGCAATATGATTATAAATTGTTTTTAATAATTCCGTCGAGTCCGTATATATATAGCACAATCGTAGTTTATAGTGTGCCATTCCTCTATAACTTGCGATGTATAACCTCCGATACAACGGACGCGATATATCATTAGGGCGTATTACAATGGTGATGATGTAACCCGCTCGGACACAGTTCCTGAGGTTTAACTTTATCGGGTTCATTCTCCACCGTAGATTTCAACCCCCAAAATCCGACAGTCTACAGTGATTTCAGGTGGACTACTTGCACGAGAGTTACCCGCCCGAAATGAGCGGTTTTTCTCTCTCCTCTAGTTGTTACGTGTCAACCATTGAATGGAATCGGGCGCTCTCCTCTAAATACCACTTACCATTTTTCATCCTCCCAAAATCCCGCTTATAGCTTTAAATCCATCCTTCGTCTTGGTTAACGCCCCGAATTGATTCACTTCCGATGACCGTAGATCTTCTACCATCGATGGCTCCACGACTCTCCTCCAGATTCCTTTTCCGCTAGAACGAAAAACTCATCTCTGCCATTCATCTCTTAATGCCATCCAATATGACTCCACGGCTGACAACTTCCAATATTCTCTGCTCTGATATGTTCCTCTTTGCTTCCAATGACCTCTTCCTCTTACACTTTGGCTTCATGATGGCTTCCGATAACCTGTTTCCGATGAACTCTTCCAATATGCTTCTCTTGATAGCTCCTGTGACTTCTGATATTCTCTGCTCTAATATTCTGCAATACTCCTCTGATGTGTTCCTCTTCTGATGGCTTTTCTCCTTGGCTTCTTGCTCCTGTTTCTTCATGGATCTGCTCTGCTTGGCTTCACATCATTGTTTACTCATCCAGAATATTGCCATATTGACATCAATGACAATCTAGGTCAACAAAGAGAAATTTTTGAGTTGCGAAAGCAGTTGAAAACATTAGAAGATGAGAAGCAAGAGCTTCAAGATAGACTCAAAGAGATGGAGCTAAAATTACAAGTTGCAAAAGAGGCCTTGGAGAAGTGTCAAAATGCTAAGGTAAATGAAGTGAACAGTAATTATTCTTGTACGGTTTCATCACAAAACGATGCTAGTCTTGGTTCTTTTGAGAAGCATACTCAAGGAATTGGATCGAAACTATTATTGAAAATGGGTTATGAAACAAAGTGTTTGGGAATCCATGGCCAAGGTATAAAAAAACCTATTGAGTTTGAAGAGCGACCTCAATTTGTCGGCCTAGCATATGGTAAAGAGGAGGTTGGAGAGTGTTCCAAAGCCACTGAAGCAAGTGATGCTTTGAAAGGAATTGCTACAATGTCAAGTTCTCCTCGGGAAAGTCGTGACAAAGAAAATCATCAAAGGTATAGGCTTGAATTGAACTGGAGTTGAAGAATTTAAATAGGATTTTTAAAGAACTATTAGTAGTCAAGTTAGATGACATCATAAATTTACAAATTTAAGGTCTTTTCACAATGAAAAGATGGCTACAAAAGATAAAAATCGATTGCTAAATCCTTCAAGTAAGGGAAACAAGTAGGAGCGGAGAAATAACAATTCTGATTAATAATGCAAGCCATGATTAAAGAAATGTTAAATGGATATTGAAATGGTGACCTGTCAGGGATGATCCATAAAAAGGCATGGATTTAGTAATTTCAAGAGCATGGATATGTCTTACATACAAAGACAAATTCCAGTTCAATTGCAGAGAGTGAGAATAGGTCATTTCCAAGATGGCCTTTAGCTGTGGGTTCACAACTGTAAACTTATGCACATAAATGTTGGTATTTCTTCAGCCCAAGAGATCATAAATATTCCAACAATTTAGATTATTCAAAACATTATCAATAAAATCTATAGTAATAAATAATAAATTATCATAGAAAAATAAGACAACCACTTTATGTGATCTTGCAAATACATGTAATATAAACGCTTCGTTAAATCCTTAATGTTAATATTACATAATGTTAAATCCATAATGTTAACATTGCATAATGTTAAATCCAATATAATAAGGTTGTACAAATTTTCTTAACTAAGAAAGAGATGAAAATCATTTCCTACTTCTCATTACATAAAATAATTTAAAGCTCCTCATAAGTTACGTCCACAACATGGATCAATAAAATTTCACGCATATTAACTCCAACTTAACCTTTACTACTTACCTAAAACTATGTTATCGACCTTTGCAAACATACCATGCACTTTATGTAAGGCTAAATCAATTTTACTTACAACTCACTTTTAATATTTTATTCATAAACTTGGATGAGATTCTTTAATTTTATGGAATTCATTGTTAAGTAATTCATAATGAACGTTAACGAACTATTAGTTGGGAATGTTAATGATATAGAATGTACTACCACCATGACACCTTCTCCGCATAAGGAACCTTTTTTTTTCCATTATCTAGTTAAAAAAATCCACGTCAACCAAATCGACTTTCCCTTCATTTGATCGAGGCAATGAGAAAATATTTCCTTGCCATCTCACCGAAATATATTTTAATATGAATCTTAAAAAGAAATTTCTCCTCTTAACTCAAGAAAAGCTTATTTGTTTACTCCCCCAACTCACGAAAACCTAATTGTATCCCAATGTGAAAGGGTATTTCAGTAATCACCGCAAATCCATCGCATCGAGTTTTCATTAGTCACTCCACCAGAATTAGAGATGACGAAAATTTAATTGTATAAATTTTGAAATGGCGTAAGTGGAGTTTGATCTAAACATTCCAATATTTTTAGATTAGATTTAACAAAATTATGTGATTTACTTTAAATCTATTTTTCAGATCCAAAAATCGATATTAAAGTTTAATAATAGATTTCATTATAGACATGGAACAATAGTTTTCACGATAATATTAGATTTGAAATTTTAATTTTTATAGGCCTTAAGAGTTTGAGCCTGAGCTTTGATACCATATGTAACAAGCCCAAAATTAAAATATGCGACTAATTAGATCAATTATGTGATTTATAATCAACACACAACTATTCAACTAATTAGCATAGAATTTTGAAAAACATGAGTAGAGACACTTACATGTAGCGATGATATTCCTTACTTGTGATTTCGGAGTTGAATGTTATTTGAATCTCGCTAACCGCAACAAAGTTTTGGGGACAACTCTCCACCTAACTGTAGACTCAGCTGCACATAATCTTTCTACAATTGGCCACCTCTAAGCCCTCAATCAACATACTACTGTCAGGGAATCTTTTGTCTCACAACACTTTTCTCCCAAGAGAATGGATGAAGGAATGAATGAATCTCATCTTCCTCATCGTCCATTAAATAGACCAAACGGTTCCAAAAATGGAAATGGAACCCGCATGCACGCATTCTATATGTCAACATGCCAACTTTTATTCCTTTATTTTTAAGTTTTACTTAATTTAGCGCTTTCTTATTTTGTTTCTTTTTATTTTTTGTTAACTTCACTTATTCTTACTATTTTTATAGTTTCTATATATATATATATATATCTATATATATATATATATATATATATAATTCCAAGTTATTATTTACTATTTTATTTATTTATTATTATCATTATATTATCTTCATTATTTATTATGTATTTACTATTATTATTATTATTATTATTAAGGGCGTTACAATTTTAAGCATCAAAGTGACTTGCATCATAGTAAGATTGTACTTATTTTCTTAATCTATGAAACTAGATATAAAAATTGTATATTTTTTAATAAAATTTGTACTATATAGAAAAAAATATTAAACTAGCGAAATAATTAATAGATCCATAAATTGAAATAATACGCATCTATACGTTGAATTAATATTCATGTACATCCATAAACAAAGTATGTATCACATGTGAATGTGCCCTGTGTAATGGGCTTGAAAATATACAAACTATACACTCTAAGTACTACTAGAACTCCCACGTGAGTTATGTTGTGCAAAGTAATCATACATAAACTGTCACTGCAATATAACACATTCAAATTGAAACTAACTAGATCATTATTTGTATAAAATAAACAATATGGAAATAAATGATTTTAACCATATTTAATTACATATTGAATCTACTAACCTCACTCAAGTCCAAATGCAATTCAGGTAGGATGGGGGTCTGATGAATCTGAATTTGGTGCTCCCCTGCCTGTGGCCAAATATTGGGGCATGCATCGATGGACCAACATCTCCAATGCCTCTATACCCAACATCCCACTCATGTGTCCACATAACTATGACATTGATAGCATTTTGCATATGGGTCTGTGTACACAATGACAAAGAAAAATGATAATTAGTCTACAAATTAATTACCATGCATGTAACTTAAAAAAAGAAAATGTTGAAATCTTAGGAATAAAAAAGTTTACCTCAACTTCTAGTCCATGTGGCTATACACAGTGACTCTCCTCCACATGAGTATTATGAGGTGGAGGTGGAGGAAAATCCATGGAAACATGCGTTGATGGTGTAATAGTATCCTAATAGAAGATTTGCAATGATAACAAAGGCAAGTAATAACATTCACAATAAAATTTTATTGAAGTAAGGAACATATGAATAGAAAATTTTCATCAACACCCAAATCGGCGCATTTTTCATTAATAAATAAATTGGAGTACAATAAAAGTTGGATGAGGTGCACCTTGGCTTGCACAAGGCAAGCTACAAGCCTCGTGATAAATACAAAGTTCCCAGCTGCTGTGAATTTCTTGCTCCTAGAAAGTTGTGTTGTCCCCTCAAAACTACACTGCTCGTTGAATTCAAGCTCTGATTTACCCCCTCAAAACAACCCAGAAATTTCTACAACTTTGGTGATGTGCTCCTCTCCAAAAACCCAGAAAAACCCACAAAGGGTTTCCCTGGTTTTGACCTGCCAAATTCAACTCCTTGGATTGGACTAGTTTTTCTACACTGCTGGCTGACTTGGCCCCTCAAAACTACCCAGAAAATTCTGTAAATGGAGGGATATGATCCTTGTCAAAAACCCAGAAAAACCTAGAAAGGGTTTGCTCTAGTTTTGACCCTCTAAATTCGGCCCCTTGGGGATTGGCCCTCCTCCAATACTATAACTCATTGCCTGTAACTGGAACTGTTGTAACTTACTACCAAAAAGTCAGGAAACCTCCCAAAATCGGGCTCCCAACAATTTCCCCACAACCTAGCTCCCCAATCCTCGTGTTAAGCCTCCTTCCAAGTGACCCCCACTAGTGACTACGCAGTCCTGAGTGAGGATGACGCAGGCCCTTTGACCAGCAGCTCAACCTGGGTATTTGACTGGCCCTCCTACTGTAATATCTCCTCTCCTACGTGGAAACTCGATGTGAATACCTCTAGCAACCTTCCCAACTAAATTCCCTAACTCCCCTGCTCCACCAAACACACAGTCTCTCCCACTTCGTCCCCAGCTGCTCCAAAACTGCATCCTTGCTGGCAAAGGCAACGTACTCCAATGCTGGGTGATCTTCTCTCTATCTCCAATGGGAAAGAAAACCCTCCTAGGGTGGCACTCAAAATCCACCAAAGAGAGGGATGAGCTTCACTCCTTGGGAAACTCCTGTGCTGAACAACACTTGTAGCTTAGCTAAACAGCCAAAGCAACAATGAAATTCTCAAATCATCAAAAGGCCCCAAATTATGCTCACTTCCTTCTATTTATTCTTTCTCCCTTGGGCCCCACGTGGGTCCCATCAAATATTTCGATTCCCCACTTAGGAAAATCGAGCTGCCTCCAAGGGGTGCGTATTTTGGGTGGGTGAGTGGCCCCCACAATCCACTAAAAGGCACATCGACCCCCTTTCTCCTAGGTTCTTCCATCAAAATTGCATTAAGCCAAAAATAACAAAATTGCCAAAAATGGTTTCTCCTCACCTTGGAAAAACAATTAAGAAGGGACATTACAATCCTCCCCTCCCGGATGTTGCTTGTCCCCAAGCAACTACAAAAATGGGTGTTGCAAGATTTGTTCACTCTCCCATGTGGCATCCCAAGACTGAACTAGATCACTCTCTGCCATGACTCTTCTCATCATGAGACAAAGTGATCTATCAACCAACTGAATCCCTGGATCCCATAGCCAAACCTGCTGTGACATAGCTCTAATAGCTATTGGAATCCATTCGTGCCTCGTTTCTAGTCCCCGCATGCAATCAATATATATGCTCCATATATCATGAACTAATCTGATGCATGCTAAACTTCCTTGTGCCTGCCAATGCATAGTACTGATGACCGTTGGAAACCACATGTGCCAAATAGCTATCCCCTGAATGCAACCAATATATGGGTTTCTGATACTCGCAATTGACTCAATGTATGTGGATCCATCCTGCTCCTGCCAACCATCACCACTAAGTTTTCCATCCACCCTCTCGATAATGTGCCAATACAATGTCTAGAGCCTGAACAACCAGGGAAAATTTTAAGAACCCCCCCTAAATTTATAAATATAATAAATTGGCGAATCTCCATGGTATATAGAAAAAATGGAAGGCGATTTTATCAATAATATAATATGTATATATAATTTTTTGGCGAATCTCTCACCAGGCATGGCGAATATTTTACTCAATTATAAAATCTTATGAGATCTTGGTGAGTCATTCACTAAATAATAAAACTTTGTATGGATCTAAGACGATAGAATTTCCCCTTTAAATAGTCTATGCTCACATGAATACCATGGTATTACCATGGGTCAATACCATGGGTTATCATAAACCTGGAGCTTAAAAATTACTATTAGTAAGTTTAAAAAATTAATAAAATTAATAGTTGGTTTTTATTTTATTTTTTATTTTAACCGAGCTAAAAGGTTTAACCTACATTTAATTACAGCATCCATTTTTACTCTTGACCAAGCCCCAAGAGGATCAAATATTTTTTCACTCTATGCTAGTTTGCATATCACGATATTTTATACCTCTCGGGGGTTAGTAGACCCAGAGTAAAGATGGATCTATGCTGGTTTAATTCCCCCATTTAAATAGGCTACATTCCAGGTGAATACCATGGGTCAATACCATGTGCCATTTTTATTTTTATTAATTCTAATATTAGGGTTAATAATGGATTTTTGCATGGTACTAATAACAATCTAGTCCATGGTATTTGTCCCATAGTATTTTGCCCATAGGTTTCACCTAAATATAACCCATTTTTCTTGAGCCTTCATAAATAGAATGAGGGTTATGGACTAAATATAAAAAGAGGTTTTGTTTATTTACCATACGTCTAGTTTATTTATATTTTTATTTATTTACCATACTTTTGAGTAAGTATAAAAAGACGTTTTATTTATTTACCATACTTCCACTTTACTTATATTTTTATTTGTTTACACCAGGTGACTTATGGAGTAAATATAAAAAATGTTTTATTTATTTACCATACCTCTCATTTATTTATATTTTTATTAATTTACCATACCTCTTTTATAAATATGGTATTTAGCCCATAGGATTCACTTAAATAAAACCTATTCTTGAAAATGGGCGAATGGATTCACTTAAATAAAACCTATACTTGAAAATGGGCGAATGGAAGGTTGTAACTCCTAATTTCAAGGGCTAAATTTACCTTTTTTACCCTCTCCCTTAAAATAAGGTGGGCTATTTGAGGTGATTTGTAAAAATGTACTATGATACAAAATATTCGCCCACTAAAAATTTTAAACCCCTTAATTTCGCCAAAGGGCGAACATTCGCCCCTAAAATTATCCTTGTGAACAACCATTGGAAAGTTGCCTCAATCATACATGGTGTCCTCTGCTCATGCAGGATCCTAACATGCCATGTGGAAAGAGTGGCACATGTATCCCCCATGACCAGATCCCCAGGTGTAGGCTCAGTGATGAGTGATATGCCACCCCTGCAAAAGATCACCTCATCTCCCAACATGTGGCTGTCAACTCGCACATCAACCCAACTCCTCCACTGTAGAATATCTATCGTGCCCCTGAGGCACTAAATCTCATAGCATTGTCTCAAGAAAATCCACCAAGTCCTGCTATCCACACTATGGGTTTAGATCGAACACAACAAGCCTCCTCTCAACTGCATGTGGTGCCAACGAGTGGAAGATGCATGGGTTCCAATGGGTATGATCAAGAACCCGTGTGGACGCTACCGGTTCGTCCCATGACCTATCCACTCTCCCAACCTGGGTATCTCCACCCCAATGACATGCCTGACATCCTCGTCAAGGAACATCCCTGCTAGTAGAACTCCCCCTGTCCATAGTGCAACCCCGCACACCACTGCATATGACCATGTATCCTCATGTCTCCTGGCATACAACTGTACCCAATCACACATCTCTATGCACTGTTGGACCCTACTACATGTTGTTGCATCATCTTGGATCAATTGGTACCCCTCCTGTATCGATGTGTCCTTCACTCTATGAGGGAATGCACTAAGATGTGAACCATTCCTCCTACACCACGATGCAACCCTGCACACCATTGTGCACCACTACACACCTCCATGCTCCTCTGCATACTGTTGTGCAACATTGTATACCCATATACACCGCTGGATATCAAGGTCTAAGACTAAGTCCATAGGCATCATCTTGCATCCTGTCAGGGTCACCATCTCTACTACCATTCTATTGGTAAGCACTCCATGATGTGAGCTATATCTCCTCATCTACCCAGATAGCCCTAAGCGGCCTAACTCCTCACATGCTAACATGAATAACACTATTGAGTCTATCCTCAGTAGCTTTGGTGTCCAATATCTCAGTGAGAGAGCACCGTCTCCATACAATACCATGTCTAGGGCTGACCAAAGCCACCTCCTCCTACCAACTCCTGCCAGAGTAGGCTAACCATCCTAAAATCCCATGTACACCCAACATGCCATGACAACTCATGAAATCTGTCTATGCCCCTATAAGCCCAACCTGTCACTGGTGTTATCCACAACTCTGATGGGAATATGAAAATGGGGGTGAATACAATCACCGGATCCACCATCCTGCTAACACCATTACTAACCCAACCCATGGAGTGATGGGGAGTCCCACCTGGATCCCAACGATGATCCAACCCTTGAGCCCCTCTAGAAAACCATGACCCATGTTGAATTATGCCCCCGACCATGGATGTATCCAAAAACCTAGTTAGCTCTATCAGGTACCAACTCAATACTGCTTGCCACCCAACCCCATGAGAGGGATCAAATGCAAGAGTCCCCGAGTACGTAGCAAATCCATCATGCAAGTGTTTCTCCCTACGCAACTCATGTCACCTCCTCGCACTAGTTCAGACAACATATACAATCTGTCTAGGTAACTTAGGCACTCTCCCTCCAATGTGCATAGGTAACCTAACAATATTGCAGGCCCCATCTACGTAAGCCTGAAGAAAGCTATTGAATGTAAGTATTGCATCTCTGCTAGATGTCTGCGCATCTATCTGCTCCCCATTGATGGCAAACCCAAAAGATGACTTCCCATCCTCCTCCATCATGGGCTCAACCAGAGTCTCGAGTTGCCCCACCACATGTACCTCCTCAAGCATAACATCCTGATCTAGCTCACGCTTCTCATGGTGCTCTCCATGTTGTTGGATGTAGCTATCATCTAGGAACTCTGTTACAGCTCTCGGTACCTTTGTGCCTATTGGCACCTCGTTAATGGATGGTCCTATGGGTGTGTGCCCAACTATCTCCACCAATGTGTCAATCAAGTCTACCAAAGGAAACTCCCACAAGGGTGGCTCCTGTGTCACGATATGTGCATCTGCATGCTCCTCAAAACCCTGTGTGCCCTCAACCTCATGTTCAGCCTCCTCATATGTCTCCTGATGTCTAAAACTAGGTCTCCACCAGCAAAATTGCCTTTAGGTCTCATCCTCTAACTGCCCACCTCTACATGATGGTCCAACCCTTGAACTGTACTTCTCCTTCTCCTGTTCATCCAAGGAATGAGGCATGGTAGGATGGTCAGACTGACCATACGTGTGGGTGTTGTACTGCTAGGATGTGCATGTATGTACTTGGCTTCTGTGTTGGTTATGTATCAGTCGTTGCATCCCCTCTAAAATCTGTTGGTTATGCCTCACCAATTGTTGGCTCTGCCTCAACAACTCCTCCATGATCTTGCTAGCCTCCCCACAGTTGGCCAAGATCAAGCTTTGATACCATTGTAATATTCCTAATGGAATATTTGCAATGATAAGAAAGGCAAGTAATAACATTCACAATAAAATTTTATTTCAGTAGGGAACATATGAAAAGAAATTTCTCATCAACACCCAAATCGACTCATTTTTCATTAATAAATAAATTGGAGTACAATAAAAGTTGAATGAGGTGCATCTGGGCTTGCACAAGGCAGGCTACAAGCCTCAGATGATCAATACAAAGTGCCCAGTGGTTGTGAATTTGCTGCTCCCAGGAAACTGTGTTATCCCCTCAAAACTACATTGTTGGCTGACTTCAAGCTCTGATTTACCCCCTCAAAACAACCTAGAAATTTCTGCAACTTTGGGGATGTGCTCCTCTCCAAAAATCCAGAAAAACCCAGAAAGGGTTTTCCCTAGTTTTGACTTTCCAAATTCGACCCCTTGGGGATTGGCCTAGTTTTTCTACACTGCTCGCTGACTTGGCCCCTTGATTTGGCCCCTCAAAACTGCCCAAAAAATTCTATAAATTTAGGGTTGTGATCCTTATCAAAAACCCAGAAAGAGTTTGCTCTGGTTTTGACCCTCCAAATTTGACCCCTTGGGGATTGGCCCTCCTCCAATACTCTAACTCACTGCCTGTAACTGGAACTGTTGTAACTTGCTGCCACAAAATCAAGAAACCTCCCCAAATCAGACTCCCAACAATTTCCCCACAACCCAGCTCCCCAATCCTCCTAGTAAGCCTCCTTCCAAGTGACCCCCACTAGTGACTGCGTAGTCCTGAGTGGGGATGACGCAGGCCCTTTGACCAGTAGCTCGACCTGGGTATTTGAATGGACTTCCTGCTGTAATCTCTCCTCTCCTACGTGGCAAGCCAATGTGAATACCTCCAGCAACCTTCCCAACTGAATTCCCTGACTCCCCTGCTCCACCAAACACACAGTCTCTCCCACTGCGTACCCAGTTGCTCCCAAACTACATCCTTGTTGGCCAAGGCAGTGTACTCCACTGCTGGGTGATCTTCTCTTTGTCTCCAATGGGAAATAAATCCCTCTTAGGGTGGCACTCGAAGTCCACCGAAGAGAGGGATGAGCTTCACTCCTTGGGAATCTCCAGTGTTGAACAACACTTGTACCTTAGCTAAACAGCCAAAGCAACAATGAAATTCTGAAATCATCAAAAGGCCCCAAATTCTGCTCACTTTCTTCTATTTATTCTTGCTCCCTTGGGCCCCATGTGGGTGTCATCAAATATTTCGATTCCCCACTTAGGAAAATCGAGTTGCCTCCAAGGTGTGCATATTTTGGGTGGGTGAGTGGCCCCCATAATCCACTAAAAGGCACATCGACCCCCTTTCTCCTAAGTTCTTCCATCAAAATTGCATTAAGCCAAAAATAACAAAATTGCCAAAAATGGTTTCTCCTCTACCTTGGGAAAACAATTAGGAAGGGACATTACAGATGGAGGCTACTATGGCTTATCAACTACCCCCTCGAATGACCTCAGAATATCATCCATGTAGTTGGGTTGTGTGTACATATTATCATGAACTTATTCATATAAATGCAATCTAATACGAACTAAATTATTATATTAATGTATAATTTGATGATAAGAGTCAAAAGTTTTGTATATATGTATCTAGTTTGTGTCACGCAGGTTGTGCACCCTCCAAGTGTCATGGATGGCATCATAACACATACATGCATATGACAAAAGTTGGTCAACGGGTAGACTCGCGAGATATGAATCATCATATAATGGAATCAGCGAGTCACGAGGCAATGATGGTGGCTTTCTCATCTCTCCACACAATGTGACATGTGCACTAGCTAATGTCATTTGCATGATATCTGCAATTGTATTCCTGGTCTCAGCGTCGAGCTGTGATGACTCCTCTAGCTCCGTCGACAATACCACACTCCGAGATGGTAGTGGCAACAATCTCGGAGGTGGTGGTACATGCCCAGGGTCTCTATGAGCCACATTATGATCATAGGTGTGTCCTAAGTCGGTTCCATAAAAATCAGATCTAGTGTTGGTGTAATCCAACCTCATATCTAGCTTGAACTTTGCATATATATGCTTTGCAAAGTAAAGGGGGACCTGGTCATGGTGGGGGAATTGGCCCCAAGCTCCAATGAATCAATCATAAACAAAAGGGGCCGCATCAAAATTCCTAAAATATCTTAGTGGAATCAAACCTCGATGTCTAGCACGATGCTCTAGAGGAATGTTGAGCAAATCCCCACGAACATCAATGTCCTTGGTGGCATCTTTCACCACCTCCCAAGTATGTGGGCTTCTAACCTCCTACCTCTTAATCCTTTGTATGGAATGTAGGAGACGGCTCTGTGGGCCCGCCCTTTGGTATGTCTCGATCAACCTATCGATGTTATCTAGTGTCAAAGACAAACTACACCTAGTAGGTGAGCTAACAGATATTGTACCCAGCTCTCATGTGATCCATGTATGTTGGCCGCTAACATATTCGAGCGTGATATTGGTTGTAGCATTGTCCCACGATAGGATCGACATTGCACTATGATCCTCAGCTTTGCCCTGCTGAGGGTCTGCAAATCATAAACATAATTTAACACATATATAACAAACTAGAAGCGTAATAACATATACATTAAATTCAAACACATCAATTGAAGACGATTTAAAGATTAAAGATAATTTCAAGGCATAAACATATAAATTTTAAAGGGGATTTAAAAATCCATGAGGTGTACCTATAACTGGTGAAGAAGGTCCACTATCTATAATATGGTCATCCACAAAGACAAAAACACTACCTCTCACACTTTGATTGGTGTTAAAGCGAGGATCTTTGAGTGGAACATGCACTCTGGTTGGGCTATGTGATCTATCACGAGCCGAACCATGTATAGCAGATCCCCCCACACTCCAATGACCTGCAGTTGGGGGGCGTATAGGAGATGCCTCTGCATTTTACATATAATACATATAAAGTAATCCAAGAAATAAATGTTGACTAAACTATTACATATATAATACATATTAACTAATCCATGAAAAAAAATGTTGACTTAAAAAAAATGTGACAAGAAAATCATTTCTAAACTCAAGTAGAATAATCTAGCATGAAGTTCTAAACTTTAGAGTCCATTTTTTGATAATTTATCAACCAAGGTATTGAGTTCCATGTAAACACAATCGAAATAGGTGATCAAATTTAACTTCACACTTTTTCTCATTTCTAAATAATGCATTTGATTCATAGAGCATAAATATGTAAATATATGTTAAAAATTAAAATAAACCTATTCGCAAAACTAATAAAATTTCATACCAACCAAATACTCCATAAGACAAGTTCTTATAATGTTTGACTTTGACATAAGACATGTACTAGGTGCAAGCATATGAAGACAACGTTTCTGGTACAACATACTACATAATAAAACAATATGGTACAAATTAAAAAAGAATCAAATTGTTTTTATTCACTTTAAATGCACTTTTCATCAGGGATTTAATATGTATCAATGATGCATTGTTGAAACTTATAGTTATATAATTTTGAAAACACACACACACACACATATATATATGGTTATTTAGTTATATAATTTTATACATGTTATAAAGATATGTTATTAGTTATATCTAGTTAACATAACATAACCTAACTAGTATATAATTATATATATCTAGTATAATTTAACATATATAGTTAAATGTTAACTTATATATATATATATATATATATATATATATATATATATATATATAGATATATATATATATATATATATATATATATATATATAGATATATATATATATATATATATATATATATATATATATATATATATATATGAAAGTAATGCTAATTTTAGTTCATATAACTAGATATAGCTTTAGATTACAATTTTTACTTTGGAATTGTTACTCCATGTGTTTTATTAGTGTCTGCTATAATTACTTGTAGTTCATGATTAGTGTAGGAATTTACAGGGTAAGTTCCTCAGATAGAACACCAAATGACACCGCTCATAAACAGATCACAGATCAATACACTAGCATTCTTGACATGGTTAAAACCCTCAAAGAGGGAAACAGTCCACGGCTTGAGCCAACGCAGCCACTTCAGGAAATTTATTAATAAAAGAAAGAAAATTTACATAAGCTTCTCTCATGAACGATCACCCTACAAATGACCCCCCACGCTCTTTAAATAGAGATCATGGACCAATCAGGTGTTAAGCCACGAATCAAGTGTCGGTAATACCAAGGGGAGAGTGAACCATCGGATCACTTCATGTCTAGAACATATCGTGACCGTTAGATTGTAAGTTACAAAATTACATAGTAAAGAAACACACTTTACCTATCTCTACACTAGACCAAGTTATACTTAACTATTTCCTATGTGTCGAAATATCCTAACAATTAGTTATTCTACCATAAGCCATGGTTATTTTGATATAGGGTTGAATTAAATAAAATCGATTGTTAATATAGGAAGTGTAAGTTACAAAATCATTACTCAATTAATAAATTTAATAAGGGTGAGAACTGAGAGATATAGTTGTCATATCATTAAATTAAAATAATTTTATAAAGATGAGTAGTAGAAATTTTAAAGAAAAATATAGTTTATAAACTTGAGTCTTAAAAAGTTGTTAAGCATCACCTATCTTATGTTATTATGAAGAGCATATATATATATATATATATATATATATATATATATATATATAATTTTTTGTTATATAATTATGTTACATATTAGATGTTTTTTTTTTCTAAGTTATGCTAAATTCTATTACTGAAACATAATGTTACACTAAGGCTTTGGCCTTTGCATGTCCGTGCCATGGTTTAGGGCAAAAACTAGCAAAACAAGGTCTGGACTACCCATAATGGGAAACCAGTCCAGTTCAAAAATAAAATTACAGATGTTATCTTGCTGCCCACGCGGGGGAAACCAGCAATTACACATAGTATTTAACCAATTTTTCATAAAAAGACAAAAAAATCATCAAAGTAACCATATGACAGCAAGTTTTCCTAAAAACCCCGAAAAAACCAGATATCATAATTCCCAGAACCTGAGACTCGAAGACACGTGGCAAGTTGTGTGGCCGGTCCGGTTTCATGCTGGCAAGTCAGGTGTTATGCGGTGGCGATGGGTGTTCCTCAACGACGAAACACCTATATTCATCCATGGCATCTTCTTCCTGCTGCGTTGCTCCCATGTCATCTTCCTGCTGCTCTGGGTGTTCCTCCACGACAAAACATCTATGAGGATCCATGTCGTCTTCTGCTTGATGTTCATGGTCCTTCCCCTCCTCAATTTTCTTGTTCGAAGGAGTGTCCTGCTTTGCCCTTGCACAGTGTGTGCCTCCCTCGACCTTGGCCGGCTCAGCGCTGGTATGGCGACCATCTTCTGTGGCTAGATCCTCCTCATGGAAGGTGATGGAGATGGTGGCGGTGATGATGGGCTGGTTTAGGGAAAAGCGGTAGATGAATTGGGCTGAGCGGAGGGGCGGCTGTGGACTTGAGGGAATTTCACTGGGTGGCGAGTCAGAATGCGTCGGTTGGAGGCGGAGAGGTCGTGAGCGGCCTCTACCGCTGCGAGTATTTGGGTAACGGTCTGAAGGCAGTTGAGCCGAAGGGGAGGAGGTGTCAGAGGCCGGAGACGGAGAAGAGCGGGACAATCTGCCTCTGCTGCCCCCTCTTCGACTACGCATTCTATGGCGAATTCTGGGCATATTGACACCAGGGGTAGGAGGATGTCTACAGGGAGATGACTCAGAGTGATGAGAAGGCGCCGTAGGTTCAGGGGTTGGCTCAGAGGAAGGATTAGCTGCAGATGCAGGGTGGAAGATGAAATTGCAAACCAAGCTTTGAGTAAAATGAATGCCCGGGCCGAGATTAATGCAGCTAAGGATGCTGCAATGCCTACCCGTAGCAGTGCGAGAGCTTGGTTCCACTGCTGCCAAAGGACATTAGCATTGCAAAGGAAGGAGACTAGAGACTGGGGCGGTGGAGTTAATATTGCCAGAAGTAATCATAGAGTCGAGTCGAGGCGGGTAGATGCAGGCGGTTTGAAGACAGTGCCAGCTTAATTGCCATTTATGGCCACTGTTAATACATTTTATGGATTGGTGTGCAGGATTACGGAGGGCCATGTGCAAAGCCACTTGCCATCCCGTTCTGCCACCAACCTATTAACTGTGATGTGCACCCGCATCCGAGAGTTACATATTAGATGTTATATATAGTTATATTATATAAAAATATATATAGTTATGTTATATTATAGTTAATCAAGAGTTATCTATTGAATATTGTTAATAAAATTTAATTAAATAATAAAAAATTTGTTTTGGACTTTTAATTTAGTTAATGTTTTATTTAAGTAAAATTAATTTTTTTCAACAAATTATTATATTTATTATTGAAAAAACATTTAAAATATAAATAATTCAAATTAAAAATTGAAAAAATGAAATAAAACTTCTTATTTAATAAATAGAGGTTCAATATGAACAACCATATTCATCTTGTCAATCTCAGACTCCTAATTTATTTATTTATTGGTTATAGTTTGGTTGTTTTATCAAATTTGTTCGAAATTTAAAATGTATTTTAAATAACAAAAAAATCATTTTTTTTTTGAAATTTTATTTCACTAAATTCTAAGAAACAACTCTAAAACCTAAAATAATTAGAAAATATAGTTTTTACCATTCAAAATGTTGCCATTACAATTATTGAACAACTTATACAATGAAATGAAAAAAAATTAAAACCTAAATTATAGTTTTTTTTGTTTTCAAGGGTTTTCTTAATGGTTTTTTGTGGTTTTCTAGGTTGTTTTTCGTGGTTTTCAAAGATTTTCTTGGTGATTTTTTTGTGGTTTTCATGGTGGTTTTAGTAGTTGTTTTTTGTGGTTTTTGTATGGTGGGATTTCATATCAAATTAATTTATTTTATTTTGCAAAAAAATTAAATGAAAGAGGCAAAAAATATAGAAAACCTACATTGGTTGTTTTTGTAGAGGGCAGAAATTATGAATACAATATGGACAAGCATTTTAGAGAGAGATCCAGGGCCTGCACAAAGGGTGATGCAAGGAAATTCGTAGAGGGGTTTCTAAGGTCAGTTTTAGTGTTGGATTGCTCGTGGGGAGAGGAAAATTTCCTCACAATATATTTTGCCAGTATTTTCACTGTAGGATTTTGCTAGTTTTTGGCATACATATTATATTCATAATTTTTGCTGCATATAATAAAATACAAACCCTCAGTTGTTGCACTAGTTTTCCCACATTGGGATTTTCCGAGGACTTTTGTCCAAAAATAACGATGTCAAAATTTTTGTGTGTGCTAGTATTTATAAGCTCCTATTTTTTTGCTTCCGCAGTGTTTTATTTGGTGAAGAAACTGCAATGTAAATATTTTGTTATAAACAAAATAAACTGCATAATTAATTTAGTTAGAGAAATATTTCTAGTTACTGCATTTCAAGGAATTTTCACATGGTATCAGAGAATATTTGATGGACAAAAAGATCATAGTCGGAAGAGGAAAGTTTCATTTTTCAAAGGGAGTAGCAGGCCGAGATTTTCAGGGGTTGCATAGTGCCTAGCTAGGCAGTGTGAATTGTTGGGCAAGGGTTTGATTTTCTAGTTGCAGTTGCAGTAAAAATCGATTTGTCTAGAAAAGCGATTCCAACAGGAAAAGGGAGCAACATCTCAATATTTTCACAAAGAAAATTTTCTTGTCTGGGCACAGAGGGTTTGCAACAGTTTCTTAGAGTAGATTCAGTGTTGGGTGGAAGAAAAACTGCAAACACAAAGGGATATTTCTCTCATAGGATTTCTAGTTAAGAAATCCACTATTTCCAGTTGCAACAGGCAGTTCCAGCAGGCATATTTTCTCACTCCAAAAGGAAGTGTGAATAACAGAGCTAGCAGTCGAGTAGGAGAAGGAGATTTCCATTACAATTCAATTTTTTGAAGAGATGGCTACATTTGGGCTTAGAGATCAGGACAGTTTGATGGGAGCTTCCAACTATATCATATGGAAGTCCAGGATGTCCTTCCTATTAGATGACCACACCCTGAAAACCTATGCACAAAATTTTGTGGCAGAACCTATCGATGCAGATCAACTGAAAGAATTCAGGAAATAAATGGCCAAGGCGAAGTAGATGATCTTGGATGGAGTATGAGACCATATAGTCTCACATATATCTGGGAAGAACACGGCCAAAGAGATGTGGGATGCTCTCTCAAGTCTATATCAGAATCCTTCTGAGTAGTAGAAGATGTTCTTGAAATAAAAGATAAGGAATATTCAAATGCAGAAGGGTGAAGGCATTGATCCCATTCTCACCAAACATCAGGATAACTAGGATGAGCTTGCAGCAGTAGGAGAGGCAGAGTCGAAATACAAAGCTTGTGTGTTTGGCCCCGAACAATGTCTTCGAGGAATGGGAAATATTCGTCCAAGGCATTTTGGGACAGGATACATTACCAGGATGGGATAGGATGTGGTCAAACCTGCAACAGGAAGAGATGAGGCAATCTCTAGTAAAGAGCTCCATCAATGCAAATAGCAGCAAGGGGTCGAAGCATGTGAAGGAGGAAGACAATGTGGCCCTTTCATCAAAGAGGAAAGCAAAAGGTCCCAGTTAGGGACAAGGGTTGCAGGGAGAGAAGAAGAAGAAAATGGATTTATCTAAGATCAAGTGCTTCAAGTGTGGTGAGTTTGGCCACTACAGTACTCAGTGTCCTCAAAGGAAAAGCATGAGAAGTAGGATCAAGCGGCAACATCCGCAAAGATAGACAAATTGTCCTTAAGGTTGGAGGAAGATTTTTCCATGTATGCAGTCTACCTCCAAGAGTGAGGTGGGTCAATATGGAGCTTTAGTCCCAGAGTTGCACAGAGATTTGGGCAGGTTCCATTGAGGTGAGCATCGGATAGTGTTTCCCCATGGATCATTACCCTTGATATAGGGGCCCACAGTATTCAGTAACAGATGGATCAGTTCCAGTTGATGTAGTCATATTCCAGAGTGAAAATTGCAGACTAGTGGTAGTCAGATGCTGAGGAGCGTGGAGCAGTGTTGATAGCAGAGCATGAGGCTCAATACCAAAGTCAGCTACAACACAAATTTTTCAATAGATAATGCATAGGTTAGTAGCATTAAAAGACTCAGGAGACAGTTACAGTACAAAGAAAAAATTGATTCAGTATTTTTGGATGCTTCTTTGTTGTAGTAGTTGCAATAGCAACAAAAACAATTGAGAGGGAGTGTTAGTTGGGTTACAGTGCAGATGTAGAGTTGGGAGCAGTACAGGTTGTACAGTGCAGTGTTAGTAGCAACACAGATGCAACATGGTTAAGCTTTAGTCAGTAGCAGATGAATCAGAGCTAGTGCAATGATTGATGGATAGTGGAAAGCAGCTACAATAGCCAAACATCAACATCGTGTATGGGAGGATGATGCAAAGATAGGGTGTTGTGGCAGTTATACAACACTAGAGAGAAGACCTTCCTCGCTAATAGGGAGTGTTAGTTTTTGTAGCATCGGATGGTGGTCTAGTTTTGAAACTTTGTGGAGAGACTAAAACACAAGAGTTCTCCAAAACCCAGAAATGTTTCTAGAAATTCCACCTAGAGATGGCTCAATTAAATTAATTGATTAATAATTAAAAAAATCCTAAGTCTAACTTAGAGAAATCAATTAATTAATAGTAATTAATTGAGAAAGGTGAGAATTCTCTAGAAACTCACACGGATCGACTTAGATATGTTCTCATCCATCGATTAAGTTATAATCTTGGTCGTTTGAGTCCAACTGGAGATTATAAAAAGAGGTCGATGGGTAGATAGAGAACACACCAATGCAGATACTCAGTTGCCCTAAGCAGTTCGAATTCCCAGAAGCATGAGTGATTAAGTAGTGGAGACCAAGTGACTTGGTGAGTTGCGGGTGGAAGAAGAGGTCAGCAGTTTTCGAAGGAATGGTTCCCAGTTTCAGGGAGTCTTTTCGAAGGAGGTAGAGATAGCGATAGAGAGGTTGCGCAGGGGTTGTATAGTAGTCCCTAGAAGGCAGTTCGATTTGCAAATTCAGGAGGTTGTTTCAGAGATTCTGAGGGAGGAAAAATTCACAGAGACCCGAAAGACACTTCCATAGTGGTAGGTTGGAGAGGCATTTCAAAGAGAGATCCAGGCAGTGTGAAATTGTTCCTACACAGAGGGTGACGCGGGGCAATTCGTAGAGGGGTTTCTAAGGCCAATTTCAGTGTCATATTTCTCATGGGGTGAGGAAAATTTCCTCACAATAATTTTGTGAGTATCTTCTCTATAGGATTGTTAGTTTTTGGAATCTAGATTATACTTCAGTTGTTGCACTGGTTTTCCCACATTGGGTTTTTCCGAGGACTTTTGTCCAAAAATAATGGTGTCAAAAATTGTGTGTGTTAGTATTTCTCCGTTCCTTATTTTTTTCTTTCGCGGTATTTTATTTGGTGAAGAAATTGTTGTGTGAATATTTCGTTATTTTGTTGTAAACCAAATAACCTGCATAATAAATTTATCAGTTAGAAGAAATATTTCCATTTGTTGCATTTCAAGGAATTTTAACACGGTACTAGAGAATATTTGACAGACAGGAAGATCATAATCGGAAGAGGAAAATTTCGCTATTCAGAGGGAGCAACAAGCCGAAATTTTCAAGGGTTGCGCAGTGCCTTGCCAGGTACTGTGAATTGTTGGACAAGGGTTTGATTTTCCAGTTGCAGCTGCAGGAAAATTTGATTTGTCTAAAAAAGTGATTCCAACAGGCATAGCGAGAAACAACTCAATATTTTCACAGAGCAGATTTTCTTGTCCGAGCATAGAGGGTTTGCAACAGTTTGCTAGAGAAGATCTAGTGCCAGGTGGAAGAGAAAGTGTGCACACAGAGGGAGATTTCTCTTAGAGGGTTTCTAGATTAGAAATCCAATATTTCCAGTTGCACTGAGCAGATTTTCTCACTCTAGAAGGGAGTGTGAATAACATATCTAGCAGTCGAGCAGGAGAAAGAGAGAGATTTCCATTACAAGTTGAGTTTTTATTGTAGGAAGTTACAGGGTAAGTTATTTATATAAAACACCAAAGTACACTGCTCACAAACAGATCACAGATTGGTACACCAGTATCCTTGACATGGTTAAAACCCTCAAAGAGGGAAACAGTCCACATCTTGAGCCAACGCTGCCACTTCAGACAATTTATTAATGTAAAAGAAAGAAAATTTACATAAGCTTCTCTCATGAACGGTCACCTTACAAATGACCCTCCATGCTCTTTAAATAGAGATCATGGACCAATTAGGTGTTAAGCCACAGAGCAAGTGTCGGTAATACCAAGGAGAGAGTGAACCGTCGGATCACTTCATGTTTAGAACATATCGTGACCATCAGATTGTAAGTTACGAAACGTACATAGTAAAGAAACACATTTTACCTAACTATACACTAGACCAAGTTATACTTAACTATTTCCTATGTGTCGAAATATCCTAACATCCCCCTTAAGAACAACTTGGGATAGGATTGAAGGATGTACAAAGATGACACAATAGGAGAAGGAAGGAGGCATTAGAGCCTATCCCCCCTTAGTGACAACTTCTTGAACTCCAACCATAAATCAAATTTTAGTAAACTTCGCCTCTGTGAGAGCCTTTGTAAAGATGTCTGCAACTTCATCATCGGTTGAACAATATTGCACTTCAAGAACATGGTCATGAATGATCTTTCTAATGAAGCGCATGTGTATTTCAATGTGTTTGTTGCGTTGTTGTTGGAATGGATCTTTGCATAGTTGAATGGCACTTTGATTATCACACCAAAGTGTAGTCGAATGCTGCTAGTGAAAACCAAACTCTGACAGGATATGACGAAGCCACAGGGCTTCCTTACTAGCTTCTACGACGCCACGATACTCTGCTTTTGCTGAAGAAAGAGAAATGGCACTTTGTTTCTTGCAAGCCCATGTAATAGGTGCAGAACCAAGAGTGAAGACATAACCTGCAGTAGGCTTCCGATCATCAGGGTCACTAGCCCAATTGGAATCAGTGAACCAACCAATAGAGGAGATTATTTTGCACTGTAATGAATCCCAAACTGAACTGTACCTCAAACATAACGAAGTATTCTTTTACCTAATTTCCAATGACTTTCATGTGGGTTTTGAATAAATTGAGAAATAAGGCCAACAGCAAAGGAAAGGTCAGGACGTGTATGGGTCAGATACAAAATTTTTCCAACAAGCTAATGGTATAAGGTAGCATCAACTTCAGGGGAAGTACAAGTGACTGAAAGTTTGGCTCCAACCTGAAAGGGAGAAGGGGTTGGCTTACAGTCTTCCATGTGAAAGTGGCGTAGAATATCACAGGCATACTTGGACTGGGAAAGCAAAATACCTTCTTTGGATTGCAAGACTTGAAGACCAAGAAAATAATAAAGTGTCCTAAGTCTATCATTTCGAACTTCTTTTTAAGGCTAGACTTCACATGGTTTATAAAGTTGGGATCACTACCAGTAATGATAAGATCATCAACATAAAGAACAAGAATGATAAGAGACTTACCCACTTTCTTGGTGTAGACAGTATTGTCAGAATGACACCTAGAAAAGCCAGTATCTAAAAGAATGCTATCCATTTTGGCATACCAAGCCCGAGGGGCTTGCTTGAGACCATAAAGGGATTTCTTAAGCCGACATACAAGGCTAGAGTTTGTTTGTATAAAGCCAGGAGCTTGTTCCATATATATTTCTTCATGCAAGTCCCCACGTGGATTTAACATCCATATGATGGACTTCCCATTTGAAAGAGGCTGCAAGGGAAAGAAAAAGGTGGGTAGAGTTCATTTTGGAAACAGGGGAGAAGGTTTCAGTATAGTCAATGCCTTCAACTTGTGAAAAACCCTTAAGAAAAAGACGAGTTTTATGTTTATCAACTTTTCCATCTGGTCTAAACTTGGTTCTATAAACCCATTTGGTATCTTATATTTCCAATTCTTTAGTATGCTAGTACCACCTATTTAATTAATTCAAGAGGAGAAACTACCATCGAATAATGTTTTTACTTCTAAAAACCAACAGAACTGTTGAAAATCCATTCGATGAACCACTTCAGCCCCGTCCAATCAGTTGATGCCAGCAATCATTATTCTTTTCGTACCATGTTAGATTTCGCTTTATCAATCACAAAAGGTAAAATTAATGTTCATAATGAATATTTACATGCTTTATTCTTTTTCTTGATCATCTCTAACCGCTTGTACGATTGTTAATTACTTCGCTTTACTCCACCTATTGGACTCCGCCGCTCACTTCATGCCATATTAACATTGTCATGCATACTTTTCTTTTTCCCATACTTCGAGGACGAGGATGCCCTTTCTTATTGGAGGGGGAAGGTTATGCGCTATAATGATTTGATAGGATATAATTATCCAACTCCACCATGACTTGCTGATTGGACTGATGAATTAGTGTTGCATTTATAAAATGCTTTTTCTGATTGACCGATCATTATTGTCGCATTTATATAAAAAAACCTTTCTATGATTAAAACTCTTGCATGCGGCATATTCGTTTATGTTCAATGCCAAAACCATAGAAGTAAGGATATTGCATGTAGAATAGTGGAATTGTTATAGGAGCACAACAAGCATGGGAGGCAATGTCGTTCGCAACGAGCCCACACTATTGCAATTAACAGAACAGGCTCAAGTAATTCTCGAACACGCCGGGTCGATATAGTACTTGGTTAGGTTGCAGGGTTTCACAGTGATGTTGCATTGGAATTTTTGCAGAACTTATAGAATGGACACACAACTGTGAAACGAAAAGCCATAGCAATCTTCGAAGTGGTCATAGCCGAAATCTCAGGACTCTCGACGGAAGGCATAAAGTGGATTAAGAAGCATGTACAACTGCAGGAAGCTGTTGAAGTATTCAAAGAGCCGGGTGAAGAGCTGATATGTAAAGGAAAAGGTATTCAACTTGCGTCCTTGAAGGAGCCATGGAGAGAATTCGTAACAATTGTTCAAAAATATATCACTTGCGATGGTTGACAGGATGTGGTACGATATAGACACCTTAAGTTGTTAGAAATACTTAGGCAGAAGATTGTAGTTAACTTGCCATTCTTTTTAAATTCTTTACTGCATGATGTTGCTAGTCGAGTTAGAAAATCCAAGAACCTGCAGGCTACAATTAGCCATCATGGTCTAATTAAACTCATTGTCACTCGAGAACTAACCCAACAACAATTAACCTAGGACAATTTTGTAAATCCTGTTGTACCTTCATTAGAAGAAAACCCAGGAAATGCACAGACAAGAGCAGGTGTTGACCAAATTGTAGAGAATGTTGATGAACCAGATAATGAATGAAAAACCTTAGGGGCGATAGTCTCAGGGAGGGCATGAAAAAGGAAAACCTCTGCTTTAGCTTATGACCCTACAAAACGAAGATGTTCTGAGAGGATAAGGGCACAACAGAACATTACAGAATTGACAGAGGAAGCGGGACCATCTTATACACCCCCCGCAATCCCACATGATGTTTTTCCACAACGTGACGAAGAAACATTGGCTCGAGTTTTTGAAAACTTGGGAATGCTCTCTGAAGAGGAAACTCAATCTGGACATTTACAGGATCAGGACCACACCCCTAGCCAGTATGCCTTTGCCGATAATTCTGTTCATACAAAAATTATACCATCCTTCGGAAATATGGAGGGAAGTCAATATAGACACTTGTAGGATCAAGATCGTGTCCCTAACTAGTTTTCCTCTCCCAAGGGCTCTGGTCATACATAAATTTTACCATCTTCTGGAGATATGGAGGAGTCACAGGAGCAAGGGGGACAAATTTCCTCTATAGGAAGAAGTCCTGAGCCAGAAACTTAAATAGAAAGAAGCCCTGAGTCAGAAACTCAGTCAGGAGATACTGTTTTATTGGAACAGGACCCTAGTAATGATATAACCCCTCTTTCGCCTGAAACAAATACGGTTGTTTCTTCTCCAATCAAACATATCACTAAGGAGGAAAGGGAAGCAGATAGTGCGAGGAGAATAAGAAATTGAGGAAAAAGATCAAACACTTGAGGAAGTGGTTGAAAGAAGCGAGCAAGGCTCGCAGGAACAAAGTAGAATAAAAAACCATTTGTACTCAAAGTGAAAACCTCCTTCAAACCACTGGAACACAAACAAAAGACACCCCTGTAAATTCAATTGGAATTCAAACTGAAATACATCATACTAAAATTGTTGGAACCCAGACTGAAGACATTTGCACCTGTTCGACAGAGACTTAGACAAATTTCTCTATGGACCTGATGGATGCTGCGGTTCAAACAGACTTCTCAGAAAATTCTCAAATAATCGATACAACAGAAACAACTTCTCAGACTAACTTGGTGGTAACCTATGATACAATTGTCTAGACCGAGGACACACCCCTGTACACTCCTTTGGTAAGGGAGGCTACCATCCGAAAGTTACAGAAAGAACTAGCAGAACTACAACATACTCTAGCACAGTATCAAAGAGAAGTGGTACCTCTGCAGACTCATAAGGATTTATTGAAGAAGTTTGATGAGTTGAATGCAATAGAGGATGAGACTTACACTAGTCTTAGAGCTGAGCAAAAAAAAGTAAAAGAAGTACAGAATCTGTTAGGCCCCTATACTACTAGTGTAACCCATTATTGTTATTAATACAACCCCCTTATTATGTTGTGGTGCCCATGTAGTCCCCATATTGTTATTATTGTGCCCTATAGAAGCTCACTATTGTTATTATTGTGCCCTTACATTATTATTGTTATGTCAGCTCTGATTATATTATGACCCCTTAGACTACTATATATAGAAAGGAGGTCTTGTCATTTGTATCATCCAAGAATTTTTCATTTGTGTAATGTAAAGGAGGTTTCCCCCTCAAAGAGGCTTATTTCTAAGGTGTTGATCTATCTTTTCTATCTTTTTGTGAGCTGGTTTCATAACATTTGGTATCAGAGCTTTGGATTCTAGGGTTTCGCTGCTCCAAACAGGTCGTTGTGGTATTTCCACTATAACTATTTTTCTGCGATGTTTTAGAAGCTAAAAAAAAACCCATTTGAGGTGAAATCTCACTAAACCTTGAGTTTGAATTTCAGATCTTGTCTCGCTATATTTTAGGATATATGATGTAAGGAAGTTGGAGTTTGTGCAAGATCCAGAAGTTCATCTAAAATAGGTCATCGTGGAATTTTTATATAACTGTTTCGCTATGAAGTTGCAGAACCTAAACAAAAAACCCATTTGAGAAGAAATCGGTCTGAACCTCTGGTCCAAATTTCATATATTTTTTTGCTATATTTTCAGATGTACAGTCCAATACGTTTAGGTTTTCTGTAGGCTCCCGAATTACATCCCAAATAGGTGACTTGGGGAAAATCGTCATAACTATCTCTCTGGGCATCAGATTGAAATTTCTTAAGAAGTTACAAAAAGAGAACGAACTGTAGTTTCTTGTATATATCTTTCAGATCTGAAGTTCAAAATACTGACACGTGGTACTTCATACAAGTTCACTCTTGTGAAAAGTTATATAATCAGGTCATCTTGGGAGATTTTGCATAACTCTTTCTTGGAGAATCCAATTTAGATCAGATTGGTTGCATTGGAAAGAGGACAGAGAGGGCTACTGTAGGTCATGATTTCAGAACTGGAAGATTCGAAATTATAGATTTACAGTCGTTTCAAGATTGAGCTCCTAAAATCAAGAAAAGGCGATATGAAGAAGTTTGATGGCAAGGATCCGGTAAATTGGATACTACAGATGGAGAAATATTTTGATCTACATGAGGTGCAACTGTTACAAAAGGTACGTATTGCATCTTCATATTTAGAACTGAATCAATTTTTATGGTATAAAGGGCTTTGTTCTCGTAAACCACTTGTTACGTGGTCAATTTTCATGGAGGAAATGATAGCACATTATGAGGATACAAAGAGAAACACCTTATTTAGCCAATTGATAAATCTCAAACAAAAGTTTTCAATGGCAAAGCACATTGAGGACTTTCAAAAGTTGAATATAAGGGTAAATAGTATTCCATAGAAGCAAAGGATTGATGTCTTCATAGGTACTTTAAAGGATAACATTCAACATGAGGTTCTTCTTTGGGAACCTGATTCATTGGAGAAGGCATTCAAGTGGGCAAGAAAAATTGAAAGCGAAATTATGGAAACAAGGAATCCCACCACTCACGACTATAATTATGGAAGTGTTTTTCTCCTAGCCTTCCACAACCTACAAGTTTTACACCACAACAATTGGAAGAAAAAGGAGAAAAAGGGCTTTGTTACAATTGTGATAGCAAATGCACTAAAGGTCATAAGTGTCCTGAGAAGAAATTATTTTACATAGATTATGAAGAGGCGGAAGAAAAGGATCAAGAAACATCAAAAGATGAGGATATACACTAGGAACCAACCCTAAAGAAAGAAGAAATGGATCTGACCATATCTTGTAAAGCATTGGCAAGAATTACCACTCCTCAAACTCTCAAGATAGCATAACATATCAAGAAGAACAAGGTTCAAAGAGTGAAAGATCACATCGAGAAAGAAGAAATGAATCCAACCATGTCTTGTAATGCATTGGCCGGAATTAACACTCCTCAAAATATAAAGATAGATGACATATCAAGAAGAAAAATGTTCAAGAAGTGAAAGATCACATCGAGCATCAAGAAATGAATCCGACCATATCTTGTAAAGCATTGGGAGAAATTACCACTCCTCAAACTCTCAAGACAGAAGGACATATCAAGAAGAAAAAGGTTCGAGCAATGAAAGATCGCATTGAGCATCAACAACAAGTTCTCCAAATTTTAAAGGATAACGCCACTTTGGTGCAGAATCGAATGAAACAACAGGTAGATCAACATCGCAGTGAAAGAAGTTTTGATGTAGGTGATTGGGTATTTTTATGGCTACATCTCAACCAAGCTATTTATGAGAAGGAAATGTTGGCAATACTACATGCACATAAGAAATGGTGACCTTACCCAATGGGAAGACACTTCAAGGTGAAAAGGGATCATGATAGTCTTAAATACTTTTTAGAACAAATATTATCTTTAGAAGAACAAAAAAGTGGGTCACAAATATGTTGGGTTATGACTTTGACATCATCTACAGAAAAGGGAAGGAAACTTTTGTTACAGATGCACTCTCAAAAAAGGATGAGGATGTGGAAGAATTGTTTTGTGCTATTTATATTATCCAACCAGTTTGGATAAATGAAGCAAGGTATGAATGGAAGGACGAAGAAGTGTGGCCACTCATTCAAAAGTTGCAAAAGATCCCAATTCAAACGATATTGCTAGAACTTGAAGAGGAAGGAAAAATCATATTGGAACCTGGAGCAGTCACAGAAACAAGAACCCGATAGATACCAAATCGATCAATTTCAGAGTATCTCATCAAGTGGAAGAACTTACTCGCTGAAGATTCCACATGGGAGGACAAGAATTTTATACAGAAGCACCAAGAACTACTCAAGCGTTGAGGACAACACTTTTTGAAGGAGAGGGGCATGTTAGGCCCCTATACTACTAGTGTAACCCATTATTGTTATTAGTACAACCCCCTTATTATATTGTTGTGCCCATGTAGTCCCCATATTGTTATTATTGATGTTGGGTTGTGTTATATTCTTTCCACGTAGTTAATAGGGGGTTTGAAGGGCACCCGTAACCCCACTTTATGGGGTCTGGGGCAGCACCTCGGAAAATTTTGGTTTTGGACCATATGTTAGGTTGGGCGGACCCACCTATGGTTTTGTGCATGATTTTCACACATGTTTTTTGGACGCGATGGTTTTCAGTCCATGGTATTGGACGCGATGGTTTTCGGTCCATGGTATTGGATGCTTCGGCATGTATAAATATGTATTGTAGCATTGAAAGGAACATAATGAAAAATCAAGCTGGTAGTCCCGGTTTTGGGATCCAGGGAAAAATCTCTGTGCATATGTGTTTTATGGGTTATGCTCTCGCATTGTTTATTTTCTTTGTTTAAGAATTCGTATGCAGGTAATTTCTGTATAGGGTTAAAACCTACATTTGGTATCAGAGTTGTTTTGGCTTCAAGGGGATGCCTTTGTTGCTGAGGGGTTTCGCTCGGGCCTGTGGTAGACCCTGTTCAGTGGGAGATCTGCGAGATCGATTCTGGTGGTGAAAGAAGATGGCGAGCAGTGGAAAGATAGAGATTGAGAAGTTCAATGGTCAGAATTTTGAGTTGTGGAAACTCAAGATGGAGGATCTGTTGGTGGATAAAGATCAGTGGATCGCGGTAGATCCGGGTACTAAACCATCGGGAGTGACCGATGAAGAATGGAAGAAGTTGGATCGGAAGGCAAAGAGCACAATACGATTGTGTGTCTCGGATTCAGTATTGCTGAATGTATCAGGGGAAGCTACGACAAAGGCTTTGTGGGTCAAGTTAGGGACTTTGTACCAATCTAAGTCTCTGGTGAATAAACTGTTCCTGCGGAAAAAGCTGTATAACCTGAGGATGAAAGATGGAGACTCGGTGACAGAGCATCTGAATGCATTTAATACTGTGGTAAGTCAGTTATTATCTGTTGATATTAAAATTTCAGATGAAGATAAGTGCATCAGTCTGTTGTGTTCTCTACCAGATTCGTGGGATAGTCTGGTTATTGCAATAGGTAGCAATGCAACTACTTTGTAGTTTGATGAAATAGTCTCAGCCTTGCTGACGGAGGAGATGAGACGGAAAAATATGGACAACCAGAATGGTGATGCCTTGTCTGTACGAGGACAGTCCCAGAACAGAAACAAAAATAAGTCATCGAGTGGGAGATCTAAATCTAGAGGGAGATCTAAATCTCCAGGAAAACCTACAAAGGTGGTGTGCTGGAAATGTGGAAAGGAAGGGCACTTCAGAAGGGATTGCAAATCTAAAGCTCCTGATAAAGGAAAGGGATCTGATGATGCTCCTTCTGCAGAGGCAAAAACCACCTCAGATGAAGGTGGGGATGTGTACTTGCCTTCTTCAAGTACACATGTAGATCATGAGGCATGGTTGATTGACTCAGGTGCATCCTTTCACTTCACTCCCCATAGAGAGTGGTTCTGTGAGTATGAGAAATATGATGGTGGTGATGTCTTCTTAGGAGATGATAGGAAGGCTAGAATCATTGGTCGGGGAAAAGTAAAGTTGAAGTTGCAAGGTGGAAGGGTTAGAACACTTCCGGGTGTTCTACATATTCCTGCATTGGCCAGAAATCTGATTTCTGTAAGCAAGTTGGATGATGCAGGTGTAAAGACGGTGTTTGAGAAAGATACCTGCAAGATGGTTCAAGGAGCACTGATATTGATGCGGGGTGTTCGGATTGGAACTATGTACAAGCTGCAAGGTAGCACTATTGTTGATGGGTGCAATAGTTCTATGGTTCCTGAAAATGGAGTAGAAAATCTAGTGGTCTCTGGAGAGAAGACCATGTTGTGGCATCAAAGGCTTGGACATATTGGAGAGAAGGGCCTTCGAATACTTCATGGTAAAGGTATGGTATAAGGTATGAATGATAGCTCTCTGGATTTTGATTTCTGTGAAAATTGTGTGTATGGGAAGAAAAATCGGGTGAGTTTCCCCTCTGGTGGTAAGAGGACGAAACAAATATTAGAGCTTGTGCACAGTGATGTGTTTGGACCTGTGAAGGTTCCATCACTGGGTAAGTCTATGTACTATGTATCATTTATAGATGACTTCTCAAGGAATACATGGATATATTTCCTTAAGAAGAAATCTGAAGTCTTTGACAGGTTTAAAGAATTTAAGGCTCTGGTGGAAAATCAGACAGAGAAGAAGATAAAGGTGTTGAGGATAGATAATGGTGGAGAATTTTGCAGCAAGGAATTTGAAGAATTCTGTAAGAAGTGTGGTATAGCAAGGCAGAAGACTACTCCATATACACCTCAGCAAAATGGAGTCGCAGAAAGAATGAACAAGACGTTGATGGAAAGGGCAAGAAGCATGTTCAGTGGTGCTGGGTTAGGACAGGAATTCTGGGCAGAGGCAGTGGATATTGCATGTTACCTGGTCAACAGGTCACCTTCATCAGCGTTGGAGGATAAGACTCCACAAGAAGTATGGACTGGTAAGAAACCCTCTCTTTCACATCTGAGGGTATTTGGATGTGATGCATATGTACATGTTCCAAAGGAGAAACGAACCAAGTTGGATAGTAAATCTGAAAAGTGCATCTTTATTGGGTATAAGGATGGTTTAAAGGGTTATAAGCTTTGGAACCCAGTCACATGGAAGGTTGTGTACGGCCGAGTTGTGGTGTTTAGAGAGGTAAAAGATGTTATTCAACATGAAGTCCAACCAAAGGAACCTGAGAAGATAGAGTTTGAGCCAAAGGAGGAAGAATCAGACTCTACAGCAGAGGAGGAATCAGAAGATGAAGAGCCACAAACTCCGGTTGTGAGAAGATCAGTTTGAGAAAGAAGGCAACCAGAAAGGTATAGTCCATCTGCTTTTGCTTTGCCTGTTACTGATGATGATCCCAGAACTGTGAAGGAAGCAGTGGATTCAGAGGATGGAAAAGTCTGGAAGGAGGCCATGGTTGATGAAATGGCATCTTTGCACAAAAATGAGGCTTGGGATCTGGTGGAGTTGCCGGCTGGAAGGAAACCCATTGGCAGCAAATGGGTGTTCAAGAAGAAGACAAATGCGGAAGGAAAGGTGGAGAAATACAAAGCTCGGTTGGTAGCAAAAGGTTATTCCCAGGTGCCGTGAATTGATTTTGGTGATATTTTTTCTCCTGTTGCCAAGGTAACTTCTATTAGATTACTTTTATCTGTTGCTGTTGCTTTTGATTTTGAGGTAGAATAGATGGATGTGAAGACAACATTTCTTCACGGGGATTTGGAAGAGGAAATCTACATGAAGCAACCTGAAGGCTTTGAGGTGAAGGGTAAGAAAGAACTGGTATGCAAGTTAAAGAAGTCTCTGTATGGGTTAAAACAGTCACCAAGGATGTGGCATCAGAAATTTGATACATTTATACGGGGACTTGGCTTCACCAGAAGCAAAGCAGATCACTGTGTGTATTTTAAATTAATTGGTGACCGTGTTATTTATCTGGTCTTGTATGTGGATGATATGTTGCTGGTTGGAAATGACAAAGAAATTATCCAGGATTTGAAGACCCAATTGTCCTCCAAATTCGACATGAAAGATCTTGGTGCTGCAAACTATATTTTGGGCATGGAAATTAAAAGAGATCGGTCAAAGAGGAAGCTCTGGTTAAACCAGAGGAAGTATGTCGAGACAATACTGCAGAGGTTTAATATGCAGGATAGTAAACCGGTGAAGGTTCCTATTCATGTAGGTGTGAGGTTATCTGCTGAACAGTGTCCCAAGACACAAGAAGAGGAAGAGGACATGTCTCGTGTTCCATATGCAAGTGCAGTGGGTAGCCTGATGTATGCAATGGTCTGTACTAGACCAGACATTGCACATGCAGTGGGAGTATTGAGCAGGTTTATGTCAAAACCTGGGAAGGAGCACTGGACAGCAGTGAAGCGGGTTTTCAGGTATTTGCGTGGCACTAGTGATTATGGTTTGTGCTACCAAGGAAGACCAGGATTGGACAGAGTGCTGGATATTCATGGCTTTGTTGATGCAGACTGGGCTAGAGATCTGGATCAGAGAAGATCTACAAGTGGGTATGTGTTTAACCTATTTGGAGGTGCAGTCAGTTGGATGAGTAAGAAACAATCTGTAGTGGCACTATCAACTACAGAGGCAGAATACATGGCAGCCACTCATGCAAGCAAGGAAGCAGTTTGGTTGCAGAGATTGTGTTCAAGTATGGGGTTAGTACAGGGAGCTATAAGAATAGACTGTGACAGCCAAAGTGCAATTTTCTTGGCAAAGAACCCTGCTTATCATTCAAAGACAAAGCACATTGATGTTCAGTATCACTTTGTGAGGGATATGATAGAAGACAGAAAGGTGTTGCTGGTAAAGGTGGACACTTTGAAGAATACTGCAGATGCATTGACAAAATCTGTGAGCTCTGAGAAGTTCTCTTGGTGTAGAGAAGCAATGGGAATCTCAGGGCTGAAAAAAAATGACTAAGCTCTCCTGTGGCCCCCTGTGGAAAGAAAACAACAAGTGGGAGATTGTTGGGTTGTGTTATATTCTTTCCACGTAGTTAATAGGGGGTTTGAAGGGCACCCGTAACCCCATTTTATGGGGTATGGGGCAGCGCCCCAGAAAATTTTGGTTTTGGACCATATGTTAGGTTGGGCAGACCCACCTATGGTTTTGTGCATGATTTTCGCACATGTTTTTTGGACGCGATGGTTTTCGGTCCATGGTATTTGATGCTTCGGCATGTATAAATATGTATTGTAACATTGAAAGGAACATAATGAAAAATCAAGCTGGTAGTCCCGGTTTTGGGATCCAGGGAAAAATCTCTGTGCATATGTGTTTTATGGGTTATACTCTCGCATTGTTTATTTTCTTTGTTTAAGAATTCGTATGCAGGTAATTTCTGTACAGGGTTAAAACCTACAATTGTGCCCCATAGAAGCCCAATATTGCTATTGTTGTGCCCTTACATTATTATTGTTATGTCGGCTCTGATTATATTATGAACCCTTAGACTACTATATATAGAAAGGAGGTCTTGTCATTTGTATCATCCAAGAATTGTTCATTTGTGTAATGTAAAGGAGGTTGCCCCCTCGAAGAGGCTTATTTCTAAGGCGTTGATCTATCTTTTCTATCTTTTTGTGAGTTGGTTTCATAACAGAAACAACTTCAGAAAGATATAGAGAAAATTAAAATTGTTTGCTCCATTTATTCAGATGCCTTGTCTTGTAGGTCACCTACTACCAATTAGGCATTATTTCTACTTGAAAGGTATTTATTGTTAAAGGTCAAAGCTATCAGGGCCGGTAAACCAGTGGAATTTAAATCAAATCCATACTTTACTCAATACTGCAAAGAGAAGAATGAAAAGGTGAAGCGTATTCTCTGTGAATTATACTTACACAAATTTTTTCTAGAGGAAGAAAGGGATGCTAACCCTCGCCCCTTCATCAGAGATGTTCAATTTCAAGCCTTCATTTCAATTGCTTGTAATCAGATTAAGTGGGCTAAGTCATATAAAATTTTCCAGAAAAGGGAGCATGAATTAGATCTGTGGGTTAGGGGAGAACATACAAAACCTGCACACCTTTTTGTACAACACAAATGCTTTATGGAACAACCAAATATTGTGGCCTCTCTAGGTCCACTCCATAAAGATACTATAAAATCCGGAGTGGAATATTTCCAGGATATTAAAGCAGAAGCCCTAGTTGCTGCAAAACAGAGATGGATGGCTTCCTCCAACGTCATCAAGAATAGAGAGCCGTTTGGTTACAAAAATTTCAACACTGCTACTGCTCGTTTGGTTAAGATCAACAATCTTATCTTATGCATGGGCCCTACATGGATAGGTTGCCGATATAGAAGCCCCATTATTTGGTATCCGCCTGACGGGTACCATTTTGACTATGAATTGGCAAAATGCCAAGAAGGCCGAGCATTTGCAATTCTTAAAGGGAAAAATGGTTTTCAGATATATGTATAAGAGAACTATCCTACTTATTCCTTAACACAATTGCATGTTAATCATCTTCTTGCATGAGGACATGAAAAAAGGTAAGCAGGGGAGTATGTTGGGTCACAGAAAAGGTATGTTTGTACCCTTACATTACTTAATAAATCACTCTCTTTTATATATTTTTCTTCATTCTTGGAAAGGATTTGGAAGAAAAGATTGTGAAAGTTAGGTAAAATCAATCATCGACAAATTGCATGTTTTTAGCATGAAAAGACTAACTTTTGCTTGCTTTTATGCACAGGAAATCAGAATTGGACAATTGTTGTTTAGTTGATAGAACGACAACACCAAACCAGGAGAAGACTGTTCCTTGGTTGTACGAGCTAGCAAAAGATATGAATGAGAATGTTAATTCAACAAACAAAAATCTGATCATTTAGTCGCGAAATAGCCGCGAAATTCTAAGGATCTCTCGATCCTCAGGATTCACTTTCATCCATTAGTTTTCCATTAGGCTATATGATACTGATGGGTGAAAAGGATCAAAACGATTTGACTCTTACTCATTCTTGTATCTTTGTATTGAACAAGAGCATATTTTGACATTACAGTAATTCTGTACCTTTATTATTTCAATTAATGAGCAATACAAAGATCTTTTCTTAATCACATTCTAAGCTTTATCAACAGTAACTTCTAGAGGCTTTGGGCCCGGTCACTAGAAGATTCGTTGCTCCTTTGTGTTATAACTATTTCCTTATTTCCTGCAATTCTTTATTACTGTTCTTTTATAGAATCAAGTTATTCTTTATATCTGCATTTGAAATAGATCTTTAACGCTATTGCTTTAATGCTGTTCTTTTAATGAATTGCGTAGAATAAGTTGAGTGTTACGATTGATTGATGCTTTTTCCGATTCATGTTCAAGATTGAAGTAGTTACTTATTGTTTATTGTTGTAGTGATTCTTTCCATTTACTAGATCAGACAGTAGCCCATTAGATATGGTTTCTTTTAATGCATCTGCTTGAAATTCATTTCCTTTGCAAAACAATTATGATTGGATTTAGATTTGTGGTTTGAATTGTCTTTGATTGAACTTCGAGAATTAAGGATTTGTTAATACATTCTTGCAACGACTTGATGAAATATTAGACTCATTTAGTTATGTAACAACCTCTGACCTCTATTGCACAGATAGTGGTGACATCCTTGAAATAAACAGATGAATCCTAGGTTGATACTGTAATGTAGGAATTAAGATTGATTTAAATATTCATCTTAGTGCACCAACACACACCTCCACCCATGGGGCTAGCCAGGCCCTCTAGAAGAGGTGCAATGTCAGGTATCGCCCCTCCATCCCTTTTTTAATTAATTAATTAATTTATCATTTTTAAAAATTAAAATTATATTTTTATTCTATAATTTTTATTAAAAAAACTTATTTTATATATACTTTTAAAATATATTAATTAAGAGTGTCACTAGGGGGACAAATGCTTTATGACCCAGAAGAAACTGAATTTTTTTTAGTATTCAAGGGTATAGAACATTTGATGAACAACCAACCAGAAGCTTATGGTCACTTCTAAGGCCTTCAATTGGCTAAAGAAAATCAAGTCCATTCGGTGTTGGGAGATTCTCTTCTCATACTTCAACATATTGTCTAGGGGTCCACTCCGAAGGAGAAATATTTAGAGATTCTTATGAAAAGAATGAGTAAAGTGGTAGAAGCGATATCTCAATAACATATTTTCATGTTCTTCATGACTTGAATAGAAGTTGATTATTCTGCTAATGAAGGTTGCAAACTAGGGATGGTGGAGTTTAGAGTTAATGGCATTTTCAAGCATTTTATAATCCCCTAAATAAGCTTGAACTCAATCTCTCTTGATAAATCAAGAATGGAACAAAAAAAATTTCGTTACATAAAAAAATAGTGGGAGCCATGGGAAATGTGGCAACCTAAATCATTATTAAGCATGCAAACAAGCTAAGCACTTATATCCCACTCACTATACAAATTGTGTAATACAACATGATAATAATTCTCTAGCATTGAAGTATATATTTCCCTTCATTTTAGATCTAGCATGGGTGGGTTGATATCGTTATCCAACAAGGGATAATTATAAAGAGTAACATTGCTCGGTTGTCTCTGAGATGTGGGATTCATGTGAAGGGTTGGCTTGAGATTTTCTTGCTGTCAGACTTCATTGGATATCAAAAAACAAAGGTAATAAATTTGCAACTAAGGTGATAGTATTGGACATTCTTTTAGCCTTGGAAAGTTTCCCTGAGTATTAGTGAATTTTGGTTGAAGAGGGGACAATTTCCCTTCGACTCGGGCTCATGCTACTACAATAGCAGGAAGACAAAAAGCTTTATTTCTCTACAGAATCGTTCTCTTCATGGTGCAAGTAATGCATATGTTAGTCATAAAATTGATCATTTAGCTATTAAATTTCATGCTAATAGTGTGGATATAGTAATTTGGAATGAGGAAAACCTCAAAAATAGGGTGAAAAGAGTCTCATGTGCATGTTTGGAATTATGGAATAGTTCTTTATATTTAAATTAGGGTGTTCCTTGGTCGAATTGGGGAGATTTTGGTGGGTATATTTTGTTCATGGAAAATTATCGGTCATGAGATCCCATTGCCAACCTACTAATTAGTTTGTGGCGACATTTGAAGAATTTAGTTAGGTTCCACTTGAATGTACATTGGTTTTGGTGAGATTCCTCCTAAGCTCTTGGATTTGGACTGTTCCTTGGTTAATTTGGGATATTTAGCTAGAAAAATTACATTCCTGGAAAAATTTCGGTTAGGGGAGTCGACAATCAACTTAGTAATTTGGTTGTTGAGGGATTGTTGTGAACGTAGGGCGTTTCCACTGATTCACTCGTTGGGTTCAGCGAGAGGCCCTAAGGGCTCTTGTCTAATACATTTTCAAGCCATGTTTTGTGGGCTCCGTGTTTCTTGTAGAACATTATTCAAAAATTTGAATCGCTATATTTTATACTTGGTGAAAGTCATTGTTGTTGGATATAGTGCCAGTGTAATCATGGGATGCAACCATAAGAAGGTGATAGCCTAGCTTGTAGAGAATATTGATTCTCTACAACTAGACATCCTAAATATTAAATTAAAACATAATGAAAACATTGCATCAACTACTTGGGTGATGAAAGATCTGCAAGGAGTGAAAACAAAAGTAGCTAAAAATGAAGAGGAAGTGGGTTCTTTGTGTAGGAAAATTGAAGAGCTTGTAACGAACAAAGTTCGTATACACAACATAATACTCAGAAGATTTGAAATAGGTAAATATCCATTATAGGACAAGTAGTATATTTATATATAAATGTATAAAAGGTTGAGATGATGAAACTATTACAAACGAGGGCCTGCTGATATACCTAAGCAGGTGCCTCTTTATGAATGATCATGTCCTTAGAGACACGTCTCTTCTATACTAATCAATAATTAATCATTATTATGATTGTCATTATTATTTATATTTACATTATATATATATATATATATATATATATATATGTATATATATATATATATATATATATATATATATATATGTATATATATATATATATATATATATATATATATATATATATATATATATATATATATATATTAATTATATTCATAACATTGCCTTCCTGTTTAGAAAGATTTGTCCTCAAAGCTTATTGTTGACAAGGCGTATCCTCTATTTCTTTGCCTTGTAATCTATTCACACCTTTCGAAATTTCTTTAATTTTTCATCTTCGATGATATAACATGATAATATCCTCTGAGTAGTAAAACAATTGTCGAATTGAGAAGGAATTTGACCATCCTAAATTAATCCTCTGTGAAATCTTGCGGTTACTAGATACTTTGTGGGAATTTTTATCACAAGACTAAATTGCACTGACATTACTATTTTTTTGAACATAAGTTCATTGTTTTTGTTTTGAGTAATAGTATGATATCCCAAATTTCATAAATTTCTAAGGCATATCACAATTCTTCAATTTTGGGCATTGGGGACAATTTTGGCATATGGGACTTAGGAGAAAAGGAGAATTTCAACCTCAGTGGAAGGTGGGGGCCACCCAAAGGAGGGAATTCATACTAGTGAGAAGAGGAGAGAGAATAGGTGAAAATTAGTGGAAGAAGGGGCCCACCAAGAGAGGAGAGGGCCATCAAATTATAAATAGAGCATGGAGGCCTTCATTTTGGGTATCTTTTGACCATTTTAACTTCTAATTATAGTTCTCTTGGAGATGTTTAGCACAAGAAGATGAGTGTTGTTTAGCACCAGGAATTCTAAGTAGAATTCCAACCCTTCCTTCAGAGAACTTCGAGTGTCTCCCTAGTGGGGAATTGAGGAGTCCATCCAGGGCTTCTCCAAGAGCCATATTGTAGGGATACTTTAGCAGAGCGCATTTCTTAGGTGCAAAAGGGAAAACCAATTTGGCTATTGTGTAGGATAAGTAGGGGATTTGTAAGATAAATTACAGGGATACATTCTCATTATTTCGCCGAAATTTTGGAGGCAAGTTGTTGGGTTGGAGTAGGGACAATCTTGTGGGCCGGTTCATTTATCTTTTGGCAGTGCGTGGAGGTGGACTACACAAGTCTACATAGGAATTTGGTGGACTGAGTTAGCAATCCTATAGTAGCTTGGAAATTCGTTTCCTTAATATTTCACTATACCTAACCAGGTTTCCTTGTCTCATTTATTGTGTCGTTTAAGGCTGAGTTAAATGTAGTGTCTACCTCCACCCAAATATGATATCAATTGCATATTTATCAATTTAAAAAACTTTCTAGGTTCAATATATGTATTAAACCAACACGTTGAATTTCCCTTTCTTTCCATTATACATGTTCTTTGCTCTATCCTTGCATAATCCTTAATTAAAGTTTAATATGAAGACTATATATCACCCAACTTGCAATGATACCAATCATAACATTGTTTTATGTCATTTCCAAGTACTATTTACCACTTTAACTGCTAGTATGAAGTCTGGTAATGCCCTCATGCCACTGTATATTGATTCATAAAACAAACAAGTGAAGATTACACCTACATCAATATTCTCACTAAGTGTTTGACAAAATAGTTCACTAAAAGACTCATTGAAACTCAGTTAAAACTCAGAAATTTAAGTGCAAATTTGGAATTATTTTAGTTGGGAACATTACAGATACAAATATGCAAACTAATTGAGTTGTCCACTCCTGTGATTTTGATGTTAATAAATAGTTGTTGTGGTTTGATTTTCCCTTATCATGTGTTTGGAAATTCCTCGATTTACTTCAAATACTGATGTTGTTGAGTTGGTTACATAATCTTCATTTGGATTTTTCATCGTTTGAATTGCAACATCGAAATATGTTTTTTTCCTCAATTGGATTTTCATCTACTTGAGTTGTGATATTCAATCGATCAATATTTGTTCCTTTATCATTGTTTCCTTTCAATTCCCTATTAGAGATCCAAGAGGAGTGACAAAAATGCATATTCTTCCCCCATCTGCTCTAAAAAAAATTCATGGTTTGGAAAATGTAGACCTAGATACATTCTTATTTTAGTTTGAAGTAATTTGTAGAGGAAATGGTTATTGTACTAATGATCAAAGGTTGCAAGTATTTACTCTTTCTCTAAAAGGAGCAACTCTCTGATGGTTCATGAGCCTTGGTGGGAACTACATTCAAACATGGGAAGACATTAAGAATGCATTCTTGAAGAAATATCAAGACTACTGCCAGGCCAATGAAGACATTTTTGGAATGATACAAGGGGAGGATGAAATTTTGGAGGACTATGTGGAGACATTTCGATACAAACTTCAAAAAGCAAAGCATAAAGAATTAGAAAAAGATACCTTGAAAAAAATACTACTCAAAGGAATCAAAGATGAATTTTTAGAACTCTTAAATATGACGGGAACATGTGTTGTTTTTCAGCTACCATATGATAATGTTTGTGAATTATGTATGAGGTATTAAAGAGGAATCTCTAACACTGGTAATCATTCTTGAGAAATTTCCTCTCAATTTTTGAAATTTCCTAAAAAAATAGGAGTTACAGGAGCCTTTCTAAATTCACAATTGGATGGTTTACAAGAAGAAAAAAAGCAGGTTAAAATTGAAGAATCGTTACTCACATTCTGCTCTGACTGTAGGGAGAAGCACTCCCCCAAAGAGTGTCCACTCAACAACCTGAAAGTTTGCAGATTTTTTGAGGAGGTTCATTTAATAGGACATTGACTGTCACTACTAGTATTACTAGAAGTATTAAGGGAATCAAGTTAATAACCAAATCAACCACTAGGTATAACTCAAAACCTATCATCATTTAATACTTAGACTGATGGTTATTTTCATTAGCAAGTTCCTCAAAATATTTATAATCCTATAGTTCTATGGAAAACTTATAATTATCCTTCAATTCAATACCCTACCTTATGGCCACAGTAGCCCTCTCCTTTGAGTCAGATATTCTAGCAGCCTCAAATTCCCCATGCTAACTCCAATACATGAGCCACAATAACTACAATTTCCACCTAATGCACCATCAAATTATCATCTCTCATGGTCCCAATTACCTATGCAACATTACCCTAATCCATACCCTAATCCAAACCCTAATCCATACTCTAATCCAAATCCTAACCCATACTCCAATCCAAACCATAACCCATACTCCAATCCAAACCCTAATCCATACACTAGCCCAAACCCTAATCCAAACCCTGAAACCTACCCTTGTCCAAATCCTAATCCAAGCCAACATGTTGAATATCAAGTTAAAACACTTGTTCTTCTCGATGACTCCCATACTAAATGTAATGTCATATCTTCTAGATCGGGGAAGGGAGTAAATTTGAGAACAAACCCTATTATTACAGAAAGTTTACCCTGGGAAGATCTAATCAAAAGACCATTACAGGAACAATTTGTAATTGGAACTTGCCTTGAAACTGTTGTTGAAGGTCATGAATAATATCGAGAGACTGTAGAAATTCCATGTAGATTCAAATTTCCAATTGTAATATGCTAAAACAATATACTCAAATCTACTCTACTCATCAACGAAAATAATTAAATGATCACGAAATCATGAAGCATATAAGAGAAAGAATTCAATCACACATAACACAATAATTTCCCGAGGAAAGCCACTACTAAAAACCCCAAAAGCCCTGTTATCTGTATATTTCATTAGCTAGAAAACATGAGAAGATTACAATGCTTTGCTCAAGCCCAAGCAACCTATGCATTATCTCTATTTGTCTCACTTCTTCCTAGACAAGCCTAGGCCAATACTTAGCCAATTTCTTGCTTGCCCAAGTACCTATTTCCTTGCATTGTTACTCAAGGAATTAACCCCTATTTAATTGGGAAATTCCTTAATTATGAATTTTGCAATCCTCATAGGCCTTCCTCTCACTGCATGCACCATTTTTTAATTTGGATGATTTTGCAAATGATAGTACACTATCCCTAAACTCAAATCTCAAATGGGTCTTTCTCTAATATGACATGCATGAGTTAATTATGAGTGAATATTCAATTTACTGGTTTATTATTGCAGGCAACACCACACTGTACTTCAGACATCACCACATTGTACTTCAAGCAACACCACACTACACTTTAGGAAACACCCCACTATACTTTATCCAACACCACACTACACTTCAGGAAACACTCCATTGTACTTCAGGAAACACCACACTCGAATACAGGCAGCAGCCCACTGGACTGCAGAAAAAACCACACTACTAGACCTCCCACTAATTCCTCCATCAGTTGGAACTAGTTTAACTGACTTTAACTCAGTTAGACTGAATTAATTAATTACAACTAAAAATAAACTCATCTAGTGCTCCTAATCATATGAGACACTCTACATGACTCTAGTTAGACCCTCAACTCGAATTAATTTATCCAACTAAGTAAAATAAAATTAGTTAATTATTACAAGTTGTCATGAGATGTGGAATTACAATTTTATTCCCTATTTAATTCAAGGAAAAAATTAAATTAGGATTTTCTTGTTGCATTTTCAACACTCCCTCTCAACAAGAAAGGGATTATATACTACCCCGATCCTGCCTCTATGAAACTCAAATTTGCATCTTGACAATGGCTTTGTCAAAATATTTTCATCCTATTCCTCTGTAGGAATGTACTCCAACAACATGATTCTCCTTTGCACACAATCTCGTAGATGGTGATACCAGATGTTGATATTCTTGGACTGGTCATGAAAAACTAGATTCTGAGAGAGTTTGCTACAACTCTGATTGTCACAGTAAATCAATGTAGGATCCATCTGCTGACCAAATAACCCAACATTGATCTTCCTCATCCAGATAGCCTCACAAGATGCTTGACTAGAAGCCATGTACTTTGCTTTTGTTGAACTTAGTGCAACTAATCTCTACTTCCTAATGTACCAAGAAACTGCTGCTGACCCAATACTAAAGATTCCCCCTGACGTGCTCTTCCTATCGGATGGATTCCCTTCCCAATCTACATCTGTGAAGCCTTGAAGCTTCACTTCCTCTGTTCATCTGTACCAAAGACCAAACTGAGTGGTATCTCTAAGGTATCTCAACACATGTTTAGTTGCCTTCCAATAGAGTTTGGTTGGATTAACCATTGCTTGAATAATATGGTTAACTGCAAAACATATGTCCAGTCGTGTGTTCACCAAATACATAAGTGAACCCACAAGCTGTCTGTAAATAGTAGCCTCCACTACTTCACCTGAAGTGGCATCTTCCTTCCTCCAGTTAATTGAAAGAGGAGTCTCCACGAGTTTGCTTCTCTTTGTGTGGACCTTCTTTAGTATGTTGTCATACTTTCCTTGAGAGACAAAAAACTCACCATCTCCTTGCCATACTTCCATACCAAGGAAATAATGCATGAGCTCCAGGTCCTTCATCTCGAATTCTCTTGCAATATCCTCTTTACAAGATTTTATCATCTTCTCATCACCTGTTAGAATCAAATCATCGACATATAATACTATAATCAACAATTTACCTTCAACCACAATATGGTAAAGGTTCGCATTTGCTTCAATTTTGCTGAAGCCCAACCCGATGAAATAACTGTCAATCCTGGTGTACCAAGAACGGGGTCCTTTTTTTAGTCCATACAATGATCGCTTGAGTCTGCGCAAATGTGACTTTCTATTGAAGGTCTCCAATCCTTCTGGCTGCTCAATATACACCTCTTCCTCAATCACACCATTGAGGAATGATGCCTTCACATCCATCTAATGTATCATCCATATCATCTGTACTGAAAGTGATATAATAGATCTGATTGAAGAGTACCTTGCTACTAGAGCAAAGGTCTTCTTGTAATCAATTCCCTCCATATGAGAGAACCCTTTGGCCATAAATCGAGCTTTGTCTTTCTCCACACTCCCATCTCCTACTTGCTTTACCTTGTAAAGCCATATGGAAATCACGACTGACTTGTTTGTTGGTCTTGGGACCACTTCCCAAACACTGTTTCTGATAATGGAGTCATACTCCTCAACCATGAAATCCACCCATACTGGTTGTTGCACTGATTCCTCGAATGAGGATGGATCAACTTCTATACTCTTTCTCATCAGGGCCATGTAGCCAGTGTATTGATTTGGTGACCTCCTCTACGTGCGCTGTGATGTGAGTGCTCCCACATTATCTCTAACATCATGCATCAATATGTCAACCTCTCTGGTCTGCTTCCTTCCAACTCTGGAAGTCTCTGCATGAGTGGGTGCTTCCACTCTCTTCTCCTCTGCATGTGGTTGCTCCACATCATCCCAAGTTTCTTCCTTAGGAGCTAAAATCTCCTCTTCTCCATGCAGCTTAAGATCCCTCTCAAGGGAACATCTCAAGGCCTTCTCTTCATAGAAATTAACATCTCTACGAACCACTTCCATCTTGTTAGATGGAAAGTACACCCAATAGTTGTGAGGTGTATCAGTGTACCCCACAAATATGCCCAACTCAATTGTTGGCTCTAGATTTTTCCGTGCATCCTTGGTAACATGACAGTAAAATGATGAACCAAAGATCCTGAAGTGTGCCACATCTAGTTTCTTACCTGAAAAAGCTTCTTCTGATTTGGTGTACTCATCCCTAGAATTCGATGAGGACTTCGGTTCTGCAAATAAACAACTGTGTTGCATGCTTTAGCCCACAAGTGCAACGATAATCCCTGATCGTGTAACATCACCCATGCAACTCCCACAATACTTTTGTTCTTCCTTTCATCCACCCCATTCTGTTGTGGGTTATGAGGTGCTATTAACTCCCGTCAAATTCCTTCTGATGCACAAAATTTCATGAATTAATTCGACACATATTCTCCATTGTTATCTTTTTTTGAGATTTAAATTTCCTGCTAGTATCTTTCTTGAAAAGCATTTTAAATTCATAAAATTTAGTGAATGTTTTATCTTTATTTTGCATGAAGAAAATCCAACACTTACGAGAAAAATCATCAACAAATATTACATAATACCTATTCTTGGTCGTGGAGACTCTCAAGAACGGTCCACACACATCTGAGTGAACTTTGTCAAGGATCATTTGCGCTCGACTGTCTTTATCATGAAAGGAATCTTTCGTGTACTTCCCCAATGTACCCTTGGGAAGTCTTGTAGAAATTTGTTGCATGATCTTCAAAGCTATGTGGTGTAAGTGACCCAATATTATATGCCACAATTCATCAATGTCTCGGCTCTTCACCTTCTCTACTTTTGTGCTCAAAGAAGCACAATCTTCTACATCCAATTTTTAGAGGTCCTTCACCTGAAACCTATCCACTTCATTTTTCCTGAGGCTATGTGATGAAGGAAAGCCTTTCCTTTTCTCAATATCACATCATAGCCACGGTCCTCCAACATAGCAACTGAAACCAAATTATTCTTCAAACTTGGAACATACATGACATATTTTAATGTAAGAGGAGAACCCGAATCCCTTTGAATGGTAATAATACTGATTCTGGTTGCGTTATACCTCCCATTATCTCCCCTTTCGATGTGCATCTGGAGGTCCTTCTCCTCCAAGTCACTGAAGAAATCTTTGTTGGTGGTCATATGGAATGAGGCTCCACTATCTATGTACCACACACTACCCATCACCGATGTCACCATGAAAGCGATGAGGGTGAAATATAGCTCGAATTATGAAGAACTTCACTTGTCACTCCTCCTGAGGGCTTCTTCCCAGCCTTCTTCTATGGACACTTCGTGGCATAGTGTCCCAAATTGTGACAGTGAAAACATTTAATCTTCAACATGTCCTTATTCTTTCCGTCCTTATCATTTGGAATGGGATGAGTTCCCCTTCCCTTTATTCACCTTTCTAGCTAAGGCACAATTCTCCTCATATTCATGCTTGGATGAGGATCCATCTCTGGTGTTCCACCGAATCTATTCTTGCACCAAGACCAACCATAAAAAATCCCACTCTGGAAGCTTCTCCTTCCCATTAAATGAGTCCTGGTAGCTATGCCACCTCATGAAAAGGACTAGAAGTGATAGGTTCACCATATCGTCTTCAACAACTGTAACACCGACACTTCCAAGCTCATCCCGACATTGGGTGAACTTGGACAAGTACTTCAGTATTGTGTCACCCTTCTCCATCTTGATTTTATGAGCTTTTCCTTTAGTGCCAACTTCCTATGGTCATTGTTGTTTTGAAATAGGTCTCTCAAGGCCTTCTACATCGCAAATGGAGTCTCCTTGTCGTGGAGTTTAGAGACAATATGATCTCGATCTCCTTCTAGGATAATCATTCTCGCCTTTGCAACACATTTTCTCCACTCTGCCAGATCTTAAGCATCAACTGACTTAGGAATATATTTTTCTATGAATTCCTTAAGTCCGTTGTCTTCCAACACTGCCTCCATCCGGTCCTTCCAAGCAATATAGTTTGAACTACCCTCAAGGTAATATTTGAGTCTCAATCCATAGAACGACATCCCACTAGCTCTGAAATATGATACTGCAAATTCGATTTCACCCGCAAAAGAAAAACTCAAATTCTCCTCTTTTACAGTGATTTAAGATTCGATACCATGTATAAATTCCTTGTAGATTCAAACTGCTAATTGTAATATTCTAAAACATACTCTTGAATCTACTCTAGTACTTGTCAATAGAAACAATTAAACAATGGCGAAATCATGAAGAATATAAGAGAAATAATTCAATCACACATACCACAATGATTTCCTGGGGAAATCCACAACTAAAATCCCCTACTGTCTGTATGTTGCATTAGTCAAAAAACATGAGAAGATTACAATTATTTTCTTAAGCTCGAGTAATCGCTGCACTATCTCTATCTGTCACACTGCTTCGTAGAAAAGCCTAGGCTAATACTTAGCCAATTTCCTGCTTTCCCAAGTTCCTATTTCCTTGCGTTGTTCCTCAATGAATTAGCTCCTATTTAATTATGAAATTCCTCAATTATAAATTGCACAATCCTCATAGGCCTTCCTCTGTCTGCATGCACCATCTGTTTAATTTGGATGATTTTACAATTGATAGTACACTATCCCTGAAATCCAATCTCAATTGGGTCTTTCTCTAATCTGACATGCATGAGTTAATTATGAGTGAATCTTCAATTTAATGGTTGATCATTGCAGGTAGCATGACACTGCACTTTAGGCAACACCACACTGTACTTTAGGCAACACCACACTACACTTTAGGCAACACCCCATTGTGAATCAAGAAGCACCACACTGCACTTCAAGCAACACCCCACTGTACTTCAAGAAACACCACACTCGACTGCAGAGAGCACCCCACTAGACTGTAGGAAGCACCACACTACTAGACATCCCAATAATTCCTCCATCAGCTGGAACTAATTTAACTGACTTTAACTTAGTTACACTAAATTAATTAGTTACTGTAATTGACCTCCCACTGATTAACTGACTTTAACTCAACTAGTGATTCTAATTGTAGGAGACACTCTACATGACTCTAGTTAGACCCTAAACTCGAATTAACTGAGCCAACTAAGTCAAATTAACTTAATTAACTATTACAAGTTGTCATGAGATGTGGAATTACAATTTTATTCCCAATTTATTTCAAGGACAAAATTAAATTAGGATTTTCTTGTTTCATTTTCAACAGAGACAAACCCTAGAATTTCACTTAACCATCCTTTCCAATATGAGGAAAAAACTTTGGAGCTTGATATTGAGGAGTTTCTTTCTTTTCTTTCACTAGACCCCTTATGCCTCCAAGGGAGTGATTATAAAATTGTGAAAGACTTGTATGAGTTAGTGAATCATGAGTATGTGGATCTTATTGAAGCTTGGTTTCAAACAATCATCAACACACCTTGTCCCCTCATCGTTCAACAACTCTTGGTACCATATCAATTAAAGAGGATGGTTTTTCATACTCTAGTATGTGTTGAAGTTTAATTTTCAAAAATTAGCGTGAGTATATTTAGCATTATGTTACGCACATGGCTACACTAGAAGTACTCTTACACTTGAAGGATTTCCTCTCTCTAAATTAGGGTAGGGTAGTATAAGAGCAATGAATAAACATTCCATCTAAAATAAAACTATTATGACAAAAATACAATTCCCTAAAGCACAACTACTAAAATTTCTGTTATTACGCACTCGTGTGGTAAGCCTTATCAGGCGCAATTCACTCTTAATGCTTCATTATTTTGTACAGTGACTTTGATTGTTGGTTAGCCACGTCACTTGGATGATATAATTCATTGATTCAGTTAGGGGGATTTGTTGTTACACTTTCCATTCATAAGCCCAAAACCCTAACCACAGCCTAGAAATTCGAACAAGTTTCTATCCATGAAATATTTTAAGTTTCTCTTTGAAGGCATTGTTGAAAAACCTCATATGGCAGACCAGTCCTATAAAACCCTAATGAGATTTCACAACAACCCTATCATGATTAACTCAAGGAATCTTTCAATCATTATTTGAGATGCTTATTATACATCGAATAACTGATATTTAGGATTATTGTGGATGATGTTTCCCATGGACTAAAAATAATTATTTATATGCTGGGAAAATCTAAAACACCTTCATACCACCCGAATCCTTTACACTCTAAAGTTGTCAAAGAACAATATACATTATTCTAAAATCTTTTGAGTGATATATAATAATAAAAAGGAAGTAATGGGAAGTACAAGCAAACCTGTTAGGGTATCGAACAAGACTGCTGGCAGCGAGGCTATGCCGGGTAAAGAGAGATGGAAAACACACATGGGCACACTTAAAACTCAAAATCTTGGGTGACATTCTAAAGAAATTATCATTAAAATTAAAGATAGGAAATGAACTTTATATCTCTTGGATAATGGCCTTAAGATCCTTCAGGTATTATTATTTGGAGTTCTATATTTTAGAAATAAGAAGGCTTTCATGGAAGTGGAACCCTTAGTGAAGGTGATTCACTTTTCCCAAACAAGAGGACCTTTAGATATATTCTCACATAATGGTAAGATGGTTACCCTAGGAAGGTATCATTTTGTCATCTTTCTTTATCCCTATTTCCGTCCATGTTTAATGCCATGGATTTAAAATTATGTTACTTTTATTTGTAATGAGGATATTGAGGTGAATGCCTACTAACTAGGGCTGCTCCTGAGATGCCTTATGGAAATTTTGATGGTTTGATATTTTATTCAATCATAACACTATCCTTGCAAGTGACAACATTGTTAGCATTCTTATGGCAACTCTGACATCTGATTTTCTTTTGGATTAGTCTTAATGAATAAAGAATACAATACAAAAAAAACAAACATCCATTTTTCTTTCTAAACAAAAAGATATAGCAAAGGAAATTTTGTTTACATAGAGTTGCAAGAACATTATTGTGTGTTAAAGATCACCTATAAGGTCTAGACTATTTTGTTGTCATTAAAACTACATTTTTTTACAACACTATACTAATGAACAAGGAGGTGTTTCAACTTTGATTTTTGTAAGGAAGCAACAATACAACAAATAACTCTCTTGCACGAGGACATGCAAGTTGATTGACATGGGGGAGATGTTAGGCCCTAGAATTGTTATATTTTTTCCTCCATGATACCTTATTTTACCCCCTTGTTTTACCAATCTTGACCCTTTTAACATGCACTCCCTCATATTTTCGATGCAGTAATGAAGAATTGGGTTTAATGTGTTATTTTAGTCAACATTTCTTCGTTTATGTATGATTTCAAAGAGTTTATGATTTTTATGAGTCTCTATATGCGTTATGCAGTTCTTACACCAAAGTTAAAGTATGTATCAATCACTTTATCATTTGAGCTTTCCACATAGGCCAATGCTAGATGGAAGTATGAGTACTTGTTTGAGACTATTTTGGAGCTTATATGATAGTCAAAGGCACACTTATCTTTCACTAACCTGTTCTTGCACCAAGTTCAATTTCTGCACCAAGTACAATTCCTGCATTAATTTAGGGCTTGACCTATTAGCACACTTTTGGAAGAAAATCGAGACATGGTTTTTTTTCCTAATGATATTTTCATGCTCCCATGAGTCAAAATGCACCCAGTTTGTACGGATGGATTTTTAGAAAATAATTAATACTTCAGCCCAAAATTTGCATAGTTTTCAAACTTTCAACTTCCTCTTTGATTTTCGTGCATATGAAGGTGAATCTCAAAAGTTACAGGACATGGGTTTTTATCCTAGCATGGGAAATTGAGTAAGGTGCATTCTATCTTCCAAAAATCACCATGGTTTGGGATATACGAAGGGTTCTTTGAGGAAAATTTGTAAAAAAATACATAAAACCTAGATTTGTAAAAGTATCCAAATAATCAATTTCATGTGCGATTTCTGAAGCAATAGAGTTGAATCAAAAAATTTCAAGACATGGTACTTGTCAAAAATATGGAATATTAGGCTCCATATGAACAACATTCCAAAATTCATCATGGTTAGGAAGATATGAAAGGTTCTTTGGGACCAATTTGTTAAAAATGCACAAATTTCCAGAATTCCAAATCATGCACATACTTGTAGAAAATGAGTTGTTACAACCTAAATTTGTAATGAGACATGTATAAGAAGACCATCCTTGGCTAGTGCTAGGGGGATGATATTATTCTAATTTAATTTTGTTGGTTTGGACCTTGAGCATATGGTTGTTTTTTTTTTTTTTTTTTTTGGATAAAGACTATTCTATTAAAAAAGATAAAAATATTTACAGAGAAGCTTTAACCTCTGAGGGGGCCATAGCCTGCCCTTCACCAAAGAACCTTGTGCATATAGCAAACTTCAGTCCTTTTACATAATTGATAGTTTCTGAAGCAAGAATTGAAGTAAGCTTGAGAGATAAAAAACTGAACTGTCCTGTAGTTGATCTATGCTTCAGAGGTAGCTGTTCACTTGCAGAAATACTATCTTTTAAAGCTTCTATTACAAAAAATTCAAAAACCAGGCTATCGAGGCTGTAGGTGCTTCTGTCCTGAAGACTAAAATGATTCATGCTGATATCAAAAAATAAGCCTGAGACATGCACAGATAGAACAAAAGAAGAAACATGGAAGCATAACTTGAGTACCATATATCAAAAGGGAGACTGTTGTCATGGCATATAAACCAGAAGTCTTTAATCATGCGGAGGAGAGTCTGTCGCGTCCACGTTTGCCTGGTTGGGGGAGCCAATCCAGGTCACCATTTCATTTTCTTCAGCGCCCATCATACTGCCGTCTGGGGGAAGAACTAGATTCAGAATGCTTCCAGAAAAGCGCACTGGTTCACAGGCAAGAATTTGATCCTGTGAAGATGTTGGCTGGGGTTGAGGGGCTTCCTGGAGTCCATCCTCAGTCTGCTTGAAGTTGTCATTGAGTACTACTCCAGCCATCTCACCCTGAAATTCGCTTGTATTTTGAGACTGGGACTGAGCCCTGGAGATGTCGTCCGAGCTAGTAAGCTCATCTTCCTCCTCCGTAAAAATTACAGTGATAGTGGTAGAGATTAAAGGCTTATTGAGCCTACTCCTGAACTTGAACCGGGTAGTTTGAAAGGAACTATTCAGAGAGGGCCGAGAATGATCAGAAGGCGGAGAGGATGGAGAAGCAGAGGCTAAAGGAGTGATGTTCTGAGGAGCAGAACCACCACGACGCCGAGAAACGCCACGAGTACCAGAATTGCTTCCACGACGGGGGATGCCGCGACGTCGAGCCATAGCAGGGTGCACAGGGAGCTTAGGCAGATAGGATGACCGGAACTGGAGGGAAGGAGACCATACACAAGCGGAATAAACCGAATTAAGAAACCAGAGGGGCTTGCATACACCCTGAACAGAGCAGGGGTGTGGAAAAAACAGCGAGCAGAGGAGGAAGGGGTTGCGAATATCATATACAAACACCGGAGAGCGCGCCATGGTTAAATCGCTTTGCTGAGGATCTCGAACCAGATGCACAATGAATGCCATAACCAGAGCCTTAATTCCGCGTTCTTCACCTTTCATATCAACTGATGCAGAAGTGTGTGGACTGCTGGATCCGTCCAGGTGCTCGGACAGCTGCCGCGGTTGCATGCGGTTCAATTAACATGTAGTAACTACACCCGCATCCGGGGGTGTAGCCTCCTTCTGATACATGTCATTCTTTACAATGGTATGAAATTCTAAGAGTTGGTTCTCTGAGGCTATGCTGGAGAGAGGGCCGTCGAAGAAATCCATTTCGGTGTCCACTCCTAGATTAGCAAGAAAGTCAGCCAACTTGTTCCCTTCCCGTCTGATATGTTTGAAGGAAATTGCTTGGTGATGAGAGAGCCATTGGTTTAGTAGCTCAAGTCTTTGAGCCATTCTCCAGTTGCTGCTAACTTTATGAATGGGGGATCCTTGCATAAGCTTTATGGCCATGTTTATGATAATTTGCGAGTCCCCTTCAACAATCAGAGGAAAAAAACCTCTGTCTTGAGCAAGATTAAGCCCTCTCCATAATCCTTCCTATTCCACTGCATTATTGGTGTTCCAGCCTTTTGAGCCAAAAAATGTTAATAAGGGAATGCCCTGATGGTTTCTGAAGGCTCTGCCAAATCCTGCTTTCCCAGGATTACCCCTCGAAGCTCTGTCAAAGTTAAGTTGAAACATGTTTATTGGCGGCGGAGTCCAACTTATAGGAGGGTTGTGATACCTGGTGGAATTGTCTTTAGAAGAGAGCTGATGATCTAAGTGAATCTTCCAGTTGGCCCAGATAGTTTGTTCCTGCGGGATTGATGGAAAATCTTCTTGGGACCAGGCTTTGATATATAGGGTTTCTTTAATATTTTGGTTTAGTCCAGTCCATATCTGTTCAATAGACAATGATTGATTTTTGAAGATTCTTCTATTTCTCTTTCCAGATGTTCCACATTAGTATACCAGGGATAAGCTGCCACAATGTATGTAAGAGTTTTCTTTGATATGGCTCTTGGCTCCAAGTGCGAAGAGTGCCTTTAATGTCCCCATGCACTCTGCCTTCTTTTTGACAACGGAATGTAACCTTTTCCCACAATTTCCTTCCTAACTGACAGGTTTGCATTAGATGTAATGCTGATTCCTCTGCCTGTTTGCAGTTAGGACACATGGAGGGCCCAGAGAAATTTCTTTTTCTGAGGTTGTCCCACGTGAGAATCTTGTTATGAGACAAAAGCCACATAAAAGTAGACACCTTCGGCCAATTAGATGAATTCCAGATCTTATCCCATAAATTATATTTGATTATCCTGTCCTTGATAATTACTTTGTATGCTTCCCTGGTGGTGAAAATGCCTTTCTCCTCATATCCCCATCTGAGAACATCCATTCCTGCTGAGGAGAGGATTTGTCGTTTTTGTAATTCTGAGGAAAGAGAGAGCTGAATTTGCTCCGTGCTGTGTGGTATAATTTGATTAGTTGTCTTCCATTTTCTATATTCTTGTGTGGAAGAAGAGTCCCAAAATTGACTCACCTTGTCGAACTGATTTATATCTTGATCTGGAAAGTTGGAAAGAGTGTCTCTAAGTTTTGGAAGCTGCTGCCATGAGTCTTCCCAAAACCGTGCTGTGTTTCCATTCTTCACATCCCAGAAGCTATGCTTTTGTATTAGATTTCGGTGTTGAATGGCTGAGTTCCAGATGACTGAACCTCTACTTACTTCTGACATTCTGATTCTATCCTCTATGGGGGTATTGTTCGCATATTTCGCTGTCCATAGGGAGGCCCAAGGAGTGCTGGGATTTGAGAGCCACCTCCACCAAATTTTGGCGCCCATTACCATATTACTGTGCTCTGGGTCTCTTAGCCCAATACCTCCAGCTTTCTTTGGAAGACAGACATTCTCCCACTTGACCAGAGCCCACTTTCGATTGGGACCTGAATTACCCCATAAGAAGTTGCGCTGAAGCTGCTTTATTTCTTTAAGAACCCATTTAGGAGCAGCTAGAATAGAGAAAAGGTAAAGAGGCATGGAATGAAGAACAGCTTTAATGAGCACCAGCCTGCTGGCCATGTTAAGAACTCTGTGGGTCCATAGGAACAGTCTTGCTTCAAGCTTTTCTAAAAGGTCTTTCCAGGAGGAATGCTTGAGGGCAGAGGCAATTAAAGGGGCTCCCAGATACTTATAAGGTAGAGATGCGATGGTAAAGCTTAGAATGCAGGCTATGGCTCTTTGGGTGGGAGGAGGGGTATTAAAGAAGAAAATCTGAGATTCGACTTTGTTGATGAGGGCTCCGGAAGCATCAGAGAAATTTGAAAGGATGGATTTGAAGATACGAGCTTCTTGAACAGAGGGATGACCAAAAAGCATATTGTCGTCCACGAATCGCTGATGAGAGAAGGAGGGAGCATGGTGAAAAGAAAGACCTTTGAGGCTTTGAGAAAGGAGAGCCGATTTGATGCTGCGTCCTAGACCTTCAGCTAAGATGACAAACAGAAAAGGCGAGAGCGGGTCTCTCTGTCTTATACCCCTAGAGGGACGGAACGTGGGTGATGGGATGCCATTGATGAGGATAGAGAAGAACGAAGAGGACAAAAGATTAATGACCCATCTAACCCAGGAAGGGGCAAATCCAAAGGCATTTAGGATTTTTTGTATGTACATCCAGCTTAGACTATCAAAAGCTTTAGATAAATCAATTTTGAGCAACATACCTGGTTTTTTTGAATGCTTTAGGGAGTGGATTATTTCATGAGTTAAAATAATTCCATCCGTGATCTGCCGGCCTTCTACATATCCAGATTGTTCTGGAGAGATGATAAGGGGGAGCAAAGGTTTCAATCTGGAAGCTATAACCTTGGAGACAATTTTGTATATGATGTTACATAGAGCAATCGATCTATATTTATCCGGAGTATTGGATTCCTCTACTTTGGGGATTAATGCAATGAATGTTGCATTCAGACCTGGGTACATCCATCTCAAAGTGTGTGATTCTTCAACAACTTGCCAGACTTCCAATTTGATTAAATCCCAGAAATTGTGGAAAAAGTTGGAAGTGAATCCATCCGGCCCCGGCGCTTTCCCTGCTTTCAGCTGATGCACAACAGTCTCAACCTCCTGAAGGCTTGTGGGCTTGAGGAGGAGAAGATTATGATCTTCAGTGATTAATTTGGGAATGTGTCTGATGACTTTATCAATGGCCTCTGTTCGATCTATGTTAGGTTCTTGATGCACCTGCTTGAAGTATCTGAGGAACTCCTTTTCAATACCTTCATGGGTTTCAATTCTGCTTCCTTGATCATTTTTGATGTGGGAAATATGATTATTCATTCTTCTTTGCACCGTAGTTTTGTGAAAGAATTTCGTGTTCTTTTCACCCTCCTTCAACCACTTAACTCTTGATTTTTGCCTCCAAAGAGTTTCCTCCTGTAAAGCCCTTTCAAGGATTTGATTTTCTATGTATTGCTCCTTCTTTGCTAGATCTTCAGAGTGCCCTTCTGTGATGATCCTTTGCTGAATGATCTTCATTTCTTGATTGAGGGTTTCCTGAGCTTTAAAGATGTTTCCAAAAGTGGAGTGGTTCCAGCGTTTAATTTCCCCTTTGAGATACTTCAGCTTCCGTTGGAATATAGACATTTTGGTGCCATCCGAAGGATTGAACTTGAGCCAGGTTGTTATGACAAATTCATTAAACTCAGGATGAGATAACCAAAAAGCCTCAAACCGGAAGGGGCGCCTAATACTGTTGCCGGGTCGATTCCAATGGAGAGCTATTGGCCAATGATCAGAGCCTGAAACAGGAAGGATAGAGGCGATGAATTCTCCTCCTATGTGAGTTGCATTGTCTGATATAAGAAATCTATCGAGACGAGAGGCTATTTGGTTTGGTTCTGCCCTCTTGTTGTTCCATGTGAATAGGCCGTTATTTGAAGGGAGATCAATTAGCCAGTTGTTATGAATGAAGTCTTTTAATATGGATCCATCTCTATTGTTTTTGCATCTGCCTCCCTTTTTTTCCTCCATTTTTTCTATCATATTAAAGTCACTTCCAGATATCCATAACGGGTGCGTCCTCTCTGAGTTCAGTTGCGTTAAGGTGTCCAGAATTTCAACTTTGTGCAGGGTTTCCTGAGGAAAATACACATTTGTCATATGGCCATAGATATTGGTGCCAATTATGTGAAATATAGCTTGAATGAAATTTTTATTTGCATGTATGTTATCCAGTTGAATTACTCGCGCATCCCAGAGCACTGCGAATCCTCCTGACGCACCCTGAGCATCAACGACTATTACTAACCCTCCCGGTCAGGCCTTTGCTGCTATTTTTTCCAAGACTGTCGAGTTACATTTTGTTTCTTGCAGAAAGAGAATGGTTGGTTTTTCCTGCATGAGCATGTTTTTTAGTAGTCTTCCTTTTCTTGGGCTGTTGAGCCCCCTAATATTCCATGAGATCAACTTCATTGAGAAGGTTTGGGGTTGAAATTGAAGTACTTGGTTAACTTGGCATATCGGCCTGATTCTACCAACACTTCTCCTATCTTGATGGTTCTTTCCAGAGTGGTTTTCCTTCCCCTCTTTTTACTGTCTTTGGTGATAAATTTCCCATCCCATTGGCTACCAATATGAACTCCTAGCGAGTATTTTTTTTGGGCTCTATTGAGGACTTCCACTAGATTATCCACTTGTCTATCAAGTATATTGTCTAAGTTTCCCATTTTACATGCTTGTTCTAGGCCTAGAATATCCAACTCGCCAATATCAATAGATTCCGTGTCCTCCTCCATGAGCTGAGGTTCTTGAAAATGTCCATCACTCTCCTTCTCGGCTTCTACATTGGGATTTGTATCATCTATTTCCATTCCAAGGAAGCTCCAGGTTTTGGAAGCAGTTTTAGGGAGATGAGCCGATTCTTCTACTGCTTTTTCCCCTGTCTTCGATTGAGATCCTTTAATCTTTTCCTTACTGGTTTCTTTTTCATTTGAGAGTGTATTATCTAGATCTTGCATGTCTTCATTGGCTAAGGCTGCAAAGTTATTGCTTGTCGAGGGTTTTGATGGATCAACCGGAATGGTCTTGGTGGTGGCTGATGTTTTTTTATGTCCCCTTCTGCGATTCAGCACTTTAGTAAAACCATCAGGCATTGGATTTTCTGAATCCATTTGAGAGGAGGGCTTTCTATTCAGCGGACAGTCTCTATAGAGGTGTCCTAAATCATGACATTTCCTGCACCTAAAAGGTACATGCTCATAATCAATCAACTGTATCCATTCAAAATCTTCATGAAAGAGACTTACCGTGTCTGGCAGAGCTTGTTTGAGGTCCATGTAAACACAGATCCAGGCATATGAGGTGTATCTGCACGACTTCGTTTCCTCTGCTACCTTGATGAACTCGCCTAGAGCATTACCAGTCGCCTTGAGGGATTCCTCTTCCCAGTACTCCCATGGCAGTGAGTACAGCTTGATCCACACAGGTGCACAACTTAAGTCTTCCTTATCTGGATTGAAACGTTTAATACATCCTTTGAGAAAAAGTCCCGCAGAGTTAAATAAGTAAGGCCCTCCATCTAAAACTCTGTTTCTATCTTCCAGGCAGTTGAAGATTGTAGTAAAAAACCCCTTTGGCCCTAGGTGCAGAGTTATGTGTCCTTTTGGATTCCATTTGGCATTAATCCAGCTTCTTAACGCTTTCTCATTTGGCCATATTCCAATGAATTTGCCAATCAGAGCGTGATCCCTCATAAACTATATTCTGGCATTGATGCGATGGCTGGGTAGTTCCACTTTTGGCCTGTGCGTGGCGACTGGCTTGCATGTTGAAGAACTGGCTTTAGGCTTGTCTTTTTGTGCTTGTTCGGTATTTAACTGCTGGCTGCTTTCAGCATTTCTGTCATTGTGCCTGTTTTCGTTGTCTGAGTCCTCGATCCGGCTCTTCTAGTTGTCGTTTTTTGGGGGAGGCGCACCTCCCTCCCCCTGAGGGCGGTTCATGTTTTCCTTCAATCAAAACCCACAGAAAAGAACCTAAGATTCTTCCATGTTTTGCAGAATACGATCGCTGTCAGGAGGGCCTGCCGTAGCAGGTGTTGCTGAAACCCTAATACGAGTTGCAAAGTGCCCCAACCATGTTGTCCAATACACTGATAGATTATTAGTAGCTCACCAACTCTATTACTATGCTTCATCTTGAGCATATGCTTGTTTATGTAAAAGACTGATATGATGTACTTTAAAAGCTTCTAATGTCAGGTTTTTCTCCTCACTTCTTGTGCATATTATGATCATTTTTTTCTTTGTGATTTAAGTTCTTAAATGAGGGCATGAACTAGAGTAGTAGGGCCCACCAGAGCAGTTCAACATCCCTCTAGTTGTATAATACTTGTGTGGGTTTGCAGATCTATTTATGGCATGTATTTTGTTATAAGATTAGTGTGGCAATAATAAAATTTATTTGTGGGTTTGTTGGATCTATCGATGCCTCTTTTATGTTATGTTTTCTCCCTTAATTCTAGTACTCTGATCTACAGTTGATTAAGTATTGATATCTAGGAAGATCTAGATCAAAGGCGTGAGACTCTTTTTAAAGCATTGTATCTTGTTAATTGTACAACCAAAGAACTATTATATTGCAATCATAATTTGTCACATGCACATCAATTTTTTGTTTCATTATGATATTGGTCACCTTGGGGTTTTAATTTCATATAGATCTAGTACAATGTAATGTAGTTATTGAAGCATATTTGAGAGAGCTTCGATCTGTAACCCTTAAGCCATTATTGGCCAGAGAGTGAAGGAACCTTTGAAAACTTGGAGATGCCCTATCCCCACACATATATAACAATATTTTGTTCATAGACCTTTAGGATTGTATTGTTACATTGTAACCTGGAGTGGAAAAGAGTATAATAAGAACCTTCAGATCTTAAAGAGTTTATGGCCCTTTCATTTGACTAGTGTTTAAGACTCGATCTAAATCTACTTGAAGCTTTTTAAAACTATCAAAACTTTAATAATTACTAAGAAAGAGTCCTGCAAATATTGCTTGGCCATAATATATATCTTTGTGATCTCCTTTGGTGTGCGGTGGACTGATATAAGGTAGAAAATGCATACTAATTGAACTTGTGAGGTTGTGTGTTTAAGAGTTGTGACTACTGAGGACAGTAGAGTGGAAGTTTCATACGACCATATAGACATTATGTCACCACCTAAACATATTGACTTGCGAACCTATGAGATTTTGGATTGCAACCAGGGTTTAGAAAAGATATAACAAGACTTTCTAAATTTCGTTGTTAGTTGATTACTTGGATCTGTGTTGAAATTCGATTCAGAATTGAAGCCTTGATTCTAGTGTTGAAAACCCTAATCATTCAAGATATTAGAAATTTATTGGAGAACGGTTTTTAGATAATTGTGAATGTGAGTTGTCCTTTGGTTCATAGTTGATCATTATAACAAAGGGTATGTTTATTTCATTCCATTTGATTATTTGATTCATTATTACTTTTACCTTTTATCCTTGTAGGCAATGAAACCCATGTACTTTGTTCTTTGAAAAACATTGTGAGATAATGCAATTATGATAACCATTAAGTGCAAGAATAGTCTCCAAGAATAGAATTTGTATTTAAGAGTGATACCTATAGTCTTATGTAAATATAGTTTATTGACTTTCTTTTCAAAAGACATTGGAAGCTTTGTTCTTATTTATTTTTGCATGAGAATGGTTATTGGAGACTTAAGTTTTTCAAGTGTGATTTGAATATATTACTTGTAAAGTGGGTTCTAAAGTTGAGAAGGCAATAGATATAGTGAGGTTTATTTTGGTGCACGCAATATTTGTTTACTCTGTTGATACATGTGATTGCATTAATAGCACTAAAGAAATATTGAATCATACTACTAGTTTGCACACAGGGTTGAGTAGATTGTGATCTTTTTCTCACACTTAGAATTGAGTGAGAATATAATTTACTGCGGGAACTCGAATATAGGTTTTCTTTTGAGTTGAGAGTCTTGTTCGGCATTAACATAGCTTGGATTGTCTAGTATCTACATATATGTGTTATGTAGTTGACAAGGTAGTATTTACATTCACTTGATTGATGCTCATGTTTTCTAGATTGATTAATATATGGGTTTGTTCTATGGTTTACTTTTTCAATTTCCAATATGTAGGGTTTTATAAAAAAAATTCATAGATTACAAGATTAGTATATGTGGTTTCATTTATAAAGATTTATTTTGAGTGTAGGATTAGAACAATGATTAACTAGTGCAGGAATCCAAAGGCATGAGAAGTTTCTAGAAAAACTAGGGTTTTGTTTTGTAGGTTGTTGAAGTCTTTCTTTGCATTTCAACTGTTGTGTCTCGAAGTCCATGGAATCCGTATTGATGTTAAATGTTGGTCCATTAATATACCCTATACTGCACCCAACAATGTCACCTTTGCTATTGGCCCCTATTTTTGAGACACCATTCTATGTGATGAGTATTTCTTACTAGTTTGCACACTTCACCAAATATGACTCTTACTTGAACTTTTATATCCCCACCAAAAAGCAATGCCACTCTCATTTTTATTCCTTGGCCAAAGTATAGATTGAATCCATCTTAGTTAAGGATGATATATGATAAGTATCCTTCCATAAGTGCCTCTACCTTTTTGTTTTATCTTGAGCCACTAATGATCATCACACACAACATCTAACCTCCCTACCTCCCATCTTTTCCATTAAACGACACAAATATGTTCATTCTCATCATCGCTCCCCACTCATATCCACTGCTATCATTTTTGCAACGAGTACTATCATATTTTTTCTATTGAAGCTTTGTATGAAGTTTTATCTTGGCTTAGATAGTAATGAAGATAATGATTTCCAAACCACACTTCCTAAGCATAAGAATGAATTGCAAGCGATTATCAACAAAGAGGAGGGATGAACAATTTAAAAAACTTGTAGGGGATCTCATTTCACACCTATCAACAATATACAAGTGGTACAATTCTAGTGAGATCCCTTCAAACAACCACATAGATGCCAAGTACACAACAAAACTAGTTCACTCATTAAATGCACCATCCATTCCATTATATTTAGTAAATGAGGTCCAAAGCATTTCAAATCTATGATAAGTGTTTTTGAGCAAAACATTGTTGACAAATAGGAAACCGAAGGATCCACCATTAGTTTCTTTAATTTCAAGGTTGTTATTCAGCGTGAAATATTGGAGAATGTTTTTATGGTTACTTATGACAAGCCCAAGAAAAAGGAGTTTAAAGCATAAACTTAAAATGATCATTCCAAATGTTGGAGGCTTTTTTCTTGGACAATGAGAATAGAGTAGATAACGTATCAACTTTAATTGATAGAAAGGGCAATGTTTTCCTAACGTCTCCTTAGAAATCATATGATTCAATACTACAATGGGAAGTGTGATTCATTTTTGAGTTGGAAGTAGTCAATATGTCTGTCACACTCAGTGGCATTGTCTCAGTTTGTTTTGCTAAGCCATATTTTACTCAATACTTAGTTTAAGAGTCAATTATGAAGACAAGGATCTTAAGTTTTGTTATTAAGATGATATAGGTGGAGATTATTGCCCTATTTTTTGTTGTCATTCATCCTTTTACCCTTGGTCTAGCATTTGTTTCTTAAAAATATATTAAAATATTAAAATAATAAGGAGTTTCCAGAAGAAACTTTAACTTATTGAGAAAAAATAATTAAACTTATTTTTGAAAAAATCAAATGATAATTCAAAGAAAATTAGTCCACTTTTTAACCCTTTTTCAGAAAAGAAAATTAATGTTAAAATAAAAAGATGTTGAAAATTACATAAAACTTTGGATTTAAAAGTTTCGGGCATCTTTTTCTAAAATTTGAAAAAAATGTAAACAAAAACTTAATTTAAAACACAGATAAATCAGTTAAGTGGGATTGAAATTTGTCCACTTTTAGTTAACTTCACATTAAAAAAAATAAATTATAATATATTAAAAAAAAAAAAAAAAAAAAAAAGGGTGCAAAATCGCGATACTGACCGCATAAATTATAATATTAATTACAGCCTATTGAAATGAGACTGACAGATAGAAAATTAACTAGCATTTCATATATTAAAATAAAAAGAAGGAACTAGTCAAACTTAACAATTAGGTAATTAAGATTGCCCATAAAGCTAAGACGACGTTTATACATAGGAGATAGGTTTTCATATCACAAAGATAATCTCGTATGATTTTGATTTTGAGTGCGCTGCTTTCTTACTCTGTGTGTGAGTCCAAACAGCAACAGCCGTCGATATATAGCGTTTGTCCAACGTCATGGTGTCTTCTGGTTCATGGCAGCACCACACCATGGGATCTCCCGCGGGTGCGCAGCAGAAGAGAGGGAGGGGCAGACCTAGGAAGGTGGTGGATCCCACCACCACATCTCCCGCGGGTCAGCAGCAGAAGAGAGCGAGGGGCAGACCTAGGAAGGTGGTGCTTCCCCGGCCCACGAGATCTCCTGTGGGTCCGCCGCAGCAGAAGAGAGGGAGGGGCAGACCTAGGAAGGTGGTGGTTCTCCCGCCTACGGGATCTCCCGCGGGTCCGCCGCAGCAGAAGAGAGCGAGGGGCAGACCTAGGAAGGTGGTGCTTCCCAGCACAGGCGCCGGCGGCAGTGGTTGTTCAGTGAGAGGTCATGCCGTGCAGGGAGACACAAACAAAGAGGCGGATATGGGCTTTGCGCAGGTAACACACAAAAGTCAACATGTTCCTGCTTCCGTGCAAGGTGAGTCTTTTTAACATTAGGTATTACAATCAATATTTATGGTGTTATTGATTTATTAATGTTTAATGGTTATATATGTTCATTAAGGCATCTTTAAGTCCATTGCAGATTTTATTGTAGATTCTTGGAATATTTGAAAATCAGATAAACATGAAAATCTGCCATCCACTTAAGTTCAAAGTATTCACTAATGTAAAATTAAAATCAAAATTGAATCAAAATATCAAACAATTTTAATTTTGTAAAAAAATTAGAATCAATATATCAAATAAAATTATGATTTGCCAAAAAAAAAAAAAAAAAAGAAGAAGAAAAAAAAGAGATAGCTTTTATACATTAATTTGGTCTTTACTAACTGTCGCCTGGATTATTATTATCAATATATCAAACTGCTGCTGTGATTTTACAAATAAAAGTTTTATACATCTAAGTAATCCCAGGATTTTGGTGCAGTCGGACATTCGAATACAATCATGGACTCGATCTCGCAGCAGTTTCCAGGTTTTCATCTCTATGCTCAGCTGTTGCAGAATCCAGGTCTCTCTTCGCTGCCTTTTATCCAGCAGAGTCTAGCAATGTTGCTCCATAACGCTTCATTGCAACAAAATGTTTCTACTACTGCTCTTTCTTGGCCCACACAAAGGTTCATTCCTGTAGTTTCAGCATCGGTCTTGCACCATCCTAATCCCACCCAACCCTCTAACCAATCTTAGAGAAATACTTCCAGTGTTCCAAGGGTTTCTCCATCGACCAACCCCTCCAAGGATTAGGAGTGGTTTTGAATCACTGTTACTCTGCTCTAACGTTCTGGGATCTGGACTCCACGAATACTTCAAGCGTTTAACTATTTTATGCTAAAGTGTAAGTCATTCTCCAAGGAGCGCGGAACTATCTTATGTGAACCTTTTGTATTAGTTCACTTTAACTTAACTTACAGCTGGTTCTTGACTCAAATTTTTTCTATTTATGTAGTCCTGGAGACAATTTTGTTCAGCAATTAAATATAATCTTTTCTAATACATCCACTGCAGTGAATTGGATTTGAGTGTAATATTGTCCTTTTACTTTTACGGACATGGCATATCATATCATGGCAAACATAGGAATTTAATGATTAAGAGTGGAATTTAATGATTAAGAGTATGTGTTTTCTGTTAAGAAATTACAATATCAACTATACGCGACTGGTATAGTTGGAGCAATCAGACTTGGTCTAGCTCCCCTATTCATACATGGGTTGGATACTCCTTGCATAGCAATGTTATTTGATACAAGGCATAATGAATATGATCATGCTAGAATAGGAACCATTTTGGGAAACTTATCATCTGGTTGTCAGCATGGAACAATTTTTCCTGATTATGCTATCAGTCTAACAGATGCTCATCTTAAAGACTGTTGGAAAGCCTTGATAGGAGTACAAGGGTTATCTATGGTAGATGACAGTGAATTTTTGTCTGTAATAGTCCAGACTTCTTTTCAGCTTACTAATACAGTTCATCCAAAGTTAAAATAGCCGGTGTTGAAAGATTGTGTGACAGTTGGGATAGGAAATGCTCAAATTGAAGGCGTACATTATGAAAAAGAATCCTTACCCAATGACTGGTGTATCTAGTATAAGTCTTTGGCGTCAGACAGTGCAAATAAAAGAGTTAAGAGAATGGCTCTTACAGATGGTGGTTTAAAAATCATATCCAATCCAGACCATCCTAGAATTCCACAACCCATAGTCTTGCCAGAGAAACATGTACTACCAGTTGAAAATTCAATCCAAAGTGGAAGAAGGTCTTTTTATAGACAACTCACTATACCAGAAGAACAACCTTCTACTTCCACCAGTACACCCCGGTCTGAAAATCAGTTGTATATTCCTGAAGAAAAACCCTTTTTTGCAGTCAATAAAATGTTTAGGACTCATGTACATACTTTTCCACCTATAGAAGAATATCAGTTTGCTAACAAAAGATTTGTTAGAGGGGGGAAATGGCCACCCAAAACTACGTTCTGTGTTTCTTCATCTCAGAGTAGACAGCCTTCCACAAGAGCAGATTGTGCTCCCTTGTTAGAACATAATTCTCAAGATCCAAATGATATGGATCAGGTTTATCAAGTAGGAAACTACTTGACTACTTGGTGCTCCCATGCCGAGGATGTTCTAAATTATTTGGGAAAACAAGCTGATTTGATAAATGAAAATTTAAAGCTATTATATGAAGAGCAACAAGCAGAAAAAGAAGAAAGGAGAAGAACGAAACAGAAAAAGAAAGCCAAGAAGATCCCAAAGTTTCATGTAGATATGTCCGCTTCAAACTATTGGGATTTAGAAGAAGATGAAGAAGATAAGAAAAAAGCAGCTCAATCTAGTGCTGGAGAAGGAACTTCCATAAGCACTGGTAAACTAACCAGTGACACAAAATCTTCAAAGACATACAAAATAGACAAACCCTTTGAGTCTAAAAAGGAAGTCATGACATTAGAACAAGTTGCAACAAAATTCCCATCTTTTATTATGTCGTCCATCCATAATCAGAATAAAGCTCATATTCTGAAAGAAACTACAAAGTATCCTGGAGTCGAAGAATACATGTTTGCTACAAACTCTAGCGATTATATTCTAGATCTCGATAGCTCATCTTATCTAGGAGAGTCTATCAGAATCTGGATAGGAGCCTTATACCAGATGCAGGTCACTACAAAATTAGATAATATATCTATTATGATTCTAGTTGAAAAGAGGATGGCAGGAATTGTTTTTTATTTGTGGATGGGAGGATTAGAAACCAAGAGAAGAGCAGTCATGGAAGCTGGTTTGTCTACGTTAGAAAATTTGCTAAAGACCCAATTTGTGCCAGAACCAGTAGATGAGAGAAAGCAGCTTTTAACTAACCTTAGCCGTATGGAATTAAAAGATCAAAAGTATTTAGATCAGTTTGGTAAAGATTTTATGGCTAAAGTCTTTAAAGCTAATCTTTTTAATGACCTTGCTCAAAAAATTGCATTTTTATCAAAATTACCAGGCAATTTGGGAGATCTAATAATGAAAGACATTCAATTGGGGACTCTGACCATTCAAGGGCAAATTGGGGACTCTGACCATTCAAGGGCTCAACACAAAACAGAAATATCACCGAGACTGAATATAAATGATGAAGCTTTAGTGAATGCAGGACTTACTTCTAAATAAAATTGTCGCTTCCCAAACAGCAAATCTGAAAACAAATATCCAATCCTCAGGCGACCATGCGCGAGTCTCCACACGACCTCTCTCCACGGGTCTTCACTCAAGCGCCTTACAGCTCAAACCTCTTTCGGATTACAGGAACTGTCCTCAGACAGGCGGCCCAGTAGGCTTCAATATTAATAAAAGCAGAATAGAAATACACAAAGCTTATTACAACAGAGTGTCTCAGACTGAATGATCACAAAAGAGCAAATGACTCGAATGATCAGGATGATCACAATGGTCTGCAGACTCTTTCTTATATAGACTCTCTAAGCATCTAATCCTATCTAAGCAATGACGTCAAAAGAAAATAATTGAGGGTCCTGTCGGTATCTTTTTCCACCGACGGTGTCTACTCAACCTTTTCTGTACAAAGGAATCCTGTCACAACATGTGATCAATATTATCACATTGCTGACAAAGATTCTACCAAGGGCCCATTGGGCTTCTAGTCTCCCATAAGTCTTCTTCAGATGATCCGGGAGATGGTTCGTATTCATCTATTATTTGGCGGTAGTGTCTTTTCATCAGTCGGTCATACTGTTCATCGATTCCTTCATTTGGATCTTGCGCATCTGTCATTTCATCTTTTTCTTTCGGCTGCATTATTGTTGTCCGACGAGATGCTGCTGACGATGATTCTCCTTGGCAGATATTCGTTTTGATTTTATGTAGGCCCGGTTGTTGTGAGGTATACTTCAATTCTTGCTTTTGTTCTTGCTTTTCCCATTTATTCAAAAAAGGAAGAGCACTTATTTCAATATCAAGAAACGAATCTTTAAAGGCATTCCGGGTTGCAGGCGCTCTCTATACTGCCAACTCTATGCCATCTAAATATTCCCACTTAAAGATCTAGAACGTATTAGTGGAGCTTTCAATAGCGTGCTGAATCCATAATTTGCAATTTTTGTTCAAAATGTCTCTGTGTTGCCATCCAAGTTCAAAAATCATTGATGTGCATATCTTTTTTGAAATCATTAAACTTATGAGGTGGATGACATTATTATTCCAATTTGGAGACAAAACTAAAATGGTTACTAGTGCCTTCTGATTGATTGCAAACTTTAAGGCTTTAGGCTGTCCTTGTAATCCATCTAGCTTGTTTAAGATTTGTATTTTTTCTATCAGTTTTAAATTTCCAAATTCGTGGAACCATTCAACATGTTGTTTGATTAACTCTTGATTGTTACCAGTTTCAAAGTTGCCAATCCTTTCATGACTGAAAACTTGAGCAAATGGATTTGGCTCTATGTTATCTCTGATTCTTAAACTGTGAAAATCCCAGGGATAAGCAAATGTCTTTAAATACTGTGTCGTTCTCTATATACACTGGGATACTCTGGTAACCTGAACCTTTCTGCACTCTCCTCCTCTAATCTCCCAATCTGCAAAACTTTCAAAAATTTCATACTGAGGGAATGTATCAGTAAGATGATAATTCTCATCAAATCTCTGGAGGAAAGTAGCTTCGAGCTCCTCAAAAATATCTGGGATTTTTAATGCCACCAAATATTTTATCATTTCTTCTGACATGGGAATTTCTTCTAAATCTAAAATATTAGCACCTGTAAACAGACTGAGGGCAAAATCAACACCTCCTATGATCTGGTAATAATTCAAAATTATGAGTGTCCAGATCATTTCTTTTGTATAAACACTAGACCATAAACCACACAAGCTTTGGAAGAAAAGCTTAACCTTCATATTTGGCAAAGGAAAGATCTTTACCAAATTTTCATCTAAGCCTAGTGAGATGCCCACATTCTTTGATTGCCATGCCTGACACTTTCTGATCCACATATTTCTTCCGAGTCTGAAACCAACCACTTTCTTGATTTCATCTGTTACCCAACTTGCATGATTTTCCAGAATTCTAAATCTATCTACAAATGTGGCAAAACTATCATCTTCAGGTCCTTTGCCTGGAATTTCAAAAACTGAATATTTATAGGTTATATACATCTTATTCATATCTCTTGTCAAAGAATCTGTCAAGAAAGTTGAATTACCTGGAATCCACTCTACCTCAAATTCAAACTGCTGAAACCAGATTTGCCAGGCTAGAATTCTGCCTTTTGCAATTTGCCTTGAAATCTTAGCAGACAAAAAATATTTAAAGTTTCTGGAGTCTGTTCTTATTAAAAACTTTACTGGGGTAAGATATACCTCAAAACGCTGAATTCCATTAAAAATAGCTAACGTCTCCTTTTCAGCTATGAAGTAATTCTTTTGACTTGCTGTAAATTCCCCAGAAGCATATCCACACAAATTTTCTTCGACTTCTCCTTCGTTATTCTTCCTTTGCTCTAGAAGTACAGCTACCCAAAATTCAAGTGAAGCATCAGTTTGTAAAATAAGTAAACCATCACCTGGAGGTTGAAGCTTGGGTAAGTGCTGGCATTCTTCTTTGAGCTTCTTTACTGCTGCAGTAGCTTCTTCAGACCATCCTTGGTTGATGTGTCTCCTGATTGGGGCTATTTTTTCTTACAAATTCGGAATGTATTTGTGAAGATAATTCAGTACTCCAAGAAATCTTTCAATTGTCTTTTTGTCCTTCAATTCATCATGAAATTGTGTTAATTTTGTTATCACATGGGGCTTCATTTGAATAGCACCATTAGCAACATTAATCCCCAAAAAATCAATGCTATCCTGAAACAAGGACATCTTTCTTTCTGACAGAACAATTCCATGCTTTTTAACTTCTTCAAGAAAAATCTCTAAATGCTTTAAATGAGTCTGTACATCAGGACTATGTATCAAAATATCATCTATATATGTGACTATAAAATCATATTTAGCAAAAATATAATCCATCCTTCTTTGAAAAAAGGCTGGAGCGTTCTTCAAGCCGAATGGAACAACTTTCCATTGATAGAATCCTGCTGGGCATATGAAGGCTGTTTTGTGTCTATCTTCTGGCTGGATCTGGATTTGATAGTACCCAGACTTCATGTCAAATTTTCTAAACACCTTACTGTGCTGAATCTTTTGCATAATCACTTCGGGTCTTGGCAATGGATAATTAAAATTCTGAGTGATGGCATTAAGAGGTTTATAATTAATAACCATTCTTGGTTTACCTCTTACGATCTCAGAATGATTTCTTACTAGAAATGCAGAACATGCATAGTGAGATTCACTCGGCTCGATCAGCTGCATCTTTAGTAATTCTTGAATCTGATTCTTTATTTCTTGTTCATCGGCTGGTGTGCATGGAATCAGCTTTCCCTTTACTCCATTGTCATGTAAGGTGACTATTTCTTGCATCGGACTTTCAGTTTCCCAAAATTACTGTTGATTATCCGAGCAACTCTTTAGAAGTCTCTGGTAGATATCTTTTTGCTCTGTAGACCAATTAGTGTCAATGCATGCTAACGGTTTTGTTTTATTTTCTGCTCTGGCTTCATAAATTTGTAGGACTTTCTGCCAGTCATCTAAATCTTTTACTGGCTTTCTAGTTCCTACTCTTTTTTGACTATTCTCATGCCTAGCTTCAGAATTTGCAATACTCAATCTAGGTACTGATATAGCCTTTTTCTTTAAGTTTATTATCAGCTTGTCTTGGCTGATAGTTACTGGTAGCACAGAGTTTATGAATGGCATGCCTAACATCAAGCTTGCTGAAGGGTCGTAATGCTGAATTGCTGAAATTTTAATAATACTCCCCCCAACTTTCAAAGGAATATTGTCTACATAATGGGTAAGCTGAACAGATCCTCCAATTGTCTCTGAAACCAGTATATTTTTTAACGGTTTCCACAAGGGTTTGAACAGAGATGGCCTAGCCAGATTGTTAGAACCTCCAGTATCTACAAATGCATCTACAGAAATCCATTCACCTTTTACTTGCACTTGCACTGGAATATAAATCAGACTATCTGTTTTAACAATCTTTTTTAACAAATTATTCTGTTCTTCTTTAGTGCCCTCTACTTGTGGCATACTGGTTGATGGTGTTATTCATACGGACAGAAAGAATTAAATTGAGATACAGGCACTACAGGTTGCTTACCTTTATCTCTATTGACTGATGCTATGCTCTCTGATTCATCGTCTGAATCATCTTCTGTCTCGCTTGTCGATTCAAGATCTAAAGAACTCTCTATGTCACTGTAATGTTGTTCACTAGAATAATCTGAACAAGATGTACATACATTCATTTTCTGTACATTATCATTTTCATCTTCATCATCTAAAACTTCTGTAAGAATATATACATCATAAATCTCATCATCGGACTCTACAACAGACCAGTCATCTTGAAACTCTTCAATATCTACACAGGCCTTGAGTTTACTAGATGATTTCTGGGGGCACTTTCTAGCAAAGTGTCCTTCCTTTTTACAAATGAAACAACAATTGTTGTTTCTGGGTCCTGTCGGTATCCTTTTCCACTGACGGTGTCTACTCAACCTTTTCTGTACAAAGGAATCCTATCACAACATGTGATCAACATTATCACATTGCTGACAAAGATTCTACTAAGGGCCCATTGGGCATCTAGTCTCCCATAAGTCTTCTTTAGATGATCTGGGAGATGGTTCGTATTCATCTATTATTTGGCGGTAGTGTCTTTTCATCAGTCGGTCATACTGTTCATCGATTCTTTCATTTGGATCTTGCGCATCTGTCATTTCATCTTTTTCTTTCGGTTGCATTATTGTTGTCCGGCGAGATGCTGCTGACGATGATTCTCCTTGACAGATATTCGTTTTAGTTTTATGTAGGCCCGGTTGTTGTGAGGTATACTTCAATTCTTGCTTTTGTTCTTGCTTTTCCCATTTATTCAAAAAAGGAAGAGCACTTATTTCAATATCAAGAAACGAATCTTTAAAGGCGTTCCGAGTTGTAGGCGCTCTCTGTACTGCCAACTCTATGCCATCTAAATATTCCCACTTAAAGATCTGGAACATATTAGTGGAGCTTTCAATAGCGTAATTTGCAATTTTCGTTCAAAATGCCTCTATGTTTCCATCCAAGTTAAAAAAATCATTGATGTGCATATCTTTTTTGAAATCATTAAACTAATGAGGTGGATGACATTATTATTCCAATTTGGAGACAAAACTGAAATGGTTACTAGTGCCTTTTGATTGATTGCAAACTTTAAGGCTTTAGGCTGTCCTTGTAATCCATCTAGCTTGTTTAAGATTTGTATTTTTTCTATCAGTTTTAAATTTCCAAATTCGTGGAACCATTCAGCATGCTGTTTGATTAACTCTTGATTGTTACCAGTTTCAAAGTTGCCAATCCTTTCATGACTGAAAACTTGAGCAAACGGATTTGGCTCTATGTTATCTCTGATTCTTAAACTGTGAAAATCCCAGGGATAAGCAAATGTCTTTAAATACTGTGTCGTTCTCTGTATACACTGGGATACTCTGGTAACCTGAACCTTTCTGCACTCTCCTCCTCTGATCTCCCAATCTGCAAAACTTTCAAAAATTTCATACTGAGGGAATGTATCAATAAGATGATAATTCTCATCAATTCTCTGGAGGAAAGCAGCTTCGAGCTCCTCAAAAATATCTGGGATTTTTAATGTCACCAAATATTTTATCATTTCTTCTGTCATGGGAATTTCTTCTAAATCTAAAATCTTAGCACCTGTAGACAGACTGAGGGAAAAATCAACACCTCCTATGATCTGGTAATAATTCAAAATCATGAGTATCCAGATCATTTCTTTTGTATAAACACTAGACCATAAATCACACAAGCTTCTGAAGAAAAGCTTAACCTTCATATTTGGCAAAGGAAAAATCTTTACCAAATTTTCATCTAAGCCTAGTGAGATGCCCACATTCTTTGATTGCCATGCCTGACACTTTCTGATCCACATATTTCTTCTGAGTCTGAAACCGACCACTTTCTTGATTTCATCTGTTACCCAACTTGCATGATTTTCCAGAATTCTAAATCTATCTACAAATGTGGAAAAACTATCATCTTCAGGTCCTTTGCCTGGAATTTCAAAAACTGAATATTTACAGGTTATATACATCTTATTCATATCTCTTGTCAAAGAATCTGTCAAGAAATTTGAATTGCCTGGAATCCACTCTACCTCAAATTCAAACTGCTGAAACCAGATTTGCCAGGCTAGAATTCTGCCTTTTGCAATTTGCCTTGAAATCTTAGCAGACAGAAAATATTTAAAGTTTTTGGAGTCTGTTCTTATTAAAAACTTTACTGGGGTAAGATATACCTCAAAACGCTGAATTCCATTAAAAATAGCTAACGTCTCCTTTTCAGCTATGAAGTAATTCTTTTGACTTGCTGTAAATTCCCCAGAAGCATATCCACACAAATTTTCTTCGACTTCTCCTTCATTATTCTTCCTTTTCTCTAGAAGTACAGCTGCCCAAAATTCAAGTGAAGCATCAGTTTGTAAAATAAGTAAACCATCACCTGGAGGTTGAAGCTTGGGTAAGTGCTGGCATTCTTCTTTGAGCTTCTTTACTGCTGCAGTAGCTTCTTCAGACCAACCTTGGTTGATGTGTCTCCTGATTGGGGCTGTTTTTTCTGACAAATTCGGAATGTATTTGTGAAGATAATTCAGTACTCCAAGAAATCTTTCAATTGTCTTTTTGTCCTTCAATTCATCAGGAAATTGTGTTAATTTTGTTAGCACATGGGGCTGCATTTGAATAGCACCATTAGCAACATTAATCCCCAAAAAATCAATGCTATCCTGAAATAAGGACATCTTTCTTTCTGACAGAACAATTCCATGCTTTTTAACTTCTTCAAGAAAAATCTCTAAATGCTTTAAATGAGTCTGTACATCAGGACTATGTATCAAAATATCATCTATATATGTGACTATAAAATCATATTTAGCAAAAATATAATCCATCCTTCTTTGAAAAAAGGTTGGAGCGTTCTTCAAGCTGAATGGAACAACTTTCCATTGATAGAATCCTGCTGGGCATATGAAAGCTGTTTTGTGTCTATCTTCTGGCTGGATCTGGATTTGATAGTACCCAGACTTCATGTCAAATTTGCTAAACACCTTACTGTGCTGAATCTTTTGCATAATCACTTCGGGTCTTGGCAATGGATAATTAAAATTCTGAGTGATGGCATTAAGAGGTTTATAATTAATAACCATTCTTGGTTTACCTCTTACGATCTCAGAATGATTTCTTACTAGAAATGCAGAACATGCATAGTGAGATTCACTCGGCTCGATCAGCTGCATCTTTAGTAATTCTTGAATCTGATTCTTTATTTCTTGTTCATCGGCTGGTGTGCACGGAATCAGCTTTCCCTTTACTCCATTGTCATGTAAGGTGACTATTTCTTGCATCGGACTTTCAGTTTCCCAAAATTGTTGTGGATTATCCGAGCAACTCTTTAGAAGTCTCTGGTAGATATCTTTCTGCTCTGTAGACCAATTAGTGTCAATGCATGCTAACTGTTTTGTTTTATTTTCTGCTCTGGCTTCATAAATTTGTAGGACTTCCTGCCAGTCATCTGAATCTTTTACCGGCTTTCTAGTTCCTACTCTTTTTTGACTATTCTCATGCCTAGCTTCAGAATTTGCAATACTCAATCTAGGTATTGATATAGCCTTTTTCTTTAAGTTTATTATCAGCTTGTCCTGGCTGATAGTTACTGGTAGCACAGAGTTTATGAATGGCATGCCTAACATCAAGCTTGTTGAAGGGTCGTAATGCTGAATTGCTGAAATTTTAATAATACTCCCCCCAACTTTCAAAGGAATATTGTCTACATAATGGGTGAGCTGAACAGATCCTCCAATTGTCTCTGAAACCAGTATATTTTTTAACGGTTTCCACAAGGGTTTGAACAGAGATGGCCTAGCCAGATTGTTAGAACCTCCAGTATCTACAAATGCATCTACAGAAATCCATTCACCTTTTACTTGCACTTGCACTGGAATATAAATCAGGCTATCTGTTTTAACAATCTTTTTTAACAAATTATTCTGTTCTTCTTTAGTACCCTCTAGTTGTGGCATACTGGTTGATGGCGTTATTTTCTTTTCATACGGACAGAAAGAATTAAATTGAGATACAGGCACTGCAGGTTGCTTACCTTTATCTCTACTGACTGATGCTATGCTCTCTGATTCATCGTCTGAATCATCTTCTGTCTCGCTTGTCGATTCAAGATCTGAAGAACTCTCTATGTCACTGTAATGTTGTTCACTAGAATAATCTGAACAAGATGTACATACATTCATTTTCTGTACATTATCATTTTCATCTTCATCATCTGAAACTTCTGTAAGAATATATACATCAGAAATTTCATCATCGGACTCTACAACAGACCAGTCATCTTGAAACTCTTCAATATCTACACAAGCTTTGAGTTTACTAGATGATTTCTGGGGGCACTTTCTAGCAAAGTGTCCTTCCTTTTTACAAATGAAACAACAATTGTTGTTTCTGGGCTTGTTCCTTTTCTTCAAAAATCTGTATTTTCTAAAAGGCCTCTTTGGGTTTGATATTCTTTTGGGTTTGTATTTGCCATACCTTTTGGATTTCTTCTTTTCTTTAAAAGGTGTCCATGGCAATACTGATCTACAGACATCAGAACTTGGAGTGATGTCGTGTGCTTTCTTCTGCCAACATAGATATTTTACCTTTTCTGAAACTCTGAACAGAAGATCAACCCAATAGATTTGATCTAGACTTTTTAGCTGAACTTCTAGATCTTTCATTATTAGATCTCCCAAATTGCCTGGTAATTTTGATAAAAATGCAATTTTTTGAGCAAGGTCATTAAAAAGATTAGCTTTAAAGACTTTAGCCATAAAATATTTACCAAACTGATCTAAATACTTTAGATCTTTTAATTCCATACGGCTAAGGTCAGTTAAAAGCTGCTTTCTCTCATCTGCTGGTTCTGGCACAAATTGGGTCTTTAGCAAAATTTCTAACGTAGACAAACCAGCTTCCATGACTGCTCTTCTCTCGGTTTCTGATCCTCCCATCCACCAATCAAAAACAATTCCTGCCATCCTCTTTTCAGCTAGAATCATAATAGATATATTATCTAATTTTGTAGTGACCTGCATCTGGTATAAGGCTCCTATCCAGATTCTGATAGACTCTCCTGGATTAGATGAGCTATCTAGATCTAGAATATAACCGCTAGAGTTTGTAGCAAACAGGTCTTCTTCGACTCTAGGATACTTTGTAGTTTCTTTCAGAATATGAGCTTTATTCTGATTATGGATGGACGGCATAATAAAAGATGGGAATTTTGTTGCAGCTTGTTCTAATGTCATGACTTCCTTTTTAGACTCAAAGGGTTTGTCTATTTTGTATGTCTTTGAAGATTTTGTGTCACTGGTTAGTTTACCAGTGCCTATGGAAGTTCCTTCTCCGGCACTAGATTGAGCTGCTTCTTTTTTATCTTCTTCATCTTCTTCTAAATCCCAATAGTTTGGAGCGGACATATCTACATGAAACTTTGGGATTTTCTTGGCTTTCTTTTTCTGTTTCCTTCTTCTCCTTTCTTCTTTTTCTGCTTGTTGCTCTTCATATAACAGCTTTAAATTTTCATTTATCAAATCAGCTTGTTTTCCCAAATCATTTAGAACATCCTCGGCATGGGAGCACCAAGTAGTCAAGTAGTTTCCTACTTGATAAACCTGATCCATATCATTTGGGTCTTGAGAATTATGTTCTAACAAGGGAGCACAATCTGCTCTTGTGGAAGGCTGTCTACTCTGAGATGAAGAAACACAGAACTTAGTTTTGGGTGGCCATTTCCCCCCTCTAACAAATCTTTTGTTAGCAAACTGATATTCTTCTATAGGTGGAAAAGTATGTACATGAGTCCTAAACATTTTATTGACTGCAAAAAAGGGTTTTTCTTCAGGAATATACAACTGATTTTCAGACCGGGGTGTACTGGTGGAAGTAGAAGGCTGTTCTTCTGGTATAGTGAGCTGTCTATAAAAAGACCTTCTTCCACTTTGGATTGAATTTTCAACTGGTAGTACATGTTTCTCTGGCAAGACTATGGGCTGTGGAATTCTAGGATGGTCTGGATTGGATATGATTTTTACACCACCATCTGTAAGAGCCATTCTCTTAACTCTTTTATTTGCACTGTCTGAAGCCAAAGACTTATACTGGATATACCAGTCATTGGGTAAGGATTCTTTTTCATAATGTACGCCTTCAATTTGAGCATTTCCTATCCCAACTGTCACACAATCTTTCAACACCGGCTGTTTTAACTTTGGATGAACTGTATTAGTAAGCTGAAAGGAAGTCTGGACTATTACAGACAAAAATTCACTGTCATCTACCATAGATAACCCTTGTACTCCAATCAAGGCTTTCCAACAGTCTTTAAGATGAGCATCTGTTAGACTGATAGCATAATCAGGAAAAATTGTTCCATGCTGACAACCAGATGATAAGTTTCCCAAAATGGTTCCTATTCTAGCATGATCATATTCATTATGCCTTGTATCAAATAACTCTGCTATGCAAGGAGTATCCAACCCATGTCTGAATAGGGGAGCTAGACCAAGTCTGATTGCTCCAAAATGTAAGTAATGAAACCTTCAATGTGAGAAGAAATATGAAGAAAAATTCAATATTTTTTTATGATCACCTAATAAAATATATAAGTAATAGTGTTAAAAATTCTATATAATTAAAAAAATGATGATGATGATGATGGTTAACGTCCGCTGAAACCAAATATTGGTCTTAATAATAAATAAATCTTGATATAAAAAATAATAGGAATGAACAAAAAACAATTCCACTAAATGATATTAAAATTAATGAATTTAATAAAATTTTATATCATTTACCATTTTAATAAATAAGTTTTTTTCTTAATTAATAATTTTTTATGAACAATTAATTTTTTAAACAAAATTTTAAATTTTTTATTAAAAAAAAAATAATTAATTAAAACTAAATCAATTATTTAACTTTTCTCATATCCATTTAAATTTAAAATGAAATTAAACTCATTACACTTCCTATAACATTTATTACATGTACCGTATTAAATGTAATTGTACAGACTGCATAGCTCTAAATGGTGTTACAATTTAGCTAAAATGGTAAATTTTTAGTTACAATGTAGTGAAAAATATTTAAATTATACAGAAATGGATTCAGCACTATTTAAAAGAATCTCTGAGTACCCAAAAAAATTCTGGAACGTCTGATTACCCAAAAACCTGAAGTTTAATAGCTAGATTTTAAAAAAAAAAATCATCAAAATTTCTATGGTTTTCCGAATGAAAATGTTACCTGTTTAGACTAAGCGTCAAACTGACGGTGATCGAAAATCATGCTCCATCCTTCGCTTTGAGTGGTTGGCAAAAAGGCGCGGTGAGGTTATAATTTTTTGGGTATAGAATAGCAACTTCAAGCCTGGTTATTTGTATTCAATAATTTGTTATTAAAATTATAATATATAAAATTAATTAATAATATACATTTAGATATTTAAAATTTAATATGGTTTATTTTTAATAATATTATATAAATTAATATTATTAAAAATTTAAGTTATATTAGTGAATTAAATAAAATTACTGGTATAGAATTATTTTTTTGAAAAAATTAATGTCTACTAGGTTTTGACTTATATACACATCGCTAAATACTAATAAATAACTTTTAAGTTTCAATTAACTAGCTATGAAATATGTAAACACGAATAAGCAATTTGTTAGTCTCAATTAACTAACCATGCAATAAAGTTAGTCTCGATTAACTAACCAGCCACAAGTGAAGTGAACTAAGTTGCATGCATAACAAATCTTAGTTAATTAGTAATGTAAAAGCTAAAATCTCATCGACTAAAGAACATACATGCATAACAATCGTTACTTAAGTAGCCATGAACATTTCAAAGTTGAGTGCTAGGGGTGCATGTAGAACTGGACTCTACTTAAGTAAGTGAACTACAACCTAAGCATTTTGAGTAGGAGCATTGCATGTTTAGGAGGATAATATTATAATGAAAAATAGTTAGCCATATATAAGTTTAATTATCTCGTGGATTTATTTTATTTTATTTTCATATTTTAATTTGATGAGAATATAAGATTCTTCTTATATCTATGAATAAGATTTTGAACTAATATATACTTTTATATTTATTTCTTTTGTATATTTTCTTTATAGAATTAATAAAAATGGTTCTATAAATGAATATTTACATTGATATTTATAAAAATTCTTTTTTCTTTTCTCAAGAAAAAAATCTAAGAATTTTATTAAAGTTAATAAAATTACATAAGTATAATATCACTAAGAGTATTTTCATCATCCATGTTGGGTCAAAAAACGAAAAGATATAGAGGTCTAAGTCAAAAGAAAGAGTGACTAATAAAAAAGGAGTCAAAAGTTACAAATTTTTTTATTGCATTGACTACATTTTGAGACGTTCCACACCACCATTCACAGGAACATAGTCCAAAAGATTATCCACCACACTATTTATCAATAGAAAGATTTCATAAACTAGAATTTACTTCCTGGAGCATTCCAAAAATTCAATAATTATCACTATAGATGTCTTTTAGAAGTTTATGTCAAAAAATAGATAGGATGCTAAACTTAAGATTCATGAAAATAAGTAAAAGTTGTTAGTGTTAGCACTCTGTAATTTCCTTTGGCTATAGGAAGAAAACCTAAAGGTAACCACAAACCATTTGCAGAATTGGAAACTAACCCTTCCAACCCCAGAGAGGGTTCTCTCTTTCAACTCAGTCACTTAAGATTGGTTTCAAGGAAGAACAATGGCTAGATATTTGGCAAATAACAGAGTTTATAGGTGTGGTGGCAGGGCAGAGAGAAATCCATTGGGCATGGAGTTAGTAAAAAATTGAGATCAATGACGTGGTGGATGCTCGGTGAATTGGGAAAAGTTGTTCAAAGGCAAGATAGAAACACTTCCTTATGCAAATTAATAGTTGCAGATGTGAGAAGAATAAATAAAGTAGATAACCATCTCAAGGCATTAAACAATGGATGAATCTTAAAATGATTATGGCAGAAACGACATATAGAATGTCTAAATGACTGCAACAGAGCACCATTAACTAGATTAATTCTAAAACAAGTTTTCATTTAAACATCATAGGAAGAAATATAACACATACAAAATAGGAAACACTCACATAAGAGCACTGAATCACATGAATCTCTGAAAATATTTAACTAGGTACTTCTAATCCACCAATTTCATTAAAACTTAGAAAAAACTACAATATGCACAGTGTTCTTTCCTCTCCAATTTGACCAACCAGAACCATTTTCCATGTCTTTACATCATTATATACAAATAGGAATTCAAAATACCGCTCTAGATGGTCGAATTCACTTCATAAAAGTTGAATGGTCCAGATGCAATGCATCTTTACTTGCTATGCAGAAAAAGCAGAAACTGCTATATCAAGACTAATACACTTTAGAAACATCAACCAAGTTGGAACTTATCGACACATGACTTTGAACTTAAAATTACATGAATTTAAACTTATCTACGCTTATCCAATAACCAAAATGTTGGGAATGTGATCCCCCAAGGACAGTTTTGGGGCTAAAAGCCCATGTTTTGGGTCAAATTTTGTAATAAAGTTGTAAAGTCTTCGCATTTTGTGGTCGCAGAGCGCGAAGGTGTCATGAGTCATAAAGGGTTGTCGCCCTTATTTTCTAAAGTGTAAAGTTGGCTGTAAAGATCTACCCATGGTCCACGGACCATGAGATTGTATAAAAGAGCTAAGTAAGTAAGCTCTAAGTAGTTTTGAAAAAAGAAAGAAGTCTTGAGCGATAAGGAGGGAGTCCTTAGAAGTCTAAGTTTCGGGTCTTCATGTAGGTAGAGGCTTTGCAGCTGAGTGTGCAGAGGCCTAGGGTGGAAGTCCGTAGCTAAGTTCGCGAATCCCTGCAGCTGTGTGCGTAGGGTAGATAGAGTATGTAATCATCTGAAGATATCAATAAAGAGAAGTATTCTACAAATTCTGTCTTTGTTTCCTGTTAATGCATCTTGTCATATTGTGTATGAATTTCATTTACAATGCTTATGTAATGTGCGAATGTATGTAATTACATTGGTTAATCGAACGCAAGTAAGGATATCTGTTTACGCGACGCTAACTGTGATCGTTTAATAAGATAAGTAAGACACTTAAGATAATTCGAGAATTTGCACAATACGGTGCCCTAGCAGCGCGAAAGTACTTGAACCGTAGATTAGGGATGTGCGAAGGTCAATCGTACCCCTTCCCGGAGGTACTGAAGGGCGAAATAAAGGGCTAGATGGATAGAGCCCTCGAACTTAATGACCTGCGTGAAAGCAGGAATAGAAGGAATAAACCGACATCACGACCATCTCAGGGTGCAGAAACTTGGTTCCAGCATCCCCCCATACTACTTCGGGTGAGACCTTGGTCCGCGCTCCGCGGGCTGATGTCGAAAGGGCTAGTAGTGTAGGGATTTGTTTGGCTAACTAACGTTGAACCTGGGTCAGGCCCCACATAGCCAATAAATGGTGTAGTTGCTGGGACCAGAATCAGCATAAGAGATGTGTGATGTCGTATCATTAGAATCCAACTAAGAAAGAGATCGGAGACTAGTTGGATAGGAATATCTGTTGAAAAATGTGCAACAAGAAATGTTAAATTTAGAATGTTCTAAAAATAGACCTGCTAAAAATAGCATATCTAAAAATAGCAGTTTGGCCAGTGAGGTCATTGGCCACATTGGGTGAGAGGTGAAACTGCTAAAAATAGAAAGTTCTAAAAATAGCATTTCTGGGTCCCTTCCTATTTGTAGCAGTCCCTAGTCTATCTATTGGAAGTAAAATTAATTTTGGTCTTAACAACAGTTGGAAATATTATTTAATTAATTCAGTTGAGTTAATTAGTTAAGGAAATTTGAATTTGAAGTCTTTATGAGCATGCACATGAGTTGTCCCACTGATTGAGGAATTTATCCTTAATTTCTTCCACTGATTGAGGGAATAAGTATGAGTTCTATAATAAGAGAATCAGTTGACTTAGTTCTAACTAGTCAAGTCCAGTTAGATTATTTTAACAAGTTGTTAAAATAATGAAATATAGTTTGTTAATGCTTGCATGCATGTGACAACTATTATTTTAGATAACTGAGGATTCACTCATGGATAACCGTTGCATGTCAGTTCTATAAGTGACCCAGTGGAGATCAAATGTCGGACAGTGTACTATCAGATGCTCGGATATTTCTAGTAAGTATTCCTTGGATGGAGAAGGATCTATTATAGGAGATTGGAGGACTTGTGGCCTATATATTGAGGCCTAGGTAGTCCATGATTTTTATCTTCTGATTGAAGATCATCAGAGTACAGAGAGAGTAGGATAGCTATTGAGCTAATTCTTTTTGTATGTTGAAGAGGATTTCCACTTGATTGATAATACATGGTTGGGGTTTTAGGCTGGTGCTTTCCCCTGGATATATCTTGTGTTATCTGTGATTATTTCTCTTGATAAGTTATGCATGTTTCTACTTGATGTTGCTCATGAATTCAATTATCATTTCGCTTAATGTTTTGTAGAAGTAGAAAAAGTATTATGCTTTAGGACATTGCATATATCGGTTTGTTCTACAGGTGAAATTTCTACAATACCCACGAATTCGCAGCATAGGAGAACAGAAACCCGCGACTGACAAAGGAACATTGGCTGGATAAGTACCTATATACAGAGATCCACGAGATCCTTTTCTGTTCCTTTCCGGTTGAGCTATACGTGTGGATCACGAAGCTAGCAGATAGCCAAGGAAGGTGGAGACTTGACAGTCCGATTGTTTGGACCTCAGAGTTAGTACAGAGATTAGAAGCATCTGAGGATAAGATCACCTATGTTGTCAATCATTGGCTTGATTGCATCATAGGAGGATTTGTGACTGAATTCATGGTCGATACCTCAGTCAGCTAGAGCGAGGTGGAGCGCCGCTTTTTTAAAGGTTCATGAGGTAAGTACTTGAAGTCTTTGAATACCTAGATTACGATGTTATTGTGCCAAAAACAAGTTATACAGCTACCTTAATGTTCGGAGCTACGTGAAGCGGAAAGACTTACAGAAACGAAGGAAGTTTTGATGCCTCGCAAATCATTGCTTCAACATGGGGGAAAACCACCCGGTCTGGACCTTGGTTGGAAACTCCTTTTTCGTTTGGAGTAGTGGCTCCGACTAGGCATAATGGGACTAGTTTCCCAATCTATTTAATGATTGTGCTAATGGGGTGATATATGATGTTTTGGAGTAATGTTTAAGCTAGAAGTAATCTAATATAAACTAATAATCACATGCATTTTATCCTAATTTAAACAATATCTAATTATAACTATGCCCGAGAGTAAATTGATGTATGCAATCTACAATGATGTTTGAAAGAAATTGATAATAAAGATCATTCAATTGCGATGAGAAATGAATTCGTTTTAACAATAATCGTTTCGTATAAAAAGTTAGCTGAAACAATTGTGAAAGATATATCGCATAAGGAATTATTCATGTATTCAACATAAAATACAGATCAGCCCTAAGGGTTAGCTCAACTGGTCAAATCAGTGCCTCGCCAATCGAGAGGTCACAGGGTCAATTCTACCGAAGCCCTTGGGGTTAGGCCTAGTTATTGGCTGCGGGGCTCAATTCCCTTCGGGGTTGATCAGCTCAGATATTTCCATGGACGTAGCGGCCGCCCAATGACTAGGGTGTCCATGAACCACAACAGAAAAAAAAAAAAAAAACCACAAAATATAGATCATCATCATACAAAAGTGCAATAATGACAACCAATATTCAAACTTTCATACATAAACAACTTGAAAAGAAATCATTGCATGATACATAAGTAAAAAGAATTACGAGATACATGTACCATTTATAATACGTCCTACTCATGTGCTTCAGCAATATTGATCTACTTTTAGTCCATTCAACACCATGTAAGAGTACAAAAGTGCAATTTCAGTAGAAGATGCTAAATCAGATAGTTCCATTAATTTCACCATAATTTCCTCAAAGGGACAGAAGTGCATGTTTTGAAGATTGTTTCTGATAAAATATCCGGACCCCTCTCTAAATGCATGAGAGGGCTTTAAATACTTAAACTATAGAACTAAAAATAGATTATTACAAAAATAGTTGGGGAGGTTTATACGACCTTCCTCAAAGTATGCAAAATAAAATCAAAATAGAAACGAACATGGTGACTAGCTATCTTGCATTTGATTCTTCAAATTGCACATGTCCATCATGGGCTTGAGCTGTGTTAGTTGGTCGACTTCAGCTTTCAACTGTCTAGTGAATACGACGTCAGTCAGTGCTCGTGCCATTTTCTCTGTAGAAGTGGTTAGGCATCACAGGGTCATCCACTGGCTGTGAGGTTTTACCAAATGTCGCCAATATGCTTCCCAGTTTAACCTGGTCATTTGCCTTATTACTTCTGCTTTTTCTTCTGTTTCTTGTTTCCACTATAGTTCAAGCTGTTTCACATTAGGAAGAAAACCTGGAATGGATTCTGCCACAAGGTTGGCGCTATGTAAATTTTCATTGACATTTTCTATGACATTGTTTGCTGCTGTTGCCACGTCTGTTGTTGCCTTTTCTACCTCTTTAAGCCGAGAATCCCAGTTTGCAAATAAGATTTCTTTATGCGACTCTTCTAGTTTAGGCAAGTCAACTTTTCTCCCATCTTCTGTATTCTGCCAGGTGATGAAGTCAGAGACCTTTTTAAAGATTTCATCATATTCAAGTCTCATTTCCACGACTTGAATTGTCAATTTGTCGCTTGTTTCGCAATAAGAGTTCCATTGCGAAATCTTCTGGCATAATAGTTCTTTTTGGTGCATTAGATGGGAGTTAAGGCCGAGCACTTCGATAATAAACTGATCAATTTTTGGATCATCTTTGTGTAGATCAGTTATTCCTTGTATTTGGGCTTCCTTCTCTGCTATGCTAGTTTGATGTTTTATTTGCATCTGCTCAAACCCCTGTTGTAGTTTAGCTAACTGTATCTCTACCTGCTGGTCAGATTTTTCCTCTTGTAATTGTTGTTCAAGCAACAAAATTTTATGTTATTTTTCTTTAAGCAACATTTGCACCTCTATTTCTTTTTCGATGGTCGTTGTAGCGTAGGCACCTACAAACTGTGAGAGTCTAGTAAGATTGGCAGGTGGGTCTATGGGTGAGTCTTTCCAGAGAACATCCATTGGTTCATTATCAGGGGTAATAGCAGCAGTAGAGTCAAACTTCATTTTCTTCATTTGTCTTTTAACAATGGCCTTATGTTGTGGGCTATAAAACGCATCTAGAGGGGGAATTTCCTCTATTCTCAAAACAATTTCAGAGGTGGGGGTAACAGGGATGTGTTCTACCTCTTGAATATTTATAGTCTCCTTTGTTGTAATTTCCTGAGTTGTTTTCTATTGTGGAGTTTGCAACTTTGGCGTTTGTTCCTCTGTGTTGAGCCTTTTATTAAAATTGTCCCATTCTTCCTCTAAATCAATTACCAGTGGTTTTATTGGTTGTGTGGAGGTGACATGGATTTCAACCCGTTTGCTGGTTGAAGTTTCTTTAGCTATCTCGGATGTAGATTGGGTTGTATCCTTTACCGACTCCTTGCTTCTACTTTTCCCATTTTGTGATGACTTCTTCGATTCCCTGGTAGATTTCTCTTGGGATTTTGCTCTAGAATCGGTTTTATAATTTTCTTTGGAGTGACCTTATATACTTACACTAGGAGTAGGCTCCCTTATTGGTTCAATCAATAATTGGTCCAATGGGACCTTTGATAGCTTCCTTTCTCTGTAGCTATAAAAGTTTTCAAGATCTTCATGGTCAAAAATTAATTGTGCCATATGCTTCACCTCTGTGAAGGTGTTTTTCTGCAAAAAGATGTCATCAAAGGCATCTTCCTCATTACTGAATACTTTTATTTTCACCATAGTGGTAAAATATTTGACAGTGCCGAACGGGTCATATTGCCTTCCAGGGAATTTAAGTAATTGTAGAAATAGCATATTCTCTGCTTCTTTAAATGCATGCCTAGGTCATGTAATGCAAATGATCCACACTATAAAGGGAATGTAGGCTAGATGGCCTTTTTTGATTCCTTTAATGTCTTGCTCATCCCTCCCTCACTAGTTGTTTGATAGGCTATCTCTCTAGCCATCAATTTGTCTGGAACATAGTATGGGAGGACATGGGGGGAGGTGATGTTGCCAAATACCCTGATATATGTAAATGTCTCCTCCCCAAACCATCTGGCCACTGGGAGGATATCTACTTCAGCTTCTTGGGAAAACCTGGGGGCATCTCGATTATAAGGTTGCTTGTGAATAGGGAGCATAACTCCATGAAAAATCTTGAAAAAATGTGGTTGAAAGTTGGATTCCCACATGTATTTATGGTATATGTGAATGGGAAGTGGATTTTGAACACTCCACTTCCATCCCATGACAGGGAATTTCGAACTGAAACAAATTGCATCCATTACATAGGCGCTCATAAAAAGTGGAGGGTAAACCCTCGAAGCAACACTTCTTTTCCTTCTATACTCGATTATTGTTCTTGCTAAATTGTCAGATAAAATTTGTGCCAAATTCATTACAGTTGCGTTATCGGCTGCATATATTAATGGCAACCACTCTAGGGATAATTTAGTACTATCGGGTTTGCCAAATAGTCTACATAGCATGGCCTTTGCAAAACTGAGGGGGACAAATAGAGGAAGTAGTGTACATACTGTTTTTGTCTTTCTTGATTTTGTCCTCATTATTTGACCAGGTCTGGGTGCAGTTTGCTGGGTTGTCGTTCTCTTTGGCAAACTTCTTGACGAATTGCCTGTTGTAGATGACTTGTGGCTCTGGTAGGTGATACATAAGCCGTAGGTTGTCTGGGGTAAAAGATCCCATAACCTCTTGACTTCTCTGTCTGAGATGTCAACTTCATCAATAACCCATTTAACCATGTCAGTATAAGGGATTATCTTTGGGTGTGCAGCTATGCGGTGCAAAAATGAGCATGATGTCTCAAACATGGAAGTGTATGAGGAATCACGCCCGTCAACTGTAATATTCATTTCTAGAATCCTTGGTTGCTCTTCCTCTAGTATATTATACATGGACTCCCATGTAGAGGTTCCTCCCTCTCTGTTGCATGTAGTATCCGTAAAGAGAGGAGTAATTTCTGACTTCTCAGAGACAACTGGCTTGCCTTTCTTCACCATTTCTTTCAACGATTTGCTCTGTGGATTTTCCCTGAAAGTGAAGAACAACAACTATCAGATACACAAAGATGATAATGAACGTAAAATGAAATAATGAAGATAACTTGTAAAGGTTATAAAAGGAGTTTTATTCGAATGCATGTAAGAAGATATCAGATCACGCTAAATGGCTTTTCACACATAAATGTAGTTATCTCTTACTAAATTCCCACTAATGCTTCGCTATCCCTTAGCTTTAATGCTCATAAATGCCTACATCGTAAATTGGGAAGAAAGCTTCTAGGGTGGCGAGCCTTTGAACTGCGATAATGGCAATTTTGCAATTTGTGATATCACATTATTCATTTTCACTTTTCTTACCTTCTCTTGTGTTTTTGCGAGATGCGAGATGCGAGCCGCTCGTTTATCATTTCAAAATGTAGCTACTTGTTAGGTTTTTTTAATGTAAAAAACCCTTTTTAATGAGTGGTGGACCTAAACATTTGTTCGTGATACATTTAAGGAGTGGGTCCAGGTCTTGATTGCGTTTCGCAATATCGGCTGATGGTAAGTTTGCGGTGTTCCTTTGAATGCTCGAAATGTGATGCGATAAAGGTTATAATTCCATCGCAATTTCCCATCTCACATGTTTTGAGATAACCTTTTTAAGGTGGGTCCTTTATAAATGGAAATATGTGATGCGGGACTCAGCTTTTGAAGAAAAAGCTTAAGGACCTAATTTATGTCAGAAATATGATAGTTTCGAGCATAGAGTCCTCTTTCAATCGTTTTTTTACTTGATTTGGAGGGTTAGAAAGGTATTTTGATGATGCTTAATCATGCTATATGTGGGAAGGCGAGAATTTAGTAGTTCTTTTGAAAAGAGGGGGTTTGATTGATATCTTGCTTTATTCCAAAAATAAAAGAAATGCCTAAATGCTAAGTTTATTTTTTGGATGGATTTTTTAAAGGGTCCCCATTTATTAACGTAATATTAAATACTACCATTAATAAATGGGGGGTTGTTGAATAGCACAACAATTGTCGATTCACTTGGAAGAACTAGTTATCTTTGAGAGTTTTTTGAAATTTCTAAGACTTTCAAAATAAAGATAGTTTTGAAAATAAAATAAGTTACATGGAATATAATGTAAGTAATACTACTCATTATCAATAAAACAACATCTACTTAACTATCGGTCTTTTGATTATTCTTTTCTCATAATAAAGTCACTTTGTCTACATCAGTCATTACTTGGTTTTTTAAAGATAAAAGCAAGGAGACTCTCCTCATATCAGTTTTTGGTATACTCAGTTGTCGTAGGTAGAGCACTTAAATCAGAATGCAATCTTAAACATAAGCTCGTTTGCATACTTATTGCTTTCTTTATTTTTTGAAGTAATTCATTCTTCCTTCAACTCTTCATATTTTATCTCTTACAGGACAATGCCTTGGTTTGGTGACCAAAATTGACAATGCCATTCACTTGATTTGTAACTTAACTGAACAAGCTCTTGATGAGACCCCTTGTCTTTTGATTAATATAATCTTAATCCATTACCCTGTTTTGATATGAAACATTAGTACTGTCAGTTAGTTATAATCTTATGATCATGGTAAGCTGACTCTTGATGAGACCTCTTATCCTTTAAGTTTAAGTATATTTTAGAATTACACTCTAAAAATGGAAGCTAATTAAGTGGGGAGAATCATTGGCTCCTTAAGAGCTTCTGGATGACAATTGGATAGTTTTAAAGATGCTTTTTTGCAGAGGGACTTTGCTTTGTTATTGATACTTGTCTTGACTGATGTAAAGGAATTTTTTTTCTTTCTAAAGATAAGTTTCATAAAAAATCAGATAATTTAGGCAGAAAACAGTTAGTTTAAGAGCGATATAACTTAACTATATATTTCATATGTGAAGATTACTTCCATAACAATCTTTACTTACACAAGTGAAAGGTCAAAATTAAAAAGAGACTATCCTTTGTAAAATCAAAAGTAAATGCTCTTCAACTTGTATTATTCTTTCTAAAAGAAAATGAACTAAAGGAAATAATATACAGTGAACAGAAGAGATCATCTTCTATGAAAAGTATTTCTTTAAAACCTGCCCATTAACAGGTAGAGATTCTCTCTTACCTGATAAATCTTGTAACAGAAAAGTTGATGGGCCTATTTGTTCCACAATCTGAAATGGGCCAAGCCACATTTGTTGGAACTTGGTATGCTTACCTTTCTCTTCGTGGGCTTTATCCCATTTCAATACTAGGTATCTGAGTTGAAAAGATTTTTAAGTTACAGAATTTGAATTAAAGGAGGCTTTGACTAAATGCTGATGATGTGCATCTCTGGTCCTGGCCTTTTCTCTTTCCTCTTCGAGCTTAAGGATTTGTAACTGTCTAACCTACATAGATGAGGAAGGAGTTTCTTCAATGAATTGAACTAAGGCTAAGGAGGGAATAGCCACGTTTGTTGGCAAGATGAATTCTTTTCCATAGACCAAATTAAAAGAAGTGCTAATGGAGGCTTTCTGAGTTATTCGACCTACCCATAGAGCAAACACTAAAGACTTATGCTAGTTCTTTTGGCTTTGGTCAAAAATTCATTTAATAATCCTGATGATATTTTTGTTTGTGGATTCGGCTAACCCATTTCCTTGCAGATAATAATTAGCAAAATACTTAAGCTTAAAACCTCTTTTAAGAGCAAACTTTGTCATAACATTGATTGAAAAATAATATGCATTATCAAACATCAAGGCAGATGGTAGGCCAAAGCTGGTAATGATAAATTGATCTATAAATTCAATAATGTTTTTTGAGTTGGCTACCTTGAGTAGAATTGCTTCTACCCATTTGGTGAAATAATCAGTGGTTGTAAGGATATATCTACGCTTCTTAGAAGAATGAGGAACGATCTCACCTATTACGTCCAATCCCCATTGTTTGAATGGTTGGTCAATGTTGACTGGCTGTAATGGTAACGCAGGTTTCCTCTGTCTTCCAACAACTATTTGACAAATCTTACATTTCCTTACATAACTGTGTGCATCTTTGAATAGTGTTGGCTAATAATATCCGGCATGCAGGATTTTATGTGCTGTAGTATCCCCTCTAAAGTGACCACCAGCTTGTCCATCATGAAGTTCCTGCAACACCTTATCTGCCTCAGTTTTTTCAAGACATCTAAGTAAAACATAATCATAATTTATTCTAAACAACACACCATTGACAATTTGATATTGCCTAGCTTTTAATCTCAAGGCTCTTTTCATTGTATAATTTAATTGGGTTGGGGCATATCCTTTCTCAAGTAAAATATGATATCAACATATCTTGATTCACTGTCATTAAGGCTTACCTCATAGATTTGTACATCGTCACTTGAATGCTGCAATTCTGATAGATTTGATGCTCCTGCCAACATCCTGCAAAAACTTTGACCTTTTATAATTTTTGCTGGTTTGATTTCTATGTCATATTCTTATAGAGCTGTAACCCAATTCACTCTCTTTTCACCTACATCCCTTTGTATTAAAATATTTCTCAATGTTGAAAATGGTACTATTACTTTGGTGTGGGTTTTGAGGAGAAAAGGTCTGAAGTGTTTTATTGATTTGAAAACAGAAAAGGCTTGTTTTTCAACATCCGAGTATTTTAATTTATCTCCCTACAAATTGGAGCTAAAGAAAGAGATTGGGGCTTCAACTTTTTCTTGATTTACTTGTGTTAATATGGATGCATATGATTTCTCAGAAGTGAAAGTGTATAAAATGAAACGATTCGAGAAATCTGGCATTGCTAAAGATGGGGTGTTTATGATTGCTTGTTTTATCAAGCTAAAATCTTCATGTTCCGAATGTCCCCATTTAAACACAAAATTTTTCTTTATCATGGATTAAAGAGGTTAAAAAAATCTTGAGAAGTGGGGGCAAATATTTTAACAAAATTTATTTGACCTAGAAAAGATTGCATTGGTTTTTTGTTTTGCAGTAAAGGTATTTCATAAATTTCTCTAATTGTGTCAGGGCCAATATGAATTCATGCTTTGGATACAATGAATCTAAGGAGCTTTCCTTCACTTAATGCGAAAAATAACTTTTTGGGGTTAAGAGAAATTCCATATCTTTGGCAATGTTCAAAGATTGGCTTTAAATCCCTTAGATGATTACTGTGTTTTCTGGAGTGAACAAATATCATGTAAGTAGATTATTACTAATTTGTTTACTAAACCTTTGAAAGCTATGTCCATAGCTCTCTGGAAAGTGGCACTAACATTAATTAGTCCAAATGACATCTTCTGATAAGCATAAGTGCCCCATTTTGTCCCAAATGTAGTTTTCAACTGGTCATCTGCATGTACTAATATTTGATTATAACCTGAGAATCCATCCAGGAAAGACATTAGTTCTAAGCCTGCTATTGATTGCAAAATCTGTTCCATAGGGGCTAATGGAAAATTGTCCTTTTGCAAGCTTTATTGAGGTTGTGGAAGTCTATACATATCTGAATATCGCCATTCTTTTTTCTGACTGGGACAAGATTGGAAACCAATCGGGAATGTCTGACTGGAAAAATAATTTTGGCTTTCAGCAGTTTATTCAACTCAGATTTAATTTGACTTTCTAAATTAGGATAAATCTTCTTCAATTTCTATTGAATAGGTCTTTCATCAGATGTCATGGGAATAGTATGTTGAATAATGGATGTGTCATATGTCTTAAGGTCTTCATAGTTCCATGCGAAGACATTCTTGTATCTTTTCAACAAACCTATAAAGGTCGCTTTTTCGTCTGACGTAAGTCCGAGACCTAGATTAATATTTTGAGGTTTTAGGTCAGTCCCAAGATTGATCAATTCAAACCTCAGAGTTGAACTCTGAAGTTTTGAACTGGTGGATCATTTAAATATGTCTTTAAGGTCATATAAATCTTCCAACTTAACTACATATTTTGGTATATCATTATTGACTGTTTCTTGTTTAAGTTGGTTATCATGCTGGTATTCATCAACTATCTGGTCATCGTAAAAGCCTTTTGAAGTCAGGAAGCTTATGATATACAGATCATTATTAAATAATCTCCAGTTGGTGATATTATCAGGAATAGAAGGTCTAAAAATTAATTCAATGGAAAATCGATCTGGACTATAATCCTATGGTGGGATAAGCTTGGAAGTGACATTGGCTAGAAGATTGGCACTAGCATTCTGGAGTCTTGGAGTAAGGGAAATATTAAATGCTGTAAAGTGAAAGGCTGGGTCTTGGACTAACGACTGATAGTGTTTCAAATGTCCTGACAAAAAGTGTATAGTATTTCTCACCTATTTTATGACAATCTCTAAATCTCTGAATACTTGGAGGTATTTGACTTCAAGGCCAATTGCCTTATACAAACCTTGAACTAGTGCTTCATATTCAGTGGTGTTGTTTGTGCAATCAAATTCAAGTCTGCATGCTAACATAGTATTTTCCCCCTCTGGGCTGACTAAGATGCAACCTGCTCCTGCTCCATCATTGGATTTAGATCCATCAAAAAATAATTTCCAAAATAAAGATCTAACTACAGGTTTATCTACAAAATTTACACATTTAGAAGTGTCTGTTTGGGAATAATTTTCGACTTGAGATACAACAGAGTTTTCTAAGAAAGGTGAAGTGTGAGCATTGAAATTCCCTAGAAATGATTCTACAGAATAGTTTCCGATGATATTGTTGCTATACGCGACTGGTTCATTTTCTCCTTCTAATTCTGTTACTATGTACTTTTGATGTTTCTCGCGATCAACCCTTATTTGATTTGGCTTGCCATTATAGGGAAGCCACATGTGAGACCAGTTAGTTGCAAAATAACCATGAAGTTTTTCTGACCAGTCTCTACTAAGGATTAAGCCATAAAACTCAGGAATATCAGCTACAAGTATGTCAATGACTTGTAAAAATTTAGGGTTTGATGAAAGTCCGATGGTTACTTGGTTAAGTTCCCCAACAACTTCAACTTGAGATCGATATAACAATACTATTTGTAAAACATATTTCTAAGGCTGAACATTCAAATTTGCACAAACTGTTCTAGGTAAGATGTTAGATGAAGCTCCGGAATCAATTAAACAATTGTGTAAGTTCTTATTAAAGAATTCAAAAGTAAGGAGAAATGGCGGAGTCTGGGATTTGGCTATTCCCCCTATTAGAGCGATGTCGCTTGGATCAATCTTGTTCAAAGAGGTGCTAGGGGGCCTTCCCATTTCTTGGGTAGCATGTGAGATCACGGCGGCAGGAAGCGGTGCAGTAGGTACTGCTTTGAGTTCTTTAAGAAGCAACTTCTACTGATGCTTCAATTTACTAAGCTCATGAAAGGTGATGTTTGCCCTAGTTTTCTTCATATCATAGATAATATTATATTCCACTTCATCAGAAACTATCAAAGTTTTAGATGAAGGTGAATAATGCAATTGAGTAGGGATATTTTGAGTGGATTTTGGTGCAGATTTATTACCTGTTGCTTTGTCCCTAGGAGGTGGCATTGAAGCCTTCTGCTTTGAATTTGTTTGTGACAATTCAACAGGGTTTTTACTTCGGGTAGTGACAGGTAATGCTTCTTGAGTTTCTTCATTGGGAAGGATAAAATCCCACATTCCTTGTAATTTTGCCACTTCTTCATCGTCCGTTTGTTCTTCATTTGTTGAAACTTCGTCCTCCTCTCCATCTGATTCGACATTTGATATAGCATTTGGAGGTTTAGGATCAGCAGGGGAATTCCTTTTAAATGGTCTAAAAGGTTTCTTAGAGGAAGTCTCTGCTACCTGTTTTTTAATATCAACCATTTCGTTAGACATGGTCTTGAGGACTTTCTATAACCCTTCAAGATCAAAAGGATCTTTTGGTGGTTTCTTCTTAGAGTCGTCCCTAAAGGTTACTTTCTTAGATTTCATTCTTCTAATGTGTTTCTCTTTTCCACATCTAGAATGTGTTTTTCCACATCTATTGCCTCTTTCATATTTTCGGCTAAAGTTGGTTTGGTAGCTCTATCAACGAAGATAGTTGTGTTTGACAGTAGAGCAGAAATATACCACTCATTTTGGACCTCATCACTAGGCTTAGATGCCGTTGGTATCTTATTCAATAATTTATTGAAGCGAGAGTTGAAGTCCTTAATGGGTTCTTTCAGTTTGGCTTTCAAATTGGAGAGATCATTGATTAGAGTAGTTGTAGATCTATCATCTCCAAATTTAGTTAAAAATTTCTCTTGGAAAGCATCCCAACTATTAATAGAACCTGATGGTAATAAAAAGTACCATGATGAACCACACTGGTTGGTTCGAAACGCGTCGACAAATGATTGATTATGTGATTTTGCCGAAGATTTTTTAGACAAGTACCATGATCCTGCTGCCCCCTGTAAAGTATATGGGAATAATCTTACAACTATGTCTTCTACCACTACTTCATTCAAGTTAATGGACAACATGAAATTGTTTATACGTTCCTCAGCTAATAGGCCATTATCAAGATTGAATTTGGGCAACAATTTCTCTAGATGTGCTCACAATTAATGTAAAGGCCCAACCATCCTAACAACTCTTGGGTTTATCCATGGCCTTGGAGGATTTTGTACCATTGTTGATATGTGAGTAGAGGAGGGTGTAGTAGTGGTTGAAGGTGATTAGGTAGAGGAAGATGTAGTTCCTGTACTTGTGTGAATCACGATCTGGAGTGGCAAGGTGGATGATTGATCTTGTGATGGTATAGATGGAAAGAATGAAGATTATGAAAGAACCTCATTGTGAGATTCGGATGGTGTTTTCTTAGCTTTCTTACGGCTTGGCAAAGGAAATTTGAATAAAGGGATTCTGAGATTTTCACTCTGTGCTCTAGTTAACCGTCGAGATGGGGTAAACTGAGAGGTAACACTATCTTGGGATAACTTAGATTCTTCTTGAGATAGCAAAATCCATGTAATTTATGAATCAAAGATTGAACTTTAGGGGCTTCGGTGGAAGAAGAATGATCTGGTTTTTTTGGGATTTCAACAACGGGTTGTGTAATTTTCTGTGCAGCTTCTTGCTTAGGATCAGGGGATTTGGAAGGCTTTCGAGAAGTTGGAGGTGATGGTGAGGGAGTTTTACTCTTAGAATGGCCTGTTGATTTGGATTTACTTGCCATTCACAATCAGGCCCTCCTTCTAGCACCAAAATGTTGAAGCCTCGAAAATTGTTGCTTCAACATGGGGAAAACCACCCGGTCTAGACCTTGGTTGGCAGCTCTTTTTCCATTTGGAGTAGTGGCTCCAACTGGGGATAACGGGACCAATTTCCCAATCTATTTAATGATTGTCCTAATGGGGTGATATGTGATGTTTTGGAGTAACATTTAAGCTAGAAGTAATCTAATCTAAACTAATAATCACATGCATTTTATCCTAATTTAAACAATATATAATTATAACTATGCACAGGGGTAAATTGATGTATGCGATCTACAATGATGTCTGAAAGCAATTGATAATAAAGATCATTCAATTGCGCTAAGAAATGAATTCGTTTTAACAATAATCATTTCATATAAAAAGTTAGCCGAAACGATTGTGAAAGATATATCACATAAGGAATTATTCATGTATTCAGCATAAAATATAGATCATCATCATACAGAAGTGAAATAATAGCAACCAAGATTCGAACTTTCATACGTAAAGAACTTGAAAAGAAATCATTGCTTAATACATAAGTAAAAGGATTACGAGATAAAAGTACCATTTATAATACTTCCTACTCATGTGATTCAACAATATTGATCTAATTTCAGTGCATTCAACACCATCTAAGAGTAAAAAAGTGAAATTTTAGCAGAAGATGCTAAATAAGATAAAAATAAATCTTGTTCCATTAATTTCACCAGAAATTCCTCAAAGGGACAGAAGTGCATGTTTTGAAGATTTTTTCTGATAAAATTTCTGGACCCCTCTCTAAATGCATGAGAGGGGTTTAAATACTTAAACTATAGAACTAAAAATGGATTATTACAAAAATATTTGAGGAGGTTTAAACAACCTTCCTCAAACTATGCAAAATAAAATCAAAATAGAAATGAACATGATGACTAGCTATCCTACATTTGATTCTTCAGATCACACATGTCCATCATGGGCTTGAGCTGTGTTGGTTGGCTGACTTCAGCTTTCAACTGTCCAGTGCATATGACATCGGTCAGTGCTGGCACCATTTTCGCCATAGAAGTGGTTAAGCATTGCAGGGTCATCCACTGGCTGTGAGGTTTTACCAAATGTCGCCAATATGCTTCCCAGTTTAACCTGGTCATTTGCCTTATTGCTTCTGATTTTTCTTCTGTTGCATGTTTCTACTGTAGTTCAAGTAGTTCAATGTTGTCACTATCCTTGCAAGTGACAACATTGTTAGCATTCTTATGGCAACTCTGACATCTGATTTTCTTTTGGATTAGCCTTAATGAATAAAGAATACAAAACAAAAAAAACAATCCATTTTTCTTTCTAAACAAAAAGATATAGCAAAGGAAATTTTGTTTACATGAGTTGCAAGAACATTATTGTGTGTTAAAGATCACCTATAAGGTCCAGACTATTTTGTTGTCATTAAAACTGCATTTTTTTATAACACTATACTAATGAACAAGGAGGTGTTTCAACTTTGATTTTTGTAAGGAAGCAACAATACAACAAATAACTCTCTTGCACGAGGACATGCAAGTTGATTGACATGGGGGAGATGTTAGGCCCTAGAATTGTTATATTTTTGCCTCCATGATACCTTATTTTACCCCCTTGTTTTACCAATCTTGACCCTTTTAACATGCACTCCCTCATATTTTCGATGCAGTAATGAAGAATTGGGTTTAATGTGTTATTTTAATCAACATTTCTTCGTTTATGTATGATTTCAAAGAGTTTATGATTTTTATGAGTCTCTATATGAGTTATGTAGTTCTTACACCAAAGTTAAAGTATGTATCAATCACTTTATCATTTAAGCTTTCCACATAGGCCAATGCTAGATGGAATTATGAGTACTTGTTTGAGACTATTTTGGAGCTTATATGATAGTCAAAGGCACACTTATCTTTCACTAACCTGTTCTTGCACCAAGTTCAGTTTCTGCACCAAGTACAATTCTTGCACTAATTTCGGGCATGACCTATTAGCACACTTCTGGAAGAAAATCGAGACCTGGTTTTTTTTCCTAATGATATTTTCATGCTCCCATGAGTTAGAATGCACCCAGTTTGTACGGATGGATTTTTAGAAAATAATTAATACTTCAGCCCCAAATTTGCATAGTTTTCAAACTTTCAACTTCCTCTTTGATTTTCGTGCATATGAAGGTGAAACTCAAAAGCTATAGGACATGGGTTTTTATCCTAGTATAGGAAATTGAGTAAGGTGCATGCTATATTCCAAAAGTTGCCATGGTTTGGGATATACGAAGGGTTCTTTGAGGCAAATTTGTAAAAAATTACATAAAACATAGATTTGTAAAAGTATCCAAATAGTCAATTTCATGTGCAATTTCTGAAGCAATAGAGTTGAATCAAAAAATTTCAGGACACAGTACTTGTAAAAAATATGGAATATTAGGGTCCATATGAACAACATTCCAAAATTCATCATGGTTAGGAAGATATGAAAGATTTTTTGGGACCAATTTGTTAAAAATGCACAAATTTCCAGAATTCCAAATCATCCACATATGTGTAGAAAATGAGTTGTTACAACTTAAATTTGTAATGAGACATGTATAAGAAGACCATCCTTGACCTGTGCTAGGGGGATGATATTATTCTAATTTAATTTTGTTGGTTTGGACCTTGAGCATATGGTTGTTCATGTAAAAGACTGATATGATTTACTTTAAAAGCTTCTAATGTCAAGTTTTTCTCCTCACTTCTTGTGCATATTATGATCATTTTTTCTCTATGATTTAAGTTCTTAAACGAGGGCATGAGCTAGACTAGTAGGGCCCACCAGAGCAGTTCAACATCCCTCTATTTGTATAATACTTGTGTGGGTTTGCAGATCTATTTATGGCATGTATTTTGTTATAATATTGGTGTGTCAATAATAAAATTTATTTGTGGGTTTGTTGGATCTATCGATGCCTCTTTTATGTTCTGTTTTCTCCATTAATTCTAGTACTTTGATCTACAGTTGATTAAGTATTGATATCTAGGAAGATCTAGATCAAAGGCGTGAGACTCTTTTTAAAGCATTGTATCTTGTTAATTGTACAACCAAATAACTATTATATTGCAATCATACGTTGTCGCACACACATTTTCTTTTTTTATTTCATTATGATATTGGTCACCTTGGGGTTTTAATTTCATATAGATCTAGTACAATGTAATGTAGTTACTGAAGCATCTTTGAGAGAGCTTCGACCTGTAATCCTTAAGCCATTGTTCGCCGGAGAGTGAAGGAAACTTTGAAAACTTGGAGATCCCTCGTCCCAACACATATATAACATTATTTTTTTCATAGACCTTTAGGATTGTATTGTTACATTGTAACTTGGAGTGGCAAAGAGTATAATAAGAACCTTCAAATCTTAAAGAGTTGATGGCCCTGTCATTTGGCTAGTGTTTAAGACTTGGTCTGAATCTACTTGAAGCTTTTTAAAACTATCAAAAATTTAATAATTACCAAGAAAGAGTCCCACAAATGTTGCTTGGGCATAATATATATCTTTATGATCTCCTTTGGTGTGTGGTGGACTGATATAAGGTAGAAAATGTATACTTGAACTTGTGAGGTTGTGTGTTTAAGAGTTGTGACTACTGAGGACAGTAGAGGGGAAGTTTCATACGGCCATATAGACACTATGTCACCACTTAAACATATTACCTTGCGAACCTATTAGATTTTGGATTGCAATCAGGGTTTAGAAAAGATATAACAATACTTTCTAAATTTCGATGTGAGTTGATTACTTAGATCTGTGTTGAAATTTGATTCATAATTGAAGCCTTGATTCTAGTATTGAAAACCCTAATCATTTAAGATATTAGAAATTTATTGGAGAACTTTTTTTAGACAATTGTGAATGTGAGTCGTCCTTTGGTTCATAGTTGATCATTATAACAAAGGGTATGTTTATTTCATTCCATTTGATTATCTGATTCATTATTACTTTTACCTTTTATCCTTGTAGGCAATGAAACCCATGTACTTTGTTCTTTGAACAACATTGTGAGATCATGCAATTATGATAAGCATTGAATGCAGGAATAGTCTCCAAGAATAGAATTTGTATTTAAGGGCGACACCTATAGTCTTATGTAAAGATATTTTATTGACTTACATTTCAAAAGACATTGGAAGCTTTGTTCTTATTTATTTTTTCATGAGTATGGTTATTGGAGACTTCACTTTTTCAAGTGTGATTTGAATATATTACTTGTAAAGTAGGTTCTAAAGTTGAGAAGGCAATAGATATAGTGAGGTTGATTTTGGTGCACACAATATTTGTTTACTCTGTTGATACATGTGATTGCATTAATAGCACTAAAGAAATATTGAATCATACTACTAGTTTGCACACAGGGTTGAGTAGATTGTGATCTTTTGCTCACACTTAGAATTGAGTGAGAATATAATTTACCGCGGGAACTCGAATATAGGATTTATTTTGAGTTGAGAGTCTTGTTTGGCATTAACATAGCTTGGATTTTCTAGTATATACATATATGTGTTATGTAGTTGACAAGGTAGTCTTTACATTCACTTGATTGATGCTCATGTTTTCTAGATTGATTAATATATGAGTTTTTTCTATGGTTTACTTTTTCAATTTCCAATAATCAGGGTTTTCTAAAAAAAAAATCATAGATTACAAGATTAATGTTTGTGGTTTCATTTATAAAGATTTATTTTGAGTGTAGGATTAGAACAATGATAAACTAATGTAGGAATCCAAAGGCGTGAGCAGTTTCTAGAAAAACTAGGGTTTTCTTTTGTAGGTTGTTGAAGTCTTTCTTTGCATTTCTAGTGTTGCGTCTCGAAGTCTGTGGAATCTGTATTGATGTTAAATGTTGGTCCATTAATATACCCTATACTGCACCCAACAATGTCACCTTTGCTATTGGCCCCTACTTTTGAGACACCATTCTATGTGATGTAACACTTCTCAATTGTGCTGACTTGATTCTAAGTATTTCTTACTAGTTTGCACACTTCACCAAATATGACCCTTACTTGAACTTTTATATCCCCACCAAAAAGCAATGCTACTCTCATTTTTATTCCTTGGCCAAACTATAGATTGAATCCATCTTAGCTAAGGATGATATATGATAAGTACCCTTCCATAAGTGCCTCTACCTTTGTGTTTTCTCTTAAACCACTAATGATCATCACAGACAACATCTAACCTCCCTACCTCCCATCTTTTCCATTAAACCACACAAATATGTTCCTTCTCATCATCGTTCCCCAATCATATCCACTGCTATCATTTTTGCAATGAGTACTATCATATTTTTTCTATTGAAACTTTCTATGAAGTTTGATCTTGGCTTATATAGTAATGAAGATAGTGATTTCCAAACCACACTCCCTAAGCATAAGAATGAATTGCAAGCAATTATCAACAAAGAGGAGGGATGAACAATTTAAAACACTTGCAGGGAAGCTCATTTCACACCTATCAACAATATACAAGTGGTACAATTCTAGTGAGATCCCTTCAAACAACCACATAGATGCCAAGTACACAACAAAACTAGTTCACTCAATAAATGCACCATCCATTCCATTATATTTAGTAAATGACGTCCAAAGCATTTCAAATCTATGATAAGTGTTTTGGAGCAAAATATTGTCGACAAATAGGAAACCAAAGGATCCACCATTAGTTTCTTTAATTTCAAGGTTGTTATTCATCATGAAATATTGGAGAATGTTTTTATGGTTACTTATGACAAGCCCAAGAAAAAGGAGTTTATAGCATAAACGTAAAATGAGCATTCCAAATGTTGGAGGCTTTTTGCTTGGACAATGAGAATAGAGCAGATAATGTATCCACTTTAATTGATAGAAAGGGTAATGTTTTCCTAACGTCTTCTTAGAAATCATATGATTCAATACTACAATGGGAAGTGTGGTTCATTTTTGAATTGGAAGTAGTCAATATGTCCATCACACTTAATGGCATTGTCTCAATTTCTTTTGTTAAGCCATATTTTACTCAATACTTAGTTTAAGCGCCAATTATGAAGACAAGGATCTTGAGTTTTGTTATTAAGATGATATAGGTGGAGATTATTGCCCTATTTTTTGTTGTCATTCATCCTTTTACCCTTGGTCTAGCATTTGTTTCTTAAAAATATATTAAAATATTAAAATAATAAGGAGTTTCCAGAAGAAACTTTAACTTATTGAGAAAAAATAATTAAACTTATTTTTGAAAAAATCAAATGATAATTCAAAGAAAATTAGTCCACTTTTTAACCCTTTTTCAGAAAAGAAAATTAATGTTAAAATAAAGAAAAGAAAATTAATGTTAAAATAAAAAGATGTTGGAAATTACATAAAACTTTGGATTTAAAAGTTTCGGGCATCTTTTTCTAAAATTTGAAAAAACTGTAAACAAAGACTTAATTTAAAACACAGATAAATCAGTTAAGTGGGATTGAAATTTGTCCACTTTTAGTTAACTTCACATTAAAAAAAATAAATTATAATATATTAAAATAAATAAATAAATAAATAAAAATAAAAGGGTGCAAAATCGCGATACTGACAGCATAAATTATAATATTAATTACAGCATATTGAAATGAGACTGACAGATAGAAAATTAACTAGCATTTCATATATTAAAATAAAAAGAAGGAACTAGTCAAACTTAACAATTAGGTAATTAAGATTGCCCATAAAGCTAAGACGACGTTTATACATAGGAGATAGGTTTTCATATCACAAAGATAATCTCATATGATTTTGATTTTGAGTGCGCTGCTTTCTTACTCTGTGTGTGAGTCCAAACAGCAACAGCCGTCGATATATAGCGTTTGTCCAACGTCATGGTGTCTTCTGGTTCATGGCAGCACCACACCATGGGATCTCCCGCGGGTGCGCAGCAGAAGAGAGGGAGGGGCAGACCTAGGAAGGTGGTGGATCCCACCACCACATCTTCCGCGGGTCAGCAGCAGAAGAGAGCGAGGGGCAGACCTAGGAAGGTGGTGCTTCCCCGGCCCACGAGATCTCCTGTGGGTCCGCCGCAGCAGAAGAGAGGGAGGGGCAGACCTAGGAAGGTGGTGGTTCTCCCGCCTACGAGATCTCCCGCGGGTCCGCCGCAGCAGAAGAGAGCGAGGGGCAGACCTAGGAAGGTGGTGCTTCCCAGCACGGGCGCCGGCGCCAGTGGTTGTTCAGTGAGAGGTCATGCCGTGCAGGGAGACACAAACAAAGAGGCGGATATGGGCTTTGCGCAGGTAACACACAGAAATCAACATGTTCCTGCTTCCGTGCAAGGTGAGTCTTTTTAACATTAGGTATTACAATCAATATTTATGGTGTTATTGATTTATTAATGTTTAATGGTTATATATGTTCATTAAGGCATCTTTAAGTCCACTGCAAATTTTATTGTAGATTCTTGGAATATTTGAAAATCAGATAAATATGAAAATCTGCCATCCACTTAAGTTCAAAGTATTCACTAATGTAAAATTAAAATCAGAATATCAAAATTGAATCAAAATATCAAACAATTTTAATTTTGTAAAAAAATTAGAATCAATATATCAAATAAAGTTATGATTTGCAAAAAAGAAAAGAAGAAGTAAAAAAAAGAGATAGCTTTTATACATTAATTTGGTCTTTACTAACTGTCGCCTGGATTATTATTATCAATATATCAAACTGCTGCTGTGATTTTACAAATAAAAGTTTTATACATCTAAGTAATCCCAGGATTTTGGTGCAGTCGGACATTCGAATACAATCATGGACTCAATCTCGCAGCAGTTTCCAGGTTTTCATCTCTATGCTCAGCTGTTGCAGAATCCAGGTCTCTCTTCGCTGCCTTTTATCCAGCAGAGTCTAGCAATGTTGCTCCATAACGCTTCATTGCAACAAAATGTTTCTACTACTGCTCTTTCTTGGCCCACACAAAGGTTCATTCCTGCAGTTTCAGCATCGGCCTTGCACCATCCTAATCCCATCCAACCCTCTAACCAATCTTAGAGAAATACTTCCAGTGTTCCAAGGGTTTCTCCATCGACCAACCCCTCCAAGGATTAGGAGTGGTTTTGAATCACTGTTACTCTGCTCTAACCTTCTGGGATCTGGACTCCACGAATACTTCAAGCGTTTAACTATTTTATGCTAAAAGTGTAAGTCATTCTCCAAGGAGCGCGGAACTATCTTATGTGAACCTTTTGTATTAGTTCACTTTAACTTAACTTACAGCTGGTTCTTGACTCAAATTTTTCTATTTATGTAGTCCTGGAGACAGTTTTGTTCAGCAATTAAATATAATCTTTTCTAATACATCCAGTGAATTGGATTTGAGTGTAATATTGTCCTTTTACTTTTACGGACATGGCATATCATATCATGGCAACAATATTTTTAAATTATCTCAATACCAATACACTATTTTGCTAATCTTCACGGGTATAGATTTATGCAAACATATTATTTTTGGGACAATGGTATTTTATAGATCAGGTAGAACTAGTAACATGTCATTATTGAAATATATAAAGGTTTAGGATTTTTAAAGAAATTTTAAAAATAAATATATAATTTATTGTATGTTTTACATAGGAATTTAATGGTTAAGAGTATGTGTTTTTTTAAGAGATCACAAGATTAAAAAGAAAGAAATAGAGTATTTGTCTTGTAGATTTAATTAAAAAATTTATTTTTTATTAATTTTTAAAATATGTTAATTGAATTTAATAATAAAATAAAGTGCTAGCATTTAGATTTTTATTCCATTTTTTTAATACATTAAATTTATAGAAATGTGTTCTTTTAAAACTTTTCAAAAAGAATTATCTTAATTATATTATTATAATGCCAAGTAAAATAAATATAAATATATTAAATTTTAGATTTTTTTTAACCATTAATATAAAATAAAATAATGGTATGAACATAAAATTATTATATGAATTATAAAAGGTAACTTTAATAGAATATAAGTGTAATTTAAATTAATGAAAATAAGATAAGTAGATTTTAGAAATTTTCAATTAAAAAAATTTAATAATTTTGTTAGTGGTTTGGTGAACATTTTGTTTTTCCAATTGTCTGGGTTCAAGCCTTTACAGACATGTTGTAATTGGCTAATTTGTAACATTTATGAAATAGTTGTATTTGGTGTAAATAAAATTAAATACACAGGCATAAGCCCATAGCATGCTTCAAGTTTTTCAAGTCTAGAGACATTTGTAACATTTATCAAATAGTTGTATTTGATGTAAATAAAATTACACACACCTATATATATATATATATATATAGAGAGAGAGAGAGAGAGAGAGAGAGAGAGAGAGAATGCTTAGGTTACTCAAGTCACTAGAGACATATTCTAATTGATACATTTGTAATATTTATGAAATAGTTATATATATGCCCATAACATGCTTTAAGTTGTAGTCCAAAAATGAATTTTTATATGAACAATCCCTATTTTAGTGTTTGATTTCCTTATTTTATGTGAAAGAGAATAAAAAATACTCTGTAACAACCACCAAAGATGACCTTCAATATTAAAAAATGGTTTGATAGATCATGTCTTGCAAAATTAATCCATAAAGATTTGTATCTAAAATATAGAAATGAAGAGGTGTATGTTAATTAAGATGATGCTTTCGGTGGAGCCAAGAATGATGATAAGAATTGCTTCTTCATTAAAAAGAAGAAAAAATATTGAAGGTTAATTTAATGAATAAAACATTTGGCTTTCCATACTAAGAAACTAGACTAGAGATAGAAGAATAGAGAGTCTACAGTGACATTTGAATTCCACAGAATTGGACAAGCTAACAAAATTAAATATAAAATCTGAAAATAAAGTGCCAATAAGCCTAATCGGAAAAAACATGGAAAGCCAAAGAATAAAACCATATACGAAACATTAGCATCAAGAAGGCAATGAGGTTGGTAGTACTAGCCCAGTGGAAACTAATACAACAATATTCATCGACAAGAAGACATTACAACAATAATTATCATAGTTGATCATGTCATTAAAGGGGCTTTGAACCCATGTGAAAGATAACAACCATTTTGTATAACCCTCAATCTAACCCCAATTGAAAGATATCTAAAAATAAATAGACAAGAAACCATTACAACAATAATTATCAGAACTCATCATGTTACTAAAGGATATTTGAACCCATGTAAAAGATAACAACTATTTTGCATAACTACCCAAACTAACCCCAATTAATACATATCTAAAAATACATATAGGTGTGAATAATGTATTATTTTTTTAAAAATTATATAGATAAGAAATTAAGATGAAAGTGAAGATTGATAAACTAACCATTTATTTATTAAATATGACTAAAAAAATTCTCTTCAACTTTCTTTCTTAAAAGAATTGGAATGAACGTCAGGGTCTCTAAACTAGAAAATTCCTAGCTTGATAACGCAAAGTTGTGATGGAGATATTCGAATTTTCAGTTTTTTACTTTTACTATGAAGAAAAATTCAATATTTTTTTATGATCACCTAATAAAATATATAAGTAATAGTGTTAAAGAATATTAAAAAATATTATTATCTTTTCTCATATTTAATTTTATATAATTAAAAAAAAATGATGATGATGATGATGATGGTTAACGTCCACTGAGACTAAAAATTGGTCTTAAATATAAATAAATCTTGATATAAAAAATAATAGAAATGAACAAAAAAAACAATTCCACTAAATAATATTAAAATTAATAAATTTAATAATAATTTATATCATTTACCATTTTAATAAATAAGTTTTTTTTTAATTAATAATTTTTGATAAACAATTAATTTTTTAAACAAAATTTTGAAATTTTTTATTAAAAAAAAATAATTAATTAAAACTAAATCAATTATTTAACTTTTCTCCTATCCATTTAAATTTAAAATGAAATTAAACTCATTGCACTTCCTATAACATTTATTACATGTACGGTATTAAATGTAATTGTACAGGATGCATAGCCCTAAATGGTGCTCCAATTTAGCTAAGATGATAAATTTTTAGTGAAAAATATTTAAATTATACAGAAATGGATTCAGCACTATTTAAAAGAATCTCTGAGTACCCAAAAGCTTCTGGAACGTCTGATTACCCAAAAACCTGAAGTTTAATAGCTAGATTTAAAAAAAAAAAAATCATCAAAATTTCTATGGTTTTCCGAAGGAAAATGTTACCTGTTCTAAGCGTCAAACTGCCGGTGATCGAAAATCATGCTCCATCCTTCGCTTTGAGTGGTTGGGAAAAAGGCGCGGTGAGGTTATAATTTTTTTGGGTATAGAATAGCAACTTCAAACCTGGTTATTTGTATTCAATAATTTGTTATTAAAATTATAATATATAAAATTAGTTAATAATCAATAATTTGTTATTAAAATTATAATATATAAAATTAGTTAATAATATACATTTAGATGTTTAAAATTTAATATAGTTTATTTTTAATAATATTATATAAATTAATATTATTAAAAATTTAAGTTATATTAGTGAATTAAATAAAATTACCGGTATAAAATTATTTTTTTGAAAAAATTAATGTCTACCAGGTTTTGACTTATATACAAATAGCTAAATACTAGTAAATAACTCTTAAGTTTCAATTAACTAGCTAATTAGCTATGAAATATGTAAACACGAATAAGCAATTTGTTAGTCTCAATTAACTAACCATGCAATAAAGTTAGTCTCGATTAATTAACCAGCCACAAGTGAAGTGGACTAAGTTGCATGCATAGCAAATCTTAGTTAATTAGTAATGTAAAAGCTAAAATCTCATGGACTAAAGAGCATACATGCATAACAATCGTTACTTAAGTAGCCATGAACATTTCAAAGTTGAGTGCTAGGGATGTATGTAGAATTGGACTCTACTTAAGTAAGTGAACTACAACCTATGCATTTTGAGTAGGAGCACTGCATGTCTAGAGGATAATATTATAAGGAAAAATAGTTAGCCATATATAAGTTTATAAGGAAAAATAGTTAGCCATATATAAGTTTAATTATCTCGTGGATTTATTTTATTTTATTTTCATATTTTAATTGGATGAGAATATAAGATTCTTCCTATATCTATGAATAAGATTTTGAACTAATATATATTTTTATATTTATTTCTTTTGTTTATTTTCTTTATAGAATTAATAAAAATGGTTCTATAAATGAATATTTACATTGATATTTATAAAAATTCTTTTTTCTTTTCTCAAGAAAAAAATTTAAGAATTTTATTAAAGTTAATAAAATTACATAAGTATAATATCACTAAGGGTATTTTCATCATCCATGTTGGGTCAAAAAACGAAAAGATATAGAGGTCTAAGTCAAAAGAAAGAGTGGCTAATAAAAAAGGAGTCAAAAGCTACAAATTTTTTTATTGCATTGACTACATTTGGAGAGGTTCCACACCACCATTCATAGGAACATAGTCCAAAAGATTATCCACCACACTATTTATCAATAGAAAAATTTCATAAACTAGAATTTACTTCCTGGAGCATTCCAAAAATTCAGTAAGTATCACTATAGAAGTCTTTTAGAAGTTTATGTCAAAAAATAGATAGGATCCTGAACTTAAGATTCATGAAAATAAGTAAAAGTTGTTAGTGTTAGCACTATGTAATTTCCTTCGGCTGTAGGAAGAAAACCTAAAGGTAACCACAAACCATTTGCAAAATTGGAAACTAACCCTTCCAACCCCATAGAGGGTTCTCTCTTTCAACTTAGTTACTTAAGATTGGTTTCAAGGAAGAACAATGGCTAGATATTTGGCAGATAACATAGTTTATAGGTGTGGTGGCAGGGCGGAGAGAAATCCATTGGGCATGGAGTTAGTAAAAAATTGAGATCAATGACGTGGTGGATGTTCCGTGAATTGGAAAAAGTTGTTCAAAGGCAAGATAGAAACACTTCCTTATCCAAATTAATAGTTGAAGATGTGAGAAGAATAAATAAAGTAGATAACCATCTCAAGGCATCAAACAATGGATGAACCTTAAAATGATTATGGCAGAAACGACATATAGAATGTCTAAATGATTGCAACATAGCACCATTAACTAGATGAATTCTAAAACAAGTTTTCATTTAAACATCATAGGAAGAAATATAACACACACAAAATAGGAAACACTCACATAAGAGAGCTGAATCACATGAATCTATGAAAATATTTAACTAGGTACTTCTAATCCACCAATTTCATTAAAACTTATAAAAAACTACAATATGCACAGTGTTCTTTCCTCTCCAATTTGACCAACCATAACCATTTTCCATGTCTTTACATCATTATATACAAATAGGAATTCGAATTACCACTCTAGGTGGTCGAATTCACTTCATAAAAGTTGAATGGTCCAGATGCAATGCATCTTTACTTGCTATGCAGAAAAAGCAGAAATTGCTATATGAAGACTAATACAGTTTAGAAACATCAACCAAGTTGGAAATTATCGACACATGACTTTGAACTTAAAACTACATGAATTTATACTTATCTACACTTATCCAATAACCAAAATGTTGGGAATGGGATCCCCCAAGGATAGTTTTGGGGCTAAAAGCCCATGTTTTGGGTCAAATTTTGTAATAAAGTTGTATAGTCTCCGCATTTTGTGGTCGCGGAGCGCGAAGGTGTCATGAGTCATAAAGGATTGTCGCCCTTATTTTGTAAAGTGTAAAGTTGTAAAGATCTACCCATGGTCCGCGGACCATGGGATTGTATAAAAGAGCTAAGTAAGTAAGCTCTAAGTAGTTTTGAAAAAAGAAAGAAGTCTTGAGTGATAAGGAGGGAGTCCTTAGAAGTCTAAGTTTCGGATCTTCACGTAGGTAGAGGCTTTGCAGCTGAGTGTGTAGAGGCCTAGGGTGGAAGTTCACAACTGAGTTCGCGAATCCCTGCAGCTGTGTGCACAGGGTAGATAGAGTATGTAATCATCTGAAGATATCAATATAGAGAAGTATTCTACAAATTCTGTCTTTGTTTCCTGTTAATGCATCTTGTCATATTGTGTATGAATTTCATTTACAATGCTTATGTAATGTGCGAATGTATGTAATTACATTGGTTAATCGAACGCAAGTAAGGATATCTATTTACGCGACGCTAACCGTGATCGTTTAATAAGATAAGTAAGACACTTAAGATAATTCGAGAATCTGCACAATACGCTGCCCTAGCAGCACGAAAGTACTTGAACCGTAGATTAGGGCTGTGCGAAGGTCAATCGTACCCCTTCTCGGAGGTACTGAAGGGCGGAATAAAGGGCTAGACGGATAGAGCCCTCGAACTTAACGACCTGCGTGAAAGTAGGAACAGAAGGAATAAATTGACATCATGACCATCTCAGAGTGCGGAAACTTGGTTCCAACATCCCCCCATACTACTTCGGGTGATACTTTGGTCCTCGCTTCGCGGGCTAATGCCGAAAGGGCCAATAGTGTAGGGATTTGTTTGGCTAACTAACGTTGAACCTGGGTCAGGCCCCACATAGCCAATAAATGATGTCGTTGCTGGGACCAAAATTAGCTTAAGAGATGTGTAATGTCATATCACTGGAATCCAACTAAGAAAGAGATCGGAGACTAGTTGGATAGGAATATCTGTTGAAAAATGTGCAACAAGAAATGTTAAATTTAGAATGTGCTAAAAATAGACCTGCTAAAAATAACATGTCTAAAAATAGCAGTTTGGCCAGTGAGGTCATTGGCCACATTGGGTGAGAGGTGAAACTGCTAAAAATAGAAAGTTCTAAAAATAGCATTTCTGGGTCCCTTCCTATTTGTAGCAATCCCTAGTCTATCTATTGGAAGTAAAATTAATTTTGGTCTTAACAGCAGTTGGAAATATTATTTAATTAATTCAGTTGAGTTAATTAGTTAAGGAAATTTGAATTTGAAGTCTTTATGAGCATGCACATGAGTTGTCCCACTGATTGAGGAATTTATCCTTAATTTCCTCCACTGATTGAGGGAATAAGTATGAGTTCTATAATGAGAGAATCAGTTGACTTAGTTCTAACTAGTCAAGTCCAGTTAGATTATTTTAACAAGTTGTTAAAATAATGAAATATAGTTTGTTAATGCTTGCATGCATGTGACAACTATTATTTTAGATAACTGAGGATTCACTCATGGATAACCATTGCATGTCAGTTTTGTCAGTGACCCAGTGGAGATCAAATGTGGGACAATGTACTATCAGATGCTTGGATATTTCTAGTAAGTATTCCTTGCATGGAGAAGGATCTATTATAGGAGATTGGAGGACTTGTGGCCTATATATTGAGGCCTAGGTAGTCCATGATTTTCATCTTCTGATTGAAGATCATCAGAGTACAGAGAGAGTAGGATAGCTATTGAGCTGATTCTTTTTGTATGTTGAAGAGGATTTCCACTTGATTGATAATACATGGTTGGGGTTTTATGCTGGTGCTTTCCCCTGGATATATCTTGTGTTATGTGTGATTATTTCTCTTGATCAGTTATGCATGTTTCTACTTGATGGTGCTCATGAATTCGATTATGCTTCTGCTTAATTTTTTGTAGAAGTAGAACAAGTATTATGCTTTAGGGCATTGCATATATCGGTTTGTTCTACAGGTGAAATTTCTACAATATCCACGAATTCACGCCATAGGAGAATAGAAACCCGCGACTAACAAAGGAACATTGGCTAGATAAGTACCTATATACAGAGATCCACCAGATCCTTTTCTGTTCCTTTCCGGTTGAGCTATACGTGTGGATCACGAAGCTAGCAGATAGCCAAGGAAGGTGGAGACTTGACAGTCCGATTGTTTGGACCTCGGAGTTAGTGCAGAGATTGGAAGCATTTGAGGATAAGATCGCCTATGTTGTCAATCATTGGCTTGATTGCATCATAGGAGGATTTGTGACTGAATTCGCGGTCGATACCTCAGTCAGCTACAGCGAGGCAGAGCGCCGTTTTTTCAAAGGTTCGCGAGGTAAGTACTTGAAGTCTTTGAATACCCAGATTACGATGTTATTGTGTGAAAAACAGGTTATACAGCTACCTTGATGTTCGAAGCTACGTGAAGCGAAAAGACTTACAAAAAGGAAGGAAGTGTTGATGCCTCGAAAATCGTTTCTTCAACATGGGGGAAAACCACCTGGTCTGGACCTTGGTTGGCAACTCCTTTTTCGTTTGGAGTAGTGGCTCTGACTGGGCATAATGGGACCAGTTTCCCAATCTATTTAATGGTTGTGCTAATGGGGTGATATATGATGTTTTGGAGTAATGTTTAAGCTAGAAGTAATCTAATCTAAACTAATAATCACATGCATTTTATCCTAATTTAAACAATATCTAATTATAACTATGCCCTAGAGTAAATTGATGTATGCAATCTACAATGATGTTTGAAAGAAATTGATAATAAAGATCATTCAATTGCGATGAGAAATGAATTTGTTTTAACAATAATCGTTTCGTATAAAAAGTTAGCTGAAACGATTGTGAAAGATATATCACATAAGGAATTATTCATGTATTCAACATAAAATACAAATCATCCCCAAGGGTTAGCTCAACTGGTCAAATCAGTGCCTCACCAATCGGGAGGTCACAGGGTCAATTCTACCCAAAGCCCTTGGGGTTAGGCCTAGTTATTGGCTGCGAGGCTCGATTCCCTTCGGGGTTGATCAGCTCAGATATTTCTGTGGACTTAGTGGAAGCCCAATGACCAAGGTGTCCATGAACCACACCAGGAAAAAAAAAGAAAAAAAAGAAAAACCATAAAATATAGATCATCATCATACAGAAGTGCAATAATGACAACCAATATTCAAACTTTCATACATAAACAACTTGAAAAGAAATCATTGCTTGATACATAAGTAAAAAGAATTACGAGATACATGTACCATTTATAATATGTCCTACTCATGTGCTTCAGCAATATTGATCTACTTTCAGTCCATTCAACACCATATAAGAGTAAAAAAGTGAAATTTCAGTAGAAGATGCTAAATCAGATAGTTCCATTAATTTCACCATAACTTCCTCAAAGGGACAGAAGTGCATGTTTTGAAGATTGTTTCTGATAAAATTTCTGGACCCCTCTATAAATGCATGAGAGGGGTTTAAATACTTAAACTATAGAACTAAAAATAGATTATTACAAAAATAGTTGAGGAGGTTTATACGACCTTCCTCAAAGTATGCAAAATAAAATCAAAATAGAAACGAACATGGTGACTAGCTATCCTGCATTTGATTCTTCAGATTGCACATGTCCATCATGTGCTTGAGCTGTGTTGGTTGGTCGACTTCAGCTTTCAACTGTCTAGTGAATACGACGTCAGTCAGTGCTGGCGCCATTTTCTCTGTAGAAGTGGTTAGACATCGCAGGGTCATCCACTGTCTGTGAGGTTTTACCAAATGTCGCCAATATGCTTCCCAGTTTAACCTGGTCATTTGCCTTATTTCTTCTGTTTTTTCTTCTGTTTCCTGTTTCCACTGTAGTTCAAGTTGTTTCACATTAGGAAGAAAACCTGGAATGGATTCTGCCACAAGGTTGGCGCTATGTAAATTTTCATTGACATTTTCTATGACATTGTTTGCTGCTGCTGCCACGTCTGTTGTTGCCTTTTCTACCTCTTTAAGCCGAGAATCCCAGTTTGCAAATAAGATTTCTTTATGCGACCCTTCTAGTTTAGGCAAGTCGGCTTTTCTCCCCTCTTCTGTATTCTGCCAGGTTATGAAGTCAGAGACCTTTTTAAAGATTTCATCATATTCAAGTCTCATTTCCACGACTTGAATTGTCAATTTGTCGCTTGTTTCGCAATAAGAGTTCCATTGCTAAATCTTCTGGCATAATAGTTATTTTTGGTGCATTAGATGGGAGTTAAGGCTGAGCACTTTGATAATAAACTGATCAATTTTTGGATCATCTTTGTGTAGATCAGTTATTCCTTGTATTTGGGCTTCCTTCTTTGCTATGCTAGTTTGATATTTTATTTTCATCTGCTCAAACCCCTGTTGTAGTTTAGCTAACTGTATCTCTACCTGCTAGTCACATTTTGCTTGCTGTAATTGTTGTTCAAGCGACAAAATTTTATGTTCTTTTTCTTTAAGCAACATTTGCACCTCTGTTTCTTTGTCGATGGTCACTGTAGCATAGGCACCTGCAAACTGTGAGAGTCTAGTAAGATTGGCAGGCGGGTCTATGGGTGAGTCTTTCCAGAGAACATCCATTGGTTCATTATCAGGGGTAATAGCAGCAGTAGAGTCAAACTTCCTTTTCTTCCTTTGTCTTTTAACAATGGCCTTATGTTGTGGGCTATAAAACACATCTAGAGGGGGAATCTCCTCTATTCTCAAAAAAGTTTCAGAGGTGGGGGTAACAGGGATGTGTTCTACCTCTTGAATATTTATAGTCTCCTTTGCTATAATTTCCTGAGTTGTTTTCTGTTGTGGAGTTTGCAACTCTGGTGTTTGTTCCTGTGTGTTGAGCCTTTTATTAAAATTGTCCCATTCTTCCTCTAAATCAATTACCAGTGGTTTTATTGGTTGTGTGGAGGCGACATGGATTTCAACCCATTTGCTGGCTAAAGTTTCTTCAGCTATCTTCTATGTAGATTGGGTTGTATTCTTTACCGACTCCCTGCTTCTACTTTTCCCATTTTGTGATGACTTCTCCGATTCCCTGGTAGATTTCTCTTGGGATTCTGCTCTAGAATCGGTTTTATAATTTTCTTTGGAGTCACCTTATATACTTACACTGGGAGTAGGCTCCCTTATTGGTTCAATCAATAATTGGTCCAAAGGGACCTTTGATAGTCTCCTTTCTCTGTAGCTGTAAAATTTTTCAAGATCTTCACGGTCAAAAAGTAATTGTGCCATATGCTTCACCTTTGTGAAGGTGTTTTTCTGCAAAAAGATGTCATCAAAGGCATCTTCCTCATTACTGAATACTTTTATTTTCACCATAGTGGTAAAATATTTGACAGTGTCGAATGGGTCATATTGCCTTCCAAGGAATTTAGGTAATTGTAGAAATAACCTATTCTCTGCTTCTTTAAATGCATGCCCTAGGTCCTGTAATGCAAATGATCCACACTGTAAAGGGAATGTAGGCTAGATGGCCTTTTTTTATTCCTTTAATGTCTTGCTCATCCCTCCCTCACTAGCTGTTTGATAGGCTATCTCTCTAGCCATAAATTTGTCCGGAACATGGTATGTGAGGACATGGGGGGAGGTGATGTTGCCAAATACCCTGATATACATAAATGTCTCCTCCCCAAACCATCTGGCCATTGGGAGGATATCTACTTCAGCTTCTTGGGAAAACCTAGGGGCATCTCGGTTATAAGGCTGCTTGTGAATAGGGAGCATAACTCCATGAAAAATCTTGAAAAAATGTAGTTGAAAGTTGGATTCCCACATGTCTTTATGGTATAATATGTGAATGGGAAGTGGCTTTTGAACACTCCACTTCCATCCCATGACAGGGAATTTCAAACTGAAACAAATTGCATCCATTACATAGGCGCTCATAAAAAGTGGAGGCTAAACCCTCGAAGCAACACTTCTTTTCCTTCTATACTCGATTATTGTTCTTGCTAAATTGTCAGATAAAATTTGTGCCCAATTCATTACAGTTGTGTTATCGGCTGCATCTATTAATGGCAACCACTCTAGGGATAATTTAGTACTATCGGGTTTGCCAAATAGTCTACATAGCATGGCCTCTGCAAAACTAAGGGGGACAAATAGACGAAGTAGTGTACATACCGCTTTTGTCTTTCTTGATTTTGTCCTCATTATTTGACTAGGTCTGAGTGTAGTCTGCTGGGTCGTCATTCTCTTTGGAAAACTTCTCGACGAATTTCCTGTTGTAGATTACTTGTGGCTCTGGTAGGTGATACATAAGCCGTAGGTTGTCTGGGGTAAAAGATCCCATAACATCTTGACTTCTTGTCTTGAATTCTCTGTCTGAGATGTCAGCTTCATCAATAACCCATTTAACCATGTCGGTATAAGGGATTATCTTTGGGTGTGCAGCTATGCGGTGCAAAAATGAGCATGATGTCTCAAACATGGAAGTGTATGAGGAATCACATCCGTCAACTATAATATTCATTTCCAGAATCCTTGGTTGCTCTTCCTCTAGTATATTATACATGGCCTCCCATGTAGAGTTTCCTCCCTCTTTGTTGCATGTAGTATTTGTAAACAGAGGAGTAATTTCTGACTTCTCAGAGACAACTGGCTTGCCTTTCTTCACCATTGCTTTCAACGATTTGCTCTGTGGATTTTCCCTGAAAGTGAAGAACAATAGCTATCGGATACAAAAAGATGATAATGAACATAAAATGAAATAATGAAGATAACTTGTAAAGGTTATAAAAGGAGTTTTATTCGAATGCATGTAAGAAGATATCAGATCACACTAAATGGCTTTTCACACATAAATGTAGTTATCTCTTACTAAATGCCCACTAATGCTTCGCTATCCCTTAGCTTTAAAGCTCATAAATGCCTGCATCATAAATCAGGAAGAAAGCTTCTAGGGTGGCGAGCCTTTGAACTGCGATAATGGCGATTTTGCGATTTGCGATATCACATTATTCCTTTTCGATTTTCTTACCTTCTCTTGTGTTTCTGCGAGATGCGAGATGTGAGCCGCTCGTTTATCATTTCAAAACGTAGCTACTTGTCAGGTTTTTTTTTTATGTAAAAGACCCTTTATAATGAGTTGTGGACCTAAACATTTGTTCGTGATACATTTAAGGAGTGGGTCCAGGTCTTGATTGCATTTCACAATATCGGCTGATGGTAAGTTTGCGGTGTTCCTTTGAATGCTCGAAATGCGATGCGATAAAGGTTATAGCGCCATCGCAATTTCACATCTCACATGTTTTGAGATAACCTTTTTAAGGCAGGTCCTTTATAAATGGAAATATGTGATGCATGACTCAACTTTTGAAGAAAAAGCTTAAGGACCTAGTTTATGTCAGAAATATGATAGTTTCGAGCATAGAGTCCTCTTTCAATCGTTTTTTTACTTGATTTGGAGGGTTAGAAAGGTATTTTGATGATGCTTAATCATGCTATATGTGGGAAGGAGAGCATTTAGTAGTTCTTTTGAAAAGAGGGGGTTTGATTGATATCTTGATTTATTCCAAAAATAAAAGAAATGCCTAAATGCTAAGTTTGTTTTTTGGATGGATTTTTGAAAGGGTCCCCATTTATTAACGTAATATTAATACTACCATTAATAAATGGGGGGTTGTTGAATAGCACAACAATTGTCGATTCACTTGGAAGAACCAGTTATCTTTGAGAGTTTTTTTAAATTTCTAAGACTTCCAAAATAAAGATAGTTTTGAAAATAAAATAAGTTACATGGAATATAATGTAAGTAATACTGCTCATTATCAATAAAACAACATCTACTTAGCTATCGTTCTTTTGATTATTCTTTTCTCATAAGAAAGTCACGTTGTCTACATCAGTCATTACTTGGTTTTTTAAACATAAAATCAAGGAGACTCTCCTCATATCAGTTTTTGGTATACTCAGTTGTCGTAGGTAGAGCACTTAAATCAGAATGCAATCTTAAAGATAAGCTCGTTTGTATGCTTATTTCTTTCTTTATTTTTTGAAGTAATTCATTCTTCCTTCAACTCTTCATATTTTATCTCTTACAGGACAATGTTGTTATAGACAATTTTGTGCCTTGCAGCATCAGGCATGAATTGTCAATAATCCAAGGGATCCAAAGTTCCTAAACATGATGTTCCTACCCCTAGAGGAACAAGGTCAGCAAACCAACAGCTCTCAGATCAGTTCTCCACCTGAAAACACTCAAAAACAAGCAATCCTGAAATCAAAGCAGGTGCTCCACTAGGCTTCTGCGCTGAAACACAACTCCTCCATGGTGTACCTACGTTGCAAAGCAGGTAGAACAAAGGCCACCTGCGTTGAGCGAGATTGGACAAGTGGCACACTGAGTCATTGCTCCAAAAATGACACTTGGATCAGGGATTTCGCCTTGTGATGAGTCAGAGGCTCTGTTTCTCCAAGTGGAAGCAAGGTTCTCCAAGTGGACTCAAGAACTGAAGATCAACTAAAGAGAGAGAGGACACAAGGCAGCTACACATCAGTTGCAAGCTGACTCATCCTTTCTCAATTCATCTATATATTGAGCTCTCTCCTATGAGCTCTGGAGGCTGGAATTTTGTGCAAAGTAATGATATGCTGTTGGTTTCACTATAGAGCTATTGGGTGATTGCTTGAGGGAGGTGAAGAGGAGAAATTCTTTCTGCTGGGAGGTGTTGCTGGATTAAGGCCTTCAATGGTTGTAACTCTCTCAGAACCTTTACTTCTTCATTAATAAAAGCTATTGAGGTTCTTCTATATGCAGTTGTTTCAATGATGTTTTGTGATAATTGTATATTTGATTTATGCTAATCCGTGAATCAGTTATGATTGCATGCTTCTTGTTGTTTCCTTCTTTGTCATTTTGCAGGATCTCATTGTAGCTGGGCCAGCAAAAGAGCAAGGAGTCGGGAGCAAGCGATAAAAGAGAAGAGTTTGGATTCGACATTAAGCGCAAGGCAACGGTTAGTGCATTTCCTCACTCTCTTTTGCTTTCATAAAGAAGTAAACCTTAAGTAGTTTACTTTACAGTTGTTGCTGAGGTACTATCACCCTTAGAGTGGGATAGGGTCATCCGAATCGGATACTTTTCCCTACAACAAACTGGCGACTCCGCCGGGGAACATATCTGTTTGATTGTTTGTAGTATTTTGCTATTCATTTCCTGAACAAAAGAGTACCAAATCGAAAAGCTTTTGACTATATCAAAAGCGAAGTAGAGGGCAGCTACTCTAGCTCATTTCTGAGCATGTTCATGATTTGAAGAGCTGATCTACAAGGATCCTTGTAAGCTCTTAGTGATAGCTTTTCACCTTCCTTGTCATCCCTTATTGTGTGCTTGACTGATTGCTTCTGATTTGAGCAAAAACTGTGCATTTTTTAGAAAATTGTGACCCGGAAACTGAGAAAACGCAACTTTCGTTTTCCAAAGCAGGTAGTACACAGGCTACCTGCTTTGCAACGCAGGTCCCGAAGGGGCTACCTGCGCTGAGAGCCAGACTGGCTGTGCAACACCTGCGTTGGCCCAATTTTGCCTTGTGCAGTTGGGGTTTCCTCCCTTTTTCTTGCCTGTTTTCACTATAGTTTTTGCAGCAAGTTACCAGTCTTGTACCTGTTCTGAAACCAACATTACTTGCCATCATTCCGCCTCTGTTATATAACGAAATTGTACTTGTTCTTTTGTATTTCTTATTTCATTTACAATTTCCCATAACGAAGAGTAAACTAGTCTTGCTTTGGCCTCTTAGATCTGAACCTGTGTTAGGCATTTTGCTGGTCTAAAGAGTTAGCTTGTTTGCTGTCCATAGCTGATTAGTCATTTTACTTTCGTCATTATGGTTTGATTTCATGTATTTCCAGTGATTAAACAAGTAAATCTTAAGGTGTCTTTTGATTTTGGACAAGCTTGTTTACTTTCGCTTTAAATCGAAATCAAAGTTATATAACAACTTTCTTTTTGTAATACATCAACATTAAGAAAGGGAAAAGAAAATACATGCATTGTGCATTTTGCATTTGAAAAAGTTTGCATGATGATTTACGAGAAAGTGCATTAGTTTGTGCTGTATGAACTGTGTGAAAAGATTTGCCTTTCTTCTCCCTCAGTAGTTAAGATTTTCATCAGTCAAAAAGATTTGAAAAAGCTTGCTTCTCATCTTAGGCTGCATTTAGGAATTTGTCATAAACATCTCGTGGTGAACCTTGAAAGGCAAACTTTAAAAAAGATCAACTTAAAATATATTGAATGAACCTAACAACGCTTTGAAACATAACGCCAACACATAGAGGTCTAAGTTAGAGACGTGTTCCGGCGTCGTTAAACATAGTGACTGTCGATCTCGACGAAGGTGGGTGATTCCTCCTGAGAGTCGGTGGCACTAATACGGACTTGTGCTCCCACGTACCGTCGCGTATATATTGGGAGACCCCTATAGGCATATATCTTTTATCCATAGGAAGCCGTGTCGGCCGCCCTACTGATCGCAATGCAGTGAACACAACATTCACGAAGATCGACCACCCGTACCGTAAAACGTATTCTGTGGTTTTGCGAAAGGTTTGGCACACCCTCTGCCTAGATCTCCAGAGCAGTTTCTTTTGGCCTTTTTCAAACTCTATAACTGAAAAAGTCCATCCGAGCATTTGTCACTTCGGGCTCGTTAAAACATCGAAGGAGACTAGAGTCATCTTTAGCTTTTTCTCGACTCTTTAAAACTGAAAAAGCAAGTTGTGTCTAAAGCGTCGTTATAAAATTTATTTTAAGCGGAATAATCATCACCCTTCCCTCGTTGATCTTCAAAGTTAGTCCACCACAAGTGGAAGTTCCTGTAGAATCGCTAAGAAATCTTTTGGATAGACTAGATATGTCTGAACAACCGTTGACACCTAGGACTGTGTCGTCCGACACAGCAGCAGCAGAGCCTCCTGCTGCTACTCCAACGATGTTCGCTGGTATACCATCTGTCCCGGCAAATTGTCAACAACAAGCCGGAGTCCCATCAGGGACGATGACATGGTTAGTTCCTATTTCTTCGTCCGGATTATCATCTGGTATTTCTTATGTTGAAACTCAACAAATCAATCCAACGTGTCTTCAAAGGCCAATCTACCCTTTAAGTACTGGATTGCCACCATATGGAGGGCAGTATGCTTTTTCATTGTTCCCCCCTGGAGAACAACCATATGGGAGTTTACAACAAAATTCAGGTCAAACTGGAATTACATCCAGCGGTTGGGTACCAATACTACCCCAAAAACCAGGAGTTGTATCTTCAATGCAACCAGTACACCCTGTGTCGAGTATGACCACCACACCTGCTATGGCGAATGCGTCGCAAGTACAAGCGCTACCTGTTGTAATACAACAACCTCTTGTCTCAGCGGCTCAATCACAACCTCAGGGTAGTGCCTCCTTATCTAGAGCGACTCAGGCTCAAACAAGTACTGTGACTCCTCATCTTGGTCAATCATCCGGTATTGGTCAACAGCAAATGGTCCAACAACCAGAGCTGGTTCAATCTCAACAGCTGCCATTCCAGCGATCATATCAAGGACCTGAGCAACAAGTCTTTGTAAGTAATGGGCAACCATGCTATAATGGTTATGCCCATCAACCTTGTCAAAGTTGTCAGCATTATGCTGGTCTGCAAAGACCCATTGCTCAGGCGATACCATCTTATCCCGGATATGCTTCGCCTAACCTGAACCAACAGTTGCCCTTTATAGCAACTCTAGAATTACCAGATCTAAACCGGCTGACTAATGATCCAATTGCTTATGCCTCTTGGTGGCCAGCGATTCCGCATAAACTTCCATCGGACATTCCTAAATTCAATGGAAATCCAGGTGAAGATCCGTCGAATCATGTGATGACATTCCACCTATGGTGTTCATCAAACACCCTGAATGATGATTCGATAAGACTTCGCCTCTTCCAGAGGACATTGACAGGTCCAGCGGCTAAATGGTACATTGAATTGCCAAGAGCCTCTTTCGACAATTTCAGCTCCTTAGCCACGACTTTCTTAACCCATTTTCAATTACCGATAAGGTATGAAACAGGAACAGAACTCCTTACCAATTTCAAACAGACAACGGCCACTCACATATCTGATCATATACATGAGTGGCGACATCATCGTAGGATGGTGAAAACTTACGTTCCCGATCAGCTGTTAGCTGAATGGTTTATAAAGTCGTTACTTCCGGCTATAACGGAAGATGTGGCCAAGGGAGGAGTCGTAACAGAGGAGCAAGTCATTGCTCGTGCTCAATACTTAGACTTAGTATATACTCAGTCGGGCACGCTCTACGACAAAATACCTGACACCCCTAGACCTGAATTTTCAATTCCTCCCCCTCCTGAATCGAATACTAACTCTCACGCCCGTAATGGCGTGACTGGCAAACGCAAAATTTCTAGTCAAAATGCAAATGAGGAACTTCTTGCCTCAGAAGTAAATGCCATGTCGACCGACAAGGGCAAACAACTAAAGCAACCAGGGGGCAAGAAGAAAAATAAAAGGAAAGGGAGACCCCCGACAGGGTGTCATATATGTGATGAGGATCATTGGACGAAAGATTGTCCACATATAGCTGAAGTTAAGAAACTCTTCAAGAGTTCAAAAACCCCAGCAGTATTGACTGATCCGTTTCCTAATCCAAGACAAAATCTGGTTGCCAATCAAAATGTTTCCCGATCCCAAGTGCTTATGTTGTCCACCTCGAAGCAGCAGAATAATGCTTTGACAAGGAATAAAGGTTACCGGAATCCACAGCGGTCGAATAACAAGGCTGATAAACAACCTAGTAGTTCGACAACAACTTTGAACGAAGTTGTGCCACCCATCGTTCCTAAGCCAATAATAAACTCGCCAAAAGGAGTAGTACACAAATCGACATTTAATCCTCGTGCAAAAGTAGCACAGAATTATAATATAGCTAAGGACCTGGCCCAATCGCCGTCCGCTATGTCAACATTTGAGGTACCACAAAATTGCACCTCCCAAGAGCAAGCTTTATTATCAGCCATAGGTGGGATTGGCCCAATGGATTCCAATCTTGTGGCCATTGATCATAAAGGGTATGACCCTAAGTTACCAGCTCAACTAGCTTTCCTTATTCAAGTGAAAGCCCTCAACAAGACTGTTCATCGAACAATTATTGATGAGGGGGCATCTACATGTCTTATGTCGATGAGTTGCTGGAAAAATTTAGGCTCACCACCCTTGTCGAAATCGTCAACGACATTAAAAGCATTTGATGGACGATCATACACTCCATACGGGATTTTAACTAACTTGCAAGTTGAAATGGGGGGAAAAACAGTAGAAGTTGATGTTGAAGTAATCGACGGAAATCTTGATTACAACATCCTACTGGGAAGGCCTTGGATATATGCCATGGCCGCAGTTGTGTCGACCTACTTCAGGAGGATTGTATTTCCTTTTCAAGGAAGAATTACAATCGTCGACCGACAAACTTTTCTCCCCAACAGTTCTCAAGTTACGGGAAGCAACACAATGATCCATGAAAGTAATCAATCGCTCCAAAATATTGGAGTAGGTCTCCTAAAAGACCCTGCCTTAATGGGTACTTTTGCCCTACCGCAGGCAAGTAATTTGGCGGAAGTAGCCACAGTGGAAACCTACAATATGAAATCTTCTATATCCAATGGATTCAGAAGATTCCTAAATATTTTGTCTGCATGGATCGTCGCCCTAATGGAAATACTGTAAATACAGTGGGTTCCGAGGACGGTTCTTATCTCGTGTCAACCTCGTTAAAAAATGAAACAAGGAGTCATGAGGATAGTTCTTTTATTATGTCAACCTCATTAAAAAATGAAACAAATCCCCTTTTCAAAATTCAAAGGTAAACCTTCATTCCAACCACCAAGTTGAATGCAATGAAGCTTGGGGGGCACCCTCCTTTGACATGCGTCATTATGATGCTGGGGGCATGCAAAAGATCGAGCAGTTTTAGCACACAGTTTGACATGCTCGTTAAAAAATAAACGCAAGATTCAAGCAGTTTTAGCAATGTTCATGCTCATTAAAAAATAAACATAAGTTGTGAGCAATCTTCCCCCTAGAGTTCAAGCTCATCCAGAAAAAATGAACCGGTAAATAAACTTGAGAAATGTAACCTTTGACAGCCATATTAAAGCCCTTGGTCGTGTTCTTGCAGTCTCACCTCCATCCATTCATTTGGCCAATCGTTCATCTCCATATGTTTGTTTACCCATTTTGAGGAACAGCTGCGAAGAGTGATTTCACTTAGCCATCCTTGTGACACTGTCGTGATTGGAAAATTCCAACCTGTACCTGGAATCTGCTGCTATCCCTGTTTATCACTCGTTCCTCAAAAGACGAGTCTTCTTTGAGCTCTTTTCACTGACTCGTAAAATATGAAAAGTTTGCCGAGTTTTGGCCTTCCAGCTCGTTAAAAGGACCGGAAGAGCTATCCCTCCTCTAGATTTTAATCTTTTTGGACCTGAGGGATTATTGCAAAAAAAGATCGAGCGCTTGTTTTGTTCGGCTCGTTAAAGAAAATCGAAAATTCATCCCTTCTGTATAGTTTTATACTTTTTTGGACTTAAGGGATTAAATGACGAAAAAGGAATTTTGGAGTTGACTTTATGTACCTTTTCAGACTCTATAAAAATGAAAAGGACTGAGTTATCCTTGTCGTTAGACTCGTTAAATTCATTAAATAGCGACAAACTTGTCTTTAGACGAGAACGAGTTTCCCTATTGCTAGGCTCGTTAAAACATAGCGATGGGCTTGCCCGAAGGGCAGGTTATAGAACAAGCATATGTTATCCTCCTCAAGCTTGACAAAAATAAAGAGGTACTGGTCAGCAATGACTGGGGAAAAATTGGGAGAACCTCACAGCTTTAATGGTAGCAAGTCGCTCTTGAACATGACACTTTGTCCTCCGTATCACATCGGGTTGGGTTGTCTCATTCACCGGTCTCATAACCATGGTCCTCGCCGCACCATCCACATTTGGGGTAATGCTACCAATCCATCACATCAGTGTCGTTATATGTTCAAGAGATGTGGTTCTGCAAAGAGTCAACCGTGTCCCATCCACTGCCATACATTGTCTTTCATCCATTTCATGACCGCCACCCTGAATCATACATCACAGTTTGTTTTCGCCTCATCACAATCACTAGCTCCGTTCCGTGTCACTGATGTGGGATTCATTAAGGCCCTCCTTTGACATATCGCTCCTTGTCGACATCAGCTCATTATCCAAGGAGTTGATCTAGGAACACCCCCTTCAGTACTTTGAAGCTTGCATGCCTCAATGGCAAGTTTCTCACTTCCGGCGACAGGTATACATCAATGACCTTCGACCAGAAGATTTTGCATGGTGGTCGACGCCAAGTCCTTTATTCCCACCATGTGAATTGTACTGCCGTACCTTGAGGGTCATCATCTTTATCGGTGATTCCTCTCGCGCTTGTTAACGGTTTACATCATTGACCGGTAATCAAGCGATGTCTTTCCATGTTCGACTTCAAGAAATTCTCACATGGATCGACTTGTACATCGAGTGAAGATCGGAAGAGATTGAAGACCCCGGATCTAGTTTCATCCATCCGGGCTGCGATATATATTCAAGATATAAAGACATTTGATATGTACATCATTACAACAGCTGATCATCCTTCTCAAAGGATGATAATTTCAGCAGAGAATTATCAATCTACCATCAGACGATCGTCTGTTCTATGTACCAAAATGTATTTATAAAGCTAAGCATGGGAATGCCCGCCTCAGCTAGATCATGAAAAAGTATGAAAAATAATGTATTGTATTGTATCTTATTACAGGACACTTCTCAGCAGATTGAATGAACTTCAGATCCTCCTAATAAAGCATTTCACCCGATAAACGACCTCATACTTTAGGGGGCATCTGTTATAGACAATTTTGTGCCTTGCAGCATCAGGCATGAATTGTCAATAATCCAAGGGATCCAAAGTTCCTAAACATGATGTTCCTACCCCTAGAGGAACAAGGTCAGCAAACCAAAAACTCTCAGATCAGTTCTCCACCTGAAAACACTCAAAAACAAGCAATCCTGAAATCAAAGCAGGTGCTCCACTAGGCTTCTGCGCTGAAACACAACTCCTCCATGGTGTACCTGCGTTGCAAAGCAGGTAGAACAAAGGCCACCTGCGTTGAGCAAGATTGGACAAGTGGCACACTGAGTCATTGCTCCAAAAATGACACTTGGATCAGGGATTTCGCCTTGTGATGAGTCAGAGGCTCTGTTTCTCCAAGTGGAAGCAAGGTTCTCCAAGTGGACTCAAGAACTGAAGATCAACTAAAGAGAGAGAGGACACAAGGCAGCTACACATCAGTTGCAAGCTGACTCATCCTTTCTCAATTCATCTATATATTGAGCTCTCTCCTATGAGCTCTGGAGGCTGGAATTTTGTGCAAAGTAATGATATGTTGTTGGTTTCACTATAGAGCTATTGGGTGATTGCTTGAGGGAGGTGAAGAGGAGAAATTCTTTCTGCTGGGTGGTGTTGCTGGATTAAGGCCTTCAATGGTTGTAACTCTCTCAGAACCTTTACTTCTTCATTAATAAAAGCTATTGAGGTTCTTCTATATGCAGTTGTTTCAATGATGTTTTGTGATAATTGTATATTTGATTTATGCTAATCCGTGAATCAGTTATGATTGCATGCTTCTTGTAGCTTCCTTCTTTGTCATTTTGCAGGATCTCATTGTAGCTGGGCCAGCAAAAGAGCAAGGAGTCGGGAGCAAGCGATAAAAGAGAAGAGTTTGGATTCGACATTAAGCACAAGGCAACGGTTAGTGCATTTCCTCACTCTCTTTTGCTTTCATAAAGAAGTAAACCTTAAGTAGTTTTCTTTACAGTTGTTGCTGAGGTACTATCACCCTTAGAGTGGGATAGGGTCATCCGAATCGGATACTTTTCCCTACAACAAATGCCTTGGTTTGGTGACCAAAATTGACAATGCCATTCACTTGATTTTTAACTTAACTGAACAAGCTGGCTCTTGATGAGACCCCTTGTCTTTTGATTAATATAATCTTAATCCATTACCCTGTTTTGATATGCAACATTAGTAATGTCAGTTAGTTATAATCTTATGATCATGGTAAGCCAACTCTTGATGAGACCTCTTATCCTTTAAGTTTAAGTATATTTTATAATTACACTCTAAAAATGGAAGCTAATTAAGTGGGGAGAATCATTGGCTCCTTAAGAGATTCTGGATGACAATTGTAGAGTTTTAAAGATGCTTTTCTGCAGAGGGACTTTTCTTTGTTCTTGATACTTTTCTTGACTGATGTAAAGGAATTTTTTTTCTTTCTAAAGCTAAGTTTCATAAAAACTCAGATAATTTAGGCAGAAAACAGTTAGTTTAAGAGTGATAGAACTTAACTATATATTTCATATGTGAAGATTACTTCCATAACAATCTTTACTTACACAAGCGAAAGGTCAAAATTAAAAAGAGACTATCCTTTGTAAAACCAAAAGTAAATGCTCTTCAACTTGTATTATTCTTTCTAAAAGAAAATGAACTAAAGGAAATAATATACAGTGAACAGAAGAGATCATCTTCTATGGAAAGTATTTCTTTAAAACCTACCCATTAACAGGTAGAGATTCTCTCTTACCTGATAAATCTTGTAACAGAAAAGTTGATGGGCCTATTTGTTCCACAATCTGAAATGGGCCAAGCCACATTTGTTGGAACTTGGTATGCTTACCTTTCTCTTCGTGGGCTTTATTCCATTTCAATACTAGGTATCCGAGTTGAAAAGATTTTGAAGTTACAGAATTTGAATCAAAGGAGGCTTTGACTAAATGCTAATGATGTGCATGTGTGGTCCTGGCCTTTTCTCTTTCCTCTTCGAGCTTAAGGATTTGTAATTGTCTAACCTGCATAGATGAGGAAGGAGTTTCTTCAATGAATTGAACTAAGGCTAAGGAGGGAATAGCCACGTTTGTTGGCAAGATGACTTCTTTTCCATAGACCAAATTAAAAGAAGTGCTAATGGAGGCTTTCTGAGTTATTCGACCTACCCATAGAGCAAACACTAAAGACTTATGCCAGTTCTTTTGGCTTTGGTCAAAAATTCATTTAATAATCCCGATGATATTTTTGTTTGTGGATTTGGCTAGCCCATTTCCTTGTGGATAATAATTAGCAAAATACTTAAGCTTAAAACCTCTTTTAAGAGAAAACTTTGTCATAACATTGATTGAAAAATAAGATGCATTATCAAACATCAAGGCAGATGGTAGGCCAAACCTGGTAATGATAAATTGATCTATAAATTCAATAATGTTTTCTGAGTTGGCTACCTTGAGTGGAATTTCTTCTACCCATTTGGTGAAATAATCAGTGGCTGTAATGATATATCTATGCTTCTTAGAAGAATGAGGAACGATGTCACCTATTACGTCCAATCCCCATTTTTCGAATGGTTGGTCAATGTTGACTGGCTGTAATGGTAACGCGGGTTTCCTCTGTCTTCCAACAACTATTTGACAAATCTTACATTTCCTTACATAACTGTGTGCATCTTTGAATAGTGTTGGCTAATAATAGCCGACATGCAGGATTTTATGTGCTGTAGTATCCCCTCCAAAGTGACCACCAGCTTGTCCATCATGAAGTTCCCGCAACACCTTATCTGCCTTAGTTTTTTCAAGACATCTAAGTGAAACATAATCATAATTTATTCTAAACAACACACCATTGACAATTTGATATTGCCTAGCTTTTAATCTCAAGGCTCTTTTCTTTGTATAATTTAATTGGGTTGGGGCATATCCTTTATCAAGTAAAATATGATATCAACATATCTTGATTCACTGTCGTTAAGGCTTACCTCATAGATTTGTACATCGTCCCCTGAATGCTGCAATTATGATAGATTTGATGCTCCTGCCAACATCCTACAAAAACTTTGACCTTTTATAATTTTTGCTGGTTTGATTTCTATGTCATATTCTTGTAGAGCTGTAACCCAATTCACTCTCTTTTCACCTACATCCCTTTGTATTAAAAGATTTCTCAATGTTGAAAATGGTACTATTACTTTGGTGTGGGTTTTGAGGAGAAAAGGTCTGAAGTGTTTTATTGATTTGAAAACAGTAAAAGCTTGTTTTTCAACATCTGAGTAATTTATTTATCTCCCTACAAATTGGAGCTAAAGAAAGAGATTGGGGCTTCAAATTTTTCTTGATTTACTTGTGTGAATATGGATGCATATGATTTCTCGGAAGCGAAAGTGTATAAAATGAAATGATTCGAAAAATCCGACGTTGCTAAATATGGGGTGTTTATGATTACTTGTTTTATCAAGCTAAAATCTTCATGTTCCGAATGTCCCCATTTAAACAAAATTTTTTCTTTATCATGGATTAAAGAGGTTAAAAAATTCTTGAGAAGTGGGGGACAAATATTTTAACAAAATTTATTTGACCTAGAAAAGATTGCATTGGTTTTTTGTTATGCAGTGAAGGTATTTCATAAATTTCTCTAATTCTGTCAGGGCCAATATGAATTCCTGCTTTGGATACAATGAATCTAAGGAGCTTTCCTTCACTTAATGCGAAAAATAACTTTTTGGGGTTAAGAGAAATTCCATATCTTTGGCAATGTTCAAAGATTGGCTTTAAATCCCTTAATGATTACTGTGTTTTCTGGAGTGAACAATTATATCATCTAAGTAGATTATTACTAATTTGTTTACTAAACCTTTGAAAGCTATGTCCATAGCTCTCTGGAAAGTGGCACTAACATTAATTAGTCCAAATGGCATCTTCTGATAAGCATAAGTGCCCCATTTTTTCCTAAATGTAGTTTTCAACTGGTCATCTGGACGTACTAAGATTTGATTATAACCTGAGAATCCATCCAGGAAAGACATTAGTTCTGAGCCTGCTACTGATTGCAAAATCTGTTCCATAGGGGGTAATGGGAAATTGTCCTTTTGGCAAGCTTTATTGAGGTTGCGGAAGTCTATACATATCCGAATATCGCCATTCTTTTTTCTGACTGGGACAAGATTGGAAACCCATCGGGAATGTCTGACAGGAAAAATAATTTTGGCTTTTAGTAGTTTATTCAACTCAGATTTAATTTGACTTTCTAAATTAGGATGAATCTTCCTCAATTTCTGTTGAATAGGTCTTTCATCAGATGTCATGGGAATAATATGTTGAATAATAGAGGTGTCATATGTCTTAAGGTCTTCATAGTTCCATGCGAAGACATTCTTGTATCTTTTCAACAAACCTATAAAGGTTGCTTTTTCGTCTGACGTAAGTCCGAGACCTAGATTAATATTTTGAGGTTTTAGGTCAGTCCCAAGATTGATCAATTCAAACCTCAGAGTTGAACTCTGAAGTTTTGAATTGGTGGATCATTTAAATATGTCTTTAAGGTCATATAAATCTTCCAACTTAACTACAGATTTTGGTATATCATTATTGACTATTTCTTGTTTAAGTTGGTTATCATGCTGGTATTCATCAACTATTTGGTCATCGTAAAAGCCTTCTGAAGTCAGGAAGCTTATGATATTCAGATCGTTATTAAATAATCTCCAGTTCGTGATATTATTAGGAATAGAAGGCCTAAAAATTAATTCAATGGAAAATCGATCTGGGCTATAATCCTATGGTGGGATAAGCTTGGAAGTGACATTGGCTAGAATATTGGCACTACCATTCTGGAGTCTTGGAATAAGGGAAATATTAAATGCTGTAAAGTGAAAGGCCAGGTCTTGGACTAAAGACTGATAGTGTTTCAAATGTCCTGACAAAAAGTGTATAGTATTTCTCACCTATTTTATGACAATCTCTGAATCTCTGAATACTTGGAGGTATTTGACTTCAAGGCCAATTGCCTTATACAAACCTTGAACTAGTGCTTCATATTCAGTGGTGTTGTTTGTGCAATCAAATTCAAGTCTGCATGCTAAGATAGTATTTCCCCCCTCTGGGCTAACTAAGATGCAACCTGCTCCTACTCCATCATTGGATTTAGATCCATCAAAAAATAATTTTCAAAATAAAGATCTAACTACAGGTTTATCTAAAAAATTTACACATTTAGAAGTGTCTGTTTGGGAATAATTTTCGATTTGATATACAACAGAGTTTTCTAATAAATGTGAAGTGTGAGCATTGAAATTCCCTAGAAATGATTCTACAGAATAGTTTCCGATGATATTGTTGCTATACGCAAGTGGTTCATTTTCTCCTTCTAGTTATGTTACTATGTACTTTTGATGTTTCTTGTGATCCACCTTTATTTGATTTGGCTTGCCATTATAGGGAAGCGACATGTGAGACTAGTCAGTTGCAAAATAACCATGAAGTTTTTCTAACTAGTCTCTACTAAGGATTAAGCCATAAAACTCAGGAATATCAGCTACAAGTATGTCAATGACTTGGTAAAATTTAGGGTTTGATGAAAGTCCGATGGTTACTTGGTTAAGTTCCCCAACAACTTCGACTTGAGATCGATCTAGCTGTACTATTTGTACAACATATTTCTGAGGCTGAACATTCAACTTTGCACAAACTGTTCTAGGTAAGATGTTAGATGAAGCTCCAGAATCAATTAAACAATTGTGTAAGTTCTTATTAAAGACTTCAAAAGTAAGGCGAAATGGCGGAGTCTGGGATTTGGCTATTCCCCCTATTAGAGCGATGTCGCTTGGATCAATATTGTTCGAACAGGTGCTAGGGGGCCTTCCCATTTCTTGGGCAGCATGTGAGATCACAGCGGCAAGAAGCGGTGCAGTAGGTACTGCTTTGAGTTCTTTAAGAAGTAGCTTCTGCTGATGCTTCAATTTACTAAGCTCATGAAAGGTGATGTTTTCCCTAGTTTTCTTCATATCATCAATAATATTATATTCCATTTCATCAGAAACTATCAAAGTTTTAGATGAAGGTGAAGAATCCAATTGAGTAGGTGTAGTTTGAGTGGATTTTGGTGTAGATTTATTACCTGTTGCTTTGTCCCTAGGAGGTGGCATTGAAGCCTTCTGCTTTGAATTTGTTTGTGACAATTCAACAGGGTTTTTACTTCGGGTAGTGACAGGTAATTCTTCTTGAGTTTCTTCATTGGGAAGGATAAAATCCCACATTCCTTGTAATTCTGCCACTTCATTGTCCGTTTTTTCTTCGTTTGTTGAAACTTCGTCCTCCTCTCCATCTGATTCGACATTTGATATAGCATTTGGAGGTTTAGGATCAGCAGGGTAATTCCTTTTAAATGGTCTAAAAGGTTTCTTAGAGGAAGTCTCTGCTACCTGTTTTTTAATATCAACCATTTCGTTAGACATGGTCTTGAGGACTTTCTATAACCCTTCAAGATCAAAAGGATCTTTTGGTGGTTTCTTCTTAGAGTCGTCCCTAAAGGTTACTTTCTTAGATTTCGTTCTTCTAATGCATTTCTCTTTTCCACATCTAGAATGTGTTTTTCCACATCTATTGCCTCTTTCATATTTTCGGCTAAAGTTGGTTTGGCAGCTCTATCAACGAAGATATTTGTGTTTGACAGTAGAGCAGAAATATACCACTCATTTTGGACCTCATCGCTAGGCTTAGAAACCGTTGGTATCTTTTTCAATAATTTATTGAAGCGAGAATTGAAATCCTTAATGGGTTCTTTCAGTTTGGCTTTCAAATTGGAGAGATCATTGATTAAAATACCCTTGGTCTAGCATTTACTTCTTAAAAATATATTCAAATATTAAAATAATAAGGAGTTTCCACAAGAAACTTTAACTTATTGAAAAAAAATAATTAAACTTATTTTTGAAAAAATCAGATGATAATTCAAAGAAAATTAGTCCACTTAGAAAATTAATGTTAAAATAAAAAGATGTTGGAAATTACATAAAACTTTGGATTTAAAAGTTTCGGGCATCTTTTCTAAAATTTGAAAAAAATGTAAAAAAAGACTTAATTTAAAACACAGATAAATCAGTTAAGTGGGATTGAAATTTGTCCACTTTTCATTAACTCCACATTAAAAAAAATAAAATTTAAATTATAATATATTAAAATTAAAAAATAAATAAAAATAAAAGGGTGCAAAATCGCGATACCTTAGAAGGAATATTAATTACAGCATATTTAAATGAGACTGACAGATAGAAAATTAACTAGCATTTCATATATTAAAATAAAAAGAAAGAACTAGTCAAACTTAACAATTAGGTAATTAAGATTGCCCATAAAGCTAAGACGACGTTTATACATAGGAGATAGGTTTTCATATCACAAAGATAATCTCATATGATTTTGATTTTGAGTGCGCTGCTTTCTTACTCTGTGTGTGAGTCCAAACAGCAACAGCCGTCGATATATAGCGTTTGTCCAACGTCATGGTGTCTTCTGGTTCATGGCAGCACCACACCATGGGATCTCCCGCGGGTGCGCAGCAGAAGAGAGGGAGGGGCAGACCTAGGAAGGTGGTGGATCCCACCACCACATCTCCCGCGGGTCCGCAGCAGAAGAGAGCGAGGGGCAGACCTAGGAAGGTGGTGCTTCCCCGGCCCACGAGATCTCCTGCGGGTCCGCCGCAGCAGAAGAGAGGGAGGGGCAGACCTAGGAAGGTGGTGGTTCTCCCGCCTACGAGATCTCCCGCGGGTCCGCCGCAGCAGAAGAGAGCGAGGGGCAGACCTAGGAAGGTGGTGCTTCCCAGCACGGGCGCCGGCGCCAGTGGTTGTTCAGTGAGAGGTCATGCCATGCAGGGAGACACAAACAAAGAGGCGGAGATGGGCTTTGCGCAGGTAACACACAGAAGTCAACATGTTCCTGCTTCCGTGCAAGGTGAGTCTTTTTAACATTAGGTATTGCAATCCATATTTATGGTGTTATTGACTTATTAATGTGCAAGGGTTATATAGGTTTATTGGGCATCTTTAAGTTTATTGCAGATTCCTCCAATATTCTGGAATCTCAGGGACATAGGCACTGTCAATTTTTTGACCGCCACCATGTTTGCCCGATTCCAAATATTCAGGGAATCTGCGATCGAAACTCAGAGTGTTCACTAATCTAAAACTAGAATCAATATATCAAACAATTGTGATTTTGTAAAAAAATTAGAATCAATATATCAAATAATTGTTATTTTGCAAAAACAAGAAAACGTTTTATACATTAATTTGGTCTTTACTAACTGTCGCCTGGATTATTATTATCAATATATCAAACTGCTGCTGTGATTTTACAAATAAAAGTTTTATACATCTAAGTAATCCCAGGATTTTGGTGCAGTCGGACATTCGAATACAATCATGGACTCGATCTCGCAGCAGTTTCCAGGTTTTCATCTCTATGCTCAGCTGTTGCAGAATCCAGGTCTCTCTTCGCTGCCTTTTATCCAGCAGAGTCTAGCAATGTTGCTCCATAACGCTTCATTGCAACAAAATGTTTCTACTACTGCTCTTTCTTGGCCCCCACAAAGGTTCATTCCTGCAGTTTCAGCATCGGCCTTGCACCATCCCAATCCCATCCAACCCTCTAACCAATCTTAGAGAAATACTTCCAGTGTTCCAAGGGTTTCTCCATCGACCAACCCCTCCAAGGATTAGGAGTGGTTTTGAATCACTGTTACTCTGCTCTAACGTTCTGGGATCTGGAGTCCACGAATACTTCAAGCGTTTAACTATTTTATGCTAAAGTGTAAGTCATTCTCCAAGGAGCGCGGAACTATGTGAACCTTTTGTATTAGTTCACTTTAACTTAACTTACAGCTGGTTCTTGACTCAAATTTTTTCTATTTATGTAGTCCTGGAGACAATTTTGTTCAGCAATTAAATATAATCTTTTCTAATACATCCACTGCAGTGAATTGGATTTGAGTGTAATATTGTCCTTTTAATTTTACGGACATGGCATATCATATCATGGCAACAATATTTTAAATTATCTCAATACCAATACACTATTTTGTTAATCTTCACGCGTATAGATTTCTGCAAACATATTATTTTTGGGACAATGGTATTTTATCTCAGGTAGAACGAGTAACATGTCATTATTGGAAAGGTTTAGGATTTTTAAAGAAATTTTAAAAATAAATATATAATTTATTGTATGTTTTATATAGAAATTTAATAGTTAAGAGTATGTGTTTTCTGTTAAGAAATTACAATATCAAAATAAAAAAAGATAGAGTATATATGTCTTTATAAACTAACTTAAAAAAAATATTTTTTATTAATTTTTAAAATATGTTAATTGAATTTAATAATAAAATAAAATGCTAGCATTTGGATTTTTATTCCATTTTTTAATACATTAAATTTATAGAAATGTGTTCTTTCAAAAAATTTCAAAAAGAATTATATTAATTATGTTATTATAATGCCAAGTAAAATAAATATAAATATATTAAATTTTAGATTTTTTTCAATTTTAGTATGCACCATTAACATAAAATAAAATAATGGTATGAACATAAAATTATTATATGAATTCTAAGTATATAAAATGTAATTGTAATAGAATATAAGTGTATTTTAAATTAATGAAAATAAGATAAGTAGATTTTAGAAATTTTCAATTAAAAAAATTTAATAATTTTGTTAGTGGCTTGGTGAACAGTTTGTTTTTCCAATTCTCTGGGTTCAAGCCTCTACAAACATGTTGTATTTGGCTCATTTGTAGCATTTATGAAATAATTGTATTTGGTGTAAATATAATTACACACACATATATAACACACACACACCCATAACATTCTTAAAGTTGTTAAAGTCTCTAGAGGCATGTTGTAAATGACTCATTTGTAACATTTATGAAATAGTTGTATTTGGTGTAAATAAAATTAAATACACACACATAAGCCCATAGCATGCTTCAAGTTTTTCAAGTCTCTAGAGACATGTTCTAACTACCTCATTTGTAACATTTATGAAATAATTGTATTTGATGTAAATAAAATTACACACACCTATATATAGAGAGAGGGAGCATGCTTCCAGTTGTAAGTTCAAAAATGAATTTTTATATGAACAATCCCTATTTTAGCATTTGATTTCCTTATTTTATGTGAAAGAGAATAAAAAATACTCTGTAACAACCACCAAAGATGGCCTTCAATATTAAAAAATGGTTTGATAAATCATGTCTTGCAAAATTAAACCATAAAAATTTGTATCTAAAATATAGAAATGAAGAGGTGTATGTTAATTAAGTCGATGCTTTAGGTGGAGCCAAGAATTAGGATAAGAATTGCTTCTTCATTAAAAAGGAAAAAAATATGGAAGGTTAATTTAATGAATAAAACATTTGGCTTTCCATACTAAGAAACCGCACTAGAGACAGAAGAATAAAGAGTCTAAGGTGACATTTGAATTCCACATAATTGGACAAGCTAACAAACCTAAATATAAAATTTGAAAATAAAGTGCCAATAGGCCTAGTTGGAAAAAACCTAGAAAGCCAAAGAATAAGACCATATAAGAAACACTAGCATCAAGAAGACAATGAGATTGGTAGTACTAGCCCAGTGGAAACTAATACAACAATATTCATAGACAAGAAGACATTACAACAATAATTTTCACAACTAATCATGTCACTAAAAGGGCTTTGAACCCATGGGAAAAATAACATCCATTTTGCATAACCCCCCAAGCTAACCCCAATTGAAAGATATCTAAAAATAAATAGACAAGAAGCCATTACAACAATAATTATCACAACTCATCATGTTACTAAAAGAGGTTTGAACCCATGTGAAAGATAACAACTATTTTGCATAAACATCCAAGCTAACCCAATCAATAGATATCTAAAAATACATATACTTGTGAATAATGTATTAATTTTTTTTAAAATTAAATATGTAAGAAATTAGGATGAAGGTGAAGATGGATTAATTAACAATTTATTTGTTAAATATGGCTAAAAATTTATTTTCAACTTTCTTTCTTAAAAGAATTGAAATGAACGTCAGGTTCTCTAAACTATAAAATTCCTACCTTGATAAGAGGTGTGGTGGGGATCTTCGAATTTTCCTTTTTTTTGAGATATGAATGTGAGAAGAAATATGAAGGAAAATTTAATATTTTTTATGATTACTTAAGAAAATATGTAAGTAATAGTGTTGAAAAATATTATAAAATATTATAATCTTTTCTCATATCTAATTTTATATAATTAACAAAAATGAAACATTGATATTAATAGAAAGAAATATAAAAATATCTTAATCTAGAAATATGATAAACTATTTTAATAAAAATAGAAATGGAGAAAATATTAAATTTTGATAAAGATGAACAAAGATATAAGTAAATTTTGATATAAAAAAAAAGTAAATTTTGATATAAAAAAATAATAAGGATGAAAAAAAACAATTCCACTAAATAATATTAAAATGAATGAATTTAATAATATTTTATACCATTTACCATTTAAAAAATTTATTTTTTAAAACAATTTATCTATTTTTTAATTTAATTCAATATTTTTTTATAAACAAATAATTTTTTAAGCCATTTTTTTTAAATTAAAAAAAAAATTAATTAATTAAAACTAAATTAATTATTTAACTTTTCTCATATCCATTTAGATTTAAACATACTGCAATTCCTATAACATTTACTACATTCATGTACGGTATTAAATGTAATTGTACAGGATGCATAGCTCTAAACGGTGCTGCAATTTAGCTAGGATGGTAAATTTCTAGTTACAATTTAGTGAAAAGTATTTAAATCATACAGAAATGGATTCAGCATTATTGAAGAGAACCTCTAAGGAGCCAAAAACCTTAAGTTTAATGGCTGGATTTTCAAAAAAAATCATCAAAATTTCTATGGTTTTCCGAATGAAAATGTTACCTGTTTAGACTAAGCGTCAAACTGACGGTGATCGAAAATCATGCTCCATCCTTCGCTTTGAGTGGTTGGGAAAAAGGCGCGGCGAGGTTATAATTTTTGGGTATAGAATAGCAACTTCAAACCTGGTTATTTGTATTCAATAATTTGTTATTAAATTATAAAATACAAAATTAGTTAATAATATACATTCAGATATTTAAAATTTAATATAATTTATTATAAATAATATTGTATAAATTAATATTATTAAAGATTTAAGTTATATTAGTGAATAAAATACATTATTTATATAGAATTATTTTTTTAAAAGAGAAATTAGTAAACCATTCTTAAGTCTCAATTAACTAGCCATACTTACATGAAATATGTAAACATGAATAAGCAACTCGTTAATTACCCATGCAATGAAGTTAGTCTCCATTGACTAACCACCGACAAGTGGACTAAATTGCATGACAAGTGGACCTGCATAACAAATTTTAGTTAATTAGTAATGTAAAAGCTAAAATCTCATGGACTAAAGAGCATGCATTTATAACAATGTGACTTAAGTAACCATGAACATTTCAAAGTTGAGTGCTACGGGTGCATGTAGAACTGGACTATACTTAAGTAAGTGAACTACAACTTATGCATTTTGAGTAGAACCATTGCATGTCTAGGAGGATAATATAACAAGGAAAAATAGTTAGCCTAATTATCTCAGGGATTTAATTTATTTTATTTTCATATTTTGATTTGATGGGAATATACGATGCTTCCCATATCCATGAATGATATCTTGAACTTTTATATATATATTATATATAACTAATAAAAATGGTTCTATAAATGAATATTTACATTAATATTATAAAAATTCTTTTTTCTTTTCCAAGAAAAAAATCTAATAATTTTATTAAAGGTTAATAAAATTACATAAGTATAATATCACTAAGGGTATTTTCATCATTCATGTTGGGTCAAAAAATGAAAAGACATAGAGGTCTAAGTCAAAAGAAAGAGTGGCTAATAAAAAAAGAGTCAAAAGCTACAGAAAAAATTATTGCATTGACTACATTTTGAGAGATTCCACACCACCACTAAGACCAAAAGATTATCCACCACACTATTTATCAATATAAAGATTTCATAAACTAGAATTTACTTCCTGGAGCATTCCAAAAATTCAATAATTATCACTATAGAAGTCTTTTAGAAGTCTATGTCAAAAAGTAGATAAGATCCTAAACTTAGGATTTATGAAAATAAGTAAAAGTTGTTAGTGTTAGCACTCCATAATTTCCTTTGGCTATAGGAAGAAAACCCGAAGGTAACCACAAACCATTTGCAGAATTAGAAACTAACCCTTCCATCCCCAGAGAGGGCTCTTTCTTTCAACTTAGTCACTTAAGATTGGTTTCAAGAAAGAACAATGGCTAGATATTTGGAAAATAACAGAGTTTAGAGGTGTGGTGGCAGGGCAAAGAGAAATCCATTGGGCATGTAGTTAGTAAAAAATTGAGATCAATGACGTGGTGGATGCTCCGTGAATTGGGAAAAGTTGTTCAAAAACTTAAGGAGGTTTTTGTTTTTTAGTTCGTGCTTGACAAAAACCTCTTTTTGTTTTAAAAAATGCAGCTCCTTTTGGTTGGAAACAAATTTTGAAAATGATGACAAAAGCAATCAGTTTCGCGACAAATTCATAGCAAGTCCAAGTATCCCTCCATGCTCTATATGTTTGCGCACCTCCTCTAGAAAAATGGATCAAATGGGTAGGCTTGAAATGTCTGTGTGATGGTGTATAACTCTTGAAGTAGTTTTTCCAATGCCTGCAGACCTCCTAGATGAATAGTAAGAGGCAAACACACTTTGATTCCTAGATTATAGGATCCTAACATTGGCTCCAATGGGGATGGCATCCTCCCTGTGAGGTGCCAAGAACACCGTAGACTAGTAGCTTGATCCATTGGGAAATGGAGTCTAACTACAATATGCTCTGACCTGTGACCTTCTCCAACTGAAGCCAAACTATTGCAATGTAACCAATATATACACTAAAAATAAAATCCACATTAGAAAGACACTACTGCAATTGAAAAATGAAGCGTGCTCATTCCTATGAGCTTATTTATATACATAGAAACCTACTCTAAGTTGATATCTGAAAAGCTGAATTAAGTGATACTAAAATTCCAATGCCACCAGTCCAATAACTTCTCAGTCGTGGCTTCTTGATTGTGCTTCATCAGAATCAAAACTGGAACAACTATGGGCAATGGAAACTAATTGTAGGTTTGACCTTCACAGCTGAAACATGACCAAAGCTTTGTAGCAAACAATTCTTCCATATAGACAACTATGGGATCATGAAAGACATGACTTATTCGTTGATCTTCAAAGTATTCTGCAAATTGATCATCATGCTTGGACAATTCATATATGATTTCGTTGCCACCATAAAGTTTCAGTTGTGAGTTATCAAACCCATTCTCAAAACACTCCTCAATATCAATACCAAAAGGAAGCACTACCCCTTATTGTTTCGACTGACAAAGGTTCTCAAAGGATTTATTTTGACACTGGAAATTGTGGGACAGAATTTGAACTTCTAAGGCTTAAAGATCTTTCTCAAGTTTTTCAACAAACTCTTTTAAAAAGTTGGTCTTGGCTTCAAAGCTACATTTGCATGACTTTAAATAAATAGGTAAAAATTTTGAGAAAGCATCATCAATTTGATCATCATCAAAATTATCTCATTATTCTTTGAAACCTTCAATAGAAATAGGGTCTTCCACATACCCTGCCATCTTATTTGACAAGCAGTCATGTCAATAGTTTAAGCTCTGAATTCTTCAGCTAGTGGAGTTGCCATGAGTGTTTTGTAACCTAGATTCTTTGACAATGGAGTCGTCAACTGAATGATTCAGCCTTTTGATGTCCAAATACTGTTCCCCATCAATAATCAGATTTAGATCATTGTCGTTCTTTCTCGAGGAAGATAAAGTTTTCTCTCCCCGGCAACGATGTCGATATGTTAGCACTCTGTAATTTCCTTTGACTTTAGGAAGGAAACCCAGAGGTAACCACAAACCACTTGCAGAATTGGAAACTAGCCCTTCCAACCATAGAGAGGGCTCTCTCTTTCAACTCAATCACTAAAGATTGGTTTCGATGAATAACAATGGCTAGATCTTGGAAAATAACAAAGTTTATTTGTGTGGTGGTAGGGTATAGAGAAATCCATTGGGCATGGAGTTAGTAAAAAATTGAGATCAATGATTTGGTGGATGCTCGGTGAATTGGGAAAAGTTGTTCAAAGGAAATATAGAAACACTCCCTTATGCCAAGAGTTGCAGATGTGAGAAGAATATATAAAGTATATAACCATATCAAGGCATCAAACAATGGATGAATCTTAAAATGATTATGGTAGAAAATACATATAAAATGTTTAAATGACTGCAACAGAGCACCATTAACTAGATGATTCTAAAAAAGTTTTCATTTAAACATCATAGGAAGAAATATAACACACACAAAATATGAAACACTCACATAAGAGCGTTGAATCACATGAATCTCTGAAAACATTTATCCAGGTACTTCTGATCCACCAATTTCATTAAAACTTAGAAAAAATTACAATATGCACAATGTTCTCTCCTCTCCAATCTGACCAACCAGAACTATTTTCCATGTCTTTACATCATTATATACAAATAGGAATTTGAATTACCACTCTAGGTGGTCGAATTCACTTCATAAAATTTGAATGGTCCAGATGCAATGCATCTTTACTTGCTATGCAAAAAAAGCAAAAACTGCTATATCAAGACTAATACACTTTAGAAACATCAACCAAGTTGGTACTTATCGACACATGAATTTAAAATTAAAAATACATGACTTTAAACTTATCTACGCTTATCCAATAACTAAAATGATTTCTATAAGCTCCAAAATTTGAAATTTCTCAAAATAATATTGATTGATACATTTTCGTAGAAATTGTAAAACTAGCTCATATATCCTGAATCTGGATAGATGTTGAAAAATGGAGAGAGGTTTTTCTAGATGAGAGTGTCCTTGAGAGAAACCTCTCTTAGTTTCCAAAAATTCCTCTCCAGTGCCTCACAATATCCACCCAAAAATCATAACTAAAACATGAAATGCGAAAACCTGAACAATAGACTATAACGATGCATTTGAATCTTCCAATATATGACACATGTACAAAAACTTAAGAAGGTTTTTGTTCTTTGTTCCATGATTGACAAATTCTTTTGGTTTTCCAAAATTCAGCTCCATTTAGTCAGAAACAACTTTTGAAAATGATGACAAAAACATTCAATTTCACAACAAATTCATAGCAAGTCCAAGTAGCCCTCCATGCTCTGTATGTTTGCACACCTCCTATGTAAAAATGGATCAAATGGGTAGGCTTGAAATTTCTGTGTGATGGTGTATAACTCTTGAAGTAGTTTTTCCAATGCCTACATACCTCCTAGATGAATAGTAAGAGGAAAACACACTTTGATTCCTAGATTATAGGATCCTAACTGTTAGGATATTTAAACACTTAGAAGTTAGTTAAGTTCAACTTAGTCTAATATGTCTATTAGGTAAAAGTGTGTTTCTTATTATGTTTGTTTATTATATATTAGTTTCATTGTAATTCGATGGCCACAATATGTTTTAGACATAGAGTGATCTATCAACTCATATACTTCTCAATACTAATGACTATTGCACTGTGGCTTCACACCCAATTGGTCCATGATCTCTATTTAAAGGACATGGAGGGTCATGGCCGATGATTGATTGTGAGAACCCTCTCATGTAATATTTTATTGTTCATTAATAAAATTGCCTAAAGTGTTTTTGTTGGCTAGGGCTATGGATTGTTTCCCTCTCAAAGGGTTTTAACCATGTAAAAATATTGGTGTTGTGATCTTCATATGGTTTTTTGAGTGGTTATTGAAGGAATTTTTATTATATGGAATACCTTATTTAACCAAACTAAAGTATGTCTCTATTGGGACTCTTCGATCTCATAATTCCCTTCCTATACACGAAGGAAATCTTTAGAAAGCATATCAAATTCCTTGTTACTTTCCCCACAAACATGATAAAAAGTGATGTGAGGGAAGGAATAATGTAGATGTTTGACTTCTCAATATATGCGTTGTAAGAATAAACTTCTCATTTTGGCATCTACGCACCCATTGGATCACAAAGAAAAAATCTCATAGGACTTGGAGATGAATGATTCCTTATTCGTATCAAGTAATAAGACCAATTTTAGGTCTATAATCTCACTTTAATTGTTTTACGATTAATTAATTCCATTTTTGAACCTAAGAATATGATTTTGAGAGAGGAAGATTATTCCCTTTCCTTCTCCTTAAGTAGATATCCTTGGGATGCTCCATCAAAAAAGGATTAACAGGTCTAGGTGTTAATAATCAAGTTAGAAATCCAATCATAGTAAAGGATAGATGAGAACTGAGGGAAAATATTTATGATATTTAGATTTTGGGATGCACGTTTGAATGGAAGAGTGTCTTTGTTATCAAATGTTTTTTCATTTCTTGTGATTTAACGCTCCATGCTATGATGAAGAATTAAATTTTGAAATATTTTATAGAAATTAATGGAAATTTTCTACTACTGATGAATTCGAATTGAAAACAAGAGATTACAAATTTCCTCTACAATTATTCAGAATGGAAATCACAATTTAGAAACACATTAAATGACATGCAACCATCAAAGCCACAATACCATAATGATTTTACAGGGGAACCCAACTAGGAAAAACCCCTCCGCTACTTTTCATTAATCATATGAGAATGAGAAACTATTACAATGTCTTGCTTCGATCCTAAAGCACACCCTACACTGTAAACTTGTTCTCCTACTGATTGTCATGCTCTGGCCAATACTTAGCTAATTCAAGGCCCCAACTTCCTCCTATTTCCTTTCTCAATTTAGGATAAATTAGGGTCCTAAATAATATGGGAATACCCTATTTCCTTGGGAAAATCCCAAGGAATTTATCACCTGCATCAATACCAAGCTTGCACACTCAACTAATATACAATTAATAATTACAATGTGCCTTTCCCTCCACTCCAGCTACGCAATTTGAATTCCATGCATGTCTGGGCTATTTTTAACTGAGAGATCACTGAGTTAACAAAAATTAAACTACTCAACTCACCTTCAACTGACTTAATTAATGATTTGAACTCAGTTAACTCAGTTTAATTGAAAATAAATGAACTAGATTACTAAATTTTAGCAATCACTACATACACAACTCTACTCCAAGCCTATAACTCGAATTTATTGAGTTTAATATACAAGGACATGTCACTCTAGCTAACTGGAATCCAAGTCATCATGTTGATGTGGAAAATCAAATTACTCAATTTGACTAAGGCACAAGTCAAATTGAGCCTTTCTTACTACAATTTCTAACATAACCTCTTAGCAAGAAAGGGATTTTGCACCACCCCTATCCAACACTTGTGGAATTCAAATTTTCCTCTTGATAATGCCTTTGTCAAGATATTTTCATCCTGCTCCTCAGCTGGAATGTATTGTAGCATCATAATTCTCATTTGCATATCAATGGTACTTGATATCAATGTGCTTGGACATGTCACTAAATATTGGATTCTCAAAGAGTTTAATACAACTTTGGTTATCACAATAAATCACTATCGGATCCATATCCTGACTGAAAAGACCCACAAGTATTTTCCCCATTTATATGGTCTCACATTCTGCTTGACTTGAAACCATGTATTTAGCATCTGCTGAGTTGAGTGCCACATACCTTTGTTTCTTGCTATACCAGGAAATAGTTGCAGACCCAACACTAAAGATCTTGAAGTAATTTTCACCTCTAATGGACTCCCTGCCCAATCTACATCATTAAAGCCTTGGAGCTTCACTCCCTTTGTCCTCCTGTACCATAACCCATACTTGGTTTTTTCTCTGAGGTATATTAACACATGCTTTGTTGCCTTCCAATACAACTTGGTAGGATTCACCATGGCTTGAATCAATTGATTAACTGCATAGCATATGTCCGCCCTTGTGTTCACCAGATACATCAAGGATCCCATAAGCTGTCTGTAGATGTTGGTATCTACTTCCTCTCCAGAAGAAGCATTCTCCTTCCTCCAGTTGGTAGCTAGAGGTGTGTCCATAGGTTTGCAATTCTCCATATGAAATCTCTTAAGTATTTCAGAGGAATACTTCCCCTGAATCACCCTACCATACTTCCAGCCCAAGGAAGTAATGCATCAAGCTCATGTATTTCATCTCAAAGTCTCTTGCAAGGTCCTCTTTGCAAGAGTTTATCAAATTACCATCCCCTGTAAGTATCAAGTCATCAACATACAATACCAAGATAAGAAACTTTCCATATACCACAATGTGATGGAGAGTGGAATCTAATTCACTTTTAGTGAAGCCCAATCCACTAATATATGTGTCAATCTAAGTGTACCATGCTTGGGGTGCCTACTTGAGACCATATAGGGATCTCTTGAGTCTACACACGTGTATTCCTATCATAAGTCTCAAATCCCTCTAGCTTATCTATGTAAATTTATTCCTCAACAACACCATTAAGGAAGGCGGTCTTCATATCCATTTGATGGATCTTCCACACCATTTATGCAACTAATGTTAGAATGGTTATGATCAAGGAATATCTTGGCACCGGGGAAAAATTTCCTCATACTCCACTCCCTCTACTTGAGAGAAGCCTTTGGCCACAAATTTGGCCTTGTACTTATCGATGCTCTCGTCAGTTGCATGCTTCACTTTGTAGATCCATCTGGAACCAGCCATTGACTTGTTCTCTGGTCTCAGCACTACCTCCCATACACATTTCTTCATAACGAAGTCATACTCCTCCACCATGGCATAAACCCACACTAGTTGATAAACTACTTCCTCAAATGAAGAAGGCTTTGTCTCAATGAGTTATGTCATGAGAGCCATATAACTAGTGTACCTATATGGTGACCTCCTTTTCCTACGCTGAGATGTAGGAGCTCCCACATGCTCCCGTGCATCTTGCACCAATCTGTCATCTTCTATGGTACTCTTCATCCCCTCTATGGAAGATTTTGGTTGAGTGGGTTCCTCCACTCAACCTCCTTTCTTCTCCTCCATTTGTGGTTTCTCCAAAACATCCTGAAGTTTTGTCTGAGGCTCCTCCTTAGGAACTAGAAGCTCCTCCTCTAGTGGGATACTTAGCTCTCACTCTAGAGAGCATCTCATAGCCTTATCCTCATCAAATTTGACATCTCTCCTCACTACTATCACCCTGAGTGAGGGAAAATACACCCTATAGTTATGTGGTGTCTCTGTGTATCCTACAATGACTCCCATCTCAACTGTAGGCTCAAGTTTATTTTGTCTATCCTTGGAGACATGACAATACACAATAACTCCAAAAATTCGAAAATGAGATACATCTGCTTTTGTTAGGGTCCAACTCTAACCCCTTTATTTATGTAACAAACCCAATAGGGTCGAGTCATAGTCATAGTTAGTTAAAGAGTCAATAAATCTCGTATTAATAATTGTAAGTGGTTGATCCGGATTTAAGAAAGGGACCACAGCTAGTTGAAAATGAGCCATAATTAATAAATAAAGTTGTTAACCCATGTTATGCAAAGGACCACTAGTCATTAAGTTGTTGAAGGTCATTTGGCTATAAATAGTCATAGTTAGAAGGGAAAGATCATCGAGTCTTATCTGTAATCGAGCTCTGCTCTACTGGAGGTTGCCCCCTCAAAGATACAAGTGAACATTTCTTTTATCTATGAATAATAAAATACTTGTCGTTTTTCTCATTTTATTCTGTGTTCTAGGTTGTATTTCTTCGCATATTTAGTATTCTGGAATTTCTCGCAGGTCAAGAGCATAACAAGTGGTGTCAGAGCACTTTCCAGGGCCGGTGGTACCTCCATTTTTGGCAAAAAAAAATTTAGGCTAGAGACGTGTTCCGACGTCTTTAAACCACAAGATCCGTTGTAAAGCGCATAAACCTGCGGATTTGGGGAGGCATGCACGCAGGAAATACAAGAGGGGTCACGCTTGTTGGATTCCCTCCTAACCCCTATGCGTACCCCTTCGAGTAGTAGCACATTAAACAGAACTGCACATGGACTACACTTCCACGTACCCTCTGGGTATATCAGAAGCCCCCTAGGCTCACTTGAAACCTTGTCTTAGATAAGCCGTTGTCCGTCTTGCTACTATAGTACACTGAGAATAGCACTCAGGGAGATAAATCACGTTTATGATAGGGTATTCGGGTAGTACAGCTAAGGGTATGGTTGATCCTCCTTAGTTAGTGCCCTGAAAGATTGGGTCGAGTACTATTGTTGAACCCTTATGTATATTGCAATTTGTAGCACCTAAAACTCCTTTGTGACCATAGTTCCCTCGACTCTATGAAGATCACCCATTATCTTATTTTCCATATTAGATCCACTAGTTGGGGTTCTACCGCCGCAGTACGATTCAGATCTAGTAGTTGGGGTTTTGTTGTCGCTGCAACAATTAGATCCACCAGTTGGGGTTCAACCACCGCAGTACAATTTTAGATCTAGAAATTGGGGTTCTGTCGCCGCCGCACCAATCCAGTATACCAGTTGGGGTTCTGCCACCGCAGTCCAATTCACATTCAACCATTGGGGTTTCGCAGGCAGATCTGACCCTCTGCACAGTGATGCTTGTTGCTGCTATAGTCTAGGCTTGATTTTCACAGGACATTGCGCAGGATCAAGTTTTTAGGAATTTTGCCACTGTAGTATAGATCAGCGGGGAGTAAAAATACATTCAGACGCTTACAAGAGACTTAGCCCATAAGATTCAGGATGACGAGCTGATCGCAGTGGTACCATTCACTTGTTAGCTTCAATTTTATGGTGGTCCCAAATTTTTTCGAGGTGACATCAAGTGACCGCGATCTGTGTATGGTAGAAACCAGAGCTCAATTCATGGCCAATGAGAAGATCGAGCGCCTTGAAACAAGGTTGGATACTTTCTAGGAAGAACTACAAAAAATTACACAATTCATTTAACACGTCACTGAGAGCACGCTGGGGTTGCATCAGGAGGCACATAGTATTGATGAACACCTTAAAGGAGAACCTAGCCATCACATTCACTTCCATGGAAATCATCAACATTCCCACCCTCGGCCACCCAAGCTAGACATGTATAAATTTGATGGCTCTAATCCAGCAGTTTGGGTGGCACAAATGGAACAATATTTCATTCTAAATGATATCCGTGATGATCCAACTAAACTACATGTGAGAGCCCTTTACTTGGACCAAGAGAGATGGCAATGGTGGTAGTGGCATGTGAAATGCTATCCTGGGAACATAACTTGGCAGGTGTTCTCAAAATCCCTTTGTGACCACTTTGATAGAGAATCTAATTTTTTGGGTCGTCTTACTAAGCTCCGATAGACATGCATAGTAAAAGACTACATTGCAGCCTTTGAGACATTGGCCATTCGAATAGAAGGTCTAGGAGATGAATTCTACTTGGAATATTTCATATGTGGTCTCAAAGAAGCCATCCAAGCACATGTCTGGATGCACCACCCACCTACATGGATAAACGGTTTCACAAAGGTTGTCGAAGTGGAACGTGTTTTAGCTGCCCAGTCTACTCATCCAAATTTCATAGCCAAGGCTAGTTCCATATATGCTCAGGGCCCTACCCAAACACTTAAGGTTCAAAAGGTGTCTCCAGCAAAAATGGCTGAATGAAGAAAACAAGGATTGTGCTACTACTATGATGACAAACACTCCCCGGGGCATAAATGCAAGGAACCAAAATTCTTTCAAATTGATCTTACTGATCACAGGTCATCGAAGGAAGCCGCACCCCTTGGGGGGCCAGAGGATGAAGTTGAGGAAACCCATCAGGACAATGATCTCACAACTATGCGAGATGAACCAGTTATCTCACTACATGCTTTGGCATGCATTTTTGCGCCCCAAACTCTAAAAAATCAGAGGTTTTCTTAAACATCGCCCTGTAGTAGTATTGATTGATAGTGGCAACACTCATAACTTTATCCATAAGTGAGTCGTCGAAGTTGTTCATTGTTTTGTAAGGGCAGTCTCTAATTTCCAAGTCCTTATTGCTGATGGGGGGACAATGAAATGTGAAGGCCGTTGTGAAAATATTAAACTTCAAATGGGAGACTACCACCTAAAGACCCACATGTTTGCGATTAACATGGGTGGTTGTGACATTGTCTTGGGTGTTGAATGGCTTCGCACACTAGGACCAATCACAATGGATTTCCAGGAGTTATATATGAAATTTAAGTAGAATGACCACATTTATACATTCCGTGGACTCCAGGCAGGTGATCCTTCTATCTCAGCTCACATCGAATGGAAAAGTTGCTGAAAAAGGGCCATCATGGAGTCATTACACAGTTTAATGCCATCCAGGCCATAGAATCCACTACTCTTCATATTCATCCTAAGATGCAATAGGTCTTAAACTGCCACTAGCAGGTATTTGACAAACCTAAAGAGATTCCACCCTCTAGAGGGGAACATGATCATAACATCCCTTTGGTCCTTGGGGCACAACCGCTGAATGTGTGCCCATATAGTTATCCTTTTGCCCAAAAGAATGAAATTGAAAAAATCATCAAGGAACTCCTTGAAGCCAGTGTTATTCATCCTAGCATCAGTCCTTATTCATCACCAGTGGTCATGGTGCTCAAGAAATATGGGAATGGTGCATGTGTCCAGACTTTCGGGCCCTCAACAAGCTCACTACCAAAGACAAAAATCCCTATTCCGGTTGTTGATGATCTTGATGAACTACATGGTGCTCAATTCTTTACTAAGCTAGATCTTTGCTCTGGCTATCACCAAATAGCATGAAAGAAGTATACATTCCCAAGACTTCTTTCCAAACTCATGAAGGTCAGTATGAATTCTTGGTCATGCCATTTGGTCTCTGTAATGCCCCATCTACTTTTCAAAGCCTCATGAATCACCTACTGAAACCATATCTTCGAAAAATAGTCCTCATTTTCTTTGATGACATTCTCATCTACAACCTCACCTAGGAAAAACATCTTCAACATGTAGACCTTATCTTGCAATTGCTCCAGAATCACAAATTATTTGTCAAATTGTTCAAGTGCTCTTTTGGAGTGGAAGAATTCAAGTATTTGGGACACATTGTGGGTCGTGAAGGTGTCAGGGTTGATCCTAAAAAGATATAGGTAATGTAAGAATGTCCCCAATCAAAAACCTTGAAGAGTTTGAGGGGATTATTGGGTCTCACTGATTACTATCACAAATTTGTCTGCAACTATGGTCACATTGCTAGACCCCTCACTTACCTTCTCAAGAAAAATTCATTCCTATGGACTGATGCAACACAATAGGCATTTATGGCTCTCAAACATGCCATGTGTTCCACTTCAGTATTGGCACTACCCGACTTCACAAAATATTTTGTGATTGAATGTGATGCTTCAAGTACTAGTATTGGTGTTGTCTTAATGCAGGAAGGTCGACCCTTGGCTTTCACCAACCAACGACTGAGTGGGAAACATTTGAGACAATCTACCTATGAGAAAGAGATGATGGCCATCTTACATGCAATAGATACCTGGCGACCATACTTATTGGGGTGGCGTTTCCAAATTTGTACAGACCATCAAAGCCTCAAATATTTTTTGGAGCAACGTATATCCTCACCATAACAAAATAAATGGCTGGCCAAAATGTTGGGATATGATTATGAGATAATTTACAAGAAAGGGTGTGACAATGTAGTAGCAGATGCTTTATCATGCCAATTTGAGGATGAAAGCACCCTGCTATCAATCTCTCTTCCCATACCAGATTGGATTGAAGAAGCCCGCAAGGAATGGTTTTCACACCCCTCACTCTCCCAACTCATTAATAACTTGAGATCAAATCCTAATTCCTTAGTTGGATACTCTTGGAAGGATGAGATTCTTCGCTACAAGGATCGAGTAGCTATATCACCAAAATCCACCCTCAAAACTCACATTTTGGTAGAGTTGCACTCCTCTCCCACTGCAGGGCATGCATGCTTTCAAAAGACTTATGCTCGCACTCCTTTTTCTTTATTTTGGATGGGCATGAAAACTGATATTCTTACTCTTGTAGCTGAATGTGATGTGTGTCAACTCCACAAAGGGGAAACAATCAAGTTACCAGGAACCTTACAACCATTGCCAATCCCTACCTCCATCTGGATGGATGTTTCTATGGATTTCATTACTGGTCTCCCAAAGTCGGGCAACAAATCTGTCATCATGGTGGTTGTGGACAAACTTTCTAAATATGCTCATTTTTGCGCTCTAACCCACTCATTTACCACCACTTTGCTGCCTCAAGCTTTCATGGACCAGATCTTCAAACTGCATGGCATGCCAACTTCCATTGTGTCTGATTGTGACCCAACTTTCACTAACAACTTTTGGCAAGAAATTTTCAAGCTACAAGGCACCCAACTCCAACTGAGTACTTCATATCATCCCCAAACTAATGGTCAAACTGAAGCAGTCAACAAATGTTTGGAGACATACCTAAGGTGCTTCACTTTAGAAAAGCAACATCAATGGGCACAGTGGCTACCTTTAGCTGAATGATGGTATAATACTAACTATCATGAAGCCACCAAGATGAATCCATACGAAGCAGTGTATGGCCAACTCCCACCTTCACCTATTTCTTATATCCCTGGATGCTCTAAGGTGCAAGCAGTTGATCAACTCCTACAGAATTGTGTCGCCATGCTAGCCTGTCTCAAAGATAATCTCCATTAAGCTCAGAATCGAATGCAAACCAACATCGTTCAGAGCACACATTTTCAAGAAGGGGATCAGGTATTCCTGCGGCAGTAACCATATAACCAAAGATAGCTAAAAGAAAAGGGTTGCCAGAAACTAGTTGCAAAATTCTATGGACCTTATCAAATACTTCAGCGCATTGGAGCAGTAGCCTACAAGCTGGCCTTGCCACCAAATTCAAAAATCCATCCAGTCTTCCATGTATCATGCCTCAAGAAAGTGGTGGGGAACAATTGCAGAATTCAAACCAGTCTACTCGAATTAGATGAATAAGGTTCACTCTAGCTCCAACTTGAACAGGTCCTCGATACTCATGAAAGACATCTGCACGGCTGCATGATCAAGGAAGTCCTCTTCAAGTGGAAAGACACCTCTCCAGAAGATGCGACTTGGGAACCATCCACTATTCTTCAGCAGTTTCTACAGCTTCAGCCTTGAGGATAAGTTTGCTTTTGATGGGGGAGGGCATGTTAGGGTCCAACCCTAACCCCTTTATTTATGTAATAAACCCAATAGGGTCGATCCATAGTCATAGTTAGTTAAAGAGTCAATAAAGGTCATATTAATAATTGTATGTGGTTGACCCACATTTAAGAAAGGGACCACAGTTAGTTGCAAATGGGCCATAATTAATAAATAAAATGGTTAACCCATGTTATGCAAAGGACCACTAGTCGTTAGGTTGTTGAAGGTCCTTTAGCTATAAATAGTCGTAGTTAGAAGGGAAAGGTCATTGAGTCTTATTTGTAATCGAGCTCTACTCTATTGGAGGTTGCCCCCTCAAAGAGGCATGTGAACATTGATTTTATCTTTGAATAATAAAATACTTGCTATTTTTCTCATTTTATTATGTGTTCTGGGTTGTATTTCTTTGCATATTTGGTATTCTGGAATTTCTCGCAGGTCAAAAGCATAACAAGCTTCCTCCTAGAGAAAGATTCTTCGGGTGTGAACATGGAAAGTGTTATATGAGAGCTCCTATTCTGCAAATAAACTGTGATCTTGCATGCTTCTGCCCATAGGTGTAATGACAACCCTTGATCATGCAACATGGCTCTTGTTGTTCCCACTATGATTCTACTCTTCCTCTTAGCCACCCCATTTTGTAGTGGGTTATGGAGTGCTATCAGTTCTCTTCTAATACCCTCTTTGGCACACAAGTCCTTGAAGGTGTTAGAAACAAATTATACTCCATTATCACTTCTAAGGGATTTCAATTTATGGTTAGTCTTCTTCTCAACCAGTGGTTTGAATTCTACAAATTTTGAGAAAACTTAATCCTTCTTTCGCATGAAGAAGATCCAACATTTTCTAGAAAAGTCATCAACAAAAATCACATAATACTTGTGTTTTGTTGTAGAGGCTGTAGAAAATGACCCACATACATCAGAGTGGATTCGCTCCAAGATTGCTCTAGCTCTGATATCTTGGCCCTGGAAGGTGGATTTGAATTATTTCCCCAATGTGCATCCCTTATAGACATCATGCTGGTCAAGGGTGCACTTCGGGAGACCGATGGTAATCTGTTGCATGATTTTTAAGGCCCCATGGTGTAAGTGTCCCTTGCACCTATGCCAGAGTTCTCCAACATCTCGAATCTGCACATTTTCTGCTTCCTCCTCAAGTTTGTAGATATTTTTCCCTCTAACTCCAGTCTATTTCACTTTCCCTCTACTCTTCCTCACTTCCATGGCTTAACCTGAGAAGACCCTGATACCTTTTTGTTTGAGTTTCTTGTCATCTGCTGAACCTATGACTATATGTCGGATGACTAGAAGCTGAAATTGTTCCCATCCATCCTTAAGGATGCAACCCTGTGATGGTTCATGGGTTTACCTAGGGACAACATCACTACCTGGGCTCAGATGCAACAATCCTTCAATGAAAAGTATAGGGACTACTGTAGGTCCAAGGACACAAAAGAAGAAATCTTTAGAATGACCTTGGGACATGATGAATCCTTGGAAGATTATGAGTAAAGGTTCCAACTCAGCTGCAATGGGCTAGATGCATCCTTGATCCTAAATCACTCAAGTTAGTCCTTCTTAGAGGGATTAGGGAATATATCCTAGAAACCCTAAACATGTTGTCTGGAGGGGACATGTTACACTAAAATTTGTCACCATGACTATCTACAGTTAGTATGGCTCTATCAACTGTCATACTATCCTCCTTGGCAAGTCTCATACCTCTGCTCCTCATGTCAAACTCCAAGAAAGAGAGAAAGTCCTTTAAAAGTCAATTAACTCTGGTTACGCAGTTTCTCTTAGCCTTACCTGCGTGTACGCACCTCCAGTTCATAAAACCTGCGTACTTGTACACTTTGTATGTAAAGGGCTGGGTGCGTACTCCTGTAAAGGTCAAAAGGCGCAAGTTTCACTTCAAAAAAGTTACTTGTGGTCATTTCTAGAGCATTCTAGAAGATGGTTTGACGTGGATTGAGCGCCTCCAGATGGTTCATGCATCCCTATGTAAGAGGAACTTATCCCATGAAGAGGGGAGCTATCCCATTGAAAGAGGGGCTTATCCCATTCATGGTGGACCTGATTAACTTCCTCCAAAGCACTATAAATATAGGCATTGGGCCAGAGGGAGGGGAGGTTGAAAGCTGAACATTCCTAAGGGTAGATGCTGCTGAGATTAGGACTCCCTTATAGAGCTTGAGAGGAGAGATTCCCATCCTTTCTTAGCTTCATTTGGTAGTGGGTGAGCTGATCAAAGTAAAGGAAAACTCTTGCTGGACCCTGGGAGGGACCTGTACAACACCAAGGCTCAGGTTGTAATGGTTTCTTTTGTTTCCACTTAATGCAAATAAACTCATTTTTCTCAACAAGTTGTTATACATGATTTGTTTCATATACTCCTTAGTCTGTATGATGAATATGTGTTATTTTATAAGTTATTCAGGTGCTATGTAATCTTTTGGCTTGTTAGTGAATGCAGGTTTCGAAGAGAAGGAGGAGCTCATCCGGATCGGCGAGGCTGGACTACTACAAAGCGTTGGACTAAAGGTATGTTATAAACACCTGATTACTTGTATTCTAAATGCATATTTAGAGAAAGGTAGTGTTTACTTGTCTTGTTTGTCACTAGAAAGCCTTAGCTTCTAGGGAGGTCGGTTTTGTCCGCAAAATTGACTCTTTCCGCATGACAAAATGGCGACCATACTGGGGAACTCCATTGATGTGAATGATTTTTCCTTTGTCTGAAACTTTGATTTGAGATAAGTCGTTTTCTTTCTGGTTTTTGGTTGTCTGACTGTGTATTTGGGTGGCTTAGCTTAGGGTTAAATTAGATTTTAGTTTTTCGTGGTTTTGCTAGAAGTACGCAGCCTCTGCATTAAGCACAGTGCGTACCTGTACGCACTGCAGCTTTGTGCATAGAGCGTACACGCACCTGTGAAAACAGGTTGCCTGCGTACCCTGTCAAAATTGAGAAAATTTCAATTTTCTCCTTTTCGCCTCTTAGATTTTGTTTATAAATTGTTTTTACCACCCAGATCCAATGGTTACCTGCCAGAGATCTTCATCTAAACTTTTTTCATCAGTGTCAAGAGTTTTAGTGAAATTCGTAGAGGTTCTAGCCTTAGGGTTTGATTTTTGTATTGGTCCTGTAGTGACTTCGGCTTTAGAAGTCATAAAACCTTGGATATCCCTGGTCTTTGCAGTCTTCTTAGGAGTCGGACCTTTCATAGAATCCACCCTTGTGAGACACCTACCTTTGTTTTGTCTCTTTGCCGAATCTCGAAAAAGTTTGTTGATTGAACTGTGAATTTCATTTTAAGAAAAAGAACAAAAGATTTTGATGTTTGTTTTTGGCTAGTTTTTTATTCTGCATTGACTAGTCCTTAGTTAAATCATGACTGAGTAAAACATCCTGGGATCATACTTTGTAGTTTTTGGCCTCATTAGATTTGCTTATTAGGTGAATTTCTTTTTGATTTGCTTTTAAGTAGCTTTGATTTGATTGTCATAGATTTTTAAAGGTTTGATTTTTGATTTTTATATGCTTTGTTAAGTAGAAAGATCCAAAAGATCTCTTTTGAAGGAAAAGTTTGCTTAGGTAGCATTTGAGTCTTTGAAAGGAAAAGGAATTTTCGCGAAATAATTAGTGGTCATGTGTTGTATGCCTTGGAAAAGATAAAGAGATTGTTTCTTTGATTTTCATTGCCAAGAAAGTTGTCTTCATATCAATTTTGCATTCTCCAACTCTCTTAGCTAAGGAATTCATTGAAAAAGAAAATTAGTATAAATCATCCTAAGTGCATCTTTTTAGTGGTTTGAGTCGAGTCTACACACCATCAGTTTCATCTCCGCTACCTTTTGTCTTAAAGAAAAGCCATAAAAATTAGCGCTTAAAGTAAAATCAACTTAGTAACTTTTTCTTTACTAGGGCTCTGAAACACCAATATAGATCAGGCTAGTGTCTTGGAGTAGGAGAGTAATTAACTCTCCAAGACAGTAAAACCAAACAAGTAGCTTATCTTGTGGTAGGATAAATCCAACTGTTTCATTTGTACTCTGGGAAAGCTCCTCTTAAAGGAGAAGCACGAGACCATGTCCAAACCAGTGAGGGGATCAATCCTCCTTCATTGGGAAAGACGCCAGATACGCACGTACTACAAACGGTAAACCTCGGATTATTGTCGAGGAGCCTGGGGTCACTTGTCGGTAAACCTTGGATTATTGTCAAGGAGCCGGCAAGGGGATTGAGCTTGTTACTCTGCCCTTGCGTGCTATCGGGTCGTAGACTGTTCTCCCAGGTATATTTGTTGCTGTTGGTAACCTTAGTGACCATTATCTTTAGGATTCTACCCGAGGTGACGGTGGAGGGAAGATCCCACTGTACCTGGAGCAGACGTCAGCTAGACTCACTTGGATTTTCCAGGGGGTTCGCTTCACTCGAGACGGTTAAAGTGGAGGAACTTGTGCCGGTCTATTCATTAAGCAGGTTGCCGGGGTAACTGTTCCACCCACCACTTCTGTACTGAATTCAGCGATGTTGGGCTTCATCACCAACTAGTGTTTTCGGTCCGGAAGGCTACTGTTTGTGTATGGTTTGACGCCCTACATTCTTTAGGCGTGTGATTCGAATTTGTTTGGTTCTTTAGAGACTTTAGGCGGTTTGCTTTGAGATTTTACTTTGTTTGCGTGTGCAGTAGTTAAAAGTTTTAACTGTGGCGGAATTACCGAGACAGTACCGTAGACTTCGGTGCCAGTCTCCTGAGATTGTTACTGTGGCCGATTTGTTGAGGAAGTCCCGTAGACTTTGGGGTGAGCCTTCTGAAGACGTCCCGGGTCATTACGAAGGTTTGAAAGTCCTTGTAACTCCTCCTAGTGGCAGTAAAATAGGTTCACCTGAAGAAGGAGAGTCTTCGTTGGTAGTCCATCCAGATTATCAAAGTCTAGAAACAGGTTATAATCCTGAAGCTGTTGCAGTTTCCGAGCTTGCTGGTAGTTTTTCATCTACTAGTGATAGAGGTGAAGAACCTGAAATATCTGAACTTGTTACTCCAACTTCTAGTGTTCCCGATTCACCTAGGGTAGAAAGAGTCATCACCGAAAATCTTCCTTCTGGTTTGATAGCTATTGAAAAACTTGCTCTAGAAGAAGAAGTAGGCGTCCCTATCCCTGAAGATCAACCTACCATTGATCTAAGGAAGCGTGAATCCATTTTTTACAGTCCACCTAGAAGTACTACTTGGTATCTTTTGTTAACTAATTACTTAGACAACTCAGGGATAAGTTTTTCTCCACCTCGTACTCCTTATCCACCCGGAGTTATTTATACTCCTGTAAATATGTCTAGTCAGTCGTCCATGTTTACTCAATCTCCTGAATCTTTCTTGTATGGTGGCCCTTTTGTTCCTGCTGGGTATCAGTCACTTTTTGGTACTTTTGCAGGAGCATCTCCTCAACCCATTGGACATGGGTCATTAACTGGAAACAATGGTAATAAATCGTTGGGCGTAGGAGACATTTATATGATGTCAGGTTCAATTCCCAGTTCTCAACCTCAAGGTGGCCAGTTACCGCCTGGGGGTCAGCCTCAATTACCGCCTGGGGGGCAACCTCAAGGTACACAACTTGTGTCTGGGGGGCAACCTCAAGGACAGTATGTACCCATGGTACAGTACATTCCTCAAGGTCAACCCCAACCTCAATATGTACCCCAGGGTCAACCTCAGTATCAATTTATGCCTCAAGGTCAACCCCAGTATCGGTACTTACCTCAAGGGTATCTACCCCAAGGTCAGTACTCGAGTCAAGGTTATCAACCACCCCAAGGTCAATCTTATGTTCAAGGTACTGGAAATGTACCTTTCAATTATCAATCCTACCCTCAATCCGGTTATGGATCTCAATATCCTCAACCTATCATGGGTCAATACCCCGGAATGAACATAGTGTGGGATCCATCGCAAGTTCAACAGGTGTTGCAGCCAAGCGTACAGTTGTCATCTCAAACTGGACAACCTATAGTTTCTGGTCCACCCCAGCAACCACTATAGAGTATGACTTAGACACCAATAAAGCTGTTGTCGATGTCTGGAATGGAATGCGCGGGCAACTACCCGAGAAAACCAAATACGAACCAATCGACAACGCCATTTATGACGTTAACAGGTTCTACACAAGCAAATGTACACCCCTCCTTAGTCAAATTCATCGAAGGTATTTCTCAAAGCCATGGTCCGGAATATCTTTGGCTGCAGCATGCATCTTATTGGGGTTAACTGTATTTCAGACTTATCTCAGCTGGGAGCAGCTCCGCCTTCAACCACAAAGTATGCACAAACCATAATCGTGTAATACCTGCAATTTTTGGACGTTTGTTTTATAAGTTAGTGTAAAGGGATGTGTATTTCTCTTTTAAAATTAAAAAAATATTCACCGAATAAAAAACCAAAAAGTAAAGGTGTATATATATATATATAATTTTAGAAGTGTAGTTTAATTAATAGATAAAATAGATTATTTTTTTGGGTAATTTATTTATTTATTTATTTGTGTTAATTTTATAAAAATTTGGTAGATATTTTTAAGAAACATGAGTTTAAACTTTTTAATTTGAAAAGTTCAATTGTTTTCGTATTTTTCAAGGTGTTGAATCTATTTATGCATTCAAAAAATAATTTTAAATAAGGGAAAATCACATTCTAGCCTAGAATTTATAACATGGAAAATAACCATCTTATCTTTTTATTAATTACATTTTTTTTAAAACCTAATGTTATTTAACATTATGTATCAGCATCTCCACATATTGAATTATAAAACATCTTTATTTAACAATTAATTTAATTTATTAAGATTTAATTAAAAAATTATTTTTTAAATTAAATTAGATTTAAACCAATTAATAATATTATATATTTTATTTTTAATATAATAATGATGGTTAGGTTATATTAAATTAAATTTGTTGAAAAAAAAACTTTTATTATATACTCTTTATTTTGACAACTATTATACTTAAACTGTTCTTTACTTAAAAACATAACAACTTGCGCCCTTTCCATCTCATCAAAATTAATATATGAAGATATTATTTTTCAACAACTTTACGAACAAAAGGGCATATTACAATCACAAACAAGTTCTGTGCATTACCAGGGAAAGACTAGCATTGTGCAATATTGCGCCTACAACTGCACAAGCCTCAATGTACACAGAAGTGTGGAAGTTTAAGCTTTGTCGAAATATTCACTTATGGTATGGTGTGGATATAGTATTAACCAGTTCAAATGAAATGGTTTTATTGAGTATATGTGAATTGTAATTGAATGGGTACAAACAAGTTTACACTGTAGCCGGCTCACGCTGCCAAAACTTTGGCGAAAATTCAGATACTCTCGATGGCTCTCTGTACCAAGTTACGGAATACACGGAAATAAAACATTTAAAATCTGGGTGGATATTTTTTTCCAGGTGCAAGTCAGTAAATCAGTAGATTAGATCTGTTTTTCCACGTATATATCGTTTTTTTAAGTTGATTCCTAATCTAAAATTTAGATTTATAATTAAATATAAACTAGCAATTGTCCCAAAAGGTACAAAGAGAGGCCGATAGGATTAGTAAAAGGAGGAAACCTATATAGATAGGCAAGCATATATAAAGCTCAGTAGTGACGAAGGCACTAACCACGATGACCAGCGTGTACCAGCGGAAAAGTAAATTACAGTGTTTTACATGGTAATTGAAAAGCGGGGAATTAGATTTGCAAATATTAAGACAAATCACTTAGATTGGTGGTTCACACTATAACTAAAACATTAACTAATTGTAAGTTGCTTTTCATAAAATTCATTTAGTATCATTTATATAGATGAACCAAAAAATAGGTTTGTGCAATTGGATGAGAAAGCGTTCATAGAAGTCTTTTTAAAAAAAGCGAAATACCATAAGACTTTGCCGGTAGCATACCCATTGTGCTGTGTTCACAAATGCAGGAGGAAATCTACAGGCAAACACTTTTAAAGAATCATTGGACAAACATATAGCAGTTATAATAATATCCTATTTCCTTGTATTATAGTGATTATGCACTCGACATCCTAAATACAATTCAAGTTTCACTCAGAACCCGAAGTTAATCCCCTATTGGGTACTCGTGTACATCAGTGACAAGATCTGTAAGTTACAACTCCAAAGACCATAAATTTTCCTTCCATACTGAATGAATTGGTTAAGCTTCTTTGCAAGCTTCACTAGGCGATCCCTGACTGGGAATGCCTCTTTGTGGCTTTTGGTTATGCAACTCCCTATTGCAGGTTATTGTAGTCTGCAATTCAGTTTGCTGTGCTTGTCAGCGTTTGAAGAGCACAAAGCTAGGTTATAGGCTTACTTCTTTCAGAAAGATAGGTTTTTCAGTTCTCCCATCTGCAACTTTAAAATGCAAATTTTCTACATTCCACAACATTGGGTTATGGGTATGTTCCTGTTGCTTATGCGATTTTTCTATTCAGCTACAATTTCTTGATGTGAATGCTCCCATCGTCTGCAACTTTAGAATGCAAATTTTCTAATTCCACAACATTGGGTTATGGGCATGTTCCTATTGCTTATGTGATTTCTCTATTCAGCTACAATTTTCTTGATGTGAATGCTGCCTTGTAGGCATTTGCGTGTCATCTTCATACTCATCGAGTCATTCCATATTGCAAATTCGGTACGTTTCTTATTCAATTTCCATGACATAAAAAGCCATGTGTGCATCAAAATTTATTGCTGGGAAAAGAAAGGATGCATTGTAACAAGAGAACTGTAACCTGAATACAGAAACAACAGCTAGCCAATGAGCAAGTAATGTGCAAAAGCAACCAGCAACTCATGTCACAATTCCATGACAAGAACTTTATCAGTTCACGCCCGAAAGTTTTCCTTTCCAGTGCCTTTGAACTAACAATAAATGTATAGGTTCACAAAAGACTGCAAAAGGAAACTGCCAACAAGGACACACAAGTCAACACAAGTATGTCTTCAGCATATATATATATATATGTATATATATATATATATATATATGAGCGTAAATTATCCAAAGACTTGAAGCATCAAAAAAACATAAAGCTCCAGCCAACTATTCTCTTTAAATTTCATTAGAGATCACAAACATTTCTACTTATAAAAGTTTTTTTTGGAGGAGATACAAAAACAAAACTGGGATTATATCCCTTTTCTTGATCAAAACGGTTTAGAAAAGGCTGGAACTACTTTAACAAGGATATTTTTACACAAAGCACCTTGTTCTTGAAGCTTTCTAACTGCAAAACAAAGCCCTGGGATGGCCTTCATCATTGAGGCTAAAGTTATAACAAATCATTTACAAAATCATAGAGATAGCACCATGGAAATTAGAATCTGAAATGAGTTCAACGTTGTTGCCCAGTATAACGCCTCTGCAACATCAAGCCTCTTCAGAAGTGTAAATAAAACCTTCTACATAATGCTACAGAACCCCTGCAATTACATCATAACATACAAATAAATAGACCAAATGTCATGGAACATGAAATTGAATAATAATTTTGAAATAATCAATGTTTTTATCAACAATGATCAGTGGAAAATTGGGCCGCTGTACTTGTTGTCATGGCACATCTCCTACAAGAATCATGTCTCCTTCATTATCCATCTGGTTTGGCTGGGTGTATAGTAGAAATCTGTGGTTAAGAACAGCTGGCCTCAGATACACAGGCAGATCAATCTTCAATGTGATCAAAATCAAAATCTGACGAGGAAAAGCTCTCTTTGTTTTCCATCGGAGATCAAAAATAAGATTACGATCATGACCCATTATAGAAGAGTTAGAGAGACTATGCCAGATCATTACATTCACCTAATGGGTCATTAATCAGAGGAAACTATTCTGCATTCATGCTTTTCCAGACAAGATAACAAGTTTCGCCAGAGCATCTGACCGCACGTATTGTAAAATATGGTGCAGACTACCACTGGCCATCAAAACAATAGCGAGATTCGGCATTGCATAATAAAAATAGAGCTGTCATAAGTTGCCCTAGATGAAATTGAATCATACTGTTCAAACAATCAAGCGAGATCATCAATGATCAGTGGAATATTTATATGGATCATTTCCTACAAGCATATCATATATCCCATGTTATCAGTGCACACAACCCACAAGCCCCTCCTAGGATCCAGAAGTTCTCCATCCATATTACACATTTAAGGGACATGCGAGTCTGCTTCATTTTGACCGGCAGTATTGCAGAAATTTGCTGCTCATTGAGATGTGATGGTAGACTATTTACTCTCGCCATATACCCCGTTATTATTTTGATGGCCAGGCTAGTCTGCAACGTTCATCTACAATAAAATAGGCCTAGTCATATGGACGACTTTCATCTGGATGTTGAAGGTGAAAGTTGAAGCATGAATGCAGAACAATTTCATCTAATAAACAACTCATCCTGTGGATATGATTATATAGCAAAATCTATGCACTTCTTCTATGTTGCGTCATAACTGTAACCTTATTTTTGCTTTCAAGTGGTAAAATTGATGTCACCGACACCTGTAACAGATGTATAAAGATAACTCAATCTTGAAAAAGAAATTTCGTGTAGCCAATCCCTGTAGGCTGAGGGTTAGGAACCTTGGCCTGAACGGACAACTGTAACTGGATATGAAATATGATACGTAGTTGGTATCCTATATGCCCTAATTGACCACTTGCGGGCCATGATTCATGTATGACCTATCACATAGGGAATAGAAGGAAGCAATGGTATAGCATGTACTCAATGGGCACTAATCACCTATCCTTACTTTACCCGAGTAACCAGTAAGCTCTATGAACTTTTATATTACAACACATACCCTGTTATAGAGCTTAGTTTCACTAGTGTTCTCATTATTGGGTCCTGTATTTGATGGACGACCAAGGTGAGTATAAGCAAATCAATAGGACACATATTAGAGATGGCACTACTAAGAGAATAGCCCATATTATCCATAGATATACTTCGAGTAGTGGGGAGAACTGTGGACTCAGACCATACAGGTTCTTTATTATATATTCATCTCTTCGAGAAAACACAGAGATACAGAGCGTGAGATGTGCAATAAATTTTGCCCGCCAAGTTTTGTGCATTATTGAATATCTTATTATAATAAACTACATTAATAACAACCACAAAGAAAACATCCACAAGGCATGAGACTAAAATTATTTCAGCCAAAAACCTATTGCATATCCATTTTAAGTATATTGAATGGCACATTTCAATTGCTCAGATTCAGTTAACCCTTAACATACCCTCAGGTCCATCTCTGCACTTCAGTATCTGGTGTCCAACACTAAGAGTATTATCAATTATATGGAAATTCATTTCTCAGTGTTAATTGATTGATCAAATATAATTGGTTGGAGGTCCTTACATTGAACTGGGAGTTATATATAGATAGCAACCTAACAAGTTTATGTAATATGCACAGCTCAAGTGTTTACACATCCTAAGTTTGTTATACAAATTTGGATACTTGGATATGTTTCTAGTTTGGAATTCAAGCTTTTTTCAGAAACAAGAATTGTAACTTGATCAATACCAACTTACCATTCAATTAAGAGCAGTGGACAACAGACTTCAACAGACTTCATCTGAAGGCATGATGCAAGAACATACTGTTAAACAACCCGCTGTGTCCAGAGTCCAGACTCCAGCTATTCTCAAAATAGAATGCATATCATACAAAAACAGCTAATTTATTTATGAGATACAAGAGGTTGCAACAGGCAAAAGCCATGAGTGGCAACAAAAGAAAAAGGTTCCTGCTTCATAAGCACATGCTCTCGAGCTATGATACATACAACGCATGATTTATGAGAATGCGACCCAACTTTAAGCATAGATTGCACTATGGGCCATGATGTTCTACTGACAGAAAGGTCATGGTTTCCCATTCTACCATTCCGGCAACTTATTAATTTCTCCAAAAAAATACCATCTCAGCCCTGGTTCAAGGGCTATATGCTAAGAACATATAATAAACTCTTCTTTTCAGCAGGTCTTCCTGCTGTTTATGTATCAACCAATTCAACAATCCACCTCCCATTTTGCAGGAAATGGCACCGAGGAAACAAATTTTACAACATCCAGAGAAGTAGATTACTTGTTGATGCTATCCCTTGCTGACCCCTGTGCTTCTATCTGTTGCATACCCATTTGCAAGCAGGTAGGCGTAAAGAAGATGATTCCAGGTGTCTGGCACCCCAGGTAGACACCAATGGCTGCAATCTTGCCTGTACATCGGAGCTGTTCCTTGTCCTTCCCCTAAATAATACAATGAGGGATGACCATCCTTCCTGAATTCTGTTAAGTATGTTATGTTCAATAACTGAGCATTCTTCTTGCCACTGAGTTGTTTGATTGCTTCAGACATGATTTGATTACTTACTAGCTCCCTTTGAAACCAAGTAGAATTTACCTCTGCCCGAGTTTCCTTATGACACTGCCCTCCAGTATTCCATGACCCTCCTCTGCATTTAAAGATGTCAAACAAGACACTTGATGTCAGAGATTCAGCTTTGCAATACAAGTAGCCTTGAAAGTCATCAAATCCTACCATTTAAGAGGAAAGCATGGTGTAGTGTTTGTGCCCTGAGTTTCACCAGCTCAAAATCAAAATCAAAATATTACATAGAAGAATGGTTTTAATTTCCTTTTTCATGTCCATTACATACATTCTCCATCTTCTGAACTGAAAATGGATACGTAGATCAATAGGCCTAAAACAAACCTAAGTACAACTTTGGGAATTATCAGAACGCATAAAGAAAGATTCTGACTAAACAATGAACTTTGAGTGGCTGAGTTGAAATGGACATGGAGATCAATAGGCCTGAAACCAACCTAAGTACATGTTTGGGGATTATTAGAATGCATAAAGAAAGATTCTCACAAAACAATAAAGTCTGAGCAGCTGAACTGTCAAAATGGACATGGAGAATAATATAGAGAAGCTAAAAGCTATATATATGCCAAAACTCCAGTAGACAAAGAAACAAGATTAACAATTATTTTATTTGTCTGTTTTCACCTGCCTCCCTGCAAGATGGATTCAATGCACTGTAACTTGAGTTTCCTTCTGAATTTGAAGATGAATTCTCGGCTTCAGTGTCAACTTCCGCGTTATAGGCCCAAGAGCTACTTGCTCCTTTCGTCCTGCTGTCCAGGCCGCCTGATTCAGGGATCTTGCTATCTAAGCCCCTTCGAAAACTGCTGTGGCTAGAAAGAAATGAACACATTTTCCTCAAACTCGTAGGATGACGAGGCGGCAGGAGTCGAACCTGTCTCCTGTAAGAAGATGTTGCTCCGGCGATCTCACCGGAAGACGATGATCGACCTGCCGTCTCACTACAACTGCCTTCGTCGGGCGGGCCACGAGAGGACTTCCGTGTTCTCCGTGTAAGAATAATTATTTCACGTTGTAATCATGTGCCATCACCGCCATCGTCTGGGATCTTCAAGCTTCCAGAGGTCACCACCGCCTCACCGCCTGCAGAAACGAAAAGACTGCCGTGTTCTCCGCGAGAGAGGGCTTTTCATTCCATCGGGATATTTCGATTTCTGCTGCACATCTTTTTGAATTTCTTTTTTCTCCTTTCTTTTCTTGCTGTAATTCTCTTCTTTGATTTCGTCTACGCCTTCTTCTCCGTCTTCGTCTTCTTATTGTGTTTCTTGGTGATCAATTTCAGCTGGTACGATCGTCTCCCTCTGGAAACCCCTGTCATAATCAGAAAATTTATGGGATAACTGCAACCCCTGCGCGCCCATTCTTAGCAGAAGAAAATGTCCCACCGAATGCCCCCTTAGTATGATTCTCCGTCTTGCGAGGGGCGATAGGGCTCACCAGTCCAGAACTTCGAGGTTTCGGCTTGTTCGTGATGTAGGCTCACTCAGTGAGGCGGCATCCATAATACCTCCGCCCCTGAGCCCGATATGCAGGTAATGGTGTCGTAAAAACCCGCTAAGTAGTTTCCTGAACGAATACGGAAAAAATGCCCACTCTGCGAGGTGTCAGATGAGAATAAAGCTTGAACAAAGACGACACTGATTGTCAGTTCGCCAGGTGTCAGCATCAGAATGAAAAGGACGACGAAAGGTCCCTTTCAAAGGAAGGCCTATCGGCCTAATTATAAAAATTAAATATAAATCAAACTTTGTCGTATAATTTTTGCTTAATTCTAAATTTAAAGTATATAGGAGGTGAGTATTTAATTATAAAAATTATATTATATCATTATAGAAAAATATTCAAATCATAATAATAATTTAATAAAATTATGTAAAATTATAATATTTTATTAAAAAAATTAAATACAATATTTATTGAAATGAAGTTAACAATTTAGTAAAATCATGTAAAATTTGAAGTATTTGTAGATATTTTCAAAGAATATAATTCAAACTATTATCAAATTCTGATTCTTATGAAAAATTAAAATAAACTTTCTAAAAAATAAAATGATATTTTGAAACTCTAAATATTATTTAAATAATAAATCAATCATAATTAATCTAATAAAATGAAATGTATGTTTGAATAATTTGTAGCTTAAATATTATTTAGGCAAACAATCAATTATAATTAATTGAATCAAAATTATTTAACTTATCAACTTAGTTTATACATTTATGAAAATTTTCAAACTTTAATTATAAAATATAATAATATTTCTAAATTCTGAATTTTAATTATATAAAAGGTTTGGACCAGTGACTTACATCCATTATTATTAAGACATTTTAGAATAAAATTTATAAATATAAACTTGTGAGTAAAAATTTAAGAGAAAATTAAAATAAAAAATAATAATAAGAAAGAAATTTTAAGAAGATAATATTAAAAAAAATTAAAATATACACATCAAATTTATTAATAAATTAAATTATATAATGTTTTTTTTTTAATTATAAAAATTAAATATAATATAAAATTATTCATAAATTAAATTATATAATTACACCAAAGGTGTTTATTTCTACCTTTTTTTCCACAGTACAGTTGTCACCACCATTGATTTGTCAAGCAATTGTCAAGCCAGGCTACAAAAACTTTTGCAAAACTTCCCTCTCCCAGAGTCCTTAGCTCATATTTGAAAATTATGTTCTTATTAACGTTCTTTCCCCCTTTCTACCTTTTAACTAAAATCTCCTAATTTTTCTATATGTTGATTGGGCCAAGGACAAAGTCCAGATGATTAACGCAATGGTTTACAATCTCGATTTTGCCTAATATTCTCCCGGGGTTCGGAAACTAATGTTGAATGCTCATATCTGCTTAAGAGAGATTCCAGAGTGATGTACATTTCAATCTTGAGTTTAAGAAAGTAAATCTCCTCTGCATTAGACAAACCTATAAGCAATTTCAACAATCCAGTTATGCCATAAACAATGGAGCTCCACATCACTAAAATGGCAACAAAATCTAGACTCCACATTCCTCAAAACCTTCCAAGATGGTAGGAGCTTTCCTCATTTCCGAGAACTCCGTTTAAGCCATAAATTTTACCCAATGGATGCATCCATCACCCTTCAAATCCCCAAGAAAAATCAGGTAGTCTCAAGGTAGGACGAAAACCTTGAATCACAAGCCCTAAGCAATGAAGAAGGATAAGATACTTTGCACCAATTTAAAAACATTGACGAAATCCCATTAAAAAAACAATGGAATCTGGTGGATGTTGTAAGGGAAATATGGCAAGATGCACAACATTTCCTAACTCCCCTAAAGTCATCCTGGCTTCACTACTTGACCTTTTTTGAATCAGTTCACTGCATTGCTTGCAATATTGTTACAAAAAATTTTAAAATCATCGCTCTGATTATAATAGTTGGGAAAATTATGATTGTCGTAAGGTAATATGCATGAGTATGCTTGAATGAACCAAGAAGTAAGAGCTTTCCTTGTTTCCAAGAACTTTGTTCGAGCCATACATGTTACCCAACAGATGCATCCACCACCCTTGAAATCCTCGACAAAAATCAGGTAGTCTCAAGGGAGGACAAAAGCCATGAATCACAAACCCTAAACAATGAATAAGGAAATATGGATGTTGTGAGGGAAATATGGCAAGCGACACAACATCCCTAACTCCCCTAAAGTCATCATGGCTTCACTGCTTGACCTTGTACCTTGTCTTTGCCTTCCTCCTTGGAAGAGGAAATTTCATAGTGGTCGCTTGAGACACTACCATTTGTAGTGGTTGGATTCTCCTGAAAATTTAGTCATCTAAGTCCTAGCAAGTGATGAAATGTGGGAATGACAAGACTACCCTACTGAGAAACTCTTGTGTTCGCCAAAGTCCTCTGAATTCTGCTCTTCACTCAAACTTGGGTAGTATATCAATTTTTGGAAATTACTTAGATATATCAGGGTCTGGAAATCCTGATTTTAATATTATAAAATACATACTTACAAATTTGTTGTATACCTCATCCAATATCAATCTCAGTCTCTCAAATCTTGATTATTAATATCAGTTTTGACATCAGTTTCTGGAAATCATAAAATAAAAAACCACAAACTTGTTGGTTGCCTCAATCAATATTAGCATTAGTTTTTAGATGTCTTAACCAATATCATCATCCACTTTCCATTTTGTAGGTTTTTCTTTGCCGACCTCCCATCCATTCAACTAATGAATATATAGAGGAAAACAGTTCGTCTATATGTTTTTATTGTCCCACTCGGAAAAATAGTTCAATAATCTTATTACCAAATTTTCCATTCCTTCGGTGTACCTTTGCACCTTTAGGGGCAATTGCTAGTCTACATGGTTGAACAAATATAGTAGTGAATGTAGAGAGATTTGAAGATGCAGATAAGAAAACACATATTTAACTCACAATGCAATCATCAATTTCTTGTCTCGTGCACTGGGCTTCACATAATGATCCTTTGACATAGCATGTGCTTTCTTGGCATACTAGACAATACTTTTAACCTAAATACATATTGGAAAATACCTCTAAAAGTCACATTATTTAACCCCCTACAAATATGAACCCAATACACCTTCCCAATTAAAAAAACCCCTACTTTCACTAGATATTGTATGTATCCATTTTTTCATAACATTTTTTATACTCGTTCATATTTTTTCATTAACTTTAAGCTCCATTTTTTATGCCTACCAACGTAAAAATCCTTTAACCCCTATCATATGCTCAATATATTATGTCATTTTTTCCTCAATATATATCCCCCAATATGAATGTAGGTGGTATGGTATTTCTCCCCTAGTGAAGCTCCTGTGGTCTCATGCAAATGGAGATTAATAAAATTCACGAATGCACTTCTGGAATGTCTTTTTGGTGATAATAATGAGGTTTCCATGCATGAATCAACTTAATAGTTTAAGAAGTACAATTAAGTGATGTTATCTCTAATAATCCTTGCCTTAAGCACTACAAGGGACAACATAATGAGAAACCATATAAGGTAACCACTTTAAAATGCATCTAAATAACATAGAACAATTGCAAGAAGAGAAAAGAGAGAAAACCACATTTAAACAAATCTCATCAAATTACAATAGTGAAAAAGAGATACAACTGCTAAGTAATTGTGTCACTTCACCCCAACACAATCTCGTAAAAAGTGAAACTTCTACTTAGTAAAGTGAAATAGTAGATGGCACAATGTTAATGGGCTAGAATGTGTTTCCAACAACTAGGGGATCTCCCCGGTGAAGAATCCCAATTAGACTCTACACCATTTGATCTAGGAGTCCCATCCAATATGTAGGTCCGACTATCATTTCATGGGTTAAGGTTTTCCTTGGACAGAAAGAGAGTATCAGTAAAGGAGGACAAAAGGGAACTTTCAACAAATGCAAGTCAGTAACTAATGGACATCCAATATTCAAGATACCATAAATAGAAACAACAAAATTGCAAAGCATAAACCTCAAGAAAAGTAATGTTAGCAAGACCTTAAATGAGATTCACACACATATAAAGATAAATTATCAATCATGAATAAGTTCGCGATCAATAACCACATAATCCATAAGTAACACACAGGCTATAATGATATAATGCCAACATCAATAAAATAGTTTACCAACAGAAACATAGTGAATGCAGAACATATACCACCCATATGTTGCAAGGGAATTCCCACAACGCGGAAAGACACATGAAAAGAAAACACACGCCAAATCTCATAAGAACTTTCAATTCATTAAGCTGGTAATATCCATGGCACCATCATATAAGACCTCCATCAAATCCAAAAGTGGAAATAGATAATTTCTCTTTGCATTTACTAGAAGATCCTTAGTTCTCAAAACATATACACTAGAATAAATCGAAAGCCAAAAGTCCTTTACAATATGTCATGAGGGTATATTTATATAAAAGAGGGTGACTTTTGGTCTACTCGTGACTCTTGGACTTCCTCATGACCTTTCAAATTCCTACTTGCTTCTACTCTATCCTATCTTTCTATGCACAACAAAAAAAATGGATCCTACTCTAACAACTTAGTAATAGACAATTCTGGGATATCTAGGTGCAATTGTTCCATGATGTATTTGCACCAAAGCTTGTACTCAGCAGCTATTGTGGCCACCTTTGGTTACTCTTCATCATGTCTATGGAGGCATTCAAGGGCATTTGGAATGAGAGTGATTCTTTTGACCTTGACCTTATTGGATAGAGTTACCAACTTCGTGTACATTCTCACCAGATCCACCACATACCATGTAATGTTTTTCTTTGTGACTTGCAAATCTCCTGTGCTGGAAGCCTACCTGAAAGGGCCAAGAAATGCTTGAATTTCTTGTAGGATTTCCTCTTTCTTCCTTACTTCTCCTACTGTTCGAATGGAAGGAACCCCATGAACTTCGATCACAGACTCCAAACCACTCAATAGATGTCTGTACGAGGTAAGAACTCCGTCAAAATCCCTAGCGAGCTTCTCCCGTGATTGGATCCTAATGCGTATCTGGACTCTGTTGTTTTGGGGTGCTTATTCAATCCTTCCTAGGGAGAATTGGTGGTGGTTCTCGAAACTTATTTGTCCACTCATGAATGTTGTTGATAGCTGTGATACCTTGTTTTAGCATGGCTGAATTTTCCTTCCTATCGACCAGTATGGCTAGGATAGGGGACACGGTGTGATGCAATTTCTACATCTCATCATAGACCATTGTCATGGATTCTCTCAAGGTCTCAACTTCTTCCTTGATTAAGGACTGCAATTCCTTTGCACTTGAGTGGGCAAGGCATAGGGATTTATTCTCTTCTTCAAGACTCTTCTTTTCTTGCTTCGCTCTGGAATCTCTTTATTCAGATTCACAAATCTTGCCTTGGAGCTCCACAATCTACTTGCTCATTCTTCCCATGTTCAACTTAGTTGGGGTCACAAAGAAAGTTCTGGTCGACGTGATCATCTTGGGCTTCATTGTGGTGTCTAGGACAATATCTTTCTTTGTAGTCACAAACAAAGGTTTTAAAGGGATCCTTGCATAATGCTTCATCCTTTCCTATGTAATATTACAATTGACTTGGTCAAAGGTAAGCCTTGTTAGGTCCAGGAATTCCTCTTCTGCCTCATTGGGAATGCCCAACTCCTTGAGAGGTTAGTGCCCTTTGGTAATGAGGGCACACAGAGGACTTTCTAATGGAGGAAGCTCAACCCCTGTGTCAAAATCTTGGTGTTGATGCTATTCTTGGAGGTCGTGCTTGTTTTTCTTGTTGATCTCCTCCTGTCTTTTCTTCAGCTCCCATTCTTCTTGTTTCCTCTTCTCCTGCCCTTCCTGCTCTCGCTTCTTATTTTCTCCTTGCTTAGCTTTCCTCCTTTTTTCTTCTTCTTTGCTTTTCAGGAATTCTTCCTCATGTTGCTTCTTTCTCATCTCTTCTTCCAATCATTTCTTCTCTAGATGGTCCACTGGTTACGGGTCCCTTGATTTTTGTGACTGCCTTAGCTCTTCTTCTCTTTTTCTCTTCAATTTATACTTATGTCTAGTTAAGGTCACATTTATTTCCTCTAGAGTTTCAACATCCTCTTCTTCTTGTTGTTCTCTTGAAGGGTATATGTTTATGCACCTTTATATTTTTTTAGCGTTCCACCCACATTTTGTTGCTCCCCATTTCTCTTGAGCGAGGAGGACCTTGATTGTAGGCTTACGTTCTCCTAGGAATCCTTAGCTTGTTCATTTTATATTTCCTATTGGTCACTTGGGCTGAATATGTTCGAATTCTACCAATTCCTGATTTTATCCTCATGACACTGCTTGGTATGTGGTATGACCAGTTAAAATTAGCCTTCTTGCAATGTGTTACTACCACTATTTTGGGGTCATAGGTACGATGACTCAAGGCCACAAAATGAAATCCCTTCATCTCTTCGACTTTTGCCTCAATCTCCTTGAAAATTTTAACAATATATGCACTAATAGTAAGAGGGAAGGCTGTCCAAGGAATTTTCCTCCCCTTACTCAACGTCTTTGAAAATATTATAGTCATCTGATAACACACCTCCTGCATCAATAATTTCTCTGTGGCGAACTTGGGAAGTGCATGAGGAGGTTTGTATGATCCAAAGATTTTGATGAATGTGCCTTCCTAGACGAGAAACCAATATGCTACCTTAGTAATAGTCTCCATGGATCTCTTCGACATACAAGGAGGGTCTTCTCCGAAATGAAACTGGTACAAAGGGGCAATGAATGTCTCAGTGGCGGACTCATGCACATTTTTATAACCTCGGACCCAAAATATATTATAGTGCTGGTGGACAGGTTATGTCACTTATGTTGTCCAACTATAGCTCCAATGGTCAAACTGACACCTAACACATACAACATCTAATAGATATGAAGCCATTTAGAATTCTGATGGTTGATTTGCCTTAGAATTTTTAACCACTTGTATGTTGGTCTTTAATGCGGAAGCTAATATGCTTGCCCAATTAAATATTATCCCTCTGGTGGCGAGAACATACATCATAGGGACCTAGGTTCCAAGAAAAGTATCAATATAGAGCCTCCCATATAACCGATTCATCATGGCCGCAATGAGATAATAAAATTTCTTCAGGCCTTTCATCTTGTACAGTTGGTCATTCTTTGCCCAAAACTTAGAAGGGTATTGCCACCAAGACCTTAAAATGTCCTTAGTTGGAACCCAAAAGTTTGTCATCCAACTAGCATTGAATGTGTCTTCCTTAACTGGAAACTTGTAGTAGGCAACAACGTCTGCTAAAGAAATGGTTGCAAAGGCTTCGCCTGTATAATTCTAGACTACCCATCGATATTTGACAATGTTTTATAAAATATAGTTGATGGTTTCAGCACAAGGGAAGATAAGTGGATGTGAGGCCACCTTGTGGAGCCTAGACCTCTTGAGGTTGATGTACACATGGAAATCTTCCTGGTTTTCGAGGGATGCCTAGCTTAGATAATTAGGCATATATGTCGAACCAAGAGAGTTTGGTAACCTTGTTAAGGTTGCAAGTTGTGTCCTTATAGGTAGGAGGTGGTGGGATTTAACAGCTTTCCTGGGCGCTAATTTTGATTCTCTTGCAGGATGACTTAACTAGAGGAGGTGCCATTTCTCCAGAGAAAGATGAAATAGAGATGCAATCAATGTCTTCGTCGCCTACCATGTCAAACAAGAAATCCCATGATGAGAGAGACAACATGAATAACATAAACAAAAGAAAACCATGAATCCAGGTTTTAGAGTACTAGGTTGAGTCTCAGGGAGGAATCTTGCTTAGGAGAGGTCATTTGGTTGCAAGAAAAGGAAGGTTGTGAGGTCAGGATAAATAAAAGTAAGAAAAGTGTGACTTGGAAACTTATGTAAGTTAGGTCGCAGATTCAGGTAAGTCACATGAGTCGTTGGATCGCAGGAATCACATGAGTTGCGAAGTCACACAGGTCGTTGAGTCACATGATAAGGGAGGTCACAAGGTCACAATAGTCATGAGGTCGTGTGATTATTCCTATCGCAAATTTTGTTCATGCAACCTATTCTCCAAGGTGGGTTGGTGAAGGAGCCGAAGTGCAAAATGGGGCCTTAGGGCTTCAATGGGTCAAAAACCTAGGTCTCTGAGAGGAGAAAACAAGAATGGGACTAGCTACCTGGGCAGAGAGGGATTTTGATAGGCAAAAACTTAGCTAGAGGGTTTGAAGGGTGAAATGGGTTAAGGAGGTTGTGGCAGGGAAAATAAACCCACCTTCTCAGTGAAGGCGTAGGGTTGGATGGGAGATGGGGACAAATGGCATAAATAAATGGTTGTGGGGAACAGGAAAGTTCTTCTACCATGAGGAAGTCGCACACCTCTCACGGTCGCTAGGCCTTTCCATTCGTTGAGAACTCCAATGAGAATGAAAAATGAGCCAGTAGACTGAAAGTTTATATAGAAAAGTCGCACATGTGGGGGTCTAATGGGTTGCTAAGTCAACAGGGTAGCAAGATCGCAGAGATATTGTTCTATTATTTTGTGATTTTGTGACCTTGTGACATTTAGGGGTGAGGTCGCGGGGTCACGTAGCTAAGTGTGAATGTGTGTTGTGACTTGGCGATTGAATCACGTGGTCACACAGTTGCGAGGTCACGTGACTGAGTGTGGAGGCATGTAGTGACTTGGCGACCCAGTCACATGGTTGCACAATCACGAGGTCGCAAAAGGTTTCTCAATTATGAGCCATGACTTTGTGACTTTACTTAGTTAAAGAGGGTGGCGGGTCGTAGGTTGCGGGTTTTTAGGACATATAAGCTCGTTTCATGCGACTTGCGACTTAGGCAGAAGATGAATCTTGAGTCCCAGAAAATTGAACTTGTGGGGGGGACCTAGGAGGCCTGGCTTACTACCGGGGTCATGAGATGAGATTTTAGAAGTGAGTGAATGATACGAACTTAGTGTAGGGGTCCCAAAATTTTGAAGGAGTGGAAATTTTGGGAGGGTTGTTGCAGGGATACAACAATTGGCAATTCCCTAGTAGAACTTTAGAATATTTTCTTGCCCTTGTTTTAGGATGTAGTGGACCTTTGTGAGTGCGTCATTCCAAAATAATGGGTTCCACTAATGGCTTCAGGTTACCCTTAATATTGATCAGAAGATACCCCAATACTTTGACTTAACTTTTTAATCACACAAACCAAAGATGTTCTCGAAGACTCAAAATAGAGGCCTAGATAATGATATGAGCGATAAATATTTTCGGTATTGTTGCTATGGGTCTCTAGTGTTGCTCCGCTTCTAGCGAGCTTGAACAATACGCTGACAAAGTCACTCCCTAGAAATCAAAAATGTTGCTTTGTTGTTAGTGAGTTTGGATAGTAACCCAACATAGTTGTTGCATTGCCTCTCTGTGTAGGAAGCCTTTCTCAATCCTTTTCCCTTTATTCAACTATTGTTTATGTGCTCATTGGCACTTATTCATTGGGAATTTTATTTGACTGGGTGGATAAGGGATCCCGACTTATTTTATTTGTAAGAGAGGTTGTTTATATTTTCCATAGACTTTTATTGTTTTCTCGAAACATGTTTCTCATTTAGAGTTTTCCTTTCCCATTTTCGAGTCAATAGGATAAACTGATTCATTCAAATTAAATAGCCAAGTCAACAACGGGGTCTAACTGTGAATGATAGGGTTCCATGGATAACTAAAGTTCCCCACTAAGATAGGTCTTCACACCTCACCTCAATCGTGACTTTATAAATGATCAAGTGTGGACATAGAGAAGAGTACAACTCAGCCACGGGCATAGGGGCTACCCCAACCTTAAGATTTTTGACTTGGGCGATGTCCCAAAATTGCTTATTTTAGGGTAGGATCTTTATTAGAAAACATGAACATGACGATTAAAAGTCATGAAAGAAAAATGAAACTAAGTGTAAAAGAAAAATTAGGCTTAGGGCTAAGGAAAAATGCGGAAAATAAAGCATAAAAGAAACTATAGGACAAGGATGAGGGAGAAATTACAAGATCTTATAGGTGAATTAAAATTTGAGGTTATGGCCATTTACAAGGAGGGGTTCGATCCTCTCTTCTAAGGTTTGCAATGTGTAGGTATGTTGGCCAATCCTCTCCTTAACCTGAAAGGTACCAATCCATAAGGCATGAAATTTGGTGTGCTTACCTTTATCGTCATGGGCTTTATCCCATTTGAGGTCTAGGTCACCGATATTGAAATATTTAATCCCTTTAGAATTTTTATTGAACAAACTCTTGATTCAACTTTGCTACACGACAAAATTCTACCTAGCCTTTTGTCTTTCTTCCTCCAGTTTGAGAAGGGTGTCGATTTGGCTTTGCATGGTAGGACAAGGTGTGTCCCACGACTCTTGTGACAACTAGAGGGTGGGTAGGTACAAGTTTTGCGGTAAGGTGGCTTCTTTCCCATAGACTAGGAAATAAGGGGAGGTTCTAAGAGATGGTTTTGGGATGACACAGTCCGCCCACAAGGCATTGTGCCAGTTCCTCTAGTTTGACAACAAGGTTTTCTTGATAATGCGGATTAGGTTTTTGTTGGTGGACTCTACTAAGCCATTTCCTTGGGGATAATAGTTAGCTGAATGCTTCAAAACAATACCATATTCCAAATAAAAATCATATAAACTTAAAGGTGAGAAATAAGTAGCATTATAAAAAATGAGGGAGGTTGAAATTTGAACCTAGTCATGATGTGTTGATTTAAATAAAAGATATTACCTCTTGATGATTGACTTGCCGCAATAGAATGACTGCCACCCGCCTCGTGAAGTAGTCAGTAGCTCTGAGAATGTACCTGTTCTATTTAGATGAGTGAGGCACAATCTCTCCAATGACATCTAGCGCCCACTGCTAAAAAGGTTCTTCCACTGCTATAGATTGAAGTGGGGCATATTACTGAGATTCTCATACAACACAATTTTGGTATATATAGCATTTACGAGCATACATGTGAGCATACATGAATATGGCGGGCTAGTAGAAACTAGCTCTCATGGATTTATGGGCCATGGCATTAATGCTTAATCTTTATACCTTATAGGTGGCTGAATTGAATGTGATGACCTCCTTACAGTTTTACTGCTTTCATCCTTCTTTCTGCTTTGTGGATTCTCTTGTTCTCTTCTTGGAGTGTCATGACTACTGATGCTTCCTGCTCTTGAACTTGTACCTATTGTTGTACCTGTTTCTATTCATGTTCACAACATGCTTCTATTTTGACATAATCATTAATATCATGCCCTACACATGTGTTATTCATTTTATCACCTTCATCTACATTTTCATTAAACACCACAACCCTACTTGCAAGCAATCTATGTGAAGTAGGATCAAACAACTTGTATGCCTTTTGACCATCAAAATAACCAATGAATGTGCACGTAATTGACTTTGCATCAAGTTTTCTTCTTTCATCTTTTGGAATATGAGCAAATGCCTTGCATCCAAAAACTCTTAAATGATTCAATTTTGGTTTATATCCATAAAATTCTTCAAAAGGTGTTTTTAGATCTAAAATTTTGGTTGGACTCCTATTTTTCAAATAAACAACAGTATTAATGGCTTCAACCCAAAAACCATTAGATATATTTTTACCTTGAAGCATACTCTGTGCACATTCCACTAGTGTTCTATTTTTCCTCTCAGCGACTCCATTTTGCTGAGGTGTATGAGGCACTGTAAATTGTTGTAGAATCCCATGACTTTTGCAATATTGATTAAAAGCTCTTGATTTGTATTCTCCCCCCTGATCAGATATGAGAATTTTGATATATTTCCCAGTTTGTTTTTCCACCATGTTTTTGAATTCCTTAAAGTACTCAAAAACATCACTTTTCTTTCTTATGAAATAGACCCAAGTGTATCTAGATCTATCATCAACAAAAATAAGAAATTACAATGCTCCTCCAAGAGATCTAGTTTGCATAGGTCCACATACATCAGTATGAATTAATTCAAGTATTTCTCTTTGCATTTTTTCTTCATGTATAGGAAATTCCTCTCTATGTTGCTTTCCAAGTTCACATACTTCACATTCAACATGATTATTCTTCATAAAAAGAATACCTTCAACCATAGTTTTTATTTGAAGTAACATTAAATCATTGTGATTTAAATGTCCATACCTTTGATGCCATAACTTTTATGTTGACATTGTTATAGATGCCAATGCTTGATGCCCTTAACTGGTTACATTCAGCTTATACAAGCCTCCAACTCTGGTACCTGTGGCAATAACCTTGTAGCGATCCTAGATATCTTTAACAACAAACTGTGATTTGACAAATTCCACCTTTAGATCTTGATCAACAATAGTAGAAACATAATTAAACTCTTTTTTATACCAGGAACATATATCACATCATGGATTTGTCTCTCTTTTCCATTAGGTAACATCACACCTATTACTCCATATCCTTGAACTGGAAGGGATCTATTATCTCCTAGATAAACACATGTTCCATCAATGTTCTCATGATATTCATCAAACCAATCCTTATTACAAGACATATAGAGTGATGCACCAAAATCAAACAATTTGAGATTTTTAAATCCATCATTGATTGAGGTGTCTTTGTCCACAAAATTCCCATTATTTCTTATGTTTCTCTGTTTAGATTCATTATATTTCCTTTTATAGCAATATTTAGCATGATGTCCAGCTTTGCCAAATAATAACAATCATCATTTCTTTTATCATGAACTGGAAATTTAGATTGTGCCATACCTTTCTTCTTTGCTTGAAACTTTCCTCCTTTGCTTTTGTCCCATGGCTTGCCTTTGTATGGTTGCTTAACCTTGGCTACTAATGCCAAGTCTAAATTGTTTGAGCCCAAATTGAAGTTCTTCATCCTCTCTTCCTCTTGTAGAAGAATACCTGTCAATTCATAAAAAATAGGAGGGTTCTCTCTAGTTGAAAGACTTGAAACAAAAATTTGATAATATTGCACTAAGCCATTTAATGTTATGGTGACCAAATCAATATTGGACCCCTTTTCACCAATGTCTCCTAACTTATGACTTAGCTCTTCGACACGGGAAATGAAATTGATTATTCTTTCATTGGTCTCCATTTTAATTTACAAAAGCTTGGTCTTCAAGAATAAAATCTGGTTAGTATTGGATGTTTCATACAAGCTTTTGAGAACATCCCATGTTTCTTTGGATGTTTTACAATCGATAATACGAGGAATGATATTGTCCTTAACTGAAATTCGTAGCAACACATTTGCTTTTGTTTCCATTTTTTACCAATCTGGAATAGTTGCAGTAGCAGTGGGTTTGGGCTCTGCCCCACCCAAACCCACTTTCCTTATACCATGTAAATTCTTTTTCACCATGAAAAACCGAATCTCATACAAATCCTTTAATCTACCACAATATACTCTTCATAAAAAACAAATGCACTTTATGGATTCGAAAATAGTTTTGGAAACATAATAATCAAACCAACGACTCACCACCACTCACCACCACCGTGGAGAGAATACGAGTTGAATAAAAAATCCAACTGCTTCTCACACCTTGTGCTAAGTATGCACAGGTTTACAAATAACTTCACAAACTTCAAGCTGCCCCTATTCAACTAACAGATCAAAGTGTCCACAATTTTATGCTACAAATAAACACCTAATAGCAATGGACTGCACCCATAGCATGGATTTCACCATTAAAAAAAATGGAGAGGAGTGAATTAACAATATGATCTCACTGCTCTCAATCTCACAGCCCTCACAGACCTGGGCTCTCTTGCTCTCAAATCTGAAGTCTCACTATTCTGGCTCTGATACCATATTAGAAAATCTGAGAGATGCACAAGAATGAAACCAAATCTCCTTCATCAAGCCTTGGACAATCTAGATCCAAATAATTCAGATCACCAACTCACAACACAAATTACGAATACACAACTGATGACAGATAGACTCAACACTAACTAGGAGAATACAACTCATCAACTCTATGGACATATCATTTCTACATTATTCCAACAGGGTTGATCATGAATAATTTCTAAATAAAAAGTTCACTACCTTATGAGATAATGTTGAGTGAAATGGGAGCAACTCCCATTGAAGCAATTGCTATGGTGCGGCTCATAAGATATCTAAAAAAAATTGAGCAAATGAGAGTAGGCAGATGGCCTAATGTTATCTTCAATGAAGGCATGAGTGAAAAAAAGAAAACATGGATGAAACAAAACTACACATGGACGCAAAAATGGAATATCCTGTCCCACAAATAGTAAGGAGCTAAAAGATTTTTTTATGGAGAAGTTTTGTAAAAAGGTATGGGGAAAAGAGTTTGGGTAGAAAGAAGAAATATTACATTGAGGAATTCAACCCTACCCTACGTGTGATCTACAACAGAAAGAGTTCATTGGATGAGCCAACATTTCATCGAGGGCAAAGGTTCACATCAACTTCGGTGTGAAACAGGATGGTGGAAAAGGCCTAAAGAAGCTTGGGAAGAATGGGTGTGTACATTTTGCACGTCTGGGGCTATGGAATCGGAAAAACATTTCATTTTAGAATGTGATGCATTCAAAGACATCAGAGAAAGTTATGAGAACATGTTAGCATTGTCTTTTTAGCCAGGGAATTGTTGGAAGGTTGGGCCAACTCATCATCAATTTGAATCAAAAAAAAATTAAATTGCAAAAAGCTAAAAATAGGAAACTAATAATCTCATAGACTATTTTTAATCTAACCGTCATACATCTATTTGAGATTATGTAAAAACGCCTATCAAGGAGCAAGAAATCATTATCAAATTATTTTGAAAATTAACACAAATATTACAAATATACATAAAGAAATGAGAAAATCAGATTGCATATATGCTAAAGGTGCAAATTTTCATGCACCGATATTCCAATTGGCAACTACAGGGTCTAAATAAATGCCCAAGGTTGTTGTGAGTTCCAACGAAGTTAATGTAGCTGCCTCCAGGGCACGATTTTAAATGCACCTGGATCGCTGATTCTAAGAAAATGTAGATTAAATAAGTCTCAATTGCCCGTTATATTTGCATTCGCTGAAATATATCAGATTGATTGATGCAAGAAACATATTCAATAAAATGAGTCCTATTTTCCACTCCATTTTCATGAAAATTAATTAAATAAATCAGTTTCATTTTTTCACTTGTAAATTAGTTAAATGGTCCAAGGGATTCATCATGTACCACTTTCCAAGTAGAATAAAGAATTAGTATGTAGGCAGCTTATTTATTTATATAATAAAATTATATTGTTTTAATGTATTCAATATTTTATATTATATAAATAAATTATATATATAAATTAGAGGGTATAATAAAATATTTAAGTTAGAGTCCAATAAAATATCTTACACTAATAATAATTAATAAGTATAATCTTGTTTTAATAAATATTAAACATAAAACTTCATATAATCATTTAACCATATTTACCAACTTTCCATAATACCATATAACCATCCAACAATATATACCAACTTTCCATAATACCATACAATCACTTAACAATATATACCAAACTTATATGGTTAATTGCCAATTCATAAAAATAGTTTATGAAGTTTATTTCATAAAATGAATTTTTATAAATGACTCCATATAATTATTTAGCAATATCTACTAGTTTTTTTATAATACAATTATTAAATAGATGTCAATTATCATTATATTTAAAAAATCTACATTTTTTTTCTAAAAAATTCTTAATTACCCATCCATAAAAATAATTTATAAAGTTTATTTACAAATGGATTTTCATTGGAGTACCTAGCTATCAATTTCATGATACAAATACAAAATAATGTTATCACATCTACTTGAAAGCTCATAGACAATGTTTTCATAAAAAATTTCTTAATTATTTGACCAATACTACAATTATCAAATCCTGAAGCTACATCATGGAAGACTGAAAAATAATGATTCACAAGGTAACATTCTAAATCACATTACGTCACGTCAATGCTTAGACACTCTTTCACGTCAATGCAAGCTGTAAATATATTTCTCAACAAATTTGTTATACTAAGTGATTGGAAGTTTGGATCACCAACAATGCTTAGAAAAGTGTCCTTGAAGCTTAACAATTTTTGCACAACATCCATCATGGTAGGTCATCTTTCGGGAGATTTGTTTGTGCAAAACAAGTCCACACTTACCAATTGAGTCAACAAGTTGAGCTCTTTATCTTCTTCAATGCTCACGTGAGTCCTCCTTAGTAGAGTCTTATCTACCACTTCAGCTACTCTATTTGGAAAATTGTTACTCACTTATTTCTTCAAGTTCATTCCTTCCGCAAACATATTGTGGGTGAGATTCTTTCTAGTCAACATCTCAAGCAACACTATTCCATAGCTATAAACATCACCTTTGATTGTGACATGTCCACCCAAGGCATATTCTACATCAAAACATCACCATTGTAAGGTATTGGATTCCAAAAATTTTAATAGAATTTGAAATGTTTAATATTGAATCTATCTAGTTCACATAATACATTGAGGAATGTAGCCTGGAGATCCGTTGACCGCCGTAGAAGGAGATTTAATGAATTTTAATGATTTTTCGCAGGGAGTAGGTATATGAGTTATTTCTGTTACGACACTTAATTTTATTGTTGTTTTTCATATGCATATATGTTTTTTTAGTTAAAAAAAAGATATGTGTGCGTGCCCGAGTGAGAGTTGTTAAAAAGAAAAAAAAGCATAGAACAGAAGAGAGCTTGTGTGCGGGTATTTTTTTTTGCTCATGAGAACAAGAAAAATGGAGAAGAGCCTGCGCGCTACAGTTTTATGAGAACAAAAAAATGGTGTTGATTTCTTTTGAAAAAGTGACTTGAGATTGCACTGCAGTGCAACATATAGAAAACAGGGTGAGCATGTATTTTTTTTGAGTTGATATTGTATTGTGTAAAAGTGGAAATGTATGCACAGCAGTGCGAGTGAAGAAAACAGGGGAGCACACCAGTGAATATGAAATCCATTTTTATGTATGCAATATAAAAGGATATGAAGGCACAGCATTGCCAATAAGTGAAAACGAGCAAGAAGCATGAAAATCGTATGGTGTAAGTAAGGATTTCATTTTGTGAATGTAATGTAAAATTTCACTGCATATGTAAATTTATTTTTACAGCAGTAAGTATAAAATAGTTTTTCACAGCAGTGAATGTAAAAAGGGGTTTTACAGCAGTAAACCCATCACAGTAAATTCTCAAGAGGAGACAGAGTAGTGTTTTGTTGAATGTGTTTTTGTGGTGAATCCCTCTCAGCAAAGAGGATGAAGTTTGTATCAGGCTTTATATTGTAATCAATAGAAATGTTTTTATGGCTGTGTAATACTTTCCTCAGTAATTTTTTTAAAGCTTCCCTGTGTACAAAAAGATCCTGTGGCAGAAGGAAACAGAGCATTGCCTCTGTGGTGTTTGTGGTGTTTGTTTGTTTGGTTTTTGGTATTTTCCCATGAAAAATATCCAACAGTGGTATCAGAGCTAGTCCAGGCTCAAAGAAGCTGAAGGAAAGACTCTTGTTGCAGCAGCAGTAAAGCTTCTCCAGCAATGTGAAGTTTCAGCCAAAGGGATTCAGGTATTTCTCAAGTTTTTGAGTTATTGTTGAAGACAGTCAGTTGTTTTAAAAAAAAAACACAGTCAAGTATTTAAAGCCTAGATAAGAATGGAAAGGTCAAAGAAGAAAGCCTCCAAGCCTGCTAAAAATGCGTCTCCCTCCTCTACCAAACTAGAAGGCAATCTATTTGAAAGCATTGTATTTGAGGTTCCAAAGTTTGATGGAAACTTTGATGTATGGGAAATAAAAATGAGGGCTTTCTTACAGTTTCAAGGGAGTGAAATCTGGGAATCAGTGATTGATGTTAGCAAGATGGATAAAGAATCCATGGAGTATGATGCACAAGCAGCAAAGACTATCTTGGATGGACTGTCTGATTCTGTGAAGAGGAATCTAGGAAAATATACATCAGCAAAGGATATATGGGACAGACTGCATGACCTTCATGCAAAGGGAGCACTGACCATGACAATGAGTCAAGAAGAAAGTTATGAACCCATCATAGAAGCTGAAAATGAGAAGGTTAACCTCATCAAACTTCAAGTAAGAGAAAGGGATGAAGAGCTTGCCAAGCTTAAGAAGGAGCTTGACCAATGCAAGAAGACACATCATGAAGAAGTCATATCCATGACAAATCAGCTGAATGAAGCAAAGAAGCAGGAAGATGCCTTGACAAGTCAACTTGAACAAAGGCACATGAAAATGAATAAGCTTGTGGAAGAGATTGGACAGTACAAGGTAGAGGTCTCCTCCCTTAAGTCCGAACTACAAGAAGCCAAGAAGCAGGCACAAGGAGCTGAAAAGAAAATGAAGAGCAGTCAAGCAAAAGATGAAGAAATCTCCAAAATGAAGACTGATATTATCTCCTTCAAAATAGTAGCAGCTGAAGCTACTCGTAGCAAGGAAGAAACTGAGGGACAACTAGCAAAGAAAAATAATGAATGTGAAAAGTTAGAAGAAGAGATTGTCCTCCTCAGGAAGAAGGTTGAAGGGATGAACAAGATCATGAAGAGCTCTCAAGCTTTGGATGACATGCTCAGCTATCACAGATCTCCATCTGATAAATCAGGACTTGGGTATGTAGGTGAACCCTCAAACAAGGATGAGGATGATTTAAGAAAAGGAGATGTGAAGAAGCCAGAAAGAGATGGTGATGCTCCTAGTTCCAGCAAAGGCAAGGAGAAAAATGAAGGCTGCAATAGAAGAAATCCTCCTCCAAGCAGAAAACCAGCTCCAAGAAGAAATGTAGCTGATGTCAAAGAGGTAAGAGGTAATGGTTATCATCAAAGGATCTCAAGGCAGCAAGGCTTCAAAAGTACATCAAGGAAACCTCCATCTCCCAGGTACCAAAGTTCATTTTATGGTTATTGTTACTCTTGTTCAAACTTTGGTCATATGGCAAAAGACTGTAGAGCATTTCATAAAGATAAATGTTGTGGTCTCCGAAAATCTCCAAGAAACAATTTTAGAAGAAATCATGAAATGTTATTCATGAACAATGTTGAATGTTTCAAGTGTCATAACATTGGGCATATGGCACGAGATTGTAACTTGACATGGGCTCTTACACAAGCTAGACCCATGCAAAAGAAGAAAGTTACACAAGTATGGAGAAGGAAGGAAAGGCAATCTGAAAACCCCTTGAACTCCCCAAAGGATCTTAATTTGTTTTGAGAAGAGTCTGCCAAAAGAAGACAAGCACACATTAAAGGGGAGCTTGTAATCTTTATTGCTGAACTGTATTAACAGTCACTCTTTGATGAAGACCTTTTCATAAGGGAAAGATATGAAGTTAAATCTGCCATAGAAGAAGAGAAGAAAAGTATGCAAAGCAAGAAGACCTTCACAGCAGTGGGAAGACAGAACATAAAACAGCAGTTTGGAAATTTTTTTTGGAGCACATGCATTGAAATGCATAGCAATGGAAGGTAGTTTCCTTCTATGTAATATGAGAGAATATACTCACAGCGAAGTGAGTACAATACACAGCAGTGAAAAATGTAATATTTTTTTTGTATGCAATGCAACATGAAAAGAAATGCATAAAGAAAAACAGGGACAACAGATTTTTAATGCACATGGGTGAATGATAATGTGTGGCAGCAGAAAAATGAAAGGAACTGCACAGCAGTGCATTGTGTAAATAAAAAAAATGAATGGAGACTAAGATTGTGTGAAGCAAGGGTGTAAAAAGAAAAGGCAGCAACTCGTGTTAATTTTTTTTGTTGTGTGGAGAATGCAGCGCAAAACAGCGTGAGGATGATTTCTCTCTATGTGCAAGTAATGGAGAGTAAAGAGTTAGTGTACGGGCACACAACAGTATGATGAAACAAAAGGCAGCCACAGTGCAAATTGCAGAGGCAACGCAGCAGCAAATAAAAACCCAGGGATGATAGTCTATGGTTATGGGTATGGACAATAGTGAATATGAAAAATGCAGCAGCAAGAAGTTATGGACAGCAGCATGATGGCAAGAAGGAGAAGCACACAGCAATGCAAATAAGAAAATGCAACAGCATGAAGTTTTTTGTTGAAGAAATGAAAGGTAATGGACAGCAACAGATGTAAAAGCAATTTTTTTTTACAGCAGTAAATGTAAGTATAGTGAATGTGTTGTTCATTGAATTGAAATGCAACATATGCAACAACAGTGAATGTAAGAAATGTTTACACACAACAGTGTAACTTTGTAAGGTGGGACAGAGTAATTGTTCCAGAAAAGACAGAGTATTCTGTCTTTGAAGAATGCACAGCAATGCAGAGTTTGCAAAGAAATGTAAGTGAAGTGCAGCAACACAACAGCAAGTGTAGACACAGCAGTGTGGGGTAGACGCAGCAAAGAAGATGGCACAATAGTGCAGCAGAGAATATGCAGCAGCATAAAAGAACAGTGCAATGATTGTTTGTTTTTGAAACTGCATGTAAAGCAGTGTCTGTTTGTAATCCCTCTGTTAATGAGGAAGGTGCTTTTCAGCACAGTGTCATGGTAAATCCCTCTGTCAAGAGGAAGATGCTTTTTAGCATACACATGGTAAATCCCTCTATCAAGAGGATGATGCTTTTCAGCATAGTCACAGGTGAATCCCTCTGTCAAGAGGAAGGTGCTCTTCAGCACATTGTTATGGTGAATCCCTCTGTCATGAGGAAGGTGCTCTTAAGCACAGTTTCAGGTTAATCCCTCTGTTAAAGAGAAAGACAACTTTGTTTGTTTATGAACTGCATCAGAACCAGTTGGTGAATCCCTCTATGTGAGGAAGATGTTATTGTAACAAAAGTTGGAGAATCCCTCTACGAGAGGAAGTGTATGGGTATGACCGAATGCCCAACAATTGAAATTAAAGGGGAGTGTTGAAATCGTAATTTCAGCAGCAGGCTGAGTTGTCCCGTGGAGCAGCCGTACCAACGCCCAAACCGCGCAGCAAAACCACAAACCAGCTTGAGATTTCTCGGACCGCCTTCCTGCAGAGAGTGGTTTCCGTATTTTTGAACCCGATGGAATATGGGGCAGACGCGTGGCTCTCCCCATACGTAAGCAAACGTAATTTCTCGGGTGCTAATGTTCAGCATAATGAGGCCTCCCGATATTTATCACCGCCGTCCGATTGCCCTCATCAATCTCCACCGTCGATCTCCGAAGCTGCATACGGCCTGCGGCAAATCAATGGTTTGCGTGGCGTGTGAGGATTCCCGTTGACCGCCGTAGAAGGAGATTTAATGAATTTTAATGATTTTTCGCAGGGAGTAGGTATATGAGTTATTTCTGTTACGGCACTTAATTTTATTTTTGTTTTTCATATGCATATATGTTTTTTATTAAAAAAAAGATATGTGTGCGTGCCCGAGTGAGAGTTGTTAAAAAGAAAAAAAAAGCATAGAACAGATGAGAGCCTGTGTGCGGGTATTTTTGCTCATGAGAACAAGAAAAATGGAGAAGAGCCTGCGCGCTACAGTTTTATGAGAACAAAAAAATGGTGTTGATTTCTTTTGAAAAAGTGACTTGAGATTGCACTGCAGTGCAACATATAGAAAATAGGGTGCGCATGTATTTTTTTTGAGTTGATATTGTATTGTGTAAAAGTGGAAATGTATGCACACCAGTGCGAGTGAAAAAAACAGGGGAGCACACCAGTGAATATGAAATCCATTTTTATGTATGCAATATAAAAGGATATGAAGGCACAGCATTGCCAACAAGTGAAAACGAGCAAGAAGCATGAAAATCGTATGGTGTAAGTAAGGATTTCATTTTGTGAATGTAATGTAAAATTTCACTGCATATGTAAATTTATTTTTACAGCAGTAAGTATAAAATAGTTTTTCACAACAATGAATGTAAAAAGGGGTTTTACAGCAGTAAACCCATCACAGTAAATTCTCAGGAGGAGACAGAGTAGTGTTTTGTTGAATGTATTTTTGTGGTGAATCCCTCTCAGCAAAGAGGATGAAGTTTGTATCAGGTGTTATATTGTAATCAATAGAAATGTTTTTATGGCTGTGTAATACTTTCCTCAGTAATTTTTTTAAAGCTTCCCTGTGTACAAAAAGATCCTGTGGCAGAAGGAAACAGAGCATTGCCTCTGTGGTGTTTGTGGTGTTTGTTTGTTTGGTTTTTGGTATTTTCCCATGAAAAATACCCAACACAGCATGCATCTTATTGGGGTTAACTGTATTTTGCCTTCAACGACAAAGTATGCACAAACCATAATCGTGTAATACCTGCAATTTTTAGACGTTTGTTTTATAAGTTAGTGTAAAGGGATGTGTATTTCTCTTTTAAAATAAAAAAAATATTCACTGAATAAAAAACCAAAAAGTAAAGGTGACTAATTATATATATATATATATAATTTTAGAAGTGTAGTTTAAATAATAGATAAAATAGATTATTTTTTGGGTAATTTATTTATTTATTTTTTGTTTATTTTACTAAAATTTGGTAGATATTTTTAAGAAACATGAGTTTAAACTTTTTAATTTGCAAAGTTCAATTGTTTCCGTATTTTTCAAGGTGTTGAATCTATTTATGCATTCAAAAAATAATTTTAAATAAGGAAAATCACATTCTAGTCTAGAATTTATCACATGGAAAATAATCATCTTATCTTTTTATTAATTACATTTTTTTTTAAAAACTAATGTTATTTAACATTATGTATCAACATCTCCACATATTGAATTATAAAACATCTTTATTTGACAATTAATTTAATTTATTAAGATTTAATTAAAAAAATATTTTTTAAATTAAATTAGATTTAAACCAATTTAATAATATTATATATTTTATTTTTAATATAATAATGATGGTTAGGTTATATTAAATTAAATTTGTTGAAAAAAAAACTTTTATTATATACTCTTTATTTTGACAACTATTATACTTAAATTCTTTACTTAAAAACATAACAACTTGCGCCTTTTCCATCTCATCAAAATTAATATATGAAGATATTATTTTTCAACAACTTTATGAACAATGCAATCTAATTATAGTGCACCATCACTCAACTTAGAAAAATGAAATAATGAAATGCTTCACTCATTTTTTTCATGCATTCATTGCACTTAAAGGTAGGAATATGTTGTAACCAGTAAACGAGGCACATTTATTGGTTCTTGAGAAGAACAACTTTCTGAAACTTGAATAAGGTAGTAGTAGAGTGAAGGGAACTTGGTGATGAAATACCAAATACTAGACACACTTCTTTATCTCTTTGGGCCAAAGAGTCTCAGCATAATTCAAATATTTCCATGTTATGAAAAGGAACATTGAAATTTTCTTTTGAATTGGAAATTGTTTTCCCTAGGGCCCAGATTAACACAAGGAAGTGACAATTGCCTCCTTGATATGGATGCAGTGCAACAAAATCTATTTTAAATGACCAAAACTTTTCTTAAGGGTAGTTTATTGCATCTTTCAATGTCTTGAGGGCATATTACAATCACAAACAAGTTCTGTGCATTTCCAGGGAAAGACTAGCAATGTACACAGAAGTGTGGAAGTTTAAGCTTTGTCGAAATATTCAATTATGGTATGGTGTGGATATAGTATCAACCAGTTCAAATGAAATGGTTTTATTGAGTATATGTGAATTGTAATTGAATGGGTACAAACAAGTTTACACTGTAGCCGGCTCACGCTGCCAAAACTTTGGCGAAAATTCAGATACTCTCGACGGCTCTCTGTACCAAGTTACGGAATACACGGAAATAAAACATTTAAAATCTGGGTGGATATTTTTTTCCAGGTGCAAGTCAGTAAATCAGTAAATTAGATCTGTTTTTCCACGTATATATCGTTTTTTTAAGTTGATTCATAATCTAAAATTTAGATTTATAATTAAATATAAATTATAAAAATTAAATATAAATCAAACTTTGTCGTATAATTTTTGCTTAATTCTAAATTTAAACTATATAGGAGGTGAGTATTTAATTATAAAAATTATATTATATCATTATAGAAAAATATTGAAATCATAGTAATAATTTAATAAAATTATGTGAAATTATAATATTTTATTAAAAAAATTAAATACAATATTTATTGAAATGAAGTTCACAATTTAGTAAAATCATGTAAAATTTGAAGTATTTGTAGATATTTTCAAAGACTATAATTCAAACTATTACCAAATTCTGATTCTTATGAAAAATTAAAATAAACTTTGTAAAAAATTAAATAATATTTTGAAACTCTAAATATTATTTAAATAATAAATCAATCATAATTAATTTAATAAAATGAAATGTATGTTTGAATAATTTGTAGCTTAAATATTATTTAGACAAACAATCAATTATAATTAATTGAATCAAAATTATTTAACTTATCACCTCAGTTTATACATTTATGAAACTTTCAAACTTTAATTATAAAATATAAAAATATTTCTAAATCTGAATTTTAATTATATAAAAGGTTTGGACCAGTGACTAACATCCATTATTATTAAGACTTATTAAGACATTTTAGAATAAAATTTATAAATATAAACTTCTGAGTAAAGATTTAAGAGAAAATTAAAATAAAAAATAATAATAAGAAAGAAATTTTAAGAAAATAATATTAAAAAAAAAAAAAAAATATACACATCAAATCTATTCATAAAATTAAATTATATAATGTTTTTTTTTTAATTATAAAAATTAAATATAATATAAAATTATTCATAAATTAAATTATATAATTACACCAAAGGTGTTTATTTCTACTTTTTTTTCCACAGTACAGTTGTCGCCACCATTGATTTGTCAAGAAATTGTCAAGCTAGGCTACAAAAACTTTTGCAAAACTTCCCTCTCCGAGAGTCCTTAGCTCATATTTGAAAATTATGTTCTTATTAACGTTCTTTCCCCCTTTCTACCTTTTAACTAAAATCTCCTAATTTTTCTATATGTTGATTGGGCCAAGGACAAAGTCCAGATGATTAACGCAATGGTTTACAATCTCGATTTTGCGTGATATTCTCCTGGGGTTCGGAAACTAATGTTGAATGCCCATATCTGCTTAAGGGAGATTCTAGAGTGATGTACGTTTCAATCTTGAGTTTAAGAAAGTAAATCTCCTCTGCATTAGACAAACCTATAAGCAATTTCAACAATCCAGTTATGCCATAAACAATGGAGCTCCACATCACTAAAATGGCAACAAAATCTAGACTCCACATTCCTCAAAACCTTCCAAGATGGTAGGAGCTTTCCTCATTTCCAAGAACTCTGTTTAAGCCATAAATTTTACCCAATGGATGCATCCATCACCCTTCAAATCCCCGAGAAAAATCGGGTAGTCTCAAGGCAGGACGAAAACCTTGAATCACAAGCCCTAAGCAATGAAGAAGGATAACATACTTTGCACCAATTTAAAAACATTGACGAAATCCCATTAAAAAACAAATGGAATCTGGTGGATGTTGTAAGGGAAATATGGCAAGATGCACAACATTTCCTAACTCCCCTAAAGTCATCCTGGCTTCACTGCTTGACCCTTTTTGAATCAGTTCACTGCATTGCTTGCAATATTGTTACAAAATTTTTTAAAATCATCGCTCTCATTATAATAGTTGGGAAAATTATGATTGTCGTAAGGTAAGATGCACGAGTATTCTTGAATGAACCAAGAAGTAAGAGCTTTCCTTGTTTCCAAGAACTTTGTTCGAGCCATAAATGTTACCCAACAGATGCATCCACCACCCTTGAAATCCTCGACAAAAATCAAGTAGTCTCAAGGGAGGACAAAAGCCATGAATCACAAACCCTAAAAAATGAATAAGGAAATATGGATGTTGTGAGGGAAATATGGCAAGCTACACAACATCCCTAACTCCCCTAAAGTCATCATGGCTTCACTGCTTGACCTTGTACCTTGTCTTTGTCTTCCTCCTTGGAAGAGGAAATTTCATAGTGGTCGCTTGAGACACTACCATTTGTAGTGGTTGGATTCTCCTGAAAATTTAGTCATTTAAGTCCAGGAAGTGATGAAATGTGGGATGACAAGACTACCCTACTGAGAAACTCTTGTGTTCGCCAAAAGTCCTCTGAATTCTGCTCTTCACTCAAACTTGTGTAGTATATCAATTTTTGGAAATTACTTAGATATATTAGTGTCTGGAAATCCTGATTTTAATATTATAAAATACATACTTACAAATTTGTTGTATACCTCATCCAATATCAATCTCAGTCTCTCAAATCTTGATTATCAGTATCAGTTTTGACATCAGTTTCTAGAAATCATAAAATACAAAACCACAAACTTGTTGGTTGCCTCAATCAATATCAGCATTAGTTTTTAGATGTCTTAATAAACATCATCATCCACATTCCATTTTGTAGGTTTTTCTTTGCCGACCTCTCATCCATTCAACTAATGAATATATAGAGGAAAATAGTTCGTCTATCTATTTTTATTGTCCCACTCGGAAAAATAGTTCAAGAATCTTATTACCAAATTTTCCATTCCTTTGGTGTATCTTTGTACCTTTAGGGGCAATTGCTAGTCTACATGGTTGAACTAATATAGTAGTGAATGTAGAGTGATTTGAAGATGCAGATAAGAAAACACCTATTTAACTCACAATGCAATCATCAATTTCTTGTCTCGTGCACGGGGCTTCACATAATGATCCTTTGACATAGCATGTGCTTTCTTGGCATACTAGACAATACTTTTAACCTGAATACATATTGGAAAATACCTCTAAAAGTCACATTATTTAACCCCCTACAAATATGAACCCAATACACCTTCCCAATTTAAAAAACCCCTACTTTCACTAGATATTGTATGTATCCATTTTTTCATAGCATTTTTTATACTCGTTCATATTTTTTCATTAACTTTGAGCTCCATTTTTTATGCCTACCAACGTAAAAATCCTTTAACCCCTATTATATGCTCAATATATTATGTCATTTTTTCCTCAATATATATCCCCCAATATGAATGTAGGTGGTATGGTATTTCTCACCTAGTGAAGCCCCTGTGGTCTCATGCAAATGGAGATTAATAAAATTCATGAATGCACTTCTGGAATGTCTTTTTGGTGATAATAATGAGGTTTCCATGCATGAATCAACTTAATAGTTTAAGAAGTACAATTAAGTGATGTTATCTCTAATAATCCTTGCCTTAAGCACTACAAGGGACAACATAATGAGAAACCATATAAGGTAACCACTTTACAATGCATCTAAATAACATAGAACAATTGCAAGAAGAGAAAAGAGAGAAAACCACATTTAAACAAATCTCATCAAATTAAAATAGTGAAAAAGAGATACAACTGCTAAGTAATTGTGTCACTTCACCCCAACACAATCTTGTAGAAAGTGAAACTTCTACTTAGTAAAGTGAAATAGTAGATGGCACAATGTTAATGGGCTAGAATGTGTTTCCAACAACTAGGGGATCTCCCCGGTGCAGAATCCCAATTAGACTCTACACCATTTGATCTAGGAGTCCCATTCAATATGTAGGTCCGACTATCATTTCATGGGTTAAGGTTTGCCTTGGACATAAAGAGAGTATCAGTAAAGGAGGAAAAAACAGAAATTTCAACAAATGCAAGTTAGTAACTAATGGACATCCAATATTCAAGATACCATAAATAGAAACAACAAAATTGCAAAGCATAAACCTCAAGAAAAGTAATGTTAGCAAGACCTTAAATGAGATTCACACAAATATAAAGATAAATTATCAATCATGAATAAGTTCGCGATCAATAACCACATAATCCATAAGTAACACACACGCTATAATGATATAATGCCAACATCAATAAAATAGTTTACCGACATAAACATAGTAAATGCAGAACATATACCACCCATATGTTGCAAGGGAAGTCCCACAACGCGGAAAGACACATGAAAAGAAAACACACGCCAAATCTCACAAGAACTTTCAATTCATTAAGCTGGTAATATGCATGGCACCATCATATAAGACCTCCATCAAATGAAAAAGTGGAAATAGATAATTTCTCTTTGCATTTACTAGAAGATCCTTAGTTCTCAAAACATATACACTAGAATAAATCGAAAGCCAAAAGTCCTTTACAATATGTCATGAGGGTATATTTATAGAAAAGAGGGTGACTTTTGGTCTACTCGTGACTCTTGTACTTCCTCATGACCTTTCAAATTCCTACTTGCTTCTACTCTATCCTATCTTTCTATGCACAAGAAAAGAAATGGATCCTACTCTAACAACTTATTAATAGACAATTCTGGGATATCTAGGTGCAATTGTTCCATGATGTATTTGCACCAAAGCTTGTACTCAGCAGCTATTGTGGCCACCTTTGGTTACTCTTCATCATGTCTATGGAGGCATTCAAGGGCATTTGGAATGAGAGTGATTCTTTTGACCTTGACCTTATTGGATAGAGTTACCAACTTCGTGTACATTCTCACCAGATCCACCACATACCATGTAATGTTTTTCTTTGTGACTTGCAAATCTCCTGTGCTGGAAGCCTACCTGAAAGGGCCAAGAAATGCTTGAATTTCCTATAGGATTTCCTCTTTCTTCCTTACTTCTCCTACTGTTCCAATGGAAGGAACCCCATGAACTTTGATCACAGACTCCAACCCTCTCAATAGATGTCTGTAAGAGGTAAGAACTCCATCAAAATCCCTAGCGAGCTTCTCCCGTGATTGGATCCTAATGCGTATCTGGACTCTGTTGTTTTGGGTGCTTATTCAATCCTTCCTAGGGAGAATTGCTGGTGCTTCTCGAAACTGATTTGTCCACTCATGAATGTTGTTGAGAGCTGTGATACCTTGTTTTAGCATGGCTAAATTTTCCTTCCTATCGACCAGTATGGCTAGGATAGGGGACACGGTGTGATGCAATTTCTACATCTCATCATAGACCATTGTCATGGATTCTCTCAAGGTCTCAACTTCTTCCTTGATTAAGGACTGCAATTCCTTTGCACTTGAGTGGGCAAGGCATAGGGATTTATTCTCTTCTTCAAGCCTCTTCTTTTCTTGCTTCGCTCTGGAATCTCTTTATTCAGATTCATAAATATTGCCTTGGAGCTCCACAATCTACTTGCTCATTCTTCACATGTTCAACTTAGTTGGGGTCACAAAGAAAGTTCTGGTCAACGCGATCATCTTGGGATTCACTGTGGTGTCTAGGACAATATCTTTCTTTGTATTCACAAACAAAGGTTTTAAAGGGTTCCCTGCATAATACTTCATCCTTTCCTGTGTAATATTACAATTGACTTGGTCAAAGGTAAGTCTTGTTAGGTCCAGGAATTCCTCTTATGCCTCATTGGGAATGCCCAACTCCTTGAGAGGTTAGTGCCCTTTGGTAATGAGTGCACACAGAGGACTTTCTAATGGAGGAAGCTCAACCCTTGTGTCAAAATCTTGGTGTTGATGCTATTGTTGGAGGTCGTGCTTGTTTTTCTTGTTGATCTCCTCATGTCTTTTATTCAGCTCCCCTTCTTCTTGTTTCCTCTTCTCCTACCCTTCCTGCTCTCGCTTCTTATTTTTTCCTTGCTTAGCTTTCCTCCTTTGTTCTTCTTCTTTGCTTTTCAGGCATTCTTCCTCATGTTGCTTCTTTCTCATCTCTTCTTCCAGTCGTTTCTTCTCTAGATGGTCCACTGGTTACGGGTCCCTTGATTTTTGTGACTGCCTTAGCTCTTCTTCTCTTTTTCTCTTCAATTTATACTTATGTCTAGTTAAGGTCACATTTATTTCCTCTAGAGTTTCAACATCCTCTTCTTCTTGTTGTTCTCTTGAAGGGTATCTGTTTATGCACCTTTATATTTTTTTAGCGTTCCACCCACATTTTGTTGCTCCCCATTTCTCTTGAGTGAGGAGGACCTTGATTGTAGGCTTACGTTCTCCTAGGAATCCTTAGCTTGTTCATTTTATATTTCCTATTGCTCACTTGGGCTGAATATGTTCGAATTCTACCAATTCCTGATTTTATCCTCATGACACTGCTTGGTATGTGGTATGACCAGTTAAAATTAGCCTTCTTGCAATGTGTTACTACCACTATTTTGGGGTCATAGGTACGATGACTCAAGGCCACAAAATGAAATCCCTTCATCTCTTCGACTTCTGCCTCAATCTCCTTGAAAAGTTTAACAATATATGCACTAATAGTAAGAGGGAAGGCTAGCCAAGGAATTTTCCTCCCCTTACTCAATGTCTTTGAAAATATTATAGTCATCTGATAACACACCTCCTGCATCAATAATTTCTCTGTGGCGAACTTGGGAAGTGCATGAGGAGGTTTGTATGAGCCAAAGATTCTGATGAACGTGCCTTCCTAGATGAGAAACCAATCTGCTACCTTAGTAATAGTCTCCATGGATCTCTTCGACATACGAGGGTCCTCTCCGAAATGAAACTGGTGTAAAGGGGCAATGAATGTCTTAGTGGCGGACTCATGCACATTTTTATAACCTCGGACCCAAAATATATTATAGTGCTGGTGGACAGGTTATGTCACTTATGTTGTCCAATTATAGTTCCAATGGTCAAACTGACACCTAACACATACAACATCTAATAGATATGAAGCCATCTAGAATTCTGATGGTTGATCTACCTTAGAATTCTGTATGTTGGTCTTTAATGCGGAAGCTAATATGCTTGCCCAATTAAATATTATCCCTCTGGTGGCGAGAACATACATCATAGGGACCTAGGTTCCAAGAAAAGTATCAATATAGAGCCTCCCATATAACCGATTCATCATGGCCGCAATGAGCTAATAAAATTTCTTCAGGCCTTCCATCTTGTACAGTTGGTCATTCTTTGCCCAAAACTTAGAAGGGTATTGCCACCAAGACCTTAAAATGTCCTTAGTTGGAACCCGAAAGTTTGTCATCCATCTAGTATTGAATGTGTCTTCCTTAACTGGAAACTTGTAGTAGGCAACAACGTCTACTAAAGAGATGGTTGCAAAGGCTTCGCCTGTATAATTCCAGACTACCCATCAATATTTAACAGTGTTTTATAAAATATAGTCAATGGTTTCAGCACAAGGGAAGATAGGTGGATGTGAGGCCACCTTGTGGAGCCTAGACCTCTTGAGGTTGATGTACACATGGAAATCTTCCTAGTTTTCGAGGGATGCCTAGCTTAGATAATTAGGAATATATGTCGAACCAAGAGAGTTTGGTAACCTTGTTAAGGTTGCAAGTTGTGTCCTTATGGGTAGGAGGTGGTGGGATTTAATAGCTTTCCGGGGCGCTAATTTTGATTCTCTTGCAGGACGACTTAACTAGAGGAGGTGCCATTTCTCCAGAGAAAGATGAAATAGAGATGTAATCAATGTCTTCGTTGCCTACCATGTCAAACAAGCAATCCCACGATGAGAGAGACAACATGAATAACATAAATAGAAGAAAACCATGACTCCAGGTTTTAGAGTACTAGGTTGAGTCTCAGGGAGGAATCTTGCTTAGGAGAGGTCATTTGGTTGTAAGAAAAGGAAGGTTGTGAGGTCAGGATAAATAGAAGTATGAAAAGAGCGACTTGGCAACTTATGTAAGTTAGGTCGCAGATTCAGGTAAGTCACATGAGTCGTTGGATCGTAGGAATCGCATGAGTTGCGAAGTCACACAGGTCATTGAGTCACATGATAAGGGAGGTCACAAGGTCACAATAATTACGAGGTCGCGTGATTATTCGTATCACAAATTTTGTTCATGCAACCTATTCTTCAAGATGGGTTGGTGAAGGATCCAAAGTGCAAAATGGGGCCTTAGGGCTTCAATGGGTCAAAAACCTAGGTCTCTGAGAGGAGAAAACAAGAATGGGACTAGCTACCTGGGTAGAGAGGGATTTTGATAGGCAAAAACTTAGCTAGAGGGTTTGCAAGGTGAAATGGGTTAAGGAGGTTGTGGCAGGCAAAATAAACCCACCTTCTCAGCGAAGGCGTAGGGTTGGATGGGAGATGGGGACAAATGGCATAAATAAATGGTTTTGGGGAACAAGAAAGTTCTCCTACCATGAGGAAGTCGCACACCTCTCACGGTTGCCAAGCCTTTCCATTCGTTGAGCACTCCAATGAGAATGAAAAATGAGCCAGTAGACTGAAAGTTTATATAGAAAAGTTGCACATGTGGGGGTCTAATGGGTTGCTAAGTCAATAGGGTCGCAAGATCGCAGAGATATTGTTTTATTATTTTGCGATTTTGTGACCTTGTGACATCTAGGGGTGAGGTCGCGGGATCACGTAGCTAATTGCGAAGGTGTGTTGCGACTTGGCGACCGAGTCACGTGGTCACACAGTTGCGAGGTCACGTGACTGAGTGTGGAGGCGTGTAGTGACATGGTGACCCAGTCACATGGTTGCCACGAGGTCGCAAAAGGTTTCTCAATTATGAGCCACGACTTTGTGACTTTACTTAGTTAAAGGGGTGGCGGGTCATGGGTTATGGGTTTTTAGGACATATAAGCTCGTTTCATGTGACCTGCGACTTAGGCAGAAGATGAATCTTGAGTCCTAGAAAATTGAACTTGTGGGGGGGACCTAGGAGGCCTGGCTTACTACCGGGGTCATGAGACGAGATTTTAGAAGTGAGTGAATGATACGAACTTAGTGTAGGGGTCCCAAAATTTTGAAGGAGTGGAAATTTTGGGAGGGTTGTTGCAGGGATACAACAATTGGCGATTCCCTAGTAGAACCTTAGAATATTTTCTTGCCCTTGTTTTAGGATGTAGTGGACCTTTGTGAGTGCGTCATTCCAAAATAATGGGTTCCACTGATGGCTTCGGGTTACCCTTAATATTGATCGGAAGATACCCCAATACTTTGACTTAACTTTTTAATCACACAAACCAAAGATGTTCTCGAAGACTTGAAATAGAGGCCCGGATAATGATATGAGCGATAAAGATTTTCGGTATTGTCGCTATGGTTCTTTAGTGTTGCTCCACTTCTAGCGAGCTTGAACAATACGCCGACAAAGTCACTCCCTAGAAATCGAAAATGTTGCTCTGCTGTTAGTGAGTCTGGATAGTAACCCAACATAGTTGTTGCATTGCCTCTCTATGTAGGAAGCCTTTCTCAATCCTTTTCCCTTTATTTAACTATTGTTTATGTGCTCATTGGCACTTATTCATTGGGAATTTTATTTGACTTGGTGGATAAGGGATCCCGACTTATTTTATTTGCAAGAGAGGTTGTTTATATTTTCCAGAGACTTTTATTGTTTTCTCGAAATATGTTTCTCATTTAGAGTTTTCCTTTCCCATTTTCGAGTCAATAGGATAAACTGATTCATTCAAATTAAATAGCCAAGTCAACAATGGGGTCTAACTGTGAATGATAGGGTTCCATGGATAACTGGAGTTCCCCACTAAGATAGGTCTTCACACCTCACCTCAATCGTGACTTTATAAATGATCAAGTGTGGACATAGAGAAGAGTACAACTCAGCCACTGGCGTAGGGGCTACCCAAACCTTAAGATTTTTGACTTGGGCGATGTCCCAAAATTGCTTATTTTAGGGTAGGATATTTATTAGAAAACATGAACATGCCGATTAAAAGTCATGAAAGAAAAATGAAACTAAGTGTAAAAGAAAAATTAGGCTTAGGGCTAAGGAAAAATACGGAAAATAAATCATAAAAGAAACTATAGGACAAGGATGAGGGAGCAATTACAAGATCTTATCGGTGAAGTAAAATTTGAGGTTATGGCCATTTACAAGGAGGGGTTCGATCCTCTCTTCTAAGGTTCGCAATGTGTAGGTATGTTGGCCAATCTTCTCCTTAACCTGAAAGGTACCAATCCATAAGGCATGAAATTTGGTGTGCTTACCTTTATCGTCATGGGCTTTATCCCATTTGAGGACTAGGTCACCGATATTGAAATCTTTAATCCCTTTAGAATTTTTATCGAACAAACTCTTGATTCGACTTTGCTACACGACAAAATTCTACCTAGCCTTTTGTCTTTCTTCCTCCAGTTTGAGAAGGGTGTCGATTTGGCTTTGCATGGTAGGACAAGGTGTGTTCCACGACTCTTGTGACAACTAGAGGGTGGGTAGGTACAAGTTTTGCGGTAAGGTGGCTTCTTTCCCATAGACTAGGAAATAAGGGGAGGTTCTAAGAGATGGTTTTGGGGTGACACAGTCCGCCCACAAGGCATTGTGCCAGTTCCTCTAGTCTGACAACAAGGTTTTCTTGATAATGCGGATTAGGTTTTTGTTGGTGGACTCTGCTAAGCCATTTCCTTGGGGATAATAGTTAGCTGAATGCTTCAAAACAATACCATATTCCAAATAAAAATCATATAAACTTAAAAGTGAGAAATAAGTAGCATTATAAAAAATGAGGGAGGTTGAAAGTTGAACCTGGTCATGATGTGTTGATTTAAATAAAAGATATTACCTCTTGATGATTGAATTGCCGCAACAGAATGAATGCCACCCACCTTGTGAAGTAGTCAGTAGCTCTGAGAATGTACCTGTTCTATTTAGATGAGTGAGGCACAATCTCTCCAATGACATCTAACACCCACTGCTAAAAAGGCTCTTCCATTGCTATAGATTGAAGTGGGGGATATTACCGAGATTCTCATACAACACAATTTTGGTATATATAGCATTTACGAGCATACATGTGAGCATACATGAATATGGCGGGCTAGTAGAAACTAGCTCTCATGGATTTATGGGCCGTGGCATTAATGCATAATCTTTATACCTTATAGGTGGCTGAATTGAATGTGATGACCTCCTTAGAGTTTTACTGCTTTCATCCTTCTTTCTGCTTTGTGGAGTCTCTTGTTCTCTTCTTGGAGTGTCATGACTACTAGATGCTTCCTGCTCTTGAACTTGTACCTATTGTTGTACCTGTTTCTATTCATGTTCACAACATGCTTCTATTTTGACATAATCATCAATATCATGCCCTACACATGTGTTATTCAATTTATCACCTTCATCTACATTTTCATTAAACAGCACAACCCTACTTGAAAGCAATCTATGTGAAGTAGGATCAAACAACTTGTATGCCTTTTGACCATCACAATAACCAATGAATGTGCACGTAATTGATTTTGCATCAAGTTTTCTTCTTTCATCTTTTGGAATATGAGAAAATGCCTTGCATCCAAAAACTCTTAAATGATTCAATTTTGGTTTATATCCATAAAATTCTTCAAAAGGTGTTTTTAGATGTAAAATTTTGGTTGGACTCCTATTTTTCAAATAAACGACATTATTAATGGCTTCAACCCAAAAACCATTAGATATATTTTTACCTTGAAGCATACTCTGTGCACATTCCACTAGTGTTCTATTTTTCCTCTCAGCGACTCCATTTTGGTGAGGTGTATGAGACACTATAAATTGTTGTAGAATCCCATGACTTTTGTAATATTGATTAAAAGCTCTTGATTTTTATTCTCCCCCCTGATCAAATATGAGAATTTTGATGTATTTCCCAGTTTTTTTTTTCCACCATGTTTTTGAATTCCTTAAAGTACTCAAAAACATCACTTTTCTTTCTTATGAAATAGACCCAAGTGTATTGAGATCTATCATCAACAAAAATAAGAAATTACAATGCTCCTCCAAGAGATTTAGTTTGCATAGGTCCACATACATCAGTATGAATTAATTCAAGTATTTCTCTTTGCCTTTTTTCTTCATGTATAGGAAATTCCTCTCTATGTTGCTTTCCAAGTTCACATACTTCACATTCAACATGATTATTCTTCATAAAAAGAATAACTTCAACCATAGTTTTTATTTGAAGTAACATTAAATCATTGTGATTTAAATGCCCATACCTTTGATGCCATAACTTTTATGTTGACATTGTTATAGATGCCAATGCTTTCTGCCCTTAATTGGTCACATTCAGCTTATACAAGCCTCCAACTCTGGTACCTGTGGCAATAACCTTGTAGCGATCCTAGATATCTTTAACAACACACTGTGATTTGACAAATTCCACCTTTAGATCTTGATCAACAATAGTAGAAACATAAATTAAATTCTTTTTTATACCAAGAACATACATCACATCATGGATCTGTCTCTCTTTTCCATTAGGTAACATCACACCTATTACTCCATATCCTTGAACTTGAAGGGATCTATTATCTCCTAGATAAACACATGTTCCATCAATGTTCTCATGATATTCATCAAACCAATCCTTATTACAAGACATATGGAGTGATGCACCAAAATCAAACAATTTGAGATTTTTAAATCCATCATTGATTGAGGTGTCTTTGTCCACAAAATTCCCATTATTTCTTATGTTTCTCTGTTTAGATTCATTATATTTCCTTTTATAGCAATATTTAGCATGATGTCCAGCTTTGCCAAATAATAACAATCATCATTTCTTTTATCATGAACTGGAAATTTAGATTGTGCCATACCTTTCTTCTTTGCTTGAAACTTTCCTCCTTTGCTTTTGTCCCATGGCTTGCCTTTGTATGGTTGCTTAACCTTGGCTACCAATGCCAAGTCTAAATTGTTTGAGGCCAAATTTAAGTTCTTCATCCTCTCTTCCTCTTGTAGAAGAATACCTATCAATTCATAAAAAATAGGAGGCTTCTCTCTAGCTGAAAGACTTGAAACAAAAATTTGATAATCTTGCACTAAGCCATTTAATGTTATGGTGACCAAGTCAATATTGGACCCCTTTTCACCAATGTCTCCTAACTTATCACTTAGCTCTTCGACACGGGAAATGAAATTGCTTATACTTTCATTGGTCTCCATTTTAATTTACAAAAGCTTGGTCTTCAAGAATAAAATCTGGTTAGTATTGGATGTTTCATACAAGCTTTTGAGAACATCCCATGTTTCTTTGGATGTTTTACAATTGATAATATGAGGAATGATATTGTCCTTAACTGAAATTCGTAGCAACACCTTTGCTTTTGTTTCCCTCTTTTACCAATCTGGAATAGTTGCAGTAGCAGTGGGTTTGGGCTCTGCCCCACTCACCATGGGCCACAAATTATTTACCTCTAAAACTATTAATGCCTTGAATTTCCAATTTGCATAATTTCCTCCATCAAGCCTTGTGGACTCATTCAAATAAGTTTCAGCAATAAAATTTCAAATAAGTTTCAGCAATAAAATTTGACATAATAACAAAAAAAACCACCAGATCTATACCCAAATTCACCATATCTACATCCAAATTCATGAACTCCAAAACTACCAGATCCAAATTCACCAGATCCAAAACTAAAAAATGAATGGGATCTAAAAAAAAGACTTAATCTTGCTTCCAATAAAAAACAAAGCCAAAATTACTTCTTATTTCTTCTTTTTTTTACCAAACCTTGCTTCCATAACTTTAAGCCAAAATTAATTCTTATTTCTCCTTTTTTTACCAAAACCTTGTTTCCAAAAAAATATTTTCTCTTTTTTAACCAAATACACCTTTTTACCAACAATTTTTAACTTTTACCAAAAAAAAAATATTTAACTCCTTATACCATGTAAATTCTTTTTCACCATGAAAAACCGAATCTCATACAACTCCTTTAATCTACCACAATATACTCTTCATAAAAAACAAATGCACTTTATGGATTGGAAAATAGTTTTGGAAACATAATAATCAAACCAACGACTCACCACCACTTACCACCACCGTGGAGAGAATACGAGTTGAATAAAAAATCCAATTGCTTCTCACACCTTGTGCTAAGTACGCACAGGTTTACAAATAACTTGACAAAATTCAGGCTGCCCCTATTCAACTAACGGATCAAAGTGTCCACAATTTTATGCTGCAAATAAACACCTAATAGCAATGGACTGCACCCATACCATGGATTGCACCATTAAAAAAAATGGAGAGGAGTGAATTAACAATATGATCTCACTGCTCTCAATCTCACAGCCCTCATAGACCTGGGCTCTCTTGCTCTCAGATCTGAAGCCTCACTATTCTGGCTCTGATACCATATTAGAAAATATGAGAGATGCACAAGAATGAAATCAAATCTCCTTCATCAAGCCTTGGACAATCTAGATCCAAATAATTCACATCACCAACTCACAACACAAATTACGAAGACACAACTGATGACAGATAGACTTAACACTAACTAGGAGAATACAACTCATGAACTCTATGGACATATCATTTCTACATTATTCCAACAGGGTTGATCATGAAGAATTTCAAAATAAAAAGTTCACTACCTTATGAGATAATGTTGAGTGAAATGGGAGCAACTCCCATTGAAGTAATTGCTATGGTGTGGCTCATAATATATCTAAAAAAAATTGAGCAAATGAGAGTAGGTAGATGGCCTAATGTTATCTTCAATGAAGGCATGAGTGAAAAAAAGAAAACATGGATGAAACAAAACTACACATGGACGCAAAAATGGAATATCCTGTCCCACAAATAGTAAGGAGCTAAAATATTTTGTTATGGAGAAGTTTTGTAAAAAGGTATGGGGAAAAGTGTTTGGGTAGAAAGAAGAAATGTTACATTGAGGAATTCAACCCTACCCTACGTGTGATCTACAACAGAAAGAGTTCATTGGATGAGCTAACATTTCATCGAGGGCAAAGGTTCACATCAACTTTGGTGTGAAATATGATGGTGGAAAAGGCCTAAAGAAGCTTGGGAAGAATGGGTGTGTACATTTTGCACGTCTGGGGCTATGGAAAAGGAAAAAAATTTCATTTTAGAATGTGATGCATTCAAAGACATCAGAAAAAGTTATGAGAACATGTTAGCATTGTATTTTTAGCCAGGGAATTGTTGGAAGGTTGGGCTAGCTCATCATCAATTTGAATCAAAAAAATATTAAATTGCAAAAAGCTAAAAATAGGAAACTAATAATCTCATAGACTATTTTTAATCTAACCCTGATACATCTATTTGAGATTATGTAAAAATGCCTATCAAGGAGCAAGAAATCATTATCAAATTATTTTGAAAAATAACACAACTATTACAAATATACATAAAGAAATGAGAAATCAGATTGCATATATGCTAAAGGTGCAAATTTTCATGCATCGCTATTCCAATTGGCAACTACAGGGTCTAAATAAATGCCCAAGGTTGTTTGTGAGTTCCAACGAAGTTAATGTAGTTGCCTCCAAGAAAATGTAGATTAAATAAGTCTCAATTGCCCGTTATATTTGCATTCGCTGGAATATATCAGATTGATTGATGCAAGAAACATATTCAATAAAATCAGTCCTATTTTCCACTCTGTTTTCATGAAAATTAATTAAATACATCAGTTTCATTTTTTCACTTGTAAATTAGTTAAATGGTCCAAGGGATTCATCATGTACCACTTTTCAAGTAGAATAAAGAATTAGTATGTAGGCAACTTATTTATTTATATAAAATTGTATTGTTTTAATGTATTCAATATTTTATATTATATAAATAAATTAGAGGGTATAATAAAATATTTAAGTTAGAGTCCAATAAAATATCTTACACTAATAATAATTAATAAACAAGTTTATTAGTATAATCTTGTTTTAATAAATATTAAACATAAAACTTCATATAATCATTTAACCATATTTACCAACTTTCCATAATACCATATAACCATCCAACAATATATACCAACTTTCCATAATACTATACAATCACTTAACAATATATACCAAACTTATATGGTTAATTGCCAATTCATAAAATAGTTTATGAAGTTTATTTTATAAAATGAATTTTTATAAATGGCTCCATATAATTATTTAGCAATATCTACTAGTTTATTTATGATACAATTATTAAATAGATGTCAATTATCATTATATTTAAAAAATCTACATTGTTTTTCTAAAAAATTCTTAATTACCCATCCATAAAAATAATTTATAAAGTTTATTAACAAATGAATTTTCATTGGAGTGCCTAGCTATCAATTTCATGATACAAATACAAAATAATGTTATCACATCTACTTGAAAGCTCATAGACAATGTTTTCATAAAAAATTTCTTAATTATTTGACCAATACTACAATTATCAAATCCTGAAGCTACATCATGGAAGACTGAAAAATAATGATTCACAAAGTAACATTCTAAATCACATTACGTCACGTCAATGCTTAGACACTCTTTCACGTTAATGCAAGCTGTAAATATATTTCTCAACAAATTTGTTATACTAAGTGATTGGAAGTTTGGATCACCAACAATGCTTAGAAAAGAGTCCTTGAAGCTTAAGAATTTTTGCACAACATCCATCATGGTAGGTCGTCTTTCGGGAGATTTGTTTGTGTAAAACAAGTCCACACTTACCAATTGAGTCAACAAGTTGAGCTCTTTATCTTCTTCAATGCTCACGTGAGTCCTCCTTAGTAGAGTCTTATCTACCACTTCAACTACTCTATTTGGAAAATTGTTACTCACTTATTTCTTCAAGTTCATTCCTTCCGCAAACATATTGTGGGTGAGATTCTTTCTAGTCAACATCTCAAGCAACACTATTCCATAGCTATAAACATCACCTTTGATCGTGACATGTCCACCCAAGGCATATTCTACATCAAAACATCACCATTGTAAGGTAATGGATTCCAAAAATTTTAATAGAATTTGAAATGTTTAATATTGAATCTATCTAGTTCACATAATACGTTGAGGAATGTAGCCTGGCGATCCTTTAAGCGCATGTGTAGAAGTGTAATTTGAATCCTCGTCATTTTTAAAGTACATGGTAGCAATGCCAAAGTCTGTTAAACATGCTGTCATGTCTTCACCCAAAAGCACATTGCTAGGTTTCAGATCACGATGGATCACTTGCACAAAAGAATGATGATGGAGATATGTCATACCCTGTGCAATGTCTATTGTTGTATTCAACCTTTGAAGCAAAGTTAGACCACTTTCTTCTTCCCCATTAGGGTATAACCACTTGTCTAGGCTTCCATTTGGCATAAATGGGAATATTAAAGCTTTGATTTGGAGGTCTGAATAAGAGGTTATGATTCTAATCAGATTTCAATGCCTAACTCTACCCAAAGCATTACATTCCTGGACAAAACTCTTGCGTGCCCCTTCATTATCAAGATTGACAAGCTTGATAGCAATAATTGTGCTGTCATTCAAGACACCTTTATACACTTTCCCGAAACTACCAACTCCTAACATGTTGGCATCACTAAAATCATTTGTTGCAGCGATGATCTCTCCATAGCAAATTTTCCTATGCCCAACATTTAATAATACCCGAACCTCTCTAGAAATATGTCTCTTGCAATTTAATCTCCACAAAATTCCCAAAAAAAAACACAATACAATAGTGGTTGTAACTGCAGCAACAGGTATGATAACTTGTTTCAAATGTGAAACACTTTTATGTTTGCATGGAGGTAAATTGACCCAAGGTCCACAAAGACCAGGATTTCCCACAAAAGTTGTGGCACCAATATTTTTGAAAACTCCACCTTTAGAGACTTAAAATTCCCAAAATAAAACACAATACAATAGTGGTTGTAACTGCAGCAACATGTATGATAACTCATTTCAAATGTGAAACACTTTTATGTTTACATGGAGGCAAATTGACCCAAGTTCCACAAAGACTAAGGTTTCCCACAAAAGTTGTGGCACCAAGCTTTTTGAAAACTCCACCTTTAGAGACTTCCCTTGACAACTGGTTGAAAGAAAGATTTAATTGAAGAAGCATTTTGAGATTTTCCAATGATATGGGTATTCCACTGGATAAATTGTTGGAGGAGAAATCCAAGTACTCCAAATTTTGAAGTTCACCCAGTGAAGTTGGAATAAGACCTTCCAATGCATTTTTAGAGAGATTCAGGGATTTTAGTTCTCTGCAGCTTCCAATTCCACTTGGAATGTAACTAGTTAATTGATTTGCAGAGATATCTATAGCTTGAGGCGTAATCCTCTTGCTAAGTCCTAAAGGAACAGGTCCATGCAATAAATTGTGACTGAGATTGAAAGTAAATGCTAAATTTGCAAGGTCTGCCACCTCTGGAGGAATGCGACCACTAAACTTATTGTATGATAAGTCTAAGGCTAGTAAGTTGAAGCATTTTCCTAAACTTGCAGGTAATGTTATGTGATAACTGATTTTGACTTAAATGTAAATATCTTAACTACAAAAGGTCGGCTATGGATTCTGGGATTCTTCTAGAGAAATTATTTTTCTTAAGATCAAGAAGCCCTAACCTTTTGAGTCGCCAAATTTGTATTGGGATGTTTCCATGCAAATTATTTCCTCCCATACATAACCTCCCCAACTTTTGAAGCATGGTAACTGAAGAAGGAATTGTGCCTGCAAAATGATTTAGGTATAAAGAAAGATATGTTAAACTTGTTAGGTTTCCAATCTACTCAGGTATTTCTCCTCCTAATTCATTGTGTGACAAGTTTATGAAGTCTAAGTTTGCAGAGAGGTGGCCTATAGAAATGAGCAAACGTCCAGTGAAATGATTAGCGGTCAACTCTGTTAACTGTAAGGCCGAACAGTTAGTAAGAGCAGTGACAATGGGCAAGCTAGTGGTGCTCCCCCCACTAGAGAGTTTATTGTTATTTAAGTAAACCACCTGGATCTGCGTCAACTTTCCCAACTCCATTGGCACTTCTCCGCTGATGTAACGCCTTGCGGTTGATACCAACTGGGCGCGCGCTCCACCCGCTCCACAAATGTAACTAAGGCATGAAAACTCCGCGTGAACAACCAAGGGCGAAATACATGATGTATAGGCGAGTTGGCGTTCACGTTTATATGGGCGAGTCGAGGGGAGACCTGTCAAACGAGCCGACCAAGGTGCGAAGACAAACAAGGGCGAGCCGACCTTGCATATTGGTTGTGGACGCGTTGGTTGGGAGATTGTGGAGGGGTCAGCCATGGGTGCGACCTCCACATGAAGGATGCATATAAACATAGCGATGGACTTGTCATTTTGGCCATCGTGCAGCAAGGCGCAAGAGATGCGCCCGGGTGCTGAGCACGGTTCTTATACTTCGCACGATGGTTGGAGGTGCGGGTGTTGGGCGTGCAAGGGCGCTCGCCCGTTGAAGTGTGTAAACACGGTTGGATTGTGTTATGCGTGGGTCATGCACGAGTGCGCCCGCCCATTCAACAAAGGAACTCAGTTGTGTTATATTGTTGTATTTCGGTTGAGGTTGAGGTGTGACCACCGTGCTCTCTTGCACGAGTGGGCGCCCAACTGGGTATGAACGTGTTGGGTCCCTATAATACTAGTGATTACCCCATTACTATTGTAGTTATACCCCCTATTTATATTGTTGTGCCCCTATTACCCCCATATTGTTATTTCTGTGCCCCATAGAATCCCTCTATTGTTATTTTTGTGGCTTTATATTATTATTGTTAGGTCGGCTGGATTATATTGTGACTCCTTAGACTCCTATATATAGAAAGGAGGTTTTGTCATTTGTATCATCCAAGAATTGTTCATTTATGTAATGTAAAGGAGGTTGCCCCCTCGAAGAGGCTGAATTCTAAGGCGTGGATCTCTCTTTTCTATCTTTTTGTGAGCTGGTTTCATAACATTTGGTATCAGAGCTTTGGATTCTAGGGTTTCGCTGCTCCAAACAGGTCATCGTGGCATTTTCGCTATAACTGTTTTTCTGTGACGTTTCAGAAGTCGCAAAAAAAACCCATTTGAGATGAAGCTGAACCTCGGGTCCGAATTTCAGAGCTTTTTGCGCGATATTTGCGGAGATATGATCTGAGGAAGTTGGTCTTTTTTGCAGACTCCTGAATTACATTAAAAACAGGTGACCTGGGTAAAATCGTCATAACTGTCTCTCTGGGGATCGGATTGAAGTTTCGTAAGAAGGTACAGAAAGAGGACGGACTGTAGTTTCTTGTGGGTGTTTTTCAGATCAAAAGGTCGAAACAGTGACTCGTGGCATGCCGTACAAGTTCGCTCTACTGAACTAGTCTATAATCAAGTCACTGTGGGAGATTTCGCATAACTCTTCCTTGGAGAATCCAATTTGGGTCAGACTTGTGGCATTGGAAAGAGGACATAGAGGGCTACTACAGGTCAAAAATTCAGGACTAGATAATCAGAGAGTACAAAGATACATCAGAGGCAATATCGAGCTCCTACAAAGTGAAAAAAGGTGTGTAGATTTTCTTAAATTTTTGCTTAAGCTTGGTTTGAAAATTTATTTTGGAAGAAATTCAAAGGGCATAGTAGAGCATTATTATCGGTAACTGATGCCCCGAGGAAAGAAAATGCAAACACCTAGTAAGGAACCTGAAAGCTCTGGCATGACTCATGAAGAAGAGGAAGAAATGCAACATGATATATCAAAATTACAAGACCAAGTGCAACAACTGTCCCTTACACAAAAAGGAACAGAATCTAAAATGGATGGTTTAAAGAAAGGTGTAGAAGCTAAGATGGACTGTTTAAAGAAAGGCGTAGAAGCTAAGATGATTGAAGTGGAAGCTAAGATGGATGATTTGAAGATAGATTTGAAAACAGACATGGAAGAATTGAAGAAGTTGCTACAAGAAAGGGTCACTAATGGTGAAAAGGTAGTAAAGGAAACTCATGATGAGAACAAAAGAAATGTTAATCATGATTCCATAGACTCTAATGTTGGATCGAAGACTCACCATGTTCCAAAAATCGATATGAGGAAGTTTGATGGCAAGGATCCCGCCACATGGATATTACAAATGGAGCAATTCTTCGATCTCAATAATGTGCAAAACACACAAAAGGTACGTATGGCAACTTTATATTTGGAACCAAATCAGTTTGTATGGTATCAATGGCTTTGTTCTCGTAAACAATTTATCACTTGGGCAATTTTTACGGAAGAATTGATAGCACATTATGAAGATACAAAAAGCAACACTTTTTTTAGCCAATTGATAAGTCTCAAACAAAAGGGTTCAATAATGGAGCACATTGAGGAGTTCCAAAAATTGAACATAAGGGTAAAAGATATTCCAGAGGAGCATAGGATTGATGTGTTCATAGGGTCTTTAAAGGATAATATCCAACATGATGTGCGCCTTTGGGAACCTGATTCATTAGAGAAGGCATTCAGGTTAGCAAGAAAAATGGAAAGCAAAATTATGGCAACTAGGAAGCATACCATTCACAACTATAAAGACGGAAGTGTTGTTGCCCATAGTCTTCCACAACCTACAAGGTTGACACCACAACAATTGGAAGAAAAAAGAGCAAAAGGGCTTTGTTACAATTGTGATAGCAAATACACAAAAGGTCATAAGTGTGCTGAGAAGAAATTATTCTACATAGATTGTGAAGAGGAAGAAGAAAAGGAGCAAGAAAGGTCAAAAGAAGAGGATATATTCCAGGAACAAAGCCTAGATGAAGAACAAATAAATCCGACCATATCTTGTAATGCATTGGCAGGAATTACCACTCCTCAAACCATCAAGATAGAAGGACAAATCAAGAAGAAAAAGGTAATAGTGTTGATTGATTCAGGAAGCACCCACAATTTTATTCATTGTAGGGTAGCAAAAGAATTGAATTGCTTCCTATATCCAGCACCAGAGTGTCAAGTGATGATTGCAAATGGAGGAACAATAAATTGTTCTGGAAAGTGCCATAATATCAAGCTATCCATGGGAGAATATGTATTGACTAGCCCAATGCTTTCCATTCCAATGGGAGGTGCTGATGTTGTACTAGGAGTCCAATGGCTACAATCCTTGGGTACAATAGCTTTTAATTTTCAAGAACTTTTCATGAAATTTTCTGTGGAAGGAAAGGAAGTTGAATTAAGGGGTATTGCAGGGAAACCAGGAAAGATAATCAGCTCTAATGGCATGACAAAGCTTCTAAAAAAGGAGCAAAGAGGTGTAATTGCACAATTATGTTCGCTAGATGTTTCCACATTGGAATCATCTATTTCTCCAGATCTCCAAAAAGTCCTGGACAATCATTCCAAGGTATTTGAGACTCCCAAAGGTCTCCCACCTATGCGTGATCATGATCATGCTATTCATCTGATTCCAGGAAGTGTTCCTCCAAACATCAGGCCGTACAGATATCCATATGTCCAAAAAAGTGAAATTGAACGTATGGTTGCAGAAATGCTAGAGGCTGGTATAATTCAACCGAGTCAAAGTTCTTTCTCAGCTCCAGTAGTATTGGTGCACAAGAAGGATGGATCATGGCGCATGTGTCCTGATTATAGGGAGCTCAACAAGCTCACTATTAAAGATAAGTTCCCCATTCCTGTTATTGATGAATTACTGGATGAATTGCATGGATCAATTTACTTCACCAAGTTGGATCTTCGTTCGGGATATCATCAAATCAGAATGAAGATTGAAGACATTCCAAAAACGGCATTTAGAACTCATGAGGGTCATTATGAATTTTTGGTCATGCCTTTTGGCCTTACCAATGCACCTTCAACATTTCAAGGTTTGATGAATTCAATTTTCAAACCATTCCTTAGAAAATTTGTGTTAGTATTTTTTGATGATATACTAATCTACAGCAAGTCTTGGAAGGATCATGTTGAACATGTTGACAGGGTGTTACAACTATTGGAGGAGAAACAATTATATGCAAAAAGATCCAAATGTTTCTTTGGAGTCCAGGAGGTGGAATATTTGGGTCATATTGTATCTCATGAAGGAGTTAAGGTAGACCCTAGCAAAATTAAAGCCATTAAGGAATGGAAAATCCCCACATCCATAAAGCATCTGCGAGGATTTCTTGGGTTGACAGGGTATTATCGCAAGTTTGTTAAGAATTATGGGAGAATAGCAGCACCTCTAACAACATTATTGAAGAAAGATTCATTTTCATGGACTTCGGAAGCAACAAAGGCCTTTGAACATCTTAAAGAGGCAATGTGCCAAGCACCGGTCTTAGCTACACCAGACTTCACAAAAACCTTTATTGTGGAATGTGATGCTTCGGGAAATGGAATTGGTGCTGTTCTAATGCAAGATGAAAGACCCATTGCTTTTGAAAGTCGTCCAATCAAGGGAAAGTTTTTAAGCAAAGCTATTTATGAGAAGGAAATGTTGGCAATACTCCATGCACTTAAGAAATGGCGACCCTACCTAATGGGAAGACACTTCAAGGTAAAAACGGATCATGATAGCCTTAAATACTTTTTAGAACAAAGATTATCCTCTGAAGAGCAACAAAAGTGGGTCACAAAGATGTTGGGTTATGACTTTGAAATCATCTACAAAAAAGGGAAGCAAAATGTGGTGGCAGATGCACTCTCAAGAAAGGATGAGGATGTGGAAGCATTGTTGTGTGCCATTTCTATTATCCAACCAGATTGGATAAACGAAGCAAGGGAGGAATGGAAGAACAACGAAGAAGTGTGGGCACTTATTCAAAAGCTACAACAAGATTCCAGTACTTCTGATACATTTAGCTGGAAAAATGATTCGTTATGGTACAAAGATCGCTTATACCTCTGTAAGAATTCCCAGCTAAAACAAAAGATTCTTATGGAATTGCACACTTCTCCCTTAGGAGGGCACTCAGGATTTTTAAAAACTTACCACAGGGTTAAGAAGGAATTTTTTTGGGATGGCCTTAAATCAGATATTCAAAAGTTTGTGGCGGAATGTTTGGTTTGCCAGCAAAATAAAGTTGAAACAATTAAGACACCAGGTCTATTACAACCTTTATCCATTCCAAGCCAACGTTGGGAGGAGGTTTCAATGGATTTTATCACAGGTTTACCCAAGTCTGAGGGAAAGAGTGTCATCATGGTGGTAGTTGACAGACTTACCAAGTATGCACACTTTTGTGCATTATCACATCCATTTAAAGCCAGTACAGTTTCTACTGCATTTATGGAAACAGTTCAAAAGCTACATGGAAACCCAAAGATTATTGTAAGTGACAGAGATCCCATTTTCACTGGAAATTTTTGGACAGAATTATTTTCTTGTCTTGGTACTCAGTTAGCTCATAGCTCATCTTATCATCCTCAATCTGATGGGCAAACTGAAATAGTAAACAAATGTTTGGAAGGATATCTTCGTTGCTTTGTATCTGATAAACAGACACAATGGGTCAAATGGTTGCCTCTGGCTGAATGGTGGTATAACACTTCCTTCCATACAGCAACAAAAATGACCCCATTTATGGCACTTTATGGGTATCAACCACCATCCATCACATCATATTTAAGAGAAAATTCTAAGGTTCAGGCAGTGGAACATCACATCGAACATCAACAACAAGTCCTCCAACTCTTAAAGGATAACCTCGTGTTGGCACAAAATAGAATGAAACAACAGGCAGATCAACATCGCAGTGAAAGAAGTTTTGATGTAGGTGATTGGGTATTCCTACGGCTACAACCATATAAGCAAATGTCCCTAAAGCAAGCTAAGAAGGATAATAAATTATCACCAAAGTATTATGGTCCGTACAAGGTGTTGGAAAAAATTGGTACTATGGCATACAAATTGGAGCTTCCTGCAACTTCTCGATTGCACCCAGTTTTCCATGTTTCATGTTTAAAGAAGGTTATAGGTGACAAGCTCCCAATTCAAACAATATTGCCAGAACTTGACGAGGAAGGAAAAATTATATTGGAACCGGAAGCAATCACAGAAACAAGAACTCGACAGCTACGAAATCGATCAATTTCAGAGTATCTTATCAAGTGGAAGAACTTATCTGCTGAAGATTCCACATGGGAGGATGAGAATTTTATGCAGAAGTATCCAGAACTGCTCAAGCGTTGAGGACAACACTTTTTTGAAGGAGAGGGGCATGTTGGGTCCCTATAATACAAGTGATTACCCCATTACTATTGTAGTTATACCCCTATTTATATTGTTGTGCCCCTATTACCCCCATATTGTTATTTCTGTGCCCCATAGAATCCCTCTATTGTTATTTTTGTGGCTTTATATTATTATTGTTAGGTCGGCTGGATTATATTGTGACTCCTTAGACTCCTATATATAGAAAGGAGGTTTTGTCATTTGTATCATCCAAGAATTGTTCATTTATGTAATGTAAAGGAGGTTGCCCCCTCGAAGAGGCTGAATTCTAAGGCGTGGATCTCTCTTTTCTATCTTTTTGTGAGCTGGTTTCATAACAGAACGCCGGTGGAGCCTAGCTCCCGGTCATTGTATAAATCTTCATATATATAATAAAAGATGTTCTCTTGCATATGATTGTATTCTTGCTGCTGTTCTATCATGTTGTTATTAATGATTTCCGCACATTAATATAATAGTTCATGTTTATGAAGAATGTTAAGGCGTAGTTTGCAAAGTAAGCTAACGATGGAAGATGTTGGTTACTTAGGCGGTGCCGCACCCGGCCAATTTAACGAAAAAAGAATTAGGGGCGTGAAAGGTGGTATTAGAGGTGATTTAGGGTTGAAGAAGCTTGACGAAGCAAGTTCATAGGTGGTGAAGCTGTTGCTTGATGATGAATGCAAAGAACAGACATGTATGCAGGGAAAAGTTATGGAGAAATCATGGATGAATAGTCTGGGTTTCGTGGACTTGATGGTTCATGGCAAGACCATTCAAGCTCTGGTGGACAAGGGGCCACTCATAACTTCATGATGACACGATTGGCAAAAGAGGTTGGACTGATGATCTTCCCATCGAATGTGGAAGTCACGGCAGTGAACTCTAGAGCTAAAGTGGCGCGTTTTGCACACGAAGTGCCTGTGCAGATAAAAGACTGGAAGGGTCAGTTGGACTTCACAGTGATGGATATGAATGACTTTGATATGATACTCGGACAAGATTTCTTAAAGGGCAACATGGCTATTGTTGTCCCCTTCTGTGATGAGGTGGTGCCGGTTGGACAGTCACAAACATGGACTTTGCCACTCATAGGAAAAGGAGGGAAGTCAAGGTGCAACATGTTTCTGCACTGAGTTTGGAGAAGGCTATGAAGGAATCAGATATGGAGACATATGCGGTGATGTTCAAGGAAGTCGAAGGTGATGGAGTGGGGACGCCTGTTCCAGCCGAGATTTCTGAGGTGCTGACCAAATATGCAGATTCGATGCCTGATGAACTACCAAAGAAGCTTCCACCAAGGTGTGCAGTGGACCATAGCATTGAGCTTGAGCCAGGAAAGCAACCCCTGGCTAAAGCACCTTATCGATTGTCAGGACCTGAGTTGGAGGAGTTGGAACGACATTTAAAGGAGTTAACTGATGCAGGTTTCATTAGACCTTCAAGGTCCCCTTATGGAGCTCCGGTATTGTTCCAACGAAAGAAGGATTCGAATGAGCTATGGATGTGTTGTGATTACCGTGCATTGAATAAGCAGACGGTAAGGAACAGGTATCCTTTACCATTGGGTTCTGATTGCTTTGACAAGCTTGCGAAAGCCCAAGTGTTTTCAAAGCTGGACTTGAGGCATGGGTATTATCAGGTGCGGATAGCTGAAGGAGACGAGAAGAAGACCGCGATAGTAATAAGTTATGGTAGCTTTGAGTTCCTTGTTATGCCATTCGGGTTATGTAATGCTCCTGCTACGTTTTGCACTTTGATAAATGATGTCCTACGTCCATACTTGGATTCATTCATAGTAGTGTACTTGGATGATATAGTGGTGTATAGTGACAACATGGAGGATCATAAGAAGCACTTGGTGATGGTGTTCGAGGCTCTGAGGGCAAATCAGTTGTTCTTGAAGAAGTCTAAGTGTGTGTTCGCTCAGACCGAGATTCCGTTCCTTGGGCATATTGTTGGTCAAGGGTACATACAGATGGAGCCAAGCAGAGTGAAGGCGATCGAGGATAGGGTTGAACCGAAGAATGTCCATGAGATGAGGGTGTTCTTGGGCATGACCAACTACCAACGGAAGTTTGTAGAGGGGTACTCCATGGTAACATTGGCACTGATAGACCTATTGAAGAAAGACAAGAGGTGGAGTTGGATGGGTAAATGTCAGACGACATTTGATGACTTGAAGAAGAGGATGGTTATAGCACCGATACTGAAGTTGCCTAACTTCGAGTGACCATTTGAGGTACACACTAATGCTTCAGATTTTGCCATAGGAGGGGTTCTTATGCAGGATGGGCATCCAGTGGCATATGAGAGTCGGAAGTTGCAGGATAGAGAACGAAGGTATCCGGTTCATGAGAAGGAGATGACTGTGATCATTCACTGTCTTCATGTGTGGAGGCATTACCTAATTGGGAATCCGTTTGTTGTCAAGACTGAAAACGTTGCAGCAAGTTATTTTGCATTACAACCGAAGCTTTCTGTAAAGCAAGCTCGTTGGCAAGACTTCTTGGCAGAATTCGACATGACTATTGAGTATAGACCGGGAAGGCACAATGTGGTAGCAGATGCCCTTAGTAGGAAGGGACAACTTGCGGCATTGGAAGGAGAAGACCAGGCAGCTAGGAGTAGGAGTCAAGTTCAGATGTGAGAAGAGATGCAGAATAAGATCAAGGAAATTGTTGAAATCGATACTTTGGCGCAGAATATAGTGAAGCAGATAAAGGAAGGGAAGACACGAAAGTTCTTTCTACGAGACGAGTTCTTGTTCTTTGGAAATCGACTCTATGTTCCAAAGTCATCTGGGCTTAGGAGGCACCTTTTGAAGGAGTGCCACGACTCACCATGGGCTGGCCACCCAGGGATGCGTCATTCTTTGGCATTGTTGGAGAGAGGATTCTTTTGGGAGAATATGCGAGAGGATGTAGAGGAGTATGTACGTACGTGCATCATTTGTCAGCAGGAAAAATTGGATACTCAGAGGCAAGGAGGACTGTTGCAGCCTTTACCGATTCCTGAGAGACCATGGATGAGTATCTCGATGGACTTCATCACTCAGTTGCCACAGGTTCAACGGTATAATGGGATAATGGTCGTGGTTGATCGTTTTTCCAAGTATGCTCTCTTTGTTCCTACAATGATACCATGTGGAGCCGAGCAGACTGCGGAGTTGTTATTTAAGAACATAGTGAAGTATTGGGGGATGCCATTGAGCATTGTGTTGGATAGAGATCCACGTTTTACAGGCAGATTTTGGACCACATTGTTCAAGTTAGTGGGACAGAGTTGTTGATGAGTTTGAGTTACCATACAGAGATAGATGGGTAGACCGAGAGGATCAACGCATTGCTGGAGGACTACTTGCGTCATTATGTGATGGCTGGTCAGAAGAATTGGCCCGAACTCTTGGATATTGCTCATTTTAGCTACAATATTCAAAAGAGTTCTGCGACGGGGTATAGTCCATTTGAGGTGGTGAATGGGCAGATGCCGGTTGAACTGAATACCGTAGTGACAGGAGGTTTCTTGAGAAGTCCTCATGCGAAGAAGTTCATGAAGGCTTGGGATGAGACCTTGGAGTTGGCACGGTTGCCCTTGCACGAAGCTGCAAGGAGAATGAAGAAATATGTTGATCGTGGAAGATGAGATGCACACTTCAATATGGGAGATATGGTGTTTCTCAGGATTACCGGGGAGTAGTTTTAGCCAACCAAGGGGACTACAAGAAAACTGACACAGAAGTATGAGGGACCATTCCAAGTGAAGAAGAGAGTGGGGGAAGTTGCTTATGAGCTGGAGCTTCCGCACCATATGCACATGAAGCATCCAGTTTTTCACATGAGTCAGTTGAAGAGATGCAGACTTGATGCTGATCATCCAAAGAGATCTGAACTGCCGAGAGGACCAGCCGGGATTGTGGACAAGCCAGGACTGGATTTGGATAAGATTTTGAGCTTCAGAACTACAGGGATTGGTTGCCACATGAAATGGGAGTATCTTGTCAGATGGAAGAATGCACCGGAGGAGGAGAGCTGGGAATTGGAGGACTTGCATTGGAGATGGAAGAAGAAGATTGCGAAGTATGAATGGAAGATACTGAGGCAGTCGGGATTGTCGAGGGCGACAATGATTTCGAGTGGGAGAGGATGTAACGCCCTGCGGTTGATACCAACCGGGCGTGCGCTCCACCTGCTCCACAAATGCGACTAAGGCATGAAAACTCCGCGTGAACAACCAAGGGCGAAATACATGATGTATAGGTGAGTTGGCGTTCACGTTTATATGGGCAAGTCGAGGGGAGACTTGCCGAATGAGCCGACCAAGGTGCGATGACAAACAAGGGTGAGCCGACCTTTCATATTGGTTGTGGACGCGTTGGTTGGGAGATTGTGGAGGGGTCGGCCATGGGCGCGACCTCCACATGAAGGAGGCATATAAACATAGCTATGGACTTGTCATTTTGGCCATCGCTCATCGATCATCGCTTCGGTCTTCAACAAAGGAAAAGTGCGAGTGGGAAATAGCCGCAGCAAGGTGCAAGAGATGCACTCGGGTGCCGGGCACGGTTCTTAGACTTCGCACGACGGTTGGAGGTGCGGGTGGTGGGCGTGCAAGGGCGCCCGCCCACTGAAGTGTGTAAACAGGGTTGGATTGTGTTGGGCATGGGTCGTGCACGGGTGCGCCCACCCATTCGACAAAGGAACTCGGTTGTGTTATATTGTTGTATTTCGGTTGAGGTTAAGGTGTGACCACCATGCACTCTTGCACAGGTGGGCGCCCAACCAGGTATGAACGCCGGTGGAGCCTAGCTCCCGGTCATTGTACAACATCTTCATATATATAATAAAAGATGTTCTCTTGCATATGATTGTATTCTTGCTGCTGTTCTATCATGTTGTTATTAATGGTTTCCACACATTAATATAATAATTCATGTTTATGAAGAATGTTAAGGCGTAGTTCGCAAAGTAAGCTAACAATGGGAGATGTTGGTTACTTAGGCAGTGCCGCACCTGGCCAATTTAACGAAAAAAGAATTGGGGGCGTGACAGCTGAGCTGGTTATAACCTAAGCAGATCCTTTGAAGCTTCGTACAATTGAAGATGGAAGCAGGAATTTTGCCAATCAACTGATTATCAGACCTATAGAGTAGCTTCAATTGGGTGTTCTTGGTGCACAACTACCCTCGTCTAACTGCACCAATCTTTTAGAATTGGATCTCTCGTTTAACCGGTTGACTGGCCCTTGTCTAACTGCATCAATCTTTTACAATTGGATCTCTCTTTTAACCGGTTGACTGGTCACATTCCAGGGTAGTTGTGCACAAAGAACACCCAATTGAAGCTAATCATGAGTAATCACGATTCACGAGTATTCACGACTCACGAGTAATGGTGATAGTAATCACGATTCACAAGTCAGCTTTCATGTGTTTACTTGAGAAATTCCAGATTATGTGAGACTTTGATCACAACATTAAAATTATACATCAAATTCCAGCGCCTGATCACACTAATCTTGCTAACGCCTTTTCAATGATCAAAGCTGAGCCCACAAGGAACAATGACTTTTGGGTCTAATTAAAATATATTGCACCTCATTCATTCATGATGCTCCAAAGTCAAATTAAGACTTTCGTGAATAGAATAAAGTACAATCCTCCATTTAGTTTAGATTACTAAAAATTAATAATAATTTAACTCGCACATAATTATATTAATAAATGTGATTGATATAAAGTTTATATATTATTTTTTACTTTGTTGTATTATTAATGCAAGTACATAAAATTTAATATTATTATAATCCTAAAGTAATAAAACTTAAAATAAATCAATCTAAATTTAAATAATAAAATTCAAAACTTAATTACTGTAGTAAATAATAATAAAATAATAAATAATGAAACCTAAAGTAAATTATAAAAGAAGAAAACCTAAAATGGTCCTAGAGTATGTCCTAAAACTGTTTTTGCTTCGCTAAGAGCCCGTCTTACTCGGGCATAAGGAAACAAGTTAACAACCCAAGACCCAGAGGCATCTGGCAGGAGGCCCAAGACCTAGAGGCATCTGGCAGGAGCGAAAGTCTACCCCTTACAGACGCAAGAGTGAAAGTTTACCCCTTACGGACCACCCAGGTTACTTTGGTGGCATGGTTTTCATTGATTAATGATGATGAGTCAGTGTCGCGTGGTTTTCCTTGATTAACGGTGATGAGCTAGAGATGGTTGTCTCATTACTAGTTTGACAACTAAATTATGATAGGTTTTCACTTAAAATAAAATAATAAAATCTTAATTAATTATTTTTTTAATTAAAATATAATTAATAAAATTAATCATTTTAAAGATTAAAATTCATTATAGTTGACTTAAATTTTTCATGGTTCAACATAATTGGAGTTTCACTAGCTATGGTTGACTATACTTTTGTGTGAACCCTAATATTAAAACCTAATATACTAGCCATTGCACCATATTGTTGCAAAGAAAATGCCCTAAGTGGATAGCATATGAAAAAAGAGCATAGATGAAGAGTGATTCCTCACTATAGAAGTAGATTCTTCAAGGGAACACCCACCTTTCTTTTAGAGTGAATGTTTTCTTACCCTTCTGAAGCAGCAATTCACACTATACATTCCCCATTTCTTCAACTTCCAAAAGCATATCATTGTAGTATTTGATTCCCCAAAGCAATGCATTGTCATATGTAAAGGCATCATCAAAGACATAAAAAAGACCAGGGATATCTTAACTTATTAGCATTTAAATGGAAAGTTGAAAAAGTGTCGTAAAAGATAATGAAGTGTGAAAAGATAGGGTGAAAGGATTGAGTTACTTACTTAGAGATGCATATGGATTAAGTGGCTTGTAGTTGAAGTTGAAAATTTGGGTCAAGTTGTTGAACTTTGGATGTTTAGCAACAATATTCCAATCACTGTCATTCATCATGTAATTGAAGTTTTGTGATAGAATTTTCACTCTCCAACACTCTTTGTAGTTGAACTTGACATGTCAATGTATTCTAATTGGGCACATGTGAGAAATGCACTGTATGAGAGGAGATGTATTGCTATTAGTGCGTGTTTGTACACCCAGACTCATCAAATGTGGGGAATCTCTCCTGTAATGAATTGAAAGTGCATGAGCTTTGTATCCTGTCAAATTATTTAATTAAAAAAAAGACAAAATTAAGAGGACTCTGCCAAAGTGAATAAGGTTTACATACTCAATACAAGCCCCAGGAGACGTGAGATTGTCATGGAAACCACATGAATGTGTAGGGCAAGAGACGTTAGTGTCATCTTTGTGACACAACAATTGTGAGTCCTCTTAGCCATAAACTATGAATATATACATATCACATTCCAAGTCAATGCAGCAAAACAAAATTCACCACATTACACTGATTTCGTAGGAACTCAAATTCAAACTAATATGACTTTCATTAATGAATTAATCTTGCCAAAGTTATTAATTACTAAGCCATAAAACAGGGGATGGTCACCATCGAGTTTTGCTCAAATTTTCAACTACACATAAGGTAGAGTTTTCTTTTTTAAGGCATGTAGAGATAAACTATTGTCCAATTTTTACTACTTGCTATCGTTTGGGATATTAGATGGAGTATGCTCAACATCGCCACTAAAATTCTATGAGAAAAATCATAAAATTCAACTACAAATCAGATGGAAATGGAACACCAAGTTCTTCAATTTACAGTATGCACATGGGAATGAGCCACCATGTTTGTCATCTTTGGAAAAATAGGGTTACACTTTTGTGATCAGTGAAGACATGTTGTAGATGGTTAGGGTTGAGAATTCTTATCCTAGGGTGAAAGGAGTCTACACATGGCATCACAGTTTGAAAAAAAATTCAATTCCATAATTATTGTGTATTTTGAAGTTGGATTCTTCACATTGAATTCATCTTCAATGAGATTTGGAATTTCGAATACCATGAGAGAGGAGGAATGCCTAAAAAATATTCCTTCTCTCTGTTTCGTTCGGGTACCCCTTATAGAGGATGGACATTTAGACAAATGAAATGATTTGATCTAGAGCAATAATCAATCCCCTAACGAAATCTTGGTTGTAGCCATGCATCACTATTATATTGAACACATCTCCTCCCTGCTTTGGATTCACATGCAAAACAACAAATATATTCAGTTTTTTTTTTTTTTTTTAAATATCATTTACTTCATATTTATATATAAAGTTGATGTCAAATTATGTTATTTATAGTGGATTTTAAATTATTTTATTTATGACCAATATTGAATGATGTTTTTATTATTAATATCTAGATTGGATATTGATTTTTTTTTGTTACTAACATTTTTAATTTTTTTAATGTATGTTGTCACGTAACGTTACATTAAAAAATATTAAAAAATATGTAACATTACATTAAAAATTATTAAAAAAATATATGTGTGGGCTAATATATATTGTATATGCTGAAGATATGTGTAACGTACTTTAAAAAAATTAATTAAATAAAAAAATGTGTCAGCTAATATTAACAAACTCAATTTTGAAAACGATATATATACAATTTAAAAAGAGATCAATTAGCTTATTCATCAAATAACAAATCAAATTAGGTAAAGGAAGTGGAGGATTCAATTGGGCATATCCTGTAATAATAACTAGGTAAATTTCGTGGCATTTCTGTAATAATAATAATCACGTAAATTTATATTTCGTTGCATTCACATTTTTAATTGTAGAAAGGTAAACTCAATATAATGGAAGATGGTCAATAAAATTAGTAGGAGTGAGGGGAAATATTGAGTAGAATGTAATATTTCGGGTGGGGTGTGACCTGAAATATTAGGTAAAATTTAATAATATTACATTTTAATTAGTAATTCTCCCCACCCTTTACCATTATTTATTAGGTGGGGGTAGTTATAAATATTGTGTAACATATAATATTGTAATATTATATTTTATGTAATCAATATAATTGTAACAATTAATATAGATGTGTTCCATCTATAAATTTAATTAATAAATGGATAAAAACTTTATATTTACAACATGACAAGATTTTTAATCATGAATATTTACCATGGATATTATTAACTTCTTAGGTTTTTTTTACAATACCATGGGCCATCTAGACTTTGGATTATTATGTTATGGATCTAAGAGAAAAAATGTTATAATTACTTTTGAGGTATATATAAACCCTCCATCCTCATGACTACTAACAATATTTTCATAGAGATTAAATGGAGGTTTTAATAAATTAAAAAATGAGAATACTTTTATATATACATATGTGAAATTTATATAATATAAATAATATTATAAAGAACTAGGATAGATGCATCTTAACCAAGGATCCAAGCAATGAGAAAGCAAAGTGATTAACAATGATAGAGGAAAGATAGTGCGTGATTCTTTTAATTTTTTTATTATTGTATTTTCTTTAACATGATTGATCCAAAATATAGGTTTAATATTTTACAACAAATTATGTTTTTGATTAATTTAGATACTTTCTTCAATACAATACAACGGGATCATATTTAAGAAAGAGAGTGAGATGGAAGGGGGAATAGAGTGTGGGAGAGGGACATAGAGGTGAGAGACACAATGAGAGAGAGAAAGGAAGAGAGAGAGAAGAGGGGGAGAGATGGATTTGGAGGGGGAAAGAGAGGGAGTGACAAGGGAGAGATGAAGATGGAATGAGGGAGAGAGGAGACAAGGGAAGAGAGAGAAAAGTAGAGGATAAAGATAGGGAAAGGAGGGGAAGAGAGAGACAAGGAGACATAGATATGGAGGAAGGAGAGAGGAGGAGAGAGAGAAGGAGAGAGGGAGGGAGATAGTGACAGAGTTGGAGGGTGGAGAAAGAGTGTGTGTATGATGGGGGGAGACATGGAGGGAGGTGGGAGAGAAGGGAGAGAGAGAAAGGAAAAAGAGAGAGGACTTGAGAGAGAGGAGAGAGAGAGGTGGAGAGAGATGGATTTGGAAGGGGAAGAAAGACATAGAGAGAGAAATGTCGAGAGGGAGTGATAAGGGAGAGATGGAGAGTCAGTAAGAGAGAGAGAGAGAGAGAGAGAGAGAGAGAGAGAGAGAGAGAAGGCATAGAGAGAGAGGGAGAGGGAGAGGGAGAGGGAGGGAGAGATATATAGATAGATATGTAGAGAGAGTGTGTATGTCTTGGGGGTGAGAAGGAGAGACAAGAGGAGATAGAGATATAGATGGGGCGAGGGAGCGGGTAGAAGAGAGAGGTAAAGATAGGGACGGAGGAAGAGGGATATATGGGAGATTATATATATATATATATATATATATATATAGATAGAGAGAGAGAGAGAGAGAGACAGAGACAGAGAGAGACAGAGACATATGTTTAGGAGGTTGAGATAGAGAGACAAATAAGGATATATGGAGGGAGATAAAAATATAGATAGAGTGAGATGGGGGAGAGAGGGAGGGGAGGAGAGAGAAGGAGAGGGGGAGGGAAATAGACACATAATGGAAGGTCGAGAGAGAGGGAAGAAGAAAGAGTCTCATAGAGACAAATACAGACAAATACAGACATAGAAGTTAGATCTGGAAAATCATGAATATTTTAGACTTTCAATGTGGTTGTTGATTTCTAATCCTATTTGAGAGAGAGAGAGTGTGTGTGTGTGTGTGTGACATATGTTTAGGAGGTTGAGATAGAGAGACAAATAATGATATATGGAGGGAGATATAAATATAGATAGAGTGAGACGGGGAGAGAGAGGGAGGGGAGGAGAGAGAAGGAGAGGGGGAGGGAAATAGACACATAATGGAAGGTCGAGAGAGAGGGAAGAAGAAAGAGTCTCATAGAGACAAATACAAACAAATACAGACATAGAAGTTAGATCTGGAAAGTCATGAATATTTTAGGCTTTCAATGTGGTTGTTGATTTCTAATCCTATTTGATCACATGCACTATATGCATTGATTTCAGTGTAGATGTTGATTTATAATTCTATTTAATACCTTACAGTAGATGCATTGATTTTAGTGTCGATGTTGATTTCTACTCCTATTTGATTGCTTGCACATGATGCATTCGTTTTAGTGTAAATATTGGTTTCTAATCCTATTTGATTGCTTGCACTAGATGCATTGATTTCAGTTTAGATGTCGATTTCTAATCATATTTGATACCTTACACTAGATGCATTGATTTCAACGTAGATGTTGATTTCTACTCATATTTGATTGCTTGCATTAGATGTATTGGTTTTAGTGTAGATATTGATTTCTAATCCTATTTGATTGCTTGCACTAGATGCATTGATTTAGTATAGATGTTGATTTCTAATCCTATTTGATTGTTTGCATTAGATGCATTGATTTTAGTGTAGATGTTGATTTATGATTTGATGCAACAAGATGTATGATGTACATTAATTTCAAGGTAATTAGATTAATAGTGTGCATTGATTTCACTGTAAGCACATCTCTACCTCCTCCATCTACATCTCTATCTCACATTGCCTCTCCTTCTTTATCTCTCTATCTCAGGCCCTAAACCTACTCTCTCTCTCTCTCCCTACCTCCCTTTCCCCTCCCTCTATCTTTCTTCTCCTTCTCTCTCTCTCTAACATTTCTATTTGCATATCTATATCTCTCCCTCCCTCCGTGTCTTTGCCTCTCTCTTCTTCCCTCTCCCCCCAATCTATATCTCTATCTCCCCTTGTCTCTCCTTCTCACCCCCAAAACATACACACTCTCTCTCAGTGTAAGCACATAAAAATGGTCCTGATAATGAACCACACTTGTTGGTTCAAAATACATCGGCCAAAAGATTCTCTCATGTGATTTCTACCGAAATACTTTGTTTAATTAGCACATAAAAATGATTAAATGATAAATCAATACTTAAATTCATCCTAAATAAAATGTTGATGTTTTCTTCTTGAAACTATAAACTATTTATAATTGGCTACATTCTTATTATTCCCATTTTCCATCATTTAACGTTGTTTACTACTTTGCATTCAAACACGGTAATACAAAATAACTACCATTGAAAATTATTTGGAGTTTAACACTCCATAAGTCACAATGATTAAATTTCGAGAAAACTACTATTACTATTGGAGGGCAAAGACAAGATATGTTGTAGTGTTTCGAGAAAACTACTATTAATATTGGAGAGTAGAGACAAGATATATTGTTTACTACAGTAGCTCGAGTTAGATTGTTTGTAATTGACTATATTCACATTTTCTATCTATCAAAATTGTTACATTGATTGTTTATAATTAACTATATTCTTAGTATTCACATTTTCTATCTATCAAAGTCACATTTTCTACCTATCAAAATTGTTACATTGATTGATTGTTTGTATTTGACTATATTCTTAGTATTCACATTTTCTATCTATCAAAATTGTTATATTGACACTTTGCATTCAAAATTTTGTATTTCATCATTTTTCATCATTCAAGTTACTAATAGTCTCTCTCATCTGAACAAACTAAGGTAACTAAGCAAATTTTAAATTAAATTGATTAAATTGATCTTAGAGATATTTACCATATTTAAAATGATCAAAATAATTAGATCTTCAACAAATTTTGTATGACCGCACACAACCTAGATCCATCTTAACACTGGATCTATCTATCAAGTGAAGGTGCAAACCTTTCCTCAAATTTACACTCAAAAATAGGTTTGCACCTCGAGAGATTTGATTCGATCCCTCTCTGCACTTGATAGATTCGGTGTTAAAATGGATCTAGGCTGATTTTATTTTTTTAATGTAACATTATAGGATAACATCTCTCCTATACTAAATTATAAAACATTTTTAAATTCAATAATATCATAACAATACAATTATATTTATATAATAAAAGATAATTAAAATTATTCTAAATTTTTATAAATAATATGATTTATTATAAATTTTAAATAATAAAATATAACTAAAATTACACAAAATTTTATGATTATTATAAAAATAACATTTAAATTGTTATAAATGATTTATTTTTATAATTATTGTTTTATGTTTGGAATACTAATGCTCTCCACTTTGCTTTAATGAATTTCAATATTTTATAACTATTTAATTTATTTTAGTATACACTTTTACGGATGAAATGTATTACTAGAAACATAACATTACAAACTCTAATATATAATAAAATTATAATTATAATTTTGATTATACCATAGAACTTTGATTCCATGGGATTAGTGCTTTGTTGCATTGTTTTGTTACCATAGAACTTTGATTCCATGGGATTAGTGCCTTGTTGCATTGTTTTGTCACAGTTTCACACTGATATAAGTGTATTACGTGAACAAATTCCCACAAATTCTATTATGCATGATGGATAGATAATATGAATCATGATATTTGATTTAAGAAGTAGGTATCATTTTTTAGCGTAGTATGAACAAATTTCCACAAATTCTATTATGCACGACGGATAGATAATATGAATCATGATATTTGATTTAAGAATTAGGTATCATTTTTGAGCAAAGTTTTCCATCGTATCTTGTTTTATATTATAATTCAGGTAAGAATCTTGTTTTATCTAATAATTGATGAAATTAGTACGTATCCATGGAATACCTGGAAGAACAATGTAGTGTTCCATTAGCATATTTTATATCTTATTTTTTGTGAGTTTTATTCTTAGCTACCCATTCTGGGATACTTGGATGTAAGGTAGACTTTCTCTTGCAGGTGGCTATTATGGTTTTCGATAGGTTGTTTGATTTTGCCTAATTATATTATGGTTATGTACAAAAATAATATTTAAATAAAATAGAGATTAATAACATGTAAGAGTATCTTAACTGTATATTTGATCACCCTTTGATTGCCCTCTATCTGATCATCGTTTATCAAAGAAAGTATGAACCATCTATTTTATATATTAAAAAAAACATCAAATTATTTAATTAACGGTTATCAACATGTAACGATTTCCAAGGCAATGCAAATGCTGTAAGATAGTTGGAGAATGTGATAGTGGTGAACGATTGTTACAGGGAGGACATGCCTGGAATCAATTTCCAAATCCATGGAGAATTATAAGAAGAAGATACTTAACCTGCAATGTATGGCTCTATCTCCTTGGATATTGCACTGTTAAAATGCATGCATGTTGTGACAAGCTCCAAGAAGTTTCAATTTTCATTATACACTAATTACATTAATCTAACAATTTAATATGGATTTGTATAGCATCTCTTTGTTAGCCATTATTACCATAATTGACACATGAAATTGATTAGATTCAGTTAGGATTAGGCTGAAATTATGGAAAGAAAGTAAGGAATTTTCCATAGAAAAAAACGAGATATAATATTGATTTCAAGCACATAAAATTTTCATAATTTATTTAAGTATAAAAGAGACGCAAACCCTTTGAGGGGAGATTCAGTAGAGTGATAATGGTGGGGGAAGACAAAGTGGAGGACACCGCAGATCCTTCACAAACACACCTACTATAGAATCTTCATCTTCATAATGTACTGTGGTTGCAGGAGTTGAAGGTGGCGGCGGATGGCAATGTGAATTCAGGTTAATGCATTGAGAAAAAACCCTTGGTGCAACCAGACCCTTTATATGAACACCAACTAGCGAACCTCCATCATTACGTATTGCAGTTGGAGCAATTGAAGGTGCAGTCGATGACAATGCTTCAACGACGACCATTAACATTAAAATTAAGCATGCACGTGTTGCTACCATTAGTATCATTTGAGCCATCTTTGCTAATTGTAGCCAACTGATACAGTTTTTGCCATTTGGTGAAGATCATTCTTCTATTTATATTGCTTTTATATCTTACTTTGGAAAGCACTAATCACAATTGATGGGGAAATTGAGGCATAGATTTTCGAGATTTTTCACTCAGTTTCTGCGGTTATTAAGCATAGTAAACCTCAGTGCTGCAGTGCGACTCTGATTCCTCGTGTTGTTTAAATGCTTGACTCTATTATCCACGTTTCTCTCGATTTCCGCTGTTGTTTAAATTGTAACCGGCTAGTACAAATTGTCTAACACCTAAATTAAAATCACAAGTGGCATGGCAGGAGAATTATTCTCAAAGAGAAACACCTTACTGTCTAAAAATCTAATATTAAACTATAATATAAATTCTAATATTCAAACATTTTACGTAAACTAAATATCAAACCTTAATATTAAAACCCTCTATATAGAATCTAATATAAATATTAATAGTAATACCTAATATAATATAAAATTTCATGCTATCATATATGTTCATCAGCCAGGGCGTTGAGTTTCCAGCGGAATGCAAGCACACCTTTTATAGGTCTTGAAGTCTATGCAATGCTCTGTGGAATTGTTGTAAGAGAAGGTCAAGAAATTACACTACTATAATAATTAATAACTATTGGTTAATCTTACATTACTCATCTAAAGAAACGATCCAAAATTGACTTATGTTTTTGTTAATATGCTAGCTCTGAAGTGTTAGTAATGTACTCATATAGTAATAATGATTACAAATACTAAATCAAGATTAAAAGTATGATAAGAGTGTGTGGGGTAGCTATTAGAGGTTAATATATCTATAAGAATTATAAGTGAATGTTTTACTCCTAGTATATTTTAGATTTCTATGAATTACTGGTTAAAATTAGAGTTTATCAAATGTGATATCAATAGAAATTAAATGTGATATTTATAAAAATTATATATTATTTTGTATATTATAAATATTTATATAATTAACACAATTATATCAATAAATATAGTTGATATAAATTTGAGACATTATTTTTTATCATTTATATATCAATAAACTAATATTTTATATTAATATTATTATATATCTAAAAACATTAATATTATTAAAATCCTAAAATAATAAAATCTAAATAAACTTACCCAGAAATCCTGAAAAGTACATCAGATTTGGCACATATTGTGAAAACAAAACCTTATTTTTTGAGCCATTCAAGGTTGTATGTGAGCATAGACAAATGGATGAGGTCCTATGCAAAACCTTCATGTCATGCACAATTCATGGCCATATGTGAATAAGGAAAAATGGGTGAGGTAGTATATGAATAAATTCGAGGCCATATGCGAAAGAAGATGAATTAGTGACTGAAATTTATCCAGATATGTCTCCAATCCTATGGGTTTTTTTTTTGTTTCTTGATACTTTTGCAATCACAAATAAGAAGCATCATTGTAGTTTCAATTTCCTTTCTCTTGGGTCAGGTGTTTGGGCAGTTTCCCCACTGCTAAGTACTTCGCCACATCCGCATACAACGGTGTTTTCACTGTCACAGCGAACAGGTGCTCATGGGGAACTGGTCTTCTACCGCGACTGCGTCATCTGTTCTTGGCACTAGGGAGAGAAAGTCTGCCACCAGATTTTCCTTTCCTGGTCGTTGGTCGTTCCTTGATTGTTATATCAAATTCCTGCAAAAGGATTAACCATTGGGTCACTCTTCCAATTCCTACAAAATCAATTCTTGTTCTTGCTTCTTGATTGAATTGTAATTTCAATTCTTGTTCTTTTAATCGTACAAATCATACAAATCAGTTTTTACTATCTTGTCTATTAAGTCTATCTTAAATGTCACAACATATATTCAAACCTCGATGAGAAAAAGACAATGAACCATGATTCAATTCTACTTACAATTCAATTCGTTGTTATTTAACTCTTATCGTTGTTATTTCCTTGGAAGGAATTTTATACAATAGTAGGCGACACCACAATCTTAGCAAATAAAAGTAGGTTTTTTGATTTCACACAACCGTATACAGATTCGGGTTTTGTGATGGTTGTAAAAACGAAAACAAAGGAAGCGAATAACACTTGGGCATTTATGCTGCCTTTTACTCGAGGCCCGTGGTGAACAACAAACATATTCTTTGTATGCACAGGAACTGTGATATGGCTGTTTGAGCATAGAATAAATCCGGATTTCAGAGGAAAACCCAAAGACCAAGTGGTGGCTCCGCTCTGGTATTTTACTCTGTATTATTATATTTGTAGACTGTTTTATTCCCATGATGGAGTTGGGGGTGTGGGATTCACAGATTGTTTGTTATAATAATGTTTGAACTTTTTGCATTAAACATTGATATTTAATATACTTAAATATATTAAATATCAATAAAACCATGGGATTTTTTTCAACGTACCATGAGGAAATTGACTGTGAAAATTGGTGCGTTACAAATGAATATGAAATAAGTAAATTAAGCTTAAAAAAAATCACTTTACTCGTGTCTTTTGTATTTTTGAAATATTTTTACGCCGTAAGGCGTTCCCTCTTAGAGGAACCAAGGTGTCTCGTTATGGGCCCTTAGATCGATTGTTAGACGATGGAATAAACTCCAACCATTAGATCATCGGCCTTTTTAGAAACCAAGCGTCAGCGAAGAGAGGCCAAGCGTCTGTGGATGGATGAGAGAGGACAGCAATCTGAGGCGCCTCGATCCCCTTCGATCTGAACATCAGGGAGCTGAAGGGAGCTGAAGCACAGTATGATCTTGTTGCAAATGATGGCACTTTGTTCACTTTTCGAACCAATAAAAATGCTCCTAGGTATAAATTGGTTCGTGTAGACCTTTTGCAGCCGGAAGCTTGCAGTGACGTTATTGGAGAATCTGAGAAGGACGTGCTTGAATCAGCTTGCTGTGTCAATGGAAATCAACTTCTATTAAGCTATTTAAGCGATGTCAAGTATGTTTTGCAAATACGAGACTTGCAATCTGGAAATTTGCTTCATAATATGCCAATAGATATTGGGTCAGTTTCTGGAATATCAGGAAGGCGTAAAGACAAGGAGATATTTATTGGTTTTACAAGCTTTCTTACCCCTGGCATTATCTATCGATGCAACCTATGTGGAAAAACCAGAGTTAGTTGTTTTCAGAGACTGTTGTTCCAGGCTTTGATCGGACAGAGTTTGAGGCTAAACAGGTAACGGTTATTTTTACTATTTTTTGGTTCTACAAATTTTTGGTTGGCTATCTTTAGGGAGAAAATCTTCTCTATTGAATGTTTTAAACAAGTAATCTGATTGTAAAAGCAATAGGTTTCAGTGTTTCACATTAGAATTCATTTAATTTCTTGCTACAAGATAGATGTTTCTATTCTCCTCACTTGGATGTTTCTATTCTCCTCAATTGGAATACTTAATACTAATGGGCAATATCATGCAGTCCATCTGGATTGACTACTGATGTGACTGTTTTCTAATATAATATTGTTACTGATCCGTCTCGGTTGTTGTCAGGTTTTCATAACCAGCAAGGATGGAACTCAGATACCAATGTTCATTGTTGTTGGAGTATTTTTTTTTAAAATAGGGAAAATACCAAAAACCAAATATTCAAACACACAGAGGTAATGCTCTGTTTTTACTTTGCTCCAGGATCTTTTGTGCACAGGAAGACTCAAAAATTTCACAGAGAAAACAGAGTAATTCACTACCATTAAAACTTTCTATTCATTAAAAATTGATACAAAGATTTACCACTGTAAAATCCATTTTATATTCACTGCTGTGAAAAATAACTTACTGCTGTAACAAACGTTTACATGAGCTTACTGCTGTAAAACAAAATTCACACAGGCTTACAAAATTTCACGCTCCACCATTTCCTTTATGCAAAACCACACATGGTTTTTGCTATTCCTCTGTTTTACAATTCCTTACAAAACATTACCAAATACATTTGTGCACTGCTGTGCATTCACCCTCTGGTTCTTCACATTTTTCACACTGCTGTGTATGAAATACAACACATGGTTTTCGCTTCACCACTCTAATTTTACTCTACTGTAAAAAACACACTGAAACCTCCCGTGTGCCATACATAGAAAACACAAGTCAACACAGTAATAAATTACATCACCTATCCCATACAGAATTTATGTAATAAGTACATTCGCCCATACCTTCTCATAAAAAAAACTTACCAACTCTATGTAAAACTTTAATATTCTACCTACCACTATGACATTTCATCAAGACGTATGGTCAATCAAAACTTAGATTTACTCCACGCAACATTTAATATTTGCCGTCGGGTGAATTTCAAACATTATGCGATTTGGTTTTGGGAAGCCATCGGGTCCACTCCATCGCATCGCAACTTTACTCATGTCAAAGACTTCAACTCTATGACATTGCCGATAGCGATGTCCCGATGCGATATCGGCGATCGCTCATCGCAAACACAAGAGCTTCCTCATAACTCCTTCATTTTGACTTTGCCGATGCGATATCGGCGTTCGCTTATCGCAAGACACAAAGGCTCCTTTATAATGCCTTCACTTCATTTTGCCGATATGCCGACTTGCCGATATGCGATATCGGCGATCGCTGTTGAAATTATATTTTCAACACTCCCCTTTAATTTCAACTGTCGGGCATTCAATCATACCCAAACACTTCCTCAAAAATTCAAAGCTCTTCTGATCCAATGGCTTTGTCAAAATGTCTACTACCTGTTCCTGAGTGCTGCAATGTTGCAAACTGATTTCTCCATTGCTTACCAATTCTCTGATATAATGAAACCTTGTATCAATGTGTTTCGTTCTCTTATGAAACACTGAATTCTTTGACAATGCAATAGCTGAGCTATTGTCACAAAATATCACTGTCGCTTTTGCCTGCTCTTGGCCTAAGCTTCTCAACATTCTTCTCATCCACACTGCCTGACATGCTGCTGCTGTCGCTGCCACATATTCAGCCTCTGCTGTAGACAATGCTACAATGGACTGCTTCTTAGAAGCCCATGAAATGGCTCCTGAACCCATATGAAAAACATAACCGGAAGTGCTCTTCCGATCATCTACACTTCCAGCCCAATCGCTATCTGTGTAACCAATTAAATCTGAACTTTCTGAGACACTATATAATATGCCAAACATTTTGGTACCCTTGACATACCTCAAAATTCTCTTTGCTGCCTGCCAATGTGCCTCCTTTGGCCTCTTCATGAATCTGGAAATTAAGCTAACAGCATACATTAAATCAGGCCTAGTTGCTGTTAAATACATAAGGCTGCCCACAATGCTTTTATACAAGCTAGGATCAAAGTCCTTGCTGCTGTCCTCTTTGCTGAGCTTTAATCCCATCACTGTGGGAGTGATTGCTGCCTTGCATTCTTCCATCTTAAATCTGCTCAAAACTTGATTTACATATCTTGCTTGAGATATAAAAATTCCTTTTTCATTTTGATCTACTTCTATGCCTAAGAAGTATCTCAACAAACCCAAGTCAGTCATTTCAAATTCATCCTTCATGACTGATTTAAAATTTTTAATGAGTTGATCATCATTACCTGTGAAAATCACATCATCAACATACAAAACAACAATTAAAATCTTACCATCCTTTTCCTTGATGTAGACTGTGGGTTCTCCTTCACACTTGTCAAATTCATTATCCAATAGATATGTATCTATCCTGCTGTACCATGCTCTTGGCGCTTGCTTCAGTCCATAAAGAGCTTTCTTCAATTTGCACACTTTGAGCTCTTCACCTTTCTTCTCATATCCGAGAGGCTGTTCCACATAGACCTCTTCCATTAACACTCCATTTAGGAATGCTGATTTCACATCCATTTGGTAGACTTTCCATTTGTTTTGTGCTGCTATGGACAGCACTGCTCTCACGGTTTCCATCCTTGCAACCGGTGCGAAAGTCTCCTCATAATCTCTCCCATACTGCTGCTTGTACCCTTTGACAACCAGCCTTGCCTTGTGCCTTTTAATCTTACCTTCAGCATTGCTCTTGGTCTTGTAGACCCATTTCACACCAATGACTTCTTTGCCTTTTGGTAACTCAACCAAATCCCATGTTTTGTTTCTCTCTATGGCGTTCATCTCCTCATCCATAGCTTCTATCCATTTCCTATCTTTGATTGCTTCTTCGAAATGAATAGGATCATCAACATGACAATACAAGGCAAATAAGGAATTCATTCCTTCTTCATAAATTTCACTTAGATTTCTAAACTTCTTACCTCGTTCACTTGGTGTGCAAGTGCTTGAAGATGCACTTGAATTTCCTCCTTGTGGTGTGCTTGGAGAAGCACTCTCATTGATCCTCAATGGTGTACCTTGCTGTCCTTGTGTTGGCGCTGTTGTTTGGGAATGTATTTCAGCCACTTCCTCTTCATCTTCATCATGAGACAAACAGTTCTTGACATTCACTGTTTTCTCTATGCTTCCATCCCAAGCTTCCTCTTCAATGAATTGAACATCCCTGCTTATAAAGAACTTCTTGGTAGATGGAATGTACAGCCTGTAGGCTTTGGATTCATCACTGTATCCAATGAAGATGCATTTCTCCCCTTTGCTGTCCAACTTCCTCCTTAGCTGATCTGGTATGTGTGCATAGCCCACACACCCAAAAACTCTCATGTGGGTGACTCCTTGCTTTCTCCCACTCCATGCCTCTTCTGGCACTTTGTTCATGACTGCTTTTGTAGGACACCTGTTCAATATATAAACTGCACAATGTACAGCTTCAGCCCAATACTCATTTGGCAAATGCTTTGCCTTCAGCATGCTCCTCGCCATATCCATGATGGTCCTGTTCTTCCTTTCAGCAACTCCATTTTGCTGTGGGGTGTACCGAGTTGTAAACTGTTTATGAATTCCATTTTCTCTACAGAATCTTAGGAATTCCTTGGAGATATACTCACCTCCTCTATCAGTTCTCAAAACTTTTATATGCAGCCCGCTTTGGTTCTCCACAAGTGCTTTGAAATTTTGGAATTTCTCAAAGACTTCACTTTTGTTCTTGAGGAAATATATCCAAGTCTTTCTTGTAAAATCATCAATGAATGTCAAGAAATATAGGCTGCCAGCTAACGATGGAGCTTGCATTGGTCCACACAAATCTGAGTGGATAATCTCTAAGGGTGTCTTTGCCCTTATGCTTTTCCCTGATGGAAAACTTTCTCTGTGTTGTTTTTCCAAAATGCAGCCTTCACATAGGCTGTCCGGTTTCTCTATCAATGGTAATCCCTTTACCATTCCTTTCCTACTCAACAAATTCAGACCTCCAAAATTGAGATGTCCAAATCTCAAGTGCCATAACCAGTTCTCATCCTTTGGCACGCTTTGGAAGGCCTCTTGGGTGACTGCTGCCATTTCCCTTTTGTTCTTCATGTCTGCCCTGATCCGGAGAGGGAACATCCTGTTCCTTGTCATCTTCACTTCAGCAATGCATCTTTTGCTGGGTGGTATATCCATGATGGTGCACACATCATTTTTAAAGAAAACATTGTACCCCTTATGGACAAGCTGTCCAATACTCAAGAGATTACATCTCATTCCGGGGACATAGTAAACATCTGCTATGGTTTTCCTTTCTCCTTGCTTTGAAAGTATTTTTATTTCTCCTTTTCCCATAACAGACACTTTACTATCAGTTCCTAGTGTGACTTCTGATTTCACATTTTTATCTAGGGCAGAAAAGAAGGCTATGTTTCCGGTCATATGGTTGCTGCAACCTGAGTCTAAAAACCATATGTCCTCACTATGTGTTTCAGCCATGTTACAAGCTAACAACACATTATTTTGGCTACTGTTTTCCCTAGTAACATTTGCATTTTGTCTACTACTCATATCGTGCTGCTTCTTCCTACATTCACTGGCATAATGCCCATACTTTTTACAGTAATAACATTGGACATTGGATTTTTCATACCTTTGTCCTTGAGCATGATGTTGATCTCTTTGTTGGCTGCTGCCTTGGCCTTGGTTCTGATTTGGATTGCTGCCTCTTCCTTGTGCATTTGATGAGCTGTTCCTTCCTCCTCTGTTCTGGCTTCTGCCTCTTCCTCTTCGGTTTCCTCTTCCTTGACCTCTTCCTCTTCCAAAGGACATCTGGGTCTTGAAGGCTTGCTCAAGAGATGAGTTTTCATTCCTACTCAACCTCTGCTCATGTGTTATCAGTGATGCATGTAGCTCATCAACTGAATAGTTTGAGAGATCCTTTGTCTCTTCAATGGTGGTGACTATGGCATCAAACCTTGAGGGTAAGACCCTCAATATTTTCTCCACAATTCTTCTGTCTTCAATGGTTTCTCCATGAGTTCTCATTTGTGTGATTACACCAATCACATGAGTGAAGAATGAGTCAATATTATCTGACTCTTTCATGTTCAAGTTCTCAAAATCCTTTCTCAGCAATTGTAGTTTTGCTGTCTTCACTCTCTCCATACCTTGATAGGCTGTCTTAAGGGTTTGCCATGCTTCTTTGGCTGTCTTAGCTTCTGCTAACCTTGGAAACATACTCTGGTCTACTGCTAGATACAACAACACTCGGGCTTTTGAATCCTTCTTCCTATTATTCTTCAGCAGATCCTTCTCTCCCTGAGTTAATGCATTGAACTCAGTTTCATCTGCTGGTTCTTCAAAGCCTTCTTCAACTATTTCCCATAAGTCTTGGGAAGCAAGCAAGGCTGTCATAGTTATTGACCAATAATCATAGTTCTTCCCATTAAACTGTGGGAGCTGGGTGTTAAACAAACCCATACCAGTGCTTGTGCTGGCCATTCCTTGACTCTGTATTTAAAAAAAAAACTGACTGTTACAAAGAAAAATCTTTGAGAAATAACTGAACCCTTTGTTGTCTGAGTCTTCTGTCTGACTGAGAGGTTTTGCTGCAGCAACAACCTTCTCCCTTCAGCTTCTTGAACACCTTCAAGAGCCTAAGCTAGCTCTGATACCACCGTTGGAGTATTTTTTTTTTTAAATGGGGAAAATACCAAAAACCAAATATTCAAACACACAGAGGTAATGCTCTGTTTTTACTTTGCTCCAGGATCTTTTGTGCACAGGAAGACTCAAAAATTTCACAGAGAAAACAGAGTAATTCACTACCATTAAAACTTTCTATTCATTAAAAATTGATACAAAGATTTACCACTGTAAAATCCATTTTATATTCACTGCTGTGAAAAATAACTTACTGCTGTAACAAACGTTTACATGAGCTTACTGCTGTAAAACAAAATTCACACAGGCTTACAAAATTTCACGCTCCACCATTTCCTTTATGCAAAACCACACATGGTTTTTGCTATTCCTCTGTTTTACAATTCCTTACAAAACATTACCAAATACATTTGTGCACTACTGTGCATTCACCCTCTGGTTCTTCACATTTTTCACACTGCTGTGTATGAAATACAACACATGGTTTTCGCTTCACCACTCTAATTTTACTCTACTGTAAAAAACACACTGAAACCTCCCGTGTGCCATACATAGAAAACACAAGTCAACACAGTAATAAATTACATCACCTATCCCATACAGAATTTATGTAATAAGTACATTCGCCCATACCTTCTCATAAAAAAAACTTACCAACTCTATGTAAAACTTTAATATTCTACCTACCACTATGACATTTCATCAAGACGTATGGTCAATCAAAACTTAGATTTACTCCACGCAACATTTAATATTTGCCGTCGGGTGAATTTCAAACATTATGCGATTTGGTTTTGGGAAGCCATCGGGTCCACTCCATCGCATCGCAACTTTACTCATGTCAAAGACTTCAACTCTATGACATTGCCGATAGCGATGTCCCGATGCGATATCGGCGATCGCTCATCGCAAACACAAGAGCTTCCTCATAACTCCTTCACTTTGACTTTGCCGATGCGATATCGGCGTTCGCTTATCGCAAGACACAAAGGCTCCTTTATAATGCCTTCACTTCATTTTGCCGATATGCCGACTTGCCGATATGCGATATCGGCGATCGCTATTGAAATTATATTTTCAACAATTGTATCCAAGAAAGACATTGCTCTTGATGGTTCTCATCCAGCTCTATTATATGGTTATGGGGGCTTTAACATTAGCATCACTCCAAACTTCAGTGTTGGTCGTATTGTCATTTCAAGACATCTAGGGGCAGTTTTTGCAATTGCAAATATTCGTGGTGGTGGTGAATATGGAGAAGAATGGCATAAAGGAGGCTCTCTTGCCAAAAAACAAAATTGCTTTGATGATTTCATATCTGCCGCCGAGTTCCTTGTGTCAGAGGGATATACACAACCTAAAAAGTTATGTATTGAACGAGGCAGTAACGGTGGACTTCTTGTTGCAGCTTGCACAAATCAGGTATTTCCATGTATTTGATGATAAGATGTGTGGTTAAATAAAGGTCCTGTATAAACCAGTTGCTTGCTTCAATCCTTCCTCCTTTCGTTTCAATGTAGAATCCGATCGAAAAAGTTGTTTATCCCAAAGAAAATGTTGTTCTCTGTATCGGTTTTTCTAAAACTTATTCAAAAAGAAATGTAGGGAGCATTTAGCAGATCGTTTTTCGGTGAAATAAGAGGTTTTGATTGTTAATTCTGCGTCTAAACAGAGACCTGACCTATTTGGTTGCACACTGGCTCATGTGGGTGTTATGGACATGTTGTGTTTTCATAAATTTACTGTTGGTAAGTTTTACTGTCATAATAATATTCAACTACTTCTCCCCCTCTAGTTAGGGTAATCTCTAGACGTAGGCATCTGCAGGGCAACTGATGATGGAACTTGTGCTGAAATCTGCAGGCCATGCGTGGACTACTGATTATGGCTCTTCAGATAAGGAAGACGAATTTCATTGGCTGATTAAGTAAGAGGACAAATGGAGCCTGTCTCTCTAACTAATAAGTAGCAGTGTCTAAAATTTAAATAATATTCAAACTGTTAGTGATCTGAAATGAAGATAAAATGTTTTTCCTTTTTCTATTCACCCTATCAAAAAGTGCTCTATTAGTTTTTTTTTGTTTTGTTTTGTTTTTATTTTTTATTTACTTGGAATGAAAGCTCCACCGGAAATCCTGGAGTACTTTCCCACATTTCATGGATGGTAACTGGGTAAGCCGTCGGCCCTGAATATGGGATCTCGCCCCAAGGGAATCAAGGAGAGTCGAACTTGTGATCAGCAACAATCTAAGAACCTCATGTCTGGCTCTAGACCACTTGAGCTAACCCTTAGGGCTATTTGCTTGAACTTCTTGCTTTTTGAAAAAGGCATCATCAACTGTTCGTATAACACATTCTTCATTGCTGCAGATACTCACCATTGCATAATGTAAAGACACCATGGGACAAACCGGGACAGAATTTACAGTATCCTGCTATAATGTTATTGACAGCAGATCATGACGACCGTGTTGTGCCACTCCACTCTTTGAAGCTGCTAGCAGTGAGTACTTGATATGGCTCTGGCCCTGCATGAAATGTCAACTAATATTTGATATTTGAATGTTGAAGCTTATAGGCAACTATTGATGCACAAACCATTGGTGGCTCTTTTCCGTCCCTATTTTCACAAACAGACATAACATATGTGTGATTCGTGTTTTATTGTAATTTATTTTAAATCCATAGCTAATTTGTTTATATCGATTTTGAACTTCTTGTGTATATAGACGATGCAATATGTTCTATGTAAGAGCATGGAGAATAGTCCACAGACCAACCCCATTATTGGCCGAATTGATACCAAATCTGGCCATGGTGCAGGAAGGCCAACCCAAAAGCTGGTGAGTTATTATTTTTTCGTAATATGCTTTTTCTATATGCAATTTTTCAGTGATTTCACTGATTTGCTTGTAAGAAATAAAATCTGTAGACAGCTAGCTGTGTCTAATTGTTTGTAAAGTTCTGGTTTTCAAAGCGTATTTACTATTCCACACCTGTGAATGACATTGTGTTCCAGGCAAGGATTAGAACTCGATTTACTCTGTTCATGTGTGTTGTAGGTTGCAGAAATGTCCGTTTCATACTAAATATAACACTTTTCCAACTGCAGATTGACGAAGCAGCAGACAGATATGCATTCATGGCCAAAGTGGTCGGTGCATCATGGATTGACTAGCCTAGGTTGCGGACATTTTGGCAAAGCTTGAAGTTGCAGCTGGTCTGATATTGCAACAGATGGACAAGAAATTACTCTTTGTGACTTCGACAGTGTCACACAATTGTCATCCCAATTATTATGGAATTTATATCCAATATATATTCATGGATTTCCATATTTTTAGGTTGTTCAAAAGATTTTATTTGGCAATGAATGCCACCAAAGAATTAAAGGGCTTGTTAAGGTGCCAGACTCGAAACTGGTGCTTATGAATGACATATGTGTTTTTTCAGGGAATCAAGTAGACACAAATCACCATATTGTGGAGTATACTGGAGATGACTGATACACTGGCAATATGTCAAGAGTGTACAGTTTAAAAAAAAAAGGCGATTCAAAGTTTTTTTAATATGCCCGGTTGTTGTTATGTGACCACTAAAAGCTAGCTTGCTGGGAATATTCCTTGCAAGACTCCAATGGAAGTATGTATGTGGTGAAATGTATATGTATGTGGTGAAATGTATAAGTAGTTAGCATGACTAGATGAGCAATGGATCAATGAAGATAAGTATATGGAGAAATCATGGCTACATGAGCAATGGATGAATGAAGATAACCATACGGAGAAATCAATAGTCATTATTGTAAACTGTTTATGTTTAAGTTGATTATATTAGGATGTATTTCAGTTTTGTGGAAGTTTTTCTCTCAATGGAAGTATGTGGTAAAATTTGTAATCAGTTTGCACGACCTGACTCTTCCCAAGCATTCAACGGTATTTCGCATGAAGCCAGAAAAGCTGCAGTCTCCTGACCAACAGTCAACCTGCAACAACAAATGAGTAAATTAGCACCGTAAGGGAAACCGAGTATGGATCCCTCAAAATTTGGAATTCTTTGCATACAATTTTGCACATTTTTATGAATCAGGAGATAGGGATGCCTTCATTATCTGAGATGAAGATCAAAAAACGTGACAATGAAAAACACTATATAAGATTACATGTACAATGAAAAACACTATAAAAATGCTCCTAGGTATAAATTGGTTCGTGTAGACCTTTTGCAACCGGAAGCTTGCAGTGACGTTATTGGAGAATCTGAGAAGGACGTGCTTGAATCAGCTTGCTGTGTCAATGGAAATCGACTTCTATTAAGCTATTTAAGCGATGTCAAGTATGTTTTGCAAATACGAGACTTGCAATCTGGAAATTTGCTTCATAATATGCCAATAGATATTGGGTCAGTTTCTGGAATATCAGGAAGGTGTAAAGACAAGGAGATATTTATTGGTTTTACAAGCTTTCTTACCCCTGGCATTATCTATCGATGCAACCTATGTGGAAAAACCAGAGTTAGTTGTTTTCAGAGAGACTGTTGTTCCAGGCTTTGATCGGACAGAGTTTGAGGCTAAACAGGTAACGGTTATTTTTACTATTTTTTGCTTCTACAAATTTTTGCTTGGCTATCTTTAGGGAGAAAATCTTCTCTATTGAATGTTTTAAACAAGTAATCTGATTGTAAAAGCAGTAGGTTTCAGTGTTTCACATTAGAATCATTTAATTTCTTGCTACAAGATAGATGTTTCTATTCTCCTCACTTGGATGTTTCTATTCTCCTCAATTGGAATACTTAATACTAATGGGCAATATCATGCAGTCCATCTGGATTGACTACTGATGTAACTGTTTTCTAATATAATATTGTTACTGATCCGTCTCGATTGTTGTCAGGTTTTCATAACCAGCAAGGATGGAACTCAGATACCAATGTTCATTGTATCCAAGAAAGACATTGCTCTTGATGGTTCTCATCCAGCTCTATTATATGGTTATGGGGGCTTTAACATTAGCATTACTCCAAACTTCAGTGTTGGTCGTATTGTCATTTCAAGACATCTAGGGGCAGTTTTTGCAATTGCAAATATTCGTGGTGGTGGTGAATATGGAGAAGAATGGCATAAAGCAGGCTCTCTTGCCAAAAAACAAAATTGCTTTGATGATTTCATATCTGCCGCCGAGTTCCTTGTGTCAGAGGGATATACACAACCTAAAAGGTTATGTATTGAAGGAGGCAGTAATGGTGGACTTCTTGTTGCAGCTTGCACAAATCAGGTATTTCCATGTATTTGATGATAAGATGTGTGGTTAAATAAAGGTCCTGTATAAACCAGTTGCTTGCTTCAATCCTTCCTCCTTTCGTTTCAATGTAGAATCCGATCGAAAAAGTTGTTTATCCCAAAGAAAATGTTGTTCTCTGTATCGGTTTTTCTAAAACTTATTCAAAAAGAAATGTAGGGAGCATTTAGCAGATCGTTTTTCGGTGAAATAAGAGGTTTTGATTGTTAATTCTGCGTTTAAACAGAGACCTGACCTATTTGGTTGCACACTGGCTCATGTGGGTGTTATGGACATGTTGCGTTTTCATAAATTTACTGTTGGTAAGTTTTACTGTCATAATAATATTCAACTACTTCTCCCCCTCTGGTTAGGGTAATCTCTAGACGTAGGCATCTGCAGGGCAACTGATGATGGAACTTGTGCTGAAATCTGCAGGCCATGTGCGGACTACTGATTATGGCTCTTCAGATAAGGAAGACGAATTTCATTGGCTGATTAAGTAAGAGGACAAATGGAGCCTGTCTCTCTAACTAATAAGTAACAGTGTCTAAAATTTAAATAATATTCAAACTGTTAGTGATCTGAAATGAAGATAAAATGTTTTTTCTTTTTCTATTCACCCTATCAAAAAGTGCTCTATTAGTTTTTTTTGTTTTTGTTTTGTTTTTATTTTTTATTTACTTGGAATGAAAGCTCCACCGGAAATCCTGGAGTACTTTCCCACATTTCATAGATGGTAACTGGGTAAATCGTCGGCCCTGAATATGGGGTCTCGCCCCAAGGGAATCAAGGAGAGTCGAACTTGTGCTCAGCAACAATCTAAGAACTTCATGTCTGGCTCTAGACCACTTGAGCTAACCCTTAGGGCTATTTGCTTGAACTTCTTGCTTTTTGAAAAAGGCATCATCAACTGTTCGTATAACACATTCTTCTTGCTTTTTGAAAAAGGCATCATCAACTGTTCGTATAACACATTCTTCATTGCTGCAGATACTCACCATTGCATAATGTAAAGACACCATGGGACAAACCGGGACAGAATTTACAGTATCCTGCTATAATGTTATTGACAGCAGATCATGACGACCGTGTTGTGCCACTCCACTCTTTGAAGCTGCTAGCAGTGAGTACTTGATATGGCTCTGGCCCTGCATGAAATGTCAACTAATATTTGATATTTGAATGTTGAAGCTTATAGGCAACTATTGATGCACAAACCATTGGTGGCTCTTTTCCGTCCCTATTTTCACAAACAAACATAACATATGTGTGATTCGTGTTTTATTGTAATTTATTTTAAATCCATAGCTAATTTGTTTATATCGATTTTGAACTTCTTGTGTATATAGACGATGCAATATGTTCTATGTAAGAGCGTGGAGAATAGTCCACAGACCAACCCCATTATTGGCCGAATTGATATCAAATCTGGCCATGGTGCAGGTAGGCCAACCCAAAAGCTGGTGAGTTATTATTTTTTCGTAATATGCTTTTTCTATATGCAATTTTTCAGTGATTTCACTGATTTGCTTGTAAGAAATAAAATCTGTAGACAGCTAGCTGTGTCTAATTGTTTGTAAAGTTCTGATTTTCAAAGCGTATTTACTATTCCACACCTGTGAATGACATTGTGTTCCAGGCAAGGATTAGAACTCGATTTACTCTGTTCATGTGTGTTGTAGGTTGCAGAAATGTCCGTTTCATACTAAATATAACACTTTTCCAACTGCAGATTGACGAAGCAGCAGACAGATATGCATTCATGGCCAAAGTGGTCGGTGCATCATGGATTGACTAGCCTAGGTTGCGGACATTTTGGCAAAGCTTGAAGTTGCAGCTGGTCTGATATTGCAACAGATGGACAAGAAATTACTCTTTGTGACTTCGACAGTGTCACACAATTGTCATCCCAATTATTATGGAATTTATATCCAATATATATTCATGGATTTCCATATTTTTAGGTTGTTCAAAAGATTTTATTTGGCAATGAATGCCACCAAAGAATTAAAGGGCTTGTTAAGGTGCCAGACTCGAAACTGGTGCTTATGAATGATATATGTGTTTTTTCAGGGAATCAAGTAGACACAAATCACCATATTGTGGAGTATACTGGAGATGACTGATACACTGGCAATATGTCAAGAGTGTACAGTTTAAGAAAAAAAAAGGCGATTCAAAGTTTTTTTTAGTATGCCCGGTTGTTGTTATGTGACCACTAAAAGCTAGCTTGCTGGGAATATTCCTTGCAAGACTCCAATGGAAGTATGTATGTGGTGAAATGTATATGTATGTGGTGAAATGTATAAGTAGTTAGCATGACTAGATGAGCAATGGATCAATGAAGATAAGTATATGGAGAAATCATGGCTACATGAGCAATGGATGAATGAAGATAACTATACGGAGAAATCAATAGTCATTATTGTAAACTGTTTATGTTTAAGTTGATTATATTAGGATGTATTTCAGTTTTGTGGAAGCTTTTCTCTCAATGGAAGTATGTGGTAAAATTTGTAATCAGTTTGCACGACCTGACTCTTCCCAAGCATTCAACGGTATTTCGCATGAAGCCAGAAAAGCTGCAGTCTCCTGACCAACAGTCAACCTGCAACAACAAATGAGTAAATTAGCACCGTAAGGGAAACCGAGTATGGATCCCTCAAAATTTGGAATTATGTGCTTACAATTTTGCACAATTTTATGAATCAGGAGATAGGGATGCCTTCATTATCTGAGATGAAGATCAAAAAACGTGACAATGAAAAACACTATATAAGATTACATGTACAACCTGGGCTTCTAAACAGGATAACTGAGGTGTCTATCACACTGAAACCACTTAGCTTGCCAATTACCGCAGATCAAGAACCAGATTATTGCATCTGCCATTACTTGACAGGAATAACTCACAATACTAATACCAAAGTTGTCCTCCCCTGCCTACACCTTAGGAAGATTAATACCCATACTATTCAAGGGGAAAGCCTCCAATAGATGAAATGATGGACCTAGAGCCTGCAATAGATGAATGGGTAATTTTACAATGAAAAAACACTATATAAGATTAAATATACAAACTGAGCTTCTAAACAGGATAACTGAGGTGTCTATCACACTGAAATCACTTAGCTTGCCAAAAACTACAGATCAACAACTAGATTATTGCATCTGCCATGACTGGACAGGATCAAACTCCCATTACGATACCACAGCTGTCTTCCCCTGCCTACACCTCAGGAAGATTAATACCCGTACTGTTCAAGGGGGAAAGCCTCCTAAAGTTGGCTGGTAAATGATGGGCCTAGAGCCTGCAATAGATGGATGGGTAATTTAAAATGAAAAAACACTATATAAGATTACATATACAAACTGGGCTTCTAAACAGGATCACTGAGGTGTCTATCAAACTGAAACCACTTAGCTTGCCAAAATCTGCAGATCAACAACCAGATTATTGCATCTGCCATTACTGGACAAGATCAAACTCCCATTACTAATACCACAGGTGTTCTCCCCTGCCTACACCTCAGGAAGATTAATACCCATACTGTTCAAGGGGGAAAGCCTCTTAATTATAAAATCAGCCTAATAATTTGTAGACGATGTTTTTGATATAGGGCAAGAGAAACACAGAGCTATAACTCTTTGTTTTTTAGCTACCTATGTTTGATTCTAGACTTGGGAAACACAGAGCACTGTCTGTTTATTAGACACTTGTGTTTTTCATTGTCACTAGGGAAGCCTGCACTGCCTACCTATGTGTGTCAGAGAGGTTTTAGCTTTTTCGAACATAGACTTTGTTCAGAGCATTTTTAATGTGGCATTGTTAAATCTATTTTGAGGTGTAATAACGGTATTTCACAGAGATGAGAAACTTTTTCAATTTACTCTCCAAGCCAGCGAAGCTCAGAGCTTTAATGAAAATTGATGCTTATAATATCATCTTCCACCTTCTTGTTACCTCTTTGTTACGATGTATGATGTTTCATATTGGCCTGGTGAATATAAAACGATGGTTTTATTAGGAAAATACAATTCATTGAGAAGAAGGTGATTATAAATGTCAGAACAAAATCTCTAACATAGAAATATTCCAAGATCACTTATAACATCAAATGTATGAATAATAATAAGAAGAATAAGAAAAAGATAACTTGTAACATTACATGAACAATAACCATAAAATATTACACTAAATAATGTGATGGAATATAATAAGAAAAGATGATGTTTTTGGTTTTTATTGAGAAGAATCTATTGGTCTCTTACTTCTCACTTTTTGGTGACATGGAGTTAATTTCAACTACCACCACTATAACCTAACAACTACTATTATTATGATTTTTAAATCCTACTTGCAAGCACAGATGAAAACTTCTTACGTCACATAAATATCAATTACAATATGATTTGAACAGAGATTACACTGTAAGGTTTACATAGCAATACACCAAAACAGTGAAAAACAACATTAAAGTGAAAAAATTGATTAATGCTAATAGACAATTTTTCTCCTTTTTCCATCCATGTTGATGTTTGTACCCAATTGAAAAAGAGAAATATTTGTTATTTTTCTCATATTTGTTATCCTCTGGGCAGAGAGTGAGTCTTTTCTTAAAAAACAAACTCCCAAATTAAGTGAAATGTATATGTGGGATTCTGAAGCAGGAAAGGAGATGGGCCAGGATGGATATGGACAAAATATTTGTGAACTGGACAAAGGATGAGACAAAAACTTTAATCATAGATGACACATGCATTTGTTTCTGGTTGGATAGGGGACAGCCTTACCTTTCAACATCTCAAATGTGTAAAGTCGTGCATTTTTCAAAAGCCATAGACGCCGCATATAACGCTACTACTACGCAGCACCCACCACCACCACAATACCTGGGTGGTGCGTTTGCTTTATCCACGAAAATGACCGACTACTAACTAAAGACGACACTACACAGAAGATTCCATTGCCTGTGTTCGAAACGCCTTAACAGTTATATCCACATTAAGTTAACAGTTATATCCATCGAATAAATCATGTAAGGCTGATTAAATTTACATATTTGCGGTTATTTAATTGGATGGAATGATTGTTATCTTTCCATGTGGATTTAAATCTTTACCAAAGACATGTTGAGCTTTGAAGCATCTTTGTTTTATTATAAAGTTGACTAAATGTGGGCCAGAGCCAATTTATCTATTCATCAGAGTTTTATTTGATACAGTGATTAACAATATTTTGGATTTTCTTGATAGTGGTTATTTAATTTGGTGGAATGATTGTTATCATTGTTATCTTTTCCATCTAGGTTTAAGTCTCCACCAATGACAAGTTGATTTTTGATATTTTGATGATTTTTGTTATAACGTGTTCAAGTATAATTGTAGGCTGACCGGTGGTTGGGTGAAATGATTGTTATCTTTCTCATCCAGGTTCAAATCTTCAGCTTTGATATCTTGATGAATATTATTGTAATGGCTTACAGCGCCAGAGAAACACTCTTGAGTATAACTATGAGCTGGCTGGTGGTTCAGATCTATGTAAATACCATGTTGAGCTTTGATATATTAATAAATATTGTTATAATAACTTAAGATGTAAGAAAAACACTGTGAACTACTTAATATCAGCGATCTCACTCTTTCCTTAAACTATAAAAGAGGTTCATTTTTTTTGAAGAGGTTAATATCAACAATCTCACTTTTTCCTTCAACTATAAAAGATGTTCAATTTGTTTCAAGAGGTTCATTGCTTTTTTGTTTGATAAAAAATAAATGTTGCACATTGCTGTGATAACAATGTTTCAATGCCCTAATACTGTTTCTGCGTGTCTAAGGCCCAAGACCCAGAGACATCTGGCAGGTGTGAAATCTGCCCCCTTACTGACCACCAGCAGGTCATTCCAGTTGGGGCGTGGTTTTCCTTGAATAAGAGCGATGCATTAACTGTTAACAGCCAAAGATAGTTGTCCTCACTGCTGGTTTGACAACTGAATTATGATAGGTTTTTCCACCTTGTTAAAAGAAAACGCGATATTTCATAATTTTATTTGATGAAAGTTGATCGTAAATCATGAGCAAAGTAATGAAGTTCCAAGGTTGGTCATAAATCATGAGCAAAGTAATGAAGTTCCAGGGGATTCGAAGATCGTTCACTGCATTAAAATGCGAGAGTTACATGGTCCAGCTAGCCAGCGAGCGTTACCAAAGGATAATGGAATATTTCATCAAATTGATCAAGAAAAAGCACGGAAAGGATATTAGTAAGGATAACAGAAATGAAATAAGACATTCAATGTGTTCTTTGTAATATAGATATAAACAAAACATCTAAAGAAAAGTAATTGCACAATGATCCACTCCAAGAAAACAAGGTTTTCCACAAACCAATTAACTCTTCTAGAAAAATTCAACAATTCTAGTTTAATAATCCTATCGGCCTCTCTTTGTACCTTTTGGGACAATTGCTAGTAACTAATACGTTAATAAATCGGTTTTGTTAATAAATCGGTTTTAGTTAATAAATCGGTTTCTGTTACGTACCAAACTTTACCCTAACGACCTCACTAAACCCGTCCTACCCGCGGATATCCGCGTTTGATGCAGAGGAGGGCGGGGGTGTTGAGGATGGCGCAGTGGAGTTGCTGCAGAGGAGGGCGACAGACCTGCAGAGAAGGGAGAAGGGTTTCGACGAGGGCCGCAGAGGACGAGGCGACTTTCTTCGCTGCATGAGGGCCACGTAGGCCGTTTTTCCTGCAGATCGTTTTGCCCTCGCCCTCTGCCTATTATGGTGGTAGTTATGAGGTTTTATATATATTTGGGTCACTGTTATCTTAAATTTTACTTTATCTTTGTTGTTCGTGAAAACCTGCAGGTGTATGGAGGATTGATTCTACTCTGCGTAAGGAGAAAGCCCTACAAGATTTTTCGGGTATGCATTATTATTATCTCATGTGAGAGGTTCCTCTGGATATTTTGCTCATGTGCATAATCGATTTTTTAAACTACTGTTATCTGAAATGCCTGTTACTTCACTGTCTCATGTGAGAGATACCTCTGGATATCTTGCTCATAGACAGAATGGGTGTGTGAAACTGTTGCTATATGTGCAATACCTGTTAAGTTTTGTCTCATGAACTTTGGTTCATTACTGTGCAGAGATCAGTGGTTGCATATTACATTTACTATTTGCTTAACGACTGTGTATGCTTCTTTTTTTGCATCAAAAGCAGAAAATCACCTCCCAAGTCCACCATCTCAGACAATGCCCCTTTTAGAGCTGCGAACCAACCTCAAGAAGCATTCTTGTTCTCAAATGTGGTCTTCTCCTGTGCTGAGACTCGAGAGTCTGTAGGAGTTTTCTTCCTTGTTCATGGGCCTTCTCTGTATCTGTTGTTTCTATAATTTTGGTTCGTTTCCTTTTGGTTGTCTTCTAATCTAACCGGGTCTTATTTTTGTCCTCTCAACTTTTTGGATCCCACAGCAGGCCATCTATGGAAGATCTATTATGGCTCTGAATGTCCTTCCACTTGCTATACCTTTTTTGTGCAGCCTGTCATTAGACGGCCTGCATCTTGGCAGAGTTTGCATTTGAAGATTGTACTTCCATAGTCATCTCGCTGGGTTCATTGAGATCCTTTCAAATCTAGGTCAACCCTATGAGGCATACCTTTGTTGACAGTTCTACGCATGTTTAGGTGCAATTGAAGATTTTACTCTCCTCGTTGGTCTATAATACCTGAGATAAACATTGGTAAAAAATTACTTGAATCTTGCAAGGGGTACCAACCAATAGTAAAGTGTACATGCGTGAGGCATTGAACCATTAAGCATAATTTCATTGTAAGTATCTCTCATACGTTCATAGTTGAATTAGGTGCTAACCAACCGAATCCAAAAAATTGAAATCCTCTTGAGCCACTTGTAACATCTATTTCCTGCAAGTTTTATCCGTTTTATACTTCCACTGAGTGTACTTTCATTACAGAAACCCTTTTGTCATTTCCACTGAGTGTGAATTGTTTAAAAACTCAGAATTGTTTAGATACTTTTTGGGTCATGAAATTGGTTTCAGCAATAATCTGAGCCAGACCAAACAGTTCCTTCTTTTATATGCATTATGTATATTAGATCCCTTGCCTTAACACTCTAATCTGTAGGTGTTGTCTCACTACTTGTTGACACAGACCATCCTGTGGTCAAATCATGTTAAAACATGGACAGTGAAGAAAGTCAAGATATGTATTTCCAGTTCAACAAAATGGGGGAGATTTCAAGCTCACACAAGCATTTTGTCTCTGACCCTCAGGAGCATAGCCCCACTTTAATGACGACTGATATGACATTTTCTAAAAGGGCAGCAACATAATTGTATTCTGCATTTATTATTATATAGCTTAGGAATCTTGCTTTCATTTATCCAGGCTATTAAAAGTCTTGATTGGCCCTAGATTGTATGCCTGTGGGCCAGAAAGCTGCATGAATTTGTACTATGTTTTCATTCTGAATAGTTTCCAGGTTTCCAAGAGTGCCTTTTTTGGAAAAGTTTTCCCAGCGTCAGATGGATATTACACATGAATGCTCAGTACAGTCCCCACCTTGTTAGAGAATGTCCACTCTGCCATGAATTGTACATTAGCCACAGAGCAGATACAGAGTCTTATAATTTTGATTCAAAATTAATTCCCAATTGAATTGATTCAATTATATATATGCTTTCTTGATTATTTAAACTTTATTCCTCTTTGATTGGCAATTTATCTTTACTGCTGTTAGAGGATGCTGTCTTTTCTGCTAAAACAAAACCACCAACCAGACATTGCTTTTTGCTCCTTGTTTGAATCGATCTTTTTATCCACTTTCCACTGTCGAGGATTTGGCAAAGGGATCTTATGCTTTCTTGATTATTTAAACTTTATTCCTGTTTGATTGGCAATTTAACTTTACTGCTGTTAGAGGATGCTATCTATTCTGCTAAAACAAAACCACCAACCAGACATTGCTTTTTGCTCCTTGTTTGAATCGATTTTTGTATCCACTTTTCACTGTTGAGGATTTGGCAAAGGGATCTTGATGTTCTATGGTCTTCTTCATTTCATTTTTTCCCAAATTCGGCTGTGGTTGGTTTTCTTCTCCTGGTTCCTGATCTCAATTGTGGTCTTCTCCTGTGCTGAGACTTGTTTTCAGTGATTTGTTCAGATGGTTTCTCTAAATTCAGACTTTTGTCAGTGATTCGTTCCGTTGCCACGATAGTCAGAAATAATGATGAATAATGCAATAATTGGTTTGTATCTTATTGTCAAGTTCAAAGATTAGAAAAGGAAAACTAAAACAAGGGAGCCTATGCTGAAGAGCAAATAAATTGCATATTGTTTATGCTTCTAAGGGTCCTATCTGAAGCAAATGGCACTGGAAAATATTGTCTACTATACATCTGCATGAGTTTCTACAGCAACTTAGATTTGTACATTGATTTATCATGATTCGGTGGCTTGCTTCTATCCCAAACGTTACATTGGAATGTCATGATGTCATCCTTGATTAGTTGGAGAATTGGCATTGCCAAAGCACATTCAGTGGACACCACATCGAGCTGGGATATGTCCAAGGGTAATGTCGGTTGATGGTTGATTGAAATGCATAAATTAGAAGTATATTCGCTTAGCCTGATAAGGATTTTTAGAAGAATAAAGTAGAACTGTGTTCTCATTAATCTTTTTCATAGCTACTTAAGATTTTTTAAAAGCATAATCCTTCATTTAGTATCATGATAAGATCCTCTTCTAAGGTTAGCTGTGAATTGGTGAGAGTTTACCACAACTAGCCTAGGGTTGATTTTCGTGCATTCTTGTCTGGTTTCTACTTGAGAATCCTTCATGCAACACAACCCCACTCCCATGCAAGGGCAAAAATTGGGTAGTTTCTGTCCCCAACAAAAAGAAAATTGGGTAGCTTCTTTCCCCAACAAAAAGAATTGATGCTTTACGTTCTCTAAAAAGGTTGGGAGTTATCAGTACCAGTTGGGAAAATTTGGGGACGTGGCCTTTCACACTTAATGGGGTTAACATTGTATCTTAACACTCTAATATGTAGGTTTTTAAATTGTATTTTAAATCTCTGGTCTATACTTTGTACTGAAGGGGAATCATTCTAACTTAACCAATGTAGTATTTCATCCATGGACCATGATAGAAAATCCTCTGCCATCAATTGTACATTAGCCACAGAGTAGATACAGAGTCTTATAATTTTGATTCAAAATTAATTCCCAATTGAATTGATTCAGTTATATATATGCTTTCTTGATTATTTAAACTTTATTCCTGTTTGATTGGCAATTTAACTTTATTGCTGTTAGAGGATGCTGTCTATTCTGCTAAAACAAAACCACCAACCAGAAATTGCTTTTTTCTCCTTGTTTGAATCGATTTTTGTATCCACTTTCCACTGTCGAGGATTTGGCAAAGGGATCTTGATGTTCTGTGGTCTTCTTCATTTCATTTTTTCACAAATTCGGTTGTGGTTGGTTTTCTTCTCTTGGTTCTTGATCTCAATTGTGGTCTTCTCCTGTGCTGAGACTCGAGAGTCTGTAGGAGTTTTCTTCCTTCTTCATGGGCCTTCTCTGTAGCTGTTGTTTCTATAATTTTGGTTCCTTTCCTTTTGGTTGTCTTCTAAACTAACCGGGTCTTATTTTCGTCCTCTCAACTTTTTGGATCCCACAGCAGGCCATCTATGGAAGATCTATTATGGCTCTGAATGTCCTTCCACTTCCTGTACCTTTCTTGTGCAGGCAGTGATTAGACGGCCTGCATCTTGGCAGAGTCTGCATTTGAAGATTGTACTTCCATAGTCATCTGGCTGGGTTCATTGAGATCCTTTCAAATTTAGGTCAACCCTATGAGGCATACCTTTGTTGACAGTTCTACGCATGTTCAGGTGCAATTGAAGATTTAGAGATCTATTATGGCTCTGAATGTCATTCCACTTGCTTTTTGCTCCTTGTTTGAATCGATTTTTGTATCCACTTTCCACTGTCGAGGATTTGGCAAAGGGATCTTATGCTTTCTTGATTATTTAGACTTTATTCCTGTTTGATTGGCGATTTAACTTTACTGCTGTTAGAGGATGCTGTCTATTCTGCGAAAACAAATCCACCAACCAGACATTGCTTTTTGCTCCTTGTTTGAATCGATTTTTGTATCCACTTTTCACTGTCGAGGATTTGGCAAAGGGATCTTGATGTTCTGTGGTCTTCTTCATTTCATTTTTTCACAAATTCGGTTGTGGTTGGTTTTCTTCTCCTGGTTCCTGATCTCAATTGTGGTCTTCTCCTGTGCTGAGACTCGAGAGTCTGTAGGAGTTTTCTTCCTTCCTCATGGGCCTTCTCTGTAGCTGTTGTTTCTATAATTTTGGTTCCTTTCCTTTTGGTTGTCTTCTAAACTAACCGGGTCTTATTTTCGTCCTCTCAACTTTTTGGATCCCACAGCAGGCCATCTATGGAAGATCTATTATGGCTCTGAATGTCCTTCCACTTGCTGTACCTTTCTTGTGCAGGCAGTCATTAGATGGCCTGCATCTTGGTAGAGTCTGCATTTGAAGATTGTACTTCCATAGTCATCTGGCTGGGTTCATTGAGATCCTTTAAAATTTAGGTCAACCCTATGAGGCATTCCTTTGTTGACAGGTCTACGCATGTTCAGGTGCAATTGAAGATTTTACTCTCCTCGTTGGTCTTATGAAATTTTATAAATTGACCTAAGAAATATCTAGACTCTTCCATAAGAACTACTCTTTTACATTATCCCATAAAGAAAGGAGAAACATAACGTCAAGGTCTCACATTCACAGCAATTTCAAGAGTACCTTCTCTACAAGATCTCCAGATTAGCCCTGCATTCAGTTTCGATTGTTACAGTAAAATGAAGGACAACAAAAACATTGCTCGCAGAAAACACGCAGAAGAAATTCTCTGTTCAATGCCGCCTCCAGATAATCTGCGCCAACCCATATTTTAACATCACCAAAAGGTTTCCTCCATTTATTTACCTCATTCTATTTCATAACATACTTTTCATATATTTCAACAACAACCAAATTTAATCAACATTAATAATTAAGCAAATATTAGAATGTCTTGATATTATCTATACATCTCATTCTAACATTTTCTTTGTTTTGCAACAGGACATATGGACTCAAAAATAGCATACCTAAGCAACTACAAGTAGAATGGCAAGCAAAAAATATGCGTCTCCAACTACGCATAAATCTCCAATGGTGTTTAGTATGCCATTATTCACCATGCATCTTCCACTAAGCAAATATTAGAATGTCTTTATATTATCTATACATCTCATTCTAACATTTTCTTTGTTTTGCAATAGGACATATAGACTCAGAAATAGCATACCTAAGCAACTACAAGTAGAATGGCAAGCAAAAAATATGTGTCTCCAACTACGCTTAAATCTCCAATGGTATTCAGTATGCCATTATTCACCATGCATCTTCCACTAACAATATATAAATCCCCATGGCAAAGGTAACTTCATTTCCATTCTTTCCAAATTCATTTTAACACAACTCACCTGCAAAGTATTACTAATAAATTTCCACAACTGATTTACATATTACTAATTCTAACAAAATAAATATTTTGCAGGTCCATTACTGCTTCTTCAGGTCTTCGATGCTTCCGACATGTTTTGATACAACTTCAAATATGGAATGACAAGCACAATGCTCTTTAGAATATTATATTGCTTCTCGAACCTCTTTTGTTACAATTCACTATTTGTATTTTCCATTTGAAACTTAAAAAAGGAAGTTTCAAGATCAAATACCATTTTGATAGTTTATGTCTTCACAACCAATTCATTGTCAATGGGTTTTAACATATTTTGTTAACAAAATCAATTGATTTTAATGAATATAATACATGTTTTCAATATATCTTCATATTAATTTAATTTCCCGTTTGAATAATGATTTCTTAAATAACCCTATCCAAATCAATATGGATACCCGGTTGTTGTTCACGTGAATTCATTCGTTTACCTTCACATTCAACTACGCAATTTTTACCAAATACAAACAAAGGTCTCTAAACAAGTTCAATGGATATTTATGCCTACTTGCATTCCATTTCGTAGCCACTTTAACCCCCAAAAACGGTTTTCGGCATGGCTTCCTCAAATTAAAACTCAGAATCATCGACCCTTGCTTTCAAAAAAGCCCACAAAAGCCCATTCACATTTCAATATTCTTCCACACACTATGCCTTACGGCGTTTCCTTTGCAACATTAGGTGCAAATGCTAGTTAATTTTCTATGGACATAAGCATAACAGTTTTTCAAGCCTTGGAAATAAAGATAGCAGTTTTTCAAGCCTTGGGAATGATATGATTCTATTTGGGATGGAAAATGTGATATTTTTTTGGTTAAAAAGTGAATATTGAAAATTCATTGAAAACTAATATTAAAATAGAAGAGATATAAAAACATCTTTAATATAAAAATATGACCAAATTTAATAAATACAAAATTGAATCTTTAATTAAAAATTATTATCCATCTATTTAAAAAAAAAATAGAAAAGTAAAAAAAATATTATATAAGAAAATTGAAATTAGTATTTCATCCATAAAAATTAGAATAAACAAAAATTTATTATATGCAGAAATAAATTATTATAGAAACTAATAAAAAATATAGAAAAAAATAATTTAAAACAAATGAATATGCTTTGCGTAATTCTATAGAAAAATCCATTAAGAACCTAAATTTCGATGCATTGTTGAATCTTTTGAATCGCATCCTGCCATGGCTTGCGAAATAGTGGGTTAATATCGTTGTCACAATGCGACGTTGGACCATGGTTGACCATGGCCAACCATCTTTATTCAAGGGTATTTAATATCTTAGGGTTTATATAGCTTGGATTTATAATATTAATTTTATGGGTTTATAATATTTGTCCCTTGGGTTTAATATTATTCCCTTGCGTTCATAATCCCTTGGGGTTTTAGTATTAATCCCTTCGGTTTATTATTCTCTCGGGTTTATAATATAAATCCCTTGGGTTTATTATTCCCTTGGTTTTATAATATCAATGATAATTAGTCATGGTCAATCATAGCTAGGCATGGTCAACCATGATCTAATGTCACATTGTGACAAAAATTGTCTCCATATGAAAATCATGGACAATCATGGTCAACTATGGTCAAACATCGAATTGTGACAAATATTGTCTTAATATGAAAATCAACCATGGTCAACCATGGTCTAACGCCGCATTGTGACAAGTATTATCTCAATATGTAAATAAACCATGATCAACCATGATCTAACATTGCATTGTAATAAGAATTGTTTCAATATGAAAATCAACTATGGTCAACCACGTGTTTATAATATTTATCTTAGGGTTTATATACCCTGGGTTTATAATATTTGTCCCTTGGGTTTAATATTATCCCCTTCGTTTCATAATCCCTTGGGGTTTTAGTATTAATCCCTTGGGTTTATAATATTAATCCCTTGGGTTTATAATATCAATCATGGTCAATCATAGTGAGTCATGGTCAACCATGGTCGAATATCACATTATGACAAAAATTATCTGTATATGAAAATCATGGATAATCGTGGACAATCATTGTCAACCATGGTCAACCATGTTTTATAGAATCAAACATGGTCAACCATGGTCAATCTTGGTCAATCATAGTCAAATGTCGCATTGTGAGAAAGATTGTCTCGATATGAAAATCAATCATGGTCAACCATGGTCCAATTTCGCATTATGACAAAAATTGTCTCGATTTGTAAATAAACCATGGTCTCGAATGTCGCATTGTGACAAAAATTGTCTCCATACGAAAATCACAGAAAGTCATGGACAATCATGGTGAGCCATGGTTGACCATGGTCAACCATGGTTATTTTATCATTTATAATATCAATCCCTTGGCTTTATAATATCAATCATGGTTAATCATGGTCAATCATAGCCAACCATGCTAAACCATGGTCGAAGGTCACATTGTGACAAAAATTATCTCCATATGAAAATCATGGACAATCATGGAAAATCACGGTCAACCATGGTCAAACATCGCAATTCTTGTTCTTTTAATGTGGTTCATTGTACAAATCAGTTTTTACGATCTTGTTTATTAAGTCTATCTTAAATGTCACAATATATATTCAAACCTCGATGAGAAAAAGACAACGAACCATTCCACACCAAGACCATAGATTTAAGATTCAATTCTACTTACAATTCAATTCCTTGTTTTTTTTTTTTTTTTTGTAAACAAGGTAGTACTTTCTATATTTACTTTTTCAAAATTTACATTCCCAACACATCGATTAACTAGCCACCTGCCTGAGGGAAACTAGGTGGCCATGGATTAGCATTGTATCCATTCCAAAACTTAAATAAGTTCATCATCATCATCTGTATCTCCCAAGTTCCTCTCTCTGGTCTTTTAGACATAAACATTCAAAAACTATAGATAAAAAGACTAAAGATAAAACAACTACTCCTCTGAGGAGGAGGCTATCTGAAAAGTTCCCTACTCTTCCGGAGTCATAATCTTCTTTCCTTTGTTCTATGGCTTTACTCCTAGGCCTGGGAGCTCTCGTCCCTGCTGAAACAATTTCCACTTTAGCTCGGACAGAGTTTGCTCAATGCGGCCTAAAGCAAGGTTGTTCCTGTATGTTTGGATCTGGATGGTTGCCAATTCCTTCATTATTTCCCCTCTGTCATGTTCCAGTTCTTTGTTTCACTCCTGCTGATTCTCCACTTCTTCTTCCATGTGCTCTTGATGGAGGGTCATAGCGCGAGCAACTATGTGTTTCATGATCCAGTATAGTTGCAAGGTTCTGGTATAGAGAGATTGTCTACCATTTGTAGTGCTTAGGTCTTGTATCATTTCTTCCCACTCATGTAGGGGAAGGTTTCTACCTTGAAGATTTTGTCTCAAGTCACGTTCCCAGCTCCAAATCTGTTCCTGGATTTCCTACAAATTTGCTTTCATGTAGGCGTCCACTAGTTTCTTGACTTGTTCACCTGTTGAATTTCTTCCTTTTTTCTAGCCCGTGCTACTTGTTCCAGATTCCTGCTTGACATTTATTTTGCTTCGCCTGGGTGCCATGTTTTTGCTGGGCAGCTTCCTGATGCTCTGATCCTTTAGGTAGACTTGCTGGGTTACAGTTGACCCCTCACTATGTGTTAGACCTATCATAGTATAAATAAAATGGTCAGTTTTAACCGTTGGGATAGTGTGATTTGAGGGGATAGCACTACCACCCCTCTTCGTAAGTCCTCTCAATTTATGGCTAAAGCTTGAATACAAATCCAAAGCCTCTCTAAAGCTTTCCATTCCCGAGTTTTCTTTGTTGAGGGTTACGCTAGGATAGTTGGCGTATTATTTATGGGCCGCGCGGACTGTCTTGCATTCCAGAGCCCTCCCATCTCTCCTAGGTTTTCCTATCCCCCTTCCCATTTTGAGTTCCTCTGATTCAGGGTCCCCCTCCCGCTTTTTCCCCAATTCCCTGGTTCCTATGGAAGGCATCTACTTCCTCGCTTGGGCATTCCAGGTTTGCCTTACCGAGGGCATATTCTCAAGGTTTGGCATTCCAAGGCTTCCCATTTGTTGCAGGGATCAAGGAAAGATGGGTCCTTCTTTTCCTATGAGCCCTTCTGCTTACTGTTATAATCACCCTTCTCAGCCATGGATTCTCGGTGTTCTCCCCTGACCCAGACTACCTTAACTCTGTAACCGAATCTGGGGTGATGTAGGTTATTCCTATCTAACTGCATGCCTATGTTTTGCTTCATGCAAGAGATTTTTTCCAAGTGAGGGGGAGGAGTTTTCACATACCCGTCAGTTTGGAACTACTGTTCTATCTTCTGCAGCTGTCTTTAGCTGTCGACATGTTCTCTCTCAACACCTTCCTTCTTCCGCGTCCACATGCAACATGCATGAAATCCCTCATACTTTGTTCTTTTAGCATTCCTCTGTCTTAACCTTGCCTCTAGCTGTCTCCATTTCTAACAATCCGTGGCGCGCTTTCCGGCCCACTTTCCTTGGGATGCTGCCCAAATGTCTTGTCCTTCGTGCTTCATTTATGTTTATCTTCTCTCGGGTGCTCTTGCCGTCCATTTGTTGACTCCGCATTGCCATCTGGCTCTCCTCTGCTGTCCCTTCTTAGTCCTGCTGTCCTGTTCTCCCTGTGTCCACCTCCTTCCATTTCTGCCCCCACGCTTCTTGGGTCTGTCCTTTCTCTCTCCTCTTCCATCATCCATTTCCTCTCGGTCCTTTCTTCCGTCGTGTGCTGTTTCGTGGGTGATCTATGCTGATCTGCCTGTACATACCTTCGTCTGTCTCCCCTCCTATCTACGTCATTCGAATTGTCGACTGTCTCTGATCTACCTCAACTGCCTGTTTCATTTGATTCATTTCCTCATTTCGGTTGAGCTCTGCTTCTCCCGTGTCTAACTGGTGCTCTCTGTAAAGAAAACCTGTCGCTGGTATCATCTGGAGGGGCACGAGGGGGACCAGGACGAGCCAGGGAGCCACACCACAACAGCCCATACAACTCCAAGAACTTGGAGAGCGGAAGGGGAATTGTTCACATATGCCTCCCAGGATGAGTGTGGCCAACATTACCGCTCATGCGCTACCGAGTGGGGATGGAGAGAAGATGAAAATCGACCGCCCTACAAACGACCCAAGGCCATCGTTCAGGCAAACGCGAAAACAAAACTCGATTACCAACCGACCTTTCACACGGAAAGAAAACTTGTCGCTGGTATCATCTGAAGGGGCGCGAGGGGGACCAGGACGAGCCAGGGAGCCACACCACAACAGCCCATACAGCTCCAAGAACTTGGAGAGCGGAAGGGGAATTGTTCACATATGCCTCCCAGGACGAGCGTGGCTAACATTACCGCCCATGCGCTACTGAGTGGGGATGGAGAGAAGATGAAAATTGACCGCCCTACAAACGACCCAAGGCCATTGTTCAGGGAAACGCGAAAACACAGCTCAATTACCAACCCACCTTTCACACGGAAAGAAAACCTGTCGCTGGTATCATCTGAAGGGGCACGAGGGGACTAGGACGAGCCAGGGAGCCACACCACAACAACCCAAACAGCTCCAAGAACTTGGAGAGCGGAAGGGGAATTTTTCACATATGCCTCCCAGGACGAGCATGGCCAACATTACTGCTCATGCACTACCGAGTGGGGATGGAGAGAAGATGAAAATTGGCCGCCCTACAAATGACCCAAGGCCATCGTTCAGGCAAACCCGAAAACACAACTCAATTACCAACCCACCTTTCACACGGAAAGAAAACCTGTCACTGGTATCATCTGGAGGGGCACAAGGGGGACCAAGACAAGCTAGGGAGCCACACCACAACAGCCCATACAACTCCAAGAACTTGGAGAGCGTAAGGGGAATTGTTCACATATGCCTCCCAGGACCAGCATGGCCAACATTACCACTCATGCGTTACTGAGTGGGGATGGAGAGAAGATGAAAATCAGCCGCCCTACAAATGACCCATGGTTATCGTTCAGGCAAACCCGAAAACACAACTCGATTACCAACCCACCTTTCACACAGAAAGAAAACCTGTCGGTGGTATCATCTGGAGGGGCACAAGGGGGACCAGGACGAGCAAGGGAGCCACACCACAACAGCCCATATAGCTCCAAGAACTTGGAGAGCAGAAGGGGAATTGTTCACATATGCCTCCGAAGCCGAGCGTGGCCAACATTACCGCTCATGCGCTACCGAGTGGGGATGGAGAGAAGATGAAAATCGGCCACCCTACAAATGACCTAAGGCCATCGTTCAGGCAAACATGAAAACACAACTCGATTACCAACCCACCTTTCACACGGAAAGAAAACCTGTCGCTGGTATCATCTGGAGGGGCACGAGAGGACCAAGACGAGCCAGGGAGCCACACCACAACAACCCATACACAACTCCAAGAACTTAGAGAGCTAAAGGGGAATTGTTCACATATGCCTCCTGGGACGAGCATGGCCAACATTACTGCTCATGCGCTACCAAGTGCGGATGGAGAGAAGATGAAATCGGCCACCCTATAGACGACCCAAGGGCATCGTTCAGGAAAACCCAAAAAAACAACTCAATTACCAACCCACCTTTCACGCGAAAAGGAAACTTGTCGCTGGTATCATCTGGAGGGGCATGAGGGGACCAAGACGAGCCAGGGAGCCACACCACAACAACCCATACAACTCCAAGAACTTGGAGAGCAGAAGGGGAATTGTTCACCTATGCCTCCCGGGATGAGCATGGCCAACATCACCGCTCATGCGCTACCGAGTGGGGATGGAGAGAAGATGAAAATCGGCCACCCTACAAATGACCCAAGGCCATCCTTCAGGCAAACCCGAAAACACAACTCAATTACCAACCCACCTTTCACGCGAAAAGGAAACTTGTCACTTGTATCATTTGGATGGGCACGAGGCACCGGGGGGGGACCAAGGCGAGCTAGGGAGCCACACCACAACAACCCATACGAGTTTACACAGACACCCTCGACCGAACGAGTTTGCACGGACGCCCTCGCCCGACCCGCCCGAACGAGTTGACGTGGACGCCCTCAAACGACCCGCCCGTACGAGTTTACATGGGCGCGGACACGACCATAACGAAAGGACAAGGGAGAGCTGGGCAAACGAGCTACACGAACGTGCACAAAGCCAACCTCGGGTCACAACTTAGCAATTTTGATACGGGCTCATTCCCCCGGGCGCGCCCTCGTCAGACCCGCCCGGACGAGTTGACGCAGGCACCCTAAAACGACCCACCCATACGAGTTTACATGGGCGCCCACACGAACGTAACGAAGGGACAAGGGAGAGTCGGACAAACGAGCTGCACGAACGTGCACAAAGACAACCTCGGGTCACACCTTAGCATTTTTGATACGGGCTCGTTCGCCCGGGTGTGCCCTCGCCCGACTCGCTCGAACGAGACGACATGGATGCCCTCAAATGACCCGCCCGAACGATTTTGCATGGGCGCCTGAACGACCGAAATGAAGCGACAAGGGAGAGCCGGGAAAACGAGCTGCACGAACGTGCACAAAGCCAACCTCGGGTCACAACTTAGCATTTTTTGATACGTGCTCGTTCGCCCAGGCGCGCCCTCACCCGAACGACCCGCCCGAACGAGTTCACATGGATGCCCTCAAACGACCCACCCGAACGAATTTGCATGGGCGCCCGCACGACCGAAACGAAGCGACAAGGGAGAGCCGGGCAAACGAGCTGCACGAACATGCACAAAGCCAACCTCAGGTCACAACTTAGCATTTTTGATATGGGCTCGTTCGCCCGGGCGCGCCATTGCCCGAATGACCTGCCCGGACGAGTTCACACAGACGCCCTAAAACGACCTGCTGGAACGAATTTGCATGGGTGCCTGCACGACCGAAACGAAGTGACAAGGGAGAGCCGCGCAAACGAGCTACACGAACGTGCACAAAGACAACCTCGGGTCACAACTTAGCATTTTTGATATGGGCTCGTTCGCTCGGGTGCGCCCTTACCCGAATGACCTTCCCGAACGAGTTCACGCAGACGCCCTCAAACGACCCGCCCGAACGATTTTGCATGGGCGCCCGAACCACCGAAACGAAGCGACAAGGGAGAGCCGGGCAAATGAGCTGCACGAATGTGCACAAAGCCAACCTCGGGTCACAACTTAGCATTTTTGATATGGGCTCGTTCGCCCAGGCGCGCCCTCGCCCGAACGAACCTGTCACGCCCCTACACCTGTGGTGGTCTTTCAACCGCTTATAGCGAGGTGCGGCACCACCAAATGCTTTCTTTTCACCAATACTAACATTCATGGACTACGCCTACTTCCACATTAACATTACTTAGCTTGTGTTTCACAACCAAGTAAATATGAAATTATCCTTTATACTCAATGAAGCCCATACTCATTCATTATCCATAGCAATTATAACAAGAACATCAACAATTGCAACAAGTATAAAGGGGAGGGGCAACTCCCGAACAAGTCTACCAGAAAATATATTATAATCAGTCTTTCTTCAATAATACAATGCAAGTAATGCTTGGCAAGCTCCAAGCCAATACTTAGAATATTTTACAACATAGGCAAATCAGCCTTTACAATAACATGTGCACACCTTGCACAAAGGATGAGTGCCCCCCTGGGTCACCAAGACATCCTTGTCAAGTCCAACACAAATCTGCACATCCACCGAACCCCGGGCACACCTTGCCCACACCTCGACCGGCTTAAGACAACCTCCAAGTGCACCTCCAAGTAGTGCGCATGAGCTATGCGTAGCTCTACCCAAAATTGTGCACTTCTTCTCAAGCTATGCGTAGATGAGTGAGTTCAAGTTGATGATCGAATGAGCTCTCATGCTCATGTGTATATACCCTTCCTACGTGGGTTTACAAGTGGGTGGCAGCCCCTTGGCCGACCCCCAAACCATACAATATGCGCCCACAAAGCCTTCTTCCAAGTCATCTTGCAAGCTCCTTTTAATCGCCATATAAAACGCTCCAACACTTAGTCGCATTTCCAAGTGTTGTTCCATCGTTTCTGTTTTCGTCGCATTAAACTTGTGTGATTGTCACATATGTCGTTCAGCCCGTGCTTGCGTGCCCGTACGCCCGCCCGCGCCCTCATGCACGACGACTTCGCCCGGCGCCCGTCGCACCATCGCTTGGAGGCCTTACATCCTCCTCCACCTGAAATCGTTGTCGTCCTCGACAACATACCATCCCGGTAGCCATCCACCAAGATCATCACTATCCATAATGTCAACTCCTCCACATAAGGCAAACATCCCTGCAACATATGTAGACCCTCATCCCCATCATGCCTCAAGTTAGTGACCAACTGCCACCAAGCTCACCATACCAAGGTATGCATCCCAACGGTATGCTCTCCATCAGATGTCATCTCGATCCATGATCATCGACCCTTCTGCCACAATTTCCACTGCAACATCCCGTGTCGACCTCATCATGTGTCTCCATGTGAACCTCTGCCATGATACTCCAACAAAATGCTAACACATCTCTGCACACTTCGCGACCCCATGTCTGAACTAGTTGGGTAGCTAATCCAACCGTCACGCCCAAATCATGAGAGTGAACATCCTCATGCCATCATCAGTTGTTCCTCAAAACATCCTGCCACATTCTTGACTCATCAAGAATCTATCTCCATAATCCATGCTCAGGTCCATGGAAACTCCATCCATCTGCAACATGTCATGATGCTTGATGCCAAACCATCCCTGCATCATCAATCATACCTGCTCCATTTGTTTAGGGACTCACTGCCATGAGCAGCTAACAATGAGCCCCATCTTCTCATCCATCTAAGAAGATGTAGAGGGAGTAGAGCTTGAAGGCTCTCCCTCACTAATCAACTCAATCCATCTATCAGGATCCTCAATCTCCATCCTTTGTAGATAAGCAACCCGATCTTCCTTCTTGACATCCGGCCTCACATATACCTTATCATCATCATCATCATCCTCCACCAACTCTAGCCTTCTTGTCAAATCCAAGATGCTATCTGAAAGTGATATAATGACCAATGAATGCTCGGTAAGCTTTGCCTCAACAAGAGACAATCGCTTACTCATGTCTCCCATTCTCTTCTCATCCTCCATTTGCATCACTCCCAATTTACAATCAGGCCTTGTCACACCAATGGTTGGAACACCAATGGGTACATCTTCCCTTCCATCATAAATGTAGAGCTTCTTCAAATGTGGAACAATCATAGCATCAAATTGTTTCATAAACTCCATCCCCAATACAGCCTCATAGTCATCAATCCGCACTATAGTGAAGTCAACCTTCCCGGCCCATTCACCAAGTGTAGTGTCCACCCTCTCAGCTATACCAAGAATCTCAATAGGAGGAGAATTCACTGTCTTCATTTGTGCCTTTGCCGGTACAAATTTCAGCCCAATCCTTCTCGCAGTATCTTCACCCATGAAGTTGTGAGAAGCCCCACTATCCACCATAGTGAGTACATCAGCACCTCCAACCTTCATCCGAACATACTCCAATCTGTTCCTCTCAGGATCCCTCCTAGAGACCACCTCCGTAGTAGCAGAAGCACCAAGTATCTGCATCATCCCCATAGAAGCACCTTCATTCTTCACATTAGATTGTGCAATAGCAGCCACCTTTGGTTTAGAAGGACAATTCTTCACCGTGTGTGGTCTAGCACATATCCAACACTTCAAGGCTTTCTTCGTCTTCGAACTATCATCCAATTTCGAAGCATCATCCTTCTTCTTATCTTTCGGTTTATCGGACTTCTTCTTCCTATCATCAGAAGTCTCATCATAATGCTCCACCAACCTGTCAACAGCAACAAAAGCTTCTTCAAGTGTCCTAATCTTCTGCCTCTTCACTTCATTGCGTGCCCAAGGCTTCAACCCAATAATGAAGTTGAACACCTTGTCCCTCTCCGCCATGTCAGGAAGTTCCAGAGCTGCACTTGCAAACTCTCGCTGATATGCTTGTAGGCTCCCGGTCTGCTTTATGTACTTAATCTTCGTCCTTGCTTCCCATGTTTCATCCTGAGGACTGAAATGAGTCTGCAAAGCCTTCTTCATGTCATCCCACGAAGTAATGTCATCAGCACTGCCATTGGCAATCTGATCCAACCTCCTTCGCCACCACATCTTAGCATCCTTTGTTAAGAACTGAGCAGCTACCTTGACCTTTGTCTCATCATCAGATAGACCCAATCGTTCCAAGTATTTCTCCATGTCCCATAGAAATTTGCCAAGAGTCTTTGCATTCCTTGTGCCATCATAAGATTACGGTTCCTTGACTTTCACATGAGGCACTCCTCCACCTGAGTTATGCCTCACGGCCTTCTTCAACACCGCTATCTCATCCTTGGCTTCATCAAGAGATTTCTTCAAGTTCACGATCTCTGCAAGACCCTGATCCCTTGCTTCTTCAACCTCCTTGACCCTTACTTCAAGTTGTGTACACATAAGATCAGTGTACTCATACTGTGCCCGGAGTTCATCATGTTGTGTCCGGAGTTCATCGAGCTCTTCCTTTATCTTCAAATTGGCCTCTTGTTCTTTAGTGAACAAGTCCATCTTCTTATCCCAAGAAGTCTCCATATCCTCCATCTTTTCCAACACCTTTTCAATGAACCCAATAGTAGTATCCTTCACAATGTGACTAGACCCAGACTGAGATTCAACTGCCATCTCTAACAACTTCTTCCTCCTTTGCAATCTAGTTTCGACCATCCAACAGCTTCACCAAGTCACCTGCAATTAGAACCAACCCTTGTTCCACTTGTGTGAAACGGTTTCCTTCACCTGCAAGCACCCTTTCCACTGTCACGAGCAACCCTGCTCAACGGCTTCAAACCGAAGTCTTGCTCCCACCTGTCAAGTGTATACCGGCTTCAATGCTTGAACACCTGAACCTGTTCACAAGCTTCAACCTTCATGAGCAATCCTGCTCTCCATCTCTAGACCGAGCTCTGATACCACCTTCACTTCGGTGAAGGTGTGTAGTAGCTACAACCTTCAATACCCGGATCAGCTGCTCTGATACCAACTGTCACACCCCTACACCTGTGGTGGTCTTTCAACTGCTTATAGCGAGATGCGGCACCACCAAATGCTTTCTTTTCACCAATACTAACATTCATGGACTACGCCTACTTCCACATTAACATTACTTAGCTTGTGTTTCGCAACCAAGTAAATATGCAATTATCCTTTATACTCAATGAAGCCCATACTCATTCATTATCCATAGCAATTATAACAAGAACATCAACAATTGCAACAAGTATAAAGGGGAGGGGCAACTCCCGAACAAGTCTGCCCGACAATATATTATAATCAGTCTTTCTTCAATAATACAATGCAAGTAATGCTTGGCAAGCTCCCAGCCAATACTTAGAATATTTTACAACATAGGCAAATCAACCTTTACAATAACATGTGCACACCTTGCACAAAGGATGAGTGCCCCCCCGGGTCACCAAGACATCCTTGTCAAGTCCAACACAAATCTGCACATCCACCGAACTTCGGGCACACCTTGCCCACACCTCGACCGGCTTAAGACAACCTCCAAGTGCACCTCCAAGTAGTGTGCATGAGCTATGCACAGCTCTATCCAAAACTGCACACTTCTTCTCAAGCTATGCGTAGATGAGTGAGTTCGAGTTGATGATCGAATGAGCTCTCATGCTCATGTGTATATACCCTTCCTACGTGGGTTTACAAGTGGGTGTCAGCCCCTTGGCCGACCCCCAAACCATACAATATGCGCCCACAAAGCCTTCTTCCAAGTCGGCTTGCAAGCTCCTTTTAATCGCCATATAAAACGCTCCAACACTTAGTCGCATTTCCAAGTGTCGTTCCATCGTTTCTATTTTCGTCGCATTAAACTCGTGTGATCGTCGCATATGTCGTTCGACCCGTGCCCACGTGCCCGCCCACGTGCCCGTCCGCGCGCCCGCTCGCGTGCCCGTTCGCGCGCCCGTACGCCCGCCCGCGCCCTCGTGCACGACGACTTCGCCCGGTGCCTGTCGCACCATCGCTCGGAGGCCTTACAGAACTGCCCGAACGAGTTCACATGGACGCCCTCAAACGACCCGCCCGAACGATTTTGCATGGGTGCCCGAACGACCGAAACGAAGCGACAAGGGAGAGTCGGGCAAACGAGCTGCATGAACATGCACAAAGCCAACCTCGGGTCACAACTTAGCATTTTTGATACGGGCTCGTTCGCCTGGGCGTGCCCTCGCCCGAACGAGTTCACATAGATGCCCTCAAATGACCCACCCGAACGATTTTGCATGGGTGCCCGAACGACCGAAACGAAGCGACAAGGGAGAGCCGGGCAAACGAGCTGCACGAACGTGCACAAAGCCAACCTCGGGTCACAACTTAGCATTTTTTGATACGGGCTCATTCGCCTGGGCGAGCCCTCGCTCGAACGAGTTCACACGGATGCCCTCAAACGACCCGCCCGAACGATTTTTCATGGGCGCTCGAACGACCGAAACGAAGCGACAAGGGAGAGCTGGGCAAACGAGCTGCACGAACGTGCACAAAGCCAACCTCGGGTCACAACTTAGCATTTTTTGATACGGGCTCATTCGCCCGGGCGCGCCCTCGCCCGAACGACCCGCCCGAACGAGTTCACACGGATGCCCTCAAATGACCCGCCCGAACGATTTTGCATGGGCGCCCGAACGACCGAAACGAAGCGACAAGGGAGAGCCGGGAAAACGAGCTGCACGAACATGCACAAAGCCAACCTCGGGTCACAACTTAGCATTTTTGATACAGGCTCGTTTGCCCGGGCGCGCCCTCGCCGAACGACCCGACGAATGAGTTCACACGGACGCCCTCAAACGACCCACCCGAACGAATTTGCATGGGCACCCGCACGACCGAAATGAAGCGACAATGGAGAGCTGGGCAAACAAGCTACATGAACGTGCAAAAAGCCAACTTCGGGTCACAACTTATCATTTTTTGATACGGGCTTGTTTGCCCGGGCGCGCCCTCGCCCGAACGAGTTCACACGGATGCCCTCAAACGACCCGCCCGAACGATTTTGCATGGGTGTCCGAACGACCGAAACGAAGCGACAAGGGAGAGCCGGGCAAATGAGCTGCACGAACGTGCACAAATCCAACCTCGGGTCACAACTTAGCATTTTTTGATACGGGCTCATTCACCCGGGCGCGCCCTTGCCCGAACGAGTTCACACGGACGCCCTCAAACGACCCGCCCGAACGATTTTGCATGGGCGCCCGAATGACCGAAACGAAGCGACAAGGGAGAGCCGGGCAAACGAGCTGCACAAACGTGCACAAAGCCAACCTCGGGTCACAACTTAGCATTTTTTGATATGGGCTCGTTTGCCCGGGCGCGCCCTCGCCCGAACGACCCACCCGAACGAGTTCACACGGACTCCCTCAAATGACCCACCTGAAAGATTTTGCATGGGCACCCGCACGACCGAAACGAAGCGACAAGGGAGAGCCGGGCAAATGAGCTACACGAACGTGCACAAAGCCAACCTCAGGTCACAACTTAGCATTTTTTGATACGGGCTCGTTCACCCGGGCGAGCCCTCGCCCGAACGACCCGCCTGAACGAGTTCACACAGACGCCCTCAAACGACCCGCCCGAACGAATTTGCATGGGCGCCCGCACGACCGAAACGAAGCGACAAGGGAGAGCCGGGCAAACGAGCTGCACGAACATGCACAAAGCCAACCTCGGGTCACAACTTAGCATTTTTTGATACGGGCTCGTTCGCCTGGGCGCACCCTCGCCCAAACAACCCGCCCGAACGAGTTCACACGGACGCCCTTAAACGACCCGCCTGAACGATTTTGCATGGGTGCTCGAACGACTGAAACGAAGCGACAAGGGAGAGCTGAGCAAACGAGCTGCATGAACGTGCACAAAGCCAACCTCGGGTCACAAATTAGCATTTTTTGATACGGGCTCGTTCGCCCGGGCGCGCCCTCGCCCGAACGAGTTCACACGGACGCCCTCAAACGACCCGCCCGAACAATTTTTCATGGGCGCCTGCACGACCAAAATGAAGTGACAAGGGAGAGTCGGGCAAACGAGTTGCACGAACATGCACAAAGCCAACCTCGGGTCACAACTTAGCATTTTTTGATATGGGCTCATTCGCCCGGGCGCGCCCTTGCCCGAACGACCCGCCCGAACGAGTTCACATGGACACCCTCAAACGACTTGCCTGAACGATTTTGCATGGGCGCCTGAACGACCGAAACGAAGCGACAAGGGAGAGTCGGGAAAACGAGCTGCACGAACATGCACAAAGCCAACCTCGGGTCACAACTTAGCATTTTTTGATACAGGCTCGTTCGCCCGGGCGCGCCCTCGATCGAACGACCCGCCCGAACAAGTTCACACGGACGACCTAAAACGACCCGCCCGAACGATTTTGCATGGGCGCCCGCATGACCGAAATGAAGCGACAAGGGAGAGCTGGGCAAACGAGTTCCACGAACGTGCACAAAGCCAACCTCGGGTCACAACTTTTCATTTTTTGATACGGGCTCGTTCGCCCTAGCGCGCCCTCGCCCGAACGAGTTCACACGGACGCCCTCAAATGACCCGCCCGAACGAGTTCACATGGACGCCCTCAAATGACCCGCCTGAATGATTTTGCATGGGCGCCCGCATGACCGAATCGAAGTGACAAGGGAGAGCCGGGAAAACAAGCTGCACGAACGTGCACAAAGCCAGCACTACCACCCCTCTTCGTAAGTCCTCTCAATTTATGGCTAACACTTGAATACAAATCCAAAGCCTCTCTAGAGCTTTCCATTCCCGAGTTTTATTTGTTGAGGGTTACGCTAGGATAGTTGGTGTATTTTTTCTGGGCCGTGCGGACTGTCTTGCATTCCAGACCCCTCCCATCTCTCCTAGGTTTTCCTATCCCCCTTCCCATTTTGAGTTCCTCTGATTCAGGGTCCCCCTCCTGCTTTTTCCCCAATTCTCTGGTTCCTATGGAAGGCATCTGCTTCCTCACTTGGGCATTCCAGGTTTGCCTTACCGAGGGCATATTCTCAAGGTTTGGCATTCCAGGGGCTTCCCATTTGTTGCAGGGGTCAAGGAAAGATGGGTCCTTCTTTTCCTGTGAGCCCTTCTGCTTACTGTTATAATCACCATTCCCAGCCATGGATTCTCGGTGTTCTCCCCTGATCCAGACTACCTTAACTTTGTAACCGAATTTGGGGTGATGTAGGTTATTCCTATCTAACTGCATGCCTACGTTTTGCTTCATGCAAGAGCTTTTTTCCAAGTGAGGGGGAGGAGTTTTCACATACTCATCAGTTTGGAACTATTGTTCTATCTACTGCAACTGTCTTTAGCCGTCGACATGTTCTCTCTCAACACCTTCCTTCTTCCGCGTCCACATGAAACATGCATGAAATCCCTCATACTTTGTTCTTTTAGCATTCCTCTGTCTTAACCTTGCCTCTAGCTGTCTCCATTTCTAACCATCCGTGGCGCGCTTTCCGACCCACTTTCCTTGGGATGCTGCCCAAATGTCTTGTCCTCTGTGCTTCATTTATGTTTATCTTCTCTCAGGTGCTCTTGCCATCCATTTGCTGACTCCGCATTGCCATCTGGCTCTCCTCTGCTGTCCCTTCTCGGTCCTGCTGTCCTGTTCTCCCTGTGCCCACCTCCTTCCATTTCTGCCCCCACGCTTCTTGGTTCTGTCCTTTCTCTTTCCTCTTCCATCATCCATGTCCTCTCAGTCCTTTCTTCCATCCTGTGCTGTTTCGTGGGTGATCTATGCTGATCTGCCTGTGCATACCTTCGTCTTTCTGCCCTCCTATCTACGTCTTTCGAATTGTCGGCTGTCTCTGATCTACCTCGACTTCCTGTTTCATTTGATTCATTTCCTCATTTCGGTTGAGATTTGCTTCTCCTACGTCTAACTAGTGCTCTCTGTTTTGACATCCCCTGTTCGTGAGGAGATCCGCCGGGGCATTTCCTTTCCTTTTCACATGGTACAAGATAGTATATGCCACTCGTTGAAGTTGCTTTTCAACCTCTGTAATTACCCACAGCATCCACCAACTTTTACTTAGTTTTGCCATGGTTACTCCTTGCTGTAGTTGTTTTATGGTGTCTATGACCAGCTTAGAATCCCCTTCTTCTGCAATCTTTGGTACCCTTCTCATATCGCTATCTCCAGTCCCCTATTTAGTGCATGATATTCTGCTTCGTTGTTTGTGGCAATGCCACAGTCCATTGCATATACCCTTATGATCCTTCCTTCTTCGTATCTAAATATCCCTCCTATACCCACCTCCCCTGGGGTCCTTTGGCTGCCCCGTCAAAGTTTAGTTTTATGAATCCTTGGGGGGGTTCCTGTAACTTTCTTCTACTCTTACCTATTCTGCATCTTGTATCTTCCTTGTGTTGCTTGTATTTTTTACTTTAATTTCCATTCGGTTCATGATGCTGGTTTCCATACCTTCTGTCTTCCAGTCTTCCTCTGTCCAATTTCCCAGAATTATTGTTTCCCTTATATTCCCCATAATTTGGTTCCAAATTTCCCCTATGTCATTTTTATCTATTCTAAATATTACCCTGTTTCAGGCTTTCAAGAGGTTCCATAGGAAGAATTCAATTGACAGGTTCGAAGCATGGTTGAGGATTACATTGCAGTAGGGTTTGCTACTCCATAGTTCTATTGTTTTTTTAATGCTTTCTAGCTTTATTTCTGTAATCCCAAAGATTTGTTGGTGATTTTGCCACAAGATGTTACTTACATTACAGGGGTTGGCGACATACTCCATGGTTTCCTCTTGCTGTTGGCAAAGCACGCAGTGTGAGGGCCCATGCGTCCCTTTCCATCTTAGTTGATCCCAAGTCAGAGCTCTCCCATGTAGCATTGTCCAGGTAAAAAACGCCACTTTTGGCCAGGTTTTTAGTTGCCAGATTCTTTTCCATTTTTTTGTGTCTGCATTTCCCACTCCCCTTGTTTTCAGGTGGTAGCCTTATGATATTGTGAACATGCCTTTAATGCATTTGCCCCATCTTATTATGTCTGATCCTTCTTTGATAGCTATTTTCCTAGTTTCCATTTCTTTGTGATATGTAGTCCATTGATCAGTTTCTGGGGCTTCAGGCCAGTCATTCTTCATCTTCCATTGTCTCCAATAATTGTTTTGGTCCCCTACCCAATAGTTCCTTACTGCATCCTCCACTATTTGGGTTGTATACTGTTGTACTTCATGTAGCTGAGGTTCTTGACTCAAGGTACCTCTTTGTTGCCACCCTTCCTGGCAAAAATCTGCTTTGTTTCCTTCTCGAATTTCCCAGAAGCTGTTGTCTCTTATCAGGGCTTTGTTCATGTTGGCTAGGTTCCAAATCGCTAAGACTTTCTTTTCTGTCAAGGTTCGGAGTTTACCCTCCGGTGTCTGTGCTACTTCATATTTTTGTTCCCACAGTTGTTTCCAGAGGTCATTTCCTCCTTGAATCCATCTCCACCATAATTTCGCCCCCATGACTTGGTTCAAAATGTTAGGGTCTCTGAGTCCTAGACCTCCCTCTGAAACCGACTTGCTTAACCATGTCCATGAAAGCAATGCCCATTTTTTTGTTTTGTTTGCCCCTTGCCATAGAAATTTTTTAAAGATTTGCACCATTTTCTGACATATGGTCTTCGGGATTTCTTGACTTGCCATTTGGTAGATCGGCATAGCATGGAGGACTGATTTCAGGAGTATAAGACGGCTCGGTGTATTGAGTGTTCTAAACGTCTAATTTTCCATTCTTTTTTGAATTTTCCTTATCAGACCTTGCCAGTTCTTTACTCTGTACTGTTGATCACTCAGTTGTATTCCTAAGTATTTTGTTGGGAACTACCTAATTTGGAACCCCAAAGTTCTTGCCAGGAAGGCCTGGCTCACTCTTGGTGTGTTGAAAAAGAAGATTTCAGTGTTCTCTTTATTCACCTTTGTTCCTGAAGCTTTGGTGAATTCTGTTAGGATCTCCCCTAGTTTTTTTGCTTCCTTGAGGTTTTCTTGGCTGTACATCATCACATAGTCCACAAATTGTTGATGATTGATAGTTAAGTCTTCTCCCCATAATCTGAGCCCTTTGAATTCTCCTCTCCTTACTTTGGCGTTGATTAAGTGACCTAAACCATCCGCTACTAGGATGAACAGGAACGGTGAGAGAGGGTCTCCCTGTCGTAGGCCTCGGGTAGGCTTGAAGGTTTCAGTCGGGGTCCCATTTAGTAGGATTGACATACTCGGTGTGGATATCATGGACATTATCCATGCAATCCATCTATCATCAAATCCATAGGCTTGCAGGATTTCTTGTAGATATTGCCAGCTGAGTTTATCATATGCCTTCGCTAAATCAAGTTTGATCATCATTCCTTTATTTCCAGTTTTCTTTAGGGAATGGATCACCTCTTGTGCAACTACAATCCCATCCACTATCTGTTTGCCTTTCACAAACCCTGTTTGTTCTTTTGCTATCAATTCTGGGAGCAGGGGTTGTAATCTTTTTACCATTATAGTGGCCATGATTTTATAGATTACATTGCACAGAGCTATAGGTCTGAAGCTATGGGTTCTTCAGCTTGGTCTACATTTGGTATTAAGGCTAGGAAGGTAGCATTCCATGTTGGGTGCATTCGTTTGTGGCTTCTTGATTCTTCAACTGCATTAACAATATATTTTTTCATGAACTGCCATGTTGCTTGAAAAAACTCCGCTGTAAAACCATCCGGGCCAGGGGCTTTGTTTTTCGCCATTGTCTTGATTACTTCCTCAACCTCCTTTTCCGTAATCACCCATAGAAGTGCAAGGTTTTGGTCCCTGCTAACTTTTTTTGGAATGAATTGTTTTATCTTTGCTATCTCCTCATTTTTGTTGCTTTGCGGCTCTGTCAATATGCCCTTGAAGTGTTGGGTTAGGAGGTTTTCCATTTCCTCTTTCTGTATTACTCTGTTACCTTGTTTATTTTTGAGGGAGAAAATTCGGTTTTGCTGCCTGTGTTGCAGCATTGCTTGATGGAAGAATTTTGTATTCCGTTCTCCCTCTTTTAGTCACTGAACTCTTGACTTTTGGCGCCACATGATTTCCTCATGTTTTCTCCTTTCCTCCAGTTTGATTAGCACTTCCCCTTCTTCCTTTGCTCTCTCCTCAGTTCTTCCTTCTTCTATGATTTTTTGTTGTATCCTTTGCATTGCTATTTGGAGTTGTTCCTTGTCTTTATGGATGTTACCGAATTCCTCTTTATTCCATGTCTTAATCTCACTTTTCAGCTCCTTGAGTCTCAATTGGAGTGTGTGCATCTTGTTTTTGCCTTGTATTACTCCACTTTTCTGCCACCAGGTTTCTAGCTTTTCAACTAGAGTTGGGTCTCTTAGCCAAAAGGCTTCAAACCTGAAAGGTTTGTGTTGGTTTTGATTGTTCATGGCAATTTCAAGTTTTATTGGCCAGTGATCCGATCCTTGGCAAGGTAGGATCGTTGCTTCATAGAATATATCTTTCCCTAGGAAGTGTTCTGTGGCTAAGAACCTATCTAATCTGGAGGCTATCTGTCTACTACCTCCTCTTCTGTTATTCTAGCTATATTTGCCATTGATAGTATTGATATCAATCAATTGGAGGGCTATCTCAGTTTCCCTAAATCTCTCCATATCTGCATCCTCCCGTTGCAGTCCTCCTTTGTTTTCCGCTGTGGTTGTTATCATATTAAAATCTCCTGCTATCACCCAGAGTTTTTCTGTGTGTAGGTTGCCCATTTGAAACAGTTGTGTTAGAAAGGCCTCTCTCTCAAGCGGTATATGAGGCCCATAGACCGCCGATACCAAGAACCACTCTTTATGTCCTACCATTCTGAATCTCCATGATAGAATCCTTTGCATTCCTATCCATAGGTCAGCCATTACTTCTGCTGGGTTCCATAGTATTGCTATTCCCCCTACACTCCCTTTTGCATCTATTGTCATACTTTCATAATAGGGCTTAATTTTCTGTAGAATTCCTCCATTTTTGTTCCCGTTATTTTTGTTTCTTGCAATGGCATGATCTGAGGTTTTTCTTTTTTAATCCTCTCAGCCAAGTATCTTTGCTTGCCCTTGCTATTAAGCCCTCTTATATTCCAGGATGTAATAATCATTGAGACGATTGGGTTGTTTGGTGGAAGACCACTGAAAACGGTACATCTCTTCCTGTGTTAACTAGCATTTCACCCATTATTTGAATGGATTCTTGTAGGTTCTTCCTTCCTCTTTTTTCCCCCCTTTCCCTTTTTGTGGATGCTCCTGGTTATTATCCTGCATTCCAAGCTGTTCATTCATCCCTGTTTTTCCACTCTCTTGCTTTTCTTTGTATTTTTGGAAGATGTCTTTGTATAGTTTTTTATCTTCCTATGGGATAAACCATTGGTCCAAATTCTTCCACTTATCCAGTAATTTTTTTAGAATTTTCTCTTCTATTTTTGCGTCATCCCCTTTATTTATGTCTACTTCCATCACTTCATACTCCTGGTGTATTTCCTTTTCTTGGGTCCCCTGTTCTTTTGGCTCTTCTTGATCTTTTTGCTTATTATTCTTAGTATCTGATTCCCCCCCACTCCTTCATGATCTGTCCCTTCTTGGTAGTCCATCTTTCAGGTTTCTTCCTCCCCTTATTCTATTTGTAATGCTTCATACCTATTCGTCTCTTGACTTGTAGTTGGCTGATCTTTCCTACCTTTCTACTGGGGTTCTTTAGTGGGTCGTTTCTTGAGTTTTACTTCTTGAAACCCCTCATCATCTTCATTAGTTTTCCTTTGTTGCTTAGTCTTTCTTTCTTCTTCCTCTTCATTTAGAGGGCATTCCTTAAAAAGGTGCCCATATTCATGGCATTTTCTACATCTAAATGGTATGTGTTCATAGTCCAGAGCCTGCTGCAAGACCTCCCCATGATACTCGAGTTCGACAACACCTGGTATAGGGTTTGCTATATTCATGTATACACATATTCTTGCATATGAGGTGTATCTCCCTCTTTTTGTTGATTCCACTATCTTTATGAAACTGCCTATGGTGTTCCCTATTCCTTCAAGAATCTCTAGGTCCCAGAAATCCATAGGCAGTCAAACAGTCTAACCCATACCGGTGCTACTAGGAATTTTTCTTGGTCTGGGTTATAGCATTCCTCCCAATACCTCATAAATAACCCTGCATTATCATGGGAATATGGTGCGTTTTCAAACACTTTCTCTTTATCTTGCAGGTTTGAGAAGATTACTGTGAAAAAGCCGCGTGCTCCCAGCTTCAGTTCAATGTGGCCGCGTGGCTGCCATTTCTGCTGGATCCATCTTGTCAGTTCTTTTTCTGAGGGCCAGACTCCGATGAACTTGCAGATCAGTGCATGATCTTTCATGTAACTTCTGTACCTCTCCAGTTTGTTCATTGGAATGACAATCCTCGATTTCTCCACTGTGCAGGGTAGACATCTTCCTTTGCTTCCTGCTTACCAACGTGCACCCAGAACGGGTCCTGGTGGCCTTTGAGCAGCTTCCTCTTTGCTGTTACTAGTTCCTTCTCCCGCTTTTGCATCCTTGTAGGAGGGGATCTCTCCCCTCCTAGTCTCCTTTGTCATTTCTGAAATGTCTGTCCACTTCTGATCGTCTATTCGCTAGTTTTTCGAGGTGTTCCACACCGTCTACCTCATGGATGCAGGGTCATTAGGGTTGCAGAGCTCCAAGAATCCCTCATGTCTTTTTATAGGACCCCTTTACAATTCAATTCCTTGTTATTTAACTCTTATCGTTGTTATTTCCTTGGAAAGAATTTTATACAATAGTGGGGGACACCACAATCTTAGCAAATAAAAGTAGTTTTTTTGATTTCACACAACCGTATACAGATTAAGGTTTTGTGATGGTTGTACAAACAAAAACAAAGGAAGTGAATAACACTTGGGCATTTATGCTGCCTTCTAATCGAGGCCTGTGGTGCACAACAGGCGTATTCTTTGTATGCACAGGAATTCTGATATGGCTATTTGAGCATAGAATAAATCTGGATTTTAGAGGAAAACCCAAAGACCAAGTGGTGACTCTGCTCTTGTATTTTACTCTGTATTATTATATTTGTAAACTGTTTTATTTCCATGATGGGGTCGGGGGTGTGGGATTCACAGATTGTTTGTTAGGCCGATAGGCCTTTCTTTGAATCAGTTCAATCGTCTACACTTTTGTTTTCCTTTTAACACCTGGCACACACTTTGTAAAACACTTGTATGGTTAAACTTTAGACACGTATCCACGCACTGCCCAAGTTTTTCTAGTCGCCAACTACAATAACAATGAATTAGTTACAATAATAATGAAAGTAAGGCGCTGTAACTGATTTTTTCTCGTTGGTTTTGATGGCAAAGAGCCAAACAAGGGTGTAAACCCTGATGAGGCCGTTGCATTTGGTGCAGCAGTGCAAGGTAGCATTCTTAGTGGAGAAGGTGGAGAAGAAACTAAAGGTAAAGTAGGTCCACAGTTTCTACATTTTATACTGTTCAGTTCTGAACGAATTTTTGGTTTTTTATCCAGCGATTTGAAATCTTGTTGCCCTTATTTATGTGCAGAAATACTTTTACTGGATGTGGCTCCTCTAACCTTGGGTATTGAGACTGTTGGTGGAGTGATGACAAAGCTAATTCCAAGGAACACTGTTATTCCTACAAAGAAGTCTCAGGTGTTTACAACCTATCAGGACCAACAAACAACCGTGTCAATTCAGGTTGGTCTAAAATCTTTTATATCGTTCTTCTAAAAACTGCCTGATGGGTTATTTCAATTTTTACAATAGCACGGGCGTAGGGAGGATGATTGACTCAGTCATTTTCCTTTGCAGGTCTTCGAAGGTGAACGAAGTTTAACAAAAGATTGTAGAGAACTTGGGAGATTTGAGCTCTCTGGAATTCCTCCGGCTTGGGAGATTTGAGCTCTCTGGAATTCCTCCAGCTCCAAGGTTTGTTTCTATTCCTTTGTTCATGTTTCTATTTTTGGTGAGTCGAGTCTGGTGGACTGGAGAATCAAACCTGTAATATGTTGGTAGGGGAGTTCCTCAAATTGAAGTTACATTTGAAGTGGATGCCAATGGTATCTTGAATGTTAAAGCAGAGGACAAGGGCACTGGAAAATCTGAGAAAATCACCATCACAAATGACAAAGGAAGACTGAGCCAAGAGGAAATTGAAAGAATGGTGAGAGAGGCCGAAGAGTTCGCAGAGGAGGACAAAAAGGTCAAGGAACGTATTGATGCCCGTAACGGTTTGGAAACATATGTTTATAACATGAAAAACACAATTAACGACAAGGACAAGCTTGCTGACAAAATCGACTCCAATGATAAGGAGAAAATAGATGCAGCATTGAAGGAGGCCCTCGAATGGCTGGACGAGAACCAGTCAGCCGAGAAGGAAGATTACAAGGAGAAGCTCAAGGAAGTGGAGTATGTTTGCAACCCTCTTGTGACCAAAGTTTATCAACAGTTTATGAACAATTAGGGGGATCCTCCTCTGAAGGAGACACTGATGATGATGATTCCAATGACGAACTTTAAATGGGTGTTTTTCTTGTTGGATTTTGGTTTTGAGAAATATAAAACACTGTAGCCTATAAGATGAAATTTGTGGCTGCGGAAAGCGCAAATAGCGTAGGATGAAATTGCTTCTGCAGAAAAAAAATATTATTGATTTTTTTTTTTTTTTAGGACTAATGTAATAGTTGAACATTCAAACCAGTAAATCACCTATTAGAGGATGAGAAATCTGGCATTAAAGGATGAGCAATCTAGCATCAAGATAATGCCAATAATTTCACACCTATTGGTGCTGTGGTGTACTTGGTGTTGTGGTGTACTTGGTGGAAAGGAATTCACTTGAGCTCTTCTCTGGAAAGGAACTATTTTGAGCTCTTCTTTATGTGAATACTCATTTTTGGTATAATGATATTTTGTTCAATTTGCTGTTGCAATTTTGGCCATTTGATTGTCTAATTTTATGTTTCTGAATTTCCATTCAAAAGAATGCAACAATCTGTGTTTTTAGTTTTTTGCAATTTTGGCCATTTGATTGTCTAATTTTATGTTTCTGAATTTCCATTCAAAAGAATGCAACAATCTATGTTTTTAGTTTTTTGGAATCTATGGAAAGAATGTAGTGGTTTCAATGCAACAATCTGTGTTTTTGACTTTTTGGAATCTACCTACCAAACTGCTTCCTTTTCCAATTTTTACTACTGTCTCTTTCTGGCTAGACAAGATGTACAAACTGCATCTGCTTCTTTAACTTAGTGCAGAGTCAGACTATAAAAACTATTAAATGCCCATACCAGATAAAAATTCAACAAATCAAGATAAAAAATTATTTAAATGCGAATACCTCTCATGCCAAAGTTTGTCTCAAATACATCCGTTTCTCACTGTTTTACTACAGTATCAGCAAATGTGAATAAGCCTACTTCTTCAAAACCCATTGCAACTACCCTATAACAAATTTTCTAATCTCTAGTGACACACTTGTTGGAGTTGATTTCAATTTTAAAGGCTTGCTTAGCAATTTGACTAATAGGAAGCAAACTCATCTTTACACTAGGTACAAACTAGACATTACTATTGTTTTGTATCTCACTATTGGCTATTCTAATAGGAACAAAATCTATATCTCACTATTGGGTATTCTTATAGGAACACAATCAACTCGTGGACCTCATGTGTATTGCCATCTCCAAGTGTCTGTTACAATCTCTTCTCTACACTTGTGTCCATAAAAGATAAGTGAACCATTCTTTTATGTTTGTTATGTTTGTTATGTGTTGTGTGGCACCTAAGTCGTACCATGTCTCCTTTGACTCTTTCCTATCAACTGAATTATTATCGACAGAATTATTTTTGTCTATTAAACTTTTCACATGAAAGATCATATAGGTTTTCCCTACATTCTTCTTCAAATAGCTTGTCTCACCACAATAGAAACAAATCAGACATTATTCTAATTTGAATGAAAATTTTCTCTCCTGCTTTATTTGTTTCTGATTGGGTTTTCTGTCATATCTTGGTCTGAAATTTTCCTTCTTACATTGTTCTGAAATATTTTCTGCTTTCTTTTTCCTTTTCTGTCGGTTTGGAAACAAAATCATTATCGTTTTCCTTGGTTGTTTTCCTCCTCAAAATTGTTTATTGTGCTGCTCATTTTGCAGCGAGAGCTCTTCAAGCTCTTCAAAGGACAAAGACAGTGTTGTTACTATAATTGTCAAAGTCGTTGCAAAATCTTTGAAAGAACAAGGCAAACTACTTAAAATAATTAAGGTCAATGCTCTCTTCTATCCTCTGTCAACCTGCAATTTACTGATCTCTAACATGTCAGCTGATTGGTTATTGAACCTTCTTCTTAAATTATCAAGCGTCACAATTTGAGAGTTTCATGTACTACTAAAAGCTTTTCCCAATCTTGAAGGGTATCCTCAACATCCTGGACATGGGGAATATGTCGTCTGCAATTGATAGGGTGACAATCGTCAAAGCCTCTCTTAAATTGTGGTATGTATGAATTGTCTTCATCCTTTATTCCCTAACAGCATAATTCTTCCCATGTAATTTATGGTAGTCAGAAAGCATTCCTCCTTGTGTAAGTCTTGCCATAACTGCTCCTTCCTAGACGCATATCAGTTTTAATAAACCCTCAACCCTGTGTGTCGGTTTCAACTCTTTGGAGAAAAGCAAGGACAGAGAATCTAGTCCTGACTTCAAACACCAAACCCAGTTTTTATTGGTTGTACTGAGGGAACATTTAATGAACTGTTTCACCCTGTCAACCAGAGGTTTCAATTTGTGACTAGCAAACCAAAAAAAACATTCCATTTAATAAATTTACTCTTTTATCGTACCGACAATCTTCCAATGCTACAATCAACTAGTAGTCATCCATATTCATGCGACAGACCATACAAACAACAATGATTTTCTCCAATCAGTAGCATGAAAGTAACATATATGATAACTTCATATTTTTCCTCTTTGTTTTCTTGATGATAAAGTTTTAAGAATACTGTGAATCTGAAGATACGACCTGCTACCTCCAGATAACAGTAAACATGAATAGCATCTAAGGACAGGAGCAACAACGAACTCTACCTTCAACTTTTTCCTCTTTGTTTTTTTGATGATCAAGTTTTAAGAATACCTGGAATCTGAAGAGACAACTTGTTGCCTTTAGATAATAGCGAACATCAATAGTAGTCATTGGATAGGGGCAACAATGAACTTGTGTAATCGACATCTAGTCATAAAAGCCTCCAGAAAACAAACCAAAATGATGATTTTTTCAGCAGAAATGTATTCTTATTACCATTAACTACTTCTTGATGATGGCAGCAACATCATCTTCTGGAGTGGTCTCTTCAATGTTTCATATTCTAAAGCAAAAATGGTTCCCTAGTTATGTTAACTTTTCATGAAAAAGAAGCAAATTTAGCAGAAGTGGCAGATTCAATGGCAGTGGTAAGGAAACCTCAAATCTGGAGAAATGCTTTGTGTGACATCATCAAATTCTACACCTGGAAGGCTTTTTCTTCAAAATTTTGCAACGAACAACCACAAAATCAACAGCCACACCAATTGGAAAACCACACAAGTATCCAATAGATGCAAAAAGTTGTAGTAAACACAATTTATCCAGCACATAAAAAACACAATGTCACCTCAGCATTCTTACAACATCATTTCATCTGTTGCAGTGTTTATGTGGCAAATGCATACAACATCCATACTATTAATCTATTCATTTGTGCAGCTTACAAAATGACAGTACGATTTCCAAGCATCATAATGGTAATAAAAATACAAACAACTGCAATAATTTAATGGAAAAGCAATGTTAGTGTCTGCAATAAATTAAGCCATGCAATTCTTCTTAGCTCAAACGTACAACTCAAACATATCATTACTGATGTTGTTGCGCCAATCTTCAATATGTTGGCTCCAATAAATGCCACTGATAGGCTGACAAAAGGTCTGCACATCATGACAATCAGCTGCAGAAGATTTTTGTTGGAAATGATATCTCTACCATTGCTGTAGCTGTGATACCACATTGATTTTGAGCATGAAGGTTTTCATAGTGAGTAATAAATGTAATGTGATTTTCTGGAATTAAATCAGTGAGTAATAAATGTAATGTGATTTTTTGGAATTAAATGTGCTGGAGTTTAGAAACATTTTGATGTTTTGAGTGGACATCATGTCATCATCGGGGATCAAATTAAAGCATTTTGAAGGATAGAAAAGAGTGAGACCTTAAACCAAATAAATAGGAAATCAGTAATTGCTCTGCTTAACTTTCCCTCTCTTTCATCCTTTCTCTTTCTATTTAATTTCTATTATTCCATCTAAATTATTAATAGTATTAATATTAATAGACCACTTTTTAATAGTATTATTATTTTATAACTAATGACTAGTTTTTTCATTTCCTATTTATTCTATTTAACGGCTCATTCTTTTCCATTTTTTAAAAAGCTTTAGTTGGATCCCTTGATGATGGATGGAGTGTCCACTCAAAACATTAGGATGTTTGTAAACTTCCATAGTTTATTCTAGAAGATTGCATTACAACCATGTTGATTTTTGAGACAACACACAAAAAAAGACTCATGAGAGAAAATAAAGTGGACATGAACTCACAAAAGAAGAGAAGGAGAATATGATAATTGATCGCTTCATTGATTACTATGGGACAATTATGTTATATAAGTTCATGCACAGCTTCATTGATTACTATGGGACAATTATGTTATATAAGTTCATGCACAAAATCGATAACCAATTGAAAATTGGAAGGCACTCTAACCGGAGAAATAAACCCAATGAGATTTTAATTTATAAAATTTGATTAAAAGGTACGCAGCATTGAGTAATTCACTAACATTTGTTGTAACATAACACCGTGAATTATTATAACCTTCAAGTTTAATTGAATGTCTGTCATTTCTAGCAAGGGTGTGACAATCTACTAAGTACATTGCGGGAATTAACAAAGAACAGACCATAGTAGTGTAGTATGTCTCTAAAACCATTTGGCTTCTATAGGTCTCTAAGACCATTTGGCAAGAGTCGAAGACTAATTTTCCCCACAGAAATACTATTCTGCTGGAAGGTATTATGTTGTTGTCTACTGGAAGGTATTATGTTGTTCAAGGTGATCAGTCAACAACGAAGGTATTATGTTGTTGTCTGGAAGGTATTATGTTGTTCAAGGTGATCAGTCAACAACGTTGAACGATACGATGAACGAAATGATGAACGATACGATGAACGAAACGAATGATACGATGAACGATGTGTGCTTCAAAATATCCATTAAGATCTCACATTTGGAAACCAATGTACAAATGTGTTCCTTGTCCAATTTAAAAAACCTTTACAATTTTTCTAATTTAAAAAACATCCATTAAGTTGGAAACCAAAACCAGCTCACACTTGGAAACCAAAACCAATGTACAAATGCGTTCCTTGTCCAATTTAAAAAACCTCTACAATTTTTCCAATTTAAAAAACAAAACCAATGTACAAATGTGTTCCTTGTCCAATTTAAAAAACAACCTATCGGTATGTTTTTAAATAAAATTATAGATTAATATATAATTATAAAAATAAATATCATATAATTCAATATAAAAAATTAAATTTCTTAAAAAATATAATATATTTAAATTAATTTGAATTACACATTATTATACATAATACTAACATAATAATAATATCTAAAAATATATTATAAAAATATAATAACATTTATTATATTCCAACATTTAAATTATTATTATTATTTTTTTAAATGGATAGTTCAACCTATGATTTTCAATTTAAAATTAAAGATTTTAATTTCATACAATGAAATGCAAATGTTTGAGTTCATGTTTTATTGATGATGATGATGGTTAACGTCCACTGAAACCAAACTTTCCATTACACACCTCGCAAATGCCACTTACAGTAATGAGGATGTTAGACTTTAAGCTTCTCAATATTGTCAACTAACATCTCCCATGCCACATCTTATGTATAAAGCATGGCTGGCTAATTAATTCTATGTTTTTCATTTGATTTGGTTGTGTTGCTGGTTTTTTTTTTAAAGTAAGATGTTTAGGAAAAGTAGGGTTTCTTTTTAGCTTATTTTTTTATTTTATTTAACATGTCTCTAAAATTAGATTCTTATTTTTATATAGTTTATTAAAAAAAATTATTTAAATTTAAAAATATATAAATGATTAATATTAATATTTTCTTTTCTTTTATTTATTTATAAATATTAATATAAAAAAATTAATTTGATATATCAATTTGAATAGTTAAATATTATAAATTATAAATAAAATCTTCCACTGTTTAGCAAGTTCTTTTCCCTGTGCTAAAATTCTGTCATGTTGATATTTCCAATGTTTGATTTATTATTAAAAAATAATTTTAATTTGGGTGAAAAAAATGTGTTCCTATTATGTTAAAATTTCCAACGCTTAATCATAAATAGTAATTTTTAATTTCAGTGGTTTCAGATTTATTTAAATCAATTAGAATTTTTTACTTATTTTTTTTGTAACATATAAATATAATTTTTTTATTGGGTTATACATATATATTCCCAAGTAATTTTGATTAGTTGGGATTTAATTTGGGAAATTTATTGATTTGACTTATTTTGAATGATTGATTGGATTTTATTATATAAATAATTGAGAGAAACGAAGAATAATAATTTGCATAATTTTGATTAAGGATTTATTTTATTTTGGGCAATTTATTGATTAGGTTTAGTTTGAATTATTGAATTATTATAACATTTATTATTTTAAACCAGAACACAATACTTTCAATCTAACATTTCTATTGGCCTCTCTTTGCACCTTTTGGGACAATTACTAGTTATAATAATGTTTGAACTTTTTGCGTTAAACATTGCTATTTAATATACTTAAATATATTAAATATATATGTTAAATATCAATAAAACCATGGGATTTTTTTCAACGTACCATGAGGAAATTGACTGTGAGATTTGGTGCGTTACAAATGAATATGAAATAAGTAAACTAAGCTAAAAAGAATTCACTTTATTCGTGTATTTTGTATTTTTAAATATTCTTAATTTGTACATAAAAATAACAGTTTTTCAAGCCTTGGGCATGACTCTATTTGGCACGGAAAATGTGATTTTTTTGGGGGTTAAAAACCGAATATGGAGAATTCATTAAAAATTAATATTAAAATAAAAGAGATATAAAAACATTTTTTAATTTAAAAAATATAAAAATATGGCAACATTTAATAAATACAAATTGAATCTCTAATTAAAAATTATTATCCATCCATAAAAAGAAAATAGAAAAGTAAAAAAATATTATATAAGAAAATCGAATTTATTATTTCACCCATGATAAGAAAATAGAAAAGTAAAAAAAAATATTATATAAGAGAATTGAAATTATTCACCCATAAAAATTAGAATAAACAAAAGATTATTATATCCAAAAATAAATTATTATAGAAACCAATAAAAAATATAGAAAAAAAATAATTTAAAACAAATGAATATGCTTTGCATAATTTTCTAGCAAAATCCATTAAGGACCTAAATTTCGATACATTGTTGAATCTTTTGAATCGCGTCCTGCCATGGCTTGTGAAATAGTGGGTTTATATCGTTGTCACAATGCGACGTTGGACCATGGTTGACGATGTCCAACCATCTTTATTCAAGGGTATTTAATATATTAGGGTTTCTATAGCTTAGGTTTATAATATTAATTTCATGGGTTTATAATATTTGTCCCTTGGGTTTAATATTATTCCCTTGTATTCATAATCCCTTGATCGAATGTCACATTGTGACAAAAATTGTCTCCATATTAAAATCATGGACAATCATGGTCAACTATGGTCGAATGTCGCATTGTGAAATATATTGTCTTAATATGAAAATCAACCATGGTCAACCATGGTCTAACGTCGCATTGTGACAAAGATTATCTCAATATGTAAATAAACCATGATCAACCATGATCTAATGTTGCATTGTAATAAGAATTGTCTCAATATGAAAATAAACCATGGTCAACCATGTGTTTATAATATTTATCTTAGGGTTTATATACCTTGGGTTAATAATATTTGTCCCTTGGGTTTAATATTATCCCATTGGTTTCATAATCCCTTGGGATTTTAGTATTAATCCTTTGGGTTTATAATATTAATCCCTTGGGTTTATAATATCAATCATCGTCAATCATGGTCAATCATAGTGAGTCATGGTCAACCATGGTCGAATATCACATTATGACAAAAAATGTCTCTACATGAAAATCATGGATAATCATGGACAACCATGGTCAACCATGGTCAACCATGTTTTATAGAATCAAACATGGCCAATCTTCTTCAATCATGGTCAAATGTCGCATTGTGACAAAGATTGTCTCGATATGAAAACCAATCATGGTCAAACATGGTCCAATTTCGTATTATGACAAAGAATGTCTCGATTTGTAAATCAAACATGGTCTCGAATGTTGCATTATGACAAAAAATGTCTCCATACGAAAATCATAGAAAATCATGGTCAGCCACAGTTGATCATGGTCAACAATGTTTATTTTAGCATTTATAATATCAATCCCTTGGGTTTATAATATCAATCATGGTTAATCATGGTCAATCATAGCCAGCCATGGTTAACCATGGTTGAATGTCACATTGTGACAAAAATTGTCTCCATATGAAAATCATGGACAATCATGACAATCATGGTCACCCATGGTCGAACATCACATTGCGAAAAATATTGTCTCGATATGAAAATTGACCATGGTCAACTGTTAGGCCCCTATAATACTAGTGATTCCCCCATTACTATTGTCATTGTATCCTTTATTCTTATTACTGTGCCCCTAGTGTCCCCATATTATTATTAGTATGCCCCATAGAAACCCACTATTGTTATTTTTGTAACCTTATGTTATTACTGTTATGTTGGCTTAATTATATTGTGACCCCTTAGACTCCTATATATAGAAGGGAGGTTTAGTCATTTGTGTCATCCAAGAATTGTTCATTTGTGTAATGTAAAGGAGGTTGCCCCCTTGAAGAGGCTTATGTATAAGGTGTTCATCTATCTTTTCCTTCTTTTAGTGAACTAGTTTCATAACATTTGGTATCAGAGCTTTGGATTCTAGGGTTTCGCTGCTCCAAACAGGTCATCGTGGCATTTTTGCTATAACTTTTTTTCTGTGACGTTTAAGAAGCCAAACAAAAAACCCATTTGATCCAAAATTGTTCTAAACTTTGGGTCCAAATTTCAGAGCTTGTCTTGCTACATTTTCAGAGATATGATCTGAGGAAGTTAGAATTTTTGCAGACTCCCAAATTACATTTCAAACAGGTGACCTAGGGAAAATCGTCATAATTTTTTTTTCCAGCATCAGATTAAAATTTCGTAAGAAGTTTCAGAAATAGGATGGACTTTAGTTTTCTTTGTATTAGTTTCAGGTACTAAGGTTGAAACAGTGACACGGAGCACGTCATACAAGTTCGCTCTACTGAACTAGTCTATAATCAAGTCACCGTGGGAGATTTGGCCTAACTCTTCCTTGGAGAATCCAATCTTGATCATACTTGTGGGGTTAGAAAGAGAACTCAAAGTGCTACCGCAGGACTAGATTTCAGATATTTGAGATCCACAGTTACAGAGATAAAACAGATTCAATATCGAGCTCTTATAAAGTGAAAAAAAAGGTGTGTAGTTTTGTTTTTTTTTTTAATTTTGCATAAGATTGGTTTGAAAAATTAGTTTGAAGGAATTCAAAGGGAATAGTGAAGAATTATTAGCATTAATTAATGCCCCGAAGAAAGAAAATGGAAACACCTAGTAAGCAACCTGAAGGCTGTAGCATGACTCGTGAAGAAGAGGAAGAAATGCAAAATTATATATTAAAATTACAAGACCAAGTACAACAAATTTCACTCTCACTAAAGGTAAAAGTAGCTAAGATGAATGGCATGGACGCTAAGATGGAAGCTAAGATGAATGGCATGGATGCTAAGATGAATGGCATGGACGATAAGATGGAAGAATTGAAGATAAATTTGAATAAGTTGCTACAAGAAATGGTCACTAATGGTGAAAGGGTAGTAAAGGAAACTCATGATGAGAACAAATGAAATGTTAATCATGATTTCATAGACTCTAATGTTGGATTGAAGACCCACCATATTCCAAAAATAGACATGAGGAATTTTGATGGCAAGGATCCCGGAACATGGATACTACAGATGGAGCAATTTTTCAATCTTCATAATGTGCAAAACACACAAAAGGTACGCATTGCAACTTTATATTTGGAACCAAATCAGTTTGTATGGTATCGATGGCTTTGCTCTTGTAACAAATTTTCATTTGGGCAATTTTTACGGAATAAATGATAGCACATTATGAGGATACACAAAGCAACACCTTTTTTTGCCAATTGATAAATCTCAAACAAAAGGGTCAAATGATGGAGCACATTGAGGACTTCCAAAAATTGAACATAAGGGTAAAAGATATTCCAGAGGAGCATAGGATTGAAGTGTTCATAGGGACTTTAAAGGATAATATCCAACATGAGGTTTGCCTTTGGGAACCTGATTCATTGGAGGAGGCATTCAGGTTAGAAAGAAAAATGGAAAGCAAAATTATGGCAACTAGGAAGCCTACCACACACAACTATAAATATGGAAGTGTTGTTGCCCCTAGCATTGCACAACCTATAAGGTTGACACCACAACAATTGGAAGAAAAAAGAGCAAAAGGGCTTTGTTATAGTTGTGATAGCAAATACACTAAAGGTCATAAGTGTGCTAAGAACAAATTATTCTACATAGATTGTGAAGAGGATGAAGAAAAGGAACAAGAAATGTCAAAAGAAGAGGATATACTCCAGGAACAAACCCTAGATAAAGAAGAAATGAATCCAACCATATCTTGTAATGCATTGGCTGGAATTACCACTCCTCAAACTATCAAGATAGAAGGACATATCAAGAAGAAAAAGGTAATAGTGTTGATTGATTCGGGAAGTACCCATAATTTTATTCATTGTAAGATAGCAAAGGAATTGAATTGCTTCCTATATCTGGCACAGAGTGTCAAGTGATGGTTGCAAGTGGAGGAACCATAAATTGCTCTGGAAAGTGCCATAATATCAAGCTATCCATGGGAGAATATGTATTGAATAGCCCAATTCTTTCCATTCCAATGGGTGGTGTTGATGTTGTACTGGGAGTCCAATGGTTACAATCCTTGGATACAATAGCTTTTAATTTTCAAGAACTTTTCATGAAATTTTGTGCGGAAGGAAAGGAAGTTGAATTAAGGGGTATTGCAAGGAAACCGGGAAAGATAATAAGCTCTAACAGTATGACAAAGCTTCTAAAGAAGGAACAACAAGGTGTAATTGCACAATTATGTTCTCTAGAGGTTCCCACATCGAAATCATCTATTTCTCCAGACCTCCAAAAAGTCTTGGACAATCATTCCAAGGTATTTGAGACTCCCAGAGGTCTCCCACCTATTCGTGATCATGATCTACTATTCATTTGATTCCAGGAAGTGTTCCTCCAAACATCAGGCCATACAGATATCCCTATACCCAAAAGAGCGAAATTGAACATATGGTTGCAGAAATGCTAGAGGCTGGTATAATTCAACCTAGTCAAAGTTCTTTCTCTGCTCCAGTAGTATTGGTGCACAAGAAGGATGGATCATGGTGCATGTGTTTGGATTATAGGGAGCTCGACAAACTCACTATTAAAGATAAATTTCCCATTCCTGTCATTGATGAATTATTGGATGAATTGCATGGATCAATTTACTTCACTAAGTTGGATCTTCATTCAAGATATCATCAAATCAGAATGAAGACTAAAGACATTCCAAAAACAACATTTAGAACTCATGAGGGTCATTATGAATTTTTGGTCATGCCTTTTGGCCTTACCAATGCACCTTCTACATGTCAAGGTTTGATGAATTCCATTTTCAAACCCTTCCTTAGAAAATTTGTGTTAGTATTTTTTGATGATATACTAATCTACAACAAGTCTTGGAAGGATCATGTTGAACATGTTGATAGGGTGCTCAAACTATTGGAGGAGAAACAATTATATGAAAAAATCTCCAAATGTTTCTTTGGAGTAAAAGAGGTGGAATATCTGGTTCATATTGTATCTCATAAAGGTGTTAAGGTAGACCCTAGCAAAATTAAAGCTATTAAGGAATGGATAATCCCCACATCCATAAAGCATCTGCGAGGATTTCTCAGGTTGACAGGGTATTATCGCAAGTTTGTTAAGAATTATGAGAGAATAGCAGCACCTCTAACAACATTATTGAAGAAAGATGCATTTTCATGGACTCCAGAAGCAACAAAGGCCTTCGAACATCTTAAAGAGGCAATGTTCCAAGCACTGGTCTTAGCTACGCCAGACTTCACAAAAGCCTTCAATGTGGAATGTAATGCTTTAGGAAATGGAATTGGTGCTTTTTTAATGCAAGATGAAAGACCCATTGCTTTCGAAAGTCGTCAAATCAAGGGAAAGTATTTACACAAAGCAATTTATGAGAAGGAAATGTTGGCAACACTACATGCACTTAAGAAATGGCAACCCTAGCTAATGAGAAGACACTTCAAGGTAAAAACGGATCATGATAGTCTTAAATACTTTTTAGAACAAAGATTATCCTCTGAAGAGCAACATAAATGGGTCACAAAGATGCTGGGTTATGACTTTGAAATCATCTATAAAAAAGGGAAGAAAAATCTTGTGGCATATGCACTCTCAAGAAAGGATGAGGATGTGGAAGCATTATTGTGCACCATTTCTATTATCCAACCAGATTGGATAAATGAAGCAAGGGAGGAATGGAAGAATGATGAAGAAGTGTTGGCACTCATTCAAAAGTTACAACAAGATCCCAGTACATCTGATACATTTAGCTGGAAAAATGATTCGTTATGGTACAAAGATCGCTTATACCTATGTAAGAATTCCCAACTCAAACAAAATATTCTTATGGAATTGCACACTTCTCCCTTAGGAGGGCACTCAGGAGTTTTAAGAACTTACCATAGGGTTAAGAAGGAATTTTTTTGGGATGGCCTTAGATCAGGTATTCAAAAGTTTATGGCAGAATGTTTGTTTTGCCAACAAAATAAAGTTGAAACAATTAAGACCCCAGGTCTATTACAACCTTTATCCATTCCAAGTCAATGTTGGGAGGATATTTCAATGGATTTTATCATAGGTTTACCAAGTCCGAAGAAAATAGTGTCATCATGGTGGTAGTTGATAGACTTACCAAGTATGCACACTTTTGTGTATTATCACATCCATTTAAAGCTAGTACAGTTTCTACTGCATTTATGGAAATAATTCAAAAGATACATGGAAACCCAAAGATTATTGTAAGCGACAAAGATCCCATTTTCACTGGAAATTTTTGACCAGAATTATTTTCTTGTCTCGATATTCAGTTAGCTCATAATTCATCTTATCATCCTCAATCTGATGGGCAAACTGAGATAGTAAATAAATGGTTGGAAGGATATCTTCGTTGCTTTATATCAGATAAACAAACACAATGGGTTAAATGGTTGCCTCTGGCTGAATGGTGGTATAACACTTCCTTCCATAGTACAACAAAAATGACCCCATTTATGGCACTTTATGGATATGATCCACCATCCATCACATCATATTTAAGAGAAAATTCTAAGGTTAAAGCAGTAGAACATCAAATCGAGCATCAACAACAAGTTCTCTAACTCTTAAAGGATAACCTCATGTTGGCGCAGAATAGAATGAAACAACAGGTAGATCAACATCGCAACGAAAGAAGTTTTGATGTAGGTGACTGGGTATTCCTATGACTACAACCATATAAACAAATGTACCTCAAGAAAGCTAAGAAGGATAATAAATTATCACCAAAGTATTATGGCCCATACAAGGTGTTGCAAAAGATTGGTACTATGGCATACAAATTGGAGCTTCCTGCAGCTTCTCGAGTGCACCCAGTTTTCCATGTTTCATGTTTAAAGAAGGTTATAGACGACAAGCTCCTAGTTCAAACAATATTGCCAGAACTTGACGACGAAGGAAAAATTATATTGGAACCAGAAGCAGTCACAGAAACAAGAACTCAACAGCTACGAAATCGATCAATTTCGGAGTATCTCATCAAGTGGAAGAATTTGTCCGCTGAAGATTCGACATGGGAGGATGAGAATTTTATACAGAAGCATCCAAAACTACTCGAGCATTGAGGACAACACTTTTTGGAAGGAGAGGGGCATGTTAGGCCCCTATAATACTAGTGATTCCTCCATTACTATTGTAATTGTATCCTTTATTCTTATTATTGTGCCTCTAGTGTCCCCATATTGTTATTAGTATGCCCCATAGAAACCCACTATTGTTATTTTTGTGCCCTTATGTTATTACTGTTATGTCGGCTTGATTATATTGTGACCCCTTAGACTCCTATATATAGAAGGGAGGTTTAGTCATTTGTATCGTCCAAAAATTGTTCATTTGTGTAATGTAAAGGAGGTTGCCCCCTCGAAGAGGCTTATTTCTAAGGCGTTCATCTATCTTTTCTATCTTTTTGTGAGTTGCTTTCATAACATCAACCATGGAAAACCATGGTCAACCATGGACAACCATGGTCAACCATGGAAAACCATGGTCAACCATGAAAATCCATGGTCAAATATGGTCAACTAAGGTCTATTGTGGAATTGTGACAAAGATTGTATCGATATGAAAACCAGCCATGGTTAATCATGGTCAAACGTCACATTGTGACCAAGATTGTCTCGATATGTAAATCAACCATGGTCAACCATAGTCTAACGTCACATTGTGATAATAATTGTCTCAATATGAAAATCAACCATGGTTAACTATGTTTTTATCATGTTTATCTTAGGGTTTATAATATTTGTCCCTTGGGTTTAATATTATCCCCTTGGGTTCATAATCCCTTGGGGTTTTAATATTAATCCCTTAGGTTTATTATTCCATTGGGTTTATAATATTAATTCCTTGGGTTTATTATTCCTTTTTGCTTATAATATCAATCTTCATCAATTATGGTCAATCATACGGAGTCATGGTCAACCATGGTCAAATATCGCGTTATGACAAAAGTTATGTCCATATGAAAATAAAGGACAATCATGGAAAATCATGGACAATCATAGACAATCATGGTCAACCATGGCCAGCCATGGTTGATCATGGTAAACCATGTTTTATAGAATGAAACATGGCCAACCATGGTCAATGTTGGTAAACCATGATCGAATGTCACATTGTGACAAAGATTGTCTCAATATGAAAATCAATCATAGTCAACCATGGTCTAATGTCACATTATGACAAAGATTGTCTTGATATGTAAATCAATTATGGTCTCGAATGTCAAATTGTGACAAAAATTGTATCGATATGAAAATGTACCAAGGTTTCCATCGTCAAATGCCGTATTGTCACAAATATTGTCTTGATATGAAAAACAACCATTGTCAACCATGTTCTACCATCACATTGTGATAAAGATTGTCTTGATGTGTAAATCAACCATGGTCTAACATCACATTGTGATGAGAATTGTCTCAATAAAAAATTCAACCATGGTCAATCATATGTTTATAATATTTTTATTAGGGTTTATATGCCTTGGGTTTTTAATATTTGTCCCTTGGATTTAATATTATTCCCTTTGGTTCATAATCCCTTTGGGTTTTAGTATTAATCCCTTAGGTCTATTATTCCCTTGGGTCTATAATATCGATCCCTTGGGTTATAATGTCAATCATGGTTAATCATGGTCAATCATAGCCAACCATGATCAACCATGGACAGATGTCACATTGTGACAAAAATTGTCTCCATATGAAAATCATGGACAATCATGGTCAACCATGGTCAAACATCGCATTGTGACAAAGATTGCCTCGATATGAAAATCAACCATCATCAACCATGGTCAACCATGGTCTAATGATGCATTGTGACAAAGATTGTCTTGATATGTAAATCAATCATGGGCCAATGATCCGGATTTAAATAAGAACGAAACAAATTACAGAGATAACCATAAATACAGAGATGTAGTGGAAATAATACTTCATTTCATTAATGTAAAATACTAAAATATGCTGACAAACAGAAATGGAAATAAACCAGCTAGGGCGATGGTACCTTATCTCTGAGAAGAGATGTGGCGGCTACATGCCTCTGAACTGTGTTACAATGAGGCTTGAAGGCCTATTTATTGTTGATAAACAATGGAGATCCCTTCACATCGTAAAACCTAACCCTAGAAGATGAAACGCCAAATTGTGGGCCCTATTTTGGGTAAGTTGGTACATCAACTTCCCAGGGCTGTAACTTTGGCACCAAATCTTTGTTTGACACGTACAAGAGCTCGTTAGAAAGATCTATCCGAGAACTACAACTTTGGGAAGAGCAACATCAATTCATGGACCCATATTGTTCCCAGATTTCCCAAAAAACATCGTTTAGGGCCTCAAAACAGCTCCGGAAGTTTAGGACCCGAAAAACTGCTAAAAATAGTAAATTGTGCTATAATTACGGAAACTGAAAAACTGAAAAAGACAGTTGTGGGGGTCCAAGTGGGATAGGTGGGTGGCCACCAACATCCACCTAGATCAGCCAATGTCAATTTGTGATAATGATTTTCTCAATATGAAAATGAACCATGTTCAAGCATGTTTATTTTAGTGTTTATGATATTTATCTTAGGGTTTATATACCTTGGGTTTATAGTATTTATCCCTTGGGTTTAATATTATTCCCTTGGGTTCATAATCCCTTAGGGTTTTATTATTAATCCCTTGGGTTTATTATTCACTTGGGTTTATAATATCAATCATGGTCAACTATGGTCAACCATGGTCCAATGTTTCACTGTGACAAATATTGTCTTAATATGAGATAAACCATGGTCAAGCATGGTCCATTGTCACATTGTGACAAATATTCTCTTGATTTGAAATCCGTCATGGTCAACCATGGTCCAAGGGTTTATAATATTTTTATTATAAACCCAACGTATTGATATTATAAACCCAAGGGAATACTATTAACCCAAGGGATAATAAACCCAATGCATAAAAATTATAATGTAACACCCTCCCCACACATCTACCTAAGTAACCATGCTAACCGGGGTAAACAAGAGACGATAGGCTACTATGATTAGTTTCGACCTCCTATGTGACCTTAAGGGAGTGGAATCGAAGGAAACCTCACACAAAGTCATCCAATGTCAGCTTGAGAATCCTCAAGAGACATGTCATCCACTCAGACATCCTGTCCCTGGGTCCCATTGATGTTATGGATATCTTAGACTAGAGTCGCTCTCATTCTATGGGCAAGGGAGCGACTAGGTGTTGACCTAGGTTGTCATTGAGTCAATATGGCAATATTCTAGATACTAGATGATCTATGAAGGGGAGGCAGAGCAGATCCATGAAGAGACAGGAGCAAGGCCATCAGGATAGCCAAGCCATAAGCAAGAGTCTGTTAATGGAGGAGTTAACAAAGGAGGCATATCAAAGCTATTGCTTATGCTTAAGAGTATTGCAGAATATCAGAGCAAGAGAGGCATATCAGAAAAGATAGAAGCCATCAAGGTATGAAGGTACTAGAGGAGGTCATTGAAAGACATTGCAAAGCCAAAGGAAGACATTGGAGCAAGAGGAGCCACATTGGAGGAGCATCGCATGTAATACATGGCCAAGAAGAACCGAGAGGAAGAAGCCATCAAAAGAGGAGTTAACATATCAGAGGAGCAAAACAGAGCTATCAGAGCTACAGGAGGAGCCATATATATATATATATATATATGCCAAAGAGCCAAAGAAGAGCGGAATACATATATATGTGGAAGAGTTAAAGGGGTGGAGTTTACATGTATATGCAATATACACTATCGGAGGCGGAGTTTACATGTATATGCAATATACACTATCGGAGGTAGAGTTTACATGTATATCGATATACACTATCGGAGGCATAAAATATATATTTATCGGAGTATAGAGGTGGCAAATATATATATATATATATATATATATATATATATATATATATATATATCAGCGATATTGTAATCAGCGGGTTCTACAATGAGCCACTACCCGAAACCCCCGACAACGATATATATGTGCGGACCCGACGACATATATGTCCAGGTGTATAAACAGGTGAAGTCTGCTAAGTGCTTCAAAGCGGGTTCTAAGTGTATTTCATATGTATCGTTATATTTGGGCTCTAAGCCTTGCTGCATTAAAACATGTGAAATGCGATATATATATATATATAACATTGTGATATGTTTCGGACCTGCTGCAACATTATGAAAGGTTTTATTGTTATATCACATCTGTCCTATCGATACTCACATATCGCAATACACAAAGGGGTGTCACTCTTGCAAGCGCCGATTGTGATGTATGTTGCGGACCCGATGCAACATTGCAGTTTGATTTAATATCATATCACATCTGCAGGTGAACCGGCCATCGACCATTCGAAAGCCGCAATTGTCGATTGCGATAACGTTATGGAGGAATGAACCCAATGCAGTTATAGATGCGGGTATAATGTTTTTGAAGTCCTCCCTTTAGCGTTTCAGTCGGGTTTTCTCGTATATTCCTATGTATTTCAAAAAATGTATTGCCTAGGGTTTTTGAAGGCAAAAATGCATAAATAACAGTTCCGATAGTTCAGTAGGCTTGAACGATGCCGATTGCTATTGCGATGGTGACATGGCATGTAGGGCCTCCTTGTTGGTACTATCTCTCAAATGAAATCTCTTCGTAAACAATAAAGTCTTGTGTATGCTATTATTATTAAAAAGGAGCACTGTTATAGTTTTAATATGCAACATGTTTTTCTCTGTGTATTTTGGTCCTCTCTTATGAATTTACGTGTCCCTGGAGTGTTGGTGAACTCGAAAAGACAGAGGAAGATGAACGCAGGAAGCTGAAGGACAAGCCAGCGCAGAGGAAGCCAAAGTGACATGAAGAGCCGGGAAGCCGAAGAACAAGCCAGCACAGAGGAAGCTGAAGCGAGCGTCGAGGAAGCCGAAGAGCCAGTGGAAAGTGGAAACGAACGGTCAGAGGCATCAGGAAGATACAAAAATAGAGAACAAGGAAAGTGAAGTTGTTGTTGAATAAGCTGGAGGAAACAGAGGCAGCTATAGGGCCTAGTAGAACAGAAAAGGGCCAAAGGACCAACAGGACAGGAGGCATTCGAAGGGGAGAAGTAGCCAGTAGAGAAGCAGTCATGCTGAAGCATCTACTATGACAGTAAGAACAGATGCTTGAACAGAAAGTTGTTTCTTATGCAGAGCTTAGTGTAGCTAATAGTAGACTCACTAAAGCTGTGTGGAGACATTATCAGAGGTCATGAAGGCTATTGGAGACTCTGTGTGGACAGTATGAAGAGTTGTAAAGACTCCTTCATAAGAAGACTGGTTTTCATTGATGTTGTAGCATGAAGACTATAGTGAAGCTGTAAATAGACAGAACTCAGTAAAGAATAGTTTTGAGAGTATAACATTACTATCAAACATGCTTTGACAAGATTGGGTCAGAACCTTTGGGGTTGGTACCTCAGAAGTAAGAAGGATTGGAGTCCTTGGGGTTGATGCCTCATAAGTAAGAAGGATTGGAGTCCTTGGGATTGGTGCCTCAGAAGTAGGAAGGATTGGTGTCCTTGGGACTGGTGTCTCAGGAACTGGAAGGATTAAAGTCCTTGGGAGTTGGTGCTCCTAAGTCCAATATTGTTGGCTTGGAGAAACAGAGTTGGAGATCTGGAGGTTGGAGCCTCAAAAAAGTCTAAGTTGGTGGTTGGAAACTGATTGCAACCATTTATATATTGTATCTATTTTATTGCAAAGATTATATTAATAAAAGCATTGATACTTGTTGTTCATCTTATGTTCTGAATATAAAAGTTTTTAACTGGTGAAATAATAGTTGAAAAAGAAATACTGATTCACCCCCCCCTCAGTATTTCCAACAATTGGTATCAGAGCTAGTACCTTCATTCAAAGCGTAACAACTTGATGGTTGATCTTTAGAACACAAATGGCGAAGTCAAGGGAGAAAGTCTCCAATCCTCCTAAGGATGTGTCTCCCTCTACTACTAAAATAGAAGACAATCAATTTGAGGAGGCTCCATGGTTCAATGGGAACTTTAATATATGGGAAGCAAGAATGAGGAATTTCTTATAGACTCAAGGCATTGAAATCAAGAAATCAGTGATTGTTGATAGTAGGATGGATGAAGAATCCAAGGAGTACAATGCAAAAGTAATGAAGGCAATCTTGAATGGGCTACCTGATTCTGTAAAGAACAATCTAGGAAAAGATTAATCAGCAAAGAGCATATGGGGCAAACTTCATGACCTTCACTCAAAAGGAGCATTGACCATGACCATCAGTCAAAAAGATGATGGAAATCAAGAAGGAAATCCAGAACCCATCATATAAGCTGAAAATGAGAATGATGACATCAAGGCTAAAGCAGACCTAGAAGATGAAGAGAATGAAAAAGATTTTGTAGAAGATGTCCTCACTCAACTTATGGCTTCCATGGAAGAGATTAACAATTTGAAAAAGGAAAATGAGGAACTTAAGAAGATAGCACTAGCTGGTGACCAAGATCAAACAAGGGAGAAAGTTGACCTTGTCAAGCTTCAAGTACGAAAAGGGATGAAGAGCTTGCCAAGCTTAAGAAGGAATTTCATCAAAGCAAAAGAAAGCATCATGAAGAAGTCATATCCATGACAAATCAATTAGATAAAGAAAAGAAATGGGAAGATACCTTGTCAAGTCAACTCGAACAAAGGCACAAGAGCTTGAAAAAACTTGAAGAAGAAATTGGTTAGTACAAGGTAGAGGTCTCTCTCTCAAATCTCAACTACAAGAAGCAAGGAAACATGCACAAGGAGCTGAGAAGACAATGGAAGCATTGGAAGTCACAGAAGGACAAGTTGATGAATCAGGAAAGGAAAGAAACACCATGATATGTCAACTAAAAGCAAAGGATGAAGAAATATTCAAAATGAAGTCAGATATCATCTCCCTTAAAATAGAAGCAGATGAAGCTACTAGTATCAAGGAAGAAACTGAGAAACAACTTGCTAAGAAGAATAATGAGTGTGAAAGATTGGAAGAAAAGATTGTCTTCCTCAGAAAAAAGGTTGAAGGGATGAACAAAATCTTGAAGAGCTCTCAGGCCTTGGATGACATGCTCAGCTATCACAGATGTCCATTTGAAAAATCAGGTCTCAAGTATGCAAGTGAATCCTCAAACAAGAATGATAATGCTTCAAACAAAAGGGATGTGAAGAAGCTACAAAGAAATGGTGATGCTCCCAGTTCCAGCAAAGGCAAGAAGAAACATCAAGGCTACAACAGAGGAAATCCTGCTCCAAGAAGAGATGTAGATGATGTCAAATATGCGAGAGCAAATGGTTATCATGAAAGGATCTCAAGGCAGAAAGGCTTTAGAAGTACATTAAGGAAATCTCCATCTCCCAGGTACCAAAGTTCATTTTTTGGTTATTGTTATTCTTGTACAAACTTTGGTCACATGGAAAAAGATTGTAAAGCATATCATAAAGATAGATGTTATGGTCCCCAACCATCTCATAAAGATAGATATTATGGTCCCCAACAATCTCCAAGGAACAATTTTGCAGGAAGAAATCATGAATTCTTATTCATAAACAATGTAGAATGCTTCAAGTGTCATAACATTGGTCATATGGCACGTGATTGTAACTTAACTTGGGCTCTTACACAAGCTAGAACCATGTAAAAGAAGAAAGCTACATAAGTATGGAGAAGGAAGCAAATACAATCCGAAAGTCCCTTGAACTCTCCAGCCAACAACACATGTCATTGGCCTGAATTTTGACAATCTAAGCATTTGATGGGAAGACTCTGCCAAAAGAGATGATGCATACAGTTAGGGGGAGCCTGTGATTCTTGATCATTATTGTAGAATCTATTAGTAAAAGAATCCTTATAAAATCCTTGTTGAGCTATATTAACAATCATTCTTTGATAAAGATCATTTCTCAGGAATACTCCATTGAAGAACATGATCCTGTAACCATTCTTTGGATTGTTGTTGAAGATGATTTCCACTTAATCACTAAGTAGTATCTGGAGCAACAGAGAAGGTCATCTAATACTAGAGAAATAGGGCAAATAACTATGGTGCTGATATTATAGATGTCAAATGTCTTGACTTAGGGATTTAATGTGAGAACAGGTAAATTATGGACACAAAGAGAGGCAACCTTCAAACAAACAAATACATTTGGAATGGAGTTTGAAGTAAGAGAAACTGGCAGCATATAACAAAACTGAAGCATTGCATGAAGATGCAAATCAGCAAATGTATTTAAAAGACAGTCACAGACTGGATATCTAAATCTGCTAGAGGAAATAACTTGCAGAGATATGTACAAGAACACAAGGAAAAGATGGCTCATAGAAAGGAGAATGTTGTGCAAACAAATATAACTTATGCTAATACTAGTCACTTAGAAAATATAGCAACAGTCCTTAATATGACACCGTATCCACGTTCAACAGCTAACTGGTGGGTTTGTAACAGTGGCAGCAGTTTTTGGGCGGACTCAAGACTGTAAGTGGTATTTAGGGCTGATCACCCGATACCATTCATCGACTGACATGTGGCAGGAGAAGGAGAGAGGAAACCACCTTATTAGGTAGGTAATCCTCGTGCATATAGCTCACCCGATATCGTTGTCGAGCATTGGATCAAATATAGTTTTGATCTATGGTGCAGGATCACTGAGCAGCTTTGTTGGTCGGGTGTAATATCAACCGTCGAATGGGATGGTAGGATCTACGGTGGAGGATTGATCCAGAAAAAGGTAAGCATCAATAAATGCACCAAGGCTATGGAAAAGCGGAAAATTCAAGTTCTCGTGTGTTTGGGTATATTTCCATTATACGAGGGTTATAATAGAATTAAAGGGAAAACTGTTGGATGCGATATAGTATTAAGCTATATAGCAACAGTGAGGCACAACCTCTCACCATTTCATCCAAATGAAATGATGTTGAACCTTGGATGGCAGTGACTTAAGGAGAAGCACAAAAACACAAAGGAACTCGGATCCGAAGAAAGATAACGAGAAAGAAAATTTCAGTGGCATTCTCTTTTGATTCAGACTATGAAGGCCTCTCAATTCTGACTGTGGAGACAACAATATGGATTGAAGCATAAAAAACTAGACTTGGACACTTGGTGTATGGATATTTGCAATCTGATTGAAAGCATTGAAGTAGAGCATCTTTAAGCATTGTTGAAGCCATGATAAAGTAGTTCTGAGACATGAAGAGGGAATAATGTGCTAATTGATGATAAAGCATCAATCCTTCTATCTTGAGTAAAAAGAAGAGCACTATGACAGGGGGAGTCACAGACCCATGAAGATCTACGATTCATGAAGAAAAGATGCAGTTTGATAGGGGGAGTCCCAGAGCTCTCCTTTGCAATTGATGTCAAAGGGGGAAAGAAATAGAATATTGCCATCAATAGCAAAGGGGGAGATTGTTGACCTAGGTTGTCATTGATGTCAATATGGCAATATTATAGATACTAGATGATCTATGAAGGGGAAGTAGAGTAGATCCATGAAGAGACAGGAGCAAGGCCATTAGGATAGCCAAGCCATAAGCAAGAGTATGTTAACGGAGGAGTTAACAAAGGAGGCATATCAAAGCTATTGCTTATGCTTAAGAGTATTGGAGAATATCAGAGCAAGAGAGTGTTGTGGCCACCAACAACCCCCCTCCTTATTTAGTATTAGCAATAACACTATATAAGTGGGGACCCTTAGTCAAAAAAATTTAAAAAATTAATTAGTGCTTATATGTCACTCCTTAAGAAATATCGCATCGCGCCAAGAATGATAGGGCATTTTCTTATGAGTCAAAATGATAAAATGTGAGATTGTGAAGCAAACTCCATTGCATCGCATGCATTAATAAACACTCACATTGGAAAACCTTAAAATCGCCGATATGCGATATCGCATATCGCAAAATCGCATAAATTACACATAACAATTAAATGATTAAGCGATCTGCGATCCTGCGATCTTTGCGATATTGCGATCAAACAACCTTGCGATAGAATAGCACGATGAAATTGCGGTAATGCGATTGTTGGGTCCCTATAATACTAGTGATTACCCCATTAATATTGTACTTATACCCCTTATTTATATTGTTGTGCCCCTATTACCCCTATATTGTTATTTCTGTGCCCCATAGAATCCCTCTATTGTTATTTTTGTGGCTTTATATTATTATTGTTAGGTCGGCTGGATTATATTGTGACTCCTTAGACTCCTATATATAGAAAGGAGGTTTTGTCATTTGTATCATCCAAGAATTGTTCATTTATGTAATGTAAAGGAGGTTGCCCCCTCGAAGAGGCTGAATTCTAAGGCGTTGATCTATCTTTTCTATCTTTTCTTGAGCTGGTTTCATAACATTTGGTATCAGAGCTTTGGATTCTAGGGTTTCGCTGCTCCAAACAGGTCATCGTGGCATTTTCACTATAACTTTTTTTCCATGACATTTCAGAAGTCAGAAAAAAAAACCCATTTGAGAAGAAATTGTACTGAACCTTGGGTCCAAATTTCAGAGCTTTTAGCGCGATATTTGCGGAGATATGATCTGAGGAAGTTGGTCTTTTTGCAGACTCCTGAATTACATTCAAAACAGGTGACCTAGGGAAAATCGTCATAACTTTCTCTCTGGGGATCGGATTGAAATTTCGTAAGAAGGTACAGAAAGAGGACGGACTTTGGTTTCTTGTGTGTGTGTTTCAGATTCAAAGGTTGAAACAGTGACTCGTGGCACGTCGTACAATTTCTCTCTACTGAACCAGTCTAAAAGCAAGTCACTATGGGAGATTTCACATAACTCTTCCTTGGAGAATCCAATTTGGCTCAGACTTGTGGCATTGGAAAGAGGACGCAGAAGGCTACTACAGGTAGAAATTTCAGAACTGGATGATCCAAAATTACAGAGATACATCAGATTCAATATCAGGCTTCTATAAAGGGAAAAAAGGTGTGTAGTTTTTTTTTAAATTTTTGTGTAAGCTTGGTTTAACGGAATTCAAAGGGCATAGTAAAGCATTATTATCGGTAACTGATGCCCCGAGGAAAGAAAATGCAAACACCTAGTAAGGAACCTGAAAGCTCTAGCATGACTCATGAAGAAGAGGAAGAAATGCTACATGATATATCAAAATTACAAGAACAAGTGCAACAAATGTCACGCTCACAAAAGCTAACAGAAGCTAAGATAAGTGGCGTGGAATCTAAGATAAATGGCGTGGAATCTAAGATGAAGAGCATGGAAGCTAAGATGGAGGATTCGATAGCAAATTTGAAGATAGATTTGAAGACAGACATGGAAGAATTGAAGAAGTTGCTACAAGAAAGGGTCACTAATGGTGAAAAGGTAATAAAGGAAACTCATGATGAGAACAAAAGAAATGTTAATCATGATTCCATAGACGCTAATGTTGGATCGAAGAATCACCATATTCCAAAAATCGATATGAGGAAGTTTGATGGCAAGGATCCCGCCACATGGATATTACAGATGGAGCAATTCTTCGATCTCAATAATGTGCAAAACGCACAAAGGTACGTATGGCAACTGTATATTTGGAACCAAATCAGTTTGTATGGTATCAATGGCTTTGCTCTCGTAAACAATTTATCACTTGGGCAATTTTTACGGAAGAATTGATAGCACATTATGAAGATACAAAAAGCAACACTTTTTTTAGCCAATTGATAAGTCTCAAACAAAAGGGTTCAGTAATGGAGCACATTGAGGAGTTCCAAAAATTGAACATAAGGGTAAAAGATATTCCAGAGGAGCATAGGATTGATGTGTTCATAGGGTCTTTAAAGGATAATATCCAACATGATGTTCGCCTTTGGGAACCTGATTCATTAGAGAAGGCATTCAGGTTAGCAAGAAAAATGGAAAGCAAAATTATGGCAACCAGGAAGCATACCACTCACAACTATAAAGACAGAAGTGTTGTTGCCCCTAGTTTTCCACAACCTATAAGGTTGACACCACAAAATTGGAAGAAAAAAGAGCAAAAGGGCTTTGTTACAGTTGTGATAGCAAATACACTAAAGGTCATAAGTGTGCTGAGAAGAAATTATTCTACATAGATTGTGAAGAGGAAGAAGAAAAGGAGCAAGAAAGGTCAAAAGAAGAAGATATACTCCAGGAACAAAGCCTAGATGAAGAAAAAATAAATCCGACCATATCTTGTAATGCATTGGCGGGAATTACCACTCCTCAAACCATCAAGATAGAAGGACAAATCAAGAAGAAAAAGGTAATAGTGTTGATTGATTCAGGAAGCACCCACAATTTTATTCATTGTAGGGTAGCAAAAGAATTGAATTGCTTCCTATATCCAGCACCAGAGTGTCAAGTGATGATTGCAAATGGAGGAACAATAAATTGCTCTGGAAAGTGCCATAATATCAAGCTATCCATGGGAGAATATGTATTGACTAGCCCAATGCTTTCCATTCCAATGGGAGGTGCTGATGTTGTACTAGGAGTCCAATGGCTACAATCCTTGGGTACAATAGCTTTTAATTTTCAAGAACTTTTCATCAAATTTTCTACGGAAGGAAAGGAAGTTGAATTAAGGGGTATTGCAGGGAAACCAGGAAAGATAATCAGCTCTAATGGCATGACTAAGCTTCTTAAAAAGGAGCAAAGAGGTGTAATTGCACAATTATGTTCGCTAGATGTTTCACATTGGAATCATCTATTTCTCCAGATCTCCAAAATGTCCTGGACAATCATTCCAAGGTATTTGAGACTCCCAAAGGTCTCCCACCTATGCGTGATCATGATCATGCTATTCATCTGATTCCAGGAAGTGTTCCTCCAAACATCAGGCCGTACAGATATCCCTATGCCCAAAAAAGTGAAATTGAACGTATGGTTGCAGAAATGCTAGAGGCTGGTATAATTCAACCAAGTCAAAGTTCTTTCTCAGCTCCAGTAGTATTGGTGCACAAGAAGGATGGATCATGGCGCATGTGTCCGGATTATAGGGAGCTCAACAAGCTCACTATTAAAGATAAGTTCCCCATTCCTGTTATTGATGAATTATTGGATGAATTGCATGGATCAATTTACTTCACCAAGTTGGATCTTCGTTCGAGATATCATCAAATCAGAATGAAGATTGAAGACATTCCGAAAACGGCATTTAGAACTCATGAGGGTCATTATGAATTTTTGGTCATGCCTTTTGGCCTTACCAATGCACCTTCAACATTTCAAGGTTTGATGAATTCAATTTTCAAACCATTCCTTAGAAAATTTGTGTTAGTATTTTTTGATGATATACTAATCTACAGCAAGTCTTGGAAGGATCATGTTGAACATGTTGACAGGGTGCTACAACTATTGGAGGAGAAACAATTATATGCAAAAAGATCCAAATGTTTCTTTGGAGTCCAGGAGGTGGAATATTTGGGTCATATTGTATCTCATGAAGGAGTTAAGGTAGACCCTAGCAAAATTAAAGCCATTAAGGAATGGAAAATCCCCACATCCATAAAGCATCTGCGAGGATTTCTTGGGTTGACAGGGTATTATCGCAAGTTTGTTAAGAATTATGGGAGAATAGCAGCACCTCTAACAACATTATTGAAGAAAGATTCATTTTCATGGACTCCGGAAGCAACAAAGGCCTTTGAACATCTTAAAGAGGCAATGTGCCAAGCACCGGTCTTAGCTACACCGAACTTCACAAAAACCTTTATTGTGGAATGTGATGCTTCAGGAAATGGAATTGGTGCTGTTCTAATGCAAGATGAAAGACCCATTGCTTTTGAAAGTCGTCCAATCAAGGGAAAGTTTTTAAGCAAAGCTATTTATGAGAAAGAAATGTTGGCAATACTCCATGCACTTAAGAAATGGCGACCCTACCTAATGGGAAGACACTTCAAGGTAAAAATAGATCATGATAGCCTTAAATACTTTTTAGAACAAAGATTATCCTCTGAAGAGCAACAAAAGTGGGTCACAAAGATGTTGGGTTATGACTTTGAAATCATCTACAAAAAAGGGAAGCAAAATGTGGTGGCAGATGCACTCTCAAGAAAGGATGAGGATGTGGAAGCATTGTTGTGTGCCATTTCTATTATCCAACCAGATTGGATAAACGAAGCAAGGGAGGAATGGAAGAACGACGAAGAAGTGTGGGCACTTATTCGAAAGCTACAACAAGATTCCAATACTTCTGATACATTTAGCTGGCAAAATGATTCGTTATGGTACAAAGATCGCTTATACCTCTGTAAGAATTCCCAGCTAAAACAAAAGATTCTTATGGAATTGCACACTTCTCCCTTAGGAGGGCACTCAGGATTTTTAAAAACTTACCATAGGGTTAAGAAGGAATTTTTTTGGGATGGCCTTAAATCAGATATTCAAAAGTTTGTGGCGGAATGTTTGGTTTTCCAGCAAAATAAATTTGAAACAATTAAGACACCGGGTCTATTACAACCTTTATCCATTCCAAGCCAACGTTGGGAAGAGGTTTCAATGGATTTTATCACAGGTTTACCCAAGTCTGAGGGAAAGAGTGTCATCATGGTGGTAGTTGACAGACTTACCAAGTATGCACACTTTTGTGCATTATCACATCCATTTAAAGCCAGTACAGTTTCTACTACATTTATGGAAACAGTTCAAAAGCTACATGGAAACCCAAAGATTATTGTAAGTGAAAGAGATCCCATTTTCACTGGAAATTTTTGGACAGAATTATTTTCTTGTCTTGGTACTCAGTTAGCTCATAGCTCATCTTATCATCCTCAATCTGATGGGAAAACTGAGATAGTAAACAAATGTTTGGAAGGATATCTTCGTTGCTTTGCATCTGATAAACAGACACAATGGGTCAAATGGTTGCCTCTGGCTGAATGGTGGTATAACACTTCCTTCCATACAGTAACAAAAATGACCCCATTTATGGCACTTTATGGGTATCAACCACCATCCATCACATCATATTTAAGAGAAAATTCTAAGGTTCAGGCAGTGGAACATCACATCGAACATCAACAACAAGTCCTCCAACTTTTAAAGGATAACCTCGTGTTGGCACAAAATAGAATGAAACAACAGGCAGATCAACATTGCAGTGAAAGAAGTTTTGATGTAGGTGATTGGGTATTCTTACGGCTACAACCATATAAGCAAATGTCCCTAAAGCAAGCTAAGAAGGATAATAAATTATCACCAAAGTATTATGGTCCGTACAAGGTGTTGCAAAAGATTGGTACTATGGCATACAAATTGGAGCTTCCTGCAGCTTCTCGATTGCACCCAGTTTTCCATGTTTCATGTTTAAAGAAGGTTATAGGTGACAAGCTCCCAATTCAAACAATATTGCCAGAACTTGATGAGGAAGGAAAAATTATATTGGAACCGGAAGCAGTCACAGAAACAAGAACTCGACAGCTACGAAATCGATCAATTTCAGAGTATCTTATCAAGTGGAAGAACTTATCCGCTGAAGATTCCACATGGGAGGATGAGAATTTTATTGAGAAGTATCCAGAACTACTCAAGCGTTGAGGACAACACTTTTTTGAAGGAGAGGGGCATGTTGGGTCCCTATAATACTAGTGATTACCCCATTACTATTGTAGTTATACCCCTTATTTATATTGGTGTGCCCCTATTACCCCTATATTGTTATTTCTGTGCCCCATAGAATCCCTCTATTGTTATTTTTGTGGCTTTATATTATTATTGTTAGGTCGGTTGGATTATATTGTGACTCCTATATATAGAAAGGAGGTTTTGTCATTTGTATCATCCAAGAATTGTTCATTTATGTAATGTAAAGGAGGTTGCCCCCTCGAAGAGGCTGAATTCTAAGGTGTTGATCTATCTTTTCTATCTTTTCTTGAGCTGGTTTCATAACAGCGATACTGCGATGCAAATCGCAGAAGCATTCCATCGCAGACTTTCTTGGCTCAATATTCAAGAAAATGTTTTTTTTCATAAACCAAGAACTGGTTATGTGCTTTAATGATAATTGATGAATTACACGCGAGTTGTTAATAAAATATGGTTTTGTGTTTTTCGAAGAGCCAGTTCACGTCAGATGGCATGTTTTTGCATATCCGTGGCATTTAAAGCTTTCCTGTCATTATTTATTATCATTACTCTCTCCTCACTTGTGAACTGCAGGAACGAAGAACAAAAGTTACACAAAGCAATGTGCAGGAAGCTATGGGGAAAAAGGGTAAGGCTCCAATGTTCAAAGATAGAGAAAAGGCGCCCTTATAAACAGATACCGCATGCAACAGAGCCGCAGATTCACAAAATGCTGCTGAGCCATCCATTACAGATCTTTCATATACAGCCATGGTTAAATGGGTACTGAGCGATGCTGATATCAGAGACAGACAGTTTAATGCTCAGGGTCAAAAGCTCACGAGGTCATTATTTTTACAAATTTTGAGCTTTATACCTGATAAAGAGAAAGAGGCACAAAAGGAAAAAAACGCACCAGAGAAGCCCGGCAAAGAACAGAGGCATTTTCCGATGCGCGATTAGCGGCTAATCGCGCATCGCTGAGAAAATTGCTCGAGAAATAAAGCCTCTAACTGCTCAGTCACCTGTAAGCCCGAAAATTGCAAGAAATCAATGATAAAAAAACAAACTGGAAACAGAAAGCTAAAGAAAAGGCAGAAGCAATCCAAAGGGTTAACCAAGTTGAACTGGGATTATTACTGGGCATACACGGTAAAGCCACATAGTCAGTGGATGACTCTCAAGTATATCATCGATTTTGCTGAGAAGATGGTGCCAGCTCTTACCAATTCTATTTGCTTAGCTCAACCAAAAGCGGAAGATAGTCAATTGACTCTACTCAAGCAAATACTGAATGCTTACAACGTTAAGGAGCAAATGCAGAAATAGTTAGATATTAGATTTAATTTTTAGAAATAGTTTTGCTTTATTTTTTCTTAGAAAAAGGGCGGTCATTTAAACCGCATCCTGAATCTTTGTAAATAAGTTATTTAGTTAGTAGTATTTAAACCCTTCTCATGCATTTAGAGAAGGGTCCAGAAATTTATCAAAAACTTGTCCTCATAACATGCACTTTTGCACCCTCCGAGGAGGTTTTGATGAATGAATGGAACAAGATTTGTTGATGTTTGCATTTGATATCTGCTACTGATGTTGCACTTCTGTACTCTTAGTGGATGCTAGAGCAAGGAGAGATAAATTATTGTCGCTTGAAGCTCATGAGTAGGACTAGTTATAAATGGTACTTTTATCTCTTAACCATTTCTGCTTATGTGTTAAAGTGATATACAATTTTTATTTGTTTATGTATTAATGTATGAATTCCTGAGTTATCATTTGGCACTTTTGTACGGTGATAGCTATTTATTTATGCTTAATGTATGAATAGCTCATTATGCGATATGTTTTTCACAACTGTTTCGTCTAACTTTTTATGCGAAGTGGTTCATCCTTATTGATTTCTTTTCTCATAATAGCTGAATGATCTTTATTACCAGTTGTTATTTGAAATCTTTTTAGATTGCATAATAGAAGAATTACATCCCGGGTTAGTATAGACTTAGATGTTGCTGCTTATTAGATTACAATAGCATAGCATTAGATTAAAGTTAGAATTAGAATATCTTAATTAGGAACTGTTAGATCAGGAACATCAAATTCTACACACACACACTCATAGATTGGGAAACTGGTCCCATATCCCTAGTTGGACCCGCTATACCAAACGGATAAGGAGCTGCCAACCAAGGTCCGGACCGGGCGGGTATCCCCCTTGTTGTAGACCCGATTTTTGGGGCTTCAACATATTTGGCACTAGAAGGAGGGCCTGAACTATGAATGGCAAGTAAATCTAAATCTGAATACCATTCTGAGAGTAAATCGCCCTCACCATCTCCCCCGACTTCTCCATTACACTTAAATCTAGAGTTAGAAGTCGCTGGAGTATCAACTGCTGCTACAAACCCTGACATTTCAGAACAATCTACCATTGAACCTCCTGAAGTCGAATCTTTGATTCAAAAACTTCAGTGATTTTCTATTTCTCCTCAAAGATCTGATAAATCTCAAGGCAGTGTGACTTCGCAATATAACCCTGCTCATCCCCTGACCAGATTAAAGAGTGAAAATTTTGGTGTTCAACCAACCGAATTACCTCTTCCCACAAGGAAAAGAGCAAGGAAATCACCTAAGGAGTCCGATAGCGAGACTCTTTCATCATCATCATCCATCTCAACTTCTTCACTGCGAAGTCAACCATCCACTCCGCCACTTCAGATCATTGTCCATCCATCCACTGGAACCCCCACAACTCCTCCTCAATCATCTGCAATCGTAGTATCCTCATCTTCCCAACCGCAGGGATCATCTTCTGCACTTTCCTCTGTTAGTAGTTCAGCAATGGCCCAATCTCCATGGAATAACCCTGGGGCAGTCTTAATGCCTGCACCCTTGAGTCAAATACCGGCCCATCCTGAGAAATGGCTGCCTAAGTTTAATCCCGAGGCAGGCATGCTAGCAGAAGAGCATATAAACAACTTTATGCTATCCATTAATCTCAATGGGGTTACTAATGAAGATGTTGTTGTTCGACTTTTTCCTTATACTCTGCAAGGAACAGCTGGATCATGGTATTTCTCATTACCCTCTGGATCTATCACTAGTTGGGACATCTTCCAAGAGCAATTCCTGACCAAGTTTGGTGATGACAGGTCTACGACAATGCTAATCAACGACCTATCTAACCTTAGGGCCGAGTCAAGAGAGCCTATCAAAGATTTCAATTTACGTTTCAATAAAATCCTAAACAAAATTCCTACGGCTTCCCAGCATAGTGAAGAAGTACGAAGTGAATGGTATATCACTGCTCTACCATCAAACATAGCAATCTTCGTGGACAGGGCTAATAAAACAACTTTAGCCGAAAACATGAAAGAAGCAATAGCAGTAGAGAAACTTATAATAGCCCTGGAAAAGAAATTTGCGATAGAGGAACGGAAATCCAAGAAAGTCACCTTCAAGGAAGACTCCAAGAAGAAACAAACAAAAGATCCATTCGATTTTGAAGGATTGCAGAAAGTTCTGAAGACCATGTCCAATGAAATGGTCGACATAAAGAAGCAAGTAGCAGAAACTTCTTCAAAAAAGCCCTACAGAGCTTCTAAAAGAGTCCCTTCAACAGATTCAAAGCCACCCAATGCTATTTCAAATGCTGAATTCAAAGAAGAGGAAGAGGAAATTGCCACTGAAGGGAAAACTGATGAAGAAGAAGTTGTAGAATTACAAGGAATGTGGGATTTCATCTTCCCACAAGAATAAGATCAAGAAGTATTCCCAGTTAGCACACGAAGTAAAAATCAGCTTGATCCTCCCCAAACTATCCCTAAGCCAAAGAGCGCAAGCTTTGCAATAAAGGATAAAGTCGCAACAAAGAAAACGACATCTAAAGCGACTCAAACCAGCCCAGTCCAAACAGATGCATCAACTCCATCTAAAACACTGATCGTGTCGGATGAAATGGAGTACAATATTATAGAAGATATGAAAAATACTAGGGCCAACATCACTCTTTACGAATTGAGCAAGTTAAAGCATCAACAGAAGATAATGTTGAAAGAATTACATGTTGTGCCAGTTGCACCTTTGCCTGCCGCTGTACTTTCTCAAGCTTCTCATAACATGGGAAGACCTCCAACTAATGCAATCAATAAGATTGATCCAAATGACATCGCTCTAATTGGAGGAAGATCGAGATCTCATACTCCCCCGTTTCTCCTTACTTATGAAATTTTCAATAAAAATGTGCACAATTGCTTGGTGGATTCTGGTGCTTCATCGAATATTTTACCAAAGTCCATATGTGCCAAGTTAAACGTTCAACCACAGAAATCCGCTGTGCGCATAGTTCAGCTAGATCGATCTCAAGTCAAAGTGATTGGCGAACTAAATCAAGTAACCATAAGGCTGTCATCCAACCCAAAGGTATGTCAAGTTATTGACATTTTAGTTGTTGATATTCCAGAATTTTATGGCTTAATTCTTAGTAGGGATTGGTCAAAAAAACTTCATGGATACTTCGCAACTGACTGGTCGCACATGTGGCTTCCCTACAATGGTAAACCAAATCAAATAAAAGTTGAACGAGAACTACATCAGAAATACATAGTAACGGAGCTAGAGGGGGAAAATGAACCAGTAGCATATAACAGTAGCATTATTGGCAATTACTCAGTAGATTCTTTCCTTGGCAATTTTAATGCTCATACGTCACCCTATTTAGAACACTCTGTTTTGTCCCAATTCGAAAATTTTTCTCGAATTGATAGTTCAAAATGTATCAATTTTTTAGATAGTCTTGTAAATAAATCTTTGTTTTGGAAATTATTTTTGATGGTTCTAAATCTAACGAAGGAGTAGGAGCAGGATGCATTCTAATTAGTCCAGAAGGAGATAAAATTATGCTAACATGTAGACTCGAATTTGATTGCACCAACAATACAGCAGAATATGAGGCTTTGGTCCAAGGGTTGTACAAAGCAATCAGGTTAGACGTCAAGTACCTTCAAGTTTTCGGAGACTCTGAGATTGTGGTCAGATAGGTATGTAATACTATACATTGCTTATCGGGTCATTTAAAACATTATCAATCCTTAGTTCAAGATCTGACTGAGCATTTTATAGCATTTAATATTTCTTCAATTCCCAGACTCCAAAATGCAAGTGCAGACCTTTTGGCTAACGTATCTTCTAAGCTTATTCCTTTAGAATATTTTAGTCCAGATAGATTCTCAATAGAATTAATCTTTAGACCATCTATTCCTGATAACATCACAATTTGGAGAGTATTCAACGACGACCCTGATATCATAAATTTCCTCACATCTAAAGGATCCTATTCCAATCAAATAATTGACGAAGACCAACATGATCGACAATTGCAAGAAGATAGCACTAACAATGCTATACCTAAGTCGGTAGTCAAGTTAGAATATTTGTACGATTTGAAAGATCAGTTTAAAAGGTCTACCAATTCAAAACTCCAAAGTTCAACTTTGAACTACGAATTAGTAAACCAAGGAACCGATGCCAAACCACAAAACATTAATCTAGGTCTCGGCCTAGCCCCTGAAGAAAAATTAGCGTATATTCGTCTTTTGAGACAATATAAAAATGTTTTTGCTTGGAATTATGATGAACTCAAAACATACGACACTTCCATCATCCAACATACTATTCCAATGATCGATAATGAAAAATATGTCCAACAAACGCTGAGAAAGATGCATCCCAATTTAGAAAATTAGATAAAAATTGAACTCAATAAGTTATTGAAAGCCAGAATAATCTTTCCCGTCAGACATTCTAAATGGGTCTCCAATATGGTACATGTTAGAAAGAAAAACGGAGATATTAGAATTTGCATTGACTTTCGAAACCTTAACAAGGCCTGCCAAAAAGATAATTTTCCTTTACCACCTATGGAACAGATATTGCAAGCAGTGGCGGGCTCAAAATTAATGTCTTTCTTCGATGGATTTTCAGGATACAATCAAGTGTTGGTACATCCTAATGATAAATTAAAAACCACATTCAAAACTAAATGGGGCACATACGCATATCGAAAGATGCCATTTGGTTTGATTAATGCTGGTGCCACATTCCAGAGAGCCATGGACATTGCATTCAAAGGTTTAGTCAATAAATCTGTAGTAATTTATTTGGATGATATAACCGTGTATTCCAAGAAACGAAGCGACCATCTTAGAGATTTAAAACAAATCTTCCAACGGTGTTTAAGGTATGGAATTTCACTTAACCCAAAGAAATATTTTTTCGCATTAAGTGAAGGGAAACTTCTAGGATTCATAGTGTCAAAATCCGGAATTCACATCGATTCCGACAGAATCAAAGAGATTTTTGAAATATCCTTACCTCACAACAAAAAAGCCATGCAATCTTTCCTTGGTCAGATCAACTTTGTAAAGAGATTCGTTCCAGATTTTTCACGAATCGTGTCTCCTTTGCAAGCCATGATTAAAAAGAACTCAAATTTTAAATGGGGCCAAGATGAACACGAAGCATTCAACCTGATCAAACAAGCTATTATTAATGCTCCATCTTTAACAACTCTGAATTTTTCAGAGCCTTTTATTTTATATACATTTGCCTCAGATAGGTCATATGCTGCGATACTCACTCAAGCAAATCAAGAAAAAACGGAAGCCCCAATTGCTTTTTTCAGTTCAAATTTATAGGGCACTGAATTAAATTATTCAGACGTGGAGAAACAGGCTTATGCTGTTTTCAAAGCGGTCAAATACTTCAGACCTTTTTTTCTCAAAACCCATACTAAAATTATAGTACCATTTCCAGCGGTAAGGAATCTTCTAGTACAGAAGGATGTGGGTGAGAAAAGGGCCAATTGGGTTACTGCCTTACAGGAATATGACATTGAGATTAAACTAGCAAACATTGTAAGAGGCCAAGGCTTTTGCAAAATGCTGGCTGGAGCGTCGCAAATTTCTGAAATTCCATCTGCAGAGGTACAAATGTGTGAGGTAAGCCTAAACGATGCAGAGTCATTATACGCTAATATAATTTATTATCTTAAGAATGGGTATGCTCCTTCACACCTCGATCATACTAAGAAAAGAGCTCTAAGGTTGAAAGCCAAACAATATCAGCTCATAAATGATATTATTTTTAGAATAAATTATGATTCTGTTCTTCTTAGATGTCTTGAGAAATCTGAAGCTGAAAAAGTTTTGCAGGAACTCCACGATGGGCCAGCAGGCGGACACTATGTTGGAGATGCTACTGCACATAAAATCTTGCGCGCAGGGTATTATTGGCCCACGTTATTTAAAGACTCGCACAGTTACGTGAGGAAATGTCAAGTCTGCCAAACTATTGCTGGGAGACAAAAGAAGCCATCCTTGCCACTACAGCCGGTTAACATTGAGAAACCTTTCAGTCAGTGGGGATTGGAAATAATAGGTGAGATCGTTCCTCACTCTACGCAGCAGCATAGATATATCCTTACAGCAATAGATTATTTTACTAAGTGGATAGAAGCAGTTCCACTCAAGACAGCTAATGCTGAAAATATCATTGAGTTCATAGATCAATTTATAATAATCACCAGGTTTGGATTGCCTTCCGCTTTAATGTTTGATAATGCATCATACTTTTCTGGAAATGCAATGACTGAACTTGCACTTAAAAGAGGATTCAAACTTAAATATTCGGCCAATTATTACCCACAAGGCAATGGGTTAGCTGAGTCTACAAATAAAAACCTAATCAGGATTATCAAAGGAACAGTTGACCAAAATCATAAAAATTGGCATAAGGCTTTGATATATGCTTTATGGGCAGACCGAATAACGCAAAACGCTTCTATCGACACTTCTCCCTTTAATTTAGTTTATGGGAAAGAAGTGGTTCTTCCGACTCATTTGGCAATCCCCTCTTTGTCTCTAGTTCAATACATTGATGAAGTACCCACTTCCTCCTTACAGCTAAGACAAATGGAAATAATCAAATTAGAAGAACAACGAGAACAAGCTAAGAAAACTCATGCTCATCATCAAGCACTAGTAAAATCCTCTTTTGATTCAAACATAATGACTAGAAAAGATTTTCAGATGGGAGACGTAGTTTTAAAATGGGACAAGGCTCATGAAGAGAAAGGAAAACATACAAAATTTCAAAGAATGTGGCTTGGTCCTTTTCAAATTGTAGAAGTCATAGGTCCATCAACGTTTGTGTTACAGGATTTAGCAGGTAAGAGAGACTCTTTGCCTATTAATGGACAAATTCTCAAGAAATATTTTCCATAGAAGATTATTCTTCTATTTTTGTAGAATAGTTGTTTTTTCTATTTTCATAATAAAATCAGTTGTGAGTGGTTACATTAGACATTTACGAACAAGACACCAATTCTCTTTCATATTTTGATTTTTCGCTTGTATAAATAGCAAATCTTTTGGAAAATTTATCTTTATTATTGATAGATACAGTTAAAGGCTCTAGCCTAAATATGATACTAGTTTCAACTTCATAAATTTTGATGAAAATAACCTTTTGTGAAGAAATTGTTTTATGTCAGTACAATGAAAGGTATCAATAACAAAATAAAGATTCTCTGTAGAACAGCTGTTTCCAAAAAATCTACTATTGTCATCCAGAGCTATCTTAAGGAAACAATGACTTCCTCCCTGCTAAAGAGATCACAACTTTCAGAGGAACAACCTAAGGATACACTTCATCTTGAATAATAAGAGGTCTCATCACGAGCCGGCTTATCATAATCATAGATATTATAACTTGCTGACTTTGCCAAATACTGTACACCACAACAAGGCAAGGACTCAAGATTATTGCAATCAAAAGACAAGGGGTCTCATCACGAGCCATCTTGTTCAAAAAAGTTATAAATCAAGTGAATGATTGTGTCATAAATTGGCTATCAAACCAAGACATTGTTCTTTAAGAGTAAAAAGAAAATCAAAGCAATAAGTGTGGATGTGGATTCTTCTTTGAGAGTTGTAGGTTTCTTTAAGTAGGATACAAGATCATTGCTGGGTAACAGGTAGCCTTGTCGAGGCTATAAATGCCTGCTGGCAGCAGAGGCTCTACCTACGACAAATGAGCATATTTAAAACTGGTTTACAGAGAAGACTTTGTTTTATCTTTACAAGACCAAGTAATGACTGATGTAAATACAAGGGCTAGCTTGAGGAAGAAAATAATCAAAGTTGAAAATAGTTAAAACAAAGTGTCATTGACAGGTTAGAGCATAATATACTTTATCTTTCCATAATAAAGTTTAACTTTCTAAAAAAATTTCTGTTTTGGAAGTTTAGAAAATTCAATAGAAAAACAGAGATAACTGGTTCTTCCAAGTAAATCGCCAATTGTTGTGGCCACCAACAACCCCCCTCCTTATTTAGTATTAGCAATAACACTATATAAGTGGGGACCCTTAGTCAAAAAATTTTAAAAAATTAATTAGTGCTTATATGTCACTCCTTAAGAAATATCACATCGCGCCAAGAATGATAGGGCATTTTCTTATGAGTCAAAATGATAAAATGCGAGATTGCGACGCGAACTCCATCACATCGCATGAATTAATAAACACTCACGTTGGAAAACCTTAAAATCGCTGATATGCAATATCGCATATCGCAAAATCGCATAAAATACACATAACAATTAAACGATTAAGCGATCTGCGATCCTATGATATAGCGATCTACGATCTTTGCGATATTGCGATCAAACAACCTTGCGATAGAACAGCACGATGAAATTGCGGTAATGCGATATAGCGAAATGCGATACTGCGATGCAAATCGCAGAAGCATTCCATCGCAGATTTTCCTGGCTCAATATTCAAGAAAAAGTTTTTTTTTCATAAACGAAGAACTGGTTACACGCTTTAATGATAATTAATGAATTACATGCCAGTTGTTAATAAAATATGGTTTTGTGTTTTTCGAAGAGCCAGTTCACGTCAGATGGCATGTTTTTTCATATCCGTGGCATTTAAAGCTTTCCTGTCATTATTTATTATCATTACTCTCTCCTCACTTGTGAACTGTAGGAACGAAGAACAAAAGTTACACAAAGCAATGTGCAAGAAGCTATGGGGAAAAAGGGTAAGGCTCCAATGTTCAAAGACAGAGAAAAGATGCCCTTATAAATAGATACCGCATGCAACAGAGCCGCAGATTCACAAAATGCTGCTGAGCCATCCATTACAGATCTTTCATATACAGCCATGGTTAAATGGGTACTGTGCGATGCTGATATCAGAGATAGACAGTTTAATGCTCAGGGTCAAGAGCTCATGAGGTCATTATTTTTACAAATTTTGAGCTTTATACCCGATAAAGAGAAAGAGGTGCAAAAGGCGAAAAATGCTTCAGAGAAGCCCGGATCAAAGAACGGAGGCAGTTTCTGATGCGCGATTAGCAGCTAATCGCGCATCACTGAGAAAATTGCTCGAGAAGGAAAGCCTCTAACTACTCAGTCACCTGTAAGCCCAGAAATTGCAAGAAAGCAATGATAAAAAAACAAACTGGAAACAAAAAGCTAAAGAAAAGGCAAAAGCAATCCAAAGGGTTAACTAAGTTGAACTGGGATTATTACTGGGCATACACGGTAAAGCCACATAGTCAGTGGATGACTCTCAAGTATATCATCGATTTTGCTGAGAAGATGGTGCCAACTCTTGCCAATTTTGTTTGCTTAGCTCAACCAAAAGCAGAAGACAATTAGCCGACTCTACTCAAGCAAATACTGAATGCTTGCAACATTAAGGAGCAAATGCAGAAATAGTTAGATATTAGATTTAATTTTTAGAAATAGTTTTGCTTTATTTTTGCTTAGAAAAAGGGCGGTCATTTAAACCGCATCCTGAATCTTTGTAAATAAGTTATTTAGTTAGTAGTATTTAAACCCTTCTCATGCATTTAGAGAAGGGTCCAGAAATTTATCAAAAACTTGTCCTCAGAACATGCACTTTTGCACCCTCCGAGGAGGTTTTGATGAATGAATGGAACAGGATTTGTTGATGTTTGCATTTGATATCTGCTACTGATGTTGCACTTTTGTACTCTTAGTGGATGTTAGAGCAAGGAGAGATAAATCATTGTCGCTTGAAGCTCATGAGTAGGACTAGTTATAAATGGTACTTTTATCTCTTAACCATTTCTGCTTATGTGTTAAAGTGATATACAGTTTTTAGTTGTTTATGTATTAATGTATGAATGCCTGAGTTATCATTTGGCACTTTTGTACGGTGATAGCTATTTATTTATGCTTAATGTATGAATAAATCATTATGCGATATGTTTTTCACAACTGTTTCGTCTAACTTTTTATGCGAAGTGGTTCATCCTTATTGATTTCTTTTCTCATAATAGCTGAATGATCTTTATTACCAGTTGTTATTTGAAATATTTTTAGATCGCATAATAGAATAATTACATCCCGGGTTAGTATAGACTTAGATGTTGTTGCTTATTAGATTACAATAGCATAGCATTAGATTAAAGTTAGAATTAGAATATCTTAATTAGGAACTGTTAGATTAGGAACATCAAATTCTACACACACACACTCATAGATTGGGAAACTGGTCCCATATCCCCAGTCGGACCCGCTATACCAAACGGATAAGGAGCTGCCAACCAAGGTCCGGACCGGGCGGGTATCCCCCTTGTTGTAGACCTGATTTTCGAGGCTTCAACAGAGAGGCATATCGGAAAAGATAGATGCCATCAAGGTATGAAGGTATCAGAGGAGGTCATTGAAAGACATTGCAAAGCCAAAGGAAGACATTGGAGCAAGAGGAGCCACATTAGAGTAGCATCGTATGTAATACATGGCCAAGAAGAATCGAGAGGAAGAAGCCATCAAAAGAGGAGTTAACATATCAGAGGAGCAAAACAGAGCTATCGGAGCTATAGGAGGAGCCATGTATATATGTCATATATATATGCCAAAGTTAACATATCAGAGGAGAAAAACAGAGCTATCGGAGCTACAGGAGGAGCCATATATATATATATATATATATATGTCATATATATATGCCAAAGAGCCAAAGAAGAGCGGAATACATATATATGCAGAAGAGTTAAAGGAGCGGAGTTTACATGTATATGCAATATACAATATCGGAGGCGGAGTTTACATGTATATGCAATATACACTATCGAAGGTGGAGTTTACATGTATATTAATATACACTATCGGAGGCGTAAAAGATATATATATCAGAGTATAGAGGCTGCAAATATATATATCGACAATATTGTAATCGGCGAGTTCTATAATGGGCCACTACTCGAAATCCCCAATAGCGATATATATGTGCGGACCCGACGACATATATGTCCGGGTGTATAAACAGGTGAAGTCTGCTAAGTGCTTCAAAGCGGGTTCTAAGTGTATTTCACATGTGTCGTTATATTTGGGCTCTAAGCCTTGCCGCATTAAAACATGCGAAATGCGATATATGTTGCAGACCCACAACATTATGAAAGGCTTTATTGTTATATCACATCCACGCTATCAGTACTCGCATATCGTAATACACAAATGGGTGTCACTCCTACAAGCGCAGATTGTGATGTATGTTGTGGACCCAATGCAACATTGCAGTTTGATTTAATATCATATCGCTTCCGCAGGTGAATCGGCCATTGGTCATCCAGAAGTCGTGATTGTCGATTGCGATAACGTTATGGAGGACCAGACCCAATGCAGTTATAGATGCGGGTATAATGTTTTTGAAGTCCGCCCTTTAGCGTTTTGGTCGGGTTTTCTCGTATATTCCTTTGTATTTCAAAAAATGTATTGCCCGGGGTTTTTGAAGGCCAAAATGCATAAATAACGGTTCCGATAGTTCAGTAGGCCTGAACGATTCCGACTGTGATTATGATGGTGACATGGCATGTGGGGCCTCCTTGTTGGTACTATCTCTCAAATGAAATCTCTCCGTAAACAATAAATTCCTGTGTATGCTATTATTATTGAAAAAAGGAGCGTTGTTACAGTTTTAATATGCAACATGTTTTTCTCTGTGTATTTTGGTCCTCTCTTATGAATTTACATGTCCCTCGAGTGTTGGTGAACTCGAAAATATAGAGGAAGTCGAACGCCGAGAAGCCGAAGGACAAGCTAGCGCAGAGGAAGCCAAAGCAACATGAAGAGTCGGGAAGTTGAAGAACAAGCCAGCACAGAGGAAGCTGAAGTGAGCGTTGAGGAAGCTGAAGAGCCAGTGGAAAGCGGAAATGAACGATCAGAGGCATCAAGAAGATACAAAAATAGAGAACAAGGAAAGTGAATTTGTTGTTGAATAAGTTGGAGGAAACAGAGGCAGCTATAAGGCCTAGTAGAACAGAAAAGGGCCGAAGGACCAACAGGACAGGAGGCATTCGAACGGGAGAAGTAGACAGTAGAGAAGTAGTCATGCTAAAGCATCTACTGTGACAGTAAGAATAGATGCTTGAACAGAAAGTTTATTCTTATGCAGAGCTTAGTGCAGCTAATAAGAGACTCACTAAAGCTATATGGAGACATTATCAGAGGTCATGAAGGCTATTGGAGACTCTGTGTGGACAGTATGAAGAGTTGTAAAGACTCCTTCATATGAAGACTGGTTGTCATTGATGTGGTAGCATGAAGACTACAGTGCTGTAAACAGATAGAACTCAGTAAACAAGAGTTCTGAGAGCAAAACATTACTATCAAACATGCTTTGACAAGATTGGGTTAGAACCCTTGGGGTTGGTACCTCAGAAGTAAAAAGGATTGGAGTCCTTGGGGTTGATGCCTCAGAAGTAAGAAGGATTGGAGTCCTTGGGGTTGATGCCTTAGAAGTAAGAAGGATTGGAGTCCTTGGGATTGGTACCTCAGAAGTAAGAAGGATTGGTGTCCTTGGGACTGGTGTGTCAGGAACTGGAAGGATTGAATTCCTTCGGAGTTGGTGCTCCTAAGTCCAAGATTGTTGCCTTGGCGAAACAGAGTTGGATCTCTAGAGTTTGGAGCCTCACAAAAGTCCAAGTTGGTGCTTGGAAACTGATTGCAACCATTTATATATTGTATCTATTTTATTGCAAAGATTATATTAATAAAAGCATTGATACTTGTTGTTCATCTTGTGTTCTGAATATAAAAGTTTTTAACTAGTAAAATAATAATTGAAAAAGAAATACTGATTCACCCCCCTCTCGGTATTTCCAACACTAGGAACCCAAATTTGCTCTCACAGGCTTTCCTTCTAGCGGCCATAAACCAAAATTTCTAGTTCTGTGCCCACGACCTTGGGCTTTAAGCCACTTTTTGAGGCCCATAGTCCAGGTCACCACACAAAATAGAGTGATAGCTTAAAATTAGTAAATTACAGGGAAAGAATAATGCAAAATCAATAAGTTGAACAGGACCATAAGCATACCCCTACTAGGCATGACAAACATTTCGTCAAACATATCATCAAAATGTAACCTATAGGTGTAAACAATAGAATTGAGTGTAGGGATCTCATACTTATCTAAGAATCGCTATGAACCATTGTTCCCTCATTTCATTTGTTGAATTGTCATCTATTAGGTCATAGACACATTATCCATTCATATACAAATAAAAACATGCTAAGAGCCATACATAACTGATGTCATAAAATACACATATAAACAACATAATAGGAACATAAATACCATAAACACATCAGCCATCAAAATCCACATATACATCAACACATTTATACATGAAAATCAAGGGAATAAATTTCTCATTAATGAATGTAATGAATTAACCGGAGATGGGACTACCATGTTCCACCCAACCATATATTGGCTGAGCCAAGTCTCTCTTCAGCAAATCACCCCCGTGCCATATTTCAAGCATGAATGTGCGACTCATAGAACAGACAAAAATACCAACAAGTATGGATGCCACCAGAGTTCTCTGCCTCCACTGTGAGGAATTTGAGTGCCTCTTAGTCTCTCAGGCTTTACTGCAATCCACAGTCTGATCCGGGTATCACTAGGCCCTACACCGAGACATACTTTCCAGGATTTACTGTGCATCCCATCGCGGGAACACTAGGCCCAACAGAGAGAAAATACATCTCTTGGATTTACCGTATATCCCGCCATTCACTGACAATGATTCCTAGGCCCACAAAGGCACACAATCTTCCTTTACTGCAACCCACAGTCTAGTTGAGGGGTTAATAGGTCAGTGGCTTCGTGATCCATAGTCTGGTTCAGGTACTACTAGGCCATGTGTTTTTCAGTTCGGAGATCCACCCCACTCAGTTTCGAATCCATTCCGGCCATCCCACATAAACTGAATATGAAAACCCATCTCATCAAAGCTATCAGGAAATGGCAAAGCTAGGATGAAAATACTGTCACATCTGGAAAAACCCATGCCATGATAGAAGAGAACCACATGCAATCCCATGCATGCCAAATATGGTAAGGAAAATACACATGCAAGTCGATACCTACAATGAAGTCTGTTGTAGCTGGTTGATCTTGCCTTTCGCTGCTTGATCTTTGCTTCCTCTTGCCTTCTTTTCCTTTCTTGATCCAATTCCAAAGTGCTCCAAGAAACTCTAATTGTCCAAGAGTATGAGAGAGAGAGAGAGAGAGAGTAATGAGAGAGTATGAGGCCTCTATTTTCTTCATTTTCCATTATTTTCCTTCATTTTCCTCCTCACATGCAACCTGTGAACTTTCACCCCCTTTTCCTCCTAATTTCCATGATTTTCATAAATAAATGTGCCAAAAATGCCATTTTTCCTTTTCAAAGCCTTAGCCATTGCCTTTACCAATTTCCTTTGCCATAAACAACCAAATGAACACCCCCTAGGATGTCTTGCCCAACATTCTGCTTGGAATAAGTGTCCCATCGACCGTGGTTATTGTTTTTAACTTTTATTACATGGAATTTTCACCAGGGCTATTACAAAATCTCCCCCCTTAGAGGACACTATCCTCAGTGTTCAATCAACATATATGTCAGAAACCTACTGAAAGAAGACATACTTCTCATGGGGCTTTATGACATAGCTAGTTGTAGTATTTACAATGAAAGACCTGCTCAAAAGAAAAACATCATGACAACATACGAAATAATGGAGCTTTATAACAAAACTCATTACAGTATTTACAATGATCATCTTGCTCAATACCAACCCGCATGACATCATGCCATCATATTAAAATAACCACATGATAGCATAGTAACATTATAACATAATCATAACGACATGAAACCCATACTGCATAGTGGAGCTTTATAACATAGATTATAGCGGTATTTACATCCATACACATATGTACATGTAGCAACATCACCAAAAAATAAATATATCAAATCATATACCAAAACATATATTAAAACATATACTAGACATATATCAAAACATCATATCAAAGCATATACCAAAACACCATATCAAAGCATATACCAAACCACCATATTAGAGCTACTTTGCCTCAACCGACAAACAAGGAATAATACATAGCCCGCATCTGATCTGCCATCTCCCATGTAGCTTCATTGGGCCCAAAATGCTTCCATTGCACTTTAAGTTTCTCGATTGTTCGGTTCCAAAGCATGAGCACCTTTTTCTGCAATATACATTGAGGCTCTCGTTGGTATTCGCCATCTTGTTCCACCTGCAATACAGATCAATAAATCACATGATCAACATCCTTAACATACTTCTTGAGAAAATATACATGGAAAACGACATGAAGTTTCACTTTTGGAGGCAGTGCAAGTTGATATGATACTTGCCCAATCCTCTAAATGATATTGAAGGGTCCTCAAAACCGTGGTGCCAACTTGGCACATGATCCAATCTGCGAGGAGCTCTTCTTTAGATTGATGTGCAAGTACACCTGTTCCCCAACCTAGAACTCCTTGAAAAACCCATTCCTATTTGCATAACTCTTCTGCCTATCATATGTTTCCTTTAGGTTCTTCTTGATAACCTAGATTTCTTGTTCCATGTCTGCCAACGAATCTGGTCCAATCAATACCCTACTAATAAGATCACTCCAACTGATGGGAGTGTTGCAACTATACTCATACAATGCCTCAAGAGGACTCATCCTCAATGACTCCTGATAACCGTTGTTGTATGTGAAATATACCAAAAGGAGATACTCTTCCCACTTCCGTTGCTGATGCATCACATACATCCTCAACATGTCCTCCAATATCCTGTTGAACCTCTCTATCTGTCCATCTGTCTGAGGGTGATAAGTTGTGTTGAAGGCCAACTCAGTACCCAAACTTGCAAATAACACCTTCCAAAACTTGGAAGTGAACTTCGCATCCCTATCTGACACCATATTCTTTGGAACACCATGCAGTCTAACCACATCTCTGATGAATACCTGTGCCACATCGCTAGCTAAGAACGTGGACTTCACTAGAATGGAGTGTGCAACCTTTGTGAACCTGTCCACAATGACCATGATTAAATAATGCTGCTTCATTGTCTTCAGTAACCCTGTGATGAAATCCATGGAAATAAACTCCCATTTTCACTCCGGAATCGCGATTGGATGTAACAGTCCACCTGGAGGTTTACACTTTTCTTTCACTCGCTGACAATTAAAACACCTCGCCACAAACTATTCTACACCCTTCTTCAAATTCGGCCAATAGTAGAATCTCTTCACTGTTTTCAACATATTCTGATAACCTAGGTGACTTGAATAGAGTTTCACATGAAACTCCCTCAATATCACCTTTTTGAGCTCACTATTGTCTAGTACATATATCTTACCTCAGAACCTGACCAATCCATCTGCTATAAGATAATAATATGTAACATGTGCACCAGCACCTGCACCTGTATCTGTACTTGTGCCTGTGCCTGTACTTCCACCTGTACCTATACCTGCACCTGTACATGTACCTATATCTATACCTAGCCGCAACCTGTGCACAATCTCCATATTCCTCAGGGTTTATATTCCCTTAGGTTTCTGGTATTAATCTCTTAGGTTTATTATTCCCTTGGGCTTATAATATCAATCCCTTGGGTATATTAATCTAAGGGTTCATATTCCTAGAGTGTAATATTATTCATAGGTTTATAACATTTATCGCTTAGGTTCATTATAAATTATGGTCAACCAAGGGTTTATATACATTAGATTTGTAATATTATACCCTTGGGTTTAATGATATTAGTCCCTTCGGTTTATAATACCTTGGAATTTTAATATTAACCCATTGGGTTTACAATATCTATCCATTGGGTCTATTAATCTAAGGGTTCATATTCCTAGGGTACAGTACTAAAAACCCAAGGGAATAATATTAACTGAAGGGACAATAAACCCATGGGATTAATAAAAAAACCCAAGAAATTATAAACACAAGAGAATAATATTAAACCCTAGGGATTAGTATATAAATCCAAGGTATATAAACCTTTAGATAAATATTATAAATCCTAAAATAAACATGGTTGACCCTGTTTGAAAATGGTTGATTTTCATTTTGAGACAATCATTGTCACAATGCAACATTCGACCATGGTTGACCATCGCCAATCATCTTTATATTATAAACCCCAAAATAAACATGGTTGACCATGGTTGAAAATGGTTGATTTTCATTTTGAGGCAATTGTTGTCACAATGCGATGTTGGACCATGGCTGACCATGGCCAACCATCTTTACTCGAGGGTATTTAATATCTTAGGGTTTATATACCTTGGGTTTATAATATTAATTCTCTGGGTTTAATTTTATTCTTTTGGGTTTATAATCCCTTAGGTTTAATACTAAAAACCCAATGTTGTAATATTCCCAGGGTATAATATTATTTATAGGGTTTGTAATTAATTTTAATCCCTAGGGTTTATAATTCCTGGAGTTTTAATATTAAACCTAAGGGATTATAAACCCATAGTATATAAACCATAATTTAAATATTATAAAAACTTGAATAAAGATGGTTGACCATGGTCAATGATGGTCCAATGTCGCACTGTGACAAGGATTGTCTCAAAATGAAAATCAACCATTTTCAACCATGGTCAACCATGTTTATTTTAGGGTTTATAATATTTTTCTTAAGGTCTATATACCTTGAGTTTATAATATTGATTCCTAGGGTTTAATATTATTCCCTTGGGTTTTTAGTATTAATCCCTTGGGTTAATATTACTATCTTTGGTTCATAATCCCTTGGGGTTTTAGTATTAAACCCTAGGAATATGAACCCTTAAATTATTAAACAAAGGGATTGATATTATAAAACCAAGGCAATAATAAACGCCAGGGTTAATACTAAAACTCCAAGGTATTATAAACTGAAGGGAATAATATTTTTAAACCCGAGGGATTAATATTATAAATCTAAGGTATATAAACCCTTGGTTGACCATGATTTATAATGAACCTAATGGATTATTATTATAAACCTATGAATAACATTATATCCTAAGAATATGAACACTTAGATTAATATAACCAAGGGATTGATATTATATTTATAAGGGAATATAAACCCTAGGGTTTTTAATGATAATACTTTGGGTTAATATTATTCCCTTGGGTTTATAATCCCATGTGGATATAGTATTAACCCCTTGGGTTTATTATTCTCTTGAGTTTATAATATCAATCCCTAGAGTTTATTAATCTAAGGGTTCATATTTATATTAGATAATTTCAAATTAAATAATAACAAATAACATTTAATATTAAATAATAATGGTAATTATAATGATAATAATAATATTTTTAGTGTTTGTTTGGTAGATACAAATGGTGTATTTATCAATGGTAGATACAAATGAAGTCTTTGACTTATATGAACCGCATTAATAATTTTAATGTGGTTGTACTAGTAGATATTGTGTATTGGATCATAAATAAGATGAAGAATATTTCAAAATTATGATAACTCTCAACCACATCACTACATGATAAAAAAGGACATCCATGTTTTATAAATTATTTTTTAATAAATTAAAATTAGGAAAAGAATTAAGAAACTGGAAAATTATTCCAATATTTTAAACACTGTGTATTGGATCATAAATAAGATAAAAAATGTTTTTAAATTATCACATTTTCATAATAAATAATTAATAATTAATAATTTAAATATTTGAAATTCCCAAAACAAATTCCAATATAAACCAGACTTATAAACCTAAAATGAAAAAATTTACATAGTAAATGAAGATTTACAAGCTATTAATAAGATCCAAACAACATGGAGCCGTTAATAATTGAATTTAAAATATATTCATTTTAGGTCGATAATACATGAACTAACCATTTACATGGTGTCATGATTCCCCTTCTTTGTTATTGGCCCAATTTGGGTTTATTTGCCAAGTGTCACATTTTTTTACCTGGGGAGTCATTTCATTTATTTATTATTATAGTATTTTTTAAAAATTTAATTTTGGTGGAGTTTTTTTAGAATAATATTTTATGATATATAAAATTAAAGTTTTTATTAGCCATAGTTTAACAAGGAGATTTTTTGGTTTTTTTAGTGGTTAGCATCACACATTGCCATTTAGTGTGAGATGGTAATGTTCTAGTATTTAAATTGCTTTTTTGAATGTAAAAATGTATTTAAGATTTTGGAAAATCTATGAAGCACTTAAATTGTGTACATTAACAATTTAGAATTTTGACTTCCCTAATTTTTAGGTAGATTTGGGGAAAAACAACCTAAAAAAAAGGCCTAAAGTCATCTTGATAAACTACTATTTTTTATTGATTTGAAAATTTAATCTATATTTTGTTGATTTCAATAAATTTTTTATAAAAAAAAAAATTTAAAAGAAATTGTTATGCTTTGTATAAATCATGGGATTATAGTAGAACTCTACTCATGTTTAAAATTTTTACTAATTTTTTTATCAAATTTGCAACTTATAATTTGTAATGGGACCATATTAGATGCATAATTTGAGTAGGCCTAATGATTAAAGTATGTGTTTTCTCCTTAATTATCACAAGTGAAAATCTCTAGGAGGCTAGGGTATGTACATCTCAGTAAACTTTAGCAGTCAAATCATTGTGGAAAGGAAAATCCCTTGTTCAATAAATAAAACGGTTTCATACAACAATTTGATATATGATTTGGTAGTGACCTTAAAATTATATTATTATTATTATTATTATCATTATTTCATGACATAATGAATATGCCCTATGTGCACTTTACAATAACTTCAATAAAGATAACTCCTGCTAAAATTTAAGGAACGTGTCAATGTTTAAGTGAGTGGTTTTTCTCCATCATATTGACAATACCACTACCAACCTTAAGGGAAGGAATTTCATATTGCATTCAATGATCCTTTGGAAAGAAGAGTGGTAAAATATTTATTCTATGAGAAAGGACTTCTCATCTATAAAATTAATCAAATATTCCCACTTATTATTAATCTATGGCTTCATTTCCATTGCTTGGTTCTCCCTCTCATTTTCTTCATGCATTCACTTATTTGGTTTTATTATGTGCTATCACATTTTCATGCATTTATTACTATAATTGAACTTTGTGAAAATGAATCTATCACCATCCTTGACTCTACTTGCCTATCATTGTACCACATTCTTCAAGAAGGAATTTTCCTTATTTCATTGTTTGTTGGAGTAACTTTGTTATGCTACTACAATCCTATGGCAAGGGAGAATTATTCTTGCCATTTTTCAATTGTATTACTCAATCATTGGATAAATTAAGGCTATTCATTATCTTCTTTTAAAGTAAATTTATTAGATTGTTGGATTTCTAAATGTAACATTTATATGTTCCTACCTATTTACAAACTACAAAAAAAATTAGTATAGTGGAAAATGAAAAATTCTAATTCGGATAATATGGCTTGAACCCTAAATATTACCTACTTTTTCCCATGGCCATTGTGTGTAGAAAACTAGGTTGCATGTCCTTATGTTACGTTTCCAAATTCTTCTACAATTTTTATTTACATGCTTGTTAACCTCCTCTAGGTGGTGTAGAAATTAATGTGTAGATTCTAAACTACTCATGAAATTTTCTAAATCACAACACTAGAAGTTAGTCTATTTCTCTGTGGAAGTAAATTCACGATCAAGAACACAAATCATTAACATGCATCAAGATTCAACACACATACAAATAGATTTATCTAGAGGAAAGCAACTGCTCAAAACCCCTTACTATATGTATTGCATTAATCAAAGAATTTGGATGAATACAATATGCTCTGCTCAAGCTTGAGCTCAACCTGCACCTATATCTTCTATCCTCTGCCTAATTGACTAACCTTGGCCAATACTTAGCCAAAATTTCGAGCCTCCAAGCCCTTATTTCCTTTCCTTTTTCCTAAAGTAATTAACCCCCTATTATTTAAAAATTTCCTCAATTTGGATTGTGCAATTCCTATAGGTCCTTCTCTGACTACATGCATGACCTGTACAACTTGGAATAGTTTACAACTGATAGTACACTGCCCTTGAACTCCACTCTCAACTAAGTAGCTTGAATGCTCTGCATGCATCAATTATTTTGGGTTGATTGATTAGTTAACTAGATGATCACTCTGTGTGAAAAAACAATTACACATCCTTAACTAGACCTCCACTAGTTCTACTAACAGTGAGAACTAGTTACACTGAAAATAACTCAAATTAGCTAAAATAGATTGCTATAAATTAGCAATCAATCGTGTAGAACTGAATGCAAGCGTCTCCAACTTTAATTTGCTGAGTTAACTGAGTGACAACAATGATGTCACCTCAGTTAAATACCTCCAAGCATTCTGCTGAAATTGAAATTTGAATTTCTCGTAATTTAATCAAGGGAAAAATAAATTAGGAATTCCTTGTTGCATTTTCAACACTCCCTCTTAGCAAGAAAGAGATCATCAGATACCCCAATTTTGCTTCTATGGAACTCGATTTTTCCTCTTGACAAGGCCTTTGTCAAAATATTTGCATCTTGTTCCTTTGTCGGAATGTTCTGCAACAACATAATCTGCCTCTACACACAATCTCATAGATGGTGATATCAGATGTCAATATCCTTGGATCGAGCATGAAATATTGGATTCTCTGAGAGTTTTATACAACTCTGATTGTCACAATAAATCATTGAATGATCCATCTTCTGACCAAATAACCCAACAAGAATATTTCTCATACAAATAGCCTCACATGTTACTTGACTTGCATCCATGTACTATGCTTCTGCTGAACCGAGTGCCACAGATCTCTGCTTCTTGATGTACCAAGAAACTATTGCTGATGCAACACTAAAAATTCCTCCTAATGTTATCTTCCTATATAATGGACTCCCCACCCAATTTACATTTGTGAAGCCTTGCAACTTCACTTCCTTTATTTGTTTGTAGCAAAGACCAAATTGAGTAGTGTCTCTGAGGTATCTCAACAAATTCTTTGTTTCCTTCCAATACAGTTTGGTTGGCTTAAAAATTACTTAACCAAGTTGGTTAACTGCATAACACATGTCCAGTCGTGTGTTCACCAAATACATAAGTGAACCCACAAGCTGCCTGTAAATGGTATCCTCCACTTCCCCACCTGAAGTGGCATCTGATTTCCTCCAGTTACTTAGCTAGAGAAGTGTCCATGGATTTTCTACTTTCCATGTAGAACTTCTTCAGTATCTCGTTGGCATACTTGCCCTGAGAGACAAACAGTTTCCCATATCCTTGCCATACTTTCAAACCAAGGAAATAATGCATGAGTCCCATGTCCTTCATCTCGAACTCTCTTGCAAGGTCCTCCTTGCAAGATCTGATCAACTGCTCATCACCAGTAAAGATCAAGTCATTGACATATAACACAATAATCAATAATTTACGTTCAACCACAATGTGATAAATATTTTTATTTGCTTCAGTTTTGGTGAAGCCTAAACCGATGAGATAGTTGTTAATCCTTGTATACCAAGCAAGGGTGCTTAATTGAGTCCATACAATGCTTGCTTGTGTCTGCACACATGTGACTCTCTGTCAAAGGTATCAAACCCCTCTGACTTCTCAATATACACCTCTTCCACAATAACTCCATTGAGGAATGTTATCTTCACATCCATCTGGTGGATCTTACACCCCATCTACACTGACAGTGTTAGAATTGACCTGATGGTACCTTGCTACTGGAGCAAAGGTCTCCTCATATTCAATTACTTCAACCTGAGAGAACCCTTGGCCACAAATATGGCCTTGTGTTTCTCTATTCTCTCATCTACTACATGCTTTACCTTGTAAACCCATCTCAAACAAACAACTAATTTTTCTGTTGGACTTGGGATCACTTCCCAAACACTGTTTCTGAAAATGGAATCATATTCCTTTACCATAAGATCAACCCATATTTTTTTCTCTACATTTTCCTCAAACGAGAATGGCTATGTCTCTACCAACTCACTCATTAGAGTCGTGTAGCCATTGTACTGATCTGGTGACTCACCTGCGTTGTGATGTGGGTTCTCCCACATTCTCTCTAGCATCCTGCAATAATTTTTCAACTTCCCTGATTCACTTCCTTCCTTTTATGGATGGCTCTGCTTGAGCGTATGTATCCACTCTATGCTCCTCTTCTTGTGGCTGCTCCACAACTTCTTGAGGATGTTCGTTTGGAGCCAAAAGATCTTGATCAAGTTTCACTTGAATCTCACTCTCAAGATAACACCTCATTGCCTTCTTCTCATCAAATTTCACATCCCTTCTGACCAATGTCATCCCGAGAGATGGAAATTACACCTGATAGTTGTGAGGTGGTTCTGTGTACCCACAAATATCCCCAAATCTTTTCTCGGCTCTAGATTTTTTCTTGCTTCCTTGGAAACATGGTAGGAAACTAATGACCCAAAGATCCTAAAGTGTGACAAATCTGGTTTCTTCCCTGAAAATGCTTCCTCTGTGTACTCATCTCAAGAATATTGTGAGCACTCTTGTTTTTCAAATAGACCATTCCACAAGTGTAGAGGTAGGATTTGGTCATGCAACATCATTCGTGTTGCTCCCACAATACTTTTTTTCTTCCTCGGAGCCACCCGATTCTGTTGTGGGTTATGAGGTGTTGTCAACTCTCGTCAAATGTGTTTCTTTGTACATAAAATTTTAAACTCATTCAACATGTACTCACCACTGTTATCACTCCTAAGAGCCTTCACTTTCATACCAGCCTCTTTCTCAACAAGTGCTATAAACTCAACAAATTTGGAGAATGTCTGGTCTTTCTTTTGCATGAAGTAGATCCAACACTTCCTTGAGAAATCATCTACAAATATAACATAATATCTGTGCTTGGCAGTGGAGGTTGTCGAGAAAGGTCCACAAACATCAGTGTGGGTCCTTTTAAGGATTTCACGCGCCCTTCCGTCCTGATCATTGAAGGTGGCTTTTGTGTACTTCCCCAAGGTACACCCTTTGCATGTATCACGCTGCTATAGTGCTCCATTGGTGAGGCCCGTAGAAATCTTCCATGTGATATTCAAAGCGCCATGATGCAAATGGCCAAGTTTTCTATGCCATAATTTGCCAACATCTCGGCTTTGCAACTTCTCTGGCTTTGTGCTCAATGTTTCACAGTCTTCCACATCTAATTTGTAGAGGTTCTTCACTCAAAACCTGATCTGCTTCACTTGTCCCGTGCTGATGTGTCTCACGAAAGCCTTGATTTTGTTGAATATCACATCATAGTCACACTCTTCCAACACTGTGATAGATACTAGATTCTTCTTCTGACTTGGTACATACATCACATCCTTGAGCCTGAGAGGGGAACCAGACTCCCTCTGAAAAATAACAGTACCAATACCAGTCGCGCTATACCTTACATCATCTCCCATCTCGATGTGAATCTAGAGATCGTTCTCCTCTAAGTCATTCAAAAATTCTTTGTTGCCTATCATGTGGAATGAGGCATGGCTCTCAAGATACCACACACTACCCATCATTGTGCTTTCCATGCATGCAATGAGGGTAAAATCAAGTTTGAGTTGTGAAGCTAAGGCTTCACCCGTTGCTCCTCCTATGGTCTTCTTTCTTGCTTTCTTGTGTGGATATTTCGTGGTATAGTGTCTGAGTTCATGACAATGAAAGCACTTGATTTTGGACAAGTCTTGCTTCCTAAATTCTTGACCAGATTATGCTTTGGATTGGGATTTCTTTCCTTTCCCTTTCTTTCCCTTTCCATCCAAGGTACAGTTCTCTTCATCCTCTCCCTTGGATGAAGTCTTGTCTCTATTACTCCGCCTTATTTATTCTTGCACTAGATCGGACCATAACCACTCCCATCTTGGTAGTTTCTCTCTATCATTTACCGAATATTGATAACTATGCAAGCTCTTGGGAATGCCCAAGAGGGATAGGGCTACAAAATATTCTTCATGGACAGTAATATCGACCCCGCTAAATTAATCACGACATTGTGTAAACCTTCTCAGGTACTCTGGAATTGTTTCATTCTTTTGCATCTTAATACTTTGAAGCTTGTCCTTTATTGCTAGCTTACTATGGTCGTGCTCTTGTTCTCAAACAAATCTATCATTGTTTTCCACATCGCGAATGAAGTCTCTTTCCCATGTATATTCGAGACAATATGATCTCTAACTCCCTCCAATATGATCCTCCTCACTTTAGCCACATACTTCTTCCACTAAGAAAGCTCATGGGCATCAGATGATAGCGGTTTTCCTACATCTGTCTTGATGTATTCTAGAAGCCCATTATGATCCAATATTGCCTCCATTCATATCTTCCATGCCACAAAATTTGTGGTTCCTTCCAAAGCATACTCGAGCTTGAGTCCATTGAAAGATATCTTATCAGTCCTGGAGAAACCCTATAACAATGATCTTCAAATTCGAACCCCTTGAAATGACAACCTTGAAATATCTTCTCTATTGTGAATCTAGCTCTGATACCATGTAGAAATTAATGTGTAGATTTTGAACTGCTCATGAAAATTTCTAAATCACAATACTAGAAGCTACTCTACTAATCTACGGAAGTAAATTCACAATCGAGAACAAAAATAATTAAGATGCATCAAGCTTCAATAGACACACACATATATTTATCTAGGGGAAAGAAACTACTCAAAACCCTTTACTATTTGTATTGCATTAATCAAAGAATATTGATGAGTACAATATGCTTTGCTCAAGCTTGAGCTCAACCGACCCCTGTATCTTATATCCTCTGCCTGACTCACTAACCTTGGCCAATGCTTAGCCAAAATTTCGAGCCTCCAAGCCCCTATTTCATTGCGTTGTTCCTCAAGGAATTAGCCCCCATTTGTTAGGAAGTTCCTCAATTTGGATTGCGCAATTCCTATAGGTCCTTCTCTAACTGCATGCATGACATGTACAACTTGGAATAGTTTACAATTGATAGTACACTGCACTTGAACTCCAATCTTGACTGGGTAACTTGAATTCTTTGCATGCATCAATTATTTTAGGCTGATTGATCAATTAACTGGATGATCACTCAGTGTCAAAAACCATTTACACACCCTTAACTGTACCTCCACTAGTTCTACTAATAGTGAGAACTAGTCACATTGACAATAACTCAAATTAACTTAAATAGATTTCTACAGATTAGCAATCAATCATGTAGAACTGAAATCAAGTGTCTCCAACTCGAATTTACTGAGTTAACTGAGTGACAATAACAAAGTCACCTCAGTTAACTACCTCCAAGTATTCTATTGAAATTAAAATTCGAATTTATCCTAATTTAATCAAGGGAAAATTAAATTACGAATTTCTTGATGCATTTTCAACAGATGGTTAACAAATTACCATAGTCATCATAAAAATGTAATATTTGAAGCAATATTTAGTAATATATCTAAACAATGCACCTAACTCTTCCAAATTTCATCCCATGCTAGCTACCTAGAGATTGTACATCAATCAAATGATGAAATTCCTTACTAAAGCTAGGCATTACTCTGCCCATTTGAGTCTATTGTAGGAAATATTCTTGATACAAGAATTTCGAGGGGTTGCATCATGCTTGCTACAAACATATCAATATCATGCTAATTTCAAAGATGTTCAATCAGTTGTATCTTAATGACAATGATTGATATAGATGATATAGATTTAACCATTACACTATTTTCCATCCATCTTCATGCTTTTAGAGTGAAAAATTGGAGGAATCAACTCACAAGACCAATTTTACCGGTAGGTCTGAGTTTAGCAAGTTGGGGTTTAAAACCTTTTAGAGGTAGTTTGAGGCATTTAGTGAATTTTATTTGGGTTCCAAAAACCCTTCCTTCCACCAGACTTTGTGTTACCATTCTACACTAATATATCTTTCCAAGGGCACAAGAAAGACCTCAAACAAAGTCTCTTTTCAAAAATTATGCCTCTCAAAAGTTGATCTTCTAAGCTATATTTTTTTTCTTTGATGGGACAAGACTAATTGAATTAGATCAACATAAACACTTATTTAGGAAACCACATTTCACCATTGCTCGTAGTTTCTTCTTGTTGATTGTTAATTTGATTTTCTTCTTCATCCCTTTAGCCTTCTAGATTTAACCTCGTCTCAATACAATAAGACTTATCAAGTGCCAATTGCGGAGATTGAGAAGTATTCACCCTCAATTTCCTCTCGGATGACCCCTTACACCTACTTAATGAGTCGAGGTCCTTCACCCTAACCCACCTTTGGGTTCTAAGTCTTCTAAATCCTATAGTAGCTCATCTTCTTCTAGTTCCATCGAAACACAACCAACTACCATGGAAAGTGTTAAGCCCAACAACAATGTCCATCACAGTGTTGGTGCCAACAATAGAGGGAACACTAGTGCTAATCCTAATACTAATGTGCATCCTAACACTCAAACCATTGTAGGAGCACCTACTGGAACAAACATAACTCAATTGTTTCTCCTCTTAATGGCCAACTTGATTCTACCCAATTTAAGGAATCTCATTAATGATCCTCTTCTCCAAATTTTGACACGACCCTTGATGCAAACCAAACTTCCCTCAGATATCCCCATGTTCGAGAAGAAATCAAGAGAGGATTCTACCAATTGCAACCCATCATTCCATATGTGGTGTTTCTCCAACTCCATCATGGAATATTCGGTTTGACTTCTACTATTTCAATGCAAACTAATTAACGTTGCAGTGAAATGGCACGTCGACTAGCCCCATGGCACTCACCATGTGTTTTCTACCATTGTGAATGTGTTCCTTTCTTATTTTCAATTACCTAACCACCACAATATTGGTATCAAGATCTGGACCTCCTGTTGCTACACTCCTGCCACCTATATAACTGACCACATATAGGGATGGCATAGACGGTGTAGCTTGTGCAAAGCTCTAGAAATTAATGACTGATTCTTTATGGAATGGTTCTTAAAATCACTCAGTTCTATTACCAAGGATGTAGCATAAGCAATCCCTAGAACTGAGGAAGCGGCCATTTAGAAGCTCATGCAATATGATTTGATCCATGCCCATGCCCAATCAGGCTATTTATACACAATTTTTCCTAATGCTCCATGCTCTTGCATATGTGACAATTCAACAATGGGGGAATCCCATGTTGTTGATGGTGTGATTTGATCTATAACATATCAAGAACCTTCCCCTTCTCCACTAGGAAAAATAGGTTATGGCCAACCCTGGGGAATACCTATTACACTTATCCCCTCTTAGATCCCTCTTGCATTACATCACAAGCGGGTACTAGTGCCCATCCATATCAGAGTGTCCCTGGGCAAGCATGTACTCCACCCAACTACTAGAATGTAATAATGAACCCATATTAAATGTTCCCACAACTTAGTGTTGTAGCCCCTTTGGCACCAACACCTCAAGTTCCCATGTCTAAGCATGCACCTCCTTAGTGAGGTCAAGTGTATGCCCAACAAAATATCACCAACCACGTAATCCAAAGAAAAGGAACAAGAGGAAGGTAAAAGAATGCCCAAAACTAGGGAAACCCAAGCAACCAGGGCCAATAACTCAATAGGGCCAATAACCCAATAGCAACGTAGGAAGAAACTCAAATACCACAAATCAGCAATAGGGAAACCAGCCCAAAAAAAACAAAGCTATTTAGATGAATAAGCCTTGTGCATGTTGTGGATGTATGGTCATTGCATACATGAGTATCCTCTCCTCCTTGAGATGCAAAGGCTATGGGAAACCTAAGAGGCTATGGAAAAGGATTATGAGCCTTCCTTCTTCTACTGTAGCTACACCTTCATAGCCGATTGTGCTTTGGAACATGTTCCCTAACCAAGGGTATGTGGCCACTAATAATAGCCAAACCACTCCACTAGCTCCACCAACCAACCTAGGAATGGAACCTATCAAATTGTGATGATAGATTCTGCCAACGTTAACCTCTTGAGTCAATCGCGTTAATATGAATCTCCACTTGAGACACAACCAACACCTACAACACCTCTGTCATTAACAAATGGCACACTATAGATACCTCAACCAGCGGTTGAATTACCTCCTAATATCAGCAGAAGACCATTACATCAAAATGCTACCATCACTCACTCACTCACACATCGATCCTATCACCTCACTCACCCGCTCCACATGGAACAATAAATGACTGACCTCTACACAATAATAAATCACTAATCAATCCACAACGTGTTCAAGAATAGTCATAATGAAAGCTGATAATCTTCAAGAACGAAGCTAATAGTTGATAGCCATTCCTGCGGTGCTCCTGGAAGTCATCGCCAGAATGCAGAATTTGTCTGCAGAATGCGTCCATTTTCAAACCATTCACGCGTTGCTCATACGTTAATATGCTATTTATGTTAGAGTCAGCCTTCATGTGTTTACTTGTGCAATATTGTTTCCAGATTACGTGAGACTTTAATGAAAAAATTGAAATTATACATCAATTTCCATGAGCAATGCCCAACAATGACTTTTGGGTCTAATTAAAATATAATCCACCTCATTCATTCATGATGCTCCGAGTTCAAATAAAGAATCGAACAAAATATAATCCTCGGATTTGTTTAGATTTATCAAAAATCCATAGTAATTTAATTTTTTGCATCATCGGTTCACCATGGTGAAAATGAAGATTTACATGGTGATAGTAATAACGATTTATAACTTCTTGTTTATGGCTTCCATAGTAATCACAATTCAAGAGTAATCACCATTCACCAGTGAGCTTCACGGTAAAAAAAATAAGATTGTAAATTTTATTATGTTTTACAATTTTTTATGTTGGCTATAATAAAAAAAAATATGTTGTAAAGTAATTAGAAGTAAAAAAATATATGTTTAAATTTTATATTTTTCAAAAATATTTCAATCAAATATTTGAATAAATTATTTGAAGATTTATGTTAATTAATTTATATTGATATCAACTTTATATATATCTATATCTAGAAAAAAATTTGTTAAAAAAAGTATTTTAATATTATATGTAAAAAATATTTAATGTGGGTTATCAAAAAAATATTTTATAATATTGACATATGCTTAAAAAAAAATTATTAATAATAAAAAAAAAAATTGCATGATAAAATGTCTCTATCTACATGTTATGCAAAATATTTTAATGTCAATTATGTATATATTATATATCATTAAAAAAAATCATGTATATATCATGAAAAAAATAAGTTTTATGGTTAAAACGTTTATTTGGTCATATATATACTCTATTAGCATTCAAAATACAATTTAAACAATAAAAAATAACATTGCATTTTGCACTCTAAAGAAGTTTGCACGTGAAAAAATTTGATCCCTCTTGGCTCATGTTAGATCTATACTTAAGATGGACCTATGCTAGTAAATTAGTTAAATGGTTTGAGGGATTCATCATGTACCACTTTTCAAGTAGAATAAAGAATTAGTAGGTAGAAAGTGTATTTATTTATATTGAATTGTATTGTTTTAATGTGTTCGATAATGTTTACAAAGATTCGCTAAATATGAAAACCAATCATGGTCAACCATGGTCCAAGGTCGAATTGTGGCAAAGATTGTCTCACTATTAAAATCAATGTTGCATTGTGACAATGATTGTGTTAATATGAAGATCAACCATGGTCAACCATAGTATCAATAATATCAATCCCTAGGGTTTATAATATCAACCCCTTGGGTTTATTAATATAAGGGTTCATATCGCTAGGGTATAATATTATTGATAGGTTTATATTATTAATCCTTGTGTTTAATATAAATCCCTTGGGTTTATATATAAATTACTTGGGTTTATAATATTAATCATAGGGTTTATATTCCTAGGTTTATTATTTAGACTAGGGTTTAGAATATTAATCCCTTTTGTTTATTAATTTTAGGGTTTATGTTCTTTTGGCTTAATATTCAACCATGGTCCAACGTCGCATTGTGGTAAAGTTTGTCTCAATATGAAAATCAATCATGGTCAGTCATCGCATTGTGACAAAAATGGTCTCACTATGAAAATCAACCATGGACAACAATGGTCAACCATGCTTGTTTTAGGGTTTATAATATTTATCTAAGGGTTTATATGCCTTGGGTTTACAATATCAATCCTTTGGGTTTTTGGGTTTTTAGTATTAATCCCTTGCATTTATTAGTGCTTTGGGTTTATAATACGAATCCTTTGGGTTTATATTCCTAGGGTATAATATTATTCATAGGGTTTATAATTAATCCTAGAAGTTTAAGGTAAATCTTTTGGGTTTAAACCCAAGGAATTAATATTATAAACCTGATGTATATAAACCCTAGAATAAACATGGTTGAGAATGGTTGATCCAAGTGAATAATCTTAGGTCAACCATAGTCCCTTGAGTTTTTAGTATTAATCCATTGGGTTTACTATCGCTTGGGTTATTATTGCCTTAGGTTTATAATCCCTTGGGGTTTTAGTATTAAACCCTAGGAATATGAACCCTTACATTAATAAACCCAAGGGATTGATATTATAAACCCAAGTGTTAATACTAAAACCCCAAGGTATTATAAACCCAAGGGACTAATATTATAAATCCAAGGTATATAAACCCTTGGATGACCATGATTTATATTGAACCTAGAGGATTAATATTATAAATCTATGAATAATATTATACCCTAGTAATATGACTCCTTAGATTAATATACCAATGGGGTTGATATTATAAACTCAAGGGATTAATACTAAAAGCCCAAGGGAATATAAACCCTAGGGTTTTTATTATTAATCCATTGGGGTTATTATCCCTCAAGTCAATATTATTCCCTTGGGTTTATCAATCATGAAAAAGATTCCATTGTGACAAAGATTGTCTTAATATGAAAAGCAATCATGGCTAGTCATGGTCCAACATTGCATTGTGACAAAGATTGTTTCATAATATGAAAATCAACCATGGTCACATTGTGATGAAGATTGTATCTTGCTCTAACATCACATTATGAAAACCATGGTCATCCATCGTCAACAAGATCGCATTGTGACAAATAATATCTCAATATGAAAATTAACCTTGGTCAACCATGGTCCAATGTCGTATTGTGACAAAGATTGTCTCAATATGAAAATCAATCATGGTCAACCATGGTACAATGTCACATTCTGACAAAGATTGTGTCAATATGAAAATCAACCATGGTGAATGATGGTCAACCATGTTTATAATCCCTAGGGTTTTTATTATTAATCCCTTGTTTTTATTAGTGCCTTGGGTTCATAATATATTCCTAGGGTTAATATAAATTTCGTGGGGTTTATAATCATGGTCAACCATGGTCTACCATGGTCCAACATCACATTGTGATAGAGATTCTCTCAATATGAAAATCAACAATGTTCAACCATCATCAACCATCATCAACCATGGTCAATCATGATCAATATGAAAATCAACCTTAGTCAGTTATGATCAACCATGTTCCAATGTCACATTGTGACAAAGATTGTCTCTATGTAAAAATCAACTATGGTTAGCCATCATCAACCATGGTTAAGCATGGTTAACCATTGTCAATGATGGTCAACTATGGTCCAACATCACATTGTGACAAAGGTTATCTCAATTTGAAAATCAACCATTGTCAATCATGGTCAATGATTGTTAATAACCATGTTCCAACATCACATTGTGATAAAGATTCTCAATATGAAAATCAACCATGGTCAACCATGGTCCAACATCGCATTATGACAAAGATTCTCTCAATATGAAAATCAATCATGGCCAACCATGGTCCAACGTCACACTATGACAAAGATTGTCTCGCTGTTAAAATCAACCATGCCCAACCATGGTCAACCATCATCTAACATTGCATTGTGACAATGATTGTCTCAATATGAAAATCAACCATGGTCAACCATAATATCAATACTATCAATCCCTAGGGTTTATAATATCAATTTCTTGGGTTTATTAATCAAAGGGTTCATATCCATAAAGTATAATATTATTGATAGGTTTATAATATTAATCCTTGGGTTTAATATAAATCCCTTAGTTTTATAATCCAATGGGTTTATGATATAAATTCCTTGGGTTTATAATATTAATCATAGGGTTTATATTCCTAGGTTTATTATTCAGCCTAAAGTTTACAATATTAATCCCTTGCGTTTATTAATTTTAGGATTTATATTCCTAGGGTTTAATATTCTACCATTGTCAACCATGGTCGAACATCGCATTGTGGCAAAGATTATCTCAATATGAAAATCAATCATGGTCAACCATGGTCCACCATCGCATTGTGACAAAGTTTGTCTCAATATGAAAATCAAGCATGGTCAACCATGTTTGTTTTAGGGTTTATAATATTTATCCAAGGGTTTATGTTCCTTGGGTTTACAATACTAATACTTTGGGTTTTGGGCTTTTTAATATTAATCGCTTGCATTTAATAGTGCCTTGGGTTTATAATATGAATCCTTTGGGTTTATTAATCTAAGGGTTCATATTCCTAGGGTATAATATTATTCATGGGCTTTATAATTAATTCCGGGTTTAATATGAACCCTTACATTAATAAACCCACGAGATTGTTATTATAAACCCAAGTGTTAATACTAAAACCCCAAGGTATTATAAACCCAAGGAACTAATATTATTAAACCCAAAGGACTAATATTATAAATCCAAGGTATATAAATCCTTGGATGACCATGATTTATATTGAACCTAAAGGATTAATATCATAAACCTATGAATAATATTATAACCTAGGAATATGAATCCTTAGATTAATATACCTCAGGGATTGATATTATAAACCCAAGGGAATAATACTAAAACCAAAGGGAATATAAACCTTAGGGTTTTTAGTATTAATCCCTATGGTTTATTCTCTATCGGGTTAATATTATTCCCTTTGATTTATAATCCCTTTGGGTTTTAGTATTAACCCCTAGGGTTTATTATTCCCTTGGGTTTATAATATCAATCCCTAGGTTTTATTAATCTAAGGGGTGCCTGGGGAAGCTTAGCTGCTTCAGGACCTCATAGAAAAAGACTCTCCTCCCCCTGATGGGGGTGATTGGATGGTGGTACAAGTAGCACCAGAGTGGCCCTTAGGACCTGCTCTGGCTCCACACGCTTCATAACTTCACACTCATGCAAAATCAGTGCATTCAATACATAGGTATGTGGGAGGTTCCTACTTTGTTTATAATTGCAGGCTGGTCACGGAGGAATGTTAGTGTAGAAGCTTGGGAGATGAGTTTTGGTAAGCAGGGAGTGTGGGTCTGTATCCATGGTGGCTCCCCAGAGTTTCGACCTTGGTTGAGAGGTGCTGTGGGGGATAAAGGCACTATGTTGTGGTCTGGGGTTCATTGTTTGCTTTTTCCTTGTGAACCCCAGGGACGCGAATAGGCGCGGAGTTGAGTCGCCACAAGATCTTGCTCGTCGGTGGTTCGAGCAAAAGGATAAGGAGTGTGAGTCTTCTCATCTCTTTGTATGGTGGTTAGTTCAGAAACCTTCCCATTTGGTGTTGCTCGGGTGGAAATTAGTGGGTTTTGAGAGGTCGCTCTCTAGAATTTCTTGGTGTAAGGCTTCCCTTGAGGTGATTGGTGTGTCTACTGTGTTCAACTATGGATTGAATTGTGCTTGGGGTGTCTGTGTCGGAAGAGGTGAAGGCCAATTGGTGTGGATCACGGCTTGTTTTTCTTGTTTCTGTGAAAGGGTGGTGAGTGGTATGTGGCTTAAGGAGTTTGAGCCTCAGTTTTGTAGGGTGGTTTGATCAGAACCTCGCCAATTTGGTGGTGCTATGGTGTGAATTTTTGGGATCCATGTGGTTGTCCTCTAGAATTTTGTGGTGTAAATTCAGCCTCGGTGTGATTGGGGTGGTTGCAGTGGAGGGGGTACATGCCACCCGGTGTGGTTAGCGGCTTGTTTATCCCAACCTTGCAGGAGGGTGGTGATTGGTCCGGTGCAATAGTCTCCTCGGGTGTGGTTCAACAACCCAGGTATCGATTATTGTTATTGCAGGTGTCCTTTTCAGGGAGCCTTCCCCTTCTCTCTAGTTAATTTTCCTCTTCTCTCAATGCCCCATCAATGGGGTCAGCCTTGCCATGGGGGTGGGAAGTAGCAGCCAGAGAGGTGTCCTGAACCTAGACATAGTGCATCCTCAACCAATTTTGGTAGCTGGGACACTGAGGAAACAGAGACTGCATCTATAGTTCATTCGCATGGACAAGTGGTAGCTCTGGTCACTCTGAAATATCTCGCAGCGTAGTTTCATCAAATCCAAATCAACATGGATATCCTCCGAGGTCATAGGTATGAATATAGGAATGAGACTATGGCCTATTTCTAGGACATTCACTATAGCCAGAATCAGACATTGGAGCATTTGTACAGTCTTCGGTGTCAACATCGTCGTAAAAATGACCACCTTCATTGTCTGGGAGCGAGGGTGGAGCATATTGTTTTCCATATCCATGATTATGTCTGTTTTTTCGCTGCTCCTCCTATACTTCCTCCTCACCCGCCACCTTGATATGAAGCTATAATTTATGGTTTTCTTTTTGTTTATGTTAGTTATGTCGAGGCTTGAACACCCTCCGGAAATAATGTATGTTAGTTGTCCTTTTGGTATGTCATAGCCCCCACTCTCAAAAATTCTAGTTGGAATGAAAGAGCGGAGGTTGCCATGATGATCTTTGTAAATTGTGTTTTATTGAAAATCTAATGAAAGAATTTTTTACCGACAAAAAAACAAAAATCTAAGGGTTCATATTTATATTACATAATTTAAAATTAAATAATAATAAATAACATTTAAAATTAAATAATAATAAATAACATTTAATATTGAATAATAATAAATAACATATAATATTGAATAATAATAAATAACATTCAATATTAAACAATAATTATTATAAAGAAATAATTATTGTATAGAAATAATTATTATTAATTATAATGATAATAATAATATTTTTATTGCAGTAGTTTTTTTTGTATTATTTTGGTTATGCATGGATAATTTACTACATATGCAGTTGGCTTGTATCATGCATTTGGGTTGATGATTTTATGCATGTGGTGGTGCCATGGAGATTAGTACGATGATGGTGCATGATGTTTATATTTATGATGGATGTGTTTCATATTGATGTTGTTGCTACATATGATGATGCTTATGTTTTTTAGTATGGTTGTTGATGTGATGTTGTTGTTTTCATTACATCATTATATGCTTATTTGTTGCTATCAATTTTTGAGTATCTTGTAGAGAATCATGCTCCATATGATGGTTATTGTTTTTGCCATGTATAGCTATAGAGGGCTGATATATTGGGCTGATTGGATGCTATTATTTTTTATTCATGATGTTTTTGATGCATAGTATTGTTGGGCCATTGTGTATTATTATGTGTTGTTGATTACTACTGCTCAGATCATGATTTATGGCTAGTGATTTGGAGAGACTGTCACATATCTTCATATGATATGCATTGTTATTATCTTGTTGTCATATAAGGCACATATTGTTGATCATTTATGCCATATCCTTATTTATGTCATGCATAGAAGTGAGCCATGGTGTATGGCCATTGTAGTGAGTGTATATTTCAGCCATGCATTCTAATGCTTCATCACTCGGTGTCATTTATCTGCAATATATCTTATTGATGAGGCATTTTATTATGCTCATGAGATCATGGATTCTTATTGTAAATCATCTGGTCTTGGTCTTAGAGTCATGAGATATGAACGACATGTGTTATATAATGAGTTATGATAGTTGGTTAAACTATGTATTGGTTGTTAGTAGTGTTGGTACAACCATGTATTTCATGTATTATTCATATACACTGTCACACATATCATAAGTGGGGCATCTAGAGACATGTATGTATTGAGAGAGAGTCATGTGAGTCATGGTTTAGCCATATGTATGGGCTTATGTTGTCATTGTACAATCATGTATTATCATTTTGAAAACCATGTAATAGGCCTCTGAAGCCCTATACTTTTTTTTCATATCATTTGGTCATAGTCATTGGTCCATGTGGAGTAGCCTCTTATATATGGAAAGGAGGAATTGACAACTATATACATCAGTTTACATTCAACGATGGAGATGTTTTCATTTAGTGGAATATGGTTGGTCATATTGTTGTGAAATGTCATTATGTATTTACTTCTACCATGTCTACTTAAAATATATGTTGCTTCTGGATAGTTATTGCTACTGCTGATATATGAGGATTTCTTTTGTTGGAGAGTACATTGTGGAGAGGATGTATTTGTTGTTGTTGCTTTAGAGTTGGTAGGATATATGTTGTTGTTACTATGGAGTTGATCAGAGTTGTTGTTGTTAATTGGTCACATTATGTTGTTTCCAATATGAGTTGGTGATTTGGTCTGTTGTTGCTATTATGACATGAATTATGTTGTTGCTGAGTGAGAGATTTTATTGTTGTTGTCGGTATGAGATGTATACAACTACTCTAGTGTGTTGTTGTTTGGACATAACTTGTGTCCAGGGGGAGTTTATTGCACACATTTTTCAGTTATGTGGGGGACTGTTGTTTCCTTTCAGTCTTGCACTCCATTGTTCATCACCTGCATCTGATATTGTGTGGAGTATATGTTTTTTCTGATGGAGCCCATTGCATATTATTCATCCTTGACATGTTTAGGAATTTTCCATTGATGTCAAAAGGGGAGAATGTGAGGATGAGGATCAGTTTTCAAAGGACAGTTTCAAATGGTTGTTTCAGTTGGGTTTTCCATCAATGCCAAAGGGGGAGATTGTTGGCATTGATGTGTGTTGTAGTGTTGTAGATGTGTTGTTTGTTGGCATTGATGTTAACCTGGTTTTTTGGGTTACAGGAGAGTTGGACATGCATGTGTATGTGAGGTTGCAAGTGGCTTGTGTATGGATGATGTGTAGATGGTACTTGGCATGTTTATTAGCTTGCTGATGTGATTTGTAGGTGTTGCATATAAAGTGTGATATGGTCCTCATGATCATGTTGTTGTTGAATTTGATGATGTTATGTTGCACTTGTTTGGAGGCCTTCTTATGATGATCAATTGTGTAGAGGATTTGTATTGGAGATGTGATTATATTCTTGATCATGTTGCTACATATAGGTGTTGGTGGTTGCTAAAGGAGTTAGATTTGAGGATCCTTGTTGATTAGGTCTCCATGTCCCTGTTAGGTCCACATATTGATGATGTTATACTTTGGGCTTGGAGAGGACCCACAAGCTTCAGTGAATGCTTGAGATTTTGTATAGGTGTTGGAGGATGTATGACAAGTACTAGAGCTGCGTACTAATGTTAGAGATAAGTTTGAGTTCCTAGATGTTTAGTATGATTATTGGCTGGTATCCTAGTGAAGAGCTTTATTATTGCAACAAGACTGCTGCAACTCCCAAGGCTACCAACTTTAATTATCAACATGGGGTTCGTACAAACTTAAGAGGTATCAAAACTATATGTGCAACATACAGTGTGTCCTTCCTTTGATGTCATGATGTATTGGATTGAATGTAAGGAAATAAAATCTTAAACTAATTTCATAAATGGAAATTTTACTTTGGAAAAGAAATTATTCCTAAGCAAGAACAACAAATTGTAATTGAAATCCTAAGAGTATGAATTCAAATAAATAGTCCTAATCTACATTGTAAAAAGGCATGTCCTAATTGGTGTTTATTCTTCTTAAACCATTTATTTAGAGCCTAGGGGTCATTATTCAACCCTAAGGGACCAAAACCAATCTTTTTGAGCAAATTTGGGCAAGTATATACACGCTGGAAGAGTACTAAAGGAAACTACAGGATGTTACAGATTTTCTACAGGAAGTTATAATTCATCGAATGAATAAGAAAATCAAATCCAAATTGGATGGGAAATTTGTTTTTATTGACTAGGATGTATTAGGTCTCCATTCCAAGTGGAATCACTCAAAAATACATTTGTTAACCCATGCTAAAAAATATCATAAAATTACTAGTCTAAAATCTAGAAATTCGAGAACTAGTGAGCTAATAAATCTATCAAATGCCTAACCTAATCAAGTGAAATTGAAATGAGTTAAATTTTGGTATTAAATAGAATGTTTTTGTTATCTAATGCAAGTGTAATCAACTTGATTGAATCTCGTTAGAATGTACTAAAAAATAGTAGAAATTTATTGTTATTTGCCACAAGAGACTTCCAGAAATGTAGATTCGGGAATACGCAAACTAATCCAAGTAGCTCAATGATTACTATGACCTTCCAAAGATATTATAATGATGAAATAATTCTTGTGATCCTAAAAAATAACTTACTTCAACCATTTTACCCAATCATACAACAAGAAATCATCATTACTAAATGCAGAAATAGGAAAAAATAAGAACAAGAAATGCATGTGAATAAGAAGTGAAAGGAAGAAGAGTAAATGATAAAAAAGGGCTCTAAGGCTCCTAGGATGGCCAAACCCAAGGAAAATCAAAGTCCTATGAAGGAGACTAGGATTTAGAAGCTGAACATGGTACCAATCTTCATTATTTCCATCAATACAATTACATCCCTACAAGAAATGAAAGTGGAGCTGCAAAAATATGAGTTCTCTCCACAAGAAGACTAAGAAAAATACACCCCTAGAGGAAAATTAAACTTGGTACTTATACAAAATGATTAGGAAGCATCCCCCGTGAAAGGAGGAAATTTTCCCCACCAAAATCCCTCAAAGAGTGGATCTGGTTCCCAATACTAGGAATCTGCATTAAATGACAGGGAACACATTCCTAGATTTTCTCAATCATTGGAGCTCCATAATATGTGCAATAATTTCAAAATATCTTCTTGATTTATTATTTAATATTGATCTTCTCGTAGTAGGGAGAAAGTCCCTAAATTATCTCCTCCTCCAAATATTCATAATCTGTCCAATATTCCACAAAAATAAATAATATTAGGCACAAATATGAAATTATCCATAAACCTTCCTAATGAACATATTAAAGTTAAAAATGCATTATCTAATGCAAAAAGAGAGGTTTAATGTGTTGAAGGATGCTCAGATGGACCTTAATTTATGTCTAATTTGGAGGCCCATGTATTTCTCCCCTTCTATAACATCTTTTAGGCCTTAGACAAAATCTAGAAATATATTAGAGACCCCTTGGAAAGCCTCTTTTCATCACTATATTTTGAGTTCTATTTTGATGGTGAATGCTGTTGGAAATAATAATGAGAGGGGGGGGGGGGGGGGCAGGGGTGAATCAGTATTATCAAATCAATAAAAATTTTTCATTTCCATACTTAGATACATATACGCTACTTCAGTTAATGGAACCCGCGTGTATACGCAACTGTGTCTAATGCAACTAGCGTATATCCATAATACTTATGATTCAGTTAATCCATTAAATGTTGATCTTTAGTTAGTGCATCAGAACTTCATTAACCATATGAACAGTAAGCAGGTGCAATAAAACAGAACAGATCATCACACACAAGAAGCACAGAAGAACACCATGATATAAGGTGGAAACCCAATGTGGGTGAAAACCACCTGCTGCAAGTCATCTCTATCTTCTTTTAATAAGAAACTTCATTTTACAATATTTCTGTACTGGTGCAGTCTTATACTAGTACACAGGTTTCTACCTGCAGAAGGCTACAACCTTCTCTCGTTCTCCAGACTCTCCTAGATGGGAGCTACAACCCCCTTAGCTCTTGTACTAGCTGATGTACTAGTATGTAAGCACCGGCCTACAATCTCCTTTCATCCTCTAGGGACCACATTTCATACATTTTCAGACTGGATACTCCTCAAGCACAGCACTATAATTTGAAGGCCACATTTCATCAAATTTTCATACTGGACCCATAAATATCATTGAAGCACAAAACAATCAATACTAGCATCATCAATTTCTGAATCACTGAAACACTGAAACCCTGTCAACAACACAGTCACCAGAACATAGAGTAGAACACTGAACTCTGCAACAATATTCAGAACCAATTGTATCATCAAAATCATGCATTAGAGTACATACGCTACTTGGAAGTGCTGAACCAGCGTGTATACGCAACTTCACCAAGGTGAGCCACCGTATATGTCATCAATTACTTACTTATAACTTGATGCACTTCCTGACTTCAGACATATCCATATTATTACATATACAAGGATAATATGTGTGTTAGCATCCAGATCTAGTCCATCAAATCACATAAATATGAGTCATTATGATCCTGATCCAATATTAGTTCTCATCCATCAATACTGAAGCTAAATAAAATCAATCAAACAGGATATGCAGAATATTGACACCAAACTGTCATCAGAACTCATCAACAACCAGAACCACCTGTAACTTCAAACATCATAGCTCAAATGGTATACGCTACTACACTGAACAAAACCTGTGTACATATGTGCTTACACCAAAGCCAACCTGCATACAGATCTATAAATATTCAATCATGACTTGCAGCGATTTCAAACTTAAGTTATACCCAGTTCAGATCATTACATGTGTCAGTATACAGATCTAGAATAAACATAATCAATCATATAGAGATAGTTCATTTCAAACCATTTGATCCCGATCTATCCTTAGATCTTGTTCTCCATCAACTGGTGAGATCCCTCCTTAGCTCAGATCAAGCAATGCATCATCAACCCATAACCTGCATACTGGATCTCATACCTCATCAGATATTCAAGACTTTCTCTATTTTCCCTTGCCTAATGATCTTCTTCTCCTTTTATAGCCTTAGGCCTTTCTCAATACCATGGTCCAAAACCATAACAAAACAATACCATGGACCCAATACTTGGGATCAACACTTCTGATGGGATACCATGGTCCAAAACCATAGGTTCAAATACCAAGGACTAAATACCATGGACCAAACATAAGTTCTCCAACATGTACGCGCTTTTCCTTGCGTGAAAGTGCGTGTATACGCATACGCAGCTCGGTCACAATGAACCTGCGTATATATATTTTATCTTCGTTCTTGTAGTTTGATCATCAAATCCTTGCGGCTGACCTGCTGTACTATGTTCTGTCATCTGTGTGATTTTCCATCAAGGACAACACCTGTCTCATAATGCCAACAATCTCCCCCTTTTGACTTGATGGCAAAGCTAACTTGTCACACTTAGAACTATCATCTGATTCCTTTGAGTTGTCTTGCGTCCCATGCATTCAGTCACATCTGATATCTCTTCTGAAGATTCATCTAGTTATAAATAAGTGAGATGTTCTTCTATGAGTGGGTTGCCATCAAGTACAACACATGCATCATAATGCCAAAAATCTCCCCCTTTGGACTTGATGGCAACAACACCAAATCACTCTCCCCCTTTGACATCAAGGGCAAAGATCGGACCAAGATATTCACTTTCCTTGATAAACATCCCGCTGACCATACTCCCCCTCAGTACCTGCTGAAATTTTTGAATGAGCTCCCTCTTTATATATGCCAAGGTGTACTAATCTGTCCATGCTCCCTTTGAGTACATGCTGAAGTCTCTGCTCTGCTGAAGAGTGTTGTTCATGCTCCCCCTGACTGTAAGCAAGGTCTGCAAAAGGATGTTCTACAGGAAAGAACATGACTCTATCATACATGAACTTCCTATCACCAAGGACTCATACATACATCCATCTCCCATCCTAGTGGGGATATACCTGAAAATGACAACCAAGTACATTACATTGTTCATCCCAGGCATAGTGGGGAAACCAACATAGGCCGTTACATGACCTTGATCATCCTTCTTATGCATAAATGGGTTACAAATTACATCATGTGACCAGAAGAGATTTCATCAAATGACTACAATAGATAGAGACACACTATTACATCATGAGTCTTGATATGACCTTTGCATGAGACCAAACATCTAGATAAGACCATCATAGTCATCATACACAATGTATGATCTGCTCTATAACCATCTGTCAACAACATCTAGACCATCAATCATGTTCTCCCTCTGTACCTGTTCTATTTGTGCCAGATGATTTCTGTCAGGCCCATATCAGATTCTCCTCATTCTGAGTTTGGCCCACTAATTTCCTTCAAATTAACATATACGCATTTGTATCCACAGAAACAAGCGTATATACGCGGATACTCCTTATTAAACTCGCGTATAACCATTTCCAGATCAGCGACCTGTAAATGTCCTATGACAAGATATGTCTGCATATAGATATCAACTCATCATCATAAAATCATTTGCATTATATCATATGTGTAAAACACCATAGCCATCTTATCAACACGATCATCCATGTATCATCACTTGGGAATATCTGCATCAATCAACATATGTAAGTATCAACCTATCAACATATAGGTATCATCATCATGTCTCCAACAATGCAACTTTGAGTAATCATTCATGTATCCAGGATAGTACTGTGTATCTTGATATCATCAACAGCATCAATGAGCGCCAAGAACTATAGGAATCCCGCAACATGACTATATTACATGATATTTATGCATATGATGAAAGCAGCATAGTAGTGACTCATCATCAAGTAATGAAGATGTATATTCAAGCTTTGTACTTCTCCTTATCCTTATGAGGATCACCATGTAAGCACCATATATGCATCATCAGAGAATCAACCATAAATCTGATCTGAACATCAACTATGTAGCCCCAAGAATCATATGAGATTTTGTCATGGACAACTCATAACCATATCATAGCAAAATGTATCATTTAGCCATATAAGCATCATTACCAAGGATTACTACCCATAATGCCAACAATGCTTTATTTAAAAGCATATGCTCCCCCTGAACCTGTGCCATCCTGTCTATTGTCAGATCTGATCATGCATATATCAGTAAGAAGTATCAAGGCATTATCATCATCAAGTTAGGATCAAAAACACTTCTAAACATCTTATGAGTATCAAGACATTTCCACCCAGCATTAGCAGATTATAACCATTATCAAACAGAGCAAATAATGGACTGAATCATATCAAACCCTTTTCCTGAGCACGTCCCTACTACTTTTCCTCAGATTGACATATACGCGACTGTGCAGTGTCTAACTCGCGTATATACGTGACTTCCCTTTATGGAACTTGTGTATGAGATTTATGACATTGAAGTTTTTACACTTTCAGCTCCCCCTGAGTCTGTTATGTCTGTATATGGTGTCGTGCCACATCTTCCTGACTGTACTTCCTTCTTCTTCCATATCTTCAAGTGTGATGATGTTTTCTCCTTTTGGTGTGGTGCCCGAACCTTCTTCCTGCATTCCTTTGCTATATGTCCAAACTTGTTACATGCATAACATCTCATATGTTTCATATTCCTCCTGTAGCAATCAACAACTTTGTGACCAAACATATTGCAAGAAAAACAATATCCCTGAAAGTACCTAGAATGTGATGATCTTTCTGTGTGATGATCTTGAACCATTCTTTTTCTACATCTAGTTGCAACATGTCCAAGATTATGACATACATAACATTCAACATTATGCATTGGAGGAGTAAAAGATTTCATTTGAAGAATTTCTTTCCTTGGCTGTTGATGGGGTTTTCTTCTCATCTCTTCGTTGTGCATTTCATATTTCTCATTAGAGTTTCCTACCTCTCCTTGTGAGCTAGATTCACTTTCAGTGGATTCATAAAAACCAAGACTAGTTTTGATAGCAGGAGACCTTTGACTACTAAGAATATCATCCAAGATCTTAGTACTATCGTGAAATCGTAAGAGCTTATCCTTTTCTTCTAGTTTATCATTTAGAATATTTACCTCAACCTGAAGATGCTCTTCCTTTTCACGATAGTGCTTCTTCAAGTCTTCTTCAGCTTTCCTTCTTCCAACTGATGCCTCAATTCAAGAACTTCGTTTTCTTGTTTTTGGAGTAGATCTTTATTCTGCTTCTTTGATTCTTCAAGATCTTCCTTTAGTGAGCGGATCATAGCTTCAAGCCTTTCATAATAACTGGATCTATCTCTGAGTTTCTTGATGATTGAGCTCCTTTCATTGACTTCATTTCTTAATGATGTCACTTCATCCTACAACTTTTGACATTGGTCTTCCTTGTTCTTGAATAACTTCCTTACCTTGTTTCCTTCCTCTGGTTGAGATTTTAGTTTGGTAGCTTCTTCTTTGAAAGCACATTCCGTTTTGTTCAATAGATGTTGTTGATCTCTAATTTTGTCTGTAAGCCTTTTAAATTTTGCCTCTATTTGATATCTTTCTTGCTCACCCATAAGTGCAAATTCAGCTGTTTCGCTATCACATTCATCATCTCTAAGAGGATAAAGAGATGTATCACCAGAGGATAAAAAATTCATACCTGATAGATCTTGTTCATCTTCATTCTGAAGTGATTCTGAATCTAATGTGCTCCTTCCACATATTCCCCAATCAATACACCCAATGTCATAGTTCTTCTGAGATGCCTTCTTCTTCTTAGGTGCTTTCTTCTTAAGCTTCTTTCCCATAGTTCCACGGATCTCCTTCAAGCGATCAAGCTTCTACCAAAGGACCTGGCTCTGATACCAATTGTTGGAAATAATACTGAGAGGGGGGGTGAATCAGTGTTATCAAATCAATAAAACTTTTTCATTTCCATACTTAGATACATATACACTACTTCAGTTAATGGAACCCGCGTGTATATGCAACTGTGTCTAATGCAACTAGCATATATCCAGAATACTTATGATTCAATTAATCCATTAAATGTTGATCTTTAGTTACTGCATCAGAACTTCATTAACCATATGAATAGTAAGCAGGTGCAGTAAAACAAAACAAATCATCACACACAAGAAGAACACATTAACACCATGATATAAGGTGGAAACCCAATGTGGGTGAAAACCACCTGCTGCAAGTCATCTCTATCTTCTTTTAATAAGAAACTTCATTTTACAATATTTCTGTACTAGTGCAGTCTTATACCAATACACAGGCTTCTACCTGCAGAAGGCTACAATCTTCTCTCGTTCTCTAGAATCTCCTGGATGGGAGCTACAACCCCCTTAGCTCTTGTACTAGCTGATGTACTAGTACGTAGGCGCCGACCTACAATCTCCTTTCATCCTCCAGGGACCACATTTCATACATTTTCAGACTGGATACTCCTAAAGCACAACTCTATAATCTGAAGGCCACGTTTCATCAAATTTTCATACTGGACCCATAAATATCATTGAAGCACAAAACAATCAATACTAGCATCATCAATTTCTGAATCACTAAAACACTAAAACCCTGTCAACAACACAGTCACCAGAACATAGAGCAGAACACTGAACTCTCCAACAATATTCAGAACCAATTGTATCATCAAAATCATGCATCGGATTGCATATGCTACTTGGAAGTGCTAAACCAGCGTGTATACGCAACTTCACCAAGGTGAACCAGCGTATATGTCATCAATTACTTACTTATAACTTGATGCACTTCTTGACTTCAAACATATCCAGATTATTACATATGCAAGGATAATATGTGTGTTAGCATCCAGATCTAGTCCATCAGATCACATAAATATGAGTCATTATGATCCTGATCCAATATTAGTTCTCATCCATCAATACTAAAGCTAAATACAATCAACCAAACAGGATATGCAGAATACTGACACCATTAAACTTTCATCAGAACTCATCAACAACCAGAACCACCTGTAACTTCAAACATCATAGCTCAAATGGTATACGCTACTATAATGAACCAAACCTGTGTACATACGCGCTTACACCAAAGTCAGCCCGTGTACAGATATATAAATATTCAATCATGACTTGCAGCGATTTTCAAACTTAAGTTATACCTAGTTCAGATCATTACATGCGTCAGTATACAGATCTAGAATAAACATAATCAATCATATAGAGATAGTTCATTTCAAACCATTTGATCCCGATCTATCCTTAGATCTTGTTCTCCATCAACCGGTGAGATCCCTCCTTAGCTCAGATCAAGCAATGCATCATCAACCCATAACCTGCATACCGGATCTCATACCTCATCGGATATTCAAGACTTTCTCTATTTTCCCTTGCCTAATGTGTTAGGATATTCCGACACATAGGAAATAGTTAAGTTCAACTTGGTCTAGTATAGAGTTAGGTATAGAGTTAGGTAAAGTGTGTTTCTTTACCGTTGTACATTTTGTAACTTACAATCCAACGGTCACGATATGTAGTGATCTGACGGTTCACTCTCTCCTCGGTATTACCGACACTTGATCCGTGGCTTGACACCCGATTGGTCCATGAGTTCTATTTAAAGCGCATGGAGGGTCATTGTTCGGGTAATCCTTCTATGAGAGAAAGCTTATGTAAATTTTCATTCTTTGATTAATAAATTGCCTGAAGTGGCCACGTTGGCTCAGGCCGTGGACTGTTTCCCTCTTTGAGGGTTTTAACCACGTCAAAAATACTGGTGTATTGATTTGAGATCTGGTTGTGAGTGGTGTCCTTTTGGTGTTCTTTCTGAGGAACTTACCCTGTAAATTCCTACATGGTATCGGAGCTATTTGAGGGCTGCGTCCGTTGGTGATCCAAATCTGAAGCCGGTAGAACTGCATGCGGCTGCCGTTTCCTAGATCTACTGTTTCTGACTGCTTTCGGGCCGAGAGGACTGCTCTGTTGTGTTCGTAGCATCTGTTCCAGTGAGGAACCCCTTTCGTTTCACGCGAAAAGGTTTCCGGTAGCCCTATCTGCGTCATTTTTAAGATCTGGAGGTATACAGTGTTTATCTGCAGTTTACTGTTATTTTCTCAACAATGTTATCTAAACAATGTTATTTTCTCTCTGGTTATTTCAGTTTCTGTTTATTTAGCCTTTTTTATTACCGGATCTATACCTTTCATTTCTGCGTATGCTCTTTGCCCTGCGACTCTGTGCGATCTGGGCAAATCAGAAACAGAAAGGAAGTTTTTTTTCTCATGCATATGCTCTTTTCCCTGCACCTTAGTGTGATCTTGGAAAATCAGAAACATTGAGAAAAATATTTATTTGCGGCTAAAGCTAACTTCGAGCCGTAAGGTTCGTTTTTCTTTGCATATTCGTGTTGGGTTTTGTGTTTTTGTTTTGTAGGAAAAAAGAGCTTTCTCAAGGCAAGCACGCAACCCAAGGCCCCCCTCCCCCCTCTCTCTCTCTCTCTCTCTCTCTCTCAAATTTTTTGTATAGCTCAATTGGTTCAAAGCTATTTTAAGAGAGTAGAGGTCTTGGGTTCAAATCTCCATTTTGTGGGGGCGTTTTTTTCATTCCCGCACATTCGCGCACTCTCTCTCTCTCTCTCTCTCTCTCTCTCTCAAATTTTTTGTATAGCTCAATTGGTTCAAAGCTATTTTAAGAGAGTAGAGGTCTTGGGTTCAAATCTCCATTTTGTGGGGGCGTTTTTTTTCATTCCCGCACATTCGCGCACTTTGCCGGCAACTTCAACGATTTTGTTTTTTCAAAAAGCCATAACTTCTTCATCCGGAAGCCTTTCTCAGAGCCGTTTTTTTTAAAACAGCCTAATTTTTCGAGATCTATCCATTGGAACACTTACTTTCAGCATCTTCAGCTTCAGTTTTTAAAAAAAATGGAAATTCCATGCCAATTCATTCTTGACAGCACTAACTACTTCCAATGGATATCCTACATGGAAGATTTACTTAGAAGTAAAGGTCTCTACAGAATAGCCACAGGCCAAGAGACAAAACCAAAAGATGAAGACAAGGCTGCAAAATGGGAAAATAGACAAGATCAAGCACGTGGTTTGACAGGGATGTCTATTTCTCCTGATCTTAGATTCCATATTGCAGAACTTGATACTCCTCATGAAGCATTGGAACAAATCACTAAAGTTTTTGGGATTAAAAATGAAATTAGAGACCATCAACTTGAAAATGAGTTGCTTACATTGGATCCTAATAATTTTTCTTGCATTGAAGATTTCTTGTCCAAATTCAAGACCCTTAGATATCTCTTGGAAGGTGTTAAGGTTAAGAAAGAAGATAGTAACCTTATTTATTCCATCCTTACTAAGTTGGGACCAACCTACTCTGTATTTGTTTCCACCTTCCATTCTACAAGGGAAGCTTTCATTTGTCAAGGAAAAGACTACAAGGCCCCTTCCTTTGACTCTTTTTGTGATTCTTTAATAAGAGAACTAGAAAAACTCTTACACCTTGGTCTTCTTAATCTTGGAAACTCTTCCAAGAAAGCGTTAGCCACCCAGCAGCAACCAAATTCAAAGAATCCTAAGAAGTCATATCCTAAAAAGAATGGTCCTAAACCAAACAAGGGTCCTAAGCAAACTCAGCCTCAAAATGAAAGATCATTTCAGCAAAATGATAAGACCAATAAAAACAAATGGAAGAAGACTGATAGAAATTGTAACTTTTGTAATCGAGATGGCCACTTAGAATCTAAATGCTTTAACAAGATGGAAGCCTTGGAAGCCGCAATGAAGAAACATAACATCCATGTGGAGCATTCTTCAACTTCAACTTCAACTTCATCTTCAGGAATGGCACTTTCTGCATGTCGTTGTCAATCATCTCAGTCTGGTTATGCATTAAATGTATCTTCTTCTTCTCATTCTCATGAGTGGCTCATTGATTCTGGAGCCTCTTATCACATGGCCAAAAACAAATCCATGTTTTCTTCTTTAAATGATTGTAACACCAAAAATATATATGTTGGTGATGATAGATCTCTTAATGTTGTAGGGACTGGAACTGTTCATCTAGACCATGGTCAGTTTAATGATGTATTATGTGTTCCAACCTTATCCTGCAACCTTCTATCTGTATATCAGATAACTCATTCAGGTGAAGGTAAAATTGTTGAATTTTCACCTCATGATGTTGTAATCAAGGATCTAAGAGATCCTAAACAGATTCTAGCTACTGGTATTGTTGATGATTCCACAAGGTTGTATAAGTTTCACAACTTTGGGTCATCAAATCTTCCCTCAGTATTTGTTGCTCATAATGATGAAGTGAGCAAACTTTGGCATGAGCGATTTGGTCACTTAAACTATTGCTCCCTTCAGCATCTATGTAAAGAAAATATGGTGACAGGTCTTCCTATGGTATCTTGCAGAGATGGTGTTTGTTCCGGATGTGTACTCGGAAAACATCATTGGGACAGTTTTGAAAAACGTGCCTCTTGGCACGCCTCAGCCCCTTTACAGCTTGTGCACAGTGATTTATGTGGTCCACTTCCTGTTGCTTCATTCTCTGGCTGCAAGTATTTCTTAACTTTCATTGATGATTTCTCCAGACGCACTTGGGTATACTTCTTAAAACTCAAGAGCGAAGTATTTAACACCTTTTTGGCCTTCAAAGCCTTTGTTGAAAAACAATCTGGACATCAAATTCTTAAGCTAAGAACTGATAATGGTGGAGAATATGTTAAAAACACATTCATCAACTTTTGCACCGAAAATGGAATTCAAATGCAACATACTGTTCCATACACTCCACAACAAAATGGTGTAGCTGAAAGGAAAAATCGCACCTTAAAGGAAATGGCTAATTGTATGCTGCAATCTAAAGGACTCAGTCTTAGTTTTTGGGCCGAAGCAATTAATTGTGCAAATTATATAATAAATCGCACTCCTACTAAGGTTCTAAAGAATATCACTCCAGAAGAAGCTTGGAGTTCCATTAAACCAGATGTAAGTCACTTTCGTGTTTTTGGAAGTGAAGCATGGGCCCATATTCCAGATGAAAAGCATAAAGCTTTAGAACCTAAGAGTGAGAAATGTACTTTTGTTGGATATTCTGAAGATGTAAAAGGTTATAGACATATTCCATTTAAGTCCAAAAATGTTATCATTAGAAGAGATGTAAAATTTGATGAAAATAAATCGGCCTGCGAGCCTAGTCCGGCGGATGTGCCTCCTCTTCCTATCTCTTCTACTTTTGAAAACATTTCTTCTTCAGATGATGAAAGTGAGGATGACAATCCTCCCCCACCTTCTCAGGATCCTCCTTCAGCTCCTCAACTTCCAAGATGGGTCTGTGCTACTCGGGATGCAGCAGGTGATCTTGCCGGTGATCCTACAGATCAGCGACGTACACGTTCTCAGTTTGAAAGAGCCTCTTCTTTACTGGCTCAAGCTCCAGTAAATCATGATCCTGACACTTTTGCAGAAGCTTCAGGCCATCCGCATTGGGAAGCAGCTATGAATGAAGAATATCATTCATTGTTGGCAAATGATACATGGGATCTTGTTCCTCTACCAAAGGGACGCAAACTTGTTAGATGTAAATGGGTTTACAGAACCAAGTATGGACCAGATGGGAAAGTTGATAAACATAAAGCTTGTCTTGTTGCTAAGGGCTTTTCACAGGTTGAAGGCATTGACTACACTGAAACCTTCTCCCCTGTTGCCAAAATGAACTCTATCCGCCTTGTTCTTTCCCTTGCTGCCTCTTTAAAATGGGAAGTCCATCAGATGGATGTTAAATCTGCCTTCTTGCATGGGGACTTGCATGAAGAAATCTATATGGAACAACCCATTGGCTTCATCCAAACAGACTCCAGCCTTGTATGTCGACTTAAGAAATCTCTTTATGGTCTCAAGCAAGCTCCTCGGGCTTGGTATGCCAAAATGGATAGCTTTCTTTTAGAATCTGACTTTTCTAGGTGTTATTCTGACAATACTGTCTACACCAAGAAAGTGGGCAACTCTCTTATCATCCTTGTTCTTTATGTTGATGATCTTATTCTTACTGGTAGTGATCCAAACCTTATAAACCTTGTGAAGTCCAGCCTTAAAAAGAAATTTGAAATGACAGACTTAGGACACTTACACTATTTTCTCGGTCTTCAAGTCTTGCAATCCAAGGAGGGTATTTCCCTTTCCCAGTCCAAGTATGCTTGTGATATTCTTCGTCATTTTAACATGGAAGACTGTAAGCCAGCCCCTTCTCCCTTTCAGTCTGGAGTCAAACTTTCAGTCTCTTGTACTTCTCCTGAAGTTGATGCTACCTTATACCGTCAACTTGTCAGAAAACTCTTGTATTTAACCCATACTCGTCCTGACCTTTCCTTTGTTGTTGGCCTTGTTGCTCGTTTTATGCAAAACCCCCGTGAAAGTCATTGGAAAGCAGCTAAAAGAATACTTCGTTATGTTCGAGGTACAGTACAGTTTGGGATTCATTACAGTGCCAAAGAAGCTCCTCTATTAGTTGGTTTCACTGATTCTGATTGGGCTGGTGACCCTGATGATCGGAAGTCTACTGCCGGTTATGTCTTCACTCTTGGTTCAGGACCTATTACATGGGCTTGTAAGAAACAGGCTGCCATTTCTCTTTCGTTAGCAGAAGCAGAGTATCGTGGTGCCGTGGAAGCTAGTAAGGAAGCCTTGTGGCTTCGTCAGATCCTATCAGAGTTTGGCTTTGAGCAGCAACATCCAACCACACTTTGGTGTGATAATCAAAGTGCCATTCAGCTATGCAAAGATCCAGTCCAGCATCAGCGCAGCAAACACATTGAACTACACATGCACTTCATCAGAAAGCTCATTCATGACCATGTTCTTGAAGTGCAATATTGTTCAACAAATGATCAGGTTGCAGACATTTTCACAAAGGCTCTCACAGAGGCGAAGTTCACTAAACTTCGATATATGCTTGGAGTTCAGGAAGTTGTCACTAAGGGGGGATAGGCTCTAGTGCCTCCTTCCTTCTCCTATTGTGTCATATTTGTAAATCCTTCAATCCTATCCCAAGTTGTTCTTAAGGGGGGATGTTAGGATATTCCGAGACATAGGAAATAGTTAAGTTCAACTTGGTCTAGTATAGAGTTAGGTATAGAGTTAGGTAAAGTGTGTTTCTTTACCGTTGTACATTTTGTAACTTACAATCCGACGGTCACGATATGTAGTGATCCGATGGTTCACTCTCTCCTCGGTATTACCGACACTTGATCCGTGGCTTGACACCCGATTGGTCCATGAGTTCTATTTAAAGCGCATGGAGGGTCATTGTTCGGGTAATCCGTCTATGAGAGAAAGCTTATGTAAATTTTCATTCTTTGATTAATAAATTGCCTGAAGTGGCCACGTTGGCTCAGGCCGTGGACTGTTTCCCTCTTTGAGGGTTTTAACCACGTCAAAAATACTGGTGTATTGATTTGAGATCTGGTTGTGAGCGGTGTCCTTTTGGTGTTCTTTCTGAGGAACTTACCCTGTAAATTCTACATAATGATCTTCTTCTCCTTTTATAGTCTTAGGCCTTTCTCAATACCATGGTCCAAAATGATAACAAAACAATACCATGGACCCAATACTTGGGATCAACACTTCTGACGGGATACCATGGTCCAAAACCATAGGTTCAAATACCAAGGACTAAATACCATGGACCAAACATAAGTTCTCTGACATGTACGTGCTTTTCCTTGCGTGAAAGTGCGTGTATACGCATACGCGTCTTTTCAACAACTAACCCACGTGTATATGCGGCTCGGTCACGATGAACCTGCGTATATATATTTTCTCTTCATTCTTGTAGTCTGATCATCAAATCCTTGCGGCTGACCTACTGTACTATGATCTGTCATTTGTGTGATTTGCCATCAAGGACAACACTTGTCTCATAATGCCAACAATCTCCCCCTTTGGACTTGATGGCAAAGCTAACTTGTCACACTTAGAACTATCATCTAATTCCTTTGAGCTGTCCTGTGTCCCATGTATTCAGTCATATCTGATATCTCTTCTGAAGATTCATCTAGTTATAAATAAGTGATATGTTCTTCTATGAGTGGGTTGCCATCAAGTACAACACATGCATCATAATGCCTACAAATGATTTCTTGCCTTTTGTTTCCTTTTTCTTCTCTTTTGTGGCCTAGATGATTGCCCAATGGGCTTTGGATTTCTTTTATTTGATTAGGTCTCTCTTAGGAATTGCCATTTTGGATTCTAACACAATTTGTTCCTTTCTTCTTTCTTGTAGCAACATTTTTCCTTCCTGTAGCAGTCATTCCTTCTCTTTTAGAGTCTTCTAACTGTATGGGAGTGATGAAAAATGATGTAGAGGGTTTGAAGGATGATGCTAGGGCTCAGAGGGAGTAGTGTAGGTTTGTGAAAATGGAGAAGATGTGCTCTGTGTGTTTTTTTCAAGAAATTTTTAGGGTGAGACAGAGTGTAGGGTTTGTTCTTGAAAAATATTAATTTTTTCTTATGAAATGGGATGGATGAATGATGGATAGATAGTGGATATGAAGTGGATGGAGGGCTTGGAGTGCTTTTGTGACTTTGCCTTTGCACAAATTTCCTCTTTTAACTGTTGTCCCCACTCCTCAAAATCATCACCCTTCCTAATTTGGATTTTCCACATTGCATGAGTGAGCGAGTTAGTTGCAATTAACTAGGTTAGGGTGGTTGAGACTATTGACCCATCCTTAGCTTTATAAATCCTCACTTCTCATGCATTGACATAAAATTTCTAACTATAATATGCTCAAGATAGGATGTCAAGAATATTTCATACTTGTACCTACCTGATGGTTGTTGGAGAGGCATGCATCATGTCTGAGTTGATGATCAATCTAGGTCTTCATAGCTTGTTGATTCTTTGACTGATAAGGTTGTTGTGTGCAATTTTATTTCTAATGTTCAATATTTTTCTAGTGGAGTGGATGGAATGTTTCCTAAAGAGGGCGTGTCCCCTTTTCAATCTTCATAAATGGATTCATGTTGCTCAAGGTGGCTAGATCTTCTGTTGTGTGAGTGAGAAAAGAATCGATGATGAGTTTTGTTGTAACTGTGCAAGCTGCTTACAGGAGGAATCCTCTTCCTATAACAGTCATTTAATTCCTCTTAGAGATCTCATCGATGCATGTGGGATTGATGGAAAGTCATAGGAGTTATAACGACAGGGTTAAAATCATCAAGAGGTGGTGTAGGTGGTGGAAAAGTTGATGACAATGTTCCTTCTAATTTTTTCATGTAAGGTAGAGTGGAATTTGAAGATGGATTTTGGTTAGATGGAGTGGATGAGTGACGAAAGTGGTGTCGGGGGACATATATCAATCTTCCCTAAAGAATACATGACCTTTGAACCCCTTTCTCCAATCAGATTGCCTCATGTAGCTTCTTCTCGGCCATCCTGTAGTACTATAGGATCTTCCTATAGTAATTTAGGACAACCTCCTGTAGTAGATTTGTTTTGTCCATACCTCCAAAACAGTAGAATGGATTGAACTGAAATTTTTCTAAGCATGTTTAAATCATTGTTATTCCCCTCCACATAAAAAATTCTTGGTCAATGGATGCATGAATCTCGAGAAAAATAAAAAATGGTTGTAGGTGATGGAGGTCGATTTCTCAAAATCTATGCACTGGAATTTGCTAAAATTTCTTGGACATATTACCATCATCCATATTAATCTCCCCATGAAACAAATTTGCAAATGGATGCATGACTATCGAGAAAATTCAAAAATTGTTTTAGGTGATGGAGGTCAATTTCTTGAAAACTGTGCACTGGAAGTTGCTGAAATTTCTTGGTCATGTTACCATCATCCATATACATCTCCCCATGAAACAAATCTGTAAATGGATGCATGAATATCAATAAAATGTAAAAATGGTTGTAGGTGTTGGAGGTCAATTTCTCGAAAAGTGTGCACTAGAATTTGTTGAAATTGCTTCGGCATGTTACTATCATCCATATGCATCTCCCCCTGAAACAACTTGGAAAATGAATGCATGGTTTTCAAGATATGACAAAAATAATTTTTTGCTCTATGTATTTTTGTTTTCTGTAGTAACTACAATATCTTCTTGTAGCATTTAAGGACATCTAGGAAAATGAGTGCTAAAAGCTTGGGAATGATGAGTGGATGGTGGAAATAGATGAGGGTGATGGATTGGCATGACCTTGATCCTTTTGGAGCATCTGAGCAAAGGAGGAGAAAGTCCAAGTTTGACTTCCTTTGACTAGGCTTTTGATCAACTTTTATTTTGGTGGCTAACTTGTTTTTGTTGCATACAGAGGTTGGAGAACACTTGCATTAATGAGAGAGAGATACATGGAGCAAAGGATTTTATTTTTTCTTCTTTTTTCTTCTAGGCCTACTAGCTGCCTCAATGAGTTTTTCAACCAGCAGGTCTGCCTAGGCACCTCAATGGCGTTTTCAACTAGTAGCTCTGCCTAGGCGCCTCAAAGGAGGTTTTCACCTAAGATATTTAATTTTTTATATATTTTTTCTCTTTTTTCCAACCCATTGACTGCCTCATGGATGTTTTCAATCAATGAGCCAATCTTAGGTGCCTCAAAGGAGGTTTTCTCCTGAGATTTTATTTTTTCTCTTATTTTTCATTTTTTATTTCTTTTCCTATCCTACTCTACTTGAAAAAACAAAATAATTTTCAAGTGTAGGAATACTTCTAGTGGAGACACTTACATAACTGGATGACAAATAAAACCATGTGTAGGTTTGAAACATATTCTTTGACATGTACCAGGATGTAAGAGACCAAATTCTTTGACTTTGATGATATCAAACACAGTTGAATAAGAGAGTATTGTTGCAACTTAGTGATTCTCTGGAACCATATTTCAATATAGTTGTGATGCCCCTGGTCCACTTGCTGATTTGGATCTTCTTGGATGTCTTCTTCTTCCATGAAATTCAAATCTTATTCTTTTTGCTGATTATTCTCTTGAACACATAGAGGATCTGATGGTAAACATAAGGGCACTTTCCCAATCTACGATTCTGATGTCTGCTCTTCATGAAGTGTAGTTGAATCTTCTTTTTTTGCATGTTGTCCTTCAATGATATCAAGAGAATCTTATTTTTGTGATATTCTTCCTGAGCTAATATGAATACCATTTAGATCAAGAGGAGATGTTTGGAAGTGTTGTACCTCAGCATTATAAGTGGATTGAGCTACTTCACTGTGTGGGTTTGGAAATGGTGGTACAGGTAGTGGAGTGGGAGTGGATATTTGAGATGGATGTGGTTGAGGTTTTGGTTGTGGTGGAGGTGGATGGTAGGGATAATATGGAGTTGGGTATGGAGGATATTGAGGAAAATATTGAGGATATTGTGGATGAATCCCATAAGTTCCTTTCCAACCTTGTTGTGAAGATTGGTTTTGGGGTTGAGATGGCCAAGGTTTCCAAGGAAAGGGTGTGTTCCAATTACTTTGAGATGGATGTGCATAAGCTTGAAATTGTGAATTAAGCTCTTGCAACATATTAGGTTGAATAGGCTTCCATGGTCCTCTTAGAGCTACATAACATAACTGCACTGGCAATTGACTTGCTCCATTGTCCTCTTGGTAAACTTCCTTCAACCTTGGTAATGAGGGGCAATATTTAACATCATGTGATTCTGTATGGACAACATAAATATAAGAATCTTCTTTTTTCTCATTTTGTGTTATGAATATTTCTACTTGTTCACTTATATTGCTAAGAAATTTTGTTTTAAAGTTATCAAGCAAATTTCTAGGTTTAGCTTGACTTGCCAATCTTGATGCCGTTTGACTTACTCTTGTCCTTCCTCTTGATGTGTGTTTGCATGTTTCACAAATTCCTTCAAAAGATAATTGGTATACATCACATCTACTCATGATATCAAGGAGATCAATCCATTCATCCCTAATTTTTCTAATTAAGAGGGTTTTTAGTGTGTTGGATCCTAAATGATGTAGTTTTTCCCTCTTAACATTATGCATGAACCTCTCTATTAGATCCTCAAGGCTCTCATATTATTTTTGATTCATTCTAGATATTTCTTCCTTAATATCATGATCTTTATATTTTTCTAAAAATATATTTTCCATATCATTCCATGATCTTATTGAATTAGTCCCTAAAATCATGAACCATTTAAGAGCTCTATCCTTCAATGTTGCTGGAAACAATCTCAACTTTTTGAGTGTTTAATAAGTAACCATAAGATCTACAAAGGATTTCAAATTCAAAGAGAAATATTTCTAGATCCTCTGACCTTAGACCATGAAAGTTTGGAAGAAAAGATGGAGGGATGTTCTTCATATGCACACTGACATCAGTATCTTGAATGAGAAATCCAAGAGGATCTTCTTCATCATCATCATTTCCATCCATTTCTTCTTCCTTCTCTTCCACTTATTTTTCTTCTACCTACAAAAATGAATGGTGATGTGGCTCTTACTACACCATGTGATCAAATGGGGGGGGGGGGGGGGGGGGTTAGTGTTGGAGATTTTTTTCTTTTAATAAGAATGTTAATGCAATGAAATTTTCTGTTTTTTAAATGAAATATGCCTAATGAATTTTTTTTGTTTATGCAGAAAGTAAAATAAATGAATCAACTAGGGAAGAAAACAATGCATACTTTGACACCTCCCTACAACAGCACCAAAAAGTGAAGAGCCTCAGTATTGCAACAAGAATGCTGCAACTCCCAAGGCTACCAACTTTAATTATCAACCTGGGGTTCGTACAAACTTAAGAGGTATCGACACTATATGTGTAGCATACAATGTGCCATTCCTTTGATGTCATGATGTACTGGAGTGAATGTAAGGAAATCAAATCCTAAACTAATTTCATAAATGGAAATTTTAATTTGGAAAAGAAATTATTCCTAAGCAAGAACAACACATTGTAACTGAAATCCTAAGAGCATGAATTCAAATAAACAGGCCTAATCTACATTGTAAAAGACATGTCCTTATTGGTGTTTATTATTCCTCAACCATTAATTTAGAGTCTAGGGGTCATGATTCAACCTACCAATCTTTTTGAGCAAATATGGGTAAATATATACACGTTGGAATAATACTATAGGAAACTACATGATGTTACATATTTACTACAAGAAGTTATAATTCATTGAATGAACAAGAAAATCCAATCCAAATTGGATGGTAATTTTTTAATTTATTGACTAGGATGTATTAGGTCTCCATTCCAAGTGCAATCACTCAAAATTACCTCTGTTAATCCATGCTAAAAAATAGCAGAAAATTACTAGTCTAAAATCTAGAAATTCGAGAACTAGTGAGCTAGTAAATCTATCAAATGCCTAACTTAATAAAGTGAAAATTCAATGGGGTAAATTTGGTTATTAAATAGAATTTTTTTGTGATCTAATGCAAGTGGAATAAAATCGATTGAATCTTGTTAGATTTTTTTAAAAAATAGCATAAATTTACTGTTATTTGCCACAAGGGACTTCCAGAAATCTAGATTTGGGAATAAGCAAACTAATCCAAGGAGCTCAATGATTACTATGAACTTAAAAAAATGTTCCAAGGATGAAATGATTCTTTTGATCCTGCAAAATAACTTACTTCAACCATTTAACCCAATCCTACAACAAGAAATCATCAAGACTAAATGCAGAAATAGGAAAAGATAAGAACAAGAGATGCATGTGAATAAGAAGTGAAAGGAAGAAGAGTAAATGATACAACAGGGCTCTGAGGCTCCTGGGATGGCCAAGCCCAAGGAAAAACAGAGTCCTATGAAGGATACCAGGATTTATAAACTGAACATGGCACCAATCTTCATTATTTCCATCAATACAATTACATCCCTGCAAGAAATGAAAGTGGAGCTGCAAAGATACGAGTTCTCCCCACAAGAAGACTAAGAAAAATCCACCCCCAGAGGAAAATTCGACTTGGTGCTTATATAAAATGATTAGGAATCATTCCCCATGAAAGGAGGAAGATTTCCCCACCAAATTCCCCCAAATAGTGGATTTGGTTCCTAATACTAGGAATCTGCATTAAATGACATGGAACACATTCCTAGATTTTCTCAATTATTGGAGCTCCAGAATCTATGCAATAATTTCAGAATATATTCTTGATTTATTATTTAATATTGATCCTCCTGTAGGAGGGATCAAGTCCCTAAATTATTGATGAGCCTCATCATTGGGTAATTATATGGGCCTTAATTCACTTCCTAGCCTAGTCAAACCAACTATTCTCACAACTTATTGCATACTTTTAATTATATTTTGTTTATGATATGAGTTAGAGTTGGATATTTTGCATTGTGGTCTAATGTGCATTTAATGCAGGATTAAAGGATAAAAGCAAGGAATTTTGGCAAAGACCTTGGTCAAAACTCAAATGGGACAAGGGAGAGGAATTATAGGGGGTAAATCCTCCTCATTTACTACCCATCCATTCAAATATTCCTCCATCAGCTTAGAGTGCAAACAACCAAATCATGAGGACTAGAAGGTAGCCGAGAAAGTGAAAGACAAAGCATGAGTTTATCTCGAGTTTGGGAGCTGAGGCTCCATAATTTTAAGGAAGTCTTTGGAGACTTCAGATGTATAAGTAGATAGGCCTAGGACCTTAGTAGGATTCAAATTTTTGATTGTAAAACTCTACTCTATTTTTGAGTTGCAAGACTTGTGACATTTTTTGATGTAATCCATTGTTTTGATAATAAGAATGAGTTTTGTTTTGAGCCAACACTGAGTTAGCTTAGAGGGATGAAGCTCTTGGGTTAGGGCCCAACTCTAGTAGCCAAGGCTCCTCTTTATTGTACATGTATGCTAGCATAGATTCATAGTTTAATTGTTCATTTGCTTAAGTAGCTGCATTTCCATTACAACAGTGTAGAGTAGATTGGTTGTATGTTAGTTTGCTTCCATTTGTGCCTTCTTTCAATTAGCAGGTTAGAAAGGAGAAAAATATCACCATAAGGTTGTCAGCAGGTGTCTTGGCCTCACCTCCTCCCTCTGGGACCATGACTTGAGGAAGAGACCCTTCAGCAACCCCAGAAACACAGATTTCTAGTTCTTGCATGAGCTTTGGAGTTTGTTGTCTTGATTTAGTACTTGGTTCATTTCATTGTCATCTTTTTCCATTACTCTATTTTTGCAATAAGATCTCACTCATGTTCTCATTTCCTTCAGCACTTTCTTCATGCATAATACGGGCAATTGATTCATGTTTTTCTGGTTTATGAAGATGTATCTTGTTGCATAGTTCTTGAAAGACACACATGTTTTAAGCACTATAGGTACTTCAAGAGGAGGTCTAGACTTCATCACCAACATCCATATTCCACCTCATCAACCTTAACCATCTCTTGTTCCACCATCACCCTCACTAGTTTTTTTGTCCTTTTTCATTGAAATTCCCCTAGACACATTGAGTGAATCTAGCCATCTCTTCTCTTGGATATTGACTCCTGAGTGTTCCTAGACCTTCTAACACCCTATCCCACTCATCACACACCTTTTCCCAGCTTCCCAACACCTCCAAAACCTCACAATTAGCTCTTGGTTGTATCCTGTAGGTTTCCTGTAATTCCTACAAGATCATCTTGTAGGTTTCTAGTACATCCTATAGGTTTTCCTAAAACAACTTGTTTTGAGGCCGAATTGATGGGGAACCTCTAGGAAGTCACAAAAAGCCTCCTAGGACCCTTCCACACCATCCAATCACTCCATAAACCTTCTAGCCATCCTCAACCACCTTCCATCCACCTGTCACATCCACAAGAACAATTAAATTGCATGCTTGATTTTACCGAAAAAAATAAAAAAGTGAAAACAGATTTAGTATAGTTTTCTTGCTCACACATTAGTATGGTTTGATGCTATTTACTTCTATAACTCAGATAGCAACATTAGGTTAGTGTTGATTTAGCAATTCTGCTTAGCATAGCTGTTTAAATGGTTAATTAGGATATGGTGTGATTTAGCATTACATGTCGTTTTCCTCATTACTGCAGTAGAGTAGCTCTCTTAGAATAGATTTTCTCTTCTTCCATCAAAGAATCAAGACTCTTCTGACTCTATAGAATTGTGGCTTGGGACCCCTAGGGTCTCTCACCGGATGAACAGTGACTACAGGAATGACCTTCACTTTTACTTGTGCATATAGCACTATCACCTCCAAGTTTGTATGAACCCCGGGTTGATAAGTAAAGCTGGTAGACCAGGAGTTGCACTATCCTTGCTGCAATACTGGTGCTCATCACTTTTTGGCGCCGTTGCCAGGGAGGTGTCTGAGTAGAATGTGATTACTGCTTTCTTTTCTTCTACTTCTTGTCTTCAATTTTCTACCATTAGTTTATTTATGCAAAAGTAATCTAGTAGCTTCATTTCTTTCATTTTTCATTATCTGCTTTCCTTTCCATTCTGCAAGTAGAATTTCAATTCAATAAGTAGCTTCTTCATTATGTCAGTGATTTTTCATTAAATCAGAAATTTCATTTTTGCAAAGTACTTTCCATCTTAAAAAATCTTACAAAAACCAACCCAAAAACATTTCCTTTCATGCCTCGTAGGAATAGGGACAATTTAGGGAAATTCTTACCAAATACCCCCACTGCATCCAACAACCAACCTTCTCTCTTCTTTGGTGGTTGTGAACTGGAGGAACCTTTAGGTGAGCAACCTGACATATTTGAAGAACCTTCATGGGAAGAAGAAGAAGAAGAACCCATTCCTATTGAACCAATGGCTGAAAACCGAAATGACAGAGGGAATAGAGAGAGTTGAGGGTTCCTTCCCCATCACAGAAACCAACGGGGACATGAAGATGAAGAATATAAGCCCCTCTGCCTTATCTCATTTCCATGACTTGATCACTGAGGACCCCGACACGTTCTTATTTGAGTTTTCTGTTATATGCCGAACCTATGACTATACAGATGATGAGCAAAAATTAAAACTATTTCCATCTACCCTTAAGGATGTAGCATTGCACTGGTTCATGGGTTTACCTGGAGATAGCATCACAACTTGGGCTCAGATGCAACAGGCTTTTAACAAAAAATATCGAGACTACTGTAGGTCAAAGGATACTAAAGAAGAAATTTTCAGGATGACCATGGGCAAGGATGAATCCTTAGAAGACTACTAAGAAATATTCCAACTCAATTACAAAAGGGCCAGGTGCACACTTGACCTCGAGTCACTAAAGTTGGTCCTACTCAAAGGAGTAAGGGAAGATCTTCTGGATACCTTACATTTGTTAGCAGGAGGAGATATCTACCAATTACCCTATGAGGATATCAAGACTATCTTTAGAAACCATTATAGGGCAGCTAGGAAAAAGGATAGGGGTAGTCAACCTATGACCAGTACATCATCTTCCAACTCATCCATCAAGGGTGAAATTGGAAATATGCTGAAAGATTTCAAAAGTGAGATGATGCAAACCCTTTCCTTGCAATTAGACACCATGAACATCAAAAGGAAGCAAAAGGAAGAAGAGAGAGTCTTCGCCATCTTTTGCCCTAGATGCACCAGGAGGCATCCTAGGAACTAATGTCCATTGAACTGTATTGATATTTACTCAATCTGTGAAGAAAACCACTCCATAGATAAGTGCCCTTCTTTAGCGGACTCAAAGCAGTATATCAAGGAGTTGAAGAGGTCACTAAGAAGCTTTGCTACATCAACCAAAGGAGACCTTCTGGGCCTAGACCATACCAACAGGGCATGCAAGGGTCATCCCATGCATATTACAACCCCAACCAGACCACAACTATACCTTCATGGGGACCCCCTACTCATCCTTCCTGGTCTACACCCCCTCCTTGATCCTATGCATCTCAGTATCATTCCTAGCCAGCCAGCCAGTCATTTCAACCTTACACTCCGCCACAACCTCAGTGGAATACACCACACTAGGGGTGGAGGCCCAAATACAACAATGCTCCAGCCCTATTGCCTCCACCACCTACCCGACCACAACTCCTACACTCTGCTCCACCCAAGCAACCCGAGATGCCTACCCAGCCAAATCCGAACCCTAACAATAGGCAGGCTCAATAAGTAAATAATGGAGAGACATCATATCCAGCTTATACTGTAGAAATCCAAGAGATCAACCTAATATCTGGGAGAATTCTCCCAGATAACCAACCTTTGCCTCCACATAGGGAGGTTGAGGAAGAAAGAGAGGAAAGAAACCTTAAATTAAATCCACCCTTTCCTTAGAGATTAGCCCAACCACTCCAGCCTACCCCAGAAGAAACTAAACTTCTGGGAGAATTGAAAAATCTGTGTAAAGATCCCCCTTCTCCAGGCAATAAAAGATGTTCCCATTTATAATAAGTTGATTAAGGATAAATGCTTAAAGCATCCAGGAAGAAGAAAAATGGATGCCCCTACCATTAATGTCATTGGGAAGCTATCTGACTTAATTCTGGGGCAGGTAATATGTCTAAAATATTTGGACCCTGGAAGCCCTATAGTATATGTGCACATCAATGGCACCATCATCCCACACACTTTGATCGATCTTGGGGATACCATTAATGTGATGACCAAGGACACCATGCTCAAGCTCAACCTCCAAGGGTCATTAAGGAAGACCAAAATAGTTCTATAACTTGCAGATCGTTCCGCAGTCACCCTTGATGGAATTGTGGAGGATGTGATGGTCTCCATTGAATCTTGGGAGTACCCTGCAGATTTTCTAGTTCTCCAGCCTAAGGCTAAACTTAGTGGTTATCCTCTCATCCTTGGCAGGCCATGGTTGGTCACAGCCGATGCTTACATCAGCTGCAGAGCTAGGAATATGACCATCAAGAACAGGCATATGTCCAAACAGTTAGTCCTATACCCTCCTGCTCAACCTTGTCTAAAGCATGATTTACCTTTGTAGTTGGAGGAGGAGGAAGAAGATGAGGTTTATTCTGCCCAACTTTATGATTTGGAAGCAACCATAGGAGGAGGACAACAAGATGAGGATGACTTAATTGAACACTTGCTTCAAAGTCCAACTCTTGGTTCATTACCATTAGAAGAAGAAGTAAGGGAAACCTAGAACAATCATCCAATTGACTTATACTTGGCCAATTCCAACCTACTCCGTGTCAAAACCATAGAATTAGGCTGGGAGAAAACCTTGAAAATTAATCTATCTCTTTCTGCTCTCGAAGAGGAAAAGCTATGCAACATGCTGAGAGAAAACCTAGAAGCCTTCGCTTGGAGCTACAAGGAAATGAAGGGAGTACACCCCTCAGTGTGTACTCACCACAAATACATCAAATAAGGTTTCAAGCTAGTCCAACAACCACAAAGGAGGATGATTCCAACTCTTAAAGATATAATCAAAGAAGAAATGCAAAAAATTCTAGATGCAGGATTCATTTACCCTCTCTCCGACAGTGAGTGGGTCTCTCCTTCAGTGTTAGTTCCCAAGAAAAATGGTAAGTGGAGGATTTGTGTCGATTATAGGGAGTTGAACAAAGCCACAAAGAAGGATCATTTTCCCCTACCCTTCATCGACCAAGTTCTAGACAGCCTGGCAAGGAAAAAGTTTTTTTCTTTCCTAGATGGATTCAGTGGGTACAACCAAATGAAAATCTGCCCAAAAGACCAGGATAAGACCACATTCACCTGTCCTTGGGGTATTTTTTCCTATAGGGTCCTTCCTTTTGGCCTATGCAATGCTCCTGCCACTTTCTAGAGAGCAATCTTGAGTATTTTCGCCGAATTAGTACATGATGCAGTGGAAATTTATATGGATGATTTTACACCTTATGGCTGTGATTTCCAAGAAGCCTTGACTAACCTAGGCAAAGTATTGCACAAATGCATTGAAATGAACTTGTCTCTCAGTCCGGAAAAATGTGAATTCTTAATGATTGAAGGGACCGTGCTAGGTCATTCAATATCTCAACAAGGACTGTAGGTGGACTCGAACAAAATAACAATCATCCAAAGGGTCCCACCTTTGCAAAAGCAGAGAGATGTCAGGAGTTTCTTGGGGTTAGCTGGATACTACCGAAGGTTCATAAAGGACTTCAACAAGTTGGCCTCTCCTTTATTTGGGTTGTTGGCCAAATATTCTGAGTTTATATGGTCAAAAAGTTGTCAAGAGGCCTTAGACATTCTAAAGGGTAAGTTAATTACTGCACCAATTCTCCGAGGCCCAAACTGGGCCCTCTCTTTTCATATTCATGTTGATTTCTCACATAAAGCCATAGGAGTAGCCTTAGGTTAGGTAGAGGAGAAACTGCCCTATGTCATCTATTTTATTAGGAAGAACTTGTCAAAGGCTGAGCTAAATTATAGAGTGACTGAAATGGAACTCCTAGCTGTTGTGCATTCATTAAACAAATTTAGGCATTACATTGCAGGCTATCAAACATTTGTGCATACTGACCATGATGTAATCAAATATTTAATGAACAAACCAGATGTGAATGCTCGAATTATAAGGTGGTTGCTTTTATTATAGCAGTTTGATCTAATCATTATTGATGAGCCTGGTAAAGAAAATGTTGTTGCAGACTTTTTATCTAGGGTGAATCTACCTGCAAGTGAAGAAGGAATGGTGGATGACCAATTACCAGACAAGCACTTGTTTGCTATTTGAGTTCTCTCTCCTTGGTTTGCTGATATAGAAAACTATTTGGTATCAGCAAAGTTCCCACCAAAATTTCCCTCCAAAGAAAAGAGAAAGATAGTCAAGAAAAGTGCCCCCTTCACCTACGAGCTAATGGGAAAGTAGAGGTGACCAATAGGGCACTGGAGGGCATCTTAACCAAGGTAGTGAGCAACAACAGGAAGGATTGGGTACAGAGACTAGTTGAGGCCACCTGGGCCTATAATACCACATGGAAGACCACCACTGGATTTACACCCTATGAGCTGGTCTATGGGAAAAGGGCTTTGTTGTCCATTGAGTTTGAATATAACACATTGAGGATGGTAGCCCAACTAGATTTGGATCCCATTCATGCACATAAAGAAAGATTGTTCCAATTGAATGGCTTGGATGAATTCAGAATTCAGGCCCTCCTACATACAGAGATAGTTTAGCTTCAGAGCAAGATCCGGCATGATAAACATATTAAGGAGAAGCAATTTCAAGAGGTCGATTGGGAATTGTTATATGATTCTAGGTATAAAGACTTCAAGGGCAAGCTAAGGACAAGATGGCTCAGACCTTATGTGGTGGAGAGATGCCATGATAATGGTTTAGTGCAAATCAGAACTATAGATGAAGAAGCCATTCCATTGCTTATCAATGGAGACTGATTGAAAATGTATAAGAGGCCTTTATCAAAGCAAGAGTTCATTGACAATATCAATAAAAGGTGATGATTGTAGAGCAAGTTTCAGGTCACTGAAAAAAGAAAAAAGAATAAGGACTCAGATGAAAACCTCCATGAGGCGCCTAAGTCCCATCTTTGGGTTGAAAACCTCGTGAGGCAACCCAATGATGAAAGAAAAGAAAAAGAAAAAAGAATATCCCTGGGTGAAAACCTTCCTTGAGGTGGCCAGGGAAAACATCTAGGGTGAAAACCTATTTGAGGCACCCTAAGTGTTTTTCAAAAAAAAAAAGAAAAAAGAGAGAGAAAAAGATATAATTGTTATTTGCAGGTGAGCGAGAAAGACAATCAAGGAGCAAAAAAAGGATCCAAAGGGAACCCTGCCTCACACATATCCATCTCCTCCACTCCTTACCATGAATCCCTCCATCATTTCTATTGTTTTTCCACTCCATTTCTTCAATTTATGCGAAGGCTATGTTTTCTACAAGATCCCTTGTATTCCTACAGGATCCCCTAAAAACCTACAGGATGATCTTGTAGGAATTACAGTGGCCCGAAAAACCTATAGGAAGCAATCTGAGGGCACATGTGTCACACGGAATCTGTCAAGGGTGCGGACACGACTGACCTTCCTAGAAGTCTAAGACATTCTAATGACAAACAAGACAAAATGGAGTGATCTTTCTCTAAATACACCTTTTACAACATGAAAACTACAAGTGTTTAGGCTTACCTTATTCCAAAACGCTGTTGTTGAAGTCCGTTCTTGACGATCCGGATGAGCTCCTCCTTCAAGTCAATTCCTGTAACCACAAACAATCAAAAATTACCAAGCACTTGCATTTCATATAATAAAACATATATTCAACATGCAGACCAAGGAACACATGAAATAACTCATTAACACAAGCTATTGAGAAAAATAAACCAGTTTGTATTAATAACGAAACAAAGAAACTCTTACAACCTGGCCTTGGTGTTGTGCAAGTTCCTCCCAGGGTCCATCAAGGGTTTTCCTCTACTTTGACAAAGCTCACCCTCTCCCAAGTAGAATCAAGTGAAGACAATCTCTCCTCACAAAGGCTCTAATGGAAGACCTAAATCCTGCAGCATTTACCCAAAGAAAATGTATAGCTCCAACCTCCCCTCCTTCTGGCTCAATGCCTTTATTTATAGTGCTGTAAAGAGGTTATTCAGGTCCACTATCAATGGGATCATCCCCCTCTTTGGGTGGGATAGCTCCCTTATTGATGGGATAAGTTCCCCCTTAATAGAGATACATGAACCAACTGGAGGCGCATCCATTTCATCAAACCGACCTCTAGAATGTTCTAGAAGTAACCACAAGTAACTTTTTCAAGATAAAACTCGCGCATTTTGCCTTTTACAGAGGGACGCACCTGTCCCTTAACATACAGAGCGTCCATGGACGCAGATTTTGTGAACATGGTCAGCGTCCCCGCAGGTAAGGCTAGAGAGAACCTGCGACCCCAGAGATAAACATGATTTTTACAAGACTTTCTCTCTTCTTTGAGTTTGAGATGGATAACAGAGGCATGAGACTTGCCTAAGAGGGTAGCATGACTTGTTGATTTGAGCCATACTAACTGTAAGTAGTCAAGGTGACATTTTTTAGTGTAACAGATTGCCCCCTAAAGTGCGAAGCCTGGAATAGAATAGGGTTTTGTAATTCTAGGAAGGGTGAAGCGCTTTATCATTTCAAGGATTTCCTTGTGGATGGCCTGGTTGGAACCTGCAATTTTCAACACAAAATACATGGATAAGATTATATCATCACTGAGGTAGGCATTCCCATACTCAGATTCAAAACTTTAACTAATGGACTAACTATCCTGATACAGGAATGATCTTGCAGTACATTATTTTTATAGACTTTTGTAGACACAGTATGGACGCAGCCATCTGTTTATGATTAGTCTACATAGACAATACAAAACTCCTCGCAGCCTGGATGGTAGAAACTAGATCCAGGGTCTTCACTTCTACTTCCCGAATTGGTACGATTCTAGCCATGTGATTAAATGATTCGATGTCGAACATGGTAGAAACCACTTGATTACCAGTCAATGATGTAAACTGTTAACAAGCGTGAGAGAAACCACCAGTAATGTCAATGGTCCTCAAAGTACCAAGCACAACCCGTGAAATGTGAATAGATGTTTTGATGTCGAACACTTCACGGAATCCTCTGATCGAAAGTCAATGATGTAAACTGACGTCAAAGGCGAGAAACCTGCCATTGATGCATGCAGACTTCAAGGTACTGTCGATTCCTAAGTCATCTTTCTAGATAATGTGTCGATGTCGATAGAAAGCGACCCGTTGCAGGCAAGCCCGCAACACGAAATCATTGTTCAAGTTGAAGAAATGTTGCTGTAAGGACTGACTCAGGGATGGTCAAATGGATGACAAGTATTTTGCAGATGAAAGTTTTGCTTGCAGACCTCTTGAACACATAACGACACAACAGATGGTTTGGTGACGAATAACTCAAAGTTGATCCCTGAACCCGGTTAAAGATTTTCAAAGTGATTTAGTCAACTGTGAGGTAAAAGATTTCCCAACCCAGGTGAATGAAAAGTGTCGTGTTCAAGAGCGGTAATAAAGTTTCTTCTGAGGCAAAAGGTGACAAATAGGTTCATTCTTCTCTTTTTTCCCCCACCATTTCTGGCAAGTACCTCTTTATTTTTAACAAGCTTGAGGAGGATAACATATGCTTGATTATAAGCTCATCCTTCGGACGAGTCCAACCTAGTTTAAATGCGAACCCTAGGAAGGAGTGGTTCGTTCCTGTTTGTAATTGAACAGGTCCTTTACTGTAAAAGTTTAACGAGCCCAGTATAGGAGAAACTCGGCGTTTTTCATTTTTAGAGAGTCTGAAAAACTTAAGGAAACTCCACGTTGAACTTTTTCGTATATTTGTGTCCCTCAAGCCCGAAAAAGTATAAAATAATACCTGGGGGAACCGCTTGATCTTGCGACCAAGGAGTACTTTCATAATAGTATCGTTGACCTGAAAAGTAAAAAGCGATCAAAGACACGTCGTTTTATTTCCTTATCGAGTTTGAAACGACAAAAACCCGGCAATCTTTTCCTGATTTTGCGGTCAGAAAAGAGCTAAAAGGGGACCGTCTTTTAATTCCGTTTTAACGAGTGAAAAAGAAACACTCGGCGATCTTTTCATGTTTTAGGAGTCAGAAAAGGGCTTAAAAGATGACTCTGAAATTTTGTTTGTGAAAAATTACAATTTCCCTCGAAATCCCTTCGTCCTGCACAAAAGCGACACATTACTCATACCTGTTTAAAATAGGCAAAAATACATTTGAAAACATCTTTTCATGGTAAAAAATGAACTAATTCATCCAAAAAACCTATAAAAAGACCTTTTACCATGTCATTTTTACCGTTTCACTGTTGAGGTTGAAAAAGGAGCTTTTGACAAGAAACTTCCCGTGGTTGCTGCGGAAAATCTGACCGTCGGAATCGAACGCCGCTTCACCGAGGTATTTTACACATCCCACTCTTCATTTTTATCCGTTTAGTTTTTTGTTTTCGGTCTCTGTTTCATTTTTGGGGGGGTTTTGGGTTCAAAATGCGCCCCTCGGCGGACGCAGGTGCCCTTCGGGTGACCCGCGTCCCCCGACTTTTTCTCACACGGGAAAAAGGTCGGGAGACGCAGTCCACCTTCAGGCGAGCTGCGTCCGGACGCCCTGTGCTATAAAGCCGGGGTGCGTCTTCCGCAAAGGGCGCATTTCAAAACCCTAACTCTCTCAAAAAACCACCAAATTTTCTCAAATTAATTTCTAATTGACTCTTTTGATGTGCAGGACCTTAAACATGTTAGACTGGAGAGAGAGAGAGCACGTAGAGGACGATGAAGCTGCGATTAACCACCAACCCTCTCTGGATGCCTTAAGAACATGTGGATTGTACAAATATTGGACCATACCGGGCATGAGGGGCCAGGTAAGATTTTTGGAATGGCTGGTTGAGCGATGGAACGTTCAAGATCAATGTTTTTACATTGGAGGGCACCAGCTCGAGATAGAGCCCTCGGATGTATACTTTCTCACTGGCTTGCCAAACAGAGGTGAGCAACTCAACCTTGCGGGGACCAGGCCGGGTGGCCAATCCCTTGATGATCTCCGCGAGGAGTGGTGCAGACCAGGGACTCGCCATAAAAAAGGCATGGAGATAAAGCACATCGCTCTGGCGGAACTTAGAGTTATTGCATTTACGGTCACTAGGATTTGTGGCGCGGCCGCCTTGCACATTGCCTCCGGATCCCAAATGCGGATGGCAGTTGACTGTTACCAAGGCACCATCTTCAACTGGTGCGAAGCTGTGTCGGCTCATATGAAGAGCCAACTAACCAAGGCAAAGAACGGACGACTAAAGACTTTTGGATATGGGCCTCTAGTCGTGAGCTTTGCCTTGGAGAGAGTTCCTATGCTGATCCCTCAGCAACTCACTGTTGATGACTTGGGTCCTCGGGAGCCAAAGCTTGTTCGATGGGTTGCGGTGATGGCCCGGCATCCTGACGAGGGTGCTGCAGTGGTTCGATTCTCAGACAGTTACTTCGACTGGCTAGAGGGCCAGCTTTTTGTGATACAAGACTTTCCATATGCCGGAATGGATTTCAGAGGTGATCCGGACATGGTTCTTCCACAGGGAGAACAATGGGATGACAGAGGTACTTTCATTTTCACAAGTTTTCTAATTATGTATTTTTTATTTTTCATATATATCGTCTCAAAGTAACAGTAAAATTTTAAAAATGCAGATGTTGGACCACAGCGTCCAGCCAATCTCCGGCCTTACGACAGACGACATCCAGCTGCACCGGCACCGGCCTTACAGGATGCGACAGCAGAAGTACTAGCCGATTTGGAGCATGATCTAGAGCGTCTCACGGCAGATATACCTGAGACTACTATGGATGATATTCCAATGAGGCTTCAGCGCTTCGTGGTCGCGGTCCCTGGACCGTTTAGGAGATTTCTGCGCAAGATAGCCCGCGCAGTGGTGTCGTACAGAGAGCACCACCAGTGATTGACTAGTCACTTTTGTAGTCACATGTGACATTTTTGACTTTTTGCACTATCATTTTGCCGATCATAAGGTGTGTTAAACCTATGATCGAAGACGATGTATATATTTTTTGGACACACTTCTATCTATATCTATATATCACTATTATCGGCTTATCTTGTTTAACATGTATGATGAAATGTCTTTAAATTTACTTGCATGATTATTATAAATGTCTGTCCAACACTCGAGAAGCAATTGCATCTGCTAATGTATTCAAAGACCTTGGAATATGTTGATATTCAATGTAATCAAATTCACGTTCCAAGAGACGCACTCTCAAAAACAACCTTAATAACACAGGATTTCTAATGGCATAAACTCTATTAAGCTGTAATACAACAAGTTCAGAATCTAACCTCACTATCAAACGTCGAATTCCAAATGAAATAGATTCGGATAATAATTCAACCACTGCACTGTATTCTGCAATGTTATTCGTTGTTTGACCGAGGCTTACCCCATGCATAGAAACTAACTCGTCAGAGGGCGAATAGATAACCCAAGCTGCGGAAGAGATATTCCGTGTACTACGACAAGCACCATCAGCAAATCCAATGTATGTTTGGAGAGGCGTCGACATCTACAATATCAAGAGTAAAACCAAGATGAGCCAAAATAATGACGAAAAACCACACTTGCTAAGCTAAGCACACTGACTAAACTAACACACTTGCTAGCTAGAAAGGAAATCTAACCTATCTAAAAATTTCTCCATCCATCATTTTAAGCATAATACCTCTTTAGGTAAAGTCCATTTCTGGGTTTGCCCAAAGAGTCCCCATCAAAATCAACTAACTCATAAGCCCCTTTTGCTAGCTTTCGCTTTACAATGTAGGGCCCATGCCACATGGGAACGAATTTTCCAGCACCTAGCTTATCGTTAGCTTGATCATATAATAGTACTAGGTCTCCTTCCGAAAAACTTCGAGGGGTTACATTTTTATCGTACTGAGCTTTCATTCGTTTCGCGTGAGTCTCGATAGCTAAAGTAGCGTCACGTCGAGTCTCATCTAATTTAGCTAAGTATAACAACCGTTTCTCCTCTTCGGAAGTAGCTGGAAGTAATTCGACAGCCATTTGAAGTGATGGGATTTCGCACTCAATAGGTAACACAGCTTCTAAGCCATAAACTAGCTGAAAAGGGGTGAAACCTGTTGAATTTTTCACTGAAGTTCGATATGCCCATAGCGCCGAAAATAACATGTTATGCCAATTCGTTCGATGGATACCAATGATCCGTCGAATCATGACGACTAGAACTTTGTTGATTGACTCAACCAAACCGTTGGCTTGCGGATAATAAGGTGTAGAGCTATCGTGGCGCAAACCAAGCTGGCTTGTAAGTTCAGTCATCATGACATTTCGAAAATGGCTTCCATGGTCCGTAATGATTGCTTGTGGGACACCAAACCTAGTTATGATATGATTGAATACGAAAAGTGCAGCTGTCTTGCCGCTTGCGTCGAATGTAGGCATCGCCTCGGCCCACTTAGTAAAATAATCAACCGCAAGGATGATATACGCATGCCCCCCGGCCGAGTGAGGGTTACAAGTAATAAAGTCAATGCCCCATTTGGCGAATGGACCAGCGGCAATTATAGGGTGGAGAGGAGCAGGTGGAGCGCGCATCTTGCGATCAAACACTTGACAGTTGTGGCATTTTCTGACGGCAAGGATACAATCTTTAAACATAGACGGCCAGAAATAGCCAGCGCGCAACACCTTCTGAGCTGTGGCATACCCAGACATATGACCGCCACATGCTCCAGAGTGACAATCATTCAAAACTCTCTCAGCCTCATCGTGAGTTAAACAACGTCGAAAAACTAAGTCTGCCCCCAGGCGATAAAGTGTATCTCCAATAATTCTGTATTGCTGGGATTGAAACCGAATTTTTCGACGGTTTTCCTTGGAAGCTTCAGGCCGAAAGGTTTGGGTTTGGAGATAGATGATTATATCCCCATACCACGGATCTACAGTGCTAATAAGAAACAAAGATTCGTCCGCAATGGACTCCTCTGCCACAGTCTCTGTGTCAGCACTCGGGAAATCACACATCAATTCCGCGAAGACTAAAGATTTCTTAGACTTGGACTTCTCAAACTCCAAGTCGAACTCTTGCAGGATGACGATCCATTTAGAGTACTTGCCCCCTAGCAGTTGTTTTGTCAATATATAAATCATAGGGTTGCAATCCGAAATAACAGTAGTTTTGCGGAGAAGAATGTAGTGACGAAAACGCTGGACAGCTTGAACGGCTGCCAGGGCCAATTTCTCCACATGCGAATATTTTAACTCAGTTGGATTTAAGGTTCTGCTAAGGTAATATATCACATGCTCTGCCTTGAATTCATCTTCTTGAACTAACACCATTCCAATGGTGGAATGCGAAGCTGCGAGGTATAAGAAGTAGTCCTGGTTGTAGTTGGGAGGATGCAATAACGGTGCATGGGTCAACGCGTGTTTCAGTGCATCAAAAGATTGTTGAGCAATCTCGTCCCAAAAGAATTGTACGTTCTGTTTCAACAACCGTGTAAAACCTTTAGTGACCTCGGCGTAGTTAGGGATGAATCGGCGTAAAAAGTTCGCTTTCCCTTGCAAACTTTGGAGTTGGCGCAAACTCGAAGGAGGAGGCAATTGGATGATAGCCTCGACTTTCGAGGGATCGACGCGAATGCCGGTTTTGGAAACAACAAATCCCAGCAATCGACCTGTTTCTATACAGAAAACACACTTGTGGGGATTCAACCGAATTCGATAATGCCTACACCTCATAAAGATTGCTCGTAAATGGACAAGGTGATCAGCTCGGTGTAAAGAATGAGCAGGCAAATCATCGAGATAGGGTTGCACAATGTGCTTGATGTCATGAAATGCATAAGACATGGCCCGTTGAAAAGTAGCACCGGCATTCTTAAGGCCAAAAGGTAATTTGCAATAAGCAAATGTCCCCCATGGACAAATGAATGCCGTTTTTGGTTGATCGGCAGGTAGAATATTGATTTGATTATACCCGAGAAACCATCCATGAAGGAAAACATCTCACTTCCGGCACAATCATCAATAATTTGATCGATATAAGGCGTAGGATAGTTGTCTTTTGGACAAGCTCGATTGATATCCCTATAATCGATACAGATTCTTATTGTTCCTTGTTTTTTATTGACGGGAACAATATTCGATACCCAATCCGTTAACGGGATCGGATAAATGAAACCTGCTTTCAACAGCTTTTCGACTTCGGCTTTGATTGCAGCTGCTTTTCGAGGGTGAATCTGACGCAACCGTTGCCGAATGGGTTTAGCATCCGGGTAGGTTTTGATTTCATGAACAACAATGGCAGGATCATTCCCGGCATTTCTTCGTAAGACCAGGCAAACACGTCGCGGAATTCTTGGAATAGGGCCTTGTAAGTTTGGATTTCTTCTTCAGTACATGCGGCACCTATATGAATGTTCTCCTTGATTCCGGGCTTCACTGAAATATCAATGGGAATAGTACGAGAAATATTCCCTAAATTCAGCTCTGAATCAGAATGTTTCGTTGGATCCTGAGCGTCTTTGACATATTCAGCGGTAAAGATAGATGAAAAATCATTTTCAAAGCATCATCCTTAGGTAAAAACGAAGATCTGTGATGGAGATCTTCCCATGGTAGATCATCTACACTTAGGATTTCGCGAAGTTGTTCGTCAGATGACACTTCTTCGGGAAACGTTATCCGTTCTAAGGGTGAGGTGAAAAGTGACTCTTCACTGACCACATTCATTTGGTCGGTTGAATGAAAGTCGGTAAAAGACATAAGAGCTTCATAAGCAATCTCATACGGACTCAACGGCATAACATCACCGAGTGAGTCTAGCTCAGAGTCAGAGGGAACATACCAAGGATCATCATAAATAATGTTTTCTGACGTGATCATATGAATTGTTGCGAACGAAGGGTCTGCATTGAGTGGAGGGAGAGGAAAAGTTCCCAGTAAACCGGAATCCTTAACTAAACCTACACCAATGTCCCTATAAGGGATTGTCGTTTTACCAACATGCTGGATAGTTTCTAAAGAGGTTGGGTCGGATGAAAAGTATGTCAGCTGATCAATAGTCACGATCTTACCGTTATGTGGAAACTTAATGACTCTGAAGACCGATGAAACGACCGCTGTCATAGCATATGACCAACTTCGACCCAAAAGAAGGTTGTAGTCTAGAGGGGCATCAACCACTTCCACATCCAGACTAACGGTTTTACCTTCGACCCCTATAGGCAATTCTTGTAGAATACCAAACGGACGGAACCCACGGCCATCAAAGGCCTTAAGGATGGTGGGGGATTGGTTCAACGAAGGAGAACCAAGCGATCTCCAACATTGAATCGACATAATACACGTAGAAGCTCCCTCATCAATCACAGTCCGATGAATAGGCCTGTTTTTGACTATCACTGGAATTTGGAAAGCCATTTGATGGGGGAGACGCGGTGTACTACTTTCTAGATCAAAGATCATTAGGTTCGGGTCCTGAACATCGACAGCTCCAATAGCCGACAAAAGCAATTTTCGTTGCGCTGGACATGATTGCAGCACTTCGAGTGCCGACATTGCTGAAGGTGAAACAGCTAAGTCTTCAACAATGTTGTAATTCTGGGCTGCTCTCGCATGTGGATTGAAAGCAGACCTTCGAAGTACACCCTTGGCGGGCGGCTTAATCACTAAGTCTGGGTTAGGTTTTTCGATCTGTAGTGGATCGGAACCAGGAGCTGAGGTTGATGGGTTAGAGTTAGAAGATTCTGCTTCTTTACCATCAACAGGAGCCTTACTACCATAATCTTGCGATCGAGTCGCAATCCTGACATGAGACATCATCAAAATGGGTTCTTCACTGGCATTCGAAGAAGAACCTATCATCTTATTTTCCTGCTCGGGGAATGGATTCTTTAACACAGCAGGAGTCGGAGAACCTTTAACTATTTTCACTACCTCGGCCCGATGAGGGCAGTCTCTCGTAAAATGATCTTCTTCACAAATGAGACAAGGATAACGAGGTTTGCGCTTTTCGTCATTGGTTTCCGACTTTTCCGTTTTCTCCTTTGGAGCCTTGTCTGCTTTAGCCTTCTTCTTTCCTTTCTTCTTTCCACCGTTTTTGGATTTGGCCGTAGATGACTCTACAGCGTGAATGTCGGCGGTAAGTTCAGGAGGAGAAGACTCTCCTGTCGGAGAATCAGGCAAAGTGATAATTGGAGTATTGGAGGTCTTGGAAGACTTCTTCTTACTCTTCGTAGTCACGATACCGATCATACCATCAGCGGCATGAGATCCCGAAGGAGCAGCAGCGATTTGGTTTGACTTTGGAAGATCCGGAATTTTCTCGTGTAACGTACCCGACTGAGTGTAAACTAAGTCAAGGTATTGTGCCTGAGCAATGACTTGCTCCTCAGTAACTACGCCGGCCTTAGCTACATCTTCAGTAATTCTTGGTAATAATGATTTTACAAACCATTCAGCTAAAATTTGGTCCGGGATAAAAACTTTCACTAATCTTCTTCGACGTCTCCACTCATGGATGTGATCAGAAATGTACGTGGATGTCGATTGTTTTAGCGAAGTTAATAATTCCGTACCATTATCGTATCTGACTGGTAACTGAAAATGAGTTAAGAATGAAGTAGCTAACTGGCTAAAGTTGTAAAAAGAAGCCCGTGGCAACTCAATGTACCACTTGGCTGCGAGACCAATGAGTGTACGCTGGAAAAGACGTAAGCGGATAGAATCATCTGAGATGGAATTTGATGCACACCAGAGGTGGTAAGTCATCACGTGATTAGACGGATCCTCTCCAGACTTACCTTCGAACTTGGGTATATCGCTGGGCAACTTATTTGGCATTGGCGGCCAGAACGGAAGATATTGAATTGGATCGTTCGTTAGGCGCGTCAAGTCGGGTAAATCTAAAGTCGCAATAAATGGTAACTGCCGGTTAGGATCTCTGAAACTCTGAGTCACAATACCAGCCCCAGGAGGAGGATATCCAGGATAACTAGGAACAGGATTCGCATTGGGGATATTATATCCTCCTGGAAAACCAGGATTAACCGGACCGTACTGGGGTTGTTGAGGTGGTTGATAATTGTACCCAGGATACGGTTGATACTGGTAAACCGGTTGTTGGGCAGCTTGCCCAGGTTGATACTGTCCCTGGTACGGAGGTTGAACAAATTGAGGTTGAGTAGTAACAACCGTACTTGTACCAGGTTGACCTGCAGGCATCTGGACTGTGGTTTGAACCGTGGGTCCAGACAACGGTACAGATGTCTGAGGAGCGGTTACAGGGACAGTAGAAACCGGAGCTGCCGATACTCCAGATGTAAGCATGGTAGATGAAGCGGTAGTTGCTGCAGCCGTGTGAGGTGGAGTACTCGGTGCAATTGGCGGCTGAGTAACTACAGAAGTTACAGGGGTCTGAACACTTGACTGGACAGGTTGCGGTTGCTGGGGTGGACCAGGAACTGCAGGTTGTCCTGCTTGAGGTACCGACTGTATACTTGGTTGCGACATCTGTTGACCCTGTGACGGATCCCATGTTAACATTCCAGGGTATTGACTCGTAACAGGTTGAGGATACTGAGATCCATAGCCGTATTGAGGATAGGGTTGATAACTGTAAGGTGTAGTCCCATATGATTGCCCTTGAGGTGGTTGATAACCTTGACCAGGGTATTGACCCGTAGGTTGATAACCTTGAGGTAAATACGAATACTGGGGTTGACCTTGACCTTGAGGTTGGTATCCTTGAGGTTGATACCCTTGGGGTTGATACCCTTGGGGTTGCCATCCTTGAGGTTGCCATCCTTGAGGTTGATACTGATACTGAGGTTGACTTTGGGGTACGTATTGAGGCTGGGGTTGATACCCTTGGGGTTGATACCCTTGAGGTTGCCCCCCAGTCACAAATGAAGTACCTTGAGGTTGCCCCCCAGGCATTAACGAAGGTTGCCCCCCAGGCGGTAATTGGCCACCTTGAGGTTGGTTAATGGGAGTTGAACCTGACATCATATAAACTTCACCTATACTCAATGGTACATTACCACTGTTTCCAACTAATAACCCATGATCAACAGGTTGAGGAGATGCTCCCGCAAAGGTACCAGAAAGTGACTGATACCCAGTAGGAACAGAAGGACCGCCATGTAAAAATGATTCAGGACTTTGTGAAAACACAGATGACTGACCAGACATATTTACAGGAGAATGAATTCCTCTAGGTGGAACCGGAGTACGAGGTGTAGAAAAACCTACTGAGTTGTCTAAAAAATTGGTTAATGCAAGGTACCAAGATTCACTTCTAGGAGGACTGTAAAAGATGGATTCACGCTCCCTTAGATCAAGGGTAATTAGATCTTCAGAATCAGAAACGCCTATTTCTTCCTCTGGAACAAGTTCTTCTATAGCAATTAATCCAACAGGAAGATTTTCGGTGATAATTCTTTCTATTCTTGGTGAATCAGGAACACTAGGAGTTGGAGTAACAGGTTCTGAAATTTCAGGTTCTTCGCCTGTTTCACTGGCAGATGAAAAACTACCAGCAAGCTCGGAAACTGTAACAGCTTCGGGATTGTAACCTGTTTCTAATCTTTGGTAATCTGGATGGACTACCAAGGAAGATTCTCCTTCTTCAGGTGAACCTACTCTACTGCCACTAGGAGGAGTTACAAGGACCTTTAACCCTCTAAATAACTGGGGTCGTCTCGAGGAGGTGAACCCCTAAGTTCACGGGATCTTCTCAACAATTCGGCCACAGAAACAACTTCAGGAGACTGGCCCGCAATGCGACGGGACCTTCTCGGTAATTCCGCCACAATTAAAGATTTTAACTACAACACACGAAATCAAAGTAAAAAATTTCAAATCAAACCACCTAAAGTCTTCTAAAGAACCAATCAAATTTGAAGCACACGCCTAAATAATCTAGAGCGTCAAACCACACACAAACAGTAGTCTTCCGGACCAAAAGCGCTAGTTGGTGATTAGGCCCAACCTCGCAGGATTCAGTACAGAAATAGTGGGTGGAACAGTTACCCCGGCAACCTGCTTAATGAATAGACTGGACCAAGTTCCTCCACTTTAACCGTCTCGAAGTGAAGCGAACCCCCCAGAAAATCCAAGTGAGTATAACCGACGTCTGCTCCAGGTACAGTGGGACCTTCCCTCCACCGTCACCTTGGGTAGAATCCTAGATATTATGGCCACTAAGGTTACCAATCACAACAATTACACCTGGGGGAACAGTCTAAACTCCGACAGCACGCAAGGGCAGAGTAGCAAGCTCCAATCCCCTTACCGGCTCCTTGACAACAATCCAAGGTTTACCGATAAGTGACCCCTGGCTCCTCGACAATGGTTAATCCGAGGTTTACCGTTTGTAATACGTACTGCCTGGCGTCGTTCCCAACGAGGGAGGAATGATCCCCTCACTGGTTCGGACACGAGCTCGTGTTTCTCCTTTAAGAGGAGCTTTCCCAGAATGTAACTGAAACAATTGGATTTGTTCTACTCAAGATAGACTATCTGTTTGGTTTTGTAGTCTTGGAGAGTTAAGTACTCACCTACTCCAAGACCCTAGCCTAAGCTATGTTGGTGCTTCAGAGCCCTAGAAAAATAAAGATTACTAGATTGATTTTAATTTAAGCGTTACTTTTAAGGTTGTTTCTTAAGTCAAAAGGTGATGGAAGTGAAACTAGTGGTGTGTTGACTCGACTCGAAACCACTACAAAATGCACCTAAAATGATTTATCCACTACTTTACTTTTTCGATGAATTGCTTAACTAAAAAGTTGAGAGAATGCAATCTTTATAAAAGCAACTTCTTAATTGAAGACAATCAAAGAAACAATTCGTTTTTCTTTTCCAAGCATAAAAACATAACTTCTCTTTACATGCACGAAAAAAACTCTTTTCTTCTTTTGAAAACAAAAAGCTACTTGAAACAAGACTTTTTAAGAAGATGTTTTTGTATTTTTCTTTTAATAAAGCAAATAAATCTAATATAACCAAAAAAACAATCTTAACAACTCTTAAAATCTATGAAAATGCACTCATAAGCAAACTAAAGGCAAATTTACTCTAAGCAATCTTAACGAGGCCAAAACTAACAATGATTATTTCTAAGGTGTTTTACTTGATCACAATCAAATCAAGGACTAGCTTATTGCAGAACCAAAAACTAGTCAAAACAAAATTCTAATCTTTTTGTCCTTTTTGAAAATGGAAATCAATACTTTAAAAACAAGCAATTGAGAAAAATAAACCAGTTTGTATTAATAACGAAACAAAGAAACTCTTACAACCTGGCCTTGGTGTTGTGCAAGTTCCTCCCAGGGTCCATCAAGGGTTTTCCTCTACTTTGACAAAGCTCACCCTCTCCCAAGTAGAATCAAGTGAAGACAATCTCTCCTCACAAAGGCTCTAATGGAAGACCTAAATCCTGCAGCATTTACCCAAAGAAAATGTATAGCTCCAACCTCCCCTCCTTCTGGCTCAATGCCTTTATTTATAGTGCTGTAAAGAGGTTATTCAGGTCCACTATCAATGGGATCATCCCCCTCTTTGGGTGGGATAGCTCCCTTATTGATGGATAAGTTCCCCCTTAATAGAGATACATGAACCAACTGGAGGCGCATCCATTTCATCAAACCGACCTCTAGAATGTTCTAGAAGTAACCACAAGTAACTTTTTCAAGATAAAACTCGCGCATTTTGCCTTTTACAGAGGGACGCACCTGTCCCTTAACATACAGAGCGTCCATGGACGCAGATTTTGTGAACATGGTCAGCGTCCCCGCAGGTAAGGCTAGAGAGAACCTGCGACCCCAGAGATAAACATGATTTTTACAAGACTTTCTCTCTTCTTTGAGTTTGAGATGGATAACAGAGGCATGAGACTTGCCTAAGAGGGTAGCATGACTTGTTGATTTGAGCCATACTAACTGTAAGTAGTCAAGGTGACATTTTTTAGTGTAACAACATGGTAGGTTTGTTAGGTCCCTAAAATTCATCCAAGACATGATATAACACCTCACCTCATCCATTATCATCATCCCTGCACTCACCATTCAAAACAAAAAGAGATCATTTTCTACCAGTTTTGGAACAAGAAAAAAAAGAAAACCATAGGAGAGTAAGAGCATTACTTGAATGTCCCTTGCTCCACACACACTCCTACTCCCTCTGTCCATTCATTGCACCATCCTCACAGCCCCAGCCAATGACATGATTAAGGAATTCTGAGGGAGAAGTAGCTACAGGGCATCCTGTAGGAAATCTTATAGTAGCCTATCCCACAGAATGTCAATCATCAGCTACAGGTCTTCACTAGGATGATCCAAGAGCTCCAAAACAACAGAAACATCAGATCTTCAGTCATAGATACCTGCAAAATCCAACAAACCATCAACAGACAACAAGAGGAGGAAGAAGAATGACCATGCAGCAAATAAACAACGCAACACCTCTGATCTTCGACAACTGTAGCATGGCATCAAAACCATAGGTAAGTATCCTTCTCACTCACTCATATGCATCATTTAATAAAAAATTGTAAAGGTTATGAGATAGTTGGTTTATAAGTGAAAAGGTGGCTAGTTAACTTGGCCACCTTCGTTCAGTCAGTGCATGCAAAACTGGGTGTCCTCTCACACGTCGATGCAGTTAACTCAAAGACAAAGGAGGAGTAGGACAAGAAGTGGTTAACTATGGATCTATGAGGTGGGAGCTGATTACGAGGAGTGGGAAATGATGAGGTGGTAGTGGGGACCAATGGTCCAAAAATGGCAACGTACCTCTGCTGCCAGCACACCACCTCACCCTGAAACACCATAAAGGGAAATAAAACATCGTTTTCATGCATTCATGCATTCCACCTCCTCGAAACTCCCTCACTCAAGTTGCTCTCATAACCTTGGCCACCCACTGGAAGCAAGGATCCATCGTTCTGCAAGAGAATTTCTACAGGAGCATGCACAGGAATTCCTACAGGAAGAGTCTATAGGATACAATCTACAGGATCAGTCTATAGGATACACAGAGGCAGTCTACATGATAGGCAGAGAAGAGTTCAAGAGCGGATATCACGAGAATTGTCCACTTCCACCATTCTAAAGAGGTAGGCTATAAAAATCCATCCCCATTTACAAGCAAATGAACTAGAAGTGATCTAAAATATAGTGAATTTAGCAACTGTGGGAGGTGAATTACATACACAGTAAACTCTGTTTTCCTCCTGAATTTAAAAATTTTGTGTTAACCCTCTCATTTTCTCCTCAATCCTCACAAGCAAGATGATAGGAGGGTTTAATAGGAGAGAACCAACAAACACTGTGAGGATACAAAAACACCCCCAAGTGCTTGAAATCTTTACAAGACACAACTGGATGGGGTCTTTCGAAAAATTCACAAGGTATGATGATGAGGTGGCTCAACAATTTTCTCATTCCCTCACTCCACATAGCAGAATCCATGCCACTGTTTTAGTTAGAGGCATCACTATATATCTCACCCCAGAGCTCATCAGTAGGGTAACCACACTTCCCCTAGGAATTCCATGGAGAAAAGAAGACAAAGGAGACAGTTAGGTGGCAAAAAGGAAATTCTTTTTAGAAGGTGAATAACCCACAGAGGACAAAAATGGAGTAAGGAGGGACAATCTACCATACCCATGGAGTGAAGTAGTCTACCAACTCATCAAATATATCTCATGTGAGGGTAGATATAGTGTTGTTTATGGCTACCCTTTTAGGATCCTTGAAGAATTAATATTTGGGGTGGAAACACCAGTTCACCAAAGACTTAACATACCCTATTTCTTGATGCAATCACTCATAGTCTCCAACAACAAAGTAAAGGAAGGGAATTCCCAACAGTTGGCTCACCATGGGTGGATCAGGATCCTCATTGATAATGTCCTCCAAAACCTCAGAATCCCTATAACATGGTCAGTCTTAAGAGACTTTCCAGCAGAGGATGACATCAAAACCCTCACTTATGATGTTAGTCCCTCTGTTAGTGAGGAGGAGGCAAAACAGGAAGAAGAAGATATAGAACTAGATAGGGATGAGATGGATGAAGAAGAAACTAATACAGAGGAACATGATGAAGTAGAAGAAGAAGAGGGAGAAGAGAAGGAGGATGATGGGGCAAAGGAGGAAACTAAGGAAGAAACTGATGGAGATGAGGAAGAACAACAAGAGGAGGAAGATAAGAAAAATAGAGAGGAAGAAGGCATTGAAACAGAAAGGGAAGAACACAAAGAGGAGTCACCTAGGGTGTCTCTAGAGGCTACTGAGAGGGGGGCAGCAACTTCCCTCATTGCTCTCAGCACCCCAGTCAAGCAAAAAGGGAAAATAAGGAGGCAAGCTCCACTATATTTCAGAACAAGAAAGAGCACAAGAATCAAACAAGGGAAGCCACAAATATCAACAAAAATTCCTATTGAGATTGAAGATTCCCCTACACCAAGAGACAAAATGCCTTCCCCTAAGTCACCAATCACCTATGTAAGGAGGCCTACTACCATATCAACTTCCTTAAAGGGTAAGGCCATCCTACAGGATCCACAACAAAACCTATAGGAAGCAAAAATAGTCCTACAAGATACTCTACAAAAACTATAGGAAGCACAGAAATTGGAAGGCAAGGTAGGGGAGCAGCAAGAAACAAAAGAAGAAGACCCTAAAACAAAGGAACCAAGCCCCCAACCTAACCTAGACTCCTACTACCAGTTTATTGAAGGAGGCAGGGTGATACCTCAAAAATTTGCCATCCCATTGTTTTTCAAACTTGAGAAGGAGAGGGCTAGAAACCACCGATAGATGCAAATTGCCAAGTCAAACGGGGTGGAAGACTTTGAAAACATGGAAGAGAAGCTAAAACAAATGGGCAAAGAGCTAAGTGGCTTAAGGGATAGAGAAGCAATAATGAGAGATCAAATTGAGAGGGAAAATGCATGGTTGAGGGGACCGCTGCAGGAAAGGGAGAACCAACTAGCATGTATGGCCAGCCTCTCCTTAGAGGCCATCTAGTGTAGGATGCCAGCTAGATCCTATGTTATTTACCTCAAAGAACAATGGCTGCAGTTTCAGATTAAAACAATAGCACAAAGAGGCACCATGCCAATTTAGGACTACAGGTAGTTTATTGATCTTTGTGATCAAAGTACACTAGAGGATAGGGCCAAAATGGTTTAGTTTTACTTGTACAACATGGCCTCACAGACATGAATGTTTGGGACCCTAATGCCAAGCTAGGAGATCTACAATTAATGGCTTTGGCATAATGGATGAACCATGAGAAGTCAAGGGCTGCATAGATGAAAAGAATATTCGCCAGAGAGCAAAATGAACCTCTTTTCATCAGAGCTAAACAATCAAATCCCATGGCCATAATCAGCACCAATAATTTGATTGCAAATGATCCTCAGCTGGCACCTAGATATCTTGCTACCCAAGAGCAAGAAATTTCACATTTTCAGGATATGTTTAGGCTGCTAGGAGATGATAGTATACATGCCTGCCTAAGGAGATGGAACACGCTGTCCCACAACTTGAAGATCAGGGAATATCACTCCCCTCAAAGCTTGAGAGAGGCACTCAACAGGACACCTATGTATAAGCAATCAATGCAAAGGTTGAAGGTCAATTGGATAGGCCTAAAAATAAGTCCACCACTACTCCTAGGGATGCTCGAAGGTAGAAAAGAAGAAGAGGAAAATAAGTAGTGGGAAGAAGTAGAAAAGAAAGTAGGCTTCTATGAACAAGAATAAGATACCACAGCGGAGGCGTGGGATGTCAGAGAGGCTACCAGAGCCATGAAAGACATGGACATTGACTAAGTTGCTCAGAGGATGAGCAACATTTTCAGTAGGCGTGTGATGATGAGCCTCATCATTGGGTAATTATATGGGCCTTAATTCACCTCCTAGCCTAGTCAAACCAACTATTATCACAACTTATTTCATAGTTTTGATTATATTTTGTTTATGAGATAAGTTAGAGTTAGATATTTTGCTTTGTGGTCTAATGTGCATTTAATGCAGGATTAAAGGATAAAAGCAAGGAATTTTGGCAAAGACCTTGGTCAAAACTCGAATGGGACAAAGGAGAGGAATTATAGGAGGTAAATCCTCCTCATTTACTATCCATCCATTCGAATATTCCTCCATCAGCTCGGAGTGCAAATAACCAAATCATGAGGACTAGAAGGCAGCTGAGCAAGTGAAAGAAAAAGCACGAGTTTATCTCGAGTTTGGGAGCCGAGCCTCCCTAATTTTAAATAAGTCATTGGAGACTTCAGATATATAAGTAGAGAGGCCTAGAACCTAAGTAGGATTCAGATTTTGATTGTAAAACTATACTCTATTTTCAAGCTGCAAGACTTGTGATAGTTTTTGATGTAATCCATTGTTTTGATAATAAGAATGAGTTTTGTTTTAAGCCAACACTAAGTTAGCTCAGAGGGCTGAAGCTCTTGGGTTAGGTCCCAACCCTAGCAGCCAAAGCTCCTCTTTATTGTACATGTATGCTAGCATATATTCATAGTTTAATTGTTCCTTTGCTTAAGTAGCTACATTTCCATTACAGTAGTGTAGAGTAGATTGGTTGTATGTTAGTTTGCTTCCATTTGTGCCTTATTTCAATTAGCAGGTTAGCAAGGAGAAAAAGATCACTATAAGGTTTTCAACAGGTGTCTCGGCCTCACCTCCTCCCTCTGGGACCATGACTTGAGGAAGAGACCCTTCAGCAACCCCAGAAACAAAAATTTCTAGTTCTTGCATGAGCTTTGGAGTTTGTTGTCTTGATTCAGTACTTGGTTCATTTCATTGTCATCTTTTTCCATTACTCTATTTTTGCAATAAGATCTCACTCATGTTCTCATTTCCTTCAACACTTTCTTCATGCATAATATGGGCAATTGATTCATGCTTTTCTAGTTTATGAAGATATATCTTGTTGCATAGTTCTTGAAAGACACACATGTTTTAAGCACTGCAAGTACTTCAGGAGGAGGTCTAGACTTCATCACCAGAATCCATCTTCCACCTCATCAACCTTAACCATCTCTTGTTCCACCATCACCCTCACTAGTTTTTTTTTGTCCTTTTTCATTGAAATTCCCCTAGACACATTGAGTGAATCTAGCCATCCCTTCTCTTGGATATTGACTCCTGAGTGTTCCTAGACCTTCTAACACCCTATCCCACTCATCACACACCTTTTCCTAGCTTCCCAACACCTCCAACACCTCACAATTAGCTCTCGATTGTATCCTATAGGTTTCCTATAATTCCTACAGGATCATCCTGTAGGTTTCTAGTACATCCTGTAGGTTTTCTTGAAACAGCCTGTTTTGAGGCCAAATTTATGGGGAACCTCTAGGAAGTCACAAAAGGCCTCCTAGGACCCTTCCACACCATCCAATCACTCCATAAATATTCTAGCCATCCTCAACCACCTTCCATCCACCTATCACATCCACAAGAACAATTAAATTGCATGCTTGATTTTACCAAAAAAACCAAAAAAGTGAAAACAGATTTAGTTTAGTTTTCTTGCTCACACATTAGTATGGTTTGATGCTCTTTACTTCTGTAACTTAGATAGTAGCATTAGGTTAGTGTTGATTTAGCAATTCTGTTTAGCATAGTCGTTTAAATGGTTAATTAGGATATGGTGTGATTTAGCATTACATGTTGTTTTCCTCATTACTTCAGTAGAGTAGCTATCTTAGAATAGATTTTATCTTCTTCCATAAAAGAATAAAGCTTCTTCTGACTCTATAGAAGTTTGTCTTGGAACCCTCGGGGTCTCTCTCTAGATGAACAGTGACAATAGGTAGGACCTTCACTTTTACTTGTGCATATAGCATTGTCACCTCCAAGTTTGTATGAACCTCGGATTGATAAGTAAAGCTGGTAGCCCAGGAGTTGCAACATCCTTGCTGCAATACTGGTGCTCATCAATTATCTCCTCCTCCAAAGATTCATAATTTGCCCAATATTCTCACAATATTCCACAAAAATAAATAATACTACGCACAAATATGCAATTATCCATAAACATTCCCAGTGAACATATTATAGTTAAAAATTAATTATCTAATGCAAAAATAGAGGTCTAATGTGCTGAAGGATGGTTAGATGGGCGTTAATTTATGTCTAATTTGGAGGCCCATCACCTATTCAACCTAGTTTGACTGATGATGATGATAGTGATGTGGCAATGATTTGGTGAAGTTTTACAGAGGTGCGAGTAACTCCCATAGGTCTTACATAGGCTTGTCAAGCTCTGGAAGAAGTTTGAGTAGTTTTTGACCTGAGGAAATATGTTTCCCTTCATCCTCTACCCCAGTTGCATTGATGATGAGCCATGGGAGCGACTAAAAGGCTCCAGTCGCTGGCAAGCAGGCCTATGGGAGAAAATGAGAAACTCCAGTCGAATTTATCCTATGTTGTGGGAGTGACTAAGGTTTTTCATGAGTTTTTCTTTGCATTCGCCTTGTTGCTTTGCTAATTTTGGTGTTGTGGAGATGTCCTTGATCAGAAGTTTTTGACATATGGTTGAAAAAGCTCATGGGGCCTCTAGAAGCTAATCAAGGTTGAAAATATCAAAGGGATAGTGGAGTTATTGGTTGATTTGGTAAAAAAGAATGTGAAAAGAATTGTTGAGTGATCCATAACATGTAGCATTTACTACGTGACTCAACACAAAAAATTGATAAGGAGTGGAAGGCATTGAGTCTATTTGGTTGGTTTTCTTGAGAGTGTGAGTGTATAGTGGAAGGCATTGAGTCTATTTTGTTGGTTTTCTTGACAGTGTGAGTGTATGCAATTGTGGGAGAATTGTGAGTGAGTAGATATTGTTGCAAATATTCACATAATATTGCAGAGATACATTTGAATTGTGTATGCAAAAATCAGAGATAGAGTTGAGAAGAAGGTTCAGGTTTTATGTGTTGATTTTGGTAGAAAATTAGCAGCTTTTGGTGTGTTAGAGAGCATATATTTTTGTGAGTAGAAGAGAAGAAATAACCCTCTCCAATGAAAATTTTTTGATTCAAAATTGATGTACAGAATGATGGTGTTGTTGGGTTTCTCATGTTGAGAAAATTGAGAACCCAATATGAAACATTCATGAAACATGATTCACATGGAGGAAGTGAATGTGTGGAGGCTTCGTTAGAAGGAAGATATTTCTCTATCCAATAGGATTTGGATAGTCCAATGGTAGTTTGGCGAGGATCATTGGTCATGGGAGCTTCCAGCGGATAGACTTCTGTAGATCTGTGAGAGAAACAATTTTCTTGTCTGATAGGTGCCAACATATTGTGAAGGAATCCAAGCCTTCCGAATTATGGGTGCAAGTTAATCCATGTCAAATTTGTACAGTAGAATAATAAAAGAATTGAGCAGTGCAACAAAATCAGGGCGGTTTTCTTCTGAAAGGGTTTCCACCAGAAATACTTATGCTCTTATGTGTGCATGCTTGTGTTGATATTCCTCATGTTTATTATCTTATGAGTTACTGCTGCTTTCAAATTTTGATAGACTAATATGGTGGATGTGTCTGCCTATTTGATATTGTGGTAAAAAGTTTTAATAATTGATATAAAGGCCATCACTACTAATTAACCCTCCCTCTCAGTAGTGAATACATTTCCAACACTCTTTGCTGCAGTATTCACCTCCATTGTCTGATCTAAGACACTTCAACTTATTTCCTGTCTCATTCTCAACCAAATATTTCCATTTCTTGAAAGTATCAAATACATCATATTTATTTTGAATACAATAAATCCAAGTTTTTCTAGTTGCATCATTAATAAAAGTAACATAATAGCGAGAGCCACTGAGAGATGATACCTGAGAAAGTCTCCATACATATGTATAGACAAGCTCTATTTTTCTGGTCTTCTTTTACTTCCCAACTCTGATAAATCTAATTCTCTTCTATTTTCCATAAACACGATTTTCACAAAAATCCAAATCAACATGCTTCAAACTTGGCAACAAATTTCTTGAATGAAGAATCTGCATCCCCTTCTTACTCATGTGCCCAAGCCTATGAATCCAGAGTGTTGTATCTTCTCCTATGGAGGTTAAAGCACTAAAAAAATTAGAAATACTATTGCATAAATACAATGTGCCAACCTTTTCTCCTTTTGCTATTACCAGGGCTCCTTTAATGACATTCCAGGTTTTGTCTGTAAAAGTAGTTACACAACCTTCACCTCCCAAATTCCCTGTTGAAATTAGATTTTTCTTTAGATATGGAACATGCCTTACCTCCTTCAATAGAAATTGGTTTCCATTCTTTTGTGTTATAAAAACCTTACCCTTTCCAATGATTTTATAAGGTTTATCATCACCCATATGAACCTATCCAAAATCTTCTTGAACATAGTCGTCAAAATGTTTCCTATCAGGTGTGGCATGGAATAAGGCCCCTGAATATACCATCTAGGAATCAATAATATTCTCTAATGAAAGAATCAAATAATATTTAACACATCACTAGTAACATTCACTTCATGATTATTCTCTTTTTTTCCATCTCCTCCTTTTCCCTTCTAATATTTGTAGTCTTTCTTCAGGTGTGCTTTCTTCCCACATTTCGAACACATTATCCCTTATTTGGATTTGATATGCCTTTTCTTGACTTATTGCAATTTCTTGGGATCCTTCCCCTTTCCATTTTTCTTCCCCTAGTCTCTGCAGTCAAAAAATCTCACCAGAGCTTTTCCATCGCATTTCCTTTCTAGGGATGGCACCAACAACATCATCAAACTTTAAAGTACTAAATCCAAAGACAAAGTTACTAATAGCCATAACCAGGCCATTCCAACTTTTGGCAATGAGCACATAAATAATAGAGCCATAACTTTATCATCAAAATTTACGCCTACAGAACTTGACTGACTGGTAACCGTGTTAAATTCATTTAAATGATCAACAACAGTTCCACCTTCTGACATCTTCATATCAAATAAACGCTTCATAAGAAATATGTTATTTGAGGCCGAGGCTTTTTCATATAGTTTCGCCAATATCATCATTGAACCTTCTATTGTCAATTCCTTTGAAATGTTGAATGCCACCAACATTTCCAGACACAATCGTATTGTTCCTAGTGCCTTACTGTCGAGAATCTCCCATTCTGTGTTTGTCATACTCGTCGGCTTCTTTTATTTTCCGCTCAATGGTAGGTACAAGTATTTTTTATATAGATTATATTCCATCTACATCTGTCACAGCTGGTATTTTTGTTCGTTAAATTTCTCGACCCTAAACCTATCATCTCTCACCATTTCTCTCACTCGAACTAGGAACCCTTCTCTCCTGCAAGTTTTCAGCCAAATAAACCTTCAACTCTAATACTAGTTGTAGAAATTCATTAACAGAGCAATGAAACACATACAATATTGTTTAAAAACAAATATAGAAATTCATAAAACAAGAGAGACACAGATATACATGGTTCACCCAATTTGGGCTACATCCACGGAGAAACAACTAGTCCTTCCTTTTATATTATCTAGCAAAATGAAAAGATACAACCTACAGCAGATCTGTTGTAATTTCCTTTTTGCTCTCACACAACCTCCTCTCTCTCTATCACTCAAAATAATGATACACAACCGCAATACAATTCCCTCATATAAATCGAGGGCTTCATTTTATGGAAAAAACCTAAATTAACATAACTTCTACTATAGATCATTCACCTAATGAATGAATTAGATTGACTATGAAATTACAATATTTTATAAGGTAATTTTACATTTATATTTAGCTTCAGGGGCGCTTCCCCTAGACCCCCCCAGGATCTTCGCGGGGGGGACAAGCCCCCCTCCGTGGAGGGGTGTACCTTCCTCCTGGGGTATACACCTGGATGAAACGAGACCTTTGAATTAGGAAGATAATTAGGCTCCAGATCCAACACGAATCAACCAAAAAATTATGGAAATTGTAATTAAAGATTTCAAAAGTTAAAAATAATGGAGGGTAGAGAGTGTTAGTATATAAATTTATAGCATTAACCATAGATTTGAGAGTTCCGAGAGACTTACCACACACAATTTGATAAGTATAGAATTTATCACCTATCATAGGTTGTGACGAAAAATGATTGGACAACGAGTTCACGTTGGCTTTCTATCTTTGTGAGCTCAAAAATTGAAATGTTAACGTGGGATTTCTTCATGTCTTCAATGATGTTATAATCATTAGCTTAATTTATAATAGGCAGTGTTGAAGTATCTAGAGGAGTGGCCCTGTTTGAAACTTCCTAAGTGACATACTTGTTTTTATTGTATTCTTATCAATATTATTAGCAATTTTCTTATCAGTGTTAAGAATTAAATCAAAGGTGTTAACTAGGTGTCCACTACCTGTACTTTCCTCAGTCGCGATAGACTCACTTTTTTCCTATTCCTTTTCAGACTACTCATCTGCTAGTAGAGTATCGACAATATAGGTTGCCATAGCAGTCATGTTGTGGTTCCATTATGGGCAATTTTTCTTAGAATTCCATTCTTGATGGAAGGTGCAATAGTTGTCCATGCCTATGATTTTGACATTGAGCACAACATTTGAGCTCTCAGAAAATTTAGCTAGTTGATTATTGTTATTCCTTCTGAGTAAGGAAAACTTAGAGGGCTTTTTGCCAGAAGATACCTTGCTTGAATTTCTTTTTAATTCAAATTCTTCATTCGTGAGTGACTTCAAAGATTTTGTCAAGCTTTCAATATCAACAAAATCCCTTTATTTAGCCTTATTAGAAGAGGCTTGAGAATTCTTACCAGTTTTCTTGGAGTCCTTAGATTCTTCATCATCAATAATAACTCCAATAGCATACAAGTCCTTCTCTATGACAATTACTTCTGCAAAATTTAAAGCCAGTGTCTCCTTTGCAGCGAGTCTCTTAACAAAGCAAAAAAAATGTTTGTGGAAAGGCACCTCTATAATAATCCATAGTAATAGAATCATGGGTCTATGTATTTGGGGGAAACTTATTCAATATCCAGTTGAAATTTTGATTGAAATCATTGAATTTCTCCTTTTCCCCCATCTTAATATTACCAAGCTCTTTTAGCAACATGGCAGGAGTTTTTTCATCAGCAAAATTTTCCAAAAATAATTTCTTAAACTCCCTCCAACTATGGATTGAATTGATAGGAAGACTATGATACCATACTGCTACTCTACCTTCTAAACTGAAAGGAAAGAGCCTAAAAGAAACATCATCATATCGTACCTCTAGCATTCGTAAATGCATGCAGAAATCATCAATATGGTCCTCTGCCTTAGTGTTATTATCATGATCGAACTTTGATAACAACAACGAATATATGGGAATTTTATGAAGATTATCCGGAAGAGTGAGTGGCCCTTGGGATATCCAATCCAAGTCTTAATCAACCATGTATTCATGTTCTTGTTCTTCCTCCTTTTCTAAATATGACGAGCCTTCCTCCTCACCATTCAAGCTTTCATTAAATTCAAAATCAATTGTTGGTCGCTCTTCATTGGAAAGGACATGCTCTTCCTTGTACCCTTCATCAATGCTCTTGCTAGATTCTTTCTTCTGATGGCTTTGTTAAGTTTTCAAGAGTGGAAAAACAAAATCTTCCATTGATGTAACCAATACACTAGAACATGTTGTTTCTTTCTTTTTGGGGTAATGAGGAATATTATGTTCAATGGGAAGTAAACCGATGACTTTCACAAATTGACAAGTAATAAGTCGAATTTCCCGGAGTCGTTTGTGAGTAAATTCGTAGGATATCTCTAGACCAGGTTGAGAAGAGCCTCCTACCTCCTAAATAAGAGTCATAATGGAACTCAAAATATTACTTCCTTGTCCAGAAGATGAATGATTGGGATGTGATGAGTTATCAACCATAAAAAACTAGTTTCCCTCCTTCTAGCACCAGAATGTTGATGGTATTGGAACCCACCAGCGTATAGGGGATCTCCCCAATACGAGGTCCCAATTAGACCTCACACCTTTTGGTGTAGGAGTCCCATCCCAAAATATGGCCTGGTTTCCATTAAATTAAATATTTTCCTTGGCTTAAGCAATTAGAATGAGAGAGTAGTGTGCATGTGCTTTTGAATGAGCAAGAGAATGTGCCTTATGGAATGTTCAATTGTTGATGTATCAAGGTTCTCTTATTGCAAGGAGGAAAAGTTACTCTCTAAAAGAAAATTAGTAGTACTAATCTAGTAAAGACACATGCACATAACAAGGAAGAATCATTAAATATCAAGCAAAATAGTTCATATAGATCCAATGATCATTAAATCATCACAACACATTTCCAACAGGTTAAGCACCAAAGTCACCGAAATAGTTCAATTCCTTTAGTACATGTGTAAGCCATCATAAAACACAAACATTAGAATAATAGTCTCAAAACATCCACGATAGATGCATGAAAAAATGTGTTGGCCGAAAGGCTTCAATATTAAGAAAAGATTTCAAGATACATGAGTACAATGAACACCACTAGCTCCAATAGTGGAGCGTTAGAGCCACTACTTGCTCCCCAAAAATACTATCTCTATCTCTCTAATGCCTTTTGGGAGAAGCCAAGGTCAAAATTCATTTTCTTGAGTAATGTGGATTCTTTTATAACTAAAGGCATGACCTTTCATATCCCCATGACTCTTGAGTTCCTCATATGACTTTTCAACTTCTAATAACCTTTGGAATCCTATATAACTCTTGGGCTTCTAAATGAATTTTGGAAAATTTTACGTCACTTTTGGAATTACATTTGTCTTTTGAACTTCTTCATATGGATCTTTTGTCTATACATGACTCTTGGACTTCCAATTCTTTGTATTTACAATAATTACATAATTACATCATGATTTCCACATCATCACGTGGTGAGAACATGACAAGTCACCAATATGAATGACTTGGTCTCACAGTGACTGATGACATGGACTTTCTCGAGAGGTGGAAATGCTGCCACTTGTATCTTCAATATTGCATACAACTTCCATGTTGTTGATGACTTTACCCTTCGAGAGGTCTTTGATCATATGGGATCTTTTGGATCGCTTCGATCATCAAGATTTTAATGCTCTTCATTCTATCACTTCATGTGTTCTTTGTTATTAAATGTTTCGTTTGATTGCCTTTTTTGAAAAATCTCCTCATGCATCCTTTCCATGCTGCTCCTAAAACTTGTAACTAAGATCATTCATGGAAAGAAACATTAGTATGAAAAATATCCTATTGTAACATGTTTCATGTAAATTTTATGGTCATGATTCAGCAGTGCGCTTGAGAAGAACAAGGGAAGCATTTGGGCGTAGGGCGCATTGGCAAGGAGGAAAGGTTGAGTGCCTAAGGCTTGATGGAGGGCGTAGGGGACAAGTCTGAAATATGAAGGAGGGGCATTGAGGCTTGTTTGTGGGCCATGCGCTCAAGTGAGTGTGAAGGATTTGTGGAGGGTGCAGGGCACATCCTAAAGAGGGGAGGAGTGATCGAATGATTGCTGAAGATGCATTGTGTGCTTGGATGGGTACAGGGTGCACTGCTGAAGGCTGAAGGGGGCTCCATGTTCACTGTTGGTGCACCATGTGCCCAACTGGGAGGAAGGCTTGTAGAAGCAACGCAGGTCGGAAAAGGAAGGAGGGGAAGTTGCTTGGGATTGTGCTATGTGCTCTTGGACGGCGCAGGGTGCACTAATGAAGGCTGAAGGGGTCCCGAATAAGGTTTAAGAGTGCGCCATGTGCTCACTTGGTCTTAGTGGGATACCTTTGCAAACCAAAATTTGTCTAAGTCCATAATTTTAGAACAAAGGTAACATCATGAGTTGAGAGTAAATTCAAGTGCGACACATAGGAATTCATTAGGAAAACTTAGACATAATCAAGAACTGATAAGTACACATCAAAACACTAGTTTGCAAGCACTCCTGAGGTATAACAGACTAAGTGTGTGTGCAACTGCGACCAAAAGTGTCATTTTACAATAAACAGAGGTATTATGACCATGAAGTGCACTGTGGATGTTCTAAACAATGCAACAACACTTATGAACGAACCAAAACACTTTCAACATGTGAAATGAAATGAAATGACTCTTGATGACCAAAGTGATAGTTGAGTAGGCTCCAAAATTTGAATGTGGGAAAATTTTGGAGAGTTTCGTAGAGATGACAACAAGATGGTATAGATAGAGATTACTACCCCCTTTCTTGTTGTCCTCCATCCTTTTACCCTTGGTCTAACATTTGCTTCAAAGAAACTTGGATTTGTTTGTTTTGTTGTTGTTTCGAAATACCTCTATTGCTAGTGTCTTTCTATCTAAATGATTTCCTATAAACAACAACATTTTTAAAGTCATTATTGTCCAAAATAAAATTAGTATTATGATATTTTATATATTTGAGGGCTAAAACACAAATTCAACTAAGCATGACACCTCTCTTAAATCAAGAAGACAAATAAGACATTATCAACTTAAATTAGAAAGAAATGGTAAAAACCCTAAAGAGATTGAAATGAAGAATAATAATATTATTGGTAGTAATTTTAGTAATTGATTATTAATGATCATTTAATTATAATATATTAAAATAAAAAAGAGTTATGGGAAGGAGAAGACAAACAACTCATTATCAATTTAAGAAGGAAATGATAAGAACCTAAATAGGATGGAATGAAGAATAATAATAGTAGTTGTCTAAATTTAACAACATATTGATAGTCTTTCATCTTATTTTGATAAGATGTTTATAGAAAATATTTATTTTATTTTATTATATAATTATTTTGTTTTTAAATTATTTAAAAATGTTATTTATTATTATTGATAAAATGTTTATCGTAAATATTTATTTTATTTTATTATATAATTATTTTATTTTTAAATAATTTAAAAATGTAATTTATTATTATTATTTAAATAAACAATAAATTAATTTTAAAAATTGTCAATTAGATTTATCTATGATAATTAAGAGAAATTTTTTTTTTTTAAATACAACAATTATTTTATATTAAAAAGACTAAATTAAAAGGGCAAAACAATTTTCATCCTCAAAGACGAAACTTGCTTCAGTGTTATCAATTGCTTCTGTATTCCCATACAACCAAAATGAAACTTTCTTGCCCCTACGAGCTAAGATTTGACACTGGAATTTCTCATAAACCTGCCAAAATTGACCTGAAATCGAAACATATTTGCAGTACATAATAAAACATCATCAACCGGGATTTGAAGGTTCGGATTCTTCGCTGAAGATATTTTTTCCCTTGTGCATTCCTATTGCATCAACTTTGACGCCAGGGTTCGATTGCTGCTGGTTGAGAGCGGGGTCAGAAAACCTTTCAATTATCTCATACGCCTCAATAAACAATTGTTGATCAATTCACAGTTGCTTGACAGGAGATCAGATTCCAGCTTAATAATCTATGGGTATATCTTGGCCTCAACCCTTTCAAATTTCGCATCTATGCGGTCCGCATAAGCAGAGAATCCCCCTCGATGACACTTAATTCTTTGATTTCTTGATTTTGAGCAATGTCCAGGCATTTCCATTTCCATAGCCTTAAAAGTTGTGTCATATTCTTGGTTGTTGTGGTGTCTAAACCTTAGTCAATACAAAATATTACCTGCCGCTCTGGGAGAAAATACTTTCATCAATGCCCAGATTTAGTTCCTAAGAATAACATGATAAACTTTGTTATAATAAATTCAAATCTTACTCATAAATTTAAATAATCCCTAAATCTAAGACTAAAATAATCTAAATCTATTATTATTTATTTAAAAAAAAATCTACACATAATGACAAACCCATCATACCAGCAATCATCAGATTGTTAAAGGTACTAAAAATAGAAATGAGAAATACATACTGCAATAAAAAAACCCTCGGTTACAGAGGTGATCTCACCAGAATATCTGCCCTTCAATTTAATTTCCATATATTGATATGAGTTTTTTTAAACAGTATTTACTAATAAATTTAGATTTTACTTATAAATTTAGATTTTACTTAATTCATTATAGATGTTTTATAGAAAATATAATTTAACCCAATAGATAAATTTAAATTTGCATTCCATTCACATAAATATAATAAAATTAACTGGATCTTCCTAACCAGAAAACTATAATAAAATTAACTGGATCTTCCTAACCAGAAATCTGTAATAAAATTAACTGGATCTTCCTAACCAGAAATCTTTCCATCATTCTGTTCTAATCACACAACGTCCAAAAGAGAGAGTATTCGTTCAGCTACCTCTCAAGTTTTTGTAAGATTTGCAGCCATGCATGAAGAGACCGAGGATTGTTTCGATGGCTTACAGTAGGCCATTCCGAAGAAAACGCTCGGCACTCCCTTTTCTTCAATTCAACTCAAGTCTTGGTAAACTTTGCAGCCGAGCACGAAGAGACCAAGGGTTGTTTGGACAGCTTACACCAGGTTTTATAATGAATGATCAATTTTTTTGGGCTTATTTCTGTTGGTGTACATGTACTTAGACTAGCTGTGTGGGTGTAGATGCATTTAGATTAGCTTCAGTTGCTTGCATTTGGCACATGTACACATTAACATAAGATAAAGCACGCTTAGCTTTAGTTAGCTTTAGTTATTGCATGTACAACTAAGCTTAACTTAGTTGCTTTTATGTATTTATTCTAAAACTAATATTGAAGAATCATTTTTCATTCTTTTCTCAATTCTTGCTCGCTTCCTTCCTTCTCTTGCAAGTTTGTTTATTGTTTTACAGATCTAGATCTGTGTATCTCAAAAATCTTACAATTTCAGAGGATAAAATCACAACTAACTAATACTTCTTTTTTATTTAAAAAATATTTTGTTTCTATTTTAAAAGAAACATGTATCCACTCTAAGTTGAAATTAGATATACTTACACATTATCTTCACATTAAATTATACAATAAATTTTTAAATTCAATAATATAATATTTATACTCATTTATATAAATTATTTATTATTTTAAATCAATTATATGAAATAACACAAAGTATTACAATATTTATTTTACACTGAAATGAGAAAATAAAAGAGAGATAACGATACTAGAAATAAAATAGGCATTGGCATTAAACAAAGAGATAACGATAATGGAAAAGAAAGAACTCGTCAAACTTAGGATTGCCTATAAATATAAGAAGTTTATACGTAAGATACCGCTTTTCATGTCACAAAGATAATCCGTTTTGAGTGTGCTGCTTTCTTCCTCAATGTGAATCGCCACAGAGATATAGCGTTTTGTCCAACATGGTCTCTTCTGGCTCGTGGCAGCACCCCACCATCGGATCTCCTACGGGTCCGCAGCAGAAGAGACGGAGAGGAAGACCTAGGAAAGTGGTGGATCCCACCACGACATCTCCCTCGGGGCCGCAGCAGAAGAGAGCGAGGGGCAGACCTAGGAAAGTGGTGCTTCCCAGCACCGGCACTGGCGGTGGTGCCGTGCAAGGAAACACAAACAAAAAGGCGGCGTTCGGCTTTGGCGGTGGTATTGGGGTGACGCAGGGAACAGTTTTCTCTGAGTCTGGCATGCCCAAATACAGAAGCCAACATGTTCCTGCTTCAGTGCAAGGTGATTGCTTTGAACGTTATGTACCAGTCGTGGCGATTAAATAGTATTTCCATGCATATCTTGTTTTATTCCTATTATAAATATTCAGTACAAAATTTAGATTAATATATCAAATAGTCCGGATTTTTGTAAATGAAGGTTTCAAATTAGTTATTTACTTTCACTGGAACCTAGATTATTATGATCGATCACTGTGATTCCGCACATAAAAGTTGTATTCACCAATTTGATATTCGACTAATTGATGTTTGAATTTACCTAGATTATTGTTATTAGGTAGTAACAGTAAGTTGGATGGGATCCAAAACCTTGGTGATAAAATATTTTTTTTTGTAACTGCAGAAACCAGGGTAAGCCATGGAGATCAGCCATCCCAAGAACATAAGCGAGTGATGAGGCCTTTTGGTGCAGTGCGCCCTTCGAATCCAATCACGGACTCTCCGTATAGTCTCGACTCAATCTACCGGTTTCCATCTCTATATTCAAGGTTTCCAGGTTATCATCTCTATCTTCAGATTTTGGAGACTGCACGTCTCTCTTCGCTCCATACGCTAGCAATGGTGCTCCATAACGCTTCATTGCAACAACCTGCTTCCAATACTGCTCTTTCTTGGCCCACAGAAAGCATTCCTGTGGTTTCTGCATCGGTCTTGCACCATCCTAATCCCACCGAACCCCCCTCCCAAGTTAGAGAAATAATTGGAGGCATGGAGCATAATCGAGGTATCTCTCCGCTCCCTGTTGTCCAGCAACATCTACCAATGTCGCTCCCTAACCCCTCACTGCAACAACCCACTTCTACTACTCACCTTTCTTGGCTGCCAGAACGCTTTCCGCCAACGGTTTCTTCATCCGCCTTGCGGCACCCTATGCCCACCGAGCCTTCCAACCAATCATACAGAAATACTTCCAGCGTTCCAACGGTTTCTGCATCAGCCTTGCAGCATCATATTCTCATCGAGTCCTCTAACCAATCATACAGAAATACAGCTTCCAGCGTTCCAACGGTTTCTGCATCGGCCTTGTATCGTCCTATTCCCACCGAACCCTCCAATGAATCTTACAGAAATACTTCCAGCGTTCCAACGGTTTCTGCATCGGCCACCTTGCAGCATCCTATTCTCACCAACCCTTCCAACCAATCTTACAGAAATCCTGGGAGCCATCAGGAGTGGTTTTGAATCATTGTTGCTCTGCTCTAACCTTCTGGGATCTGCAGTCCTGAACGAATACTTGAACTGTCTTAACCTGCTACAGTCTTTAACTGGATGTGGATGTGAACCTTTTGAACCAGTTCACTTTAACTTATAGGTGCTTGAATCAGAAATTTTCTATTTATGTAGTCCCGGGAGACACTTTTGTTAAGCAATTAAATATAATTTTTCTGAGCAGCAGCAGCTGTGAACTGTGAATTAAATTGGATTCATAACATTGTCCTTTTACTTTTACAGACATGATATATGACATTATTTTACAGGAATTGGAGTTTCTCCCTTGCTGAGTGGTGCAACAGCTTTTTTAAATTAGCTCAATATCAATGCGATCATTTTGTTAATCTTGACGCATATTGATTTCTGTAAACAGATTATTTCTGGAAAAATGGTATAACTAAGTAACTTGTAATTATTGGGAATTTGTAAAGTTTTGCTAAATATATCAGCATTTCCACCAGATAGTGTAAAGCAAACCTCGTAAGGTATAAAGAAACACAGTAAGGCTTAGGGGATATTTTTTTAGTTTATTGTTCCAAAAATCCTCTTACTTTATAGAAGAAAACATAGCTAAATTATTCATGGCTATGACCTATTATCTTGGATCCATGGTGTAATCTCTTAATGGCCATGGTTGTCACTTTTCATATATATATATAAACAATATACTTGATTGGTGAAAGAGTAGCTTGCAGAAATGATAGAAATAATAGAAGTTAGCTTGAGGAAGAAGAAAGGAGATCTCATTAACGATGCAAAGTAATGGGTGAAGATGCAAAGTAATGGGTGAAGTTGGTATGATCTCCAATCTAGTCAAACCAACAATCTTATAAGTTGATATGAAGTCTTTGAGCCATTGAATTTATATTCTACAGAAAATGATAGAAATAAATTAGGTTTCAAAATTATATTTCTATACATATTTGTGGATTATTTGTGTGATTATATTATTGTGTTGATTTTGCATCAATGGTTGTAGATTACATTTTGTTGTATGAATGATTAATATTTTTAAAATGGCAACAAGAAATTCCAATTTAATTTTTCCTTGAATTAAATTGTGAATTAAATTCGAATTCTATTCTCATAGCAACTTAAAATAGTTAAATTAAGTTTATTAAACTTACTTAACTTAGGAAATTTGAGTTAGAAGTCTTTCGAAAGTCATGTATATGTTCTTCCTACTTTGTAGGAGTCTAGTGTGAGTTAATTGTGAGTTGTAAAATAGAAGACTCAGTTAAATTAGTTCTCAAATTGATTGAGAGAGCTAATAGTGAGTTAGCAGTCAGTGGTGACGCTAATGAACTCCACTAGTGCTACTCTAGCTAACTGAATATTTACTCATCAGAAACTCATGCATGTCGATTATGAGAAAGACCTAGTTGAGACTAGAGTGCACGAACAGTGTACTATTTGTTTTAGATTTTTCTAAGTTGCACTGATAGTGCATGCATTCAGGAACTGATCCTTGAGGGATTGCACTATTTTTAGAGGCTTTATTTCCCTTTAAATACAAGCTATCCTTCATAGGAATTACACATTGGAATAGAGACTTGGAGAGCTTGTGAAGAGGCTAAGCTTTGGCCTTGAGCTTTCTTATGAGTTGGAGATTGAATTTGTTGAGCGCTGAGATTGTTCTAAAGAGAACAAGCATTGTAATTTCATTTTGATTTTCCGAATTAATACAAAACAAATAGTGGGGTTTTGAGTTGTGGCTTTCTTTGGATATTTATTGTGTTATGTGCCTTTGATTCTCTTCCTCTATTAACTATTGTTTCCTCGATGTTTATGGGCTTCCGCTATAAAGAATAGAAGTACATTCTTGTCTCTTCCTTTAGCAAATTGAATTATCTTGTGAATCTACAAGATCTTCTACATGGTATCAAAGAAAGATTTTTTTTGGGCCGAGAGTTTGCAGAGCATATCTGAGAATTTCTATGAAAAATTTTCAGAAAACAATTGCAGATATGGATTCCTTGGGAAAAGATACCCAAATTAAAAAAAAAATGGCCGAATACTAGTAGAAAATGGTGAAATTAGTGACTAGGTGACTAAAAAAGTTAGTCACCACAACTTTTCCAACTGAAATATGACCAAAAATTAGCAACTTTAAGACTAAAAATGACTAACATAAATGACTAATTTAGTCTAGGGATAGAATATATGACTACATAATAAGTGACCAAACTAAAAGAGACTAACTTAAATTACTAATTTAGTCCAGGTCTGAAATCTATGACTAGATAATAAGTGACAAAATTAAAAATGATTAACATAAATGACTCTTATAGCCCAAGAATAAAAATATGACCAACTAACAAGTACAACAAGTAATGAACTAGTCATTTATGATAATCATTTTTAATTGTGTCACTTCATGAATGGAAAATTGAAATTTTGATATTGAAGTGTTACATTTTATTAAGTTTTAACATTGCAGATGGATTCAAATACCCCCTCTGAATCCATCTGCAATGTTAAAATTTAGAGACAAAGTGGTCTCTAAATCCATATGCAGTGTTAAAATTTAGCGACAAAGAGGTCTCTGAATCTGTTTCAACGTTAAAATTTAAGTTGATGGATTATATTGAGAGAAATGTAGAATTAAAATAACTAATCATGAATTCACTTTTTGTTGTATTAAAACTTCCGAAATAGATCTTTAGTATGAGATCCAAGCAAAAAGTTCTAAGCTTTCAATATTTTATTAAACTTGACATAATTATATCCATTTCATATTTTCTTGTGTAAAAATATTCCATCTTTTCTTTAACTCAATAACAATATACAAGTGAAAATTCACTTTACAATGTTCAATTGGAGAGAGCTCTGGGTGCGCATGAGGAGCATTGTCGCGGACATAGAGAGAGTCTGCAAGCAACATCATTGCCATGGCCCCAGGAGGGGGCCCCAAGCTTGACCCTCCCCTTCCACCTGAGTTATTCGTGTTTCGAAAACTGGTAGAGGCATGCAATAAATGACCAGCAAATGAAAACCAACAAAAGTTTGTAAAAGGAATGGAAACCATCCCCACAATTGCTCTGCTGATTGAAGAACCCTGCAAATCGGCTTTGAACCTAGAAGAACAATGGCTTATTGGGAAGTTCACTAGGCTGTGACCCTTACCTAAAGCTATAGATGCCTGGGTGCAAAGGAACTAGCGATCTCTTGTCAAGGAAGGAATCAAAATCCACTTCGTCGGCAAAGGCTTCTTTGTATTCGTATTTGAATCGAAAGAAGACAAGAATCTCATATTCAGAAATGGCCCGTATTTCATGGGTCCTCAGGGTTTGTACCTGAACCAATAGACTCCATACTTCGATCTGACTCAGGATGTGCCCTCGGCTATCCCTGTCTAGGTGCGCTTGACTCATCTACCTCTGCATTACTAGAACCCCAAATCCTTAGAAACCATAGGTAATAAACTGGGAAAATACAACACTTTCTTCATGCATAAAATGGGCAATTGATTCATGCTTTTCTAGTTTATGAATATGTATCTTGTTGCATAGTTCTTGAAAGACACACATGTTTTAAGCACTGCGGGTACTTCAGGAGGAGGTCTATACTTCATCACCAGCATCCATATTCCACCTCACCAACCTTAACCATCTCTTGTTCCACCATCACCCTCACTAGTTTTTTTGTCCTTTTTCATTGAAATTCCCCTAGACACATTGAGTGAATCTAGCCATCTCTTCTCTTGGATATTGACTCCTGAGTGTTCCTAGACTTTCTAACACCCTATCCCACTCATCACACACATTTTCCCAGCTTCCCAACACCTCCAACACCTCACAATTAGCTCTCGGTTATATCCTGTAGGTTTCCTATAATTCCTACAAGATCATCTTGTAGGTTTCTAGTACATCCTATAGGTTTTCAAGAAACAGCCTGTTTTGAGGCCGAATTGATTGGGAACCTCTAGGAAGTCACAAAAAACCTCCTATGACCCTTCCACACCATCCAATCACTCCATAAACCTTCTATCCATCCTCAACCACCTTCCATCCACCTATCACATCCACAAGAACAATTAAATTGCATGCTTGATTTTACCAAAAAAAACAAAAAAGTGAAAACAGATTTAGTTTAGTTTTCTTGCTCACACATTAGTATGGTTTGATGCTATTTACTTCTGTAACTCTGATAGCAGCATTAGGTTAGTGTTGATTTAGCAATTCTGCTTAGCATAACTATTTAAATGGTTAATTAGGATATGGTGTGATTTAGCATTACATGTCGTTTTCCTCATTACTATAGTAGAGTAGCTATCTTAGAATAGATTTGCTCTTCTTCCATCAAAGAATCAAGATTCTTCTGACTCTATAGAATTCTGGCTTGGAACCCCTAGGGTCTCTCGTCGGATGAACAGTGACAACAGGCATGACCTTCACTTTTACTTGTGCATATAGCACTATCACCTCCAAGTTTGTATGAACCCCGGGTTGATAAGTAAAGTTGGTAGACCAGAAGTTGCACCATCCTTGCTACAATACTGACGCTCATCACTTTTTGGCGCCGTTGTCGTGGAGGTGTCTGAGTAGAATGTGATTACTGCTTTCTTTTCTTCTACTTCTTGTCTTCAATTTTCTACCATTAGTTTATTTTTGCAAAAAGTAATCTAGTAGCTTCATTTCTTTCATCTTTCATTATCTGCTTTCCTTTCCATTCTGTAAGTGGAATTTCAATTCAATAAGTAGCTTCTTCATTATGTCAGTGATTTTTCATTCAATTAGAAATTTCATTTTTGCAAATTACTTTCCATCTTAAGAAATCTTACAAAAACCAACCCAAAAATATTTCCTTTCATGCCTCGTAGGAATAGGGACAATTTAGGGAAATTCTTGCCAAATACCCCCACTGCATCCAACAGCCAACCTTCTCTCTTCTTCGGTGGCTGTGAACTGGAGGAACCTTTAGGTGAGCAACCTGACATATTTGAAGAACCTACATGGGAGGAAGAAGAAGAAGAACCCATTCCTACTGGACCAATGGCTGAAAACCGAAATGACAGAGGGAATAGAGAGAGACATGAGGGTTCCTTCCCCATCACAGAAACCAACAGGGACATTAAGATGAAGAATATAAGCCCCTCTGCCCTACCTCATTTCCATGGCCTAACCACAGAGGACCCCGACACTTTCCTATTTGAGTTTTCTGTTATATGCCGAACCTATGACTATACAGATGATGAGCAAAAATTAAAACTATTTCCATCTACCCTCAAGGATGCAACATTGCGCTGGTTCATGGGTTTACCTGGAGATAGCATCACAACTTGGGCTCAAATGCAGCAGGCTTTTAACAACAAATATTGGGACTACTGTAGGTCAAAGGATACTAAAGAAGAAATTTTCAGGATGACCATGGGCCAGGATGAATCCTTAGAAGACTACGAAGAAAGATTCCAGCTCAGTTACAAAAGGGCCAGGTGCACACTTGACCCCGAGTCACTAAAGTTGGTCCTGCTCAGAGGAGTAAGGGAAGATCTTCTGGATACCTTACATTTGTTAGCAGGAGGAGATATCTACCAATTACCCTATGAGGATATCAAGACTGTCTTTAGAAACCATTCTAGGGCAGCCAGGAAAAAGGGTAGGGGTAGTCAACCTATGGCCAGTACATCATCTTCCAACTCATCCATCAAGGGTGAAATTTGAAATATGTTGGAAGATTTCAAAAGTGAGATGATACAAACCCTTTCCTTGCAATTAGACACCATGAACATCAAAAGGAAGTAAAAGGAAGCAGAGAGAGCCTTGGCCATCTTTTTCCCTAGATGCACCAAGAGGCATCCTAGGAACGAATGTCCATTGAACTGTATTGATATTTGCTCGGTCTGTGAAGAAAACCACTCCATAGATAAGTGCCCTTCTTTAGCGGACCCAAAGCAGTATATCAAGGAGCTGAAGGGGTCACTAAGAAACTTTGCTACATCAACCAAAGGAGACCTCTAGGGCCTAGACCATACCAACAGGGCATGCAAGGGTCATCCCATGCATATTACAACCCCAACCAAACCACAAATATACCTTCATGGGGACCCCCTGCTCATCCTTCCTGGTCTACACCCCCTCCTTGGTCCTATGCATCTCAGTATCATTCCTAGCCAGCCAGCCAGTCATTTCAACCTTACGCTCCGCCACAACCTCAGTGGAATACACCACTCCAAGGGTGGAGGCCCCAATACAACAATGCTCCAACCCTATTGCCTCCACCACCTACCCAACCACAACTCCTACACTCTGCTCCACCCAAGCAACCCCAGATGCCTGCCCAACCAAATCCGAACCCGAACAATAGGCAGACTCAATAAGTATACAATGGAGAGACATCATATCCAGCTTATACTGTAGAAATCCAAGAGATCAACCTAATATCTGGGAGAATTCTCCCGGATAACCAACCTCCGCCTCCACATAGGGAGGTTAAGGAAGAAAGAGAGGAAAGAAACCTTAAATTAAATCCACCCTTTCCTTAAAGATTAGCCCAACCACTCCAGCCTACCCCAGAAGAAACTAAACTTCTGGGAGAATTGAAAAATCTATGTGTAAAGATCCCCCTTCTCCAAGCAATAAAAGATGTTCCCATTTACAATAAGTTGATTAAGGATAAATGCTTAAAGCATCCAGGAAGAAGAAAAAGGGATGCCCCTACCATTAATGCCATTGGGAAGCTATCCGACTTAATTCTGTGGCAACTAATATGTCTAAAATATTTGGACCCTGGAAGCCCTATAGTAGATGTGCACATCAATGGCACCATCGTCCCAAACACTTTGATCGATCTTGGGGCTACCATTAATGTGATGACAAAGGACACCATGCTTAAGCTCAACCTCCAAGGGTCATTGAGGAAGACCACAATAGTTCAACAACTTGCAGACCGTTCCGCAGTCACCCTTGAGGGAATTGTGGAGGATGTGATGGTCTCCATTGAATCCTGGGAGTACCCTGCAGATTTTTTAGTTCTCCAGCCTAAGGCTAAACTTAGTGGCTATCCTCTCATCCTTGGTAGGCCATGGTTGGCCACAGCCGATGCTTACATTAGCTGTAGAGCTACGAATATGACCATCAAGAATGGGCATATATCCAAACAGTTAGTCCTATACCCTCCTGCTCAACCTTCTCTAGAGCATGATTTACCTTTATGGTTGGAGGAGGAGGAAGAAGATGAGGTTTATTCCACCCAACTTTATGCTTTGGAAGCAACCATAGGAGGAGGACAACAAGATGAGGATGAATTAATTGAACACCTGCTCCAAATTCCAACTCCTAGTTCATTACCACTAGAAGAAGAAGTAAGGGAAACCCAGAAAAATCATCCAATTGACTTATACTTGGCCAAATTCTAACCTACTCCGTGTCAAAACCATAGAATTAGGCCGGGAGAAAACCTTGAAAATTAATCCATCTCTTTTTGCTCTCGAAGAGGAAAAGCTATGCAACATGCTGAGAGAAAACCTAGAAGCCTTTGCTTGGAGTTACAAGGAAATGAAGGGAGTACACCCCTCAATGTGTACTCACCACATATACATCAAATAAGGTTGCAAGCCAGTTCGAAAACCACAAAGGAGGATGAATCCAACTCTTAAGGATATAATGAAAGAAGAACTGCAAAAAATTCTAGATGCAGGATTCATTTACCCTCTCTCTGACAGTGAGTGGGTCTCTCCTTCAATGTTAGTTCCCAAGAAAAATGGTAAGTGGAGGATTTGTGTCGATTACAGGGAGTTGAACAAAGCCACAAAGAAGGATCATTTTCCCCTACCCTTCATCGACCAAGTTCTAGACGGCCTAGCAGGGAAAAAGTTTTTTAATTTCCTAGATGGATTTAGTGGGTACAACCAAATCCAAATCTGCCCAAAAGACTAGGATAAGACCACATTCACCTGTCCTTAGGGTATTTTTGCCTATAGGGTCCTTCCTTTTGGCCTATGAAATGCTCCCGCCACTTTCCAAAGAGTAGTCTTGAGTATTTTCGCCGAATTAGTACATGATGCGGTGGAAATTTATATGGATGATTTTACACCTTATGGCTGTGATTTCCAAGAAGCCTTGACTAACCTACACAAAGTATTGCACAAATGCATTGAAATGAACCTGTCTCTCAGTTCGGAAAAATGTGAATCTTAATGATTGAAGGGACCGTGCTAGGTCATTCAATATCTCAACAAGGACTGCAGGTGGACTCGAACAAAATAACAATCATCCAAAGGGTCCCACCTTTGCAAAAGCAGAGAGATGTTAGGAGTTTCTTGGGGTTAGCTGGATACTACCGAAGGTTCATAAAGGACTTCAACAAGTTGGCCTCTCCTTTATTTGGGTTTTTGGCCAAAGATTATGAGTTTATATGGTCAAAAAGTTGTCAAGAGGCCTTAGACATTCTAAAGGGTAAGTTAACTACTGCATCAATTCTCCGAGGCCCAAACTGGGCCCTCCCTTTTCATATTCATGCTGATTCCTCACACAAAGCCATAGGAGCAGCCTTAGGTCAGGTAGAGGAGAAACTGCCCTATGTCACCTATTTTATTGGGAAGAACTTGTCAAAGGCTGAGCTAAATTATAGAGTGACCGAAATGGAACTCCTAGCTATTGTGCATTCATTAAACAAATTTAGGTATTACATTGCAGGCTATCAAACATTTGTGCATACTGACCATGTTGCAATCAAATATCTAATGAACAAACCAGATGTGAATGCTCGAATTATAAGGTGGTTTCTTTTATTACAGCAGTTTGATCTAATCATTATTGATAAGCCTGGTAAAGAAAATGTTGTTGCAGACTTTTTATCTAGGGTGAATCTGCCTGCAAGTGAAGAAGGAATGGTGGATGACCAGTTACTAGATGAGCACTTGTTTGCTATTTCAGTTCTCTCTCCATGGTTTTCTGATATAGAAAACTATTTGGTATCAGCACAGTTCCCACCAAACTTTCCCTCCAAAGAAAAGAGAAAGATAGTCAGGAAAAGCACCCCCTTCACCTGGATTGGGGCAATCTTTTCAAACTTTGCCTAGATCAAATCTTGAGAAGGTGTGTAAGGGAAGAGGAATTTTTTGACATCCTTCTGACCTGTCATGATGGGCCCTGTTGAGGTCACTTTGCAACAAAGATCACAGCATTCAAAGTGTTACAAGTAGGCTATTATTGGCGTACTCTTCATCAGGATGTGAAAAGTACACTAGTCAGTGTGATCAGTGCCAGAGGATGGGAAAGCCTACTCCAAGAGATGAAATGCCCCTACAGCCTCAAGTGACTTTCGAGCCATTTGACAAGTGGGGCATGGACTTCATTGGGCCTATCAACCCTCCTTCAAAGCAAAAACAATACATTATTGTGTGCACTGATTATTTGACTAAGTGGGCTGAAACCAATGAAATTAAAGCAGAAATAGAAGAGAAGGTGGCTAAGTTCCTAAGGGAGAATGTATTCTACAAATTTGGGTACCCTAGAGAGCTAGTCACAAACCAAGGTAGCCAGTTTACCTCCAACATGATTGAAGAACTGCTCAGCCATCACAAAATCAAGCATAGGACCTCCACTCCCTATCATCCACAAGCTAATGGGCAAGTGGAGGTGACCAATAGGGCACTAGAGGGCATCTTAACCAAGGTAGTGAGCAACAACAGGAAGGATTGGGTAGAGAGACTAGTTGAGGCCACCTGGGCCTATAATACCACATGGAAGACCACCACTGGATTTACACCCTATGAGCTGGTCTATGGGAAAAAGGCTTTGTTGTCCATTGAGTTTGAATATAACACATTGAGGATGGTAGCCCAACTATATTTGGATCTCAGTCATGCACAGAAAGAAAGATTGTTCCAATTGAATGGCTTGGATGAATTCAGAATGCAGGCCCTCCTACATACAGAGATAGTTCAGCTTTAGAGGAAGATCTGGCATGATAAACATATTAAGGAGAAGAAATTTCAAGAGTTCGATTGGGAATTGTTATATGATTCTAGGTAAAAAGACTTTAAGGGCAAGCTAAGGACAAGATGGTTCAGACCTTATGTGGTGGAGAGATGCCATGATAATGGTTCAATGCAAATCAGAACTATAGATGAAGAAGCCATTCCATTGCTTGTCAATGGAGACCGATTGAAAATGTACAAGAGGCCTTAATCAAAGCAAGAGTTCATTGACAACATCAATAAAAAAGTGATGATGGTAGAGCAAGTTCCATCTCCTCCCTCATCAGGTCACTGAAAAAGAAAAAAGAATAAGGACTCAGGTGAAAACCTCCATGAGGCGCCTAAGTCTCATATTTGGGTTGAAAACCTAGTGAGGCAGCCCAATGATGAAAGAAAAGAAAAGAAAAAAAAAGATCCCTGGCTGAAAACCTTCCTTGAGGTGGCCAGGGCAAACATCTAGGCTGAAAACCTCTTTGAGGAAGCCTAGTGTTTTTCTAAAAAAAGAAAACAAAATGGGAGAGAAAAAGATATAATTGTTATTTGCAGGTGGGTGAGAAAGACAGCCAAGGAGAAAAAAGAGGATCCAAAGGGAACCCTACCTCACACATATCCATCTCCTCCACTCCTTACCATGCATCCCTCCATCATTTCTATTGTTTTTCCACTCCATTTCTTCAATTTATGCAAAGGCTGTGTTTTCTACAGGATCCCTTGTATTCCTATAGGATCCCCTAAAAACCTACAGGATGATCTTGTAGGAATTACAGTGGCCCGAAAAACCTATAGGAAGCAATCTGAGGGCACATGGTAGGTTTGTTAGGTCCCTAAAATTCATCCTAGACATGATCTAACACCTCACCTCATCCATTATCATCATCCCTGCACTCACCATTCAAAACAAAAAGAGATTAGTTTCTACCAGTTATGGAACAAGAAAAAAAAGAAAACCAGAGGATAGTAAGAGCATTACTTGAATGTCCCTTGCTCCACACACACTCCTACTCCCTCTGTCCATTCATTGCACCATCCTCACAGCCCCAGCCAACGACATGATTAAGGAATTCTGAGGGAGAAGTAGCTACAGGGCATCCTGTAGGAAATCCTATAGTAGCCTAACCCACAGAATGTCAATCATTAGCTACAGGTCTTGACTAGGATGATCCAGGAGCTCCACAGCAGTAGCAACATCATATCTTCAGTCATAGATACCTGCAAAAGCCAACAAACCATCAACAGACAACAAGAGGAGGAAGAAGAATGACCATGCAGCAAATAAACAACGCAACACCTCTAATCTTCGACAACTGCAACATGGCATCAAAACCACAGGTAAGTATCCTACTCACTCACTCATATGCATCATTTAATAAAAAGTTGTAAAGGTTATGAGATAGTTGGTTTATAAGTGAAAAGGTGGCCAGTTAACTTGGCCACCTTCATTTAGTCAGCGCATGCAAAACTGGGTGTCCTCTCACATGTGGTTGCAGTCAACTCAAAGGCAAAGGAGGAGTAGGACAAGAAGTGGTTAACTATGGATCTATGAGGTGGGAGCTAATTACGAGGAGTGGAAAATGATGAGGTGGTAGTGGGGATCAACGGTCCAAAAATGGCAATGTACCTCTGCTGCCAGCACACCACCTCACCCTGAAACACCATAAAGGGAAATAAAACATCGTTTGCATGCATTCATGCATTCCACCTCCTCGAAACTCCCTCACTCAAGTTGCTCTCATAACCCTGGCCACCCACTGGAAGCAAGGATCCATCGTTCTGCAAGAGAATTTCTACAGGAGCATGCACAGGAATTCCTACAGGAAGAGTCTATAGGATACAGTCTATAGGATCAGTCTATAGAATACACAAAGGCAGTCTACAGGATAGGCAGAGAATAGTTCAAGAGCAGATATCATGGGAATTGTCCACTTCCACCATTCTAAAGAGGTAGGCTAAAATATAGTGAATTTAGCAACTGTGGGAGGTGAATTACATACACAGTAAACTCTGTTTTCCTCCTGAATTTAAAAAATTTGTGTTAACCCTCTCATTTTCTCCTTAAGCCTCACAAGCAAGATGACAGGAGGCTTTAATAGGGGAGAACCCACAAACACTGTGAGGATACAAAAACACCCCCAAGTGCTTGAAATCTTTACAAGACACAACTGGATGGGGTTTTTCAAAAAATTCACACGGTATGATGATGAGGTGGCTCAACAATTTTCTCATTCCCTCACTCCACATAGCAGAATCCATGCCACTGTTTTAGTTAGAGGAATCACTATATATCTCACCCCAGACCTCATCAGTAGGGTCACCACACTTCCCCTAGGAATTCCATGGAGAAAAGAAGACAAAGGAGACAGTTAGGTGGCAAAAAGGAAATTCTTTTTAGAAGGTGAATAACCCACATAGGACAAAAATGGAGTAAGGAGGGATAGTCTACCATACCTATGGAGTGAGGTAGGCTACCAACTCATCAAATATATCTCATGTGAGGGTAGATATAGTGTTGTTTATGGCTACCATTTTAGGATCCTTGAAGAATTAAGATTTGGGGTAGAAACACTAGTTCACCAAAGACTTAGCATACCCTATTTCTTGATGAAATCACTCATAGTCTCCAGCAACAAAGTAAAGGAAGGGAAATCCCAACAATTGGCTCACCATGGGTTGATCAGGATCCTCATTGAGAATGCCTTCCAAAACCTCAGAATCCCTATAACATGGTCAGTCTTTAGAGACTTTCCAGCAGAGGATGACATCAAAACCCTCACTTATGATGTTAGTCCCTCTGTCAGTGAGGAGGAGGCAAAACAGGAAGAAGAAGATACATAAATAGATAGGGATGAGATGGATGAAGAAGAAACTAATACATAGGAACATGATGAAGTAGAAGAAGAAGAGGGAGAAGAGAAGGAGAATGATTATGGGACAAAGGAGGAAACTAAGGAAGAAACTAATGGAGATGAGGAAGAACAACAAGAGGAGGAAGATAAGAAAAACAAAGAGGAAGAAGGCATTGAAATAGAATGGGAGGAACACAAAGAGGAGTCACCTAGGTGTCTCTAGAGGCTACTGAGAGGGAGGTAGCAACTTCCCTCATTGCTCTCAGCACCCCAGTCAAGCAAAAAGTGAAAATAAGGAGGCAAGCCCCACGATATTTCAGAACAAGAAAGAGCACAAGAATCAAACAAGGGAAGCCACAAATATCAACAAAAATTCCTATTGAGATTGAATATTCCCCTACACCAAGAGACAAAATTCCTTCCCCTAAGTCACCAATCACCTATGTAAGGAGGCCTAGTACCAGATCAACTTCCTTAAAGGGTAAGGCCATCCTACAGGATCCATAGCAAAACCTATAGGAAGAAAAAAAAGTCCTACAGGATACTCTACAAAAACTACAAGAAGCACAGAAATTGGAAGGCAAGGTAAGGGAGCAGCAAGAAACAAAAGAAGAAGACCCTGAAACAAAGGAACCAATCCCCCAAGCTAACCTAGACTCATACTACCGGTTTATTGAAGGAGGCAGGGTGATACCTCAAAAATTTGCCTTCCCATTGTTTTTCGAACTTGAGAAGGAGAGGGCCAGAACCCACTGATAGATGCAAATTTCCAAGTCAAACGAGGTGGAAGACTTTGAAAACATGGAAGAGAAGCTCAAACAAATGGGCAAAGATCTAAGTGGCTTAAGGGATAGAGAAGCAATAATGAGAGATCAACTTGAGAGGGAAAATGCATGGCTGAGGGGACCACTGCAGGAAAGGGAGAACCAACTAGCATGTATGGCCAGCCTCTCCTTAGAGGCCATCCAGTGTAGGATGCCAGCTAAATCCTATGCTATTTAAAAACTCAAAGAACAATGGTTGCAGTTTCAGATTAAAGCAATAGCACAAAGAGGCACCATGCCATTTTAGGACTATAGGTAGTTTATTGATCTTTGTGATCAAAGTACACTAGAGGATAGGGCCAAAATGGTTGAGTTTTACTTGCACAACATGTCCCTCACTAGAAGTCATTGGATACTTCAGATGTATAAGTAGAGAGGCCTAGGACCTAAGTAGGATTCAAATTTTGATTGTAAAACTCTACTCTATTTTCAAGCTGCAAGACTTGTGACAGTTTTAGATGTAATCCATTGTTTTGATAATAAGAATGAGTTTTGTTTTGAGCGAGCACTAAGTTAGCTCAGAGGGTTGAAGCTCTTGGGTTAGGTCACAACCCTAGTAGCCAAGGCTCCTCTTTATTGTACATGTATGCTAGCATATATTCATAGTTTAATTGTTCGTTTGCTTAAGTAGTTACATTTCCATTACAGTAGTGTAGATAAGATTGGTTGTATGTTATTTTGCTTCCATTTGTGCCTTCTTTCAATTAGCAGGTTAGCAAGGAGAAAAATATCACTATAAGGTTTTCAACAAGTGTCTCGGCCTCACCTCCTCCCTTTGGGACCATGACTTGAGGAAGAGACCCTTCAACAACCCCATAAACAAAAATTTCTAGTTCTTGCATGAGCTTTGGAGTTTTTTGTATTGATTCAGTACTTGGTTAATTTCATTTTCATCTTTTCCCATTACTATATTTTTGCAATAAGATCTCACTCATGTTCTCATTTCCTTCAACATTTTCTTCATGCATAATATGGGCAATTGATTCATGCTTTTCTAGTTTATGAAGATGTATCTTGTTGCATAGTTCTTGAAAGACACACATGTTTTAAGCACTACAGCTACTTCAGGAGGAGGTCTAGACTTCATCCCCAGCATCCATCTTCCACCTCATCAACCTTAACCATCTCTTGTTCCACCATCACCCTCACTAGTTTTTTTTTGCCCTTTTTTCATTGAAATTCCCCTAGACACATTGAGTGAATCTAGCCATCTCTTCTCTTGGATATTGACTCCTGAGTGTTCCTAGACCTTCTAACACCCTATCCCACTCATCACACACCTTTTCTCAGCTTCCCAACACCTCCAACACCTCATAGTTAGCTCTCGGTTGTATCCTATAGGTTTCCTATAATTCCTACAGGATCATCATGTAAGTTTCTAGTACATCCTGTTTGATGGGGAACCCCTAGGAAGTCACAAAAGGCCTCCTAGGACCCTTCCACACCATCCAATCACTCCATAAATCTTCTAGCCATCCTCAACCACCTTCCATCCACCTATCACATCCATAAGAACAATTAAATTGCATGCTTGATTTTACCAAAAAAACCAAAAAAGTGAAAATAGATTTAGTTTATTTTTCTTCCTCACACATTAGTGTGGTTTGATGCTCTTTACTTCAATAACTTAGATAGTAGCATTAGGTTAGTGTTGATTTAGCAATTCTACTTAGCATAGCTGTTTAAATGGTTAATTAGGATATGGTGTGATTTAGCATTACATGTCGTTTTCCTCATTACTGCAGTAGAGTAGCTATCTTAGAATATATTTTCTCTTTTTCCATCAAAGAATCAAGCTTCTTCTAATTCTATAGAAGTTTGTCTTGGAACCCTCGGGGTCTCTCGCCAAATGAACAGTGACAATAGGTAGGACCTTCACTTTTACTTATGCATATAGCATTGTCACCTCCAAGTTTGTATGAACCTTGGGTTGATAAGTAAAGCTGGTAGCCTAGGAGTTGCAACATCCTTGTTGCAATAATGGTGCTCATCAATTATCTCCTCCTCCAAAGATTCATAATTTGCCCAATATTCTCACAATATTCCAAAAAATAAATAATATTACGCACAAATATGCAATTATCCATAAACATTCCCAGTGAACATATTAAAGTTAAAAAATAATTATCTAATGCAAAAATAGAGGTCTAATGTGCTGAAGGATGGTAAGATGGGCATTAATTTATGTCTAATTTGGAGGCCCATCACCTATTCAACCTAGTTTGACTAATGATGATGATAGTGATGTGGCAATGATTTGGTGAAGTTTTGCAGAGGTGCGAGTAACTCCCATAGGTCTTACACAGGCTTGTCAAGCTCTGGAAGAAGTTTGAGTAGTTTTTTAGCTGAGGAAATATGTTTCCCTTCATCCTCTACCCCAGTTGCATTGATGATGAGCCATGGGAGTGATTGAAAGGCTCCAGTCGCTGGCAAGCAGGCCTATGGGAGAAGATGAGGAGCTCCAGTCGAAGTTATCCTATGATGTGGGAGTGACTAAGGTTTTTCATGAGTTTTTCTTTGCATTCGCCATGTTGCTCTGTTAATTTTGGTGTTGTGGCGATGTCCTTGATCAGAAGTTTTCAATATATGGTTGAAAAAGCTCATGGGGCCTCTAGAAGCTAATCAAGGTTGAAAATATCAAAGGGGTAGTGGAGTTAGTGGTTGATTTGGTAAAAAAGAATGTGAAAAGAATTGTTGAGTGATCCATAACATGTAGCATTTACTACGTGACTCAACACAAAAAATTGATAAGTAGTGGAAGGCATTGAGACTATTTGGTTGGTTTTCTTGAGAGTGCAATTGTATAGTGGAAGGAATTGAGTCTATTTGGTTGGTTTTCTTGACAATGTGAGTGTATGCAATTGTGGGAGAATTGTGAGTGAGTAGATATTGTTGCAAATATTCACATAGTATTGCAGAGATACATCTGAATTGTGTATGCAAAAATCAGAGATAGAGTTGAGAAGAAGGTTCAGGTTTTATGTGTTGATTGTGGTAGAAAATTAGAAGCTTCTGGTGTGTTAGAGAGCATATATTTTTTTGAGTAGAAGAGAAGAAATAACCCTCTCCAATGAATTTTTTTTGATTCAAAATTGATGTACAGAACAATGGCGTTGTTGGGTTTCTCATGTTGAGCAAATTGAGAACCCAATATGAAACATTTATGAAACGTGATTCACATGGAGGAAGTGAATGCGTGGAGGCTTTAGAGTAAACAATGATTTGGCATATTCATTAGAAGGAAGATATTTCTCTATCCAATAGGATTTGGATAGTCCAACGGTAGTTGGGCGAGGATCATTAGTCATGGGAGCTTCTAGCTGATAGACTTCCATAGATCTGTGAGAGAAACACTTTTCCTGTCTGATAGGTTCCAACATATTGTGAAGGAATCCAAGCCTTCCGAATTATGGGTGCAAGTTAATCCATGTCAAATTTGTACAGTAGAATAAGAAAAGAATTGAGCAGTGCGACAAAATGAGGGTGGTTTTCTTCTGAAAGGGTTTCCACCAGAAATACTTATGTTCTTATGTGTGCATGCTTGTGTTGATATTCCTCGTGTTTATTATTTTATGATTTACTGCTGCTTTCAAATTTTGATAGACTAATATGGTGGATGTGTATACCTATTTGATATTGTGGTAAAAAGTTTTAATAATTGATATAAAGGCCGTCACTACTAATTAACCCCCGCTCTCAGTAGTGAATACATTTCCAACATTCTTTGCTGCAGTATTCACCTCCATTGTCTGATCTAAGACACTTTAACTTATTTCCTGTCTCATTCTCAACCAAATATTTCCATTTCTTGAAAGTATCAAATACATCAGATTTATTTTGAATACAATAAATCCAGGTTTTTCTAGTTGCATCATTAATAAAAGTAACATAATAGTGAGAGCCACTGAGAGATGATACCTGAGAAAGTCTCCATACATATGTATAGACAAGCTCTATTTTTTTGGTCTTCTTTTACTTCCCAACTCTGATAAATCTGATTCTCTTATGTTTTCCATAAACACAATTTTCACAAAAATCCAAATCAACATGCTTCAAACTTGGCAACAAATTTCTTGAATGAAGAATCTGCATCCCCTTCTTACTCATGTGCCCAAGCCTATGAATCCAGAGTGTTGTATCTTCTCCTATGGAGGTTAAAGCACTAACAAAATTAGAAATAATATTTCATAAATACAATGTACCAACCTTTTCTCCTTTTGCTATTACGAGGGCTCCTTTAGTGACATTCTAGGTTTTTTCTGTAAAAGTAGTTACACAACCTTCACCTCCCAAATTCCCTGTTAAAAATAGTTTTTTCTTTAGATCTGGAACATGCCTTACCTCCTTCAATAGAAATTGGTTTCCATTCTTTTGTGTTATAAAAGCCTTACCCATTCCAATGATTTTACAGGGTTTATTATCATCCATATGAACCTATCCAAAATCTCCTTGAACATAGTCATCAAAATGTTTCCTATTAGGTGTGGCATGGAATAAGGCCCCTGAATCTACCATCTAGGAATCAATAATATTGTCTAATGAAAGAATCAAATAATATTTAACACATCACTAGTAACATTCGCTTCATGATTATTCTCTTTTTGTCCATCTCCTCCTTTTCCCTTCTGATATTTGTAGTCTTTCTTCAGGTGTCCTTTCTTCCCACATTTCCAGCACATTATCCTTATTTGGATTTGATATGCCTTTTCTTGACTTATTGCAATTTCTTGGGATCCTTCCCCTTTCCATTTTTCTTCCCCTAGTCTCTGCAGTCAAATAATCTCACCAGAGCTTTTCCATCACATTTCCTTGTTAGGGATGGCACCAACAACGTCATCAAACTTTAAAGTACTAAATCCAGAGACAAAGTTACTAATAGCCATAACCAAGCCATTCCAACTTTTTGGAAATGAGCACATAAATAATAGAGCCCTAACTTTATCATCAAAATTTATGCCTACAGAACCTGACTGACTGGTAACTGTGTTAAATTCATTTAAATGATCAACAACAGATCCACCTTCTGACATCTTCATATCAAATAAATGCTTCATAAGAAATATGTTATTTGAGGCCGAGAGTTTTTCATATTGTTTGGCCAATATCATCATTGAACCTTCTATTGTCAATTCCTTTGAAATGTTGAATGCCACCAACATTTCCAGACACAATCGTATTGTTCCTAGTGCATTTCTATCGAGAATCTCCCATTCTGTGTTTGTCATACTCGTCGGCTTCTTTTATTTTCCGCTCAATGGTAGGTACAAGTAATTTTTATACAGATAATATTCCATATGCATCTGTCACAGCTGGTAGTTTTGTCTATTAAATTTCTCGACCCTAAACCTATCATCTTTCACCATTTCTCTCACTCAAACTAGGAACCCTTCTCTCCTGCAAGTTTTCAGCCAAATAAACCTTCAACTCTGATACTAGTTGTAGAAATTCATTAACAGAGCAATGAAACACATACAATATTGTTGAAAAACAAATACAAAAATTCATAAAACAAGAGAGACACAGATATACATGGTTCACCCAATTTGGGCTACATCCATGGAGAAATAACTAGTCCTTCCTTTTATATTATCTAGCAAAATGAAAAGATACAACCTACAACAGATCCGTTGTAATTTCCTTTTTGCTCTCACACGACCTCCTCTCTCTCTATCACTCAGAATAATGATACACAACTGCAATACAATTCCCTCATATAAATCGAGGGCTTCCTTTTATGGAAAAAAAACCTAAATATTAACATAACTTCTACTATAGATCATTCACCTAATGAATGACTTAGATTGATTATGAAATTACAATATTTTATAAGGTAGTTTTACATTTATATTTAGCTTCAGGGGCGCTTCCCCTAGACCCCCCCAGCCTGGGGGGATGGTCCCCCCCGGATCTTCACGGGGGGGACAAGCCCCCCTCCGTGGAGGGGTGTACCTTCCTCCTAGGGGATACACCTGGATGAAACAAGACCTTTGAATCAGGAAGATAATCAGGCTCCAGATCCAACACGAATCAACCAAAAAACTATGGAAATTGTAATTAAAGATTTCAAAAGTTAAAAAAAAATGGAGGGTAGAGAGTGTTAGTATATAAATTTATAGCATTAACCATAGATTCGAGAGTTCCAAGAGACTTACCACACACAATTTGATAAGTAGAGGATTTATCACCTATCATAGGTTGTGACGAAAAATGATTAGACAATGAGTTCACATTGGCTTTCTATCTTTGTGAGCTCAAAAATTGAAATGTTAACATGGGATCTCTTCATGTCTTCAATGATGTTATAATCATTAGCTTAATTTATAATAGGCAGTGTTGAAGTATCGAGAGGAGTGGCCCTGTTTGAAACTTCCTAAGTGACACACTTGTTTTTATTGTATTCTTATCAATATTATTAGCAATTTTCTTATCAGTATTAAGAATGAAATCAAAGGTGTTAACTGGGTGTCCAATACCTGTACTTTCCTCAGTCACGATAGACTCATTTGTTTCCTATTCCTTTTTAGACTACTCATCTGCTAGTAGAGTATCGACAATACGGGTTGCCATAGCAGTCATGTTGTGGTTCCATTATGGGCAATTTTTCTCAGAATTCCATTCTTGATGGAAGGTGCAATAGTTGTCCATGCCTATGATTTCGACATTGAGCACAACATTTGAGCTCTCAGAAGATATAGCTAGTTGATTATTGTTATTCCTTCTCAGTAAGGAAAACTTAGAGGGCTTTTTTTCCAGAGGATTCCTCGCTTGAATTTCTCCTTAATTAAAATTCTTCATTCATGAGTGACTTCAAAGATTTTGTCAAGCTTTCAATATCAACAAAATCCCTTTATTTAGCCTTATTAGAAGAGGCTTGAGAATTCTTACCAGTTTTCTTGGAGTCCTTAGATTCTTCATCATTAGTAATAGCTCCAATAGCATACAAGTCCTTCTCTATGACAATTACTTCTGCAAAATTTAAAGCCAGTGTCTCCTTTGCAGCGAGTCTCTTAACAAAAAAAAAATGTTTGTGGAAAGGCACCTCTATAATAATCCATAGTAATAGAATCATGGGTCTATGTATTTGGGGGAAACTTATTCAATATCTAGTTGAAATTTTGATTGAAATCATTGAATTTCTCCTTTTCCCCCATCTTAATATTACCAAGCTCTTTAAGCAACATGGCAGGAGTTTTGTCATCAGCAAAATTTTCCAAAAATAATTTCTTAAACTCCCTCCAGCTATGGATTGAATTGATAGGAAGACTATGATACCATACTGCTACTTTACCTTCTAAAGTGAAAGGAAAGAGCCTAAAAGCAACATCATCATATCGTAGCTCTAGCATTCGTAAATGCATGCAGAAATCATCAATATGGTCCTCTACCTTTGTGTTATTATCATGATCGAACTTTGATAACAACACCGAATATATGGGAATTTTATGAAGACTATCTTGAAGAGTGAGTGGCCCTTGGGCTATCCAATCGAAGTCTTAATCAACCATGTCTTCATGTTCTTGTTCTTCCTCCTTTTCTGAATCTGACGAGCCTTCCTCTTCACCATTCAAGCCTTCATTAAATTCAAAATCAATTGTTGGTCGCTCTTCATCAGAAAGGACAAGCTCTTCCTCGTACTCTTCATCAATGCTCTTGCTAGATTCTTTCTTCTGAAGGCTTTTTTAAGTCTTCAGGAGTGGAAAAACAAAATGTTCCACTGATGTAACCAATACACCAGAACATGTTGTTTCTTTCTTTTTGGGGTAATGAGGAATATTATGTGCAATGGGAAGTAAACCGATGACTTTCGCAAATCGACAAGTAATAAGTCGAATTTCCCAGAGTCGTTTGTAAGTAAATTCGTAGGATATCTCTGGACCAGGTTGAGAAGACCCTCCTACCTCCTAAATAAGAGTTAGAATGGAACTCAAAATATTACTTCCTTGTCTAGAAGATGAATGATTGGGATGTGATGAGTTATCAACCATAAAAAACTAGTTTCCCTCCTTCTAGCACCAGAATGTTGATGGTGTTGGAACCCACCAGCGTATAGGGGATCTCCCCAATATGAGGTCCCAATTAGACCTCACAACGTTTGGTGTAGGAGTCCCATCCAAAAATATGACCTGCTTTCCATTAAATTAAATATTTGCCTTGGCTTAAGCAATTAGAATGAGAGAGTAGTGTGCATGTGCTTTTGAATGAGCAAGAGAGTGTGCCTTGTGGAATTTTCAATTGTTAATGTATCAAGGTTCTCTTATTGCAAGGAGGAAAAGTGACTCTCTAAAAGAAAATTAGTAGTACTAATCTAGTAAAGACACATGCACATAACAAGGAAGAATCATTAAATATCAAGAAAAATAGTTCATATAGATCCAATGATCATTAAATCGTCACAACAAATTTCCAACAAGTTAAGCACCAAAGTCACCGAAATAGTTCAATTTCTTTAGTACATGTGCAAGCCATCATAAAACACAAACATTAGAATAATAGTCTCAAAACATCCACGATAGATGCATGAAAAAATGTGTTGGCCGAAAGGCTTCAATATTAAGAAAAGATTTCAAGATACATGAGTACAATGAACACCACTAGCTCCAATAGTGGAGCGTTAGAACCACTACTTGCTCCCGAAAAATACTATCTCTATCTCTCTAATGCCTTTTGAGAGAAGCCAAGGTCAAAATTCATTTTCTTGAGTAATGAGGATTCTTTTATAACTAAAGGCATGACCTTTCATATCCCCATGACTCTTGAGTTCCTCGTATGACTTTTCAACTTCTAATAACCTTTGGAATCCTATATAACTCTTGGGCTTCTAAATGAATTTTGGAATTTTACATTACTTTTGGAATTACAATTGTATTTTGAACTTCTTCATATGGATCTTTTGTCTATACATGACTCTTGGACTTCCAATTCTTTGTATTTACAGTAATTACATAATTACATCATGATTTCCACATCATCATGTGGTGAGAACATGACAAGTCACCGATATGAATGACTTGGTCTCATAGTGACTGATGACATGGACTTTCTTGAGAGGTGGAAATGCTACAACTTGTATCTTCAATATTGCATACAACTTCCATGTTGTTGATGAATTTACCCTTCGAGAGGTCTTTGATCATATGGGATCTTTTGGATCGCTTCGATCATCAAGATTACAATGCTCTTCATTCTATCACTTCATGTGTTCTTTGTTATTGAATATTTTGTTTGATTGCCTTGTTTGAAAAATCTCCTCATGCATCCTTTCCATGCTACTCCTAACCTGTAACTAAGATCATTCATGGAAATAAACATCAGTATGAAAAATATCCTATTCTAACATGTTTCATGTAAATTTTATGGTCACGATTCAGCAGTGCGCTCGAGAAGAACAAGGGAAGCATTTGGGCATAAGGCGCATTGGCAAGGAGGAAAGGTTGAGTGCCTGAGGCTTGATGGAGGGCATAGGGGAAAAGTCTGAAATATGAAGGAGGGGCATTGAGGCTTGTTTGTGGGCCATGCACTCAAGTGAGTGTGAAGGATTTGTGGAGGGTGCAGGGTGCATCCTAAAGAGGGGAGGAGTGATCGAATGATTGATGAAGATGCATTGTGTGCTTGGATGGGCACAGGGTGCACTACTGAAGGCTGAAGGGGTCTCCATGTTCACTGTTCGTGCGCCATGTGCCCAACTGGGAGGAAGGCTTGTAGAAGCAATGCAGTTCGGAAAAGGAAGGAGGGGAAGTTGCTTGGGATTGTGCTATGTGCTCTTGGAGGGCGCAGGGTGCACTAATGAAGACTGAAGGGGTCTTGAATAAGGTCTAAGAGTGCGCCATGTGCTCACTTGGTCTTAGTGGGCTAACTTTGCAAACCAAAATTTGTCTAAGTCCATAATTTTAGAACAAAGGTAACATCATGAGTTGAGAGTAAAATCAAGTGCGACAGATAGGAATTCATTAGGAAAACTTAGACATAATCAAGAACTGATAAGTACACATCAAAATGCTAGTTTACAAGCACTCTTGAGGTGTAACAGACTAAGTGTGTGTGCAACTGCCACCGAAACTGTCATTTTACAATAAAGAGAGGTATTATGACCATGAAGTGCACTATGGATGTTCTAAACAATGCAACAAGACTTATGAACGAACCAAAACACTTTCAACATGTGAAATGAAATGAAACGACTCTTGATGACCAAAGTGATAGTTGAGTAGGCTCCAAAATTTGAATGTGGGAAAATTTTGGAGAGTTTTGTAGAGATGACAACAATATGGTATAGATAGATATTACTACCCCCTTTCTTGTTGTCCTCCATCCTTTTACCGTTGGTCTAGCATTTGCTTCAAAGAAACTTGGATTTGTTTGTTTTGTTGTTGTTTTGAAATACCTTTTAAACTAGTGCCTTTCTATCTAAATGATTTCCTATAAACAACAACAGTTTTAAAGCCATTCTTGTCCAAAATAAAATTAGTACTATGATATTTTATATATTTCAGGGCTAAAACACAAATTTAACTAAGCATGACACCTCTCTTAAATCAAGAAGACAAATAAAACATTATCAACTTAAATTAGAAAGAAATGGTAAAAACGCTAAAGAAAATGAAATGAAGAATAATAATGTTGTTCGTAGTAATTCTAGTAATTGATTATTAATGACCATTTAATTATAATATGTTAAAATGAAAGATATTTTTGGAAAGGAGAAGACAAAGAAGTCAGTATCAATTTAAGTAAGAAGGAAATTATAAGAACTTAAATAGGATGGAATGAAGAATAATAATAGTCGTCGTCTAAATTTGAGAGCATATTGATAATCTCTGATCTTATTTTGATAAAATGTTTATAGTAAATATTTATTTTATTTTGATAAAATGTCAGAAAACCTTTCAGTTATCTCATATGCATCTATAAACAAATTATTGTTGATCAATTCATAGTTGCTTGACAGGAGATCAGATTCCATCTTAATAATCTATCGGTATATCTTGGCCTCAACCCTTTCAAATTTCGCATCTATGCGGTCCGCATAAGCAGAGAATCCCCCTCGATGACACTTAATTTTTTGATTTCTTGATTTTGAGCAATGTCCAGGCATTTCCATGTCCATAGCCTTAAAAGTTGTGTCATATTCTTGGTTGTCTATAGGATACAGTCTATAGGATCAGTCTATAGAATACACAAAGGCAGTCTACAGGATAGGCAGAGAAGAGTTCAAGAGTGGATATCAAGGGAATTGTCCACTTCCACCATTCTAAAGAGGTAGGCTATAAAAAACCATCCCCATTTACAAGCAAATGAACTAGAAATGCTCTAAAATATAGTGAATTTAGCAACTGTGGGAGGTAAATTACATACACAGTAAACTTTGTTTTCCTCCTGAATTTAAAAATTTTGTGTTAACCCTCTCATTTTCTCCTTAAGCCTCACAAGCAAGATGACAGGAGCGTTTAATAGGAGAGAACCCAAAAACACTGTGAGGATACAAAAACACCCCCAAGTGCTTGAAATCTTTACAAGACACAACTGGATGGGGTTTTTCGAAAAATTCACAGGGTATGATGATGAGGTGGCTCAACAATTTTCTCATTCCCTCACTTCACATAGCAGAATCCATGCCACTGTTTTAGTTAGAGGCATCACTATATATCTCACCCCAGAGCTCATCAGTAGGGTCACCACACTTCCCTTAGGAATTCCATGGAGAAAAGAAGACAAAGGAGACAATTAGGTGGCAAAAAGGAAATTCTTTTTAGAAGGTGAATAACCCACAGAGGACAAAAATGGAGTAAGGAGGGACAGTCTACCATACCTATGGAGTGAGGTATGCTACCAACTCATCAAATATATCTCATGTGAGGGTAGATATAGTGTTGTTTATGGCTACCATTTTAGGATCCTTGAAGAATTAAGATTTGGGGTAGAAACAGCAGTTCACCAAAGACTCAGCATACCCTATTTCTTGATGCAATCACTCATAGTCTCCAGCAACAAAGTAAAGCAAGGGAATTCCCAAAAATTGGCTCACCATGGGTTGATCAGGATCCTCATTGAGAATTCCCTCCAAAACCTCAGAATCCCTATAACATGGTCAGTCTTTAGAGACTTTCCAGTAGAGGATGACATCAAAACCCTCACTTATGATGTTAATCCCTCTGTCAGTGAGGAGGAGGCAAAACAGGAAGAAGAAGATACAGAAATAGATAGGGATGATATGGATGAAGAAGAAACTAATATAGAGGAACATGATGAAGTAGAAGAAGAAGAGGGAGAAGAGAAGGAGGATGATGATGGGACAGAGGAGGAAACTAAGGATGAAACTAATGGAGATGAGGAAGAACAACAAGAGGAGGAAGATAAGAAAACAAAGAGGAAGAAGGCATTGAAATAGAAAGGGAAGAACACAAAGAGGAGTCACCTAGGTGTCTCTAGAGGCTACTGAGAGGGAGGCAGCAACTTCCCTCACTTCTCTCAGCACCCCAATCAAGCAAAAAGGGAAAATAAAGAGGCAAGCCCCACTATATTTCAGAACAAGAAAGAGCACAAGAATCAAACAAGGGAAGCCACAAATATCAACAAAAATTCCTGTTGAGATTGAAGATTCCCCTACACCAAGAGACAAAATGCCTTCCCCTAAGTCACCAATCACCTATGTAAGGAGGTCTAGTACCAGATCAACTTCCTTAAAGGGTAAGGCCATCCTACAGGATCCATAGCAAAACCTATAGGAAGCAAAAACAGTCGTACATGATACTCTACAAAAACTACAAGAAGCACATAAATTGGAAGGCAAGGTAGGGGAGCAGAAAGAAACAAAAGAAGAAGACCTTGAAACAAAGGAACCAAGCCCCCAACCTAACCTAGACTCCTACTACCGGTTTATTGAAGGAGGTAAGGTGATACCTCAAAAATTTGCCATCCCATTGTTTTTCAAACTTGAGAAGGAGAGGGCCAGAACCCACCGATAGATGCAAATTTCCAAGTCAAACGAGGTGGAAGACTTTGAAAACATGGAAGAGAAGCTCAAACAAATGGGCAAAGAGCTAAGTGGATTAAGGGATGGAGAAGCAATAATGAGAGATCAACTTGAGAGGGAAAATGCATGGCTGAGGGGACCACTGCAGGAACGGGAGAACCAACTAGCATGTATGGCCAGCTTCTCCTTAGAGGCCATCCAGTGTAGGATGCCAACTAAATCCTATGCTCTTTACCTCAAATAACAATGGCTGTAGTTTCAGATTAAAGCAATAGCACAAAGAGGCACCATGCCATTTCAGGACTACAGGTAGTTTATTGATCTTTGTGATCAAAGTACACTAGAGGATAGGGCCAAAATGGTTGAGTTTTACTTGCACAACATGTCCCTCACAGACATGAATGTTTGGGACCCTAATGCCAAGCTAGGAGATCTACAATTAATGGCTTTGGCATCATGGATGAACCATGAGGAGTCAAGGGTTGCAGAGATGAAAAGAATATTGGCTAGAGAGAAAAATGAACCTCTTTTCATCAGAGCTGAACAATCAAATCCCATGGCCATAATCAGCACCCATAATTTGATTGCAAATGATCCTCAACTGGCACCTAGATATCTTGCTACCCAAGAGCAAGAAATTTCACATTTTGAGGATATGTTTAGGCTGCTAGGAGATGATAGTATACATGCCTGCCTAAGGAGATGGAACACACTGCCACACAACTTGAAGATCAGGGAATATCACTCCCCTCAAAGGTTGAGAGAGGCACTCAACAAGACACCTATGTATAAGCAATCAATGCAAAGGTTGAAGGTCAATTGGATAGGCCTAAAAATAACTCCACCACTACTCCTAGGGATGCTCGAAGGTATAAAAGAAGAAGAGGAAAAGAGGTAGTGGGAAGAAGTATAAAAGAAAGCAGGCTTCTATGAACAAGAATAAGTGACCACAGTGGAGGCGTGGGATGTCAGAGAGGTTACCAGAGCCATGAAAGAAATGGACATTGACTAAGTTTCTCAGAGGATGAGCAACATTTTCAGTAGGGGTGTGATGATGAGCCTCATCATTGGGTAATTATATGGGCCTTAATTCACCTCTTAGCCTAGTCAAACCAACTATTATCACAACTTATTGCATACTTTTGATTATATTTTGTTTATGAGATGAGTTAGAGTTGGATATTTTGCTTTGTGGTCTAATGTGCATTTAATGCAGGATTAAAGGATAAAAGCAAGGAATTTTGGCAAAGTCCTTGGTCAAAACTCGAATGGGAGAAGGGAGAGGAATTATAGGAGGTAAATCCTCCTCATTTACTGTCCATCCATTCGAATATTCCTCCATTAGCTCGGAGTGAAAACAACCAAATCATGAGGACTAGAAGGCAATCGAGCAAGTGAAAGACAAAGCACAAGTTTATCTCGAGTTTGGGAGCTGAGCCTCCTTAATTTTAAAGAAGTCATTGGAGACTTCAGATGTATAAGTAGAGAGGCCTAGGACCTAAGTAGGATTCAGATTTTGATTGTAAAACTCTACTCTATTTTCAAGCTGCAAGACTTGTGACAGTTTTTTATGTAATCCATTGTTTTGATAATAAGAATGAGTTTTGTTTTGAGCCAGCACTAAGTTAGCTTAGAGGGCTGAAGCTCTTGGGTTAGGTCCCAACCCTAGGAGCCAAGACTCCTCTTTATTGTACATGTATGCTAGCATATATTCATAGTTTAATTGTTCGTTTGCTTAAGTAGCTACATTTCCATTACAATAGTGTAGAGTAGATTGGTTGTATGTTAGTTTGCTTCCATTTGTGCCTTCTTTCAATTAGCAGGTTAGCAAGGAGAAAAATATCACTATAAGGTTTTCAGCAGGTGTCTCGGCCTCACCTCCTCCCTCTGGGACCATGACTTGAGGAAGAGACCCTTCAACAACCCCAGAAACAAAAATTTCTAGTTCTTGCATGAGCTTTGGAGTTTGTTGTATTGATTCAGTACTTGGTTCATTTCATTTTCATATTTTTCCATTACTCTATTTTTGCAATAAGATCTCACTCATGTTCTCATTTCCTTCAACACTTTCTTCATGCATAATATGGGCAATTGATTCATACTTTTCTAGTTTATGAAGATGTATCTTGTTGCATAATTCTTGAAAGATACACATGTTTTAAGCACTAATTCTTGGAACCCTCGGGGTCTCTCGCCAAATGAACAGTGACAACAGGCAGGAGCTTCACTTTTACTTATGCATATAGCATTGTCACCTCCAAGTTTGTATGGACCTCGGGTTGATAAGTAAAGCTGGTAGCCTAGGAGTTGCAACATCCTTGCTGCAATAATGGTGCTCATCAATTATCTCCTCCTCCAAAGATTCATAATTTTCCCAATATTCTCACAATATTCTACAAAAGTAAATAATATTACGCACAAATATGCAATTATCCATAAGCATTCCTAGTGAACATATTAAAGTTAAAAATTAATTATCTAATGCAAAAATAGAGGTCTAATGTGCTCAAGGATGGTTAGATGGGCATTAATTTATGTCTAATTTGGAGGCCTATCACCTATTCAACCTAGTGTGACTGATGATGATGATAGTGATGTGGCAATGATTTGGTGAAGTTTTGCAGAGGTACGAGTAACTCCCATAGGTCTTACACAGGCTTGTCAAGCTCTGGAATAAGTTTGAGTAGTTTTTGAGCTGAGGAAATATGTTTCCCTTCATCCTCTACCCCAGTTGCATTGATGATGAGCCATGGGAGCAATTGAAAGGCTCCAGTCGCTGGCAAGTTGGCCTATGGGAGAAAATGAGGAGCTCCAGTCGAATTTATCCTATGATGTGGGAGTGACTAAGGTTTTTCATGAGTTTTTCTTTGCATTCGCCATGTTGCTCTGCTAATTTTGGTGTTGTGGCGATGTCCTTGATCAGAAGTTTTGAACATATGGTTAAAAAAGCTCATGGGGCCTCTAGAAGCTAATCAAGGTTGAAAATATCAAAGGGATAGTGGAGTTAGTGGTTGATTTGGTAAAAAAGAATGTGAAAAGAATTGTTGAGTGATCCATAACATGTAGCATTTACTACGTGACTCAACACAAAAAATTGATAAGTAGTGGAAGGCATTGAGTCTATTTGGTTGGTTTTCTTGAGAGTGCAAGTGTATATTGGAAGGAATTGAGTCTATTTGGTTGGTTTTCTTGACAGTGTGAGTGTATGCAATTGTGGGAGAATTGTGAGTGAGTAGATATTGTTGCAAATATTCACATAGTATTGCAGAGATACATCTGAATTGTGTATGCAAAAATCAGAGATAGAGTTGAGAAGAAGGTTCAGGTTTTATGTGTTGATTGTGGTAGAAAATTAGTAGCTTCTGGTGTGTTAGAGAGCATATATTTTTGTGAGTATAAGAGAAGAAATAACCCTCTCCAATGAAATTTTTTTGATTCAAAATTGATGTACAAAATGATGGTGTTGTTGGGTTTCTCATGTTGAGCAAATTGAGAACCCAATATGAAACATTTATGAAACGTGATTCACATGGAGGAAGTGAATGCGTGGAGGCTTTAGAGTAAACAACGATTTGGCATATTCATTAGAAGGAAGATATTTCTCTATCCAATAGGATTTGGATAGTCCAATGGTAGTTGGGCGAGGATCATTAGTCATGGGAGCTTCCAGCGGATAGACTTTCGTAGATCTGCGAGAGAAACAGTTTTCCTATCTGATAGGTGCTAGCATATTGTGAAGGAATCCAAGCCTTTCGAATTATGGGTGCAAGTTAATCCATGTCAAATTTGTACAGTAGAATAATAAAAGAATTGAGCAGTGCAATAAAATCAGGGTGGTTTTCTTCTGAAAGGGTTTCCACCATAAATACTTATGTTCTTATGTGTGCATGCTTGTGTTGATATTCCTCGTGTTTATTATTTTATAATTTACTGCTGCTTTCAAATTTTGATAGACTAATATGGTGGATGTGTATGCCTATTTGATATTGTGGTAAAAAGTTTTAATAATTGATATAAAGGCCGTCACTACTAATTAACCCCCCCTCTCAGTAGTGAATACATTTCCAACACTCTTTGCTGCAGTATTCACCTCCATTGTCTGATCTAAGACACTTTCAACTTATTTCCTGTCTCATTCTCAACCAAATATTTCCATTTCTTGAAAGTATCAAATACATCAGATTTATTTTGAATACAATAAATCTAGGTTTTTCTAGTTGCATCATTAATAAAAGTAACATAATAGCGAGAGCCACTGAGAGATGATACCTGAGAAAGTCTCCATACATATGTATAAACAAGATCTATTTTTTTGGTCTTCTTTTACTTCCCAACTTTGATAAATCTGATTCTCTTATGTTTTCCATAAACACGATTTTCACAAAAATCCAAATCAACATGCTTCAAACTTGGCAACAAATTTCTTGAATGAAGAATCTGCATCCACTTCTTACTCATGTGCCCAAGCCTATGAATCTAGAGTGTTGTATCTTCTCCTGTGGAGGTTAAAGAACTAACAAAATTAGAAATACTATTGCATAAATATAATGTACCAACCTTTTCTCCTTTTGCTATTACCAGGGCTCCTTTAGTGACATTCCAGGTTTTGTTTGTAAAAGTAGTTACACAACCTTCACCTCCAAAATTCCTTGTTGAAATTAGATTTTTCTTTAGATCTGGAACATGCCTTACCTCCTTCAATATAAATTGGTTTCCATTCTTTTGTGTTATAAAAACCTTACCCATTCCAATGATTTTACAGGGTTTATTATCATCCATATGAACCTATCCAAAATCGCCTTGAACATAGTCATCAAAATGTTTCCTATTAGGTGTGGCATGGAATAAGCCCCTGAATCTACCATCTAGGAATCAATAATATTCTCTAATGAAATAATCAAATAATATTTAACACATCACCAGTAACATTCACTTCATGATTATTCTTTTTTTGTCCATCTCCTCCTTTTCCCTTCTGATATTTGTAGTCTTTCTTCAGGTGTTGTTTCTTCCCACATTTCCAGCACATTATCCCTTATTTTGATTTGATATGCCTTTTCTTGACTTATTGTAATTTCTTGGGATCCTTCCCCTTTCCATTTTTCTTCCCCTAGTCTCTGCAGTCAAATAATCTCACCAGAGCTTTTCCATCACATTTCCTTGTTAGGGATGGCACCAACAACATCATCAAACTTTAAAGTACTAAATCCAGAGACAAAGTTACTAATAGCCATAACCAAGCCATTCCAACTTTTTGGCAATGAGCACATAAATAATAGAGCCCTAACTTTATCATCAAAATTTATGCCTACAGAACTTGACTAACTCGTAAACGTGTTAAATTCATTTAAATGATCAACAACAGATCCACCTTCTGACATCTTCATATCAAATAAACGCTTCATAAGAAATATGTTATTTGAGGCCGAGGGTTTTTCATATAGTTTGGCCAATATCATCATTGAACCTTCTATTGTCAATTCCTTTGAAATGTTGAATGCCACCAACATTTCCAGACATAATCGTATTGTTCTTAGTGCCTTTCTGTCGAGAATCTCCCATTCTGTGTTTGTCATACTCGTCGGCTACTTTTATTTTCTGCTCAATGGTAGGTACAAGTATTTTTTTCACAGATAATATTCCATCTGCATCTGTCACAACTGGTAGTTTTTTCCGTTAAATTTCTCGACCCTAAACCTATCATATTTCACCATTTATCTCACTCAAACTAGGAACCCTTCTCTCCTGCAAGTTTTCAGCCAAATAAACCTTCAACTCTGAAACTAGTTGTAGAAATTCATTAACAGAGCAATGAAACACATACAATATTGTTGAAAAAAAAATACAGAAATTCATAAATCAAGAGAGACACAGATATACATGGTTCACCCAATTTGGGCTACATCCACGGAGAAACAACCAGTCATTCCTTTTATATTATCTAGCAAAATGAAAAGATACAACCTACAGCAGATCCGTTGTAATTTCCTTTTTTCTCTCACACAACCTCCTCTCTCTCTATCACTCAGAATAATGATACACAACTGCAATACAATTCCCTCATATAAATCGAGGGCTTCCTTTTATGGAAAAAAAACCTAAATGAATATAACTTCTACTATAGATCATTCACCTAATGAATGACTTAGATTGACTATGAAATTACAATATTTTATAAGGTAATTTCACATTTATATTTAGCTTCAAGGGCACTTGCCCTAGACCCCCCCAGCCTGGGGGGATGGTCCCCCCCGGATCTTCGCGGGGGGGAAAAGCCCCCCTCCGTGGAGGGGTGTACCTTCCTCCTGGGGTATACACCTGGATGAAGCAAGACCTTTGAATCAGGAAGATAATCAGGCTCCAAATCCAACACGAATCAACCAAAAAATTATGGAAATTGTAATTAAAGATTTCAAAAGTTAAAAAAAATGGAGGGTAGAGAGTGTTAGTATATAAATTTATAGCATTAACCATAGATTCGAGAGTTCTAAGAGACTTACCACACACAATTTGATAAGTGGAGGATTTATCACCTATCATAGGTTGTGACGAAAAATGATTGGACAACGAGTTCACGTTGGCTTTCTATCTTTGTGAGCTCAAAAATTGAAATGTTAACGTGGGATCTCTTCATGTCTTCAATGATGTTATAATCATTAGCTTAATTTATAATAGGTAGTGTTGAAGTATCTAGAGGAGTGGCCTTGTTTGAAACTTCCTAAGTGACATACTTGTTTTTATTGTATTCTTATCAATATTATTAGCAATTTTCTTATCAGTATTAAGAATGAAATCAAAGGTGTTAACTGGGTGTCCAATACCTGTACTTTCCTCAGTCACGATAGACTCATTTGTTTCCTATTCCTTTTCAGACTACTCATCTGCTAGTAGATTATCGAAAATATGGGTTGCCATAGTAGTCATTTTGTGGTTCCATTATGGGAAATTTTTCTTAGAATTCCATTCTTGATGGAAGGTGCAATAGTTGTCCATGCCTATGATTTCAACATTGAGCACAACATTTGAGCTCTCAGAAGATTTAGCTAGTTGATTATTGTTATTCGTTCTCAGTAAGGAAAACTTAGAGGGCTTTTTGCCAAAAGATTCCTCGCTTGAATTTCTATTTAATTCAAATTCTTCATTCATGAGTGACTTCAAAGATTTTGTCAAGCTTTCAATATCAAGAAAATCGCTTTATTTAGCCTTATTAGAAGAGGCTTGAGAATTCTTACCAGTTTTCTTGGAGTCCTTAGATTCTTCATCATCAGTAATAGTTCCAATAGCATACAAGTCCTTATCTATGACAATTACTTCTGCAAAATTTAAAGCGAGTGTCTCCTTTGCAACGAGTCTCTTAACAAAAAAAAAATGTTTGTGTAAAGGCACCTCTATAATAATCCATAGTAATAGAATCATTGGTCTATGTATTTGGGGAAACTTATTCAATATCCAGTTGAAATTTGGATTGAAATCATTGAATTTCTCCTTTTCCCCCATCTTAATATTACCAAGCTCTTTAAGCAACATGGCAGGAGTTCTGTCATCAGCAAAATTTTCCAAAAATAATTTCTTAAACTCCCTCCAGCTATGGATTGAATTGATAGGAAGACTATGATACCATACTGCTACTCTACCTTCTAAAGTGAAAGGAAAGAGCCTAAAAGCAACATCATCATATCGTACCTCTAGCATTCGTAAATGCATGCAGAAATCATCAATATGGTCCTCTACCTTAGTGTTATTATCATGATCGAACTTTGATAACAACACCGAATATATGGGAATTTTATGAAGACTATCCGGAAGAGTGAGTGGCCCTTAGGCTATCCAATCCAAGTCTTAATCAACCATGTCTTCATGTTCTTGTTCTTCCTCCTTTTCTGAATCGCTCTTCATCGAAAAGGACAAGATCTTCCTCGTACTCTTCATCAATGCTCTTGCTAGATTCTTTCTTCTGAAGGCTTTGTTAAGTCCTCAAGAGTGGAAAAACAAAATGTTCCACTGATGTAACCAATACACCAGAACATGTTATTTCTTTCTTTTTGGGGTAATGAGGAATATTATGTGCAATGGGAAGTAAACCGATGACTTTCGCAAATCGACAAGTAATAAGTCGAATTTCCCGGAGTCGTTTGTAAGTAAATTCGTAGGATATCTCTGGACCAAGTTGAAAAGACCCTCCTACCTCCTAAATAAGAGTTAGAATGGAACTCAAAATATTACTTCCTTGTCTAGAAGATGAATGATTGGGATGTGATGAGTTATCAACCATAAAAAGCTAGTTTCCCTCCTTCTAGCACCAGAATGTTGATGGTGTTGGAACCCACCAGCGTATAGGGGATCTCCCCGATATGAGGTCCGAATGAGACCTCACACCGTTTGGTGTAGGAGTCCCATCCAAAAATATGGCCTGGTTTCCATTAAATTAAATATTTGCCTTGGCTTAAGCAATTAGAATGAGAGAGTAGTGTGCATGTGCTTTGGAATGAGAAAGAGAGTGTGCCTTGTGGAATTTTCAATTGTTGATGTATCAAGGTTCTCTTATTGCAAGGAGGAAAAGTGACTCTCTAAAAGAAAATTAGTAGTACTAATCTAGTAAAGACACATGCACATAACAAGGAAGAATCATTAAATATCAAGCAAAATAGTTCATATAGATCCAATGATCATTAAATCATCACAACACATTTCCAACAAGTTAAGCACCAAAGTCACCGAAATAGTTCAATTCCTTTAGTACATGTGTAAGCCATCATAAAAAACAAACATTAGAATAATAGTCTCAAAACATCCATGATAGATGCATGAAAAAATGTGTTGGCCGAAAGGCTTCAATATTAAGAAAAGATTTCAAGATACATGAGTACAATGAACACCACTAGCTCCAATAGTGGAGCGTTAGAGCCACTACTTGCTCCCCAAAAATACTATCTCTATCTCTCTAATGCCTTTTGGGAGAAGCCAAGGTCAAAATTCCTTTTCTTGAGTAATGAGGATTCTTTTATAACTAAAGGCATGACCTTTCATATCCCCATGACTCTTGAGTTCCTCGTATGACTTTTCAACTTCTAATAACCTTTGGAATCTTATATAACTCTTGGGCTTCTAAATGAATTTTGGAATTTTACGTTACTTTTGGAATTACATTTGTCTTTTGAACTTCTTCATATGGATCTTTTGTCTATACATGACTCTTGGACTTCCAATTCTTTGTATTTACAATAATTACATAATTACATCATGATTTCCACACCATCATGTGGTGAGAACATGACAAGTCACCAATATGAATGACTTGGTCTCATAGTGACTGATGACATGGACTTTCTTGAGAGGTGGAAATGCTGCAACTTGTATCTTCAATATTGCATACAACTTCCATGTTGTTGATGACTTTACCCTTCGAGAGGTCTTTGATCATATGGGATCTTTTGGATCGCTTTGATCATAAAGATTTCAATGCTCTTCATTCTATCACTTCATGTGTTCTTTGTTATTGAATGTTTCGTTTGATTTCCTTGTTTGAAAAATCTCCTCATGCATCCTTTCCATGCTGCTCCTAAAACCTATAACTAAGATCATTCATGGAAAGAAACATCAATATGAAAAGTCTCCTATTCTAACATGTTTCATGTAAATTTTATGGTCACGATTCAGCAGTGCGCTTGAGAAGAACAAGGGAAGCATTTGGGCATAGGGCTCATTGGCAAGGAGGAAAGGTTGAGTGCCTGAGGCTTGATGGAGGGCGTAGGGGACAAGTCTGAAATATGAAGGAAGGGCATTGAGGCTTCTTTGTGGGCCATGCGCTCAAGTGAGTGTGAAGGATCTGTGGAGGGTGCGGGGCACATCCTAAAGAGGGGAGGAGTGATCGAATGATTGCTGAAGATGCATTGTGTGCTTGGATGGGTACAGGGTGCACTGCTGAAGGCAGAAGGGGGCTCCATGTTCAGTGTTGGTGTGCCATGTGCCCAACTGGGAGGAAGGCTTGTAGAAGCAACGCAGTTCGGAAAAGGAAGGAGGGGAAGTTGCTTGGGATTGTGCTATGTGCTCTTGGAGGGCGCAGGGTGCACTAATGAAGGCCAAAGGGGTCCCGAATAAGGTTTAAGAGTGCGCCATGTGCTCACTTGGTCTTAGTGGGCTAACTTTGCAAACCAAAATTTGTCTAAGTCCATAATTTTAGAACAAAGGTAACATCATGAGTTGAGAGTAAAATCAAGTGCGACACATAGGAATTCATTAGGAAAACTTAGACATAATCAAGAACTGATAAGTACACATCAGAACGCAAGTTTACAAGCACTCCTGAGGTATAACAGACTAAGTGTGTGTGCAACTGCGACCAAAAGTGTCATTTTACAATAAACAGAGGTATTATGACCATGAAGTGCACTGTGGATGTTCTAAACAATGCAACAACACTTATGAACAAACCAAAACACTTTCATCATGTGAAATGAAATGAAACGACTCTTCATGACCAAAGTGATAGTTGAGTAGGCTCCAAAATTTGAATGTGGGAAAATTTTGGAGAGTTTTGTAGAGATGACAACAAGATGTTATAGATAGAGATTCCTACCCCCTTTCTTGTTGTCCTCCATCCTTTTACCCTTGGTCTAGCATTTGCTTCAAAGAAACTTGGATTTGTTTGTTTTGTTGTTGTTTTGAAATACCTCTTAAACTAGTGTCTTTCTATCTAAATGATTTGCTATAAACAACAACGGTTTTAAAGTCATTATTGTCCAAAATAAAATTAGTATTATGATATTTTATATATTTCAAGGCTAAAACACAAATTCAACTAAGCATGACACCTCTCTTAAATCAAGAAGACAAATAAGACATTATCAACTTAAATTAGAAGGAAATGATAAAAACCCTAAAGAGAATGAAATGAAGAATAATAATGTTGTTCGTAATAATTTTAGTAATTAATTATTAATGATCATTTAATTATAATATATTAAAATGAAAGAGAGTTTTGGGAAGGAGAAGACAAAGAAGTCATTATCAATTTAAGTAAGAAGGAAATTATAAAAACTTAAATAAGATGGAATGAAGAATAATAATAGTAGTCGTCTAAATTTGACAGCATATTGATAATCTCTGATCTTATTTTGATAAAAGGTTTATAGTAAATATTTATTTTATTTTATTTTTAAGTTATTTTAAAATGTAATTTATTATTATTATTTAAATAAACAATAGATTAATTTTAAAAATTGTCAATTAGATTTATCTATGATAATTAGGAGATTTCTTTTTTAATAAAATAATTATTTTATATTAAAAAACTAAATTACAAGGGCAAAACAATTTTCATGCTGAAAGACGAAACTTGCTTCAGTGTTATCAATTGCTTCCCTATCCAATACAACCAAAATGAAACTTTCTTGCCCCTACGAGCTAAGATTTGACCTGAAATCGGAACATATTTGCAGTACATAATAAAACATCATCAACCGGGATTTAAAGGTTCGGATTCTTCGCTGGAGATATTTTTTCCCTTGTGCATTCCTGTTGCATCAACTTTGACGCCAGGGTTCGATTGCTGCTGGTTGAGAGCGGGGTCAGAAAACCTTTCAATTATCTCATATGCCTCTATAAACAAATTATTGATGATCACTTCACAGCTGCTTGACAGGAGATCAGATTCACTTCACAGCTGCTTGACAGGAGAAATACATACTGCAATCAAAAACCCTTGGTTACAAAGGTGATCTCACCAGAATATCTGCAATTCAATATAATTTCCATATATTGATATGAGTTTTTTTAAACAGTATTTACTAATAAATTTAGACTTTACTTAATTCATTATATATATTTCACAGAAAATATAATTTAACCCAATAAATAAATTTAAATTTACATTCCATTCACATAAATATAATAAAATTAACTGGAGCTTCCTAACCAAAAATCTATAATAAAATTAACTGGATCTTCCTAACCAGAAATCTGTAATAAAATTAACTGGATCTTCCTCACCAGAAATCTTTCCATCGTTCTGTTCTAATCACACAACGTTCAAAAGAGAGAGTATTCGTTCAGCTACCTCTCAAGCTCTTGTAAGATTTGCAGGCATGCATGAAGAGACCGAGGATTGTTTCGATGGCTTACAGTAGGCCATTCCGAAGAAAACGCTCGGCACTCCCTTTTCTTCAATTCAACTCAAGTCTTGGTAAACTTTGCAGCCGAGCACGAAGAGACCAAGGGTTGTTTGGACAGCTTACACCAGGTTTTATAATGAATGATCAATTTTTTTGGGCTTATTTTTGTTGGTGTACATGTACTTAGACTAGCTTTATGGGTGTACATGCATTTAGATTAGCTTCAGTTGCTTGCATTTGGCACATGTACACATTAACATAAGATAAAGTACACATTAACATAACATAAGATAAAGCACGCTTAGCTTTAGTTTATTGAATGTACAACTAAGCTTAACTTAGTTGCTTTTATGTATTTATTCTAAAACTAATATTGAAGAATCATTTTTCATTCTTTTCTCAATTCTTGATCGCTTCCTTCTTTCTCTTGCAAGTTTGTTTATTGTTTTACAGATCTATCTCAAAAATCTTACAATTTCAAAGTATAAAATCACAACTAACTAATACTTCTTTTTTATTTAAAAAATATTTTGTTTCTATTTTAAAAGAAACATCTATCCACTCTAAGTTGAAATTAGATATACTTACACATTATCTTCACACTAAATTATACAATAAATTTTTTAACTCAATAATATAATATTTATACTCATTTATATAAATTATTTATTATTTTAAATCAATTATATGAAATAACACAAAGTATTACAATATTTATTTTACACTGAATTGAGAAAATAAAAGAGAGATAACGATAATAGAAATAAAATAGGCATTGGCATTAAACAAAGAGATAACGATAATGGAAAAGAAAGAACTCGTCAAACTTAGGATTGCCTATAAATATAAGAAGTTTATACGTAAGAGACCGCTTTTCATGTCACAAAGATAATCCGTTTTGAGTCAGCTGCTTTCTTCCTCTATGTGAATCGCCACAGAGATATAGCGTTTTGTCCAACATGGTCTCTTCTGGCTCGTGGCAGCACCCCACCATCGGATCTCCTACGGGTCCGCAGCAGAAGAGACAGAGAGGAAGACCTAGGAAAGTGGTGGATCCCACCACGACATCTCCCTCGGGGCCGCAGCAGAAGAGAGCGAGGGGCAGACCTAGGAAAGTGGTGCTGGGGCCGCAGCAGAAGAGAGCGAGGGGCAGACCTAGGAAAGTGGTGCTTCCCAGCACCGGCACTGGCCGTGGTGCCGTGCAAGGAAACACAAACAAAAAGGCGGCGTTCGGCTTTGGCGGTGGTATTGGGGTGACGCAGGGAACAGTTTTCTCTGAGTCTGGCATGCCCAAATACAGAAGCCAACATGTTCCTGCTTCAGTGCAAGGTGATTGCTTTGAACGTTATGTACCAGTCGTGGCGATTAAATAGTATTTCCATGCATATCTTGTTTTATTCCTATTATAAATATGCAGTACAAAATTTAGATTAATATATCAAATAGTCCGGACTTTTGTAAATGAAGGTTTCAAATTATTTGTTTACTTACACTGGAACCTAGATTATTATGATCGATCACTGTGATTCCGCACATAAAAGTTGTATTCACCAATTTGATATTCGACTAATTGATGTTTGAATTTACTTAGATTATTATTATTAGGTAGTAACAGTAAGTTGGATGGGATCCAAAACCTTGGTGATAAAATGTTTTTTTGTAACTGCAGAAACCAGGGTAAGCCATGGAGATCAGCAATCCCAAGAACATAAGCGAGTGATGAGGCCTTTTGGTGCAGTGCGGCCTTCGAATCCAATCACGGACTCTCCGTATAGTCTGGACTCAATCTACCGGTTTCCATCTCTATATTCAAGGTTTCCAGGTTATCATCTCTATCTTCAGATTTTGGAGATTGCACGTCTCTCTTCGCTCCATACGCTAGCAATGTTGCTCCATAACGCTTCATTGCAACAACCTGCTTCCAATACTGCTCTTTCTTGGCCCACAGAAAGCATTCCTGTGGTTTCTGCATCGGCCTTGCACCATCCTAATCCCACCGAGCCCCCCTCCCAAGTTAGAGAAATAATTGGAGGCATGGAGCATAATCGAGGTATCTCTCCGCACCCTGTTGTCCCTCAACATCTACCAATGTCGCTCCCTAACCCCTCACTGCAACAACCCACTTCTACCACTCACCTTTCTTGGCTGCCAGAACGCTTTCCGCCAACGGTTTCTTCATCCGCCTTGCGGCACCCTATGCCCACCGAGCCTTCCAACCAATCATACAGAAATACTTCCAGCGTTCCAACGGTTTCTGCATCAGCCTTGCAGCATCATATTCTCATCGAGTCCTCTAACCAATCATACAGAAATACAGCTTCCAGCGTTCCAACGGTTTCTGCATCGGCCTTGTATCGTCCTATTCCCACCGAACCCTCCAATGAATCTTACAGAAATACTTCCAGCGTTCCAACGGTTTCTGCATCGACCACCTTGCAGCATCCTATTCTCACCAACCCTTCCAACCAATCTTACAGAAATCCTTGGAGCCATCAGGAGTGGTTTTGAATCATTGTTGCTCTGCTCTAACCTTCTGGGATCTGCAGTCCTGAACGAATACTTGAACTGTCTTAACCTGCTAAAGTCTTTAACTGGATGTGGATGTGAACCTTTTGAACCAGTTCACTTTAACTTACAGGTGCTTGAATCAGAATTTTTCTATTTATGTAGTCCCGGGAGACAATTTTGTTAAGCAATTAAATATAATTTTTCTGAGCAGCAGCAGCTGTGAACTGTGAATTAAATTGGATTCATAACATTGTCCTTTTACTTTTACAGACACGATCCATCACATTGTCCTTTTACTTTTACAGACATGATAATGACATTATTTTACAGGAATTGAAGTTTCTCCCTTGCTGAGTGGTGCAACAGCTTTTTAAAATTAGCTCAATATCAATGCGATCATTTTGTTAATCTTGACGCATATTGATTTCTGTAAACAGATTATTTCTGGAAAAATGGTATAACTAAGTAACTTGTAATTATTGGGAATTTGTAAAGTTTTGCTAAATATATTAGCATTTGCACCAGATAACTTAACCTCGTAAAGTATAAGGAAACACAGTAAGGCTTAGGGGATATTTTTTTTATTTTTATTGTTCCAAAAATCTTCTTACTTTATATAAGAAAAGATAGCTAAATTATTCATGGCTATGATCTATTACCTTGGATGCATGGGGTAATCTCTTAATGGCCATGGTTGTCACTTTTCATATATATATATATATATATAAACAATATACTTGATTGGTGAAAGAGTAGCTTGCAGAAATAATAGAAGTTGGATTGAGGAAGAAGAAAGGAGATCTCATTAAGGATGCAAAGTAATGGTTGAGGTTAGTATGGTCTCAGTCCTAGTCAAACTAACAATCTTATAAGTTGATATGAAGTCTTTGAGCCATTGAATTTATATTCAACAGAAAATGATAGAAATAAATTAGGTTTCAAAATTATATTTCTATACATATTTGTGGATTATTTGTGTGATTATATTATTGTGTTGATTTTGTATCAATGGTTGTAGATTACATTTTGTTGTATGGATGATTAATATTTTTAAAATGTCAAAGATGAACAATATATTCTCTTATGGATAACAATATCCTCATGAATCCCTAACATTATGTGTATTCGTATGTGTGCATGCATGTGTGTGGAAATACTTGAGTTTCATAATTATGCAGGGAAGTGTTTTAGTGTGTTGAAGCATGAGTCAATTCTATTGTGTATGATGCTCATGAGGATGAGAGTTCCTATTGAATATAACTAAGAATATAAATATTGTGTGTTGAAGCATGAGTCAATTCTATTGAGTATGATGCTCATGAGGATGAGAGTTCCTATTGAATATAAGTGAGAATATAAATATTTCCCAGATCACTAATGAGTGTCTTCATAAGCAAGATATGATAAGTTTCCATATGAGAGAGGATAATTTCTTTGGTTTATGAACTAACCATACATAACATGAAGTAGCATAACTTGTAGGTGATGCTACTATGAAGAGAACATATAAATTTTGTAGAATATATAATTGTTCTCGAAGACACTATATAGATTGCCACCCTTATTCACCCATATGCTGCAAATTGAGAAATATGGAGTAGATGTGATTATGCATACTTGTGTTATGTGGTGTCCATTTAAAAATGCTATAAAAGAGTATATGCTGAGGATGGGTAATTCCAATGGTTATAGCATTCTTTGTTTGAGAATATTGTGTGGTTTTATTTTGTTGTAGAAGATTTAGAACTCCTACATTCCCAAATTAATGTTCTATGAAGGTGAGATAAACTTGAACATTAGTTAGAGAAATTATATATCACTTACTAACCCAAACAAGAAAATGAAAATATATTAATAGAGATTTTTATACTTTACAAATTAGGAAAAATTATTAATGAAAAACATAATTTTTTTTTTTTCATAAGAAAATGTAAACATAATCTAATATGAAAATTTAAATCATGTACCTCATTTCTTATTTTTACTTTGAAAAAACCATTTATATTGAAAATGTTTTAAAACACCATTAACTTAAATTTTGTACTCAATCTTACAAATATTTTATGATTAAATTCTTTCTTCTTGCATAATAACAATGGTATGATTAGTATTATTAATTGATTATTAATGGAATTTAGTTATAATATATTAAGATAAAAAGAATTTCAGGAAGGAGATTCATGCAAAGAGAATAGTATCAACTTAAATTAGAGGGAAATGATAAGAACCCTAAAGAGAATGGAATGAAGAATAATAATGTTGTTAATAGTATTGCTAGTAATTAATTATTAATGTAATTAATTATTAATGGATACTTTGTTATAATATATTAAAATAAAAATGAGGTTCACGAACTTTAACTCATTGAGAAAAGATAAATGAGCTTGCCTTTGAAAAAGATCAAATCATAAAAATGGTTGAAATGTTCCAAATATGTGAAGTGGCTCACTTTTTAACTCACTCTTCTGAAAAGAAAATTAATATTAAAATAAAAAGATGTTGGAAATTATGATTTTATTTTATTTTCAGAAATTTTGACCATTAAAAGTCTCTAACAACTCTTTCTAAATTTTGGAAAAAATGCAAATGAAAACATAATTTACAAAAGAATGATAGGACCAAAAACAAAAATTTGACAACTTTTTGACTAAATTCAAATAGAAAAATAAAATATAAATTATAATATATTAAAATAAAAATCATTATAATTATAATTAAAGAAAAATATAAAATATAAAATGGCTTATAATCTATTAAAAAGGAAAAATAACTATACTATATAATAATTATGTTGTAAAGCTTTCCTTTTGAAAACAACTCCCCAAATGCCACTCTGCAAGATGATTGAAAGATCTTCTTCCATCATATCTCACTGCAACTGTCAAGCAAATCTTGATTTGTGCAATTGTTCAACTTATTGATCTTATAATAGACCATTAAATATTTTTCCCTGCCCTTTAAATATACAGGCCACTCATGCAATTTTCATTTGTATTTTCAAGTGTGAGGAGGGTTTCAGGAGCACTCAGGTTTTAGACTTACCAAAATAAATAACGAGAGTCTGGCATAGGATGAGTATAAATCAAGTAGTGACTTCTTTTATTTTATCGATTTATGTCCACATTTTATCAAACCCTAATGGCGACATCCTGTACCTAAACCCATGTTTTTGGATTTTTCTCAAATTACCAAAGAGACATTGAGATTAAGGAATAGACGTATTTACAACATGATTATGAAGAAACCTATAGTTTGTCAAACCCTAATGGCGACATCGTATACCTAAACCCATGTTTTTGGATTTTTCTCAGGTTATCAAAGAAACGTTGAGATTAGTGATTAGACGTATTTACAACATGTTTATGAAGAAAACTTTCAAAAATGTAGAAATGAAAGATATCCAATATTGTTATCCTCTTATTCAAAAAATTGCAGCATTGTTAGTACCACTCTTTTACCATAATAATAATCAAATCCGCGGTCATTATTTTTTATTTAAAAGATATACAATTCCCAAAATATGGACATGCATGATATTTCTATAGCAACTACTACGAAGACCCTCTTCCGTTCAATCCTCGGTGATGGCAGGTGCGAGCTATGCCCATACATTTATGATCTAAAAAATATAATTAAAGGCATTTAATTCTCTACTCAACTTATACCTTGTTAACTTACAAAATTTAGGACCCGACTATTAATCATATACCGAGTTTTTTCTTTGGAGCTAGCCCTAGAAAATGCCTAGGAATGAGTTCGCAAAGGTGCTCATTTCAATTTTCATGTATCATCTTGTGACAAATTTCTGGTAAGGATTACTTATCCCTGCCACACAAATAATCCAAGATTCATGTTCTTTGGAAATTATGATTTAAACAATATGCGTTATGGTGCTATGCAGATGGGATTACACTCCTTCCGATACCAAGTTAAGGTGGTTTGATTCACCCTTCATTTCAACTATTGATACCATAATTCGATTGGAGGGCTTACGAAATTAACCACTTTTCAAAATTATATATAAATTTAGTCGAGAATTAAATTTGATCTTTACAATCTGTTAAACTCGGTAGATTATTTAGTTTATATAGATGTTTTATAAATTTTTAAGGATAAATTGTAATATTATTTAAAGATATTGTTTAATTTTAAATGAGATATTCATCTTGAAATTTTATTGTAATGATTTTTAATAATTAAAAAAATATATAATTTAATTGTAGCATTGGTATAAGTTAAATTTATACTAAAAGGTCGAGAAAAACTTCTTCAGTTACCATTTTGTACTTCTTACTTATTAGTATAGAATTGCTTATGTATAGTTGTTGTATATTTACCTAAACCTTGTAGAGGTGTACATTTACGTAGTATATCTATAGACATTTTAGAAGGTGAGTTGTTCAATATTTGCATGGTATACCTATAGACATTTGAGAAGAAGGTGAGTTGGAGAGTGTCTCAAGCTACCAAGATTTGGGTGAGAAAAATTATAATTGGGTTATTAATGAATTGAAATGTTGGAAATGTATAGTTGTTGTGTATTTACCTAAACCTTGTAGAGGTGTTGTATATCTTTATGGTATACCTATAGACATTTGAGAAGAAAGTGAGTTGGAGAGTGTCTCAAGTTACCAATATTGGGATGAGAAAAATTATAATTGGGTTATTCATGACTTGAAATGTTGAAAATGTATAGTTGTTGTGTATTTACCTAAATCTTGTATAGGTGTTATATATCTACATGGTATACCTATAGACATTTGAGAAGAAGGTGAGTTGGAGAGTGTCTCAAGTTACCAAGATTGGGGTGAGAAAAATTATAATTGGGTTATTCATGAATTGAAATGTTGAAAATTAGATGGACTACAATGTTGAAAATTGGCATGTGAGTTGCAACCATGAAGAAATAGGTAATTTGGAGAGGGGCTCCAATACTTCACTGAGATTAAGTCAAATCCAGCATTTTAGAGGTTCATTATATAAAATATTAATTTTTATACTTCTATTAAAAATGTAAAATGTATCTTTAATCTATAAAATTATAGAAATATACTTATATTCTCTATTTGAAACATCTCATTGTGTAAATCTCAATCTTTGCCAAATAAACCAAACTTAGAAGACAATTCCCATATATTAAAGATAGATCAAATCAATATTATAAAACTCCAACAATAAATGTATTGTTATATGGAACACTAATCAAGGATTTCATTCACTATTATTTTTAAAAAAATGACTAAAAAACATGATAGAAAAAGGATGGATCCAATCTTATAAAACTCTAGACATAAAGGTACAATAATTTATAGCAATATACTTATATTCTCTTTTTGAAACATTGTGATGTGCAAATCTGGATCTTTTCCATGAAACCAAATGCAGAAGGAAATTCCCATTTATTAAAGATAGATCAAATTAAGATTACAAATCTCCAACAGTAATGGTAATGCTAAACGATACACTAATCAAGAATTTCATGCATTGTTATGTTAAAAAAATGACCGAAAAACATCATAGGGATGGATCCAATCTTATAAAACTCTAGAGATAAAGGTACTACTGAGGAATACAACAATCTAAGATTTCATCCAATATGACTTCCAAAATAATTGAAAAGAATCATAGAAAGGGGATTTCCCATCATGAAATGGGGGTGAAATTAGACAAAAACAAATCATTTGTTGACCAAGGAAAATAACAAACATGTTTCCTTACATTCAGGGAAAACATATTTCATCACAAATTTGTTGTCAAATGACTTCATGAAGATGCATTATATCACAAATATTAGGAACATTGGTTTTTCAATAATAAACCAATACCAATGGTACTTTCTTTTTGTTTAAAAGAACCACCATTGACTAAATTGTTTTTTCAATTAGAGTGGTACTAAAAATCCTATGTATTTCCACTTGGAGCCAATGCTACTAATTTTTTTACAATTAGAGTGGTGTCAAAAATCCTTGCAGACTTCCAAGCAGAGGCATCAATGAAGCTGCACCAACTTCCACTAGCCCAACCCTACACAAGCTTCCAAATTATTAAACTACACCACAACAACCACACCCAATTTTTAGGAGTTGTTGCCCAATAATTTCACTCTAATCTTTGATGTGAGATATTCCACTTAGGATCTTCCTCTTTTTCAAATATATATTCATTCATTTTCAACACGAAGGCATACTTGGTGTTATCACTTCATAATTTCCAAAGGTTGTGAGAGAAACCCAAAGGTAACCACAAAACCACTTTGGAAACTGGGATCTAGCCCTTCAATAGGGATCTCTCTATATGATTTAGATTTGTTGATTTAATATATTAGGCTAGTTATTGAGTTTTGAGTTTGGTTTTTTCAAATATGTGATTGAAACTGTAAAGACATTCCATTATGCAATGGAGTCATAAGTCTTAGTGTGATCAAATACAAGAATGTTAGAACAAATGTAGTAGGGCAAGGTAGGCAAGCTTTTGGATCTCTAGATCATTTTTGGGGTGAATGGGATGAAACGATTTAGATTAAATTAAATATAAAGCATGCTAGGATAAATTATATACTTAATATCAGAGTGAAAACATAAATATTATTTATAAGCTAGAGTAGAGTGTATTTAAACAAATTTAGTCCTTAATATTCTTTAAACAATAGAGACAGAAAGAATATATGGAAAAATGGAAAAATAAAAATTTTACAAGAGAGGAAACTTCACCAATTTCCTGACACGGGAATCCTGGAACAAACTTTCTGTATTAATGGAAATGATCACTTCATTACATGTACAACTTTACATCAAATATTTTCTTTTCTTCACACAAGTTCCAACCCTTTGTACTTTGATATATGAAGTATTTATACAATTCAATAAAAATATATTGATTTAAAATATCAAGATGTTTCTACAAAATATCCTAAAAAATTGTTTACAAAAATAGTACAACAATATAGGAAAATTAAAACTGTTGAAGCTCTCTGGCACTGATTTCAAGGATTTTGGTGATGACTTGGACTAAAAAGGTTGTTGCTTTGTTGTTGAAGATGAATACCTGTTTACTCTAGAAGTTGACATAATTTATCCCATCTGTCTTCATCTGGGGTGGAGAATTTGATTAACTTTCTATAGGTTTCATCCACCTCGGTATATTTCTGAAAAGTGGGCTTAATTACAAACAAATGTTTTATTTCATGTTTGATAAGCAAGTCGAACTTCAAACCTTCCATGAAAGCTTTCCCTGTAATGGTTCCCTTTATGGTGGAAAATTTGGATTTATCTCTTGCTATGGAATATAACTTTTGTTGATAATCCTCTAGCTGAACTAATTTATCTCCCATTCCCTTTAAACCTGGAAGCCCCTTTTGATGTAGTATATTGAACTTTCTATGGAATTTTTGAATGCTAGCCTCCAAGTTATGACATTTATTCTCTAACTGTAGCATTAAATTCCTTTTTGTAAGAACTCTTCTTACCTCAAGAATTGTCTCAGTTTTGTCTACAATCTCATATTCTTCTAGTTCTTCTTTTTTCTTTGAATTCATAATTCTTATTAAGGCAATAGCTTCACTTGGTTTCTGACCTAAACTTTCCTTTATATCTTCTATGGCTTCTTTTGGTTTCTGCACTAATTCCTCCTCCTCGAAAATAATTTCAATGGAAGGCCAAATTTCAGTCATAGCTTCATTAATCGCTACCCATTTTTTCCTTTGCTTGTGCAATTGTTTATGCCATCGCAGATTCATTCTCTAAAAGTTCAATTCTATGAGTTAATCTGTGATTTTTTTGAATCTCTAACAAATACACATTATCAATTTTAATTTTTTTCTCTTGGAGATTATTAAGCTGAGCTTTCAACTTTTCAATCTCTTGCCCTCTAATAGACAAGTCTTCCATAGCTCTGATTAATTCTCTTGATGTATCTGTAGATTGTGTCTCTGTTGTAGTAGTTGCTGAAGTAGAAGCCCATGTTGTTGATGTACCTGTAATTGGAACTGTTGTGAGAGGAATGACTACTAATTGAGTTGATTGTTCTTTCTCCTTTAGCAGTTTTTCTATTTCAGTCTCCATTTCTTTAATCTGTCCATTTTGTTCAATGATAATTTTGAACATATCTTCTTTTTCCTTTTCTAGTTGACCAACTTCCTTTGTTTGTGGATCTTCAGTAGATGGAAGTTTGACCTACTTCTTTAGGGCTGCAATGTCAATTTTTCTCTCTTAATGATCTCCTCAACATCTTTTACATTATTGGGATCATATCCTAGTTTAATCACTAAATCCTCTAAAGACTTTATCTTAGTGTCTTTAGCTAAAGAATATATTTTTTCCAATTTTAATTGAGATTGAATATTGTTGACTGAAGCATGAAGCCTGGATGCTGCCATTGTTGAGTTTGTCAAGGTAGAATACAACATTTCACTTGTTTTCTTGTCCAAATCCATCTAATCAATATGATGGATTTGATCAATGTTAAAAGAAAAGATAGACTTTTGTACTCATTTGCAGTCTTAGGAAAAGGAACTTCGGCTTGAAGGAAAGCTATCTGCATATTTCCTTTCTCAGTATCAAAAGCTGAGAGAATTTTGTGATGTGATGATGTTGTTTGTTTCTAGAACTAAGAATAAGTTGTTTCTTTTAGAATTTCATTCTTCTTTTTAATTTCCTTATACCTTGCAAATATATTTGGTTCAACTTGATCATGGACCAATTCTCCTTATTGAGATGTTTCCAGTGGTTCTTAAGAAGCTGAAGATGATGGTGACCCTATGAAAATGTCTTCATTTTGAGGGAAAGTAGAAGTATAAGGACCTGTCAAGACTATTGTAGACTGTACATTTTCTTCCTGCAAAGACTCTTCTACTAGATTGGTTTTCTACCTCTTTTTGTATATTTGGAATTATTTCCCCTTAATTTCTAAAAATGAAGGGGAAACATCCTCTCTTGGTCTTTTGCCTTGTTTTTCCTGTGGCACTGGAGTCTGTGATGTTGTAGTAGAAAGTATCGGTTCTTCTACCTCTTGCAATGTATTTTCTTGCCATTGATATTTATTCATATATTGCTCAATTTTAGGTCTGGGATTATGAGTGTAAGGAGTAGTTTTCTGATCTACTCTCAATTTTGAGATTATTCCCAAAGGATCATATTACCAAGTGAAACTGAGTTTAAATTTCATTTGTTTGAGGGGAAGATCTGCTTCTTTTGTTGTTGTCCTAGAATTACAAATGAAAGGCCCAACCTATGTTTTGATTTTGAACTGAGATTTCTTTTTGGCTGTCACAAAGTGCATCTCATCCATATTTATCATTTGCCTAATATAATCTAATGCAAAAATTCTTATAGGAACAAATTTAGGCAATCTATATGGAGGCAATTTGCATCCATACACTCTAATCTCAGTGTAATTTTGATACAGGTACTAGTCACATGTCTTTGTTTGTTCACTGAGATGTAGAATTCTCTTAATCTCAGGTCCAATTCTAGGTTCAACATCACTTTTAAGTAGGCAAGAAACTTTGTACAAAAATTGGTCCACATAATCATTGAATGTGAATTCATTGGTATGCTTCCTTACCAAAGAATTCCAATCAATCACATACTCTGCATTTCCCTGTTCATCTAGTTTCTGTAGTGGAAACTAAAATCTATCTGCTTGATGGAATAAAAACAAGTAAAGTAAAATTGAAGCATGCTTGAAGACTCCTTCTATAGAAAACTTGAGTAATTGTTCATGGGTGACCTCTACTAAGAATTCACTGTAATGAAAATAACTGAAGGTTTTTCTCCTATTGAGAACACTGATAAAAACCCTATAATGGCTTCATCAACCCATTGATCTATTTGATAGCCCAATAAACAAGAAACTATAGAAATGACTTGTTTTTTCATTTCAGGAAACATTGAGGATGGATAGGGAGGTTTTGTTTTCAAAATTGGACATTCTCAATAAGAAATGTTTAAAAAAATTTGGCTCTGTGGGGAAAAAGTCAGGTTTTTGTAGAGTTACATGAGGGAATCTACTGAAAATGGTTTCAGAGAGGTTGAATTCTGGATCTAAAGCATATGACATATGGATTCAGGGGTAATTGTGAATAGGATGTCATTGTTCTAGGCTACAATTTCTCTTTGACTGGGTATGTACCTGAAATGGCACCATGAAACAAATTTTGGAAAATGATGGGTTTGAGGAAAGATGAATTGAGGTAGGAAGGAGTCCCACAAACTCAATTCATCACTGAGATCAACATATTTTTGTTTTAACCAATTGTGGAGTTCGTAGAGATCGAACTCACAATTGGTTTCAGAGATCTTGTACTGTTGATCCACTAAGGGTTGGTGGTCTAGGTCAATTACAAGGGGAAGCATAGGGTTTTCCATTGTGGATTTCAATTTACCCTTTGAAGACATGTTACAAAGAAATGAAATGATAAACAGTAATTACCCAAGAGTTGGTCGGATGAAACACTGTGTGGCTTGATAACTAGTTGTAGTAGCAGGTTCTGTCGTTCAATGTCTTGGAATAGTAGAGGGAAGGAAAGTTAAACATGGTTTTGCTTTTTTATGAGTGAGATCATTTACCATTGAAAGTTGTCTGTTTCATGGAGCAGAGTCATTAATTTGGCAATGATCATAATTCAGACTTGATACTTAATGGTTAAATGATAGGTGAAAGGGATGTGACAACAGAGGTAGCAGAGTCAGAAGGGACATGACACTTGATGGGAGTGGGTTGGATTGAAGGGAGCAGGGTTGATAGTTTTTCATTAGTTGGGAGGGAGAAAGGTGTTGGGCACCAAATCGGGCTATCTTTTTGTTGCATTTCCATCTCTCTTTTTGTCCTTTTTGCACTTATTCACCTATGTTTACTATGCTAAATCTGCAAGGTAATTACCCCTTTCCTGTCTATTGGAATATTTTATTAATGAAGTAAAGTCACGGGGTTTTTCCTATTCACAACACTAAAATGCATGTTTGACCACAGCTTTTGGAGAATAGGTACCGATCTTTCAGCCTCCTGCAACAGATCTGCAATTCACAACAACAACCAGCCATAAGGAAGTCGTGTAGCTGGAGTCACAGATCCTTGAACCATTCTTGGACCATTCGCTAATCTTGTTCATCCAGTGTTGGTGTCGTTCTGAACTAATGTATATTTCTAGGTATACGGTTACCAGGTTTTAGGGAAAGACGTTGTTCTCCTTTGTTGTGTATAAAAGACATGTTATTCCTATAAAAGGGGGACTCCCCATAATTATTGTAATAGCTCTTTCCATATTAATAATATATCACCTCGTTTGCTACTCCAATCTTCGTTGTGATTAACGCAGCCCTGATCAGAGAGTTGGGCCCGCTCTTCTGATCAGGTGCTGTGTATTTCCTGTTGTGTGTCATTTATTATTTCATGGTTGTTGTTGCATATTGTTAATTCTTGTAATTGCTTTTCTTGAAGTACTGTAGTTAAGTTCAGTTTTACAACAATGTTTTGAGTATTAATCACGAACCCTTGGTCAGTAAAAGATGGTAACCTTGCCCCTACATATACTTTACGTGTTTCCTTGAAAGGATACGCACCCGGATTGATAAATTAATGTAGGAAAAAGGGTGAATAGATTGTTCATACCTGGACCCCAACATTTTGGCACCGTTGTCGGGGAGGCTAACAAGGTGCAAGACATGATTTGGACCAACCAGAGGGTCAATCTCTCGTCCTGGGGAGAGAACGAGTTTTCTCACTCTGCTCCAGGTCTTGAGCGTAGGTGTTTCTTTCTGCTTGTTTTTATTTGCTTTCCTATTTTTTAGGGTCGACCTCTTGTCCTGGGGAGGGAGGAGTCTTTTGATGCCCTGCTCTAGGCCTTGAGTTAGATTTATTTCTTTCAAACCCCTTTTGTGTTTTAATTTCGGGAAACCCTAGCTTTTACCCTAGGGAGGGAGGAGTCTTTTGATGCCCTACTTCAGATCTGGAAGTATTAGGTCTTCTCGGAGGTGTGTTTTTGTTCCTGTTTCTTGTCCTGGGGAGGGAGGAGTCTTTTGATGCCCTGCTCCAGGCCTTGAACCTTAGATTCTTGTTTTTTTTGTTAGTTGTCTCTCTTTTCGTAAGCTCTTTTATCTTGGGGAAGGAATGGTCTTTTAACACCTTACTTCAAAACTAGAGCATTGTAGGTTGACACCAAGACCTTCTATCATATCGACATTTGTATGAACACAGAACCAAATAAGAGGGGCAAAGGAAGAGCCCCAAAGAGGGGAGGACCAGACTTGGGAAGAAAGACTTACATCCAGCAAATTATAGCAAAAGCTGAATTAGAAGCATCCTCTCACACAGCCGTGAGACCAGGTGCACAGAGAGTAAAATCTGAGGGCCAATTGGTAGATCAACCAATGTTGTCTACAACATTCTTTGGCAATTCGACGCAGTAGGCCCCTCCAACAGTTGAGGAGACATCCAACAGTATACCTGACCAAGGGAACCCTACGCTGGTAATAGAAGGGGAAGAGGTTGCAAGGAGATAGAGTTAGGCCACTCCAGCAAAGGAAAGGAGGTTGTAGCTGAGGGATCAAGTCATCAGGACGTAGGAGAAGGAAATGTAGGGGCACTCGCATCACCAAGGGACCAGGGAAGTGCCATTAAAGCAACTCGAACCCGAGTGGTAAGGAACCCTTGGCCATCTTCCATAGAGCTTGTTGAAATACCCAGCAGTTATTGGAGGATATTTATGGCTCCTACAACCTCCACTATCGATTTCCCGATCAAGGATCTGGGAGCTGGTGCGCCCATGAAGCCTATTCCATTAGCAGCCTTACCAAGCTTTCATGGGCTTATTTTAGAAGACCCTGACATGTTTTTATTCGAATTTGACATAGTGTGCCGGGGATATGACTACATGACGGATGCCCAAAAGATAAAAACTTTCACTACTACACTAAAAGGGGTAGCTCTGCGATGGTTTATGGGCCTTGGAGGAAGTTATATTTCCACATGGGATGATATGCGGACATCTCTTCTAGAAAAGTACCAGGATTACAGCAAATCCCAGAACATCAAAGAGGAACCTTTTAAGTTCACACAAAAGGAAGATGAGAGCTTGGAAGACTGTGTTGAAAGATTTAAGTACACATTACAAAGGTCAAGTCACTCCGACCTGGATAAAGATATTTTAAACATTATCCTCCTGCGGGCTTTTCGTGAGGATTCTTTGGAATTTTTTAACATCGTAGGAAAGGGAGATATCACGAAGGAAAGCTTTGAGGTTATCTGTGAACTATGCATTCAGGGCTTGAGGGGGCTCGTAATAAATAGACAAGGGATTCGCTCAGCAAGGGTATCTAGCGGGGGTGTTACGAAGGCAGAAATCAGGAACCTGTTGGACAACTTGAGAATGGATATCCTGAGTACTCTATCAGCACAAATGGATACGCTACAAGTGAAATAGAAGTAGCTGGAATTGGACAGGACCATGGCTATATTCTGCCCAAAGTGTAGAAAGAAGCATCCAAAGAGGGAATGTCCATTGAACTCCATAGAGGAATGTGCAATCTGTGAATTAAATCATGCAACAAGCTCATGCCCCTCCTTACCAGGCCTGAAAGCAGTGTTTCAAGGGATAGGAGAAGGCATGGAGCAATTTTACCTCATGGGGTCTAAAAAGCCATGGCAGCCTTGACCACCAATGGGAAATCAAGGTATGTACTCAGACCCATCTCAATATTTCAGTAATTTCAATATGAATCCTCAGTCCATGCCCTATCCACCCATGTGGCCACAATACCAGTTTCCACCTTGGCAGCAGTGGAACCCTCAAGCTAGTTTGAGCTCCCCATGGGCTCCAACTTGGTGAGGATCTTCTCTTGGGAAGTATCCTCAGCCGATGCCACATCAGCAACTCTAACTACCCTCTAATGTTCCCCTTGGTAGTCAACTTGTTCGTCCTCAGCTTCTCATCCAACCTAACCCGAATCCTAATAATAATGGAGTTCATCAAACCGACACTCTTAACCTACCTTCGTATATCATTTCCACCACAGAGTTGTATGAAATGAATTTGCGATCAGGATGGACAGTCAATGCTCAACCTCCACTAATTATCATTGAACAACTTGATAGTGAAGGTAAAGAATCAAAATTAATTAATAAGGAACCAAAACAAATTGGTAGAAACCAGGCGCCTCCTGCAAAACAACATCAATCTGAACCACCCTATCTAGAGAGACTGACTTTGAGTAAATCAAGCCCTCAGGCTGAATTCGACTTATTAGGTGAATTACAGAACTTATTTGTCAAAATTCCCCTATTACAAGCTATGAAGGATGTACCAATATATGCAAAGACTCTTAGGGAATATTGTTCAAAGAAGCCTACAAAGAAATCCAAAGACCCCCTTACTATTCACGTCATGGGAAAATTATCAGATTTTATGATGGGAAAGTCAATGCCTATAAAGTATGGAGATCCAGAGAACCCAATTTTGACAGTGCAAATTAATGGGATAGAAATTCCAAATGTGCTGGTAGACTTGGGTGCTGCCATCAATGTTATCACCACTGAAACTATGCATACATTAGGTCTTCGTAACTTGAAACATACACCTATAGTGTTAGAACTGGAAGATCGATCTACAGGTAGGGAAGTTAGAAGATGTAACACTTTCAGTAGATTCATGGCATTATCCCATATATTTCCTTATCTTACATACGCAATCCTCAATTGGCGGCCATCCCCTGATTTTAGGTAGGCCATGGTTGGCTACTGAAAATGCTTACATTGGGTTTTTTCCAGGGCACATGGTCATTTAAAATGGGCACAACACTAAGAATTTAGTGTTATACCCACCTGTAGAACCAAACCCATCCACAAAACCAGCAGGTAGCAAGAAAATCTTATCCAGGAAAGAGCCTGAAATGGAAAATGAGGAATTAAGACCAGTCCTTACTATTGGACAGGCCCTCTAGTTAAAAATGGAATTGGAAGATGATGTAATCACCTCCTTTATGGATGATCCTTGCTCCGTTTTAGAGCCAAATCAACAAATCCTAGAATCCATCCTAAGTTGTGAAACTCAGGAAACTATTGAAACAGCAGAGGGATCTGAGGAGCTACCTGTAGTTGCACCCCATGGAAGTATCCCAGTGGAATTAGAACCAGGAAAGACCTTGAACATTAACCTTGACCTGTCAGAATCCTAGAAGAAGCAACTTGTAGATGTCCTTCGGAAGCATAAAGAAGCCTTTGCCTAGGATTACTCAGACATGCAGGGGATTCCTGCTAATTTATGTACCCACCATATATATATATATATTAAGGAAGATTTTCAGCATGTGAGACAACCTCAAAGAAGGATGAACCATACATTGTAAAATGTTATGAAAGAAGAACTTCAGAAGTTACTAGACGTAGGTTTTATTTACCCCATTTCAGATAGCCAATGGGTTTCTCCATTAGTAATGGTCCCTAAGAAAAATGGTAAATGGCGGATATGCATGGATTATAGAGAATTAAATAAGGCAACGTAGAAAGATCATTTTCCTTTACCATTTATTGACCAAGTTCTAGACACATTGGCTGGCAAAAATTTCTTCTCCTTCCTAGACGGATTTAGTGGGTATAACCAGATCCAGATAGCTCCTGAAGATCAGGACAAAACTACTTTCACATGCCCCTGGGGAACATTCGCATACTGGGTCCTTCCTTTTGGCCTGTGTAATGCACCTGCAATGTTCCAGAGGGAAATTTTGGGGATCTTCTATGATTTGGTGGACGATAGTGTTGAAATTTACATGGATGACTTTACTCCATACAGGGATTCATTTGTAGAAGGGTTGAGAAATTTGGAAAAAGTTATTGAAAGATGCATACAGGCGCGTGTCTCCTTAAGTACGGTAAAATTCCATATGATGATGGAGGAAGCAATTGTTCTAGGACATTTTCTCTCAGCTGGCCCAGCTAAAATAAAGGTAATTCTATACTTTCCGATACCCAAAACACCCACACAGGTATGCAGCTTTATTGGTTGTGTTGGTTATTACAGGCGTTTTATAGAAAATTTTGCTAAAGTAGCACATCCACTTTTTCAATTGCTGACAAAAGATGCAGATTTTGTGTGGACAGATGACTGTGATGTAGCCTTCACGAAAATCAAGGAATTGGTCTGTAGCACTCCGATACTTAGAGGGCCAGACTGGGCATTACCTTTCCACATTCACACGGATGCTTCCCAAACAGTGGTTGGTGCAGTATTAGGATAGCAAGAGGACAAGGTACCATATGCAGTTTACTATGTTAGTAAGAATTTGGCCCCTGCTGAATTAAATTACACAGTGACTGAAAAAGAGTTCCTTGCTATCATCTACGCCATCAACAAATTCTGGCACTACATTACTAGGTATCCTACCTTTGTACATATTGATCATGCATCTATCAAGTACTTAATGAATAAACCGGTTACCCCTAGTCGCATTACTAGATGGTTCTTTCTACTACAAGAATTTGACATTACTATAGTAGACAAACCAAGGAAGGACAATGTGGTTGCAGATTTCCTATCTAGGATAGAAAATGATGGTAAGAATACACCAATTGAAGATAATTTTCCAGATGAACATCTTTTTTCAATTTCTGCTAACACTCCGTGGTATGCAGATATTGCTAACTATCTTGCTACAAGGAAGGTGCCTCGTCATTTGTCATATAAGGATCAGAGGAAGATTATTCATCATAGTACCCGATATTCATGGATGGCAAGGTATCTCTTTCATACAGGGGTTGACCAACAGATTCGGCGTTGTGTGGCAGAGGATGACATCTATGAGATATTAAAGGCTGCCCATGATGGCCCCTATGGAGGACATTTTGCAGACAAGAGAACAGGCCACAAAGTGCTACAGATGGGATACTACTGGCCTTCCATATTTCGTGATGCTCGGGATTATGTCCGTAGATGTGATAGTTGCCAACGGATGGGACAACCTGGGAAAGCAGATGAAATGCCTCTATAGCCACAGATAGTCCTCGAACCCTTCAAGAAATGGGCCATTGATTTCGTTGGACCCTTCAATCCACCTTCTCATCAGAAATCTCACATCTTGGTCTGCACTGATTATGTGACTAAATGGATGGAAGCCAGAGCAGTCACAAGAGAAACAGAGCAAGTAGTGGCAGACTTTCGTTTTGAAGAAATCTTTGCTTGGTATGGTACTCCAAGGGAAATTGTGTCAAATGGAGGGGCACAGTTCACATCTCACATGATAGGGATGTTGATGCCGAAATACGGGGTTAAACACAGAGTGACAACCCCTTTTCATCCCCAGGCAAATGGATAGGTAGAAATCACAAACAAGATATTGGAAAATATCTTGACAAAAACAGTAGCAAGTCATCACTGGGACTGGGCATAGAAACTTCCAAAAGCTTTATGGGTGTATAGAACAACATGGCGGAACACAACCAGGTTTTCTCCATTTGAGTTAGTCTATGGGAAATCCCCCTTGTTTCTAGTAGAATTTGAGATCAACACGCTCAGAACAGCTTTAGAAGTAGGCCTAGACCTATCAGAAGCACAAAAACACCGACTGGAACAGTTGAATGAGTTGGACGAGATTCGATCAGTAGTTTTCCAAAAAACTACTGTTGTTCAATAGCAGAGAATGAAATGGCATGATAAATTTATCAAGAGAAAGGTGTTTCATGAAGGGGACTGGGCATTACTTTACGACTCCTAGTTTAAAGATTTCAAAGGCAAGCTTCACACTCATTGGATGGGACCATATGAAGTGGACGCAGTATTTGACAATGGAACAGTTAGACTAATTACAATAGATGGGAATCATACTTTGTTCTTAGTAAATGGACAATGTCTAAAGCTATACCACCGTCCAGCCTCTAGAGATGCCTTTTTCAAACACCTTTCTAATTCATCTGGTTTAATGGTTGTTGGTATAAAGGACAGTCTCACTCTGCTCTGAAAAAATAAATAAATAAATAAATAAAAATTAAATTAAATTAAATTAAATAAATAAATAAAATAAAATAAAAATAATATATATATATATATAGATACAAATAAAAAACAAACAAACAAATTGTTATTATTTACTTGTTTGTATTTTGTAGGAATAACAAAGGAATATGGCCAGGAGAAATGTAACACTCGGTGATGTTACTCCACCGGTGCTGCTACTCAGCTATTACTGTTACTCCGCTGGTGTTGTTACTACACTGGTGTTGTTACTCCGCTAGTGCTGTTACTCCACCGGTGCTACTACTCAGCTGTTGATGTTACTCTGCTGGTGTTGTTACTCCACTAGTGTTGTTACTCCGCTGGTGCTGTTACTCCACCACTGCTGCTACTCAGCTATTGCTATTACTCCATTGGTGTTGTTACTCCGCTGGTGTAGTTACTCCACTGGTGTCGTTACTCTGCTAGTGCTGTTACTCTGCTGGTGTTGTTACTCCGCCATTGTCGTTACTTCGTTGGTGTTATTACTCCGCCGTTGCCATTACTCCACCGTTACTGTTACTCTGTTGGTGTTGTTACTCCGTCAATGTTGTTACTCCATCATTGTTGTTACTCTGTCGGTGTTGTTACTCTGCCAGTGCTGTTACTCTGCCGGTGCTATTACTCCACTGGTGTTGTTACTCTGTCGTTGCTATTACTCCGCCAATGTTGTTACTCTGTCGTTGATGTTACTCTGCCAGTGTTGTTACTCCACCATTGCTCTTAATCCGTTGTTGTTGTTACTCCACCATTGTTGTTACTCCATCGTTGTCGTTACTCCATCGTTGTCGTTACTTCGTTGTTGTCGTTACTCCGTTGCTGCTGTTACTCCATGTGTTGTTACTCCAACGCAAGGTAGGTCCCCAGGTATGTCTCCGCTAACTTTTACGGATTTAATTAAAATATTCCAAAAAGACACCAATACATGCTGCGGATGGCAGTAATTAAGTTGGGGGGGGGGGGGGAGGTCCCATCATAATAAACGATGGCATACCAATGAAAATGCATTCATATCACACGATTCACACAAAACTAAATCTAATGATTACGGTGATTTCGTAATCACGACCTCAACACATTGGAATGCATATTCGTACACAAAAAGGTCCTAATCGGTCACCTCCCCAACACGCCGCATTAAACCACTAAAAATATCCAACTATACTGCCATAACTCGTCATCATTCTCTGAGATTTCTTCAAACGTACCAGTGATGATACCATCCTTTTTCCCAAGGCGACCATGACGTTATTATTGCTGCCAACTGTTTGGGTCCTTGTCATTTTCCCCTACCAGCTAACTGTATTCATCGTGCTGATCCCTCCTCTACAACGATGGGTGGATGGTCTGTGCAACGTGAGCCAGAAGATATAACAAGAGTTTGAAACAGTCAGGAAATATGCAAGGTCTTTGAAAATGCAGGTTGGGATGTCTACTTTGATAGGTTGAGGGGGTCCAACGAGGAAATTACGGCGGAATTTTCACTCAATCTGGAAGAAGAAAGTTCTCAAGTCCGCGGGATAAAAGTCCCTATTATGGAGGAATCCGTTGCAGAAGTTAGCAACCTCCCTCAAAATGGATAGAGATGGTTTTCAAGAAGGACTTTCCTCCCGAAGTTTCCCCAATTCCTTTGGCAGGCAAGAGAAAGCATTGCTCAGAAGGGTCGAGGATACGACCGAAACTCGTTACTGCATCCATGGGGAGAGGTAGCAGAGTTTGTCATAAAATATATAACTTGTGAAGGGAGATACTCCACTATGTTTAAATACCATCTCCAGATATTAGCTCACCTCTGATTCCCCCAAGTAGAGGCCTTTTCATTAAATGTGCCTTATTTCTTACTAAGGAGTCTTCAGCTGATGGCACATTCTGCTCAATAGTCGTGACAGGTGATGGCAGTCATTACCCACCACGGGATGGTCCAGCTACTGGTGATGAATGCAATTAGATGGATTCTAATTCCGTGGGAGCTATTTCGGGATTCCACAGAGGAAGAGATAGCAGCCGCTGTGGCCGCCAGGGATTATGAACCAGAAGCTGTCCCGGGGGATTTACCTCCAGCTAACCCAGTTGCTGAAACTGAGGAGGTTTTGGCTAAGCAGGAATGGGTGGAGTTGTGTGAACAACAAAGATTACCTATCAAAAAGAATACCAGATGTAATTTAAAGAAACAACGTGCTTAAGACGAAGGTTAGGAAGTTGAGGAATTAGGTACGCAAAATGTAGAAGCAGCTGAAGAAATACAAGCGGCAGGCCAAAAAGTCCCAAGCCACAGTAGTGGAAGCAGGGACTCAGATGGACCAGATAGCCACAACTTCTGCTGCCACTCAAACAGACCTGGTCGAGCGATTGTTTGAGGACCGTGAATATACCCTAACAGTGGAAGTGTAGACTTAGAAATCCATTGCAGCTCAGTATCAAAGCGAGGTCAAAAGAACTCAAGAACGAGCCTCCATAACCATTATTGAATATGTGAAACATATAGATGTCATGAGATTGAGGCATGCGAAGCAGCAACTCAAGATGGAGCAGTTGGAAAGGCAAGTGGCAAAGTTGAAAGTTGATAAGGAGCAGATGTTTAACTTAGCATAAGAGGTGATGGCATATCTTTCCCCTGCCTCTTGTTATTCTTTATTCTTGCATGAATGTTTTCTTTTATTCTGCATGGAGAGCATCAAGAACGAGTTCAGTTATTAAATAAAGGATAGTGTACAATTCCTCCGCATATCAGGAGCCATGATGTGCCAACTCAACATTTGATGTGTGAGTTTTACATGCATGGGTAGATACTACGCATGGACAGTGGATTTAACCCGGTCCCATATGTGGGAGACATTCATTTAAGGGCTCTCACCTATTTCACTTTTAATCAGATTAGTTGGCAGAAGGCTTTTAATACATTTGAGTCCAATCAGGTTACAAACCCATTTATAGTAAGAGGATAACATGAAAGTTAAATCACCATGTTCACTAAACACAACTCCTTTTTGGGAATTGAGGGAAACAGGGAAAGAATGCTAAGGACATAAAAATGGTGCCTTGATCTTTGTGTCAAACAATTAGTCACATTTCAAGATGAAGCCCTTGATTGCTGTCAGAAAAGGTGGATGATGTCACCTACAGCTATCTGGAACAGGGAACTATTTGGAGCACCAAATTTTGCACGAGCGCACACCAAAGAGCCCAGGTATGTGGCATGCGTCCAAACATGCGAGGTCTGGTGGATGGGGATCCAGTTCCAGTTCCCCACCATCTAGTTTCCAGTGGAAAATTACACCCCAGCATATAATGTTCTGGGTGATTGGTGGAAGGAAATCCTCCTCTCAGAAGGTTTTAAAGTTCCAGGGACAAAGATGGCAGAAAAGTATGATCTCGCTCAACTCCAGGAAGCTAGCATTCTACACAACCCAGACTTGCGGAGGCAGTGAACTGCATGAGGACATGCAGAAGGCTAGTTGGGGGGAGATGTTGGGCACCAAATCAGGCTATCTTTCTGTTGCATTTCCATCTCTCTTTTTGTCCTTTTTGCACTTATTCACTTGTGTTTACTGTGCTAAATCTGCAAGGCAATTACCCCTTTCCTGTCTATTGGAATATTTTATTAATGAAGTAAATTCACGGGGTTTTGCCTAGTCACAACACTAAAATGGATGTTTGACTGCAGCTTCTGGGGAATAGGTACCGATCTTTCAGTAGCCCGCAGCAAATCCACAATTCATAGCAACGACCAGCCATAAGGAAGTCATGTAGCTGGAGTCGTAAATCCTTGAACCATTCTTGGACCATTCACCGATCTTGTTCATCCAGTGTCAGTGTCGTTCTGAACTAATGTATATTTTTGGGTATATGGTTACTAGGTTTTGGGGAAAGACATTGTTCTCCTTCGCTGTGTATAAAAGACAGGTTATTCCTATAAAAGGGGGACTCCCCATCAATATTGTAATAGCTCTTTCCAGATTAATAATATATCACCTCATTTGCTACTCCAATCTTCATTGTGATTAACACAACCCTAATCAGAGCACTGGGCCCGCCATTTTGATCAGGTGCTGCATATTTCCTGTTGTGTGTCATTTATGATTTCATGGTTGTTGTTGCAGATTGTTAATTCTTGTAATTTCTTTTCTTGAAGTACTATAGTTAAGTTCAGTTTTACAGTAATTTTTTGAGTATTAATCACGAACCCTTGGTTGGTAACGGATGGTAATCTTGCCCCTGCATATAATTTGTGTGTTGCCTTGAAAGGATATGCACCCGGATTGATAAATTAGTGTAGGAAAAAGGGTGAATAGATTGTTCATACCTGACCCCAACAAAAGGTGGATTTCAGAGGGGATGTAAGTTGTAAGCAATTTCGACAGAGGGGGGTCTGAAATTGATGAGGGGATGACACATTGATAAAGTCGGATTAACAAAATCTTATTTTCGGACACTGCCGCCCCCACCCCCCGTTGATTAAATGTTGGAGGGGAAAGGGGCTCCGAAACCATTGGGAGTTTTCAATATCGGTGGGACAGATCGTGCCTGTCGTTTTCAACATGACTTTTATTACATACAACTAAAAAAATCATGTCAAATAATTGTATTCACAATAAGTTAATCACGATTAAACTCTGTGATTTAACTAATTAAACCCATTTATTTAACAACTAACATGGAATTGGAGCTAGCATCGCATATTTCACTTTTTCTAAGGGTTTTCCATAATTTTTTTCTTTATTTTTTTATTATATATCTATTTTTTATATACCCTCTCATTTTGTTTTTTCTTTTCTTTTCTTTTTCTTTCCTTTCATATATCTTTTTATTTTCATTTTTGAAAATAATTTTCAAAATGAAACATTATTTACAACATCTTATGACATGAAAATCTTATATCTAAGACTTTTGTGATCCATAATGTAGAGAGAAGTCTTTCAGATTAATCACATAGTAAGGATTGGGTTGACGTTTCGAACCAACTAATGTGGTTCATCCTTGTCCTAAGGATGAGCCACATTAGTTGGTTCGAAACGTCGAACCAATCATTACTATGTGATTAATTCAAAAGACTACTCTCGACATGAAAATCACCAGATAATCATCAATTTATCCTATAATTTATAAGACCCTAACAGTGGCTTGAATGGGGATGGCATCCTCTCTATGAGGTGCCAAGAACACTATAGATAAGTAGCCTTTGTCCATTGGGTATCATGTTGTTATTCTGTAACTGAATTGATTAATTATTGTTATTATAAATATTGGTAGCAACTCACAAGAAGCTTAGGTCCTACTCTTTGGGCACCAATTCTTGATGTTAGCCACCCTCTCTTGCAGTAAAATGATAAAAGGATATTTACAGTGACCTGAATAAAAAATCATTTATTCATGAGTAAAATAGTGCTTGAGTAGTTTTCCATTGATAGGTCCTCTTGGAAGTCATTCTCTAGTCAAGTCTTTCAGCAAGAATGCATTGTTACCTCAGAAAGCTTCAATTTTATAGGGTCCTTTCCATAGACTGTCAAATTTTCCATGCTTACCTTTCTCTTCATTTCTTGAGTCCCATATCAACACAAGATCATCTAGTTTGAAGTCATCTACTTTGGTCCTTCTGTCATGGATCTTCTTGATTTTTTCCTAAATTATCTGAGTTTTGTTGTAGACCTCCTCCCTAGTTTGCTACAATTATATCATTTGATTTATCCTTCTCTGTACATCATTTGGTTCCACTTGTGATTCCTGCAATAATTTTAGCACAGATATTCCTAGGGAAGTAAGGAAAACTGCATCCACTCCATATACTAATTGGAAAGGATACATTCCAATAGACTTCTTAGTGCTAATTATGTCAATCCACAGAGCATTAACCAACTTCTTGTACTAGAATTTTTTATTTTCCTGCAATAGTTTCTTTATAATGTTGAATAAAATATTATTAGAAGACTCAGCTAACCAATTCCCTTGTGGATAATAAGCAATAGAGTTTCCTAATTTTATGTAATACTTGTGGCAAAAATCAATCATTCTTTTTTATTTGAAAGCAACAACATTGTCAGCAATGATTTTATGTGGACATCCAAATCTAGAAAGAATATTACCTTCTAAAATTGGAATGATTATAGTGTTTTTAGCCTGTCTCATTGGAATGGCCTCAATCCACTTGGTGAATTAGTCAGTGATTGTCAAAATCGATTTATGTTGACTAAAGAGCTTGGATGAATTTCTACAATAAAATCTAAACCCCATTGTTGAAAAGGAAACTCAACTAAAATGGGCTTTAAAGGTAAGGGAAAAAATTTCTCTCGCCTTCAAATATTTAGCACTGATGGCATATTGAAAATCTCTTATGAACATCTTCAAACAAGGTAGGCCAGTAAAAACCAGCACTCTGGATTTTGTTGGTTGTGGTCTTCCAGTATAAATTTCCTCCATAATCCCCTTGATGAAATTCTTCTATGACCTTTTGTGTGTTGAAAAATGGCAACAAGAAATTTCAGTTTAATTTGTCCTTGAATTAAAATCGAATTCTATTCTCATAGCAACTTGTAAATAGTTAATTAAGTTTAATTAACTTAATTAGCTTAGGAACTTTGAGTTGGAAGTCTTTATGAAGTCATGTATATGTTCTCCCTAAGTTTTAGGGGTCCAATATGAGTTTAAATTGAGTTGGAAATTACATCACTCAGTTTACTTAGTTAAGTTTAGTTAAATTAGTTCCAAACTGTTTGAGGAACTAATAGAGAGATAACAATTAGTTGGTGCACTAGTGCATCTACAAGTGTCACTCTAGTTAACTAAAGATTCCCTCATCAGAAACTCATGCATGTTGATTCTGAGAAAGATCCAGTCGAGACTAGAATGCAGGACAATGTACTATCAGTTGTATTATTTATTGGAGTGTAAATATCATGCATGCATCATAGATTGATCCTATGTCTAGATTGCGCAATTTTGGAAGCATGAATTCCCTTTAAATACAAGCTATTTATCCTAGGAATAAGGCAATAGATTAGGAGCTTGGAGAGTTGTAGAATTTGCTAAGTGTTGGCCAAGAGCTAGCTTGTGAGCTGAGAGAGTTGAGCATACTTGTGAAAAATTGGTCTTGTGAGGAAAAGCTTTGTATATTCACTCATATTTCTGATATATGCAATATAGATAGCGGGGTTTTGAGTAGTGGCTTTCCCCAGATACATCCTGTGTTATGTGCCATTGATTATCTTCTTCTTGTTCACATTGTTTTCATCGATCTATTGGCTTCCACTGGTTGAAAGTAGAAGTAGATTCTTGTCTTTTGCTTTAGTAAATTATATGAGCTTGTGAATCTACAAGATTTTCTACATGGTATCAGACCTAAGAGCAGTATACTAGAGGAGATTTCAAAGTTTTGAGTTTTGAGTTACAATTGAAATTCGAAGTTGCAATACGTACTTCAAGATCGATAGATGGAATTCTATGGTTTGTGGCTTGAGTATGCCATGGAAGGAAGCTCGAATTTTATAGCCTAGAGGGACAAAATCGATGTTGTGCTAGAGGATATTGGCTTGAAGGAATTTTTTGATCAAGGAATTCCTATGCTAGCAACATCAGATGCACAGAATTTGGTTGAATGGAAGAAGTGTGTGGTGAAGGCAAGGCAGATAATCCTTGAGGGAGTTCGATACCACATTGTCTCAAGTCTCCATGGTAAGGAAACTCTGTATGCTATGTGGAAAACATTGATGGACTTGTATTAGAAAAATAGTGACCAAAGGAAATTGGCACTAAAGGACAAACTTCAAAAAATCAAAATGGAGAAAGGCAAGACAATTCCAAAATACTTGACCAAGTTCACTCAATGTTGTGATGAACTTGGAAGTGTTGGAATCAGGGTTACCAAGGATGATATGGTGATTCTTTCTCTTCTAAGACGCCCAAAGAGTTGGCATAGTTATTAGGACTCTGTCAATGGTTGGGAGAAGATGTCAGATTGGGAACGACTGTGCTCAGATTGGATGCAGGAGGAGATCAGGAGAAACACCAGGGATGGATCTTCATCAAAGACTGATGATTAAGAGAACTATGCCTTAGCGATTAAGGTGAAGAAGGGGAAAGGGAAATTTTCCCATGCCAAATCAGATTCTTATCATGTATTTAAGAAGAAATACATGACGAAAGTTAAGTGCTTTCATTTTCATGAGCTGGGCCATTTTGCTACAAATTGTCCACTCAAGAAGTCCAAGAAGGAGTCCTCATAAGGAGTGGCGGGTGAGGCTTTGACCTCTCAATTCAAATTTCTCTCATTGCATGCATGGTGTCATCAATGATGGGAAGTGTATTGTACTTAGATAGTGGAGCTTCATTCCACATGACTGGCAACAAAGATTTATTCAGTGACTTGGAGGAGAAAGATCTCCATATGCATATCGAGATGGGTGATGACGAGAAGTATAGTGTTACTAGATTGGGCACGATTACTTTTCAGAGGGAGCATGGGGCTCCATTCACCTTGAAAAATGTTATGTATGTTCCAAGGAAGAAGAATAACTTGGTATTCATTTCCATTCCTGAGGATAGAGGCTGTGATGTGATCTTCTCGAAAGGAAAAGCATTCCTTTGACACATAGCCACGGGTCAAGTAAAGAAGATAGTGATTCGGGTGAAGAATCTCTATAAACTGGAGGTGGAGGAGTGTGTTGCTTGACCACAAAAGTAGAAAGTATACAAAGACAAGACATTGGCGAGTTGTGGCACAACCAATTGGGCCACTTTCATCATGGGGCTTTGAAGATATTGCAGCAGATCTCTACCAGTCTTCCCAAAGGTATGGTTGAGCAAGTTGATACATGCAAGGGGTGTACTTTGGGAAAATACACCAAGTCTTCCTTTCATGACAAAGACAATCAAGTAGAGGCTATTCTAGAGCAAGTCCATTTAGATGTGTGTGGACCATTCTCAACAGCATCGACGACCAAACACAGATATTATGTTATATCTTTTGATGACTATTCTCGTAAATTCTGGATATTTTTCATGTAGAAAACGGATCAAACTTTCACAAAGTTTTGAGAGTTTAAAGAATTGGTGGATTAAGAGTCAGGCAAGAAGATTAAATCTCTACAGAGTGATAACAGTGGTGAGTATGTCTCAAATGAGTTTAAGAACTTATGTTCAGCGAAAGGTATTAAATGGGAGTTAATGGCACCCCATAACCCTTAGCAGAATGGGGTGGCTAAGAGGAAGAAAAGAAGCACAGTAGGGGAAACGAGGGCAATGTGCATGATCAAGTCCTACCACTACACTTGTGGGTTGAGGCATGCAACACATCGGTTTATGTTTAGAACCGTAGCCCACATCGGATGCTTGACATGAAGACACCTATGGAGGATTATTCCGGTAAGAGGCCAGATGTTGGTCACTTTAGGATTTTTGGGTCATCAGTATATTTCCATGTGACGAAATATGCACGAAATAATCTTGAGATGACAACAGAGTTGGGGATGTTTGTGGGGTACATTGATACACCACACAACTATTGGGTGTACTTTCCAACCAACAAGATGACAGTAGTTCGCAGGGATGTCAAATTTGATGAGCAAAAGGCCATGTGAGTTTCCCTTTAGAGGGAGCTTGAGATACATATGGATGAGGATCTTTAGCTCCTAAGGTTGAGCAGCCTCAGATTGATGTGGAGAAGCCACATGCAAAGGATCCAGGAGTGGAGACATCCACTTAGGTAGAGTCTTCGAGAGAGGGAATAAAGCACACTAGAGAGGCTAATAGATTGTTGGATGATGCATGGGAGAATGTGGGAGCACCCACTTCTCAACACAAGAAGAAGAGGTCACCTGAGAGGTATATTGGATACATGGCTCTTATGGGTGAATGTGTTATGACAGAGCCATATTCCTTTAAGAAATAAGTGAAGAAACCAGTTTGGTTTGATGCCATGGTGGAGGAGTATGACTCCATCATTCGTAACATTGTTTGGGATATGGTCTCAAGATCAGAAGACAAGTCAGCGGTGAGCTCCCGTTGGCTTTAGAAGGTAAAGCAAGTTGCAGATGGTAGTGTGGATAAGCATAAGGCTATATTTCTAGCTCGTGGCTTTTGATAGGTAGCGGAGACTTTACATTTTACATAACAAAAACTTGGTCTTTTTGCCCCAAAACTTGGGCTTTTACCCAAAAATTGACCGCAGGGGACCTTGTCCCAACAGGCCCCCAACACAAATTTCATGTCTCGCCCCTGAGTCACTCCTCTGGTGCGGAGATCTTACTGCAGAGACCTCCTAGCTTGACCTATGCCACTACTACCTTAGTCATGCTCTCCATGGCTACCTGCTTTATCTGCTCCACTAGTTGCTCAGTTGTTGGACCTACATTGTCTTCCTTTACCTTCTGTTGTGTCCTCTGTAGGCTCGCCAGCTTCTCCTCAATGCCGGCAGAGATAACATAGGCCTCGTCCAGCTAAGGCACCAATCTAGCCTTTAGGACCACCTCTTTCCTTTGTGCTACCTCCACATTTTCTAGCAACTACTTCACCTCATGTAGCTTAGCCAATTGTTGTGATATAGCGGCAGTGTGCATCGTCGCTCTTGCTTCATCATACTATTGCTACAATTCATGGGCTTCTATGTTCAACCTCTACAAGTTAGGATCCTCCTGTAGAGTCGTAATAACCTCCATAGACTACTCAAAGAGCGTCGTGTAATCCACCACCGTCGCATCTACTATTGTGACAACATTCGTTACAGCTCCCTCGCACTTTTCTCTAACCTCTGGTGGAGTTGAAGGTTGTGACTTCAAATCAAGCTCTGTGATTTTAAGGTTCAATTCAAACTGAACCTTGGCCATATTTGTCTTTGCATCACACACACCTGTAGGAAACTTCCTAATCTTGGCCTCCAATGACACTTCTTCATGTGTGTGCAATTCTGGAATAGTTATGCATGCTTCGGCTACCACAGCTACGGTTTGCTCATTCTTCTCCTGAACCTTCTTCCATGCTTCTAGCATTGTTGTCTTCTCAAAAAAAATCTACTCATTTTTTACTTTGTGCTTGCTGATCATGCTCAATGCGCGCTGCTCTCGGGCCCTAATATCTGCAATCACACCTACTTGCAATGTTTGGAGGAATTCACTGGGGAGCGCGACCAAGTTGAGTCCAACATTCCTCAAAGCGTTAATAGTAGCCTTGTCAGTTTTTGCCTCCGTGCTCATAACTCCATCCGGAAGCATGACTGCCAGAAGATCCAAGGATCAAACCAACTCTACTTCTTGAGTGGTCCCCGGCACCAAACTAGTTGATGTCACGTTGCTCTGCCCTGCACCTGCCTGTAGTCTATTTGTTTGGATTTATAGCTCGCACAGACCCTCTGTATAGTGACCAGTGCTTGCTTCTGCTGCTACCCAAATTGTCGAAGCAGTTCCACTATCATGTCCCTTACCTTGTCTCTAATATCATCCAAGTCACCCTCCGTCAAGGTGATTGGATCTAGCGATGACTTGGAGGCTTTGGTCTTCTTTCGTTGCCCCTCCTTTTCTTATTCTCTATATCACTTTACATGGAAAGGAGTGCTCCTCAGGTCTCCGCCACCCTATTCTAACTTTTTTTCATCCTCCATTTTGGGTGAAGGATATTTCTGACTTCTAGCAGAGCCGCACTCTTCCTGCTCTACTTGTTCCTTTACGGTGTGCTCCGATTCTGCGCAGGCCTTCTCCTTAGTCTCCTTCTTCCTCTTTTCTACCAACTGCTGAAACTTCAGTCGAGCCACTTTCTTCTTATGCTTCTCCGCTAACTTGCTAGTCCAAACGGCCAAATCCGATGTTGTGTGCCAATCTGCTGGCCATCGCTTGAGGACCTCTTCAATTGCATCATCTATAGCCAAGTAGGGGAGATCATACCACTTCTAATCTGGATCCTTTAGCGCCTGGATGTAAATGCGGTGGAATTCCACTTTGAACTCTGAATACCCAGATAACTTCTCAAAAATTGTCGGTGACATCCGCGTCTTTCGGTTGATGACTATGCGAATTCTTGCCTCCATCAGAATCCAAAATATTTTTCTTTCACGAACCCGTGCAGCGTCCTTTGTATCCCAAAGAGAAGAAAACTTGGCTACTTCTGGTAAATCTGTCTTGACTGGAGGAAACTGGCTGTCCTCTGGTAACTCCCACGCAACTAGCACAATTGATAATAACAACCATGAATAATGGAAAGTCTTGCTTTGGTCTTGTGCCTCTCTGCAATTCGCAAGGAACTCACTGCATAGGTAGCGCACCCAGATGAACGGTACGCCCTTTATGCACTGAGCCACTAACAAAACCACTGGTGTCAAAACCTCATCCGCATGACACTTCCTCATCACTTTGCCAGCCAAAATTTGGGTGGCCACCTTCACCGTGGGGTCAGTAATACTGGAAATGGAATACCCATGTGCTTTCTTAACAAGTTTGAACTTGTTTTTCATTTTCTCTGTGAGGTCACACTTAGCCGTCTTTCTGCCAAATTCCTTTGTCGGATTCAGTCCGAAGTGAGGTAAGAGTGCCATCTGATGGATCAGCATATAGTGATTGGTATTGGCTCACTCAACCACAAGCACCCGTCATGCACAAGGCACAACAAATGCTTAATAACTGTCAAATTTATGGGGGTGAAGTGGTAGTGAGGCACCCATAGCAGGTTCAACAACCCTACCTTATTTACTCCATGAATCCATTCGACTAGCACTAGTGCGATGACACCAGACTCCTTGTAGAACACACGCTTCATTAAGGTATTAGTAGCCAGGTAGGGGAACCGCTCGATATCCCCCAAATCTTAATCTTCAAGCTTCAGATGTGGGATGCGCGCTAAGAGCGAACCTTCAAAAATTATGTTTTCTAGCAGCATGGGTGTGTTCAAGAGGAATTGTCCCTCATCTGGGTCCTTTGAGACCTTCACCTTGCCCCGGCATGGAGGGATGTACTCCGACAACTTCGAAATAGGGTCCAGCCCCTTAATATTGATGTCTTTCATGCCCTCCTTGGCCTCTAGGTCTACCACTTTTCCTTTATCATGCGTGGTTTTATTTTCTTTCCATTGTGCATATGTAGCTACATGTTTCCTCAGTGACTCGTGCACTGGCATCATCTTCTTTTGTTTATCCTTCTTTGGCTTGGGAACCTCTCTCAATGGCATAGGCTTTGGCCTATGTGACCTCGATGCCTTAGGTACTACTACTGGAACCTCCAGACTCACGACCCCAGGGGAAGCTCCCTCAGAGGTGAAAACGCCCCCAGTACTAGCAGTCTCAGCTGGTGCAAACATGACTCTGTTAATGAGGTTTTGATCGAACTCAGGATACTATTTAAACACGGGGCTTGCAAGAAAATTCTTAAAGAGCTCATGCAACAGATAGCAAAACGCAAAAATTCTCAGGATGCTAAATTGTTTCTCACTGGACGGCCATCTATAATTTATAGGCAATTTTGAATTCAAATTTGACCGTTCTCCCCAAAATCCTTCCATAAATTTGATATTGGCAGCCGATTTCCAATTATTTCACACTTGATTTCAGCCTTAAATGCCTTAAATGTCATCCGCCTGCTCCTCTTAACCGTCTTCTAGCATTCAAATCATGAACAGTGACAGTAACGATCACTTTTTGGCTATGCTGTGTGGTATCTCCTCCTGTAGCGCAACTCCTTTCGCGCTTCTACTGGTACTATGACATCCTCCCATTCCACGCAGACCACTCATCACATAGATCTACAACCCCGGGCAGTGTATTTTATAGTCTTGAGCCTCCTTGCAGTTTCCTGGAGTGCTAAGACTATGCTACCATCATATAGTCATCTGGCCGAACCCCCAGTGTATGGCTTCAATTGGCTGCCATTTATCTTTTCCGAAAATGGGTCTCCATTCAATTTCACAAGCTAGACTGCTCCACCATCAGTAATCTCCTTGATCACATATGGCACCAACCAAAGCATCTGAAATTTTTCAAACTTGTTGTCATATAATAAAACTAAATCATTTACCTTGAAGGTGCGAAGTTTGATGTGTCAATCGTGCCATGCCTTTTTACGCTCCTTCTGAACTTGTTTATGGAATCTAGCTAAGAATCTATCTTCCTCCAGCTCTGTCAGTTGTGCAAGCCATTCTTTTAAGGCTCTGCAGTCCACCATTCCTATGAACGCTGCTATGCATAGACTAGGCACAATGTATTCCATCGACATCACTGCTTCTACGCCATAGACCAACCTGAAAGGCGTCCATCCAATCATCTTCTTACAAGTAGTTCTAGTAGCCCATAACATCGCTAGTACGTGCACATCCCAATCATTCCTTTGTGCATTGCAAACCATTGTCAATACATTCTCCAATATCTTATTAAACGCTTCCACCATCCCATTGGCCTGAGGATGATATGGTGTGCTATTTTGATGATAAAATTGGAATTCATCCATCAGCGCACTAATCATTTCATTAAGGAAATGCGTACCGCGATCACTCATTAAAATCTTCAGGCAACCAAACCTGGTTAGCACATATTCAAATAGGAACTTCATTGTTGTTTCCCTTGTACAGTCTTTTACAGGTTGTGCCTCCACCTATCTAGTTAAATACTCAGTCATGGTGATGATGTACCACGCACCCGTCTTCTTTCCTGGAGACTGAATCGGTCCTACAAAATCAATCACCCATTTCTCAAATGGTTGCAATGACATCTGTGGATTCAAAGGCGGCTTATCCCTACGCGATGGCCTGTTGGTTCTTTGACATACATCGCATGCCCTACAATATGCTTTTGAAACCTTATGCAATGTTGGCCACCACAACCCAGTGCATAAAATCTTTTGCATTGTTTCCTTTCTTGCATAATGGCCTCCCGCAACTCCTTGATGAGCTTTAGCGAGTATACTAGTACGTTCAAAATCAGGTACATATCATCACAATATCTCATTCGATAAAAGTGACCTGCAATAACAGAAAAATATGTTGTGTGCACCACCAATTCCCTCTTATGTTAACTCGTGTATCCTTTTAGAGTCGTTCCTGTACTCAGGAATTGGATGATGTCTACAAAATGATTGTTTGTCGTGCGCACCACAAAGAGCTATGCATCAGGTAGCCCCTCCTCTAAGTTGGTAGGCTCCTCTCTGGTTTCAATGGATGACAGATGATTTGGTCTAACATTCAATCTCCTTAGCTTCACAATGACTTTGTACTCATACTCCTGAAACAACAACAACCATCTGCATAGTCCCCCCCCCCCCAACATAGGCTTGTTGACCAGGTACTTTAATGCAGAATGGTCTGTATACATCTTAAAGTGTCCACCTAGCAAGTCATGCCTAAACTCCTAGAGCGCGTACACCATAGCCAACCCTTCGCGCTCTACCATTGAATTTCTTCTCAGCCTTAGACAACTTCCTGATCACAAATGCTATCGAGTGATCCAATTCTCCTTCACTCGTCGTGTGTCAGTACTGCTCCCAGTGCAATACATGATGCATCCACATGCACATGAAATTCCTTCTTCAAATCTAGGAAGACTGGGATTGGTGCAGTGACCATCTTTTCTTTTAACGCATCCAGGCTCTACTAAAATTCCTCATTCCAAAAGAATGTAGTATCCTTCTTCAACAGCTTTTCCATCGGTGCGATAATCTGAGCATAACTCTTGATGAACTTTCGATAATAACCAGTATGACCCAGTGTTGCACGCAGTTGTTTAACACTTCTTCTCGCATCCAAATTGATTATAACCGTGATCTTAGATGGGCCCACCATTAATCCATGTCTGCACATTACATGACCCAGCAAGATTCTGAAAGGGACACAGAATAAACACTTCTTCAAGTTTAGTGAAATCTGATACCTCTAGCACGTATCTAGCATCAAGTGAAAACTAGCTACATGGCGCTTTACAAGCCCAAACACCGTCCAATCGTGAAAGCATACCTCCAAAAACTTGTGGATGAACTCTTTGAACGCCGCAATAACTATGCATGAAAATATTGCTGACACATTCTTAAGTCCAAAAGGCATTACAGTATACTAAAAACATCCCCACTCAGTCGCGAAGGTCATCTTACTTCTATCTTTCGGTGTGATCTTTATATGATGATGTCCAGAGAACCCATCAGTAAACGAATATGCTTCCTATCTACCAAAATTATCCAATACCTCATCTGTGAATAGAGTTGGAAAGGGATCATGAACGCAAGCATCATTCAATTTCCTAAGATCTACGCAGATCCTTATCTCATCCTTCTACTTCTTTTCCTCAACTACCATTGGACTTACCCAAGCAGACTCCTCCACTGGTTCAATAATACCTACTGCCAATATCTTGTCCAACTCCAAATAGACCTTTTCCTTGTATTTAGAATTAAGGCGATATGGCCTCTGCTTCAGAGGCTTCGCGTCTCATTTCAATGATATTTTCATCACTCCTAAATCACATATTATCCCCTTCAAGTCTGAAAAATTTGTAGGGAACAAATCCTGGTACTCATGGAGAAACTCAACGACCTTATCCACCATAGCATCATCCTAGTAGTCCTCTATCTTCGTAAACTTCAGCTTTGCCTCTGTTCCAATGTTCACTTGTCTAGTTTTCAGCGATGCGGTGATATCTAGATTCTCTATCTGTGACGCCTCAACTTCACGGTGAGCTTCTACCTCTGGGATATTAATGTTCCTTGGATCCTCTTCTTCTTCTTCAGCAGTCACATTGTAGCACTCCAACGCATGGTGCAACTGGGTGGTCCAATCTGGTTGAATCAAATCCAATGGATCCTGTGGTATTCTGAAGATCGCTGCTTTGACCTCCTACAGCACTTCATCGATGCACTTGAATCCATCCTCAAAGCTGAATGTCATCAAGAATCCCTGTCTCAAAATATCCCATTCGTCCATACCATGGTGGAGCTCTGTTTCCAAGTACCAATTCATCGGTATTACATCTAAAGTGTGACAAAACAAATGTACCCACTCTCATTAAAGTTTTACCCCATAAGCATCAGTCCATTTTCCTAAGTGATCATGTGGATCACTCCTCCCATCATATTTCTCTGTCAATTGCACCTTTGGGCGACCAAACACACTCGCATCATTCTTCTATATTCACGCCATCCATCAAAATTTTCTTTATGCGTGCCCCACCATCTTGCAGGCGTAGCGCCTAGCGTCAAGTCCAAGGCTTGGAAGCGATGCTTCTCTGGTACTTCCCTTTCAAATGCATCCAAAAATCTATCTATGTCAGTTAAACCATCATAATAAGGAAAACTTGTTACCTCCGATGATACATAGTGCAACGATTTAGTCATCATATTACAACACAGCGTAGACACTTCGTGCAATCGATTCTGCCATCATTCCAATTCCTCATCTGAATCTGATGTGCAGGAGCTTTTGGAAGTCCCATGCAATATGTCCATCAGCTGTGGGATTCACCCAATCTTGATCTCGTGTCGTTATCTTATAATTCTACCAAATCTTTTTCACTTCATAATCGTGGACCGGTTTAGTATAGCGCAGTCCTTATGCAAGGTCCAAAGGTACTACTATGCGCAGTGATTTTATTTCAAATGACATCATCCGCTTCTTCAAGTTGATCACCCCATTCATGTCAATAGCCCAATCGATCCTAAGGAGCACGAGGTATGGATTGTTGTCATCAACAATCTCTATCACTTCGAAATCAGCCAACGCACTCGTGCCTTCAATATCTACTGTCACTCCCTACAATCTTCCCATGGGGATAATCTTTTTCTTATTCGCCATTCTCAATTGAATCAGAGACCACTGCAACACAGGTCTCCCCATTCTCTCCCATGTTTTACTAGGAAAAAAATTCACATTCGACCCAAGATCCAGAATAACTTGGTCCATTTCATACTCTTTTATTTGCACAGTGAGACTCATCTCACGCCTTGTTCTTGCCTTATGCTTACCAATTTTCCTGACCACATGCGGTCCCTCGGGAGAATTTTCTTTACGAACACATTTATTTATCAACTCCTGTAATCCTTTCACAACCTTTCTATCGCGTAGCAGCTTCATATAGGTCTCCAAAAAGGTAGTAAGCATGGATGGGTCCATTTCTTCAGACTACTTATCCTGACTTCATGAGGTAGAAGCCTCGGCAAAGATTTTCTTCGCTTCCATGAAGGTTTCTTTCACATGCTCTAGATCAAAGCCAACCTCCTTCTCTAGATATTTACGGACCCATTCACTTTCTTCAAGTTGCTTTCCCTTATCTTCACCAGTTTTCATTCCACTACGCAGCACAATATTCACATTAGGATCCTCTTCGCAGGGTTCAACCCTCATCATCTGTAGGTTTTGGGTAGGCTGCTGAGGTTGCATCCCCTTTTCACACATCTTAGCTATTAATACAAGGCAGTCTTCTATTGTGTGATCAAACTGGGTATAGTATTGGCATGACAGGCGTGTCGAGTTCGTACATTCTCGTGCGTAGTGTCCTGGTCCTCCACAATTGTAGAAAATAACTTGTCCTCGAACTCTCATAGGTCCTCCTCAACCTCGGCCTTATCTGAACCCCGGATATCCTCGTTGCGCTCCCTCAGGGCCTTGATCTAGAGGCTGATTTTCTGTCTGCATTCGATACACAAGCATTCTCTCCATCATTAACTCATAACTATAGAAATTTCATTCATCGTGACCTACTAATTTGCAAAAGTTACAGAAGAGTTGTTGTGGTGTCTATACAAATTTCTATAGAAAGTGACAATTGTTTGTCACATGTTTTCCAGCTACCTAACAGATAACACACCACACCATGGGCCCTGTACTTGGCCCTGCTTGAGCTTCCAGTCTCAGAGGCATCGACCCTCCTCCTGCAACATAATTCGCAAGGACAGGGAAATGATCTTTATCATGCCCCTGACTCTTACATTTCAAACACCAAACTTCTTCGCGGACCTCTAGCCGAGTTGCTCTATCCTTCTTTAGACTTTTGAATTCTAGGCAAAGGTTCTGCAACTCTGTATGAATCTGCTAAACTCCCAAAGCAACATCTTGAATCGACATCTCATGCAATCTCATCACAATATCCACGACTTTCGCTTGGGTCCCAATCCTTTGTTGTGATAAAGCAACCCTTAAATGAGGCAAGAGAGAAGCCACAAACGATTCGTAATGTTGCCCATCCATAGATTCATGTTAGATTCATGGATCTTGCATTTCAGTCTTTGATCCATCTCCCAGGTTATCTCGCCCAGCTTCATCATGATTTCCTTGAATCCAACGATTGATTACACTTCATATTTGGGCCTACTGAATTCCTTATTCAGCGCAGTCTGAATGTCTGCCAACACAGCTGTAAGATTATCGATGCAGTACTTATTATACCATGTTAGTGTGTGATCTTGTAAATAAGTAACCAAAGTTTCTTTCTTCGTATGATCATATGTAATGTTCTGGGCTTGCCACACAGCCTTCGCAACAAACCAAAATTGGTTCACGTCCTCATTTCCCAAGCCCTTGAAAATGGGAAAATTCATTGTATTCACTTGTTGGGAGCAGGATCCCCCAAGGGTAGTTTTGAGGCTAAAAGCCCATGTTTAAGTCAAATTTTTGTAATATTATTAAGACTCCGCATTTTGTGGCCACAGAGCACGAAGGTGTTATGTGTCACAAAGGGTAGTCCACCCTTAGTTTTGTAAAGTAAAGTCAACTGTAAGAGATCTACCCATGGTCCGCAAACCATGGGATTGTATAAAAAGAGCTAAGCTCTAAGTAGTTAGGTGGATTGAACATGTAAGAGAGTCATAGCTTTAAAGCAAGAAGTCTAAGTCTTGGGTTGTAACTATTGGGCATGGGATCCCCCACAGCAGGTTTTGGCACTTAAAGCCCGAGTTTTGGTCAATTGTATTGTAATACTCCACGAAATGCGGGTGCGAAGCGCGAAAGTCTAGGATGAGTCATAGGGTCGTCCGCCCTAAGAATGGTAGAATAATGTAAATTTGTGTCGGCCTATTATATAAATAGAGCGAGGCTCTAAGTGTAAAGAGAGAAAATTAGAAGAGAATAGATAAAATAACGAAGGCATGGTAAGAGAACAGAGGGAAAGTTGAAGTGTACTAGGTCATAGTAGTAGGAAGAGGCTTTGGAGTTGAGTGCGCAGAGGCCCAGTAGAGTCCATAGTTGAGTGCGTGGACCCTTGCAGCTAAGTGCGCAGGGTGGAGTTGGGTCTGTAAGTGGGATTATACTTGGATTTGAAAGATAATAAAGAGAAGTTTATTCTGTGCATCTGTTCTTGAATCCGTGGTTGAATGTTATGCCTTACTTTTATTCTGTTCATTTATTACACACACTTGATGAATACTTGTATGAATGCTTATATGTTAGGTTAATCTAAGTAAGCAGCTAACAGAGACTACTAAGGGAGACTTGGGTGAATAACACGGGTCATGTTGTAGCTAGACATGCGCGAAGACAGTATCACAAGGCGTGGGGTGCCCACAGGTGCGCATAGCACAGTAAGTGCGAAGGTTGGACCACATTCCAATCACCTCATATCAAACATCCCCAGGGTGTGGAAACCTAGTTCTAGCACCCTCCCATACTACTTCACGTGAGACCTCAGTTCGCGCTTCATGGACTATTGCCGAAAGGGCCAGTAGTACCGGGATTTTCTTGGCTAAATCACTTTCGAACTTGGATCAAGCTCCACTAAGCCAAGAGTGGCGTAAGTAGAGGCTCTGCAGCTGAGTGCGCAGAGGCCTAGGGTAGGAGTCCGTAGCTGAGTGCGTAAACCCCTGCAGCTATGTGCGTAGGGTGGACAGAGTCTGTAAACACTTAGAAGATATTAATAAAAGGAGTTATTCTGCAATTTTTGTGTCTTTGTTCTGTCGATGCGTTTGGATATTTTATGTATGATTTTCCTTTATTATGCTTATACGATGCACAAATGAATGCCACTACATTGAATAATTGAACACAATTACAAATATCTGCTTGCGTGGTGATAAATTTAAGTAGTTGACAAGATAAGCAAGTCACTTAGGGTAATTGAGGAATCTGCACGGTGCGCTGCCATAACAATGCAAAAGTACCTGAGCCCCAGGTTAGGGCTGTGCGAAGGTCAATCGTATACTTTCGCGAAGGTATTGAAAGCCGGAATAGAGAGTTTGTCTTACAAGCCCTAGAACGAGACCACCTGCGCGAAGGCAAGGATAGAAGAAATCAAATGACATCACAACCATCTCAGGGTGCGGAAACTTGGTTCCAGCATCCCCCCATACTGCTTTGGGTTAGACATGGGTCTGCACTTCGTGCGCTAATGCTGAAAGGGCCAGTAGTGTAGGGATTTGTTTAGCTAATTAACATTGAACCTAGGTCAAGCCCCCTCAAGCCAACAAATGTTTCCGTTGTCGGGACCTAAATCTGCATAAGAGATGTGTGATATCGTATCACTAGAATCCAACTAAGAAGGATATTAGAGATTAGTTGGATAGAAAAATCCACGAATTCACAGCATAAGAGAATAGAAACTCATGACTAACAAAATAACAATCGTTGGATAGATACCTATATATAGAGATCCACGAGATCTATCTTCCCTATAGAGCTATACGAGTGGATCGCAAAGCTAGCAAATAGCCAAGGAAGGTAGAAACTTGACAGTCCTATTATGTGGATCCCGGAGCTAGTGCGAAGGTTGGAAGCATCGGAGGATAAGATCACCCGCGCTATCGATCATTGGCTCGATTGCATCATAGGAGGATTTGTGACTGAATTCGCAGTCGACACCTCAGTAAACTATAACGAGGCAGAGCAACACTTTTTCAAAGGACCACGAGGTAAGTACGTAAAATATTTGAATGCTTGGATTAAAATGCTATTGTGCAAAAAATAGGTTATGCACCTACCTTGATGTTTGGGACTAGACGAAGTGGAAAAACTTACAGAAACGAAGAAAAAAAGGGTACAAAATATAGACCTTTCATTTCACCTTTATGAAGGGACGAAGAAGGGACAATGAAGGTTTCTTTGTGAAGTGTTATTCAGTTAATAAGACAAGGATTCCCATGAATACCACCTCTGCCCACACCCCCTCCAACTTCACCACCCTCACCTCCAACTTCGCCCGTACCACCTCCACCTCCACCACAGTTCAATATGGCAAATACAGTGAAGTTGCCTTTATTCAAAGGCTTGGGAAATAAGGACCCGGACCAATTCTGGTTCGTTATGAGAATTGTATGGGAAGCTCAAGGTGTTAGAGATGATCATATAAAGAAGGAAACACTGGTTAGTGCTCTGCAAGCTCATGCGCTAAGCTGGTATATTAAGTACTCTAACAATAACACAAATGCTAGAGTAGCAGACATCCAGGTAGCACTAAATATGGAATTTAGTAGGCCAAAATCTGAGGCGCAGTCAATTGTGGGATTCAAAGAGAATGCGATGCAACCAGGCAAGACACCTTGGGAACTAGACCAGAGCCTGAAATGTACAATCCGTGAAGCCAACATGAATTTGACAGATGGACAACATTGCGAGTGGTTTGTGGCTTCGATACTACCACACTTAAGGAGTGTGTTGTTGCAGCAGAAGATAACAACTAAAGTAGAGGTCTTGGAGATTTCCATGACACTACAGGAGACTCTGATGCAAGATCCTAATCTAGGAGTTCAGCAGATCCATGCACAGCTGAAGAATCTGTGCCTTGAGATGAAAAGTTTGAAGCAGGATAGAATGGTTCGATCGAAGGTACGCGAGGAGGTATGGTGCTTAAAATGCAAGAGCTAGGGTCATGACAAATACCATTGCCCGGTCTTTGAAAATTACATTGCAGGAGGAGGATTGATGCCTTTAAGGCCAGAAGCTCAAGAAGGACCTAGCGTGGGGCCTGCATTATGGTGCACTATCTATCAGGTAGCTGGAAAACATGCCACGGATAACTGTCACTTTCTACAGAAGTATGTACAAGAACCACAACAGTTGTTCTAAAACTTTTGTAGGTTGGTAGGACATGATGAGTGTACTTGCAGGAGCTATGAACTGATGATGGATAGAACTCTCGCCTATAGGTTCTATACCGAAACGCGGCCCCTTGAACAGAACACAGGAATAGCGTGGACAAGATTTTAGGGGCGCGGAAGAGGTTGACGTGGAGGAGGACCTGGTAGAGGTTGAGGACAGTTGATTTGATACAATTGCAGAGGACCAGGACACTATGACCACAATTGCACTAATCCAACACGTCCCTCGTGCAAGTATTGCACACTGTTTGATCATTAAACGAAAGACTGTCCTACGCTGATAGCTAGGATATGTGACAAAGCGGAGCTACCACCCCCACTGACTCAAAATCTGTAGATGATGAGGTCTCAGATGCACGAGGAAGATCCAAATGTAAATATAGTGCTTAGAAGTGGAATCGTGATAAGAGATGACAAGGGGAAATAGCCAGAAGACAATACATGGATTCACAAAGCCCTGGCAAAGGAGGCTAAGTTCGATTTGGAGCTCGTTCGTGAAGCCTTCATGGAAGCTAAGAAGAGCTTTGCTAAGGCCTCCACCTCAGGAAGCAAGGATAAGCTTGAGCTGGAGATGGACCCCTCTATGCTCACAACTTTTCTGGAAACTTGTATGAAGTTATTGCATGATAGTAAGGTTGTAAAAGGGTTACAAGAACTCATCAATAGATGCGCTGGAACTGCACCAAGTGAGCCATGCGTAGTACGAAAGATTGGCAAGCACAAAAAAAGGATGAGACGGGAGATGAGACTGATTGCGTAGATAGGAGAATATGAAATGGATCAAGTCATTTTGGACCTGGGGTTAGATGCAAATTTCCTACCAAAAAAAACTTGGGATCGAATGGGGAGACCTATGCTGCAATGGTCTCTGATTTAGATAAGAATGGCAAATCAACGGAAAATCATCCCCATGCGGAAACTGTGGGGGGTGATGTGGATATTGAGGGAGCAAGCGCGCTGGCTGACTTTGAAGTAATAGAGATAGTGGATGACAGCAATCCCTATCATGCGCTCCTGGGAATTTACTGGGCTATTGATATGAATGGGTAATCAATTTGAAGAAGTGAAAGGCGATCTTTGAGAAGAAATCGTTGCGCGTAATAGTACCCCTCGATCCTACTGAAGGATCACATTATACTGAACCTGTCCATGATTATGAGAGTGATGACGACCTAGAATGTATCTATAAGATAACAACGCGAGACCAAGATTAGGTGAAATCCACCACGGATGGATGTAGAAATTTCATTGTAGATTAAAATGATTATGCAATGTACTAAAGCAAAATACTTAATCTGCTTCTACAATCAAACTTGCGGAAGCTTAATCGATTTTGAGCAAGATCAATCGAAACACATATAATAGAGAAGAAGATTCAATCACACATGAAACACAGAAGAATACTCTATGGAAAGCCTCAGCTAAAAACCCTGTGATCTATATTATCATACAAGTGGAAATATCTTAGGATTACACAAATCTTTAGCTCACAAGCTATCCATCTCTTAGTACAATCCCTCACTGCTGCCCATAGAGAGAATAGACAACACATTTGTCTTCCTTCAGTCCTCCAAGCCTCCTATTTCCTTGCGCAGTTTCTCTTGGGTCCTCCAGCTGCAACCTGTGTGATTCTCACCTCACACACAACACTGACCTCTAAAATAACTGCGCAATCCTAAAGGAGATAATTCCTTATGCATGGATGAGTTTCCTTTATACGAAAATTCCTCCAACTAATAGTACAATGTCCTTGTCTTTAATCTCAACTGGGTCTTTCTCTAAAATGACATGCATTGGTTATTTATGAGAGAATATTTAGTTATTTGGAGAACACTAGTTGCACGCGTGCATGCATTAACTGACTGAACTCACAATTAGTTCCTACAACTATTTGGAACTAATTTAACTGGACTTAACTCAGTTAATTGAGCTAACTAATTACAACTCAAATACAACTCATTCTTACCTCCTTAATTAAGTGATAACTTCCTCAATCAAAGGGATAATTGTTGCATGTATTCACATAGACTTCATGTTTGATTTTCTCCAACTAATTAACTCAAGATGAATTAATTAATTATTTTACAAATAGCTGCTGAGATCAAATTTTAATTTTAACTCTCAATTTTAATTTAGGGACTAATTAAGATTGGAATGTATCCCAAAATGATATTTATAGCAATGCTATTTTTAACATTTCTATTTTTTGCTATTTCCAACAGAGTTGGAGTATACCTTGAAATGCTATTTTTAGCATTTCTATTTTTAGAATTTCGTGTTGCTATTTTCAACACTCCCTCTCAACAAGAAAGGCATTCAACTCAAACCCGATCTTGAACCTTTGGAATGTTTTGCATGCAACACTTCTCTCAAGTGTTGTTGCTCCAGCAACTCTAGGAACACAAAAACTATCCAACTTGAATCCGAATGATGCCTCTGTCATCAAAGTCTCTGACTGTTATTGCCTCTGTTGACTGAAAACTCTGCACCTCTATGCCCTTCAGTATCTGATTGCTCTAGCCTCTGTCACTTTGATCTCTGACTGCATCAATCCCATTGATTTCTCCTATTGCATCCATGTTGTTGCTGGTCCTATCTCCCAGCACCGCATCCGCACTGCACCTCCTCTCATCATGTTGCATCATGCTGCCCACTGTTGCACTACAACTAAGTTACTAATAAGTAAGTAACTGACCTCCCTGTTGGGCTAGAAACACCCTCTGATTCTGAAGCTTCCTCTGCCACTCCATCCACATTTGTCTCTACCCACTCAGCCAGTCCTGCTACTCCTCATCGTAGTTCCCGTAGCAAGGTCTAATCAAATAGGTTGGGTACCTCAAGGATCCTACCCTTATTTCAGCCTTCCTGGGACTGTCACTTCACATCGCCCCACCTCCCACCTCGAGGTATGGATGCATGTGATCCCTCTGCCCACTTGACTCAAAATTTCCCCCTACTGGAGGTCTCTGCATGAGTGGATGCCTCCACTTAGTCTCCTCTCTGCTTCTCCAGTTGTGGCTGCTCCACAATCTCCTGAAGCTGCTTCACCAATTGTGGCTCCTCCACAATTGTCTAAGACTTCTTCTGGCGCTACATGTTGAGAGATAATGTACTCTCCCTCTTAACCACAAAGTCTCCAACATTTTCCTTGCTCCTCAAGGCTTTGCATGCATCTTGAACCTCAAGATGATGTAGGTTCTTAACTCGTGAACCGATCTGCTTCACCTGTCTCGTGGTGATATGTCTAAGGAAAACCTTTCCCTTACTGAAGACTACATCATAGCCTTTGTCCTCCACCATCATGATCAATACCAAGTTCTTCTTCAGTCCTGGCACATACTTCAAATCTGTTAAGGTGATGCGAGCTCCATGCTCCCTCTGAAAAGCAACCGTGCCCACTCTTGAAACACTATACTTTTCATTATTACTCATCGCTATGCACATCTGGAGGTCTTTCTCCTCCAAGGTACTAAACAAACTCTTGTTGTCGGTCATGTGGAATGAGGCTTCATTGTCAAGAAGCCAACCACAACCCATCATCGATGAAACCATGCATGTGATGAGGGTAAAATCCAATTCGAACTGAGAGGCCAATGCCTCACCTTCAGATACTTCCGAGGATCCCTTCTTAGATTTCTTCAATGGACAATTAGTTGCATAATGGCCCACCTCATGAAAATTAAAGCATCTCATTTTAGATTTTTCAATCTTCATCCCTCCATGAGAATAACTCAATTTGGGATGAGAATCCTTCTCCTTCCCTTTCCTTGCCTTACTCGCTAAGGTGAAATTTTATTCATCCTCCTTGTATGAAGAACCATCTCTGGTGCTTCTCCTTATCTCCTCCTCCATTAGATCCGACCATAGTCGTACCCAATCTGCCAGTTTCTCTCTTCTATTCACTAAGTCCTGGTAGCTATGCAAGCTCTTAGGAATACTGAGGAGAGCAAGACTCACCATATCATCATCGACTATCATGATTCCTACACTTCCAATCTTATTTTTGTAGGTGGGAGCTTGTTCAGATATGTAGAGATCATGTCGCCCTTTTCACACTTGATTTTCTAAAGCTTGTCCTTCAGCGCCAGCTTCCTCTGGTTGCTGCTATTCTGATATAGATCCTTCAATGTCTTCCACATTGAAAATGGAGTCTCCTTCCCATGGAGACTCAAGACAATATCATATTGAACTCCCTCAAGAAGAATCCTCCTCGGTCTCGCCACACATTCCTTCCATTATGCTAATTCTTGGGCATTAACTGCTACGGGCTTGGGGACTTTTTTATCAATGAAGTCCTTCAAACAATTGTCCTCTAATACTTCTTCCATGCGATCCTTCCATGCTATGTAGTTCGAGCTGCCATCTAGGGCATACTCGAGTCTCAAGCCATTGAACGCCATTGGTGAACTTTGAGATGTGATAAGAAATCGTTTTTGCACCTACAATAAAAAACTTTGAACTTTGAACTTCTCCCTTCTTTGTATATTATTCTCCGCTTTGATCATCTTTGCTCTGATACCATGTAGAAATTTCACCGTAGATTAAACTGATTATGCAATGTACTAAAGCAAAATACTTAATCTACTTCTACAATCAAACTTGCGGAAGCTTAATCGATTTTGAGCAAGATCAATCAAAACACATATAACAGAAGAGAAGATTCAATCACACATGAAACACAGAAGAATACTTTGGGGAAAGCCTCAACTAAAAACCCCGCTATCTGTATTATCATACAAGTGGAAATATCTCAGGATTACACAAAGTTTTAGTTCACAAGCTATCCATCTCTCAGTACAATCCCTCACTCTTGCTCATAGACAAAATAGACAACACATGTGCCTTCCTTCAATCCTCCAAGCCTACTATTTCCTTGTGCAGTTTCTCTGGGTCCTCCAATTGCAACCTGTGCGATTCTCACCTCACACACAACACTGACCTCTAAAGAATGTAAACTTTGAAATGGGAACTCATACTGTTAACCGTTTTGTAGAGATACCAAAAAGGTGACCCAATTTTGAAAAGGGGTGATGCAAAACACACATGTTTTTTTAGAGCATAGTTTTTGGCACTATAAATTTTTTTATGTACATTGCGTTTTAGAATGGTAGTGTTTTTGATGCTGATTTTAAAAAGTGGTAATTCTACACCAGGCCCTTTTTTTAAAAGGCTTTTTTTTTTTTTTTTTTTTTTAATTTTCTAATGTATGAAATGTAAATAATTATTTTGTAAATTTAATAATTTTTGAAGTGGTCTTTTTCTTCATATTTTCTTGTTTTTATTTTAATTTTAATTTTTTTGTAGTGAGGTTTTTATTGTTTTGCATATTTAAAGAAGAAGGTCGATATTTTGAATTTTCGATATTCTACATATTTATACATCGTTAATTAATTTTTCAATCCACATGAAATAATTGTTTCTAAAAAACAATATTTTTTAACAATTGACATAAAAATAACCATTTTTAACATAAATATAACAAAAAACTACACGTTTTGATAATTTTTTACTAGAATTGACATGTCAAAATCACAATTTTTATATGAAAATTTTAACTAAAAATGGTTAAATAATATTTCTTTTTATGAATTTCATGTCAAAATAATAATAATAATCACTTTTTTTTTTCAAAAAATAATGATTAACTTAAAAATTAATGCGAAAATCACATATTACGAATATTTAACGTATGAAAACCTTAATTAAGTGTATATTCTTCTCATAAAATGTCAAAGTCAAAACATTACAAGTATAACTACTTAATAGTTACAAAAAATGAGCTTGATTTCCAAGCATAACTTAAATTTAATCAACAATGTCACGTAATCCAAACTTTTTGTCCTCTAGAGTTTCATCATTGTCTTCTTCCACAATATTTTCTACTTCTTTTTGCTCATTTTCATCTTCTAATGGATCTTTGATGTCTGCGAATCTCCCAATGTATGTCTTTCCAAACATTCCATGTAATGGTGGTTGGGGTTCCTTCGCCTTTTTTGCCACACGTGATTCACTAAAGTCCCCTTTCTTCAACCCAATTTCTTCCATTGCATCTGGAAGAAATTGAAGAGCATTAATTTTTTGCTAAATGAAATTGCACTGTATTGGATCTTTTTCAATTGCAATGCAATTTTTTCCTTTTTGAAGTCAACATGCTAGTGTTTTACCTAATTATCAGGCACAAAAGAAATAATGAAGTAAATTAGTACAATTACATATTAATTAAAATATAACATATTGAAATTCAATTCCATATAATAAAACTTACCTGAGCTAGAAAATAAATCCAGAACCCAATCTTCTTCATTTGAACATATGTCTATAAGATAGTTAATCAATAATTGTGGTTTTTGATAAATGTTAACTATCTCTCCTTTTGCTTCTTTGTCTTCATATGTTAGTTTTCTCACAACAGCATCATAAGTCAATATTTGGCTATGACTCTTTCCGTCTACCCAATTAAAAATCATAAACATATAGCTACCATCTTTTGTCGAACTATCAATATGAATGAACTCACAATCATTTATAAATAGTTTATATTCACGGTTAAGAAGATTTAACTTTTGCCTGTAATATGAAATAGTAAAATTTCAATTAACTTGTACATAAATGAATTTTTCAACATTAATCAAACATACATTTTAAACATCTTACCATGTAAGCTGCATCCTTGAATTTGTTTTCCCCTTAAAGCTTGACAATATCATTGCCAATTGTGTATCTGAATGAAATGTCACAAATCTCCATAATGGTGATGACGTGACTTCTACAAATCCCACAACCACTTTACTAAGAGCTTGATAAGTATAAGGGTCACTATCATAGTCAATGTTTGGAATATTGAAATCGTGGGGAATATCTGCAATAACTAGGGCATAATCCCTTTTATGTATGAGTTTAGCAATGTCTTCACAGTCGCCTTGTATTACTTGATATTGAAAGTGTCTAGCCCATTCCAAATGAAATGAGTAAGAGTTGGATCAAGTTCAAAATTCTTAATATGTTGCTTCCTCATGCTTTCGATCTTTATTTTTTCAATAAAGGTTCTGAAGCTATCTGGTGCTCCATTATCATCCTTCTTCATCTTTTATAAAATAAACAAATATATGTGTAAGTTATAAATTAAAAATAGTACACAGATTAATAAAAATGAATGTATAAATCAAGAAACCTTTTTAAATGCAAGATAAAAAGCTTTTAATGTTGATGTAGAACTTGAATCTGGATAGTTCCATACAACATCATTCCAACTATATTCATTCAACAATTTAACCATTTGTTCTTTAATTTTCATGTAAACTTTGTGACTGCATAGATAAAGTAACAAAAACTTAATATAATTATATGTATAACAAATACTACTAAGAACAACATGTTTTATTTAAAAGAAAATTATAATCCAGAAATAAATAAAAATAATTCAACAAACTTACTTTTGAAATGCCTCAGACATTTCCTCCAATGATAATTCCCCTGACTTCACACGAGATAATATTGTTTTGACAATTTTTTCATCTTTCACTCCTTGCATTGCTCTCCAAGGTGTGATAGTCATATCTTATGAAAGTTGCTTCATTTCAGGACCCGATTTACTGCTGCTACATATCAATGGCTTAGACTTTTTGACCTTCTCGTTTTTAATGCCAATGTTTTCCCACATGCTAAAAATCTCATAATTCAACTCCCATACATCTCCAGTTCTAAATGCCAACTGGAAAATTTTATCAACACCTCTTAATAAATCACTAATTTTGTTTCCTTTTCCACCTTTTCAATTAGTTTTCTCTTCAATTTAATAGCCTATTTCCATACAACATTCCTTTCAGAAATCTACAGTAACATTTATCCTATCCCCACCACATTTTTCTTGAAATTCACTATGAATAAATTTAACCCTTCGAATGAAATTCATAGACATCCTATATTTATTATCTGAATTATGATCCCATGCCACTAACTTTTCTTCTGTATTTGATAAACCAGCATAAATGATACATTTCATTGTTTCAAAACATGGGTTATTTGGATATTCCTCCATCAATTGTCTTTGAGCTTCTACAGAATGGTTCCCCCCAAGCACATAATTGTATTCAAAACGTTTTGACTTATCAAATGCTTCTTTGTTGGGAACTTGAACTGGATCAACAAGAAGCACATAACTAACCACATGAGCATATGGATTGTACCTCATCAATGTCTTCAAGTTGTGAACATGCAGATGATGTGGTTTTCTAACATGATATTGACATTATCCTTCACTTGCCTTATAGGTTTGTCTTATATTAAGCTAAAATGTATGACCACCATTAATTAACTTTCTCTTTGTCAAATTCTGTCAAATGGCATTTTGTTTTGTTTTGATAATTCCATCCTCTAAATCAGCTCCTAGTGTAATGATTTTTCTGCTTTCTTTTGAAGTTTCACTAGGTTCCTGACTGCTGGTATTGACTATTTCAAAATCTTCAACTTTACTTTTCTTCTTCATAACATTCTCATCATTAACTGTAACAGATTTATTCTTGGGCATTGTTACTTTTGGTCTTTGACGGCTCTTCTCAGTTCCAATTTCATCTTCAGTAACAGTAACATATGCTTCACTGTTAGTTTCAACTTCATCATCCTCAAAAGTAATTTGTCTACCCTTGGTAGATTTATCCACTAGAGGCCTTTTTTCCTGATCCCTTGGATGTATTTCTGTAGCATCATCAATTACTACATTTTGTTTGTTTTCCATATATTTTTCAGACACTGAGTAGAAACTGCTAACAACTTTCATAATATCATGCTCTATGAAATGAATGCCTCCCAACCTAATTGAACAACTTTCAACAAAATTCTACCAAACAAAATATCATATGTCAATAAAAATAAAGTTAAAGAATATAGTGAGACACTCACAAGAAATCAAAATACAAATATAAATAACAATACTTACGATGTTTTGTTTCATCTCATTTACGATTTGTTTACACAACTTTGTAGATACCTCTCTCGTGTCATAGAATTAATATGATAGCTGGTATTTAATCCTTTCATGTGACTTGAGAGGTTTTGTAAGTATGTAAACAACTTCAGTGTCCAGTACCGAACATATATCTATGACTCTTCCCATCACTTCATAAATTCCATTATCATTCGGTATATCAAGATATATATTCACATTTTGACTTTCTCTTTTTTTCACATACTAGATTCTTGATGGAAATTTCACTTCTTTTCAATTCTTCCAGTATGAAATCATCTTCTTATCATTTGATGCACTTGAAAGATTTGCAGCCATGAGCTTAGGTGGAGTTCATTCACCAATGTTTTTTTAAGATGCGCCTTTAAGAGTCTTTGGTCCAGAAAGATTCACAGAAATCTTCTTTGATGCCATTTTCCTGAAAAATAAAGACACATAAATTAGTAAATAACAAAAACATATTAACTTAAATTAACAACAAAAATATATCATAAATTTTTAATTTGTATAATCAAATCATTGAAATAAAAAAAATATTAACACTAAAAAAATTTCCTGCCACCCCGTAGGCAGGCGGGCCGCTGGGGTGGCGCAGGGGGAGGCTGTGGCAACAACTTCTACCATTTCTCCCCACATTGATCTCCTTCTCCGTCTTCAATCTACCCCTCAAGGGGGAGGCTGAGGGGTAGATTGAAGACGGAGAAGGAGATCAATGGGGCGAGAAATGGTAGAAGTTGTTGCCATAGCTTCCCCCCGCACCACCCCGGTGGCCCGCCTGCCTACGGGGTGGCTACCCAGGTGGCGTGGGGGGTTGCCACAGCCTTCCCCCTGCACCACCCCAGTGGCCTGCCGAGCGGGGTGGCACGAGGGGGGCTACGGCAACAACTTCTACCGTTTCTCCCCACATTGATCTCCATCTCCATCTTCAATCTACCCCTCAGCGTCCCCCTTGAGGGGTAGATTGAAGACGGAGAAAGAGATCAATATGAGGAGAAATGGTAGAAGCCCCCCGGTGCCACCCAACCGACCCGCTCGTCCGCAAGGTGGCTGGCGATTCTCGGAATCACCCGGCCACCCCGGGCGGGCAGGCGGGCGGGCCGTCGGGGTGGCACGGGGTGGGGGTGCCTGCACCCCCACCCCACGCCACCTAGGCACCCCAACCCCACGCCACCCTGGTGTCCCACCCACTCGCCAGGGGTGGCCAGGCGATTCTGAGAATCACCCGGCCACCCCGGTAGGCCGAGCGAGCCATCGAAGTGGCTCGGGGTGGGTGGCGGCACCCCACCCCGTGCCACCTCGGCAATCCGCTCGACCGCCCGGTGTGGTCGGGCAGGCCTCCAGGGTAGCGCGGGGTGGGGGTGTTGCTGGGGTAGCGCGGGGTGGTGGCACCCCACCCTGTGCCACCTCGGCAGTCCGCCCGACCGCCCGGTGTGGCCGGGCGGGCCACCGGGGTAACGTGGGCTGGGGATGTCGCACCCCCACCCCACGCCACCCCAGTGGCCCTCACACCCGCCCAAGGTGGCCGGGCAATTCTTGGAATCTCTCGGCCACCCCAGGCGGCCAAGTGGGCCACCGGGGTGTCACGGGGTGGGCGGCGGTACCCCACCCCGCGCCACCTCGATGGCCCACCTACCCATCCACCCATCCGCCACCCCGGCGGCCCGCCTACTCCCCTGGGCTGGCTGGGTGATTCTCAAAATCACCCAACCACCCCGAGTGGGCGAGCGGGTCGCCGAGGTGGCACAGGGTGGGCATTGTCACCCCACCCTGCACCACCCTAGCGACCCGCCCGCTTGCTCGAAGTGGCCGGGTGATTGGCCACCCGGGGTGGCCGGGCGATTCTCAAAATCACCCAGCCACCTCGAATGGGCGGGCGGGCCGCTGGGGTGACGCAAGGTGGGCGGCGACACCCCACCCCGCACCACCCTTGTGGCCCGCCCAGACACCCCTGGCGGGCGCGCGGGCCACTAGGGTGGTGCTGGGTGGGCGGCCACACCCCACTCCACGCCACCCCGGTGACCTGCCCGCTGACCCGAGGTGGCTAGGCAATCCAAGAATTGCCCAGCCACCTCAGGCGAGTGGGCGGGCGAGCTGTCGAGGTGGCGCGGGGTGGGGTGCGCCCACCCGCGCCATCCCGGTGGCCCACCCGCTTGCCCGGGGTGGCTGGGGAATTCTCAGAATCACCCAACCACCCCGGGCGGGCGGGCGGGTGAGCCACCAAGGTGGCGTAGGGTGGGGTGTCGCCGCCCACCCTGCGCCACCCCGGCAGCCCGCCCACCCACTCGGAGTGGCCGGGCGAGCCGCCGAGGTCACGCAGGGAAGGGTGCCACAGAATCGCCTGGCCACCCCAGGTGGGCAAGTGGGTCGCCGAGGTGGCACGGGGTGGGGTGCCGCCGCCCACCTCGCGCCACCTTAGTGGCCCGCCCGCTTGCCCCAGGTTGCTGGGCGATTCTCAAAATCTCCCGGCCACCCCAAGTGGGCGGGCGGGTCGCCGGGGTGGCGCAGGGTGGGGTGACTGCCACCCCACCCCGCGCCACCCCGGCAGCCCACCCAGGGTGGTTGGGTGATTCTCGGAATCGCCCAGCCACCCCGGGCAAGCGGGCGGGCTGTCGAGGTGGCACGGGGTGGTGTGCCACCACCCACCCCGCGCCACCCCAGCAACCGGGCCACCCGCCCGCCCGCCGAGAATCGCCCGGCCACCCTGGTGACCTGCCCGCTCGCCCACCCCATGCCACCTCGGCTGGCCGCCGAGGTGGCGTAGGGTGGGGGTACCCGCAACCCCACCCCGTGCCACCCTATCGGCCCGCTCGGCCACCCGGGTGGCCGGATGATTCTGAGAATTGCCCGGCCACCCCGAGCAGCTGGGCGGCCCGCCAGGGTGGCACGGGGTGGGGGTGTGGCACCCCCACCTCGCACCACCTCGACGGCCAGCCCGGCCACCCCAAGCAGTTGGGCGGGCCACTGGGGTGGCACGGGGTGGGGGTGGGGCCGTGGTGGCTAGGCGATTCTGAGAATCACCCGACCACCTAGGGCAGCCGGGTGGGCTGCTGGGGTGGTGCGAGGTGGGGGTGCAGGCGGGCTGCCAGGGTGGCGCAGGGTGGCGCGTGGCGAGCAAGTGGGTGGACCGCTGAGGTGGTGCGGGGTGGGGTGCCGCCGTGAACTTTACTAGGCCCACCATGCTCACGACGGACGTATTGGTTAATTTGGCTCACAAAAAGTATTAATTTAAAAATAAATAAATAAAGAAAATAAATAAAAAATAAATAAATAAAATCAAAATCTACTTCATTAAACTAATTTAATATGAAAATTTTCAAGGAAAAAAATTTAACTAACCTTTCAATTGCAAGAATTCTTCGTTGAATATGTTGTTAATAGCAATGTAGCTGCTCCACAAATTTTCTCCAAGTCTTTCAATGAACCTCACAAAACCTTGATGTAATGTGAATAATTGTGATAATGGAAATTAGTATATAGGTGAAATTACGGAGATGTTTTATTGTACGGTTAATGTGGGATTAATTTGTTTTAAAAAAATTAACATGTTAATTTTTTTATGGAAACGAAGGAAAATATGATAAAGTGAATATTATGGAATTGTTTTACAGCAGGGTGATTATGGGATTAATTTGTTTTAAAATGTATTATAAAATTTAAAAAAAAACATTCAATTGTTTAGTAAATATTATATACTTTGACTATTAAAATAATTTAGGTAGAAGTTGTAGTTTACAATTTTAACTTTAATGATTTATTTCATAAAAAAATTTAGTTTACATTTTTCATTATATTGTAGAATAAAATAATGGAGAAAAATAAATCTAACAAACTTTTAGGAGGGAAATATTTTCGCGAAACTTTTTGGGAGGGGAATTTTTTGAGGGAAAATTTCATTCTCTAAGATATATAATACCTTTAGGAGACTCTCCATTTGTATCATTCAACATCTTCTATTTGAAAGGGATGGATTGTCCTAATAGAAAAGTTTCAATTTATACAGCATCAACATCTTCATCGTGTAACAACTCTATTCATATGGATGAATATAGCGGGAATTATTCCACTTAGTTCTGATCCTAAGGACTATGAGAGCAACACTGATGAAAGAGGGGATGGGGAATTTCAAATAAATAAAGAGCCACAGATTCTACTTAGTCCTAATTCAAAGGACTATGAAAGCAACAGTGATTATGAGCTTGATGACAAATTTCAAAAGAATGGAGTGTCACGGTGTCCACTTAGTCCTAATTCTAAGGACTATGAGAGCAACAGTGATGAAAAGCATGATGGTGAAGTTCAAAAGAATGGAGTGTCACGGTGTCCACTTAGTCCTAATTCTAAGGACTATGAGAACAATAGTGTTGAAGAGCATGATGACGAATTTCAAAAGAATGGAGTGTCATGGTGTCCACTTAGTCCTAATTCTAAGGACTATGAGAGCAGCAGTGATGAAGAGCGTGATAACAAATTTCAAAAGAATGGAGTGTCAAAGTGTCCACTTAGTCCTAATTTTGAGGACTATGAGAGCAGCAGTGATGAAGAGCATGATGATGAATTTCAAAAGTATGGAGTGTCACGATGTCCAGTTAGTCCTAATTCTAAGGACTATGAGAGTAGCATTGATGAAGAGCGGGATGATGAATTTCAAAAGAATGGAGTGTCACGGTGTCCACTTAGTCCTAATTCTGAGGACTATGAGAGCAACAGTGATGAAAAGCGTGATGATGAATTTCAAAAGAATGGAGTGTGACAATGTCCTCTTAGTCCTAATTCTAAGGACTATGAGAGCAGCAATGATGAAGGACAGGATGATGCACTTAGTCCTAATTCTAATGAGTATAAAGGTAGCAGTGACAAAGGACAAGATGTAGCATTTTCAGTAAGTAAAAAGTCACATTTTTGACGTAGTCCTAATTCTATGGACTATGAGAGCAGCACTTACAATGCACATGAGGAAGAATATCCAATAAACATCGAGTCAAATTTTCCATTCAATCCAGATTCTAAGGACTATGACAGTATCACTGAAGAAGGGGAAGATGAAGAATATCCTCCAAGTCAGTGTTTGAAAAGCACAGCTGATCATAGTGTGGATAACATTCCTCTTAATGATGATGAAAATCCTTATACAGATGATGATCCAATGATGGAGTTATTGCCAAGAAATATTGTATCAAGGAGTAGGAGCAGACCTTTTCGTATCAACACAAGATGTTCTAGTTATACAAGGGGTAGAGCAGAATATCTAACGAGAAGAAGTTCTATCAGCGCACTCATTTCAAGTGAATGTTTCCAAAAAGATTGCTTGAAACATATTGATTTCAAATTTGCATTAGAGAGCAGGAAGAGATATTTGCCAATGAATAAAAACATGCAAAATTCATATTTAGTTGGGTGCATGCAATCTACATTGTCAGGTTATGATTATCATATTAGGACTTTATTTAATTGTAGAAAAAGATTTCAAAATGTTTCATTCGATTGGGAATTTTCGTCTCTCGAGAATTCAAGAAAATTTGGAAAAGGATCTCACATTTTATTCAGAAGTACTTCATAAAAGACAGTTTGGGCCATTATCAAATACTGCAATGTCATGGATGAAAGATTTCTTTTCAAAGCATGGAGAGTGTATGCCAAATAGAGAGACAATACATGTTCCAAATAATTATTCAAGATGATAAATCTACAACTTATACAAAGAATATGCAGAAGGTGCTGAGGGACATGGCCGGTTTATTACATATCAATATTTTGTGAAGGTATGGAAGAAAGAATTCAACAATGTTTGTATTCCTAAGAAGACAAGGATGGGGATTTGCAGTACATGTTCTTCTCTTAAATCAAAAAGGGACAAATGTGAAGGGTCAGAAAGAGGTAAGCATTCATAACTTTAACTTTTAAAATTGTATAATCATCAACTATGAACACATATTTCTTAATGGCTTTCTTTTATGTTGTGTAGATTCAATTGTCAAAGAACTTCAGGAGCATCGCGAACAACAAAAAAATGAAAGGAAAAAGTTGTACAAGCATCGAAAGAATTGTTATGATAATCCGAATAAATATTTGGGTTTGATAATTGATGGTATGGATAGAAGAAAACACTTTTACCACATTTTGTTCGCACACCCAAAAATTTACAGGAGGAAAATTTTATTCAGTATCACTTGGCCGGTTGTATGGTCTTCAATGGGAAAATGTTGCCAAGGGTGTACTTCACAGCTCCAAATATTCATAATGATACGAATCTGACCATAACCATAATTCATGATGTGCTTTCTCATTGGTCTGGTAATCTTCCTGAAGTTTTGTATCTACAATTGGACAACGCTTGTCGTGAAAACAAAAATCAGGCTATTTTTGGATATCTAAACATGCTTGTTGAATTGAGAATTTTTCATAAGGTAAAGGTTGGTTTCCTTCTTGTTGGGCACGCGCATGACCATATTGATCATATGTTCAGTCGTTTTTCAGTCACATTGAGGAGGAAGGAAGTTGGGAGCTTGCCATCATTAATTGAATGTATTAAGAAATCATACATGCCAGAGCCTACTTTTGATGTGTTGGAAGAAACTGTTGACAATGCGAAGGTTTATTCTGGGATCATATGGTGAGGGGAAATGCATTGAAAAACTTAATGACATTATCTTCCAACATCAATTTCATATCAAAAAAATTGATGGGAAAACACTAATATGGGGAAGTATTCAACTACTGCAGAATGGGCACCATCATCAGGTTTGCAATTTTTGAAGTTCATTCCAGATCATCCAATATTTGCATCAAAAATATTGTTATTACAATCAGTTGGTGAAGTTCATAATGCACGCAGACAAAATAGAGATATAAATTATTCTGATTGCCTAGAAGAAATTAAAAAATGTATTAGATATGCATATGAGTAATTTGACATTGCTAATTCAGTTTGGTGGGAGTCATTTTTCAATAATCAAAGTGATATCATTTCAAAAACAACAAATGAATATATACCTTTGAAAAATCCATTTATTTGGCCACAAATTGTGTCGAATGAACATGAGGAAATAAACATTGTTGAATAGCAACAATCTCAAGGTATTATTAATTCTTCACAGGCAAAGGAAAGAGAGATGTATATTGGTTCTAGAAGATCTCATGCACAACGTGAAGCCATGGAAGACCTTTACAGGGGTTCAGTATAGGATATTAAGGAGGGTTGCATGATCGCAGTGCTAGCATATGGAGATCCCAATGGCTATCCATTCTGGGTTGCTAAAGTTATAAAGATCTTTACAGAAAATGAGGATGTTACAAGCGTTGAAGTACATTGGTATGCCACAAATACACACCCATTCAATGGTGTGTATAAGCCAGAGATGGTAGTTGACAAAAAAAATGGCGGAAAGAGAAAAAGAAAGGGTACGAATATAAATCGCCATCGCACAGACATATTAAAATTGAAGGATATTGACATACTTGTTTATGAATTCAATTTAACAAAGAGAGGAACTCTTCGCTTCAAGACAATAGAGATTCTAAAAAGGTTGTTACCAGAAGGAACAGTGTTGAGATGGGAGTCTGCTAAAACCAGTCGTAGATCTAGAAGAACTTTGAAACTTGAAATGGTGGGCATGCATGTGGACTCAGATGGGGCACTAGTTGATGAAAGAGAAGAATATGGAACATCTTCGTCAACATCCAGTCACTCATCTGAAGATGTGAATTCTAATGGTGTGCAAGAAAATATGAGTGATTTTGAATAATTGTTTTAGATAGTTTATATAACTGATGTATGCATTATATCTTGAAATAAAATTTTTGATTTCCATATGGTGTTAAATGAGAAGTGATGAGCCATTTTTATGTTGTTGGATTATATGTCTTAATTATGATAATTTTTATTGTTTAGAATATCTACAATGAAACATTAAATTAGAGATATAATGTATATTTGATTCAATATACAAATAATGACTTTTGAATTCATTTAGTGATGTAATTTGTTCATAATGTCATGGTTTTTTAATTTTATGGTTGAAAAAATTTCAATTTCTTTTGTATCTAGCATGTTATGGTTGAGAACATGTTGAACTTATACTTAGGAAAGAAAAATGTTATTCTACCAAAAACATTAGTGTGTTTTTCTCCTCATAAACAACTTTGTTATCCACACTAAAAATTTGGTTTTACTAGCATTTTTTTTAAATTTTGAAGATTGACCCTAAAAAAAATCATCGTTCCAGTATCATCACTTTTTTGTTTTCAAGTTGTATTTTGCACGAAAGATTCTTTTTCATTGCCATTTTTAAAACATGTTCAAAATTGTCTCTAAAAAAAACCATCATTTCAGTATACACACTTTTCATTCTTAGCACCGTTTTTTATGTTTTTTCAGCGTTTTTGGACCAGAGTTCCCATTTTGAGTTTATAGTTCCCATTTCAAAGTTTACATTGTTTCTGAAATAACTGTGCAATCCTAAAGGGGATAATTCCTTCTACATGGATGAGTTTCCTTTATAGGAAAATTCCTCCAACTGATAGTACAATGTCCCTGTCTTTAATCTCAACTGGGTCTTTCTCTGAACTGACATGCATTGGTTATTTATGAGATAATATTGAGTTATCTGGAGAATAGTAGGTGCATGCATACATGCATTAACTGACTGAACTCACAATTAGTTCCTCCAATTGTTTGGAACTAATTTAAATAGACTTAACTCAGTTAACTGACTTAACTAATTACAACTCATCCTTATCTCCTTAATTAAGGAATAACTTCCTCAATCAAAGGGATAACTGTTGCATGTCTTCACATAGACTTCATGTTTGATTTTCTCCAACTAATTAGCTCAATATGAATTAATTAATTATTTTTACAAACAACTGCTGAGATCAAATTCGAATTTAATTCTCAATTTTAATTTAGGGACTAATTAAAATTGGAATGTATCCCGAATGCTATTTATAGCAATGCTATTTTTAGCATTTCTATTTTTTGCTATTTCCAACAAAGTTGGAATATATCTTGAAATGCTATTTATAGCAGTGCTATTTTTAGCATTTCTATTTTTAGCATTTCTTGTTTCTATTTTCAATAATGGATGGATTACCTAGGATCGCGAGAGTTCCTGCACTTTGGACTCTGACAAAGAAACAAAACGCTGGCAGAATTGGTTACATGAAGTAACTACGTTGAATTGCAACATGATGACCCAGTCACTGCATTATGTGTCATCAGAGGTAATAAATCTGCCTACTTATGATGGTTTGAATGAGGTAGATATCTTTTTGGATGCATTTGAAAGGGAGGTACCAGAAAAGCAGTGCTTTTGAGTCTTGGATTGGGCACTGCGCACGACACCCACAAGATGGTGGGGTACGCACAAGGGAAGCTTTGATTATTGGCATGAATGTAAGAGGATGATGAGAACATGATTTGGGAAGCCTAAGACGTGACTAACAGACAAATATGATGGGCAAAATGATCCACGCGCACATCTGGCCAAATGGACGCAGGCTTATGGAGAAAAGCCCCAACCTGAGTGGGTGCACCTATTCTGTCATACCCTAGATGTTATCCCAATGAATTGGTATATAGAAACAGAGCCTCGCCATGGGGCAGGAAAATGGGATATCTTGCCTGAAGGATTCATGATGACCTTCAGTTTTGAGGATGGGTTTGATAGTATTGATGAAGTGCTATAGGAGGTAAAAGCAGCAATCTTTAGGATACCATAGGATCCTTTAGACCTGATTCAGCCTAAATGGGCTACTTAGCTGAGTCGCACGCTAGAATGTTCTAACGTAGCTACTAAGAAGAGGACGAGGATCTGCGAAAGATTAACATCCTAGAAATAGAAGGCCACCACGCAGTTCAAGGACCGCAGATTGAGAACCCTGACATAACCATGTCATTGAAAACAAAACAAGTGAAAATTGGTACGAAGGTAGAGCCCAAATTCACGAATATTGGAGACTACTGGGATGATGCAACAGTGAATAAGGTCGTTGAATTACTCCACAAATACTAGGACTTATTCCCTACCAATTTTACGGATCTAAAAGCAATAATTGGGGACCTAGGAATGATGAAGATCACGTTAAAGCCTAATGCGAAGCCAGTTAAGAAAAGGCCTTACCATCTCAATCCGAATAACAAGGATAAGGTCTGCTTAGAACTAGACAAGATGCTAGTGGCAGGCATCATTGAGCTTGCGAAAGAATCTGATAGGGTAAGCCCAATGTTGGTGCAAGAGAAGAAGCAGAAGGATGAGATAAGGATATGCGTGGATCTCAGAAAACTAAATGACGCTTGTGTGCATGATCCTTTCTTGACTCCATTCACGGATGAAGTGTTAGACAATGTAGGTGGTGAGGAAGCATATTCCTTCATTGATGGGTTCTCTGGGTACCACTAAATCAAAATTGCGCTAGAGGATAGGAGCAAGGCAACCTTCGCGACTAAGTGGGGTTGTTTTCAATACATTGTAATGCCATTTGGATTGAAGAATGTGGTTGCAATATTTTTGCACATGGTTGTTGAGGAATTCAAGGAATTTATTCATAAGTTCATGGAGGTATATTTTGATGACTGGACTGTATTTGGCTTGGTTAAGCGCAATGTAGTAAGCTTGCGCTTGATGTTGGATAGTTGTCGAAGATACCAGATCATTCTCAATCTCAAGAAGTGTATGTTTTGTGTTCCTTTTGGGAACCTATTGGGGCATGTGGTTTGCATACAAGGGCTGATGGTAGACCTCGTGAAGATCGTGGTGATACTGAACTTGGAAGCGCCGAGAAGTGTGAAATAGTTGCACGCTACTCTGGGACATACGGGATATTACAAAAAGTTTATCAAAATTTATGCCTAGATCACTGCGCCTATGAAAAAATTGTTGAAGAAGGATGTCATGTTCTACTGGAACAATGACTGTAAGAAGAGCTTGGATATATTGAAATAAAAGATGGTTACCGCACTGATTCTAGTCTTCCCAGACTGGAAGAAAGAGTTCCATGTACATGTCGATGCGTCATGTATAGCGCTCGGAGTAGTACTAACACATACTGGTAGAGAACGGTTGGACCACCCTATTGTGTTCGCAAACTGCAAATTATCCAAAGCAGTAAAGAACTATTCTACCATTGAACGTGAGGGGCTACACCATAGCGCATACGCTATGGTGTATGCGCTCCAAAAGTACTGGCACTACTTGCTAGGGGGCCATTTTAAGATGTATACGGATCAATTCGTGCTGAAGAACATGTTCAATAAGCTTGTGTTGGGGGGATGAATTTGCCGATGGCTCTTATTGTTCCAAGAGTACGTTTTTTAAGTTGTTCTAAAGCGAGGACGATTGAATGTGGGACCAGACCACCTGTCCCGCATCGAAACAGGGGAGGAACCTACTAACTTGGAAGAAGGATTGCCTGATGCACAGTTATTTGTATTGCGTGTCGCGGATGGTCATTTTGAGGATATAATATACTTCCTAACTACAGGAACAACACCGGAAGGATACACTGTCCAACAAAACAAGGAATTAGTGGTGCGCATGGCATATTTCTTTGTCATTATCAGGAATCTATACAAAATGGGTACTGATGAGTTATTGTGACGGTATGTACCTGAGTTCGAGAGGATCAGCATCCTTGTGGATGCTCATGGGGGTTCCATGGGAGGACATTATGCAGGGAGAGTAACCGCGTAGAAGATTCTATGTGCAGGGTTGTGGTGGCCACCCCTTCATCAGGATTCAAAAGTATATTGCAAGGCAGGTGATGTATGTCAAAGAACAGGTACGCCATCATGGAGGGATGAAATGCCTTTGAATCCACAAATGACATTGCAACCCTTCAACAAGTGGGCGATAGATTTTGTAGGACCCATTTAGCCATACGGGAAGACAAGAGCAAGGTACATTATCACTGTGATGGATTATTTGACTCGTTGGGCAGAAGCACAGCTGGTGAAGGATTTCATGGGTGCAACGACCGTGAAGTTCCTATTTGAGCATGTACTGATGCGATTTGGATTTCCAAGGATCTTGATGAGTGATCATGGTACACACTTCCTGATTGAGACAATCAGCGCACTAATGGAGGAATTTCAGGTATATCACCAGAAGAGCATACCTTATCACCCACAGGCCAACAGGACAGTGGAGGCATTCAACAAAGTGCTTGAAAATGTGTTGACCAAGGTTTGAAATTCTCAGCGAAGTGATTGGGACCTACGCATACCTGCAGTATTGTGGGCTCATTGAATTACATGCAAGAAGTTGACGGGACAAACCCCTTTCAGGATTGTCTATGGTGTGGAAGTCATAATTTCTATGGAATACATCATGCCTAGTTTGTGCATAGCAGCACTCACAAGTATGACAGATCACGGAGCCCTGGAAGAGAGGCTCACGCAACTGGATGAGCTCGAAGAAGAAATATTTTTGGCTGGATTTCACCAGCAGGTCCAAAAGCAGCACGAAAAGGCATGCCATGATCGACACATCAAATTGCACACGTTTCAGGGAAATGATCTGGTTTTGTCGTATGATAGTAATTTTGATAAATTTCCAAGAAAATTTAGGATGCACTGGTTAGGGCCTTATGTTATTAAGGAGATTACTAACATAGGAGTGGTACAGCTGGTCAAGTTAAATGGAGAACCCTTCCCAGGAAATGTGAATGGCAGTCACTTAAAGCCATACACCGGAGGTCCGACCATGTGACTAAATGAAAGTGGCACAGTCTTAGTGCTTCAGGTAGCTGAAAGGAGGCACGGGACAATAAACTACACTACCAAGGTGGGGGAGCTGCGCAATGGGAAGATGGTGCAAAGCAAGGACGTATCACTGGGTCTGCAAAAGCATGGAGGGAGCTACGCTACCCAGGGAAAAATCATGCAGGTCGGCTGGAAAATGACTGTTAAAGTCATTGTTCATGAAAAGATAGTAGAAGTGAGACCAAATGGAGCGGGCGGCTGGCATTTAAGATGAAATTTATGGCTTAGATCCTTGACAATTTGCTGCCGATCTGGCATTAATGAACCAATTTTGGGGGCAACGATCGGATTTGAATTCAAATGGACCTATAAATTAAAAGTGGTTGCCTAGTGAAAAACACTTGGTGTTTTGAGAATTGAATTGTTGCGATCTCAGGTGCACATGAACTGTGAATTCTTTCAAGATCTGATAGTGAGTCCAACGTTTGAACAATTGTCAAAAGAGATACAAGCACTAGTGAAAAGTGTCATGTCAACCCATGCAGAAGCTATGAATACCGAAGGAGTTATTGTCAAGGAAAATGTGTACGAAATTGATATGGGGATCGAAGTAGCTACCTTGGAAGTAGCCGAAGTATTGGCATAGGTCACTAAATCTCCGAGAACGCCGAGACTAAAGCCAACCCCAACCAAGGAGACCATGAAAGACAAGAAAGGCAAGCAGCCTACCATACTGGTGCGCGTGTCGCCAAGACGAAACCCACCAAAGCCCACTACCTAGGAGAAAGGAAAGACTATAAACCTAGAAGCAAAAGAGGAGGATATCGAAGACATCCCTATGGATGATGAGGATGTGGGAGTGGAAATAGAGGAATTTGAAGCCTAGGGTACGAACCCTTTTACATGGTTATCGGACTATGTCCCTTCGCACAAGCCTAAATCAAAGGTCCAAAAGACATCGATGAAAGTAAGTCTCCCTTGCAAACCCCTTTTCTACCAAATGAAATCACTTTTGACAATAGGTGTCGATTTTGAATCTCAAAGACTGGGACTTGGTGAACCATGAGAAGTTCTCGCACCTGGCAACCGAACAATTGATGCGCCGCATCATTGACACAAATATGGGGATGACTTCACTACAGCAATAGAAGTGGCTTAGAGGAGTAGAAAAGGTAGGATTACTCAACCTGCTCTAGGTGTCGCACTATCACCGCACTCCTGTGACAGTTTTGGTTATCAAGAAGCTGTTGTGCTTTGTTGGAAATAATACTGAGAGGGGGGTGAATCAGTATTATTAAGTCAAATATTCCTTTTTCAAAATCAACTGCTATATGCTACTTCAGTTAACTAAACCCACATATATACGCAATAATGCAGAAGAAAATCGCATCTGTAATGCAAACTTTTAATTTACTTTATCTTTCTGATGTTGATCGTTAATCTGTGATTCAAAAGCAAATAACCAGTAACCAGAAATAGTAAAGCAAAGCAGAAAGACAATCACACACAAGAACATAAGATATAAGGTGGAAACCCAATGTGGGTGAAAACCACCTGCTACAATTCATCTCTATCTTTTCTTTAATTAGAAACTTCTTTTTACAAATGTACTAGTGCAGTCCTTTACCAGTACGCAGGCTGCAACCTGCAGAGAGCTACAACTCTCTCACGTTTTCCAGCTTCTCCTGGAAGGGAGCTACAACCCCCTTAGCTCTTGCACTAGCCAAGATACTAGTACGTAGGTGCTGGCCTACAGAAGGCTACAACCTTCTCTTTCTTTCAGGGACCACATTTCATAAATTTTCAAACTGGATCCACAAATAACATCAATCAACCATCAAGAATTTCTGCATCAACCAATCACCTTTTCACTAATTAAAACTAAATCAACATAAACACCTCTCTGACGACTGTACCCAGATCATAGTAACAGTACCACACACCAAAATTGAACCTAGAACACTGTAGCAATAAACAGAAGCAGCAAAAACACAACTCAAAATGTATACGCTACTTTAATGGCCTGAAACCTGCGTGCATACGATTCTGCGTATGGAACAACCTACGTATACGTTGTTTTCCTTCACTGAACCTGCGTATATACACGCCTTAGCTGAACTGAACCTGCGTACAGATCTACAAACATAATTCACTCTTTCAAGTATTCAAGCACTGATTAACCCAGATTATTAGATTTATAGATCACGCATGTGCCAGATATAACAGATCAAAATCATGCAAAGATATTATCATTCAAGCCAAGAGATTATGACCCATCAATAGAACTTATCCTTCTTTTCGATAAGGTTCCTCCTTCATTCAGATACAGATCTGCTCCACAATGCTAATCACCAATATTTCAGATCTCGTACATTATCAGATATTCAATAATAATTCAGATGATTCCTTGTCACATGATCTCCTTCCTCTTTTATAGTTTTAGGCCTTCCACAATACCACAGTCCAAAACCATAATAAACCAATACCAAGGGCCCAAAACCTAGGGTCAACACTTCTGACGAGATACCTTGGTCCAAAACCATAGGTTCAAATTCCAAGGACTAACAACCATGGACCAAAAATAAGTTTCCCACCATGTACGCGCTTTTCTGTGCATAAAAGTGCGTGTATACGCATACGCGACTTCTGAACGTATAACCCGCGTGTATACGCGTCTTCGGCAAGGTGAACCTACGTATACAAGATTTCCTTCATTCTGAGCACCTGAACTGAGGTCTGACACCAAAGTGAGTTGCCATCAAGGACAACACCTGTACCATAGGGCCACACCTGTGCCAAAATTCCAACAATCTCCCCTTTTGGACTTGATGACAACCCCAAGATCCTCAAAGTCATTCTCCCCCTTTGTCATCAAGGGAAAAGGGCTGTGCTCCCCCTGAGTACATGATGATATCTTTGCTCTACTGAACATACTCCCCCTGACTGTAGGCAAGATCTGCAAAAAGGTGTTTTTCAAGAGGAACCATGACTTATCATAAAAGACCTTCCTATCACCACAAGACTCGATACATACAATCATCACCCAACCAAGTGGGGATACATCAGAAATTTACATATGACAACCAATCACATTGCATCAATCATCCCAGGCATAGTGGGGAAACCAAAATAGACCGTTACTTGACCTTGATAAAAAAATATATACATGACATAGAGACGAAATATCAAGACTATGCAAATCACCAATAACTACTATCAGCAACATCTGATAATCATTGTATATATCAGCAACCATGTTCTCCTTCTGTTCTCCTTTCTGTAGCTGATCCACCTGAACCAAAAATAGCTTGAGTACTAGAACCAAGAGCTTCTAAGGTAATGCCAACAATGCATTATTAGAAGATTATCTGCTCCCCCTGAACCTGTGCCTGATGGTCTCTGACAGACCCATATCAGACTCTCTCCAACCAGAGTCTGTCCTTGCTGATTTTCTTCAGAACTCCATATACGTGACCGCACCTGCATAAATCGGCGTATGTACGTGGATGCCCCTCATCCAACTCGCGTACACCATCATTTCTCTGAAACAGACAAGCTTCAATAGCAGGATGAAGCATCAACTACTCCCAACCTCTGTATGAGATATTCAAAAGTTTCCCTAGGCAGTGGTTTGGTGAGTATATCAGCAACTTGTTCCTTAGAAGGAACATACTCCAACTTGACTTTTTGCTCAAGCACTTGTTCCTGAAGAAAGTGATATTTGATAGGTATGTGCTTCGTCTTTGAATGCATGACAGGATTCTTTGAAATGCTTATTGCACTCATATTATCACATAAGATAGAGACAGGTGGAGTACAAGTGATTTGAAAATCCTGCAAGGTTTGCATCATCCAGAAGTTGAGTGCAACAAGATGCAGCAGCCACATATTTCACTTTAGCTGTAGATAAAGAAATCGAACTTTGTTTCTTGCTGAACCAAGATACTAATCTGGAACCCATAAAGAATGCACCACCACTTGTGCTCTTCCTGTCATCCATGCTTCCGGCCCAATCTGCATCTGTGTAAGCATGAAGTGTGAGATCTGTATCTCTAGGATACCATAACCCATAGTTTTGAGTTCCTTGAAGGTACTTGAAGATTCTCTTGACTGCCTGAAGATGAGTTTCCTTTGGATTTGCCTGAAATCTTCCAACTATTCCCACTGCATGCATGATGTCTGGTCGTGTACCTGTCAAATAAAGTAGACTTCCAATCATCGATCTATAGGTTGGTTGATGTACTACTGTTGATTCATTATTTGCACTGAGACTGCATCCTGTAACCATAGGGGTACATACTGTTTTAGAATCTTCCATGCCATATTTCTTCAGAATCTGCTTGAGGTACTTGGTTTGATACAAGAAGATACCGCCCTCATTTTGTTGGATTTGCAATCCAAGAAAGTATGTCAGTTCTCCAATCAAAGACATTTCGAATTCTTTTTGCATCACCAAGGCAAAGCTTTGACTCATAGCTTCTTCGTTGCTGCCAAAGATAATATCATCTACATACACAACAAGTATTAGCAATTTGTCATTTTCAATTATTATATAAAGATTGCTATCTGTTGATCCTTTTGAAAAACCTTGTTGATGAAGGTATTTGTCCAAGCGGTAGTACCAAGCCCTTGGAGCTTGTTTAAGCCCATAGAGAGCCTTTTTAATTCTGCATACAAGATTTGGATCATTCCCAAGGATAAAGCCATCTGGTTGCTCTATGTACACTTCTTCTTCTAAGTCTCCATTCAGAAAGGCTGATTTTACGTCCATTTGAAATACTTTGAACTTCTGGAAGCTATAGAGAGCAAGGAAAATTCTGATGGCCTCAAGTCAAGCAACGGGAGCAAAAGTTTCTTCAAAGTCTATTCCTTCCTGTTGAGCATACCCTTTACAAACAAGTCTGGCCTTGTTTCTAATCACTTCCCCATTTTCATTCAACTTATTTTTGAAGATCTATTTTGTTCCTATGACATTTTTGTCTTTTGGTCTAGGAACCAACTCCCAAGTGTTATTCTTTTCGATCTGCTCAAGCTCTTGATCCATTGCCTTAACCCAACACTCATCTTTGCATGCTTCTTTTACATTTTGCAGTTCAGTGCAAGAGAGCAATGCCAAATAGCTTGAAGCTTCTGCTATTGTTCTTCTTGTTTGTGTACCTGCTTCTTTCTGCCCCAAAATTTGAGATTCTGGATGATTCTTCTGAACGTACCTGGATGGAGTATTTTTTTCTATCCTTATCTATTCCTCTAGTGCCTCTTGGGGTTCTTCTTCATCATCTGTCTGATTTGGAGAGTAGTCTTCATCCTCATCGATATTTTCATGATTCACTTGCCTAGGGATGTATCCTTTTTCATCAACCACTACATCAATGCTGTCAACAATTCTTCCAAGTCTTTTATTGTAACATTTATACGCTTTGTTGTAGGGGGAATAACCAAGGAGAATGCCTTCATCTGTTCTAGGTTCAAGTTTTCCAAGCTGCTCATCAGTATTCTTAATATAGCATTTGCACCCAAAAATTTTGAAATACTTTACCGAAGGAGTCTCACCATACCAGAGCTCATGAGGAGTTTGAGTTCTGTTCACTTGGACATTTGTTTTGTTGAGAATAAAAACTGTAGCATATGCAGCTTCACCCCAGAAGGTTGTGGGAGTTCGAGACTCATCAAGCATAGCACGAGCCATTTGTTGGATTGTTTTGTTCATCCTTTCCGCCACTCCATTTTGTTGAGGAGTCCTAGCTGTAGAGAATTCCCTTCTTATTCCATGTTCTTCACAGAAATCAAAAAATTCATTTGAGGTAAATTCCCCACCTCTGTCGGACCTAAGGCACTTAATTTTGTAATCTGATTCATTTTCAGCCAAGGCTTTCAAGGATTTGAATTTTTCGAATGCTTCGTCTTTGTGCTTCATAAGTCCTAACCAAACAAACCTGGAGAAGTTGTCAATGAATAATATAAGGTATTCTTCTCCTTGAGGTGACCTTGTCCTAAATGGACCACATACATCTGTATGGACTAGCTCAAGAGGCCTGCTAGCTGATCCTTCCTTCTCAGGAAAGTTAGTTCTAGTTTGCTTACCAAACTGACATGATTTGCATATGGTGTTGTCTGGAATTTTGATATCTGGAAGACCACGAACTGCCTGGTATTTGCATGCTTTCCTTATTTGTGAAAAGCTTATATGCCCCAACCTCCGGTGCCATAACCAGTGTTCATCATCCTTGCTTAAATAGCATTGTTGTTGTCCTTCTTCAAATATGTATAGATTATTTGGAGTTCTTTTGCCTTTGATCACTGTTTCTCCTGTATCAAGATCACGAACACTACATCCAGTTGATCGAAATATTACCTCAGTTCCTTGATTGCACATCTGACTAACACTCAGTACATTATGCTTCAAGCCATCAACATACAAAATATTTCCAGCCTTGACTTTTTCTTTCAACTGAGCAGTGCCTTTTCCTTTTATGGCTGCAGGGATATCATTTCCAAAAGAAACCTTCTTTCCATTTTCTAATGCAGTATATGATTCAAGTTTTTCTTTATCACCTTTCATATGCTTCGAACATCCACTGTCGATATACCATAGATTTTCTTGTCCTTCTGAATAAAAGACTATCCCACATCTTTCTGGTTGTGGTTCCTTCATTCTCCATGTTCTCGCACTTGAGGTTTGTTCCTTTTGAGTTGTCTTCCAAAACCTACTCCTGCATTCAGAATCTTCATGACCAAAGTTATTACAAATAGAACATTCAACTTCATTTTCAAGGGCTGAAAAGTTGTTATAAGTCCTTTTCGTGATCCCAATCATATTCCTTTGTTTTTGAGCTTCTCTAGTCATGATTGTCTTATAGGCAACACATTGGGCTTCTTTGTGACCAAAGTTATGGCAAGAGAAGCATTGGCCATTGAAGAAACTCCTGCGATTATTAAATCTGTCATCCAACCGATTGTAGTTTCTACTGACATCCATTCTTGAGGAAAATTGGGAAGATTTTACTTGAGGCTGATTGTAGCTTCTATTTGTCCTTAAGGTAGCTTGCCCCTGATTTTCTTGATAGTCTTTGTTCGTTCTTGAGGTAAACTATCCCTGATATACCTGATGATTTCTATTAGGCCTTTGCTCGCTCCTCCTTGCTGCATCAAGATAACTTTTGGAGGTGGATGCTTGAGATGTTTCTTCATTATATCCCAGACCTGTCTTAATTAGTGGAGAACGCTGCACATTGATCATCTCATCCAGAGTTTCAGATCCTTTAAAAAATTTAAGATTAATAGCTTTTGTTTTCTCAATCTCCTTTCTAAGACCAACAATTTCACATTCCAAATTTTCAAGATGTTTTTCCCTTTCAGCAAGTTGACATTGCAGAGAATCAATAATCGCATTTTTCTCTTCTAAGCAAATTTTGAGATTAGATATCTCTTTATAAAAACCTTCTACATCTATAGCATCCATGTAGTCATCATCTTCAAAAGCCATTAAAATTTTATACTTATTACCTCGTTCATCTTCGTCATTATTTGAAAGTCCATCACTATCTTCATGAGTGTAATAGCTTTTCTTATTTGCATTCTGTTTCTTGTTCCATCTAACAGGTTCCTTCCCTTTGTCAATCTTATCCTTGTGAGGAAATTTGGCAGCATAGTGACCGACTCTTCCACAAGCAAAGCATTTGAAAGGTAACTTACCTCGGAACCGCCCAGTACCCCGTTGAAGATTTCTGACAAAATTTGATTCTTCTTCTTCTTCTGACACGTGTCCTAACTCATAGTACTCACCTTTGCCTGAAGCCTTGAAGGTAGCTTCTCTCCTGTCTGATGGATCTCCTTTCCTCATTTCATAAGCAGTTAGAATTTCGTGCAGCTGTGACATTTTAAGGCTTTGTAGATTCTCTTTTTCTTCTATTGAAGAAACTTTAGATTCAAACCTAGGGGACAAAGATCTTAGAACTTTTTCAACCACAACAGCCTCTGTTATTTCTTCACCCAAATTTTTCATACAATTAACAATCTCATCTACATGAAGAAAATAGTTAGCCACACTTTCATCATTATACATCCTGAGATTTTCATACTGAATCCTGAGGGTTTGAAGTTTTGCTCGTTTTACCTGATCATCTCCTTCATAGCTCAGAACAATCTTGTCCCATATCTCTTTTTCGGATTTAAGCTGCATTACCTTGACAAATTCTGATTGAGATAGGCATCCTAATAGAGTATTGGTCGCCTTTACATTTGTTTCATATTTATTCTTTTCAGCCGGATCTGTAGGAGTTGTTGATGGAAAAGTATACCCTGTATCTATGATATCTCAGACTTCTGTACCAAGAGATTGAAGATAGGCAGTAACTCTTACCTTCCAATAAATGAAGTTTGTCCCATCGAAAATCAGTGGCCTGATTGATGCTTCCCTCTCGTAGTTTCTCATGATGAATGATCTTCCTTCAAGCGATCAAGCTTCTTCTGAAGGACCTGCTCTGATACCAATTGTTGGAAATAATACTGAGAGGGGGGCTGAATCAGTATTATTAAGTCAAATATTCCTTTTTCAAAATCAACTGCTATACGCTACTTCAGTTAATTAAACCCGTGTATATGCGCAATAATACAGAAGAAAACTCGCGTATATAATGCAAAATTTTGATTTACTTTATCTTTCTGATGTTGATTGTTAATCTGTGATTCAGAAGCAAATAACTAGTAACTAGAAATAGTAAAGCAGAGCAGAAAGACAATCACACACAAGAACACAAGATATAAGGTGGAAACCCAATGTGGGTGAAAACCACCTGCTGCAATTTGTCTCTATCTTTTCTTTAATTAGAAACTTCTTTTTACAAATGTACTGGTGCAGTCCTTTACCAGTACGCAGGCTGCAACCTGCAGAGAGCTACAACTCTCTCTCGTTTTCCAGCTTCTCCTGGAAGGGAGCTACAACCCCCTTAGCTCTTGCACTAGCCAAGATACTAGTACGTAGGTGCTGGCCTACAGAAGGCTACAACCTTCTCTTTCTTTCAGGGACCACGTTTCATAAATTTTCAGATTGGATCCACAAATAACATCAATCAACCATCAAGAATTTCTGCATCAACCAATCACCTTTCCACCAATTGAAACTAAATCAACATAAACACCTCTCTGACGACTGTACCCAGATCACAGTAACATTACCACACACCAAAACTGAACCCAGAACACTGCAGCAATAAACAGAAGCAGCAAAAACACAACTCAAAATGTATACGCTACTTTAATGGCCCGAAACCTGCATGCATACGCTTCTGCGTATGGAACAACCTACGTATACGTTGTTTTCCTTCACTGAACCTGCGTATATACGCGCCTTAGCTGAACTGAACCTGCATACAGATCTGCAAACATAATTCACTCTTTCAAGAATTCAGGCACTGATTAACCCAGATTATCAGATTTATAGATCACGCATGTGCCAGATATAACAGATCAAAATCATGCAAAGATATTATCATTCAAGCCAAGAGATTATGACCCATCAATAGAACTTATCTTTCTTTTCACTAAGGTTTCTCCTTCATTCAGATCCAGATCTGCTCCACAATGCTAATCACCAATATTTCAGATCTCGTACATTATCAGATATTCAATAATAATTCAGATGATTCCTTGTCACATGATCTCCTTCCTCTTTTATAGTTTTAGGCCTTCCACAATACCATGGTCCAAAACCATAATAAACCAATAACAAGGGCCCAAAACCTGGGGTCAACACTTCTGACGAGATACCTTGGTCCAAAACCATAGGTTCAAATTCCAAGGACTAACAACCATGGACCAAAAATAAGTTTCCCACCATGTACGTGCTTTTTTGTGCATAAAAGTGGGTGTATACGCATATGCGACTTCTGAACGTATAACCCGCGTGTATACGCGTCTTCGGCAAGGTGAACCTGTGTATACAAGATTTCCTTCATTCTGAGCACCTGAACTGAGGTCTGACACCAAAGTGAGTTGCCATCAAGGACAACACCTGTACCATAGGGCCACACCTGTGCCGAAATGCCAACATGCTTGGTACATGAAGGGTGTCTATGGCTGGAGGAGTCGATACCCATCACTGATATGTTGATTCATCGCATAATGCGCCTGTTGTATACATGCAAAAACCCAGCTATGATCTTTGGCGGCAAGGGTGGGCATAATCAATGAAAGAGAAGTTCAAACTAGTAAATAAGTCACGCAACCCTATTGTGAAGGTGGCGACGCAGATCCTTTCATGGAAGGTGATGCGGAAGTGTCACGTTGATGAGGTGTTGGCGCTTGTCGTCGCGCTCACACAGCAATGCATGGAAGGAGTCCAGTTTAACTAGTCAGACTACCTCTGTGGAGAATTTCTAGCGAACTGTCGCGAAGCGCAAGAGCAAAGCAAGACATTCCACTATGCGTGGCTCTTGCTATCAATCGTGCTCATAGCTTGGGAGCTACCAGAGGAGAGAAAATTCCCCTCAGTTGCACCAAACCTTCCTGAAGCAATGAAGTATGCTTCGTTGTGGGCGACCAAGGACGCAGATCATGTTCGAGACAACAAGATCTTCTGGATCTTGATGGAAATGAATATCAATATGGAAATAAATCGCAAGCCATGATTGTTTCCCACGGTATATTCTAACCTGTAGTGCTATGACTAATTTAAAGCTGACTTCCATTAGATATCAATCAAGGCATGGAAGGACTTTACACAGAAGTGGTATGATTTTTCATACCTAGCCACAGTGATGCCATTGATGCGGTGTTGGATAAATGGTTGGAGTGGCACACCTCAATGGACATGGCAATGGGTGCAAGCAAGTCTGCCACACAAAAGAAGAAGGAAGAGGCCAAGCTAAAGATGGTGCAGCTGGTCGAAAAGAGGAAGAAGGAGGAAACTGAGAAGGCCCAGGTAGAATAAATAGGAAAAGAGGTAGGAAAACAAACACATGGTGTAGAGTAGGGCTCTGACAAAGGTGCACGGTCGCCTTCACCTAAAATTGAAAAAGTGGACATAGAGAAGCATGGCGCAAACCCTTAGGAGATGCCCAACTACATTAAGTGTCTGAGAGAGTTGGAAAAGGGAGGGTCCAGAAAGAAATCCAAGGCAACCAAGACCTTGTTGGACCCCATCACATTGACGGAGGGTGACTTATATGACATTGGTGACATAGTTAGAGATGTCACCGTGGAAGCCCTCCAGCAATTTGAGAAGCAGCAGCAGGTCCTCCTAGGGGCCATCCAGACCAGGTTGCAGGAGTTGCAGACCCGTGCGTCACAAGTTGGTACGTTGTCCACCAGCTTGGCTATCGACACATCAGAGGTTGTTGATATGCTGCACATGAAGGCTTCCAGTGCGCTAGTGCTACCGGATGGAGCACTGACAATAGAAAATGAGGTTGATAGGCCCACTGTCAGCACCTTGAAGGGAGTGGGATTGAACTTGGCAGTGCTCCCATGCGAAGCAGTCCACCTCTTACAGGATGGAGTCATTGCATATATGAGGGACCATGAGCACCATGCCCTCCAGATGATCAATGAACAGAAGATAAACAACAAGCAGATGGCCTTGCAAAGGAATGCTGCCATCATCGTCGAGGCCAAGGCGACCATCCAGAACAAGAAGATCATACAGGTCATGGAGGAGGACTGTAGAATGGTCCCAAAATTTTCCATTCCGAAGGAGGAGTCAATCGAGGTCTACATCAGCAAATTGGCCACAGGGGTGCACAATACTCAGACAGAGATAGCGCGAGTTCAGTTGGAGCTGAACCTGCAGATTATAGAGCTCCAGTTGAGGGCTCAGCCTTCAACACTACCAGAGGTAAAGGAACAGTGGTGGCCGCTATCACAAAATCAGTTACAACAATGGAGAGTGTAGTAGCAGACTGCACACATTTGTTTGAACAATTGTTTGAGGTCCTGACTAGCTTGCAATAGGACCCAAACATCCAGAGGCTAGAAACAGAAGCGCGTGAACTCCAACAGTAATATGATGAAGTTAATGGCATAACACGATCCGTCGCACTGACACAAAGGTTAGCCAAGCTGTAGGAAGCCAAGCAGTTGAAGAAACAGGTGGATGTAGCACTGCACAAGAAAGCAATGCTAAAGGCATGACTAAAGCCCTAGCAAGAGGAAGCTTATAATGTCACAATAAACATTGAAGGAAAGATTGCGACTCTGCAAACAACGAAAAAGAGCTTTAGGCTGACAGCGCAAGGGCAATAACCGAGAATACAATTGAAGATGTGAAGCAGGTGTCAGCTTAGTGCACAGCCGAAGTTGTGGTCATCAGGGTCAATTTGGACGAGCTTCACGCAAAGATCTCCTCGCCTACCAAGTGACTTGAGGGCAAGTCACGATGTTTGTGTTGGGGGCTTGTTGGAAGCGGGATCCCCCAAGGGTAATTTTGGGGCTAAAAGCCCATGTTTAAGTCAAATTTTTGTAATATTATTGTAAAGACTACGCATTTTATGGTCGTAGAGCGTGAAGGTGTTATATGTGAAAAAGGGTAGTCTACCCTTAGTTTTGTAAAGTAAAGTCAAATGTAAGAGATCTACCCATGGTCCGTGAACCATGGGATTGTATAAAAAGAGCTAATCTCTAAGTAGTTAGGGGAATCGAACATGTAAGAGAGTCATAGCTTTAGAGAAAGAAGTCTAAGTCTTGGGTTGTAGCATAGGTAGAGGCTCTGCAACTAAGTGTGTAGAGGCCTAGGGTAGAAGTCTGCAGCTGAGTGCGCGAACCCCTACAATTGTGTGCGTAGGGTGGACAGAGTCTGTAAACACTTGGAAGATATTAATAAAAGGAGTTATTCTACAATTTCTGTGTCTTTGTTCTGTCGATGCATTTGGATATTTTATGTATGATTTTCCTTTATTATGCTTATACGATGCGTGAATGAATGCCACTACATTGAATAATTGAACGCAATTACGAATATCTGCTTGCACAATGATAACTTTAAGTAGTTGACAAGATAAGCAAGTCACTTAGGGTAATTGAGGAATCTGCACAGTGCGCTGCCATAACAGCGTGAAAGTACCTAAGCCCCAGGTTAGGGCTACACAAAGGTCAATCATATACTTTCGCGAAGGTATTGAAATCCAGAATAGAGAGTTTATCTTACAATCCCTAGAATAGGACCACCTGCGCGAAGGCAGGGATAGAAGAAATCAAACGACATCACAACCATCTCAAGGTGCAGAAACTTGGTTCCAACATGCCCCCATACTACTTCGGGTGAGACTTCGGTCCGCGCTCCATGGGTTGATGCTGAAAGGGCCATTAGTGAAGGGATTTGTTTAGCTAATTAACGTTGAACTTGGGTCAGGCCCCCTCAAGCCAACATCGCCATATTGAATGGTGGTGCAGGTGGTGGCGGTGTGGACGAAAGTGTATGTGGTGGAGGTGAAGATGGAGGTGGCGTGGGTGGGTGAGGTATTCACAAAAACCCTTGCCTTATTAACTGGACAGTGCTCTACGGAGAAGCCTGTGCTTCTCCTTCGTTGTCACTCAAAGGAGGCTCAATCCGCGGGCTATATTCAGGACCTGTTCTCCTTCTATCCCTGAACAAATTTTCACTTCAAGTAGCTCCAAACATCAAGGTAATTGCATAACCCGCTTTTCACACAAGAGCATTTTAATCCAATTATTCAAAGATCTCAAATACTTACCTCATGGTCCTTTGAATAAGCATCACTCTGCTTCATTGTAGCTGACCGAGGTATCAACCGTGAACTCTGTCAAAAACCCTCCGATGACACAATCAAGCCAATGATCAATAGCATGCGTGATCTTATCTTCAGAGGCTTCCAATATTCGCACTAACTCCAAGGTCCACACTATTGGATATCAAGCCTCCACCTTCCCTTTCCATCTGCTAGTTTAGCGATCCACTCGTATAATTCGACAGGAAGGAACAAAAGAAAATTTTGTGTATCTCTGTGTATAGATACCTATCCAACCACTATTCTTTCATCAATTGTTGGTTCTTGTTTTCTTGCACCGTGAATTCATGGATCTTTCTATCCAACCAATCCTCAATTTCCTTCTTAGTTGGATTCTAGTGATGCGACATCTCACATCTCTTTATGTAGATCTCAGTCCTAGCAACAGAACCATTTGTTGGCTTAGTGGGTCATGACCCAGGTTCAGAGTTAAGTTTTCCAAATAAATCCCTACACAACTGGCCCTTTCGGCATCAATCCGTGGAGCGCAAAATGAAATCTCACCCGCAACAGTATGGGGGGATGCTGGAACCAAGTTTCCGCACCTAGAGACAATTGTGATGTTGTCTTGTGCCCTAACTCTGCCATCGCGTAGATTGATAAGCCTTTAAATATTATCGATACAACTTCCTCTTACCAAAATCTAGACCTTTGCGAAGGTCTACAACTATCTTTCACGGACCTTAGATAAGTGAATCATCCACTTACACGCCTCTGTAATTACCCTTAGTTTTGTATTTACCTAGATCGGCCTAAGTATCTGATATCTTTAACATGCATTAATATATTCTTCGTGTAGATAGATATTAGTACTTGAATTCATATAATAATGTAAACCATGTAAAATCACGCATCAATACAGTATTAATTCATGAACCCAATATTTATCATAACATAGTCACATTCATTCATAATAGAAGTAAATAGGTAAAACACAAATATTTCCAGAATAATGTCTTTATTGATACTTCAGTTTTTCTTACAGACTCAAGACTACCCTATGCACTCCACTGGTCCGCACACTTATTTGTGGACTATACTCAAGGCCTCTACGCACACAGCTGCAGAGCCTCCCTTATACTCTAAGGCTATTCTCTCTTCACTTCTAATGACCCATCACATTCATTCTTCGCTATCTTCACTTAACTGAACTACCTTAGACTCTCTAAGACTCTCCTTTTTATATAATCCCATGGTCTTCAGACCATGGGTATGTCTACTAAATCTGACACAACTTACCTAAAAGAAGGGAAAATCCATTTATGACACATACTATCTACACACTCCGCGACCACAACTTACGGAGACTTTACATTTTACATAACAAAATTTTGGGCTTTTTGCCCCAAAACTTGGGCTTTTGCCCCAAAATTGACCACAGGGGACCTTATCCCAACACATATGTAGTTTACAAGGTGGTGAAACACTTCAGGCCGTACTTTCTGAAGAACCACTGCATAGTCTACATCCCTCACCTAGCAGTCCGCACATTTCTTATACAACAAGAACTGGGTGAACGGCGTGCGAACTGGATGACAAGATTACAAGAGTATGATCTTGAAATCAAGCCAATTCACATGATCAAAGGACATGGTCTCTACAGACTTGTAGCTAAAGTAGTACACACATCGGAGAGTGAAGAAGAGCTTGTCGACTAGGAGAAGGAAGTTGAGATGTATGATATAAGGTGAGCAACACCCACTGAAGGCGGAACCTCTTTGTATGCAGATGTGTGACAGTACCTTGAGCACAACACCGTACCCTCTCACTTTTCCACCATACAGAAGAGGGCATTACACCTCAAAACTTTAGCATATCAGTCGGTGCACAGAGTGCTTTACAAGAAGCACAGCAATGGAGTTCTACTCAGGTGCCTGGAGGCACATGAATCAGAGACGGTATTACAAGATCTGCATGACGAACCCACTGGGGGCCACTTTGCAGGAAACACCACTGCACATAAAGTTATGTGAGCCAGTTTCTACTGGACCACATTATTCAAGGACGCACATGCTTATGCCCGCAAGTGCTTGGTCTGTCAATGATGCGCCGACAGAACACAAAGGTTAGCAGCCCCACTGCACCCTGTTGCAGTGACTGAACCGTTCCAACAATGGGGCCTAGACATCATTGGGGATATTTTCCCACATTCATCAAAACAATACCACTACATTCTAATAGCAACTAATTACTTCACGCAGTGGACAGAAGCAATTCCAATCAAACAAGTGAACAACCAAGAGGTCATCAGCTTCCTCTAGCAGAACATCATCTCACACTTCGGCGTTTGGGTATCACTTGTTTTTTATAATGAAACGTACTTTTCATCTTTAAATATTTATGAATTTTCATTACAAAATGGTATTGTGTTGAAACACTCATCCAACTACTACCCTCAAGGAAATGGTCTAGCAGAATCCACGAATAAAAAGTTCATCCACATAATCAAAAGGACCATTTTCTCTGAGCAGCGCAACCGGCATACCACTCTGAAGAATTCACTATGGGCTGACCACATAACACCTAAACCCTCTCTGAATACCTCATTGTACTTCCTGGTCTATGGTAAGGAAACCATCCTTCCACCTAATATCTACTTTCCTGCACTTCAACTATCCCAAGAATCCCAAGGCAAGCCTTGCCATCTAGTTCAGTGTAGGATGGATACACTCCGCAAGATTTAGGAAGAAAGGATGAAAGAAAAAGAAAAAATTACACTTCACCAGAATCATATCAAGAGATGGTTTGATAAGAATCTGCAGGGAAAGCTAACTTCGATGTTGGTGACTTGCTTCTGAAATGGGATAAGTCCCATGAAGAAAAAGGCAAGCATACGAAGTTTTAATCCCTGTGTATTGGTCTATACACAGTCCATGAGAAGCTTGGCCCACACACATAGCGTTTGCAATCACTTGATGAGAGGATTGACAACCTTCCCGTCAACAGCCAAGATCTCAAGCACTACTTCTTGTAGGTCGGGCAACGCCCTGTGCCATGTACATAGTCTGCTTGCTACTTGTTTCTTTCATTTTGTTTGCCTTGCTTACTATCTTTGTTTTCGTTTGATTGCTTTGCTTACTATTTTCGTTTTCATTTGTTTGAGTTGCTTAATACATTACTATTTTTGTTTCCGAAAATAAGTGTTGCCATCTACTTTGTTCTGGATTTTGAATGAGTATGTGGCTGAGATAAGAAGAGACTTGTGACACTGCAGCACTCTGTCAGTCTTGTGTCTGTCTTCTCTATGCTTGGTGATAACCTTCGGTTGATGAAGTCTTGATGGAAAATATGAGCCATCTGCAAGGGGAGTTTTGGTCCAACCATGAACCTATGTCCACAATGGGAAGCCTCATGCCTATACTCGGCCTTCTGCTATGTGTGTTCAAGCTCATCCAACTAGTAGAAATGGAGAAGGGGAAAATCTAAACGAGAAAACCTATTTCAGAGGTCTTACATCCTTCTCTGAAGGAAAAACCTCTTCTACTCTCAATAAGTCAGGATCCCTCTTCTGCCCTAAAAATAAATAAGTTCCTATGCATAGTCCTCTTAAAAAAAAATACAAAGGAAAAATAAGAGAAAGGCTTCCTGCACAGAGAGGCGAAGCATGCAACTCCACTGGGGTACTGACTAGGCTCGCTAGCAGTGGAGCAATGCATGTGTTCCTGTGTGAATTCGTCGAGGTATTTTCTAGGCCTACTGGCAGTGAAGCAACACTAGAGATGAAAACTTATACTCTAAAAACATTCAACTTGCAAGATAAACTACCCTTCCCAATTTCAAAACACTGTGATCAAGTTAAATTTTTTATTGTGTTTGACTGAGTTGGAGAAAGGTGAACCATGTATGTCCATGGGGTAAGTGGGAAGCTGAAGTAACTTGCACAGCGATTCAATACTCCCCAAAAGACCAAGGCCCTATGCTCACAATGAACCAAACCAGAGAAGCTAGAGTTCTACCAGTGTATCACCAAGTGTTGTAGCGGCTGCAACACCCTCCAAAATTTTGGCCCGCATCTAAATTTGGAGCCTCCTTTGAGAGTTTTACTTGATGGCTACACACACTCGGGTTCACTCCATAAGCTCATGTGAGTCTTCGCACCCACCTTGCTTGATCATTACACTAACAAATTTTGCATGTTGACATCAATTTCCTACTTGCAACCATGTTCTGGTCATACACAAGGTCTTCGCTTCATGTGTACTTATTGTGTTCACTATGTAAACATTCATCGCACTCACACATGGAGTCACATACACTATCACGCAAGCATTTTCGCAATCATCCAATGATCAATCACAAGCATTGCACTTGTCACTCACACCGTCAGTCAGTCATGTTGAGCATGTGTGTCTGGATGGTTTCAGTTGTCTTGTCGTCAAGTCATGTAAGTGTGTGTTTGTAAGATCACATATGCACCTTTTCACTCATTCACACACTTAGCCATTTTGTTGAAGTTCTCATGACCGTGCTCCCCTCTAATAGCCGAGCCTTCACCCCGCCATCAAATTGATCGATTTTCACCCATAATAGTGCAGAAGCACCAAGCAAGCCATTTCAAATTGTGCTTCGCGCAAGCAGATCAATCAACCTTCCTGTTGGTCAACCAGAGAATTTGACCCGGTAGTCACCCAGGGACTGATTCCCCTAATAAATTGCGTAGAGGCTGCAGACTTTTCCTACTCCGTTTACTGAGAAAATGGTGTAGACAGATTGGATAGACACCCAATGCCAGTCCCATGTCTCCCTCAGAAAATTGCACAATTTTTCTAGCCAACCCTCCAGTCAGTTGGCCGGCTGCTCACCTGGAAAACTGTGTAGCTTTCATGAGCAAGACCTCTGCTACCCAGCAGTCCACTCAGCTTAGAAATTGCACAAAGGTGATCAGTAGGCCATCCTCCCAAAATCAGCATAGTTTTCTCCACTAGCAGCTCCCAGCAACTGACTACCAGTTCCCTCCAGGAATTGCGCAATTTTTGCTACCAAGCTCCAACAACTAACTATTGGTTCCCTCCAGGAATTGCACGACTTTTACTGCCAATGTCCCAGCAACTGACTGTCGATTCCCTCCAGGACTTGCACAATTTTTGTTTCCAATGCCCTAACAGTTGACTGCCATTTCCCTCTAGGAATTGCGTAGTTTTGGCTGCCAGGCTCCCACTGCTCGCTCCTTCCAAAAATTACGTAGATTTTGTCTTCCCAACCTTCTCGCAGCCCAGACTACTCCTCTCAAAAACTGTGCAGTTTTACCCTCTAGTTGAGCTAGACCCCGCGAATATTCAATGTCGATCCGGATTGCCCATCTCCATCACCCAGTGACTTTTGCTCAATTTTCACCAGTAGTGCCTGGAGCCTCCATCCTAGCTCGCAACTCAACCTTTTCTCCTCTCTCAGTCACCTACATCTGAAACGATCATGCATCATGGTAGACTAGGAGCTTTATGGATTTGATGTCATCTCGTCATGAGTGACTGCAGATACAAGTACACAAACAAACATGGCGCAATGACGGATGGGATGAACAAAGGGAGTACATGCAAAAGGACATGTTCGCCAATTGATGAAAAAATGATGCATGCAAAGAGATGTGCTCATGAACGGATGATCATGCAAATATATGTTCGTGGATGGATAGATAGATGAATATGCAAGGATATGTTCATGGATGGACGAGCATGCACTTTTCGTGAACGGGCGAACCTGTCAAGCATGCAAACATGTAAGCAAGGAGCAATGTGCAAATGCAACATCAAGTGAACCCAATGACAATCGAAGACTCCATGAACTTTGCCATACAGAGGCGAAGCTGCGACACACCAAGAGCACATCCATCACCCAGGGACACTACAGCTCGACATGCACACTAGCAGTAGCGCGAATGTACCAGCATCGTCATGTCAAGTATTGTCATGAGTCAAGTCATCCACATCTCTACTATGGGACATACTTTCAATCAATGTAATATAATGTGGAATTCTAAGAGACCCACTTATCATATGAAGAGTCACGTAAAGTCGAAAGGTCATGGAATCCAAACGGTCATGAGGGAATTCAAACAGCCACAAGGGGTCAGTTTCACCCTTGGCTATAAATACCCCCTCATTCGTACATGCAAAGGAATTTTCACCTCAACTCCTCCCACATAGCCTTGAGAGTCTGTAATCTTTTCTTTGAGTAAGTAATGGCTCCAACGTTCCACCCACGAGGTTAGTGATGTATGGTGTAACAATGTGTCTTGGAACTTTTGCTTAATTCAGAAGCCTGCTAACAGACTAGCATGATTTCGCACATGTATTGCAATTGTTGTAAGACTAATCTTGAACACTTGTATTGCTTGTTTCTTTAACTTGTGTTTAACAATTGAACTCATTTGATTGTTGTAATACATATTTATTAATGAAAATGTGTTGTATGAGCTGTTAATGTTGTCTTGCCCGTGTTGGTTATCTCCCTTGACATCAGATAGAACTTTCACGTAAACTTGCTATAACAATCGTTGCACACACACGGACTCCTTCACTGTGTGTTGTACGCGTTATCTTTCCTTGTGTGTTGTGACTGTCACATCCATGTGCACTGCTCTTCCAGAAGCTGTGCACATCCTGTTGTGCTGTGTGTTCCTAACAGAGTTGGGGATTCCTCCCATCTGACTTGGGACCCACTCCCACCCTCTCCCTCTACAGTGAAAGAACCATTAACACAAGTACACTAGAAATCACCAAGAATGTGAAGCTCACTACTCGAAGACAAGGCAAACCACTCTCCTATGCTGACAAGCAAGAGCTAAGGCAAATCTTTAAGATAATGGAAACCAGGCCATCATACTGGATGGGACTCCCACACCAAATGGTGTGAGGTCTAGTTGGGACTTCATGTCGAGGTGATTGCCTGAATGTTGGCGGGTCCAACACCATCAACAAGTCCTCAACCTCAGCTCCTACATGTTCTATTTTTTGTTTTTTTTCTACATCGTTAAAATCAAACAGCTCTTCTAATGGCACCAGTCCTCTTGGTAACACAGTATCTTTAAATTTTAGAACATCAAGTTCCTATGGATTATCATCAGTCTCATTCAACATTATTTCATTTATATCATCATCTACATCATTGTCTGCATCAATATGTACACTTTCAAACTCGTCTTTAACTGTAAAAAAAAAATCTACTTACTTATCACTACCAAAAACCTGCCAATATATCACATTATCTAGGACATTTGGCCTATGTTTCACTTCAACCTCATATTTTCTGTTGGGATGGAATGGCATATTGCAAGTACTGGCTGAAGAATCCAAAGCATCAACTAAGATATTTTTCCCTCTAGGAATAAGAGACAATTGATATTTAGGAAAACATTCTAGAAAATCTAAGAGTTTAGAATCCCCATGTATAGAAATTATTTTAGCTCCCAACCTCCTCAAAAGTTGCAGTCCTAAAATCAATGCTTTATATTCAGCTATATTATCTGTACATTGGAAATTAAGATTGTAAGAATGTCCCTTTGCTATACCTATTTGTGAGTTTGAGATCCAAACACTTGATCCTATTCCTTCCTTACTTACATCCCCATCAAAGTCCATGTTCCAAAGGGCTTAATCCTCTTCATATTGTTTCCCAACATCTAATTTTATCTCCTCTATCTTTCTCAATTCAACTTCCAAGTGTGACACTTCCTCCTCTACACATTCATCATTATACAAAATAAAGGAGTCCATATCTGAATGCATAGAATACAGGGGGTAATTATTTGGTTTGTCTTGGCTACTAACCATATATTTCATTAATGTTTCCCTATATAACCTTCTCTGCTGACCAAAAACAAGAATGGTAGCATAGGTCATGTCCATCTACAAAGTACCATGTAACTTTGCTCCCCATGATCTTGATAGAAACATTCCATACTTGGGAGGTATGTCTGCTACTACAATATCCATTACCACACTCTTTGCTAGTATTTGGGCCAGAGTAACACATAAATCTTTGATGAGACCTAATCATATTACTTTTCTTGAATCAAAAGAATATAAATCTTTGTAGGGTCTTGTTATGTCTAATCCTAGCTTTTCCATCATGGCTCTAGGCATAAGATTGTGCAAAGAACCATAATAAATCATGTCATTGTGTAGAATATTGTCATGAATGTTCAAACTGATATAGAAAGGTGGCACACTACCATCCTGAGACTTCCCTTCAACTTTAGGTCCAAACAATAACTCAGGTTGGTCATCAGTTAAGTTGACTGTGTCTGTCCCTTCCCCTATCTTCAGAGCCTTCATGACTTGAGATCTATATGCATTCTTGTTAATCAATTTTGTCAGAGGAATAGAAATTTTTACCTTGGAAAATTCATTTTCAATATTGAAAGATGTCTGATGCTTATCTATTTCTTTGATATTTATATCTTGTATTTTAGAAGTATCCTTTTGAGAATCATCCTTTGGCTGACTAGTAGAAGGGGTGTCACTCTGAATCTTCTTGGGAGGAGTTCCAGCAGCCTTCTTACTCCTCAAATTGTACTGCTTCTGGACCTCCATGATAGCATTTTGGTATCCTTGTTTATACTCATCTAACTCTGAAGGGATGACTTCTGGTTGTGATAGCAAGAAAAGATCTTGCTCCTCCTTAGTTAAGAAAATGTGGTCAATTTCACTTTCCCCAAATAAGTTTATTTGATTTTCTTTAGGATCCTCTAGTAACTCAGCTTCTTCATCTGCATAATTCTCTTGGAATGGAGGTCTAATTTGTTGTTGATCAGTTGGGCCTCTTTGTTCTCTTTGTTTAATTTGGGGTGGATTTCTCCTAAAACTAGGATTTCTAATTAGAGGGCCATCTTTATTTTCCCTTGGAGGATCCCTATCAGTTAAACTTATCCTTTCCATCATTCTCTCCATGGTTTTAACTAAGGTATTCAACTTAGCATCTGATGAAGAAGAAGTAGGTTCTTCTTTAATAGTGACTCTCCTCTCAGCCTTTAGCCTAGCTCTCTTTGCCAACAAATTTGCTTCCACACTGACTGCATTCCTCTGCATTTCCTCAAGGGTAGCAGGATTTCTCTCCCTTAGTTGGTAAGACATGTTTGGATCAAAACCATCTGGAAATTTGATCAAAGCTAGTCCTGGTGGGGGTTGTATTGTAGCTGGGATAGAATTGTAAATGTTATTGAATCTAGTGCAATAGTCTTGGACTGTTTCACCAGGGGCTCTCTTTATACTCTCATATTCAGCTAAGATTTGGAGAGGATTCTTCTTTACTTCCCATCTTGTGAGGAAAGTTTGGTGAAATTGTGTGAGATCTAGGATAGAGGCAACTTGCAATGTCTTAAACCATTTCTTAACTTCTCTTGTTAGACTTTGGGAAAATAGTCTCATCTTCACATCATCTTCATCAATTTCTTGCAAATCTAAATAATCATTCATTCTGTTTATATGTTGTTGAGAAGTGATTGGCCATGTGCCATTAAATTGAGGTATTTGGCTCTGATAATCTTGTGGCATGGCATTGAGTTGTCCAGGTAGGACCAGGGGGGCATAACAAGCTACCATGATAGGTAAATGAGAATGGGAAGAAGATGAAACTACAATAGATGTGGATATGGAAGGTATTAAAGGGGGTGGGATTATACTTTGTTGTGTTGGTGTAGTGGTGGTAGGGATAGTAGATGAAATGGGTACAATGGTAATGGGGGGGATTACTAAAGGGGTGGTAGTAATAGGGGGAATCACCAGTGGGGTTAGTGATGAGGAAGTAGAAAAAGAAGGTGAAGATTTAGATGATTGATAAATAAGAGTTTTCTGCACAGTCTTATTTAATTTAGCCACCAAACCTTCAAGCTTATTAAATTGTTTTATAACATCTTCATCAGAGTCTAGATTAATAGGTTGATGCTTTTAGATACAAGGTTTCAAAATACTTTCATCAAAAACTGTCTCAAGTACAAAGTTTTCTCACTTGGTACAAAAAAGGTTATTCTCAAAAGGTAAATCAAATTCAATATCCTCTACAGTTACAAAACTTTCAGTGAGAGAATTAGCTATGGGCATAGGATTATTACTTTCTTAGCTCTTAGTAAAATTCTTCTTTCTCACAAGTTTTTCAAGATTATCTACAATTTCTGGTGGTTTAGGATCTGGATTAGTTCTAGTGTATATCTTTATAGAAGCCAGATCTATAATAGATTATTTATATATAGAAATATGTACAAAATTTATGAGGAAATAAATCTTAATAACATCCATTTCACAGTCACACACTTGAAATAGCATTAAGCTTTGAAGCAAATTTTAACCAGGGAAAAAAATTCAGTTTATATCCGATTTGTCCGAAGTTCCCCAGTATGGTCGCACGAATGTTATCACTCTGTAATTTCCCATGGATGTGAGAGAAACCAAGAGGTAACCACAAAACCACTTTGGAAGTTGGGATCTAGTCGTTCCATCCTCAAAGAGGGATATGTCTATATAATTTAGATTTGTTGATTTAAGATATTATTCTAGTTATTCAGTTATGGTTTGGTTTTTTCAAATATTTGGTTGAAACTCCAAGGATAGTCCATTAGGCAATGTATTCATAAGTCTTAGGGTGATCAAATACAAGAATGTCAGAACAGATGTAACAATGCAAGGTAGGCAGGCTTTTCAACATTTAGAGAATTTGTGGGGTGAATTGGATGAAAAGATTTAGATTCAATTAAATATAGAGCATGCTAGGATGAATTATATACTTAATATAAGAGTGAAAAAAAAAAAAAAAAAAAATTGTTTATAGGCTAGAGCATAGTGTATTTAAATAAATATAGCCCTTAATCTTCTTTAAACAATAGAGACAGAAAGAACATATGGAAAACTGGAAAAATAACAATTTTACAAGGGAGGAAACTTCACCAATTTCCTAACACAGGAATCCTGGAACAAACTTTTTGTATTAATGGAAATGATCACTTCATTACATGTACAACTTTACATCAAATATCTACTTTTCTTCACACGAGTTCCAACCCTTTGTATTTCGATATATGAAGTATTTATACAATTCATCAAAATAACTTGATGTAAAATATCAAGATGGTTCTACAAAATCCACTTTTTAGAACCCCACCCCCCCCGCCCCTTGATTAAATATCAGAGGAGTAAAGGGGGTTTTAAACCATCAGGATCCATCGATTTGGGAAGGATAGATCACGCCCATCACTTTTAGCATGACTTTTATTACATACGACAAAAATAGTCATGTCAAAGAATTGTATTAAAAATTAAGCTAATTAAAATATTTGATTTAACTAATTAAACTCATTTATTTAACAACTAATGCGGCATTTGAGCTAGCATCACATATTTCACTTTTTCTAAGGGTTTTTCATCATTTTTTTCTTTATTTTTTTTTAATATATATCCATTTTTTTTGCATACCCTTTCATTTTGTTTTTTTCTTTTCTTTTCTTTTTCTTTTCTTTTCTTTTTCTTTTCTTTCATATATTTTTTTTTATTTTTCCTTTCGAAAATAATTTGCATAATTAAACATTATTTACAACATCTATGACATGAAAATCAACATATAATCATCAATTTATCCTATAATTTAGAGGACCCTAACACTTGGTATCACCGACATGAAGAAGGTGAGAACCCAAAATAAATTGCTTCACACAAGTCCCATCCATAATACTCATATCTTTGCACACATCAATGTTGAAATGCACTCTTTTTGTGCCTCCTGCACCAACATGGAATTTTTTGAAGCCGATCAGGCACTTATATGGAGTTCTGTGATTATCAATAGGACTGGAAATACCATTTGTTCTAGTTTTCTAGGAAATAACATGCTCACTTTGTCAAGCCCCTATTCTTCTACTATTTGGTCTACTCCTACGATTATCACTGTGGCATCTGCTTGAGATGCTACCTCAGAAGCCTCAATTATTAGTATAGAATTTCTCTAGCAAACTACATTTTCACAACCAAGCTTATGTATAGTTGTTGTGTATTTACCTAAACCTTGTAGAGGTGTTGTGTATCTTCATGGTATACTTGTAGACATTTGAGAATAAGTTGAGTTGGAGATTGCCTCGAGTTACCGAGATTGGAGTGAAAAAAATTATAACTGAGTTGTTCATGAACAACATTGTTGAAAATAAATTAGATGGACCAAAATGTTAAAAATTGGCATGTGATCTACAACCATGAAGAAATAGGTAATTTTTATGAGGTAATTTGGAGAGGGGCCCAACTTACTAAGACATTATGAGAAAAATCATAATGGGGTGAGCTTCCTGATGAAAATTAGTAATTTCCCTACCATGATGAAGACATAGTAGGGTGACCATTATTTCCATTATGAAAAAAATCGAGGGTGAACTAACATGATGAAAATGAGTATGTACACTGTGATGCTGAAAAATATAAGTGTACCAGACCTCCCAAGACAACCCACAATGAGAACGCAGGCGACCAAGAACGTTGGTTTTTCAATAATAAACCAATACTAGTGGTACTTTCTTCTTTTTTAAAAGAAGCATGAAACTGTTTTTTCAATTAGAGTGGAACTAAAACTCCTACATATTTCCACTTAGATCCAACACTACCAATTTTTTTTCATTTAGAGTGTTTTCAAAACTCCTTGTAGGCTTCCAAGTACAGGCAACAATTAATATCCACCAACTTCCACTAGCCCAACCCTACATAAGCTTCTATACTATTAAAATACACCACACCAACCACACCCAATTTTTAGGAGTTGTTGCTCAATAATTTCACTCTAATCTCTCATCTGAGCTAATAAACTTAGGATCTTACTCTTTTTGAAATATATATTCATTCAATTTCAACATGAAAGGCGTGCTTGGTATCACCAACTTGAAGAAGGAGAGAACCCAAAAGAAAATTATTTACACTTCTCCCATCCACAATACTCATATATTTTCACACATCAATGCTGAAATGCACCCTTTCTATGCCTCCTACACCAACATGAACTTGTTTGAAGCCAATCAGACACTTCTGTGGAGTTATGTGAATAGAAGGAGGACTGGAAATACCAGTTGTTCTTATTGTCTAGGCAATAATAGGTTCACTCTGTCAAACCCCTCTACTTCTACTTTTGGTGTGCTCCCACGATTATCATTATGGCATTTGCTTGAGATGTTTCCTCGTAAGCCTCAATTATTAGTATAGAATTGCTTTGCTAGGCTACATTTCACAACCAATATTATGTATAGTTGTTATGTATTTACCTTAACCTTATAGAGGTGTTGTGTATCTACATGGTATACATATAGAAATTTGAGAAGAAGGTGAGTTGGAGAGTTCCTTGAGCTACCTAGATTGGGGAGAGAAAAATTATAATTGGGTTATTAATGAACTACAATGTTGAAAATTGGCATGTGAACTGCAACAATGAAGAAATAGGTAATTTTTAGGAGTTAATTTGGAGAGGGACCTAGGCTACCAACACATTATGAGAAAAATAATAATTGGGTGAGTTTCCATGGTGAAAATTAGTATGTTCCCTACAATGATTAAGGCATAGTAGGGCAACCATTATTTCCATTATGAGAAAAATCAGAAGAGGGTGAACTTCCATGATGAAAATGAGTATGTACACTATGATGGTGAAAAATATAAGTGTACAAAACCTCCCAAGGCAACTCACAATGAGAACATAGGTGACCAATCATGAGGGATGCTAATATGTTCTTCATAAAGACTATTCTTCAATCCCACAACCTGCTCCAATACTTCACTAAGATTAAGACAAATCCAACATTTTAGAATTTATTTATATAAAATATTAATTTTTATACTTCTATTAAAAATGTAAAATGTATCTTTAATCTATAAAATTATAGCAATATACTTATATTCTCTATTTGAAACATCATGTTGTTTAAATACGGATATTTTCCATTTATTAAAGATAGATCAAATAAAGATTATTAAAATCCAACAATAAAGGTATTATTAAATGATACACTAATCAAGGATTTCATTCATTTTTATCTTAAAAAAAATGATTCAAAAACATCATAGAAGAAGGATGGATCCATCAGAGAAAGGGGATTTCCCATCACCAAATGGGGGTGAAATTAGACCAAAAAAAGCATTTGTTGACCAAGGATAAAAGCAAATATGTTGTCGTACATTCAGGGCAAACATATTTCATCAAATTTGTTGTCAAATGACTTCAGGAAGATGCATTATATCACAAATATCAAGAACATGGCCTTTTCAATAATAAACCAATACTAATGGTACTTTATTTTTGTTTAAAAGAACCATCAAGCCATTTTTCCAATTGGAGTGGAACTAAAACTCTTACATGTTTCCACTTAGAGCCAACACTACCAATTTTTTTCATTTAGAGTGTTGTCAAAACTCCTTGTTGAATTCTAAGCAGAGGCAACAATGTAGCTCCACCAACTTCCACTAGACCAACCTTGCATAAGCTTCCAAACATTAAACTACACCGCAAAAACCACACCCAATTTTTAGGAGTCGTTGCTCAATCACTTCACTCTGATCTCTAATCTCAAATAATCCACTTAGGATCTTACTCTTTTTTAAATATATATTCATTCAATTTCAACACAAAGGGAATGTTTGGTATCACCAACATGAATAAGGTGAGAGCCCAAAAATAATTTCTTCACACCACTCCCATCCACAATACTCAAATATTTGCACACATCGATGTTGAAATTCACTCTTTCGGTGCCTCCCACACCAACATGTACTTTTGTGAAGCCCATTAGGTGCTTATGTGGAGTTCCTTGAATAACAGGAGGATGGGTAATATTCGTTGTTCTTGTTGTCTATGAAATAACATGCTCACTCTGTCAATCCCCTCTATTTCTAATATTTTTTCTACTCTTGTATTATCACTATGGCATCTACTTGAGATGTTGCCTCGGAAGCCTCAATTATTAGTATAGAATTTCTCTGGCAGACTACATTTTCACAACCAAGCTTATGTATAGTTGTTGTGTATTTACCTCAAACTTTTAGAGGTGTTATGTAACTACATGGTGTACCTGTAGACATTTGAGAAGAAGGTGAGTTGGAGAGTGCCTCGAGTTACCAAGATTGGGGTGAGAAAAATTATAATTGGGTTATTCAAAGTGGTATATACATTGTTAGATTTTTGGAATATCAATAAATACTTATCCTTATTGATTTCCATATTATATCATCTCTAAAATGCTTTTTCAATCCTAGAACAATAAAGAAACATGACTAACTTTTCATGCATATAATTCTTCTTCAAAAAGGATATAAATGGTTGGTTCCTCTAACAAGACATTGTTGTTAAATATTCAGTATTTGGCTTACCGTTCTTAGATCTCCATATTCCCCTACAAAAGTTATTTAGTTGTTCTAAAGTCTGATATTTCTTCATAATTGATATGGAAAGGTGATGTTATTAGAGGAAACATTGGAGATATTGAACATGATCAACTACACTACACTATTTTACCATCAAATTTATAGATTTTACACCAAAAGTTATGAATAATTGGTTGTTAAGGTCTGGCTCATTTTCATCTAATAGGTGATAATGTCTAAAATTTGTAAGATTGTGATGCAAATTTGATTTGGAAAGATAACCATATTGTTTTTCATGAATTAATATTATTTTATTTAGCTTATCTGATGACATCTACTCACTGCATTTCTTCAAAATCTATCAAATATTTTATATTGGAACTTGATAGAGCATATTTGAAGATCAAGAGGAAATCTATGTTGGAAAGGTTATAGAATCTGTAAATTTGAAATAATGCAAGTCATTTCTCTTTATCTTCTAGCTTTGAATGACTTTTTGTTTACTAATTCTTATCTTCAATGATCTTTTATATGTCACGATTCTTCTTGAATTTATGCCTTATGGTGTTTCCTTTGCAACATCTGGTGTAATTGCTAGTTATAACTATAATAATAATTAAACCAACCTATATCCATCTTAACTTTGAGAGGAATCAAATCTCTTGAGAAACTGATCTTTTTTTAAGTGAAAAGAGACTTGCGTTGATCTAGATTGTCATTGATATCAATATGCCAATATTCTCGATAGCAAATAATGATGTGAAGCCAAACATAGCAGATCATGAAGCAACAAGAGTAGGAAGAGTTCATCGAAAGCCATCAAAGAAGAGCTATCAGAGTATTGTATCAGAAGTCATAGGAGTGAAGAGAAACCACAGGAGCAACGAGCCGAGACAAAGAATATCTATCGAAGGAAGGAATAAACCATGGAAACCTCTTAAAAAGTTCACAGAGCATAAAACATACCGGAGGAGTTAACATATCGGCATATATAATATCAGCGGCCTCTATTACATCCCACCACACAAAACCCTCGATTGCAATTTGTATTGCGGACTCAATGGTTCCACTACAATATGCCATAATACAATATCGCATCCACCGTATAAACTTTCAAATTGTGAGTCATAAAGGGATGTCACAATAAAAACTATGATTGTGATATAAGGTGCGGACCCGATTTCTCCATGATAAAATATCCTAATGTAATATCACATCTGCGTATCAGAATTTTCATATCACAAGGCTTAAAGGGATGAAACATTAAAATGTCAATTGCGATATAATATGTGGACCCAATAGCTCCATTAAAATATACCTTTATGTAGTATCGCGTCCGGGTACTGGAAGTTACACAAATCATAAAGGGTTGTCACCCTAGATCGCCGATTGCGATAGAAGTTGTGGATATGACGGATCTATTAACAATTTTTTAATGCTATATCGCATTTGCCTCATCGTAAATATGAGTATCAGCTATGTTACATCGGTAATGCTAAAGTTGTGATTGCAATTGTGTTTGATGATGTGGATGTGGGACCTCCTTGTGGGCCTTGGATGAATATTAAAAAGGGCCTCTCTGATATATATTGTGTAGCAAGAGACCTCTGAAAGTTTTGATTGCGATTAGCAATGACGTGGCATGTGGGGACTGCCAGACTTCTATTAGAATATGGTTATAGCCTCTCTGGTCTGTCCATAAATAAACAAGTCGGCCTCCCTCCAATAAATTTTCTCTCAATTCATTGGTGAAACTCATATAAGTACAAGTTAAAACGTTTCACTAAAGGCATCGATTGGGTATTGGGCACAAAGAAGAATTAAAAAGTTCACAACTCATGAACTTGAAAAGATAGAGGAAGTCGAAGATCAAGAAGCTGAAGGTCGAGAAGACGAAGGTGTAGCAGAAGTTAAAAGCTGAGAAAAAAAAAGGAAGTAGAAGATAGAGCAGGAGGACAATCTTTTGACCTGATTCATCTTGGAAAGTTCAAACCTGAAGTGAAGCCGTAGTGCAGACAGTGACCTGTTGCAAAGACTAAAAGGACAAGATTTGGTAAAGAATTTCTTGGAATAAATGTAACAGAATCAAACATTTCTTGACAAAGTAAATCTATAGGGTCGGAGCCCTAGGGGTTGGTGCCTTAGAATTTGAAGGATTGGTGTCCTTGGAGTTGGTGCTCCTAAATTCAAGGTTGGTGCCTTAGAAAGATAGGGTTGGAGCCCTAGAGGTTGGAACCTCATCAAATTCCAAGTTGGTGCTTGGTAAAACCCATCATATATTGTATTCAATCCTTTTTTATATTTAATAAAATCATTTATTTGATTAAAATTGTAAAGAAACTAAAATGGTAGTGATAACAATTGAGAAGAAATATTGATTCACCCCCCTCTTAGTATTTCCAAAAATTGGTATCAGAGTCAGCTTCTTATGAATCAACCTAGTAGCTGGAAGAATGATTCTTATTTACAATGAAGAATCAAGAAATGATAGCAGGAAGGCTTCCCTTGTTCAATGGTACTAATTTTGTTTTTTGGAAAAAGAGAATGTCTTACTATTTAATGTCCCTTGGACCTGAAGTTTGGAATGTTATTCTTAATGGGTACAATGCCCCTCCCACTCTTCCTACTGATCAAGAGGAAAGGAAAGCATACATTTCCAATGCCAAAGCTCTAAATTCCATTACCAGTGGAATCACTGATTCTGAGTTTACGAAAGTCTTGAATTGTGACTCGGCCAAAGAAATATGGGATAAATTGGTTATCTTATATGATGGGGACTCCAAGGTTAACAAGGCAAAGCTTCAAACTCATATGAGGTAGTTCGAAAGTCTGAAAATGGATGATTAAGAAGATATTCCATCATACTTCATCTGAGTAGCTGAAGTAGTCAACTCTCTTAAAGGATTGGGAGAAAAGATTGAAGAGATCATTGTTGTTCAAAAGGTCTTAAGATCTCTCCCAGACAAATTTGACTCCAAAATAAGTGCTATAGAAGAAATGAAGGAACTAGACATTCTCAAAATGGATGAACTTCATGGAATCCTCACTGTCTATGAGATGAGAAAAGAAATCCCAAGTTCTAAAGATGCATCAGTCAAGGCCTCAAAATCAAAAAAGGGAAAAGGATGGAATACCAGCAGTGATGACTCTGATGTTGAATCCGAATTGGAGCAATTTGTACAAATACTAAAGAAAGATCCAAGCTAAAAGGTAAGCATCCTCTTATTTGTTTCAACTATGGAAGAATAGGTTATTACACCACAAAATGTCCTCATAAGCATGATGGTGATAATGAGGAAGCAAGGATATAAAAAAGAAAGGATTTACTAAGAAGAATTTTCTCTCTAAATAAGATGAATCTGATGAGGATGAATATGTGGTCATCAAGAAGAAACCATCCAGAGATATCTTCCATCACAAAGAAAGTAATGATGAATTAGATGAAGAGAATGACTATGCTTGAAGCAAGGAAGTACTATTTATGGCATTCAATGGAGATGAACCAAGACAGGAAAACGAAGAAGATACAAATGAATTATTGATAAGTACCATTGAAGAAAATGAGGAGTTACAAAAGAAGATTATCTCCCTTAAAACGAACAAAGAGGAAGCTAAAAGAAGGGAGGACATTATATGTGAAAGACATGAAGCTGAAATAGTATCTCTCAAAAAGGAAATGGAACAAATCAAAAGAATTTGGCAAAGTTCTCAAACACTTGATCACATTCTCAACACTCAGAAATCTCAAAATAATAAGTCCTTGATCAGTTTTTCATCAAGTTAAAAGGATAATACAAGAAGCTATGTCGACATACTTTGTATTAATCCAAAAGAAGAAAAATCATCTCATCGAAGACCTCACTCAAATCCAAAGAATGAAGAAAGAGAAACTCCAAGGAAGAAGTTTTATTCAAATCATGGCTATTATAACAGGTACCAAAATATCTTTCTTGGATAGTGTTATTATTATAAAAAATTTCGTCATCAAGCTAAACATTGCATGGCTCATAAGAATGAAGCACCAAGATTGAAGAATCAGACAAATAAACCATGTAGTCTCAAAGGGAAAGGAAAAATCAAGACTTTCAACCCGTTTGATCCTTTGGCCAAATTTGATCTAATTTCCTCATTATGCAATGATAATGGACATAGCAAAAAAAATTGCCCCCTCAAAAGTAGAGAAGCAAAAGATGAAAGTCCCAATACGGATAAATGTGGTCTAGCTTTATGTGCTCACAGTGAGGAAAATATTTGGTTTATGGATAGTGGGTGCTCTAGACATATGACAGGAGACAAAAGGAAGTTTATCTCATTAAACAAAAAGAAAGGAAATGTATCCTTTGGGAGTGGGTCTACCAAAATTTTTGGAAAAGGAACTATTACCCTTATTAATGGAAAAGGAAATGCTCAAAATGCTTTGCTGGTAGATGGGCTCAAACACAATCTCTTGAGTGTTAGCCAAATTTGTGATCAAGGACATAATGTTGTCTTCAGCACTAAAAATTGTGAAATAAGGAACTCTTCCTCAAGAGAACTTGTGGCAAAAGGAGTTAGAACATCAAATAACGTTTACATTCTGAACAAAATTCAAGAAGATAAATGTTATCTAAGTCAAACAGGTGAAAGATGGTTGTGGCATAAATGATCGGGGCATACAAGTTTTGATAACTTGATCAATATCATCAAAATCAATGTAGTAAGGGACATTCCAAAGATGTCTAAACTAGATCAAGCTATATGTGGCCCATGTCAATATGGAAAGCAAACTAGAACCAACCACAAGACTAAGGAGTTCTCCACATCAAAACATATAGAGATCATTCATGAAGATTTATGTGGGCCAACCACAACTCCAGCACTCCAAGAAGAAAGGTGCGTTGCTTTATTTGTTGATGAATATACTAGAATGATTGGGTATACTTCATAAAATATAAATCTGAAGCATTTGAATGTTTTAAGAATCTTAAAGCGCTTGTAGAAAATGAAAAGGATTCCAAAATTAAATGTCTTAGAATGGATAGAGGAGGAGAATTCACATCAAAATAATTTGATGAATTCTATAAATAACATGGAATTAAAAGAGAGCTCTCCACTTCCAGAACACCTAAGCAAAATGGGGTAGTTGAAAGGATAAACCGAACTATTCAAGAAATGGCTAGAACTATGTTACTAGCAGCTGACTTGCAGCCAAAATTTTGGAAGGAAGCAATCAAGACAATAGTTTATACCTTGAATTAGACTCAACTAAGACCAAATAATGAGAAGACTCCTTATGAATTATGGAAAGGAAGACCTGCGTCAATAAAATACTTCAGGATTTTTGGAAGAAAATGCTTCATAAAGATCAATGATGACTCACCAAGAAAATTTGATTCTCGGGTTGACGAAGGAATATTTCTTGGGTATTCTACCAGAAGCAAAGCTTAAAAATGCTACAATAATTGACTACAAAAAATAGTGGAGAGTATTGATGTGAATATTAATGAAGAGCTTCCATAAAATAAAATTGAAGATCATGAAGTCAACCCCTTTATTGAATAAAGTGAAGAAGAACCTGAAAAGGAAGAAAAATATCAAGAAAAACAAAAAGAAAAATAATCATCTCAAACTCCTTTAAAAATGAAATTCCTCCAAATGAATCACCCGGAAGAGCAGATTATTGGCAATGTAGATGAAGGAATACAAACTCGAAGAAGGATGACAAGTACACCAAAGAGAAATGATGTTTCTCTCCTATCTATGATAGAACCTGGAAATTTTACTCAAGTAAGTAAGGATCCTCATTGCGTGGAAGCCATGGAAGAAGAAATGTCTAAAATCGAGAAAAATGAGACATGGGAGCTGGTACCTCGTCCAAAGGATAAAAATATAATTGGAACTAAGTGGGTGTTCGAAAACAAAATGAATGAAGATGTACAAATCATCATAAATAAGGCAAGACTTGTCTGTAAAGTTTATTCACAAATTGAAGGAATCAATTTTGAAGAAACCTTTGCACCAATAGCTCGTATGGAAGCTATAAGGATGTTCTTGGAATTTTCATGCTCAAAAGGATTCAATTGGTGAAATTTGTACGAATACTAAAGAAATGATCCAAGCTAAAAGGTAAGCATCCTCTTATTTGTTTCAACTGTGGAAGAATAGGTCATTACACTGCAAAATGTCTTCATAAGAATGATGGTGATAATGAGGAAGGAAGGATATAAAAAAAGAAAGGATTTACTAAGAAGAATTTTCTATCTAAACAAGATGAATTTGATGATGACGAATATGTGGTCATCAAGAAGAAACCATCCAAAGATATCTTCCATCACAAAGAAAGTAATGATGAATTAGATGAAGAGAATGACTATGCTTGAAGAAAGGAAGTACTATTTATGGCATTCACTGAAGATGATGAACCAAGACAGGAAAACAAAGAAGATACAAATGAATTATTGATAAGTACCATTGAAGAAAATGAGGAGTTACAAAAGAAGGTTATCTCTCTTAAAACGAACAAAGAGGAAGCTAAAATAAGGGAGGACATTATATGTGAAAGACATGAAGCTGAAATAGTATCTCTCAAAAAGGAAACGGAACAAATCAAAAGAATTTGGCAAAGTTCTCAAACACTTGATCACATTCTCAACACTCAAAAATCTCAAAATGACAATTTATTGATTGGTTTTTTATCAAGTGCCAAGGATAATACAAGAAGCTATGTCGACATACTTTGTAGCAATCCAAAAGAAGAAAAATCATCTCATCGAAGGCCTCACTCAAATCCAAAGAATGAAGAAAGAGCAACTCCAAGGAAGAAGGTTTATTCAAATCATGGCTATTATAACAGGTACCAAAATATCTTTCTTGGATAGTGTTATTATTATAAAAAAAATTGTCATCGAGTTAAACATTGCATGGCTCGTAAGAACAAAGCACCAAGATTGAAGAATCAGACAAACAAACCATGAAGTCTCAAAGGGCAAGGAAAAATCAAGACTTTCAACCCGTTTGATCCTTTGTCCAAATTTGATCTAATTTCCTCATTATGCAATGATAATGGACATAGCAAAAAAAAATTGTCCCCTCAAAAGTAGAGAAGCAAAAGATGAAAGTCCCAATATGGATAAATGTGGTCTAGCTTTATGTGCTCACGGTGAGAAAAATATTTGGTTTGTGGATAGTGGGTGCTTTAGACATATGACAGGAGACAAAAGGAAGTTTATCTCATTAAACAAAAAGAAAGGAAATGTATCCTTTTGGAGTGGGTCTACCAAAATTGTTGGAAAATGAACTATTACCCTTATTAATGGAAAATGAAATGCTCAAAATGCTTTGCTGGTAGATGGGCTCAAACACAATCTCATGAGTGTTAGCCAAATCTGTGATCAAGGACATAATGTTGTCTTCAACACTAAAAATTGTGAAATAAGGAACTCTTCCTCAGGATAACTTGTGGCAAAAGGAGTTAGAACATCAAATAATGTCTACATTCTAAACAAAATTCAAGAAGATAAATGTTATCTAAGTCAAACAGGTGAAAGATGGTTGTGGCATAAACAACTGGGGCATACAAGTTTTGATAACTTGATCAATATCAACAAAATCAATGCAGTAAGGGACATTCCAAAGATGTCTAAACCAGATCAAGCTATATGTGGCCCATGTCAACATGGCAAACAAACTAGAACCAACCACAAGACTAAGGAGTTATCCACATCAAAACCTCTAGATATCATTCATGAAGATTTATGTGGGCCAACCACAACTCTAGCACTCCAAGGAGAAAGGTACTTTGCATTATTTGTTGATGAATATACTAGAATGATTAGGTATATTTCATAAAATATAAATCTGAAGCATTTGAATGTTTTAAGAATCTTAAAGCTCTTATATAAAATGAAAAGGATTCCAAAATTAAATGTCTTAGAATGGATAGAGGAGGAGAATTCACATGAAAAGAATTTGATGAATTCTATAAAAACATGGAATTAAAAGAGAGCTCTCTGCTTCCAGAACACCTAAGCAAAATGGGGTAGTTGAAAGGAGAAACCAAACTATTCAAGAAATGGCCAGAACTATGTTACTAGCAGCTGACTTGCAACCAAAATTTTGGAAGGAAGCAGTCAAGACAACAGTATATACCTTGAATCGGACTCAACTAAGACCAAATAATGAGAAGACTCCTTATGAATTATGGAAAGGCAGTCTTGCATCAGTAAAATACTTTAGGATTTTTGGAATAAAATGCTTCATAAAGATCAATGATGACTCACATGGAAAATTTGATTCTTGGGTTGACAAAGGAATATTTCTTGGGTATTCTACCAAAAGCAAAGCCTACAAATGCTACAATAATTGACTAAAAAAAATAGTGGAGAGTATTGATGTGAAGATTAATGAAGAGCTTCTATAAAATAAAATTGAAGATCATGAAGTTGACCCCTTTATTAAAGAAAATAAAGAAGAACCTGAAAAGGAAGAAAAAGATCAAGAAAACCAAAAAGAAAAATAATCATCTCAAACCCCTTTAAAAGTGAAATTCCTCCAAACGAAACACCTGGAAGAGCAGATGATTGGCAATGTAGATGAAGGAATACAAACCCGAAGAAGGATGACAAGTACACCAAAGAGAATTGATGTTGCTCTCCTATCTAGGATAGAGCCAGAAAAATTTACTCAAGCAAGTAAGGATCCGCATTGCGTGGAAGCCATGGAAGAAGAGATGTCTCAAATCGAGAAAAATGAGATATGGGAGCTGGTACCTCATCCAAGGGATAAAAATATAATTGGAACTAAGTGGGTGTTCAAAAACAAAATGAATGAAGATGTACAAATCATCATAAATAAGGCAAGACTTGTCTATAAAGTTTATTCACAAATTGAAGGAATAGATTATGAAGAAACCTTTGCACCAATAGCTCGAATGGAAGCTATAAGGATGTTCTTGGAATTTGCATGCTCAAAAGGATTCAAAGTCTATCAAATGGACATAAAATTAACATTTTTGAATGGGGAACTCAAGGAAGAAGTCTACATGGAGAAACCAAAAGGTTTTGATCTAGCAGAAGGAAAAGACTTTCTATGTAAGTTGAAAAAAGCATTATATGGTTTGAAACAAGCTCCTAGAGCGTGGTACGCAAGATTGGATCACTATCTACAACAGAAAAACTTCAAAAAGGGGGTGGTAGGAAGTAATATCTACATGAAGATGGATGAGGATAAATTACTAATCACCCTTGTATATGTTGATGATCTGATTTTTGCTAGCAATAATGATGACATGAGCCATGAGTTTGTTCAAAATATGTCAAAAGAATTTGAAATTTCAATGATTGGTGAGCTATCATACTTCCTTGGACTACAAGTATCACAAAGCACGGCAGGAATTTTTATCTCTCAAACAAAATATCTCAAAGATGTGCTTAAAAGATATGGAATGGAAGAATGTGCACCTATGAGCACATCGATGACCACAAACTACAAAATAAGCAAAGATGATGATTCTGCCTCAGTAGACGCAACTCTTTACAGGTCAATAATTGGAGTTGTCTTATACTTAACTGCTACAAGGCCCGACATTATGCAAGCAATGGGAATCATGGGAAGATTCAATCAGCTCCTAAGAAATCCCACATGCTCGTTGTGAAAAGAATTCTCAGATACTTGAAAGGAACACTTGACTTTCGTCTTTGGTATCCCAAAAGAAAAAATACTACAGTGACAACATATACTGATGGTGATTGGGCTGGAAGTGTGGATGATTGTAAAAGCACCAATGGAAATGCATTTTTTTATGGGAGATTTCTTGGTAACTTGGCTCAGCAAAAAACAATCATCTATATCTCTCTCTACAGCTAAATCCGAATATATAGCCACAGCTGACTGTTGTACACAAATACTATGGATGAAGGAAGCTTTAAAGGATGTCAACGTAGAAACTAAAAGCCAATTGCCATCCATTGTGATAACACAAGTGCTATCAGACTCAGTAAAAATCTAGTGATGCACTCAAAAACCAAACATATACCAATCAAGTATCATTTCTCCGTGAACAGGTGGCTGAACAAAACATCAAGTTGTAATATATCAACACTAAGGAATAGAATGTGGATATTTTCACCAAACCTGTTCCTCGAGAAGCATTTGAACATCTCTGTCAAAAGATGGAGGTTATCTCTTGAGCATCACACTAAACTGATTCTTAAGATGCCACATGACAGGGGGAGCAGTTTTACAAGGGGAGTAGTTCGACAGGGGGAGTCCTTGTGCACTCCTTTTCCATTGATGTCAAAGGGAGAAAGAAGAAGAATATTTCCACCAATGACAAATGGGGAGATGTTTGATCTAGATTCTCATTGATGTCAATGTGGCAATATTTTGGATAGTAAATAATGATGTGAAGCCAAGCAGAGCAAATCCATGAAGCAACAGGAGCAGGAGTTCGTCAAAATCCATCAAAGAAGAGCTATTGGAAGAAGAGCTATCAGAGCAGTGTATCGGAATTCATAGTGAAGAGAAACCACAGGAGCGACGAGCTAAGACAAAGAAGATCTACTAGAGGAAGGAATAAACCGTGGAAACCTCTTAAAAAGTTAACAATGTATAAAACAAAGTAGAGGAGTTAAAATATCAGCATATATAATATCAATGGGCTCTATTACATGCCACCACACAAAACCCTCGATTGTGATTTATATTGCGGACCTGATGGTTCCACTACAATACGCCATAATACAATATCACATCCACCGTATAAACTTTCATATTGCAAGTCATAAAGGGATGTCACAATAAAAACTGCAATTGTGATATAAGGTGTGGACCCGATTGCTACATTATAAAACACCCTAATGTAATATCGCATCCGCGTATCGGAATTTTCATATCACAAGGCTTAAAGGGATGAAATGTTAAAACGTCGATTGTGATATAATATGTGGACCCGACAACTCCATTAAAATATACCTTTATGTAGTATCACGTTCAGGTATCGGAAGTTACACAAATCATAAAGGGTTATCACCTCGGATCGTCGACTGCAATAGAAGTTGTGGATCCAACGGATCTATTGACAATTGTTTAATGTTATATCATGTCCGCCTTGTTGGCAATATGAGTATCGGCTATGTTACATCGGTAACGTTAAAATTTGTGATTGTGAATATGTTTGATGATGTGGATGTGAGACCTCCATGTGGGCCTTGGATGAATATTAAAAAGGGCCTCTCTGATATATATTGTGTAGCAAGAGACCTCCGAAAGTTGTGATTGCGATTAGCAGTGACGTGGCATGTGGGGACCGCCAGACTTCTATTATAATATGGTTATAGCCTCTTTGGTCTCTCCGTAAATAAACAAGTCAGCCTCCCTCCAATAAATGTGTCTCTCAAGTCATTGGTGAAACTCATATAAGTACAAGTTAAAATGTTTCACTAAAGGCATCGATCGGGTATCGGGCACAAAGAAGAATTAAAAAGTTCACAACTCGTGAACTTGAAAAGACAGAGGAAGCCAAAGATTGAGAAGTCGAAGGTCTAGTAGAAGACGAAGGTGCAGCAGAAGCTGAAAGACGAGAAAAAAAAAGGAAGCAGAAGAGAGAGCGGGAGGACAATCTTTTGACCTGATTCATCTTGGAAAGTTTAGACTCGAAGTGAATCCATAGCACAGACAATGACTTGTTGCAAAGATTAAAAGGAGAGGATTTGGTAAAGAAGTTCTTGGAAGAAGTATAATACAATCAAACATTTATTGACAGAGTAAATCTATAGGGTCAGAGCCCTTGGGGTTGGTGCCTTAGAATTGTCAGGATTGGTGTCCTTGGAGTTGGTGCTCCTAAATTCAAGGTTGGTGCCTTGATAAGATAGGTTCGAAGCCCTAGAGGTTGGAGCCTCATCAAAGTCCAAGTTGGTGCTTAGCAAAACTCATCAGATATTCTATTCAATATTTTTCTATATTTAGTAAAATCATTTTTTGATTAAAATTATAAAGAATCTAAACTCGTAATAATAACAATTGAAAAGAAATATTGATTCACCCCCCTCTCAGTATTTCCAACAACTTGATCTCTCTAGGTGCTTGGTAGATCTTGAGTTAGAATGGATCTAAGTTGGTCTTATATATTTTAGAGTTTGAATATGAATTTAACTAAGTGTAGTGTCTCTCTTAAATGAAGAAGGAAGATAAGATATTATCAACTTAAATTAGAAGGAAATGGTAAGAACCTTACAAAGGATGGAATGAAGAATAATAATGTTAATAGTATTGTTAGTAATCTATTATAAATGAACATTTTGGTATAATCTATCAAATTAAAAACCAGTTTCCAAAAGGAGAAGATGAAGAAGATATTATCAACTTAAATTACAAGGAACTACCAAGACTGGATAGAATGGAGAATAAGTACTATTATTAGTAATTGATTATTAATGGACACACATCTATAATATATTAAAATAAAAAGGATTTTCCTTAAGGAGAAAACAAATAAGATATTATCAACTTAAATTAGATGGAAATGATAAAAACCTTAGAGAAGGGGGAATGAAGAATAATAATTTTGTTAGTAGTATTAATAGTAATTGGTTATGAATGGACATTTAGTTATAATATAGTATAATAAAAAGGAGCTTCTCGAATTAAAAGATAAAGAAGACATTATCAACTTAAATTAGAGAGAAATGATAAAAACCCTAGAGAGAGGATGAAATGAAGAATAATAATGTTGCAAGTAGTATTGTTTGTAATTGATTATTAATGAGCACTTTGTTATAATATATTAAAATAAATGGAGCTTGCAGAAAAAGAAAACAAAGACAAAGAACACATTATCAACTTAACAAAGATAAAGAAGACATTATCTAATTATCTAAGAAAGACATTATCAACTTAACAAAGATTAAAAAGGCATTATCTAATTATCTAAGGAACCACACTTGTTGGTTCGAAAGACCTCGGCCAAAAAATTTTCTTATGTGATTTCTACCAAAAAAAAACTTTGCTTAAGACATTACCAACCTAACAAATACAAAAAAGACATTATCAAATTAAAAAATAGAATGAAAAATAGTAATATTATTAGTGTTATAAATGAGCACTTGGAGCTTAAAAAAATCAAAGAAGACATTATCAACTTAAATGAGATAGATATGATAAGAACACAATAGATTACCTATAATTAAAGAGGTTAAACCCAGAGAGAGGTAAAAAAAAAAAAAATTAGCCGACCGGTACGATCGCCGATCGTTATTAAGATTGCCTATAAAAGATAAGAAGTTTATACGTAGGAGATAGCTTCTGATATTACAAAGATAACCTGCTTTCAGACTTTCCTACTGCGAGTTATTTTAGAATATTGGTACCATCACTTTAACCAATGGGTGCTCCCTCTCTGTGGTGGAGATTCTGAGTCTAGTTGCTTTTTCTGCGACGGGGGTTTCATAGAACGAATTGGGCGAGAGGCTGTACGTTATTTTCCCTACCCTCAGGCTGCCATGGAAATCCCAGAGAATGAAACCCAACGAAACGGTTGCAACCCGCGACCAACTTCTGCAACTGCAATAGATGCGATGCCCACATTTACCGTTTCACGAGACCACTTACCTGACAATTGCTCGGTATGCCTCGAGGACTTTCAGGTGGGAGAGATGGCAAGTGAGATGCCATGTAAGCACTTCTACCATTCCGACTGTATCGTCCGGTGGCTGGCGTGGCACAACTCTTGTCCCTTTTGCCGCTACCAGATGCTCGTCGAGGAACCGGAAGAGTCCACGTCAGACAACCAACACGTTGACAGGAGGCTTTCAGTTACTGTTACCCACAGACTTCGCCGCGTGTTCAGTTGTTTTCTGGGCGCCTTCTGTCGACGTGGACCACGGCCACGTTCTCCACACGCTCAATGAATATCTTTCCACTGTGCACTAAAGAAAATGTTTAATAATTTCATTTCATATAGATAAAATGTCACACATACTTATATCCCCAACTTTTAAGTCCAAAAATCAATTTTTATAATAAGCACTCCCTACTTTAGTATTTAATTTCTTTGTTTTATTAAAATAAAATAAAAAACTAATAATTATCGATATGTAACCACCACAAAAATAAATGGCTTTCAATATTAAAAATTGGTTTGATTTGTTAATTATATCTGGCAAAATGTGCTTTAAAAAACAAAAGAGCAAAAAAATTGTACATAGCTATGCCATAAAGATTTGTAACTAAAATATAGAAATGAAGGTGGTGTTTGATGCTCTATGTCAGAGCCAATAATGGTGAATATAATGTGAAGAGGTTTTTTATGATATCTTCCAAGTGCCCCTATCTAGCACCAATCTAGCTTTTAGCTTTGGAGAGATGATCAACGTTTTGATTGCTTTTCATTAACATAAAAAGTTAAGAAAAAAAAAAAAATTACACTAAACTTTTAATTTCTCATTCATCTATTTGATAGCAAGAATTGAATTTTTTTTTAATAGAAATGATGTTGAGAGAATGCCTTATCTAGCACCAATTTAGCTTTTAGATTGGGAGAGATGATCAACTTTTTTATTATTTTCCCTAACATAAAGAGTTAGGATATAAAAATTATACTAAACATTTAATTTCTCATTCATCTATTTGATGGCAAGAGTTGGATGTCTTTTTTAATAGAAATGATGTCGAGAGAATGCTTTCTAATTAGTGATAGTTTTATTTCCATCACTACATTGAAATTATTTGTTTATGATTGGCCCTAAATAAGTAGAGAATCAAATCAAATGTGTCTCAAATTTCCCGTGTGAGGAAGAAGTGTAATTCCTTTCTTTTTTGATAAAAAGTTTACATGTGAGATCTCAAATGATATTGATAGTATAACTTTCTATGAAGGAGTTGTGATACTTCTTCCATGTTCAAAATAGAGTTAGCATGTGGTATTTAAAAAGGAAATAATAATAATAATAATAATGAACATTTCACTGTTAAATAAAATATTTCAATTTTTAAGTAACATAATTGTATATTAATTTTATATAGAGAGATAGATATAGAAATTGATAGTAAAAAAAAATGTTTTCTAGTATGATCTAGATGTGTAATTCCTTCATATTATATTTTAATGTCCATGTTAACTAATATTTTAATATATAAAGATGTGGCATTTAATATATATATATATATATATATATATATATATATATATAGAGAGAGAGAGAGAGAGAGAGAGAGATTGTTTCTACTTTCTAAAAGGGAAATATACTAAGATCAAAAAAGCAATTTAATGTGACCAATATGGGTCATAAATAAAATATTTCAATGTCAATTATGTATATATTATATGAATTAATTAAAAAGCAAAAACAAAAAACTTATGATTAAAACATTTTATTGGTGTTATACTCAAAATCAAGGAGACACACAATTATTTTTATACTTAATAAGGAGTTGATACATGGCTATATATGCATCATAGATCCATATCAAGATTGGATCTATTAAGCACCAAGAGGGATCAAAGAAGTTTTCACCCCAAGAGATTTGATCCCTCTCAGTGCTTAATAGATGTAACACCCTCCTCCCACATGTATCCCAAGCTACCCGGTCCACTGGGGTAAACATGTGACGAGAGGCAACTATGATCTGATTCAACTCCCTGTGTATAATTAAGGAAGTGGAACCAATACAACACACCCAATATGACCTTCTACACATGCTACGAAACCCTCAAGAGCCAACCAACCCTTCTATGTGATCAACCCGTGGGACAACCTAACATTTTATTGTTCTAACACCTCATTCGCTTCCTTGACAAGGCATGAGTGCGACATTAGGCTTCCAGTCACTCCCACTGCAAGGGAAAGCCAGTGATTGTGGATTTTTTCAGCTAGTTCTGTGCCACTTTTTCAGGGCCAGGACTTAGGCCACTACCCAGAACTCCATGAAACTTCCAGAAATGAAAAGTAACATCGAAACAATGATACAAATGCAAATACTTGAACAAAGACTTGACAGGAACCCTACTAGCCATGACAGGCATTTCATCAAGGATGTCACAAAGATGTAATCTATAGGTCTTAACAATGGATCTGAGCATAGGTGTCTCATACTTATCTAAGATTCTCTAGAGGCATTGATGCCTTATCACATTAGCTACATTATCATCTATTAGGTCATATAGTCATTGTTCATTGATTTACGAATCAAAATACGATGAGAGTCATATATCATCATTGCCATGAAACATGCTCATAACTAGCATATAAACAACAAAAATAATAAGGATATAACAACCATAGAATCCACATATAAATTAGTACATTTACACATGAAATGCCAAGGAGAAGGAAATATTATTAATGAATGAAAAATCCAACCAGGTTTGGGACTTCCACATGTCACCCAATCATAGATTGGCTGAACCAAATCTTTCTTTCAACCAGCCACCCTCGTGTCATATTCTAAGCATGAATGTGGGACTCATAACCAAAATTAACCAGGGATTCTTGAGGCTAAACCACCTCACCCTCAACAATATAACTAGGCTTTACCGCAATCCACACTGGATCACTAAGCCCTAAAGAAGCATGGATGCAACCGGATTTCTCCACCTACGCCATGAGGAATTTTCTTGTCTCCTAGTCAAAAGTATTTATCGTACATCATTCCATGCAACGGTCGAGGATCCCTAGGCCTAATCAAGACTCCACCCTTAATCTTTACTGTAATCACCTCCAGATCACTAGGCATGATCGAGGGCACACACCTCTAGTATTTACCATATATCCAGCCATTCATTGGTCAAGGATTCTTAGGCCCACTGAGTCACGCAATACTTGCCTTTACTACAACCCATACTTTGGTTTAGGGATCACCTAGCCAGTGGCTTTACCGCAATCCATGGTTCGATTCAAGGATCAATAGGCCATGTGTTCTTTGTTTCAGAGGCCACCTCACTCAATTTTGAATCCATACGGCAATCCATCTCAACCAAACACAAGAGAACCCACCACACCATGGCTATCTAGAAATGTCAAGGCAAGGCTGAAGAACACTATCACACCTGGAAACAACCGTGCCCATGACATCAAGAGAACCAAGAACACATGCATAACTGTGCATGCCAAAACTAGCAAGGAAACCACACATGCAACTCGATACCTGCAAGGAATCCTATTATAGTTGCTTGATCCTAATCTTCCTTGCTTGATATTTGCTTCCTCTTTCCTCCTTTGCTTTCCTTGATCCAATGTTGAAGTGTTCCAAGAAAACTCTAAGTGTACAAGAGTGTGAGAGAGAGAATAGAGAGAGAGAGCTCTAAAACTGAACTAACAAAAGTCTATGAATTGATCCTTAGAAGCCTTTTCATCAATGAGGCCTCTATTTTCTTCATTTTCCATTATTTTCCTTCAATTTCCTCCTCATATGCAACCTATGACTCTTCACCTTCCTTTTCTCCTAATTTCCTTCATTTTCATAAATAAAAATTCCAATTAATGCCTCTTTTCCTTTTCAAAGCCTTTTCTATTGCTTTTGCCAATTTCCTTTAGCCATAATTACCGAAATGAACATCTACTAAGATATTTTGCCCAACACTTAGCTTGGAATAAGTGTCCCATAACCATGGTTATTATTTTTCCTTTATTAACTTTTATTACATTGAATTTTCACCAAGGCTGTTACAGAACCCTCCCCTTGTGGGAACACTGTCCTCAGGTCTTCAATGACACCTACAACCAACAAGATTGTTGTAAGCACAACATACTGCCCATGGAGCTTTATAACTTATCTCGTTGTAGTATTTAAAATGATCAACACGCTGAGAAGCAAACCAGTATGACAACATAACAACATGATAACTATAATGACATGACACCCATCGCTTATTGGAGCTTTATAAAATAGATCATGGTGGTATTTACATCCATATACATATGTACATATACTAAAACATGAAATCAAAACATATATCAAGGACATTCGCTCAACCAACAAATAGAGAAGGCCCTAAAATTCCTGCATTCGTGACGAGGGAATCTAGAAGATTACACCTCCACCCTCAAAAGTAATACTAGGATTCACCTCCTTTCCAAGAAGTCCAGAATCCACTGCAAAAGTCAAAGCTACATCCAATGTCTAGTGCCACGATCTTGCGCGACTTTCCCTGTCGGTGAACAGCACACTCCCAATCTACATCTGATTCCATCTAGCAATGATAATGACCAAAATCAAATCCATCCATGGCCTTCTCTTCTGTGTTGCACAATTTCTCGGGAAAGATAGTCACCCCCTTCCATGCAGTCACACACCTTCCAAGTTTCATTGGCATCCCCTTCTCTGCTACATAGTCCCTCAGGTGACCTCTCCCTTGGAAACATTTCCTTGCATTAGAAGGTCCAAAACGAAGGCATATCCCTACCTTAAAACCATCATATTGGTCATAGCATGTTCATGGAAATCAACGGACACTATTGGGTACCAATGTCCCACAATGTTCCTACTCCTAATGTGCTTTACCAACATAATTTTTCTTATCCAATTCTGTTTGTTGTTGTTGCTAATGCTTGTATTCAGTTTCAACCACCGGAACCGGGCATTTCCATGCTTCCTATACCAAGCACATAGTTACCATTAGATTCAAAATAAATTTAAATAACTTCAAATCATACCTCACTGGTGGCTCATCAATAAGGTACACTTGCACTTATGTTCACTTCCTATCACAATAAGTCAAACTAGTTGTTTGATCAAATCATCATGTATAAACATATCACATCCAATTAGCTTAGGACACAACCATCATAGATCAAAATCATGAAACACATGCAATCATCATAAACCAGAATCATAGATCACATGTAACAATCATAAATCAGAATCATATCCATAACAAAACTGAATTAAAATATTGATACTTATCCTTCAATTGATCCTTTTTGTATGCACACCAAATTGGTTCCCACACCCAACAAACACCCAGTGCCTTCTCTTCTGCCATGTACACATACACATAGTATACATCACAACATGTACAACCACACATGGCATACAACACTATACAATACATGCACCTACACCTGACGTACAACACAAAACAATACATATACTCACACCAAGTGTACAACACAACACATACACACATAACATAAAGTTCATGTTCATAACATCAAGTTCATAGACATAGTATAATCACATAATATTAAGTCATATCCACATGATACTGACCTCAAAGATCTTCCAGGCTACTCTTCCCACTTCATTCCTCATGAACCAGGAATCTCTTCATGCCCTTCACTTGCATAATCAATTGTTCCTCCACAAGAATGATCCCTGGCAACCCTATTAGAAAGTGACATAAATACATACATATATACATATAATAATTAGCATAAAACAATCATGATCATGTCAGACATTGACATACATACATACATGTATACATATATAGACATCTGCATAATCATGATCACAACATAATTACAAAATAGTGTAAGGTCAAGGTTAAGAGATCCCCCTTTATCCATGCACAACATGCACAACATTGATAACAATAGTTCCAACATAGCCAAGGCATATGACCCCTCAGATAAATTTACTTTACCTTACCTGATTACCTTTCTCAAGATTGTTCTGTCATTGTCCATTATCCCTATGGACCTAACCAATCAACTGATTGACATACTCTTACCTTCAGCTGCCCTTATACATACACCAAGATTCATCCAGGTCTTACACTACTTGTTGGTCGCCATTCAACTCTCCCTGAGCTCTATCAACTTTCCTCTTTCCCAACCAATTCCCAAGACCCCAAAACATAAAATACAAGAGCAATAACAAATAAGAAGAAAACAATGAAAACCAATACAATATGAAACCACAACAAAGTGGAAAGGCCTTGCAGAAAATGCAATTAAAGCTCAAACAAATCACAAAATATCGAAGGCACAAAACTCCCAATAAAACCATGACTCAACCCCATGTGTTTCCAATGCATCCAAGGGAAATTCATCTTGAGCCTTCTTCAAGATTTCATGGTAGTCTCTTTTTCCATGCAATCCCTGCATCATACTTCCATAAACACATAGTTTTAAATGTATAAAAAAATATACTAATACATTGATTACCTTACCTTGTTGTGCCAATCACAATGACATGTAATTGAACACATCCATACCATCTCTCAAAGAAATCCAATTCCCTTGACGAACCTAGCTATAACTAGAAACTAGTTAATATACCTCTTAAATACATGTTCATGAATATAGTATATATCCATATAATTTCAAACAAAATCAAGGTTAAGAAGACTTCATGTATGCAAAGCACTCATTCGTTTGGAACTAGGGTTTCCAAACAGAGCCAAAGGAATTTTCACCTTCCTTACTTTTGCCTTTTCCTTGTTGCAATTGAGTCGTACTATGCACTATCACATCACCCAACTATTAGTTATATAAACATATCAACTATTACCTTGTCATGCAAATACAAAGCATGTTTTCCTGCAACTGCTCACACATGTCGACCACATGTTCCAAATATCAAGACAAAATATTTACTAATTTGAAATCAACATTTACCAAGACTAATTATCATTTCATAATCCATAGTCAACTCATAGTCATTATACATAATGCTACAATTGTCATCTAGTTACACTCAAGTACATATCAGCTATCTCAACACATATGTTTGAGTAAAACCATCTTGAAACAAGATCATTTCTTTATGAAATCTTATAGACACATACTCATAACATGTGATTAATTAAACATTCAACACCATATAGATGACATAATAGACACCAAACACTCAAACACCAAATAGACGACATAATCAAACATTCAAGCACCATGTAGATGACATAAGAAAAACCATACCTTAATGTATCTCAGGGGAGGCTATCTTGTCTGCAAAATAAATCTAGTTTAGTATGATATAACTTCAAAACATATCAACTCAAACATAAATAAGGTTATGATGTCCATAATAGTAACTAGCTAACATGTTCACCTCATAAGTTCATAAACAATTGCCATTCATGCATAACAATCATATATGCACAGTCTCTCTAGATTAGTATGGAATAATATCACAATATATTAACTCTCAGACCTAAATATCATAGCCTTAACCATCTACACAGACCAATTCAGATCAACATGATACATATAACATCAATATCCTAATGCCATAAACCTAATCATCAAGTTAACTAACATACAACAATAACAAGTTAAAATATAACATAATCATCAAGTTAACTAAAATAAAACAATAACAATAATGCATATAACAACAAGTACTACCATTCATCACATTTTGACACGTGTTCATATAACCACACTGATCAACTAGCATCTACTTATGCATGTAACCACAACAATACTAGAGTGAAAAACATGTACATGACCATAATGTATATAAATCTAATACCTATAGCAATCATTAACCAGCATACCTTCATATCCAACATACAAACCTGTATGACGATATGCTCTTACCCCGAGGTCTAGTGTTGCACCCTCAATTTGATGATTTGCATTTCCTTCTCTATCTCAACCAACACATTAGCATCATAACATACCAATAACATCATGATGACACAAAATCACAACAATGACTATCACAATGCATCCCTGACCTACTATACATGCATAACAACATATAGACACCTACATGCATAACAAATGCAGATACAAATGAATTATGACATGCATTCATTTCAAACACATCGCAACAACAACATCATCAACTCCTACATGGAAACACAATTGTAACAATGACCACCACCATGCCTATACAACAAAAATATATACCACAAGCATAAGGAACACATATGCCACCGACATGAATGCATGACCAACACACACTACCCATCCAGTCCAAGGGGTGAACCATGCTCTAATACCACTCTGTAACACCCTCCTCCCACATTTACCCAAGCTACCCGATCCACTAGGGTAAACATGTGGTGAGAGGCTACTATGATTTGGTTCAACTCCCCATGTACATTTAAGGATGTGGAATCAATACAACACAACTAATCTGACCTTCTACACGTGCTGCGAAACCCTCGGGAGCCAACCAACCCTTCCAGGTGATAAACCCCTAAGACAACCTAGCATTTTATTGTTCTAACACCCCAGTCTCTCCCTTGACAAGGCATGAGTGTGACCTTAGGCCTCCAGTCACTCCCCCAACAAGGGAAAGCCAGTGACTATGGAATTTTTCAGCTAGTTTTGTGCCAGCAACCCCAGATTTTGTGCCACTTTTTCAAGGCCAAGACTCAGGCCACTACCCAAAACTCCATGAAACTTCCAAAAATGAAAACTAACATCGAAACAATGATACAAATTCAAATACTTGACTACGCCCCTACAAGCCATGGCAGGCATTTCATCAAACATGTCACAAAGATGTAATCTATGGTTTTTAAGAACATATATGAACATAAAGGTCTCATAATTATCTTAGATTCATTAGAAGCATTGATGCCTTATCACATTAGCTGCATTATCCTCTATTAGGTCATATATTCATTTTACATTCATTTATGAATCAAAACATGATGAGATCCATACATCATCACTATCATGAAACATGCTCATAACCAGCATATAAACAACAGAAATAATAAGGATACAACAACCATATAATCCACATATAAATCAATAAATTTACACATGAAATACCAAGGAGAATGAACTCTAATTAATGAATGAAAAATCCAACCAGGTTTTAGACTTCCATGTACCACTCAAACATAGATTGGTTGAAACAAATATTTATTTTAGCCGGTCACCCCTGTGCCATATTACAAGCATGAATGTGGGACTCATAACCAAAATCAACTAGGGCTTTCCGAGGCTAAACCACCTCACCCTCATTAATATAGCCAGTCTTTACCGAAACCCACACCGAATCACTAGGACCTAAACAAGCATGGATGCCACCATATTTCTCCACCTACACTGTGAGGAATTTTCATGTCTCCTAGCCTCTAGGCTTTACCATACATCCCAGAATACAACAGTCAAGGATCCCTAGGCCTAATCAAGGCTCCACCCTCAAGATTTACCGCAATCACATATGGATCACTAGGCCTGCTCGAGGGCACACACCACTAGGATTTACCATGTATCCCTCCATTCACCCATCGAGAATTGGTAGGCCCACTGGGGCACACAAATACCTGGATTTACTACAACCCACAGTCTGGTTCAGGGGTCACTAGGCCAGTGGCTTTACCATAATCCACAATCTAATTTAGGGATCGCTAGGTCACGTGTTCTTTCTTTCAGAGACCACCTCACTTAGTTTCGAATCCATCTAGCTATCCCTCTCAACCAAATACACAGAACCCACCACGCCATGTTTATCTAGAAATGGAAAGGCAAGATTGAAAAACATTGTCACACCTGAACAAACCCATGCCCATGAGAGAAAGAGAACCAAGAACGCACATGCATAACCATGCATGCCAAAATTAGCAAGGAAATCATACATGCAACTAGATACCTACAAGGAATCCTGTTGTAGCCACTTGATTGTTCTCTTCCTTGCTTGATCTTTGCTTCCTCTTACCTTCTTTGTTTTTCTTGATCTAATGTTGAAGTGTTCCAAGAAAACTCTAAGTTTCCAAGAGTGAGAGAGAGAGAGATAATAGAGAGAGAGCTCCAAAACTGAACTGACAAAATTCTATGAACTGATCCTCAGAAACCTTTATATCAATAAGGACTCTATTTTCTTCAATTTCCATTATTTTCATTCAATTTCCTCCTCACACAAAACATGTGACTCTTCACCTTCCTTTCTCCTAATTTCCTTCATTTTCATAAATAAAAATGCCAATTAATGCCTCTTTTCCTTTTCCATTGCCTGTGTCAATTTCCTTTAGCCATAATAACAAAAATGGACTCCTACTTGGATGTTTTGCCCAACATTCAGCTTGGAATAAGTGTCCCATAACCGTGGTTATTATTTTTCCTTTATTAACTTTTATTACATTCAATTTTCACTAGGGTTGTTACAGTAGATCCAAAATTAAGATGGATCTATGTTTTTTTCAACTTGAAACCTTATTATGCAAGAGGAGCCACATAAATAGTTCTACTTTCACCATGACATAATATCATCCAACTTTTTTCCCCCACCAAGGTGGGTTGTTTGTGTTATCACTGTAAAAAGTTCTAAAATTTTGGACAACTGGTATGGTTCCAAAGTTCTTATGTTAGTCATGGTCAAGTCATTTTTATGTTCTATTTAGAGTCTAAGTCATAGAGTCAGAATCTCATTTCCATTATCAAATAAAGGTCAACAACCTGGTTTTACCCATTATGGATCCCACATCATTCCAAAAGTGTCATGTATTTGATCATTTTAAAATTTGAACGCGCTACGAAACTGTCTAGGAGTTTTCGTAGCACAAAACTCTGAAAATACACAACATGCACTACGAAATTTGGGATTCATAGTTAGGAGTTTTCGTAGTGCAAAACCCCGAATTTACACTGGATGCACTACGAAATCGGGGATTCATGCCAAATCTTGTCTAGCTATCAAATCCACCAGAATCTGTTAATGTTTCATCATTAGGTGTCAGTCCATGAACCTTACTTATCACATGCAGCCATTCACATTCATCATTAGATTCGTTAGGAGTCATTTGTCCGCACTCATTTCAAATTTCAAAAAGAAAAGGTAAGGGTGAATTGGTCCTGGTCATTTTCGTGTCATTTTCATGCATGAGAAACACTTGATGCTTTCCTTAAGGTCGAGTTAACAAGCCTAGGGTGAGCATAGACCAAAATTCTTTCGCAGGCTTCAAGTGAGGCAGCTCTTCATCCAATTCAAGCGAGGCAGCTCTTAAACTAAACAGGGCAGTTTCTTCCAGGTTTCCTTTACAGGGATTTCAAAGAAGAAATGTCTGAAGAGAAGAAGAATCATAGATCAGGCCGGTGTTTGAGAACTGAGCCTGAAGGCTTAGATGCTCTCACAAAGGATAAAGAAGTTGAAGAAGCCTTCAAAAAAGTGGGCTGCTGGAGGTTCTATGAAAAACTACAAGGAGGTCATAGCCAAGTAAGCAAGGAATTTGCTCTCAATTTCACAGGTTTGAATACAAAGGTTGGAGTATTAGAATTACCAGTTTCTCCTGAGATCATATCTTTAGTCACAGAGATTCCTAGAGGTCAGGAGAGATGGTTTAAAAATTTCAAGTTTGAGATGGCACCCTGCAAGATATTCCTAAAGCCAAAATTTATAGACTCAGATTTAACTAAAGCAGTGCCTCGAATTTATGTCAAAGACTCATTTACCGACTTACTCTCATGCATACAAAGGTATTTTACCTACGAAGGAAGATACCACAAGGTGTATTATTACCATTGCAAGCTCTTATTTCATTTCACTGGAATAATATCTCTAGACCTACCTTTCTATATGTTTCGAAGCTTAGGCAAGATGTCTGATAAAATACAGTTGAAGAAAGAAGCTTGTGAAACATCATTGTTCCATCATGGATTAATCAAATTAATTGTCTTGCATGAACTTCAGAAGGTAGATAGAGAATGGTATGCTTTTCTATTTGTGTCTGGTTTTAGAGCTGAAACAGGAAATAACCCTAGGGCTAAGGAAATATCATCACCAACAGCTAGTCACCAAGATGAAGCTAGGTCAAGCAAGTTTGTGAAACTAAAAGCTAGAAAGCAAGTTAAGGAACCAATGACACCACTAATTCCTCAAGATACCCCTCAACAGTCACAGAAGAAGAAGGTTCAAATCAAGGTAGCAACACAAGAATAGTCCATTGGTGAAACAGTCCAGAGAAGAGTAACTAGAAGCCAATTGGCCAAGGAAAGGGGTAAAACAGTGGTCACTGATGAAAGCCCAACCTCAAAGGCTAGTTTGAATGATCTTCTCCAGGCCATTGACATAGAAGAGTCTCCTCTGGTCCAAGCAGACTTAATTGAAGCAGGCGAAAGTAGGTCAAAAAAGATGAAATCTTCCAAAAAGTTACAATTTGATGATCAGGTTTCAGAATTTGTTTTTAAGCCCAGAAGGCCTGTGACTAGGCGGTCCAAAAAGTTACAGGAGGTAGGACCGGAGGTGAGTCAGACAGTGGAGATATTAGGATTCTGTGAAGAGCCCGTAGTTCCAGTAGTGCCACCATCACTCATGCATGAAGATGACAGAAACAGAGTAGTTGATACTCAAGAAGAAGAAAATAGCTTTGAGGAAGTCAAGAAGAAATTGAAGCTTGCCAATCTTGAGATTGCTCAACTTAAGAAAAGGGCAAGGAAACATGCAGTTGAAAAAGCCAATTTCAAAAGAGTAAAAGCCATGTGGGAAGAATGGAAAGTTCCAAAACCTGAAATAGTTGGCAGAGATGCTCAATACTTCACCTGGACTGTTAGGGTCCCACCCTAACCCCCTTATTTATGTAATAGGATCGAGTCATAGTTATAGTTAAGTAAAGAGTCAATAAAGCCCATATTAATAATTGTAAGTGGTTAACCCGCATTTAATGACAGGACCACAGTTAGTTGCAAATGGGCCATGGTATTAGATAGATCGTATTAATAAGAACCATGGTATTGCCCCATGGTATTGCATGTATGAATCCTATATAAAGGATAGAGACTCCCTTCGAGCATCGTGTCTTATTTTGTAATCGAGCTCAGCTCTATTGGAGGTTGCCCCCTCAAAGAGGCAAGTGAACATTGCTTTCTAAATAATAAAATACTTGCTGTTATTGCTCATTATTCTATGTTCTGGGTATATTTCTTCACATATTTGGTATTCTGGTATCGTCTTGCAGGTTAAGAGCATAGCAAGTGGTAGCAGAGCGCTTTCCAGGGCCGATGGGATCTCCAATTTTTAGCAAATTTTTTTTTTGGCTAGAGACGTGTTCCAGCATCTTTAAACCATGAGATCTGTCATTGAGTGCATAAACCTGCAGATTTGGGGAGGCATGCATGCAAGAAATACAAGAGGTGGTCATGCTTGTTGGACTCCCTTGTAACCCCTGTGGGTACCCCTCCGAGTAGTAGCGCATTAGACAGAACCGCACACGGACTGTCTTCCAAGTACCCTCTGGGTATATCAGAAGCCCCCTAGCTCCCTTGGTAACCTCGCCATAGATAAACCGTAGGCCATCTTGTTGCTACAGTACACCGAGAACAGCACTCAGAGAGATTACTCGCGCATACAATAGGGTAGTCGGGTTGTACGAATAAGGGTACGGTTGATCCTCCTTGGTTAGTGCCCTGAAAAATTGGACCGAGTACTACTGTCAGACCCTTATGTATACTACGATCTATAGAACCTAACACTCCTGGAGACCATAGTTCCCTAATCTATCTCTAGATCACACATAATCTTTGCCAGATCAGATCTCGCAAGTGGGGTTTTTGTCACCGCAGCAGCAATCAGTTCCGCCGTTTAGATATATCAGATCAGCCATTCATATCTCTCAGATCCACAGCAGCAATCAGTTCCACCATTTAGATCTCTCAAATCCATCAAATCCACCATCCAGATCTGAGTAGTTGTGTGGGTTCCTATACCTAGTCATGATTTTTGCACGAATTTTGGCAGCATTGACATTTCTGGGATTTGGCTACTGTAGTATTCCTATTCGAAGTTAAAAAATTAAAAAAAAAAAAAAACTGAGACCCCACCTGGGGCGCTTATTGGTGACTTAGCCCATAAGAATTAGGACGACGAGCTGAGCAAGGTGGTACCATTCAATTGTTAGTGCCAAAAAATTTGGGTGGTCCCAAATTTCAAGTACATTGCCTTGGTGCATGGTACAAACTAGAGCTCAAGCAATGGCGAATGAGAGGATGGACAGCCTTGAATCAACCTTGAAAGAGGTAGTGTCACAGCTAAAGGAATTAAATGCAACACTTTCTAAGGGCAAGGCGAAGGCACACGCGGAGGCATATATTGGCACTGAAAACAGTGAGGGTGAGTCTAGCCAGTCTCTTCACCTCTTTGGCACCCACCAACAATCCCATCCACGACCACCCAAGCTGGACATGTATAAATTTGATGGCTCTCACCCGGCCACATGGATAGCACAAATGGAGCAATATTTCAATCTGAATTACATCCTAGATAATGCCACTTAGCTTAGTGTGGGTATCATGTACTTGGACAATGAAAGATGGCAATGGTGGCAATGGCATCAACGTTGCTATGGAAGGCCCTTGACTTGGGAGACATTCAAAAAAGCTCTTATGGATCACTTTGACCATGAATCTGCCTTTTTGGGTCGTCTCACTAAGCTCCGATAGATAGGAACAGTGGATGAATATATTACAGCCTTTGAAGCCTTAGCTTTCCGCATTGGAGGTCTACAAGATGAGTTCTACACGGAATGTTTTGTCAGTGGTCTTAAACAAGCCATACAAGCCCATGTCCAATTGCACCACCCTAGCTCATGGATATAGGCTTGCAAGATAGCTCGTGAAGTAGAACGTGTGTTAGCGGCCCAGTCCAATCGCCCAAATTTCACCACCAAGGGTCGCCCCGATAGGCTTAAAGCACTACCCAAACACTCAAGGTTCAAAAGGTGTCACCTGCAGAAATGGCGGAAAGAAGAAAGCAAGGATTATGTTACTACTGTGACGAAAAATACTCCCCTGGGCATAAATGCAAGGAGCCCAAATTCTTTCAAATAGATGCTACTGATCACAGTTCATCGGAGGAAGCCCCACCACTTGAGGACCCAAAGGAGGAAGAAGAGGACAACCAGTAGGACAATGTACCTGAAGAACCAGTTATCTCACTGCATGCTTTGGCAGGGATTTCTTTGCCTCAAACTCTCAAAATAAGAGGTTTTATCAAGCATTGCCCAATAGTAGTCTTGATTGATAGTGGAAGTACACATAATTTTATCCATCAAAGAGTCACGGAAGCAGTGCATTGTTTTGTACGAGCAGTTTCTAACTTCCAGGTCCAAATTGCTGATGGGGGAACAATGAAATGTGAAGGCCACTATGAAAATGTCAAACTTCAAATGGGGGATTATCAGTTAAAGACCCACATGTTTGCCATACACATGGGAGGGTGCGACATTGTCCTAGGTGCTGAATGGCTTCGCACACTTGGCCCAATCACAATGGATTTCTAGGAGTTATATATGAGCTTTAAGCAGAACAACCACACACATACCCTCCGCGGACTCCAGGCGGGAGCTCCCTCTATCATCAACTCACATCGGATGGAAAAATTGTTAAGAAAGGGGCACCATGGAGTTATAACTCAATTTAATGCCATCTAGGCCTTCGAACCCAATTCTCTTTAGATTCATCCTGAGATGCAACAGATCTTAAATAACCATCTGCCTGTCTTTGACAAGCCTCATAAGCTTCCACCCTCGAGAGGGGAACATGATCATAGCATCACTTTGGTCCCAGGGGCCCAACCATCAAATGTGTGCCCATATAGATATCTGATTGCCCAAAATAATGAAATAGAAAAAATAATCAAGGAACTTTTGGAAGCAGGCGTCATTCATCCCAGCATTAGTCCTTATTCATCACCAGTGGTCATGGTGCTAAAGAAGGATGGGGAATGGCGTGTGTGTCCAGACTTCAAGGCCCTTAATAAGTTGACAGTCAAAGATAAATTTCCCATCCCGATTGTTGATGATTTGTTGGATGAACTAAATGGGGCTCAATTCTTCACTAAGCTCGATCTTCGCTCAAGCTACCACCAAATTTGCATGAAAGAAGTCGACATTCCAAAGACTGCTTTCTAAACTCATGGAGGCCATTATGAGTTCCTGGTCATGCCATTCAGTCTTTGTAATGCCCCATCCACTTTTAAGAGCCTTATGAACCACTTGCTCAAACCATATCTCAGAAAATTTGTCCTTCTTTTCTTTGATGACATCCTCATCTATAGCCACACTTGGGCCGCACATCTTCAGCATGTAGATCTGCTCTTGCAACTGCTCCGCAAGCATAAATTATTTGTCAAGATGTCCAAGTGTTCTTTTGGCATGGAAGAAGTTGAGTATTTGGGCCACATTGTGGGGCGTGAAGGTGTCAGGGTGGACCCCAAAAGGATCTAGGCAATGCAAGATTGGCCTCAACCTAAGACCTTGAAGAGCCTCAGAGGATTTTTTGGGTCTCACGGGCTACTATCACAAATTTGTCTGCAATTATGGCTACATTGTGAGGCCCCTCACTCAACTCCTCAAGAAAATTCATTCCTCTAGAATGATGAAGCACAACAGGCCTTTAGAGCTCTAAAAATGCCATGTGTTCCGCTCCAGTCTTAGGACTACCCGACTTCACCAAATATTTTGTCATTGAATGTGATGCTTCGGGTACATGTATTGGGGAGGTCTTAATGCAGGAAGGTCGGCCCTTGGCCTTCACAAGCCAACAACTAAGTGGGAAGAATCTAGAACAATCTACCTATGAGAAGGAGATGATGGCCATCTTACATGCAGTAAATACCTGGCAACCATACTTATCGGGGCGACGTTTCCAAATCAACAAAGACCATCAAAGCCTTAAATATTTTTTGGAGCAATGCTTATCCTCACCACAACAAAATAAATGGCTCTCCAAAATGATGGGATATGATTATGAGATAATTTACAAGAAAGGGCATGAAAATATTGTAGTAGATGCATTATCCCACCAATTTGAGGAGGAAAGTACCCTACTCACAATTTCCCTTCCCATTCCAAAATGGATTGAAGAGGCTCGCAAGGAATGGTTTTCACATCCCTGGCTCTCCCAACTCATTACTCAATTGCAGGCGGATCCAAATTCCACATAGGGCTACTTGTGGCAGGATGAGATTCTTCGCTACAAGGACAGAGTCGTAATATCACCAACATCCACCCTCAAAAGCCACATTTTGGCAAAGTTGCACTCATCTCCCACTGTAGGACATTCAGGGTTTCAGAAGATGTATGCTCGCACTCGAAGATCATTTTTTTGGACAGGAATGAAAAAGGAAATTCTTACTTTTGTAGCTGAATGCGACATCTATCAGTGCCATAAAGGAGAAACAATCAAATCGCAATGCACATTACAGCCATTTCCCATCCCGGCATCAATATGGACGGAGGTTTCTATGGATTTCATTACGAGTCTTCAAAAGTCAGGAAACAAGTCAGTCATCATGGTGGTTGTGGACAAACTTTCTAAGTATGCTCATTTTTGCGCCCTACCCCACCCTTTTACACCGACTTTGGTCGCTCAATCTTTCATGGATCAGATCTTCAAATTGCATGGCATGCCCACTTCCATTGTGTCTGATCGTGACCCGGTATTCACTAGTAACTTTTGGCAAGAACTCTTCTAGCTACAAGGTACCCAACTACAACTCAGTACTTCCTATCATCCACAAACTGATGGTCAAACTGAAGCAGTCAACAAATGTCTGGAAACCTACCTTAGGTGTTTCACTTCAGAAAAGCAACATCTCTGGGTACAGTGGTTACCTCTAGCTGAATGGTGGTATAACACCAACTATCATGCCACCACCAAAATGACTCCATATGAAGTAGTTTATGGTCAACTCCCTCCTTCCCCTACTTCTTATATCAAGGGGTGCTCGAAGGTACAAGCAGTGGATCAACTCCTACAGAATCGCACAACCATGCTGGCCCATCTTCGAGAGAATCTTCATCAAGCTCAAAACTGCATGAAGCAACAGGTAGATCAACATCGCTTAGAATGCCAATTTCAAGAAGGGGATTAGGTATTTTTGAGGCTGCAACCATATAAGCAAACATCACTCAAAGACAAGGGTTGTCAAAAACTATCTCCAAAATTCTACGGACTGTATCAAGTACTTCAGCGCATTGGAGAAGTTGCCTACAAGCTAGCTTTTCCACCCACTGCAAAAATCCATCCAGTTTTCCATGTCTCATGCCTCAAGAAAGTGATTGGGAACAATTGCAGAATTCAAACCAGTCTACCTGAACTGGATGAAGAAGGGTCAATCTAGCTCCAACCTGAATAGGTCCTGGACACACAAGAACGGCACTTGCGTGGCCGCATGATCAAGGAAGTCCTTATCAAGTGGAAAGACACCTCTCCGGAAGATGCAACCTAGGAACCAACCACTATTCTTCAGCAGTTTCCACAGCTTCAGCCTTGAGGACAAGGCTATTCTTATGGGGGAGGGCATGTTAGGGTCCCACCCTAACCCCCTTATTTATGTAATAGGATCGAGTCATAGTTATAGTTAAGTAAAGAGTCAATAAAGCCCATATTAATAATTGTAAGTGGTTAACCTGCATTTAATGACGGGACCACAGTTAGTTGCAAATGGGACATGGTATTAGATAGATGGTATTAATAAGAACCATGGTATTGCCCCATGGTATTGCATGTATGAATCCTATATAAAGGATAGAGACTCCCTTCGAGGAGCATCATGTCTTATTTTGTAATCAAGCTCAACTCTATTGGAGGTTGCCCCCTCAAAGAGGCAAGTGAACATTTCTTTCTGAATAATAAAAGACTTGCTGTTATTGCTCATTGTTCTATGTTTTGGGTATATTTCTTCACATATTTGGTATTTTGGTATCGTCTTGCAGGTTAAGAGCATAACGTGGACTGTCCTTGTCATTAAAGAGGCAAGATACATCAAATGGATTAATGGCAGGCTTAGAACCAATATCAGAGTGATGAAAAGGCAAATTGAGGACCTGAAGATTCAACTAAGAAAATCTGGAGGACAGCCTCGACACAAATGAACTGGACAGTAAGTGATGGAGCCTTAACACAATTTTGATTAGGACATTACTTTTTGAAGTTGTTTATGGATGGATAATGTCAAATATATATGTGGCCTATTGGCATAAGGTGAAGCTGTGAAGAGATCCCAAGAAGGACAATTTTTGAGGAAAAAACTGTGTATTTTGATTCACACAGCAGTTTCGTAGCGCACTACAAAACTGTTGTAGGTGACATGCAATGCACAGCAGTTTCGTAGTGCGCTACGAAACTGCTGTAGCTGCAGTTTTGTTTTTGGATTAATCTTCAAAGGAAAAAGGGGCTATTTTTGAGAAGGATGCTACTGTAGAGATGTAAGAAGATCATTTGAGAATGTTTAGACCCTAAGTAAAGATGAACTCAAGGAATGCAAGATATATGCAAGAACTAAGCCTTGCGCTATGAAAATAACAGTACATTTCGTAGCTCATCCAATTTGTCTTCCTTCAAGAAACTTCAAGGAGTTTTGTTTTGGCACAAATGTAAGAGCAAGGTCCTATGATTAATTCAATATGTGTCATGTGACTAAAAGAGATAGTGTGGCCAGTAGAAACTTCGAAGAATATCCTTGAAGACTAAAGGAGCATTACAGGGGAGAGTTGCCTAGTTTCCAGGATAGTCAAAGGAGAGGTGATTGAAGGCCAGCATGGAGGTTATAGTCATCATCAAAGTCAAAGTTAAGGAGGAGGAGCAACTTTCAAAGATCGAATTTATTCCAAAGTCTAGGTTGTTGCTAGCATAATAAGGAGTTGTACTCCTAATTGTATTAGGACTCTAGGACTGTTAGTTAACTACCACTTGTAATTAATAGTTTGTTTAAAGTATGAATAGGTGTCAAGTCAAGTAAATTCGAATTCCCCTCATGTTGGAGGAAGGAATCCAAGATTGTAATGAACTCTATAAAGAGTAAGAGGTGTAGTGCACCAAGGGTTGGAAATTTTCAAAAGAAACAGTCATACTGTGTCATTATGGAAGGTTGTGTTTTTTATGTTAATACAGAGATTTAGCTTTACTACTCAGGATTTAGAAGAGAGTCTTAATGTTTGATTTCCCTCATGGTTTTCTCCACTTACTCACTTGCAATGGTATGAATGCATATTACTTAGAATTCATAGACAATGCTCTAACTTCCTACATGTGTTTATAGGCTGTGTTCCTTATATTTTTATTCTGTTTTGCTGATATATTAAAACTCTTGATGCCCTGACTTCCATGTTAAGCTAATCTTACTGTGATACTGAAACATATTTTGACTCCATAAGCCCAATGGATGTTTATTGATTATGTTCAAAAATTTATACCTTTCCACTTTTTTTTTTTTTATAGAGTTAGCCATCTAATCCTTAATTGAAATCTTTAACCCAGTGAGAGAGCCCTCTCAGGTTGAGGCTAGGCCTCAGCCAAAAGTTTGGTTTGAAATAGTTACTCAAAGTCTTCCTGATCAGCAGCCTATCAAGGTTGGGTTTTGTGATAACAATTTTCATAATAACCTTGAGTGGGAGCAGAGTAATCAATTTTGGGACAAATCCACCTTTAGTACTAGATTAATTCATCTTCCTAATCTTGTAGGAAAGTAAATGTAGAGTTGAGATAGCTTTTATATAATGATTCCAAATATGATCATGTGAGATTAGAGTCCCAATGCATGATAGATTAACCATGTATTATGATGTGGGTATATATCCTTATGCATGATGTTTTAAATCCTAGAGACAACCCCCCGGGTTGAGGAAAGGGTCAGTGCTTAGGACATCTTAGAGGAGTGATTTGAGGATTTGTTGATATTTTTGTTTCACTCCATATTAAATATAATTGGAAATAGATTGATTTAGAACTTGGTTCAATCACCATTCACCAGGGTAGACTTAAACATGCACATATGTTTATGTAGGAAAATATGGCTCATCCCAAGGATAAAAGTCCGAATATGGTGGCCAACACACAGTAAAATCCAGCTTAATAATTGTCGTTGTAGTAAAAATGGAGAGAGAGAGAGAGAGATAAAATAAGGAAATGAATTCAATGCGGAGGATTGGATAACACTTAATCCTAAGCAACGAATCCTAGAAGAACTATGGAAGAATAAGGAGATGAAATGCAGAAAGCATGGAGCACATTTTAAGGTTTCAAACTCTATATTTTCATGGGTACGTCCTTTCACAAAATAACATTGGTAAATTTTTGATCTCATAGGTACTATTGGATACTATATAACACTAGTAAAATTGTAATGGCATGGGTATCATTGCTACCATATAACATAAGTAAATGCAAAAGTTTGAGAGTGAAACCAATAACTTCTTTACACAAATTTAGAGGAAGACAAACACACATGAAATGACAAACAAAGGGGAACACATACTGCACATTACTCTGCTTGGAATCACTAAATCCACTTCATTAATATTTGAAAATGGAGTCCATATCATAGGCCCAAAACATTTGACATTTGTATAAGTATTAGCTCCTCATGAACAAACCATTTAACCAAGGGTTGGAACCTCTTTTTGTAGACAGAACTCGAAACACCTGCAAAAATAGATTTCAGGCCTCTAAGAATAAGAATTAGGAACCTTTGAAATAAGTCTCTTCCTCCTATTTATAAGGAGAGGGAAAGCTTGAATCAATAGTTACAAAATATCTCAGTGATGCCCTAGTTTTATACCAACTAGATGTCTCAGCATGCAGGGGATTCACTGCCCAAATGATTACAACAGATTTGATTTCTTCTTTAAAATGTAGAAACTACAAAATAACAAAACATGGGAAAATTGAATGATGGCCACGGAAAAATATATATTTTCCATTTCATGTGATTTTATTTGATCAGGCCATGTCTCTATCATGGTGTTCCTCTTCGGTTACTGGTTGATATGCCTATCTATTTCTCCCTTAACTGCTTAAATTCCCCATTTTATGGAGGTGGAAGCGATCACCTATGGTGGCATTAGTGGTGCTATGTAACATAGTTTTTGACCCATCAATTTTCATACACTTTAGATTATACCATCCGACCCCAAAACATCTCGTATCTCTTACAAAATATTGTTACGAAAGCACAAAAATATGATCGCCCGAAGCTCCTCTTGCTTGAATTCCTTTATCATTTCTCAACCATGGGACCATTGCTTGTGACCTTAGGCTCTGCGCTTTGGTTGTAAAGCCTTTGGTCTCCTGTTTGGGGCCTATCTCCCTTTGTAATTTTTGCTTCACCTTTGGTCTTATGGATGGTCATGACCAAGCACCACCACATATCTGAGATCTTCTTCATCGTAAATTTTCCAAATTTGTACTTACGTAGGAGTTACAATATTTGTATCCCTGATATGGCTCATAGCGCTTAGGTGCTAGATGTTCCATGCACCCTTAATTCACTAGAGTTCCTGTTAGAACCTAGATTTGCCTCAGGCTGAAAAGACAAGGTTCTAGGTCCACATCAAACCACGCTCAGCCTCGTAGCTAGCCCTACGAGGACAGGAGAGGGCTCTCTCCGAGTCGATCTTGGCAAAAGAAAAGCGATGGGGCTTGAGATGACTGAAATAAAAGCTAATTTTAGGCTAGGTATGAAGTACAAGGGTTTGTTTTGAGTTTTTGGGGGTTTTGTGTTGGAAACAGGGAAAGGCAAATTGGGCTTGGGGATGAGGCACAGTTTCTGCAGAGTTCTGATTGGGGCAAGGAAGGCAATAATTTTGATGCTTTAAAGTAAGTGAATGGATAGATCAGACTGGTGAGGAGCTAAGGAGAGCAAGAGAGTCTCAAGAATTCTCCTTAAACAGATGAAAACATGGAAATTTAAACAAATTCAAAGGCAGAGCATAACAGTTAATGGATTCTACCTTAATCACTCATTTGTTCAAATTCAGAAGAAGAGATAGGAAAATGATACACATAACACTAATGAACTTACAATTACTTAGAGAAGAACACCATCAAAACATAAAGCCACATGGATCCCAAACAGTGCTGCAAAACCCTGGTCTTTCCTTAGCCAAAAATGCAGAGATAGAATGTACAATGATATGCCAAAGCAATCCCAGGTGTCCAACCCCGAAAATGACTTAGGAATTAAATGATATATACTAGCCCAACCCATTCCCTTGCCTCTAGGGGTCGAGCTCATCATTCTAGGAGTTGTTTCAACCAATTCTAAACAAAGCACTAAAATCTAGGCAATCAAAACAACTTGCCTCTATAAGGTAGGAAATTGATTCATTCATTAAATTTTCACTTTTTAGTGAATGAATCCTCTAGAACAAGTAAATAAGTGCCAAAATTACATCATTTTTATCCAATTACATCAAGATAGATCAAAAATTACATCACAAAGCAAAACTAGTCAAACTGGCCGAATTTCTGAGCTGGAAGGTGAAAAATTGAGCAAAAATCCTCTATGCATCGCGCCAATTTGAGGCTGAGTTTGAGGCACTTCATGAAGTCAAAATTGAGCCCAAGATATCTCATTGGAAATTCCTGCCTTTCTAATTTCCAACCCAAGTGGAATTTCTGAATTTGGATGTCATTTGTCCCTCCAAAACTTCAATTTCCCAAGACTGCTTCCTGTGTGTCAAAATAGGGGCAGTGAGGTCATTTTTTAAGTGTTTTGGACCTCCTAAGGACTCAAAAATTTCCCAAACTTCTTGGCCATGCACCAGAAACCATGATTTTTCATGAAAAATCCAAAAATATAAACGTTTTGCAATTTGGAGCTCCCTAGCAAAAGCGCGCGCCACGTGGCGCAGCGCATAGGGAGAAAAACCCTGTTTTTTGTACCAAAATTTGCCAAAATGCCAAAAATGCCCCAAATTTCTTGAAATTTGGGCTGGAGCTTCTTCATTAAGTGTTATGCTAGGCTAAATAGGCTTCGACCAATATCTAAATACGATCAAGCTCCCTTTGCCTCTTTTGCTTCCTTATTGCCTTCCTCAATTTTGCCTTTAAATTCCTGATTCGTGCCTTGCAGACCTTGTTCCGTGCCATGTAGGGGAAAGCCATCTGTCTCAGCAATGCATGGTCCTTATTGGATTTTCCAAAAGTCTCTCTAAGTTCATGTTAACTCTTTCGAGATTAGACTCTCGATCCTCATTAATCTCTTGCTCCAATGACGTGAGCTCAATTCTTCTCCTTTGTGCAGCCTGGCGATTCTCGCGGATGTTCTGTAGCTCCATGATTGCTTGCTGATCTTCAAGCTATTTGTTCCTCTGCTCCAAGTATTTCATGGTCCACTTAGCTCTCTCCAAGTCAAGGGATAAGGCTTGGATCTCTGTTTGCTGCTCCTGGATGATCTCCCTAAGCTTGGCACTTTGTGGACCCGTATCTGTATCATCATCATGAACGAAAATGAAGTTGGTCTCTTGCTCACCTGAAGGCCCCTCATCCTGCATTGGCCTCTTGCCTTTGTCCTGTACCTGTGATGCTGATGGAGGAAACAAGGCCCCTTCCACCCCGGGTGGAGATAACACTCGCTTCGCTGCTGCAAACAAATGTCTAGTGCCTCTCTGATATGTGATGAATACCGGCACACTAGCAGTCTCATGGCGCTCATACTGATGAGAAGGTCCACCTGTCTCATGCTTGACCTCTGATAATCCCTGTGAAGCTCTGAAGAAGTCACGGGAGATGAAATCATCCCAAGTGATGCCCTGTAATCCAAGCTGATGAACCACCAAAATCTTAATAAGAGCAAAATGATAAAAATTATTAAGTTGTTGCTGAGGTGTTTTGTGATGCACAAGGGTGGTCATCCACTCTATGTTCCAGCAAATGAAATACGGAATGTTCATCATCCGTACCCTGGTGAAATGCATGAGCAACCTGATAGAGACGAGAGAACTGTCCCTCACAGCTGAAATATTTCATGATCAATTTCATTAGTGGAGCATATTCATATTTCAGATATCGGAATGGAAACACTCTCTTGAGCTGCCTCAAGAAACCGATTCTAATGTATGGCTCATAATGTTGTCGGTCAATCTTCTTCCTCTTGGTCCATGGTTCCCTAATGTTTGGTATGCTAGTTTCTAGTGAGGCGGATTCTGGTGTAAGTGTAAAGGTGACACCAGCCAAGGTAGCCTGATCTCCATGTAAATGCAGCACAAATAGATGAGCCAACTCATGATGAAATTGAACATTAGCCATCTTTTGACAAAACTCAAAGCATGACTAATTCTGGAAACAAAACATGGCAAGAGGGCAGGCCTGTAATTCAGTGAGGGTGATTGGTTCTTCTCTGATATGCCTACCTCCTCTGTGAGGCCTCCGGGGTGCATGTTCCTCCATGGGAGAATCACTTTGGGTTTCCATTTCATAATCCGATGAATGCTCATATGCCATGACTGCTATTTTTCAAACTGCCTTGGAGAAAATGATGCTAGTGTAGGAAAACTGTGCTAAACTGCTCTTTTAGTGATGTGTTCAAATTCTTCCACCAAGGGGAAACAAATGAAACAAGGACTATTAGGACGGGGAAATAATAGTAAGGGATTAGGAATTTTTGGGATAGATTTGTTAGGGAAATATGGGAGAGGGTTTGAGGGATTTATGTGTGGGTTTAGGGTTTCACATTTGAAAGTTTTGGGAAAGGGAATTTAGGATAGGGGTTTAGTAACTTTAGGGGATGGGGAACAATGGATTCAAGGAACAAAGGGAATTAAGGACAAAAGAAATAATGGAAAAGAGTAACCTTGGTAGCAAACAAGTTTTGAAACCCTAGGTAGCAGCTTACATGTGAGGGATTCAAAATGAAAGGGTTTGAATTTTTGTTTCAATCATTAGCATCCATAAACCATCATCACTCAGCACAAAAATGGATGAAATATCAAGATGTCGACCCTACCTGGCAAATCCATGCAAATAAATGGCAATTTGGAGAGATTTGAAGCAAATTCGGGCTTTTAGGTGTATGCGCCGCGCTGCATACCCAATGCGCCGCGTCGTGCCAGTGCACCACGCCCGTTCAGAATTACATTGGACAACTTCTCCCAGTGCGCCGTGCATCCCCTGTGCACCATGCCACCTACTCTATGCACCGCGCCGGCCAAATTTCCTCCAACTTCACCCAAATCGCACACTAACTCTACCAATTTGCTTTGAATGGCTTCTCTTTGGTCTTGGCATACAAATGACATTGATCTTCATGAAAATATCTTTATAAAGACATGGATTTGATTTTTGACTCTCCAAAACCCATGTTTGTAATGTTTTGGCATTGGCACTTTTTCCATTTTAATCTGACTCTATTTTTAAATTTCCTTTTTGATTTTTTTGACTGAAATGATGAAATTATTGGAAATTTTTTCAAGGATAGCTGACATGGAATTTGGCAAAGGAGACCAGGGCTGCACCTGAAGAATTCAACAATTGAAAACTTTTGAAAATTATTACAAAGGACAAAATGTTGACTTTTCTTCAAAACAGAGTTTTGAAGAACAGTCATAATCCATCCATATGATGATGAAATTCGCGAAATAAAAAACATGTGTAGAACCTCCCTCTGGCCTGCTGGCATTTGGACACTTTAACGACTCAATTTGTGAAACCCTAGACCTATGATTGACATGACTCTTTGCCCATTAAAAGATCAAACATTGACTGTCATGGACTTTAATAAACATTGATGAAAAGACCTAAGCCAGCAGGTACAAGACATGAGGGGAATGAATGACAAAGCCCTTCCATCAAATTTATGGCATGCTCCTAGCGGAATGCAACTGATCGAGCAAGATGGGACACCTAAAAATGAAATGCAAAAAGAGTTTTGATCTCTGATGGAGGGATGACCAGACCGACTCTAACATTGGCTCCAATGGGGATGGTAGCTCCTTGGAGGTGCCAAGAACGACAGATCTTTGGAAGAGCTAGACAGTGCCTTCATCCATTGGGCTATGGAATCATTATTTCGACAAACAAAACAAGACTCTGACTCAATTTTTTTGACTAAAACTTGACTCAACGACTTGATGATGAAACTAAAATGACTAAAAAACTAACTCGACAAACTGAACTCAAAACTGAAAGCTTTCTTTAGAATTATAGCCTTCACTTCGGGCCCCAGACTGAAGAAAAGATCACAGCACACACTTGCAAGGAAACTGAAATAAAATGGTATTTACAATGACAATGTAAATAGCAAAAATAACTCAGAAAAGGTACCGCTTGAGCAGTCGACCATTGATCGGCCCTTCGAGACAATCTTCCCCATTCATCTCCTTCAGAAGAAAGGTGTTCTGACCCCGATACGCTGCAATCTTAAAAGGACCTTTCCAGAGATTTTCAAACTTATCATGCTTGCCCTTTTCCTCATTCCTTGCATCCCACTTTAACACCACATCATCCAACTGAAATGTGTCCGCCTTTGCTTTTCTATCATAAATCTTTTTAATTCTCTCCTGCAGCTTGAATGTGTTTTGAAAAACATCTTCCCATGTCTGCTGCAAATTGATCATTTGATTTAGTCTTCTCTGCATTGGGTCATCTTCACTACCAGACTCCTGAAGAAGTTTGACTACCAGAGCTGCAAGAGAGGTAGGGAACACTGTATCAATGCCATAAACTAGCTCAAAGGGGGACATACCAATGGATTTCTTCTGACTCACTCAATCTGCCCAAAGTGCATGGACCAACTTCTTATGCCAACTTTTCTTGTTTATTTCCAGCATCTTCTTAATGATATTAACCAAAGATTTGTTAGAAGACTCCACCAATCCATTGCCTTGTGGATGATAGGCGGTTGAGTGCCCCAAAGTAATGTGATATTTATTACAAAATTCAACCATCCTTTTTGACTTGAAAGTTGCTGCGTTATCAGTGATTAGCTTATTCGGGCAACCAAAACGAGACAAAATATTATTCTCAAGGAAAGAAATTATTACCGCATCCGTAGCTTGCCTAGTGGGAATTGCTTCGATCCACTTCGTGAAATAATCTATCGCCGTGAGGATCCATCTATGCTGACCTGAAGAAGCAAGATGAATTTCACCAATGAAATCCAACCCCCACTGCTGAAAAGGGGCACTCACCTCAATGGGCTTAAGCGGAAAAGGCTGTAATTTCTTCTTTCCTTCAAAAATCTGATAGTTATGACAGCTCTTGACAGTCTTGAACACATCAGCAAACAATGTCAGCCAATAGTATCCAGCTCTCAGAATTTTATTTGCCGTTGTTTTCCAAAAAAGGTGACCGCCACAATCTCCTTTATGGAAATCCTCCATGACCTGCTTCGCTTCTTCTTCCACTAAACAATTTAACAAAACGCCACCGATATCTTTCCAATAAAGTGCAGAATTCAAAATACAAAACTTAGCAGCCTTTAACTTTAGAGTTCTAGCTTTGTTTCTAGCCATACCAGGTGGCGAAGACAAATTCTGAAGTACATATATGATATCTAAATACCATGGAGAAAGAAAAAAGATTTCAGCTACCTAAATTGACAGACCTTGCTCATTTTCATTGGACATAGCAGCAATCAGATTTATGTCTAAGACGTGCAGATTTGATTCAGCCATTAACTTTGCCAATCCCTGTCCTTTAACAAGCTTTGTGGGCCTTACCTCTATTATCACTGAGGTTGTTCCCTGGCTCCTAAGGGAATACGGCCAAGGTAACCACTAACCAATCTTTTAGCTACAGGACCTAGCCTACCTGCAACCAGAGAGGGCTCTCTCTTTATGATTTAACTTTGTTTTGGTGTGATTTTCGGCTAGTTATGATGCACAGGGTTTTGTTTTAAATTTGGTTGGATGATGATTTCAAATAGAACTGATATGCAGTTTCAGAATAGCTTAGACCATTAGGCAATGGAGTCAATGATTGTGTACTGTTGAAAATCCTTGTTGGGGAAGAGGTAATGCTACAGAGACAGACAGGTATCCATGAAACAAATCTTCAAATCTAGGAATCGTTGGCATGGAATCAGGGAATGAAAGGCAGTCAAGGATCCTTCACTATGCTGATAGAGGGAAAGTGTGAGAATATTATCTAGGAGCATTTAAGAATTCCTAAACAACATTCATAATGAAAGAATCAGTGCAAACATGAGCAATTAAGAATTCATATTTATGACCAATTTTGAAGAAAACACAGTCAGAAACAGAGATTGAGCAGAGGGTGCATTCAAACAAGTCCTGAGCTATCCTTCTTCTCTATTTCTAAGATCATGAAACATATATGTGAATTTTGTAAATACAGAAAGACAAAACATGGTTTAGAAAAACTTATTGTTCCATTAAACAACACAGGAATTCTGTAGCAGAACGCAGTTCATTACTTTCACATCCAGACAGTGTAGAAATCATAAACTCCACCAGCTCTTTGTATTAGAAAATCTGAAATTTACAGCGCAGCGCTTAGATCGAGAATCATTCACCAACCCCAAATACATTATATGGGGAAGTATATATACAAAAATAAGGTACAAAATATCTAGATGATGAGTCCTCATGTAATAAATTACATCACCAACTCTTCCAAGGAAGCAAATGAAGAAACTAAATGCTGCAATAAATATTAGTAGATTAGCTGTCCATTCTGTCAGAGAATTTTGACTTTTGGGACCAACTGAGTCGGCTGGGGCTGCGCTTTCAAATTTGCATTTTTCGGGCTTGCTGTCCCAGCACTTTGATGAGTCATTGGTTTGACCTGCTCCACCTATTGTCCAACTGCTCTATCTGGTGCCAGCGTACTCTATTCTGTTGACCTGTAGATGACCAAAATCTGACCAAAATTTGAAGCCGAACGAAGAGGGAAAAGACCGAAATTACTTGGGCAAAATTTCCAGCATTTCTTGCCACCAATCTTCTCTAGGCAGCTGATGTCTCTGTATCTTTATCAATGTCTCATCTGCCTCAGTATATCTGTAAAAATTGGGCGGGACCTCAAAAAGATGATTGATTTCATGCTCCATGTAAAATAAGTTCTCCAGCTTGTCATAAAGGCTCTGTCCTGATGGAGGTCCTGTTTCCTCTGAGGAACTTGAAGATGTTGTAATTTGATTTGTAATAAAATTATTCATCTTGGTGGCATATTGTTCCCGGGTCAGCAGTCTTCCAGCACTGGTCAATAGGCTAGGCAATCCTCTGCTCTACAATGCTTCAAGCTTTAGCTTGAATTCATCTACCTCTGCCTGCATTTCCTGACATTTTCTTTCTAGACTTTGGACAAAATTTCTTAAAGTCAGCACCTTTTTTGCTGTCAGAACAGTATCTGTCCTATTGCTGATGTCTAATGTGTGGAGCTGTAACAAGGGTCTTTTTCACCTCTAGTTATTTCACATTACAAGTCAATCCGGGAGCGTTTTGTTATTGTAAGGGACATCTTAATTTGAGGCTATTTGTCAGGATAATGCTTTGTAGTATAGATCTAAAGAATACAAGAGTAAACGGATGCTAATGCTAAATTACTTTTGCATAAAGAAATCACACACGCAGCAACTTCGTCGGTCGAGGGTATGGAATTAATAACCTATCCCCCTAGAAACTGATGAAGGAGTATGGATCATGATCTGGGAGCATTATAGCGTCTGCGGTATCTCACAACAGTCTTGAACCTCCTCTCATGCCACTTCAATAAACGCAAGCAAGAAAACAGAATGAAACAACAATCTTCAGAAATGGAACAGCAATAAAAGGAACGGCAGTAAATGGAACAGCAGTAAATGGAACGGCAGTAAAGAAACTAAGTCTCGCGAGGTCTACACTTCCAATCCTTGGCACACACTTGCATACAAAAAGGAAAGCAATCATTTATACAGGTTTGCAGCTTGATCAAATGGAACAGCGAATTATTAAAGACAGGAAACGTCAATCATATGTATATCAAATGGAACAGCAAATCATTAAAGACAGGAAACGTCAATCATATGTACACGATCTGTAATAGTCACCAACAATCCATTAACCCCAGTCACCTGTAGCTGAAATATTCTACTTATGAATTTTGTAATTAGTGCAAACAACTCAGATCAACAGTATGCGAAGAATCCTGAAAGTATGATATGAACTTGTTACAGAGATTTATAACAGGAAAGCTACAGATGAGTAAATATGAAACAACATGTAACCATAACAGATTATGAGAAACAAACCATACAAAGCAGAATTGTAATGGTACAATCAGCCAGTGTCCGTTGGAGCCGGGCCCAAAGCTTCCAATGGCGCACTGCCGTAAGCTACTTCAAACGCACGGAGAAATTAACACCAAAATATTATATTAACGCATCGATGAAAGTACAAAACTAAGTCTCAGAGAGACTCAATAGTCTGAGTTCAACTGACAATGAAATTCATGAACAGAAAGTTAAAGATACCAACAGTCCCCAACAGTCCCCAACAGTTTCAATGCTACCCTCCTTTTATACAATTAACGGCGGAGTTCATTGGTCGACAAAACGATTGATCGTAGCGATCCCTCAGGATCGAAGATCCTGAGGGATCCACTAAACTGTTAATGCTTTCCTTTACTCGGCTTGTAATTCCGAACTGGCAGTCCTTCATCTCGTTTCGGACTGATCTCCCTTGATTTACTCGACCTGGTCTGAACCTTATTTAGAATTGGAGGGACAGCCGTTATCTTCTCGTCAAATCCTCGTTTCGCATTGCGCCTTCTTGCTTTTACCTTTTCCTGCGTAGAGAAGACAACTGTTAGTGATTGGATCGTTTTAGACTCGTTGTCTTTGCATTTCCCCTACTTTATAATAAAGAAAAGATTATAACTATTGCTTAAAACATCACTAAATCGTTTATTAAAACATACCTTCCCAATGCTCTACATAATGCTGCCAACTCTTCCTTGGTGTGAGTGTTCAAGAAATGAATCATTTTGCTGGCCTGCTCAAGAATATCCCTAATGCTGCCCTAGCCCTTTGATTCTCAAATTGAGCTAGGCCTATTAATCCTATCTGCTCATGCATGGTTTGGATTGACTTCCATTGTCTAGTGATTGATTGGCCAATTTTAGCCCACAAAATCTTTTTAATTTCAGCTAGGGTCTTCTCCATATTCAGCTCCTTCTCCAAGGCCTTTATTTTGTCATTGAGGGCCTTAATCTCCCTTGTTTTTTCAGCTACTATCACCTTGGACTTATCGTAGCTCACTTCTAGTTTGGCCAGCTTTTCCTTGGCCTCTTTTATCTCTGTTGCCTGAAGTTCTAGCTCCTTGACAGCTTTCATCATTTCATCCATGCTCATGCTAGATTCAGGGGCTATTGTTGTTGCTGCTGCTGTAGCATCTGTGGTGGATGAAGCTGTTGTGGACGCTGGGATGATAGGAGGGATCACTGCTGCTTGTGTAAGAGAAACAGGGACATCAGTTGGAACTGTTTGAGGCGGCTGGGAGGTCAACTCTCCCTGCTTGCCTTGCACTGCTCTTTCCAATTCTTTCTCCATCTGAATTATTCTTTCGTTCATTCTCATCAGTAGATCCATTGTATCCTCAGCATCTTTTTCTTGTGCCAGCTCTGTAGTTTGCAGGTGCATAGTAGGAGTCAACCCTAATTGTTTTCTAAGGGCAGCAATATCATCTTCTTTTTTCTTCATAAGGGCCCTGACACCCTTAGGGTCCTTGGGATCATGTCCTAGATCAGGAAAGATATTAACAGAGGGGAGGAAGTAAAGAGGCAGATTAGACTCCCATATGCCATACATGTCACAGTTGCTCAAAAAACTGTTTCTCAACTGGTAGAAGGTTTGCAAGTGATTCCTGTCCCCAACCAAATCTTGAATGAGGTAATCTTTATCAGCTAGGGGCATGGCTTCAAGCTCTCTGTTTGGTGGATTCATAGGAGTGATATTTAGAGCTGTTGGAGTAGCCATTATAAAACTTTCTCTGATGTTGTATGTGGAGTGAAGTTTACAGTAGTAACAGATTGAAGATAACTATTTTTGTGGATACGTAAAGGGGTTGCAAAATGAGTTCAGCTAAGGCAATAAGCTCCAATATTTATGATTATGACAACGAGGACAATTTGCAGAGTTTGGAAGGGCCCTTTTCTTTTGATAAACTCTCTGGATTAACAGACTGTAAGGGAAACTTGGAAAAGAAATGAGGTTTATCCCAGCTCAATCTACTGTGGTTTTTGAGTGGAATGTGGCAAAAGAGGACAATGTTGAGCTGTTATAGAGTTCTGTCGGCAACACGAGCTAAAAAACGATTTTTAATGGTGAATTTGCAAACATACGCAGGTTTACAGGGTTCCTTTTGAGTTAGGGGTTTATCAGTGAATTGTAGGCAACATTTAGGTGCGGCAGAGTCTTTAATATGCGAATTTGCAGGTAATTGAGCAAGTGAAATGGAGAAAATGGTGAAAAACAGGGCTAACGGGCGAAATTTGGCAAATACCTGGTTTTTAGTCACCGAGGGTGGTCGAGCTGGTGCAATGGCGAACGATGGAGACGAATTCGAAGGTGGCAGCAGCTCAATTGGTCGAATTTTGAACTTTGGAGGCAAACGGACGAAAACGGCACAAGCAGCTCTCCACTATGACCAATGAAAATGACTAAAAAACGGTTGAAAACACGTGTTTTTTATAAAAATTTGGCATATTTGCGCTTTTGGCGCTTTTCCGCGATGACGTCAGCATGACGTCATCGGCGGGTCCCGGGTACGGCAGGATGACGTGGCAGTTGACTGGGCGACGACGTGGCATAGGACATGGTGGCAAGGTGGGGACGCGGGCGGATGAAGTGGCAATGACATGGAGCAGCGGCGGGGACGCGGAGGTGACGTCATGAGGACGTGGCGCTGACATCAGAGGCGGGGGAGCGGTATCTGGTTTCCTCCCGCACCACTTTTCAGCATAGGCAGTATTGGGGGAGGGGCCTCCGATCATGCCGGGAGGACAACACGTGGTGGGGGTACGGCAGGGAAACCGCCCATCCCCCAGATGTTATCCTCCGGCATATCGGCATATGATAATGACCGCCCACTGTTGATCTATCGCTTGTCAGATCGGACGGATGACGGTAAAGGTGAGGTGATAGGGGGTTAGGGACGAGACCCGCCCAACATATTTAAATAATAACACGCCGAAGGGGGGTCAAAAACCTTGGTTAACGTGGGTTATGGGTTCTTATGTGCAGGTATGAATTAATTTAATGTTAATCAAAACTATTAAACATTAAACCTTGGGAAAATGACTAAGGAGGGGTAGAATTATAAGGTTTTGATGGGTAGAGGAGTAGGTATAGGCTATTAACCTAACCAGAGGTTAGATTAATCCTAGGTTTGGGACGCGGAAGGGTTCATAATAGTCCCAAATGGACTATTATTTCCCAAAACCATATTTACATAGCTATAATGCTATAGGGTAGGATATGTAGTATTTTTTTGGAATTTTATATAGTTTTTTGTAGTAATAGGGATGGGAAAGTAGTTAGGGAGCTATACAATAGAATTAGAAGTTAATATGAGTTTGTGAGGTGAAAGTGCAGGGAAAAAGGCTAAGTCTAAGGAATGAAACTTAGACATAGGAAGTGAATGGAATGTGGAAGAAAAGGTTCTTACACAAGAAATGTGGCTTCTTTTCATGGAAGAAAGCCAAAACTTGACTTGATATTTCTCAAGAATGAAGTGAAAGTAGGACTTGTTGGGAAGATCCCAAGGTCCTTAAGGGGGTATTAGTAAGAAACTTTGAGGGGGGTGAAAGGGAGTTAGACATGCTTCCATAGTTCTGCCATTAGACAACTGCTTTTACATTTCTGTGATTGGTGAGTTGAGCTCTGATTGATAATACATGAGGTGATCAAAAAACCTTGTTTCTGCAACCTCAAACTACCTACCCAGCCTAATACACCTAACATTTTTTCTTCCTTTTGAATGGGTGCACTTAGACTTGCAAACCCTGATTATCCTCTTTTCTTTTGACTGCCCTCCTATCTAAATCTACCCTTATCTCTTCCAAGGGCCCAGATTAAGCAGTTGGGCTCCTTCATTTCTCTACCTATCTACTCTTCTGCCAAGCTTGAACTATTTGGATAGGTATTCATTCTCTAGTCTAGAACAAGTAATTTAAAACATGGGATGGTCCAAATTGGACTGTTGGGCCATCCATCAAGCTAGCAGTGGCATTTTGGCTAGCCACTTTCCTGGTCATTATTTGGGGTTCATTTTTATTATTTTTCCTGACCAATTTACTCTTTTTGCCCTTTGATAATTCTTTTAGGGCATACCCTCTTCACATTTTTTAATTCTGTCTATCTATATAGAAAATATGGAACCTTTGCAGCATCAAAGACGAACATATTTGGCACTTCCACTGTCAATCATGAAAAATGAAACCTATTGGTATAGGAACCTAACAGTGGCTCCACTTGGGGATGGCTTTTCCAGATGAAAAGCCAAGAACAACAGGTCAGATTGCCTTATTTTCCATTCTTGCTGCAGTCTGAAACTTCTTTGTCTTGGAGATCATTGATCTAAATCCTTGTAACTTGTATGAAGTATCCTTTGAGCTAATCTGCTGTGAAATTACAGCCCTGCTTCTTGCTGGTTCCTCTGAGTGTTTGTCATCATCTTCATACTTCCCAAGTGTTCTTCTTGATTTCTTATGATAGACTCAAAATATATATCAAAAATGATGCAGTTCCCTGATTTTCCTCAAAACTTGCTGCATTTGGTTCCTTATCTAATTGCTGTGAATAAAAACTGCTGGAAATACAAATATTTATGTACAATACACAGTGGTGTTATGCTGATTACGGGGAATCAAAATAGTGCTTGAGCATTCGCCCATTGACTGGGCCTTCTTCAGTATTTGTGCCATCCAAACTCTTCAGAAAATATGTGTTATTACCTTGTACAACATGAATGACATAAGGTCCTTTCCATAGAAAATCAAATTTCCCATGTTTCCCTTTGTCCTCTCTCCTAGAATCCCATCTCAACACTTTGTTTCCTATGAAGAAATCTTCAGCCTTGGTTCTTTTGTCAAAGATCTTCTTGAGTTTATCTTGTAGGACCTGGGTTCTCTGATATACTTCTTCTCTTGTTTGCTGCAAGTGGATAGTTTGATTGATCCTTCTTTGAATATCATTAGGCTCTGCTTGTATTTCTTGTAGTAACTTGATCACAGGGATTCCCAAAGATGAAGGAAACCTTGCTTCCATTCCATAAACTAGTTCATATGGACTTGTACCAATGGATCTTTTAGTGGTCAATCTGTCTGCCCATAGTGCATTTACCAGCTTCTTATGCCAATTCTTTTTGTTCTCCTCCAAGACCTTTTTGATGATGTTGATGAGGCTTTTGTTGGAGGACTCAGCTAGGCCATTGCCTTGAGGGTAATAGGCTGTGGAATGGCCCAAGGTCATGTGGTATTTGTGGCAAAAGTTGATCATTTTTTTGGATTTTAAAGCAGAAACATTGCCTGTAATAACTTTATCTGGACAACCAAATCTAGACAAGATGTTGGTTTCTAAAAATTGCATAATAATGGAGTCATTGGCTTGTCTACAAGGGATGGCTTCTATCCATTTGGTAAAGTAGTATGTGGCAGTCAAAATCCACCTATGTTGGCCAGAGGATGAAGGGTGGATTTCACCAATGAAGTCTAAGCCCCATTGCTGAAATGGTCTTTCAGTTGAGATAGGTTTGAGGGGTAAAGGTAACAGCTTCCTTTTGCCTTCAAAGATTTGGCACTTGTGGCAACACATTACAAATTTTTTCACATCAGCAAACAAGGAGGGCCAATAAAATCCAGCCCTTAGGATTTTATCAGCTGTTGATTTCCAGTATAAGTGTCCTCCACAGTCACCTGCATGAAATTCCTTAAGGACATTGTCAGTTTCATCCAATGTTAGGCAATTAAGTAAAATTCCTTCATGATTTTTCCAAAACAAGGCACTGTCTATAATACAAAACTTTGATGCTTTCATTTTCAAGAATCTCTTCTTGGTTCTGGACAACCCTGGAGGAGCTTGCAGGTTTAACAATACAAAACATATATCAGCATACCAAGGGGATTGTAAAAAGGCTTGATTGATCTGTGGAGTCGCCATCTCCTGTTCGTTGTCCAGTTCATTGATATCAAGGGCTTGGAAATTGGTTTCGGTCATTAGTTTGGCTAATCCCTGCCCTTTTATCAGTTTTGTAGGCTTGATTTCAATATCATATTCTAAAATATTGGCTATCCATTTGCCCCTTTTGCCTTCAATTCCTTCTTGAGTTAAAATGTCTTTAACCACAGCATTTGGGACATAGGCAATCACATGTGAGTATAAAATGTAAATTCTGAAATCCTTGATGGCCTTTACAAGAGCATATGCTTGTTTTTCCATGATTTGATATTTTAAGGGAGCATCTCTAAGAGCTTTGCTGAAAAAGGCAATGGGTTTCTCACATCCTTGGTCATCCTTTTGTAATAGGACAACAGCAATTGTGTGTTCAGAAGCAAAGGAAAAAATGATGAAATCTCTATCAAACCTGGGACTTGTGAGGACTGGTGTATTTTTTAAAGCTCTTTTGATGTCCTCAAAGGCTTGTTTGGCTTCCATGGTCCACTTGACTTTAGAATCTTTCTTCAACATATTGTTTAACAGTCTTATGAGCTCGGCCAAATTAGGAATGAATCTTCTCAAAAAGTTAATCTTCCCTAGAAAAGCTTGTAGTTCTTTGATGTTTCTTGGATGAGGCACTTGAAGGATAGCTTGAATTCTGTCCGGGTCGATCCTAATGCCATCTTTTGAAATGATGTGACCTAGGAGCTTGCCTTCCTCTAGGCCAAACAGTGATTTCTTTGGATTCAATGATATGCCATATTTTCTGCAAATTAGGAACACTTGCCTCAAGTGTTCTAAGTGTTCTTGGTCTGATTTTGAGAAGGCAGTAAGATCATCAAGGTAGACTACTAGGAAATCATGGATTTCTTTGGCAAAGGCTATGTCCATAGCTCTTTGAAAAGTGGCCCCTGCATTTTTAAGTCCAAAAGGCATTTTGACATATTTAAAGGTTCCCCAAGGTGTTGTAAAGGCAGTTTTGTCTTGATCATCTGGGTGTACTAAAATCTGATTGAATCCTGAGAATCCATCTAACAATGAGATCCTAGAGGCTCCTACTACCCTTTGTAGGATATGGTCCATTTTTGGTAAGGGGTAATGGTCTTTGAGAGAGACTTTGTTCAAATTTCTTAAGTCAACACACAGTCTTATCTCTCCCATTTTCTTTCTAGTAGGCACTAGATTTGAAATCCACTCTTAGAACCTAATTGGAGCAATGATTCCTACCTCATACATTCATTTAACTTCTTTTCAATCAGGGGAATGAGGACGGGATTGACCCTTCTAAGCTTTTGTTTAAAAGGCCTTTGATTGTCTTTTAAAGGTATAGTATGTTGGATGACTGAGGTATCATAAGATTTGAGGTCCTCATAACTCCAGGCAAACACATCTTGGAATTCCTTAAACAAGTCAATGTATTTCAATTTCTGATCAGCAGGCAATGCTTTGGATAGTTTTACCATTCTGGGATTTTGTGTGGTTCCAATGTTGCAGTCCTCAATTTCAGCATTCGGTGGTTGCATTTTTGGCTTCCTTGAAATGTCATTTGAATCGAATAAATCCTCCAAAGGAGTCAAGCCTGTGGGCAGAAAATTGTCTTTTAATTCAATTACTTCAGCTTCTCCTTCAGCTATTTCATCAAAATATGTTTGCTTCAGCTATTGTACATTCTTGTCATTAAAAGTAGTTGGATGCAAAATCAGACTTGTTGTTTCAGCTGATATATGTTGTTCAATTGTGGCTATCTGTTGTTGATCATCCATAGTGCTAGTATCAATGTTCATGCTGGAGAATTCCTCCTTCAAAGTTAGGAAGTTATTTATCTGTGTGTCACTTTCAAAGACTTGCCAATTTTTGACATTATCCGGGACTGCAGGTCTATGTTTGATTTCAGCTGTGAAATGGTGGTTAGGCTCAAAAGGTAGTTTGCATGTGCTGGCAAAAGTTGCCAAGCTATGTGCATGTAAATTATGCTTTCTTGAGATTTTGGTGAGCTGAAATTCTAAGAAAGTGTTAAGTATTTCAATGGCTGCACCTCTGTAAGCCCTCAACCTAAGATCATTTGTGACAAAATTTCCCTTCATCTGTTGTATGATTAGATCTGAATCCCCTAAAATTGAAACTTTGGTTGCACCCAGGTTTTTGATTAGCTTGAGACCTAACAAAAGGGCTTCATACTCGGCCATATTGTTTGTACACCTGAAATTTAATCTATATGCATGACCTTCTGCATGGTTATTCTGCATATTGTGTATCCAGACCCCTGCCCCTGCTCCTAATTTGTTTACTGAGCCATCAAACTCTAAGTACCATAAGATTTCATGGTCAAGATTAGTATTGAGATTTTTAGAAAGTTGCACCATGGGCAGATTGGGTTCTTGTAAGTCATCTGTTATGTCCTTTCCATTTGTTGCATTAACCATATTGACAATTTTTTGATCTGGATGAGCAGATTGTTCATTCATGCTTTCTGGTTGTGTTGTTATCAGGAGTTTGGCATCAGTTTTGGGGCACATGTCAGCATTATATAAAATGAATGAGTCCATATCGGAATGTATTGAATAGATGGGGAAGTTTTGGGGCTTTTCTTGACTACTTACCACATATTTCATCAGTGTTTCACGGTACAATCTCTTTGGTTGCCCAAAGACTGAAATAGTGGCATAAGACATGTCTAATTGTAAGGATCCTTGGAGTTTGGCCCCCCAAGATCTTGACAAAAGCATGCCATACTTGGGTGGAATATCAGCTACCACCACATCCATCAGAATTGTTTTGGTTGGGTATTGGACCAGGGAAACACACAAATCTTTAATTAGGCCTAGACACCTGACTTGGCTCGAATCAAATGAAAACAAATCTTTGTATGGTCTTGTGATATCTAGGTCTAGTTTTTCCATCACAGATTTAGGCATTAGGTTATGGGAGGCTCCTGAGTCGAACATTGCATTGTGTAACACCTTGTCATGAATGTTTAAACTGACATAAAAAGGTGGAACTCCTCCATTTTCTGTTTTTCCATTAACCTCAGGACCAAACAGTAATTCAGGTTGATCATCTAGAACATTTACAGCATCCCTATTGTCTGGTATTTGGAGTGACCTATTGATTTACTGTCTATATACTTCATGTTTGGCCAATTTAGACAAAGGAATAACTATTTTCAACTTACCTATTCCTGTTTCCAAGCTAAAAGGTTTTTCTATCTGAATCTTTGTATTATAGGCAACAAATTTTTCCTTTTCAGCTGCATTTTCAGTGATCTTTTCTTCATCATGAGTACGGTTTTGAACTAGGTCTGTTTTGAACTTAGTTTTGGGAGTGCTGTTTGAATTTTCTTTTGAGGGGACGGATGAGAATGGCTGATTTTTAGAGGTTTGTACATTTGATATGTCTTCCACAGTGACATCTCTTGGGTTTGGGTCTATTTTATCAAAGAATTCTGTGAGAGCAGCTTTATCTTTTATTTTCTTTGGCTGTTTAGCATCCTTTGGTTTGATAGTTTCAGGCACATCTATGGTTCTGCTCCTCAACTTGTACTGTTTATGGACTTCATAGACTGTTGCATCATAGCCTTCTCTAAAATCAAATGACTCTCCTGATTTGGTTTGAAATTGATTGATGTTATGGGCCTCTTGATCTTCTTGTGTTAGAAAGACTTGGTGTTCACTGTCCAAACCCATCAAGTTGATGTGAGGGTCCTCGGTTGGTTCACTAGATGTTGAGGCCTCGACATAATTTTCTTGAAAAGGAGGTCTGATGTTCTGGTCGGGACCAGCCCTTCCAACATTTGGATTTTGATTCTTTCTAAAGTTTGGGTTTCTAGCAGTACTTGGTTGACCTTCCCATGATGACTTTCTTTCGATGGTTTCCACCCTATCCCCAAGTCTGTCCATACCTTTGATGATTGCATCCAACTTTTGTTCAAATGCTGAAGGTTCTTCTTTAAAAGTAGTTCTTCTTTCAGCTCTTTCCCTATTTCTTTTAGCAATTAGGTTTGCCTCTACACTAATAGCTATATTCTGCATGTCTGCTAAGGTTGGAGGGGCTCTTTCCCTTAGTTGATATGCCATGTCGGAATCAAATCCATCAGGGAATTTGATCAAAGCTAAATCACGTGGAGGTCTAAGGTTTTGAGGAATAGCATTGTAAACATTGTTGAATCTTGCGCAATAATCTAGGACAGTTTCTTGTGGGCCTCTTTTTATAGTGTCATACTCAGATAAAATGTGCAGTGGATCTTTTTTCTTTTCCCATCTATTGAGAAATGTTTGGTAAAGAGCATCCAGATTGGCTATTGAATTTGCAGCAAGTGCTCTGAACCAAGTTCTTACTTCACCTGTTAAACTTTGGACAAAAATTTTCATTCTCACATCATCATCATCTATCTCATAATTCTCAAAGTAGTCTTGCATTTTCTTTGTATGTTGTAGGGCAGTATATGTACATGTACCATCAAAATAAGTGATCTTACTTTGATAATCCTGAGGCATAGCCCCAGGATTTCCAGGTAGCTGTAAAGGGGCATATCTGTTTGCCATATTGACAGGGATAAATGGAACAACAGGAAGGAATGGAACAGCTGGGACAGCAAGGATAGTAGCAGAAATATGTGTAGTGGATGGAGGTGCAGAGAAAGTATTTTGAGAGGTGGATGAGGAAGAAGGAGAAGAAGGAGTAATGTGAGGACGGACTGAAGGTTTAGCAGGGGTTGGGATATAACTTTGTTGAACTGCTTCCGGGCTAGAATCAGCTAGATCTTCTTGTTCTTCTTGTTTTCTAAGGATCTTAGGGATTAAATTAGGATTGTCAAAAACAGCTGGAGGATCTGGGTCAGGATTTGACCTGGTATAACGAGTTTTCTTCTTTGGAGCCAGCTTCCAAATTTGTTTTTGGTATTTTTCTGGGAATATTTCTAGTTTTAGGAAGGAACTGATCAAATTTTTGGAACAGTTGTTTAAAGCTTAAAACTAGAATGAAGATTGACTGAAGCAGCTTTTATTTAATCCTGTAAATGCAAAGCAAGAACAGTTTCAAAGGCTTCCTGGCTGACATTCAGGCTTCATCTGTAGTTTTAAGGAATAGACAGCAATTGAAAAATTCGATTTGTTCCCCAGTATGGTCGCCAATGATGTTATCATTGACGTTGTTCCCTAGCTCCCAAGGGAATACGGCCGAGGTAACCACTAACCAATATTTTAGCTATAGGACCTAGCGTACCTGCAACTAGAGAGGGCTCTCTCTTTATGATTTAACTTTGTTTTGGTGTGATTTAGGCTAGTTATGATGCACAGGGTTTTGTTTTAAATTTGGTTGGATGATGATTTCAAATAGAACTGATATGCAGTTTCAGAATAGCTTAGACCATTGGGCAATGGAGTCAATGATTGTGTACTGTTGAAAATGCTTGTTGGGGAAGAGGTAATGCTACAGAGCCAGACAGGTATCCATGAAACAAATCTTCAAATCTAGGAATCGATGGCATGGAATCAGGGAATGAAAGGCAATCAAGGATCCTTCACTATGCTGATAGAGGGAAAGTGTGAGAATATTATCTAGGAGCATTTAAGAATTCCTAAACAACATTCATAATGAAAGAATCAATGCAAACATGAGCAATTAAGAATTCATATTTATGACCAATTCTGAAGAAAACACAGTTAGAAACAGAGATTGAGCAGAGGGTGCATTCAAACAAGTCCTGAGCTATCCTTCTTCTCTATTGCTAAGATCATGAAACATATATGTGAATTTTGTAAATACAGAAAGACAAAACATGGTTTAGAAAAACTTATTGTTCCATTAAACAACACAGGAATTCTGTAGCAAAACGCAGTTCATTACTTTCACATCCAGACAGTGTAGAAATCATAAACTCCACCAGCTCTTTGTATTAGAAAATCTGAAATTTACAGCGTAGCTCTTAGAGCGAGAATCATTAACCAACCCCAAATACATTATATGGGGAAGTATATATACAAAAATAACGTACAAATATCTAGATGATGAGTCCTCATGTAATAAATTACATCACCAACTCTTCCAAGGAAGTAAATGAAGAAACTAAATGCTGCAATAAATATTAGTGGATTAGCTGCCCATTCTGTCAGATAATTTTGACTTTTGGGACCAACTAAGTCGGTTGGGGCTGCGCTTTCAAATTTGCATTTTTCGGGCTTGCTGTCCCAACACTTTGATGAGTCATTGGTTTGACCTGCTCCACCTTTTGTCCAACTGCTCTGTCTGGTGCCAGCGTACTCTATTCTGCTGACCTGTAGATGACCAAAATTTGAAGCCGAACAAAGAGGGAAAAGACCGAGATTACTTGGGCAAAATTTCCAGCATTGCTTGCCACCAATCTTCTCTACGCAACTGATGTCTCTGTATCTTTATCAATGTCTCATCTGCCTCAGTATATCTGTAAAAATTGGAAGGGACCTCAAAAAGATGATTGATTTCATGCTCCATGTAAATTAAGTTCTCCAGCTTGTCATAAAGGCTCTGTCCTGATGGAAGTCCTATTTCCTCTGAGGAACTTGAAGATGTTGTAATTTGATTTGTAATAAAATTATTCATCCTGGTGGCATATTGTTCCCAGGTCAGCAGTCTTCCAGCACTGGTCAATAGGCTGGGCAATCCTCTGCTCTGCAATGCTTCAAGCTTTAGCTTGAATTCATCTACCTCTGCCTGCATTTCCTGACATTTTCTTTCTAGACTTTGGACAAAATTTCTTAAAGTCAGCACCTTTTTTGCTGTCAGAACAGTATCTGTCCTGTTGCTGATGTCTAATGCTGCCAACTCTTCCTTGGTGTGAGTGTTCAGGAAATGAATCATTTTGCTGGCCTGCTCAGGCATATTCCCTAATGCTGCCCTAGCCCTTTGATTCTCAAATTGAGCTAGGCCTATTAATTCTATCTGCTCATGCATGGTTTGGATTGACTTCCATTGTCTAGTGATTGATTGGCCAATTTTGGCCCACAAAATCTTTTTAATTTCAGCTAGGGTCTTCTCCATATTCAGCTCCTTCTCCAAGGCCTTTATTTTGTCATTGAGGGCCTTAATCTCCCTTGTTTTTTCAGCTACTGTCACCTTGGACTTATCGTAGCTCACTTCTAGTTTGGCCAGCTTTTCCTTGGCCTCTTTTATCTCTGTTGCCTGAAGTTCTAGCTCCTTGACAGCTTTCATCATTTCATCCATGCTCATGCTAGATTCAGGGGCTGTTGTTGTTGCTGCTGCTGTAGCATCTGTGGTGGATGAAGCTGTTGTGGACGCTGGGATGATAGGAGGGATCACTGCTGCTTGTGTAAGAGAAACAGGGACATCAGTTGGAACTGTTTGAGGCGGCTGGGAGGCCAACTCTCCCTGCTTGCCTTGCACTGCTCTTTCCAATTCTTTCTCCATCTGAATTATTCTTTCGTTCATTCTCATCAGTAGATCCATTGTATCCTTAGCATCTTTTTCTTGTGCCAGCTCTGCAGTTTGTGGGTGCATAGTAGGAGTCAACCCTAATTGTTTTCTAAGGGCAGCAATATCATCTTCTTTTTTCTTCATAAGGGCCCTGACGCCCTTAGGGTCCTTGGGATCATGTCCTAGATCAGGAAAGATATTAACAGAGGGGAGGAAGTAAAGAGGCAGATTAGACTCCCATATGCCATACATGTCACAGTTGCTCAAAAAACTGTTTCTCAACTGGCAAAAGGTTTGCAAGTGATTCCTGTCCCCAACCAAATCTTGAATGAGGTAATCTTTATCAGCTAGGGGCATGGCTTCAAGCTCTCTGTTTGGTGGATTCATAGGAGTGATATTTAGAGCTGTTGGAGTAGCCATTATAAAACTTTCTCTGATGTTGTATGTGGAGTGAAGTTTACAGTAGTAACAGATTGAAGATAATTGTTTCTGTGGATTTGTAAAGGGGTTGCAAAATGAGTTCAGCTGAGGCAATAAGCTCCAATATTTATGATTATGACAACGAGGACAATTTGTAGAGTTTGGAAGGGCCCTTTTCTTTTGATAAACTCTCTGGATTAACAGACTGTAAGGGAAACTTGGAAAAGAAATGAGGTTTATCCCAGCTCAATCTACTGTGGTTTTTGAGTGGAATGTGGCAAAAGAGGACAATGTCGAGCTGTTATAGAGTTCTGCCGGCAACATGAGCTAAAAAACGATTTTTAATGGTGAATTTGCAAACATACGCAGGTTTACAGGGTTCCTTTTGAGTTAGGGGTTTATCAGTGAATTGTAGGCAACATTTAGGTGCGGCAGAGTCTTTAATATGTGAATTTGTAGGTAATTGAGCAAGTGAAATGGAGAAAATGGTGAAAAACAGGGCTAACGGGCGAAATTTGGAAAATACCTGGTTTTTAGTCGCCGAGGGTGGTCGAGCTGGTGCAATGGCGAACAATGGAGACGAATTCGAAGGTGGCAGCAGCTCAATTGGTCGAATTTTTAACTTTTGAGGTGTTGAAGCCCTAAAAATTGGGTCGACAACAAGGCGGATACCCACCCAGTCCGGACCTTGGTTGGCAGCTCCTTATCCGTTTGGTATAGCGGGTCCGACTGGGGATAATGGGACCAGTTTCCCAATCTAAGGGTGTGTGTGTGTGTGTGTAGAGTTGGATGATGCTGATCTAAGAGTACTTAAGGCTAATTTAATTCAAACTTCTAAACTAACTCTATGCTATTTTAATCTAATGAGAAAGAACACATCTAATCTACGGTAACCCGGGGTGTATTTCTTCTATTATGCGATCTAAAGAGATTTCAAACAATAACTGGTAATAAAGATCATTCAGCTATCATAAGAATAGAAATCAATTAAGATAAACCACTTTGCATAAAAAGTTAGGCAAAACAGTTGTGAACAACATATCGCATAATAAGTTATTCATATATCAAACATAAATAAATGACTCCACCGTACAAAAGTGCCAAATGGTAACTCATACCTTCATGCAGTAACATATAAACAACTAAAGACTATATATCACTTTAAGAATATAAACAGAAACGGTCAAGAGATAAAAGTACCATTTATGACTGGTTCCACTCATAAGCTTCAAGCAACAATGATTTATCTCTCCTTGCTCTAACATCTACTAAGAGTACAGAAGTGCAACATCAGTAGCAGATATCAAATGTAAACATTAATAAACCTTGATCCATCCATTCATCAAAACCCCCTCCGAGGGTGCAAAAGTGCATGTTCTGAGGACAAGTTCTTTGACAAATTTCTGGACCCTTCTCCTAATGCCTGATAAGGGTTTAAATACTGCTAACTAATTAACTTAATTACATAAATTTAGGATACGGTTTTAAATGACCGCCCTTCTGTTAAAGCAAAACTATTTCTAAAAATTGAATCTAATTCCTAACCATTTCTGTATTTACTCCTTAGTGTTGCAAGCATGCAACATTCGCCTGGGAAGAGTCGGTTGGTCGCCTTCTCTTTCGTTTGAGCTATGAAAATAGAAATAACAAGCATTGGCACCACTTTCTGGTAAACTAGAAGATATTTTCGAGAATCTTCCTCTGGCTGGGTGTATTCACTGCATGTATACTTGGTAATAACCCAAATTTCTCTCAAACTGATTCTGCTTTTGCTATTTCATTTTCCGGCCTTGCGAATGACTGAATAAGTTAGGGACTTTGCTCTCTGAACAATTTTCTGCATCAAAAACTACCTCCGTTCTTTGTTCCGGGCTTTTCTGGTGCGTTTTCCTTCTTTAGCGCCTTTTTTTCTTTTTGCTTTACCGGGCTGTTGAGGGCCCAGAAATCGGGTCAACAACAAGGGGGATACCCACCCGGTCCAGAACCTGGTTGGCGGCTCCTTGCCCGTTTGGTGTAGAGGGTCCGACTGGGGATAACGGGACCAATTTCCCAATGCAAGGGGGTGTGTGTGTGTGTAGAGTTTTATTATGTTGATTCTAGAAGCATTTTAAAGCTAATTTAAATCTAACTTGTAAACTGACTCTAATCTACTGTAATCTAATGAAACAACACATCTAATCTACGCTAACCCGGGGTAGAATTGTTCCATTATGCGATCTAAAAAGATTTCATACAATAACTGGTAATAAAGATCATTCAGCTATTATAAGAATATAAATCAATTAAGATAAACCATTCTGCATAAGAAGTTAGGCAAAACAGTTGTGAACAACATATCGCATAATAAATCATTCATATGTCAAGCACAAATAAATGACTCCACCGTACAAAAGTGCCAAATGGTAACCCACACATTCATACATTAACATATAAACAACATCAGCTGTATATCACTCTAAGAATATAAGCAGAAATTCGTCAAGAGATAAAAGTACCATTTATGACTGATTTTTACTCACAAACTTAAAGCAATAACGATTTATCTCTACTTACTTCTAACATCTACTAAGAGTACAGAAGTGCAACATCAGTAGCAGACATTAAGATGCAAACATAAATAAATCTCGATCCTTCCATTCATCAAAACCTCCTCTAAGGGTGCAGAAGTGCATGTTCCGAGGACAAGTTTTTGACAAATTTCTGGACCCTTCTCTAATGCAATGAGAAGGGTTAAAATACTACTTCCTAATTCTAATAATAGTATTATTACAAAATTTTAGGATACGGTTTTCAAATGACCATCCTTTTTCTAATCTAGTTAAAAAGGAAAAAACAACATTCTAAATGAAATCACTTGTGAACTTGGTCTTTAAAGTTGCAAGTGTCCAGCATAGGCTTGAGAAGGGTCGGCTGGCTGATTTCTGCGCTGAGCTGGGCTGCGAAAACGGCATCTATGAGAGCTGGCGCTACCTTCTCGGCTGCGTTTGTAATGAACTTCACTGTCATCCATTGGCTGTACGGTTTAACCAAGTACGTCCAGTAACCTTCCCAATTCAGCCTAGCCAATGCTTGGATTGCTTTCCCTTTTGCCTGCGCTTTCTGCTTCCATTCTGTCTCCAGTTGCAACTTGTTTGGTAGGTACCCCGGGGTGGTCTCTGTAATTAAATTGGCCCTGTGTAAATTCTCATTTACACAGTCGATAAGAATGCTTGCCTGTGTCGCCGCTGTCTCTACTGCTTGCTCCGCCTGCGTGATTTGTTCGTCCCATTTATTAAAGAGCAACTACTTATGATTTTCATTAATCCTGGGTGCACCTGCTCTTTTCCCTTCCTCATCATCTTGCCAAGTCAAATATTCTGTCACCCTCTTGTCGTTCTGATCATAGTCGCTTCGCAATTCCACCACCTGACTGGTGATTTTGTCACTCAGCTCACAAAAGTGCCTCCACTGTGATATTTTACATCCCAACTCTTCCTGTTGCTGCAGTAGTTGCTCGTTCAAGCCGATGGATTCTGAAATAAACTCTGCCAGCTTAGGCTCATCTTTATGCATTTCTTGCACCGTCTGCAGTTGTTTTTCTTTTTCTTCGAGACTCCTTTGATAGCCTATTTGCATCTGTTGAAAGTCTTCCTGTAGCTTTTCGAGCTGCCTCGAAGCTTCAGTGTTCATGTTGGCTTGTTGCAACTGTTGTTGTAGCAGTTGTATATGATTTTCTTGTTCCTTTAAAAGTTGCTGAACTTCAGAGGCCTTGTCAATAGTTGCAGAAGCATATGCTCCTGCAATCTGAGACAACTTTGTGAGATTTTCAGTTGGATTATTATTTGGGTCTTTCCATAAGACGTCCAAATGTTCAGCATCTTGAGACAATGTATTCTCAAGCTTTCTCTTCTTTCTCTGCCTCCTTACAACTGCTTTGTGTTGGGGACTGTAGAATACATCCAGTAGGGGAATTTCTTCTACGTTAAGTAGAAGCTCTGAAGTCGGAGCGATAGGAAGGTGTTCTGCTTCTGCGGTACTACTGACTATGGTCGAAACGACTTCTTGCACCACCTGTGTATTATTCACAGGTGTTTTCGGGACTTGCCCTTCAAGATTGATTAATTCATTGAAGGTTTCCCACTCTTTATCTAGCTCTGTTGTGACAAGAGGTGCTTCTATGACAGGAGGGGGGACATCTCTTGGTGGTGAGGCGATAACTTGCTGCTGAGACATTGCACTTGACTGAGCTGTATCTTTGGTCGTTTCTTCGTTTTTTCCTTTGTTGTGAACAAACTCTTCAGGATATTCAGATACTTCTCGCGTGGCGTTGGACTTAGATCTGGAAGTGCTGGAGTTTTCACTGAGGCTGATGCTCGGAGTCGGTTCTCTAGTAGGAGTTCGCAGCATCTCTAGTGGAATACTGGCCAGCGTTCTTTCTCTGTATAACGTGAATTTCTGGAGGTCACCTAGAGACAACCTCGACTGAGCTTCCCGCAAAATTTCTTTGAGCGAGCTCTTACTCTGAAAGAGATCATCAAACAGATCTTTCTTTCTAGAGAACACTCTTATCTTGACGTTCGTTGTGAATTCTTGGGCCACATCATTTGGGTCGAATGGCCTCACTGGGAACTTAAATAATTGAAGACACGTCACATTCTCCACCTCGCCAAAAGCGTGTCCTACATTGAACAAAGAGAAGGCCCCACAGGTGATGGGAAATTGAGGCCAAATGGCCTTCTTCTTGTCCTTTAGGTCCTTGGTCAGGCCGCCTAAGCGATTTCCCGGGCCAAAAGTTTATCAGGGACATATAAGGGTAGGACATGTGGAGGTACAATGCTTCCAAAAACTCGAATGTAAGTGAACCATTCTTCCCCAAACCATCTCACGATGGGGATGATGTCAATTTGGGCCTTGGGAGAGCACCTTGGGGGGTCCTTATCATATATCATTCTATATATGGGCAAAATAAGCCCATGGCAAATCTGGTAAAAATGAGGGGAAAACTGGGAATCCCATAAGACTTTATGATAAACATGGATGGGCAATGGGTCTTGGGTAGTCCATTTCCAACCCATAGTAGGAAAATTAGATACAAGACAAACAGAATCCATAACATAGGCAGCCAAATAAAAAGGAGGGTAGACCCTTTCAGAAAAGGATCTTTTGGACCGGTAATTGATAACAGCCGTGTATAGAGTATCAGAAAGGATTTTGGCCCAATCTACTATATCGGCGTTTGTGGCAGCATCAATTAATGGCAGCCATTCAGATGAAAACTTGTTGATATCGGGCATACCAAATAACCTACAGAGCATGGCCGCAGCAAAACAATATGGAGAGGTGAGGGAACCAGTGCTGTACATACCGTTTTTATCCCTTTTTAGCGGCTCGTCTCTTCTAGACCATTCTTTAGTGGTGTCTGATAGATCTGGATTCTCTACCGCGAACTTCTTAACAAATTGAGCGTTATAGGTCGCTTGCGGTTCAGGAAGATGATACATAAGCTTCAAGTCTTGCGCAGCAAATGATCCCACGAGCCCATGTCCATGAACTTTGAATTGTCTATTTTTTAATTCTGCATCATCCAGAATCCACTTTATCATATTTGTGTATGGTATAATTTTAGGCCTTGCCGCTATTCTGTGAAGGAATGAACATGCTAGGTCCTCTAGGGACGCCTCAGAAGAGCGTGGTGCACCCACGACAGCAGTCACCTTCATTATTCTAGGCTTCTCCTCTTCTAGCAACATGTACATGCCTTCCCATGTTGAGATCCTTGCGTCTCTATTACAGGCTGTATCTATGTACAGGGGCACCATCTCCTTGGTCTTCTCTCTCGCTTCGGAGTTTTGAGCTTTATTCTTCTTTCCCATTTCGCTTTGTGTTTCTGTTACAGTCGCCTTAGCACTTTGTTCCTGCAGATTACGAGTGAAATGGAAATGACTGATCCAGAAAGGTGATGGGAGAGTTTTAAATGCAAGAGATAAATCAAATATGCCACCTTACGTAAATCAAATCTCTACCAAGGCACGCGTCTTTAATCCATTTAATAACTGACAACTAATTCATTTACTATCATTAAAAGCGCATGATTTCAGGTCAGGATATAGTAAGTGGCTTTTCTTTGAATGGCGCGCCCAAAGGATTCGTACTGAGGTGATTTATGATTTGCTGACGTAACCTCGCATGTCGCACAATCGCAAATCGCACCATCACAAATCGCATGATCACAAATCGCATGGATGTGGTATCGCAGCGATCGCAATATCGCAGATCGCTAGAATTTGATGCTTGCCAAACCTTGGCTGGCTCATTTCTGCGATATGCGATCTAGCGATCGCAATATCGCAGATAGGCGAATTTTTAAGCTTTTCCTTATGGACACTAGTATGCTGCGATGCGATGTCATTATTAACACGAGGGTGGTGCACATATCGATTTTTTAGAAGGGAAATGAAGGTGTTTCCTATATTTTTGCAATGCGACCTTAAAGATTTGCTCTCTATCATAGATTTAGGCTTAAAATATCCAAGAGGCTTTTTCCAAGCGTATGATTGTAACTTCACAAAGAAAGTCTCGCTTTTCCTAAAAATTTAACTAAGGGTCCCCATTCATTCAGTATCATGGTTGATACTAAATTGAACAAGGGGGGGTGTTGCTGGCCACAACACGGGCATAAGCTTCAGGATCTTTTGTAAACATGCTGCTTTTGTGCGCTTTTGACTCTGGGCATTGGATGGCCTATTGACATCAGCATCTGTTGAGTGATACTCTGGAATCTGTGGTCCTGTTGCATGCGGCATCCGTTTATAAAGGGATCTCTTCTCTGTTCTCCGAGCATTGACGCTTTCCCCTTTTCCTTAGATGTTTCCTGCACATTGCTTCATGTTATTTCCTGTCTTACAGTTTACGCAAAGGAAAAGAGTAATGATAATAAAGATTGACATGAAAGCTTTAAGCTCTTATGAATGCATAAAATCATGACACCCATAGCGAACTGACTCTTCGAAAAACACAAAACTGTCCTTCTTGAATACTTTGACGTACATTCATTAATTCCTTTTAAGGCGCGCAAGCAATTTTGGTTTACGGACAGCTTTCCTTGAATACTGCACCGAGGAAAATTTGTGATGGGTGATTTCTGCGACTCGCATCGCAGCATCGCTGATCGCGTCGTCAAGATGTGTCATCGCAGAAATTCATGATCGCATTTATCACAAATCGCAGATCGCAGATCGCGCTTAGTCATTCAATCATTGTGTTCTGCTTACGCGATGTTGAGATATGCGACGTCGTATATCGGCCGTCGAAGATTTCTTAAGATTTTTCATTTAAGGGCGCTTCATAATGTATGCGATGCAATGAATTTCGCGTCGCTTCTTCGCAGTTTATTATGCTCATAGGAAAACGTTTCATTCTCTTCTCGCGATGCGATACAGCTTTAAGGAGTTGAATACAAAAATTTTCATAAAATGTTTTTTGGATTTTTTATTAAGGGTCCCCATTTGCTTGGTGTTATTGCTAATACCAAACAAAGAGGGGGGTTGTTGGTGGCCACAACAATGGCGATTCACTGGGAAGAACCAGTTATCTCTACTTTTCTATTGAATTTTAACTTCCAAAGCAGAGAAATTTTCATAAGTCTAAATTTTGTTATGGACAGACAGAGTACATTATGCCTTATCCTATCAATTATATTTTGTTTCAACCGTTTTCTATTCCAATTGTTTGCTTCCTCAGGCTTTGTCCTTGTATTTACATCAGCCATTACTTGGTCTTTTAAAGATAAAATAAGGTCTTCTCTATGTGCTGGCTTTTAAAATATGCTCATTTGTCATAGGTAGAGCCTCTGCTGCTAGCAGGCGTCCATAGCCTCGACAGGGTTACCTGTTACCCAGCAATGATCCTTTATCCTGCTTAAGGCTATTTACAACTTTTCAAAGAAAAACCCATTTTGACACTTTTTTCCTTTTTTATTCTCTAAAGAACAATGTCTTGGTTTGGTGGCCAAATTATGACACAGTCATTCACTTGATTTACACTTTTGCTGAGCAAGCTGGCTCGTGATGAGACCCCTTGTCTTTTGATTGCAACAATCTTGAGTCGTTGCCCTGTTTTGGTGGATAGTATTGGCAAAGTCAGCAAGTTATAATATATGTGATCATGATAAGCCGGCTCGTGATGAGACCTCTTATTCTTTGAGATATAGTGTTTTCTCGGATTGTTCCTTTGAATGCTGCGATTTTCTTTAGCAGGGAGGAAATCATTGTTTTTCCTTAAGAAAGCTCTGGACGACAATAATAGAGTTTGAAAACAGCAGTTTTACAGAGAATATTTATTTTGTTATTGATACCTTTCATTGTGCTGATATAAAACAATTTCTTCGCTAAAGGTTGCTTTCATCAAATTTTTTGAAGTTGAGACTAGTATCATATCTAGGCTAAAGTAACTCTATCTGTCAATAATAAAGATCAAATTTTTCGAAAAATTTTACTATTTGTACAAGCGAAAAAAATCAAAATCTGATAGAGAATTGGTGTCTTTTTTCGTGAACCCCTGTAGTAACCATCTACAACTGGTTTTATTTATAAGAAAGAAAAGAAAAAACTAAAACTATCCTACAAAATAGAAGAATAATCTTCTATGGAAAATATATTTTAAGGATCTGTCCATTAACAGGCAAAGAATCCCTTCTACCTGCTAAATCCTGCAACACAAACGTTGATGGGCCTATGACTTCTACAATCTGAAAAGGACCAAGCCACATCTTCTGAAATTTTGTATGTTTGCGCTTTTCTTCATGAGCCTTATCCCATTTCAAAACTAGATCTCCCATCTGAAAAAAATTTCTAGTCATTATGCTTGAATCAAAAGAAGATTTTATTAGCGCTTGGTGATGAGCATGGGTTTTCTTAGCTTGTTCTCGTCGTTCCTCTAACTTAATTATTTCCATTTGTCTTAACTGTAAGGAGGAAGTAGATACTTCATCGATGTATTGTACTAAAGACAAGGAGGGGATGACTAAGTGAGTTGGAAGAACCACTTCTTTCTCATAAACTAAATTAAAGGGAGAAGTGCTGATTGAAGCTTTCTTCGTTATTCTATCTGCCCATAAAGCATTTACCAAAGCTTTGTGCCAATTCTTTTGGTTCTGGTCAACTGTTCTTTTAATAATCCTGATTAGGTTTTTATTTGTTGACTCAGCCAATCCATTACCTTGCAGATAGTAGTTGGCCAAATATTTCAGTTTGAACCCTCTTTTAAGTGCAAACTCAGTCATTGCATTCCCAGAAAAGTATGAGGCATTATCAAACATTAAAGTTGTTGGCAATCCAAACCTAGTGATTATAAATTGATCTATGAATTCAATGATGCTTTCAGAATTAGCTGTCTTGAGAGGAACTGCTTCTACCCATTTAGTAAAATAATCTGTTGCCATGAGGATGTATCTATGCTGCTTAGAAGAGTGAGGAACGATCTCACCTATTATGTCCAAGCCCCACTGACTGAATGGTTGCTCGATGTTTACCGGCTGTAGTGGCATGGACGGTTTCTTTTGTCTTCCTGCAGTAGTTTGGCAGACTTGGCATTTCCTCATGTAACTGTGTGAGTCTTTGAACAATGTGGGCCAATAATATCCTGTACATAAGATTTTATGTGCAGTAGCATCTCTAGCATAGTGTCCGCCTGCTGGTCCATCGTGGAGTTCCTGTAAAACCTTTTCAGCTTCAGTTTTCTCAAGACACCTAAGAAGCACAGAATCGTAATTCCTTTTAAACAAAACATCATTTATGAGCTGATATTGTTTAGCTTTCAATCTCAGAGCTCTTTTCTTGGTGTGATGGAGCATACCCATTCTTAAGATAATAAATGGTGTCAGCATATAATGATTCTGCATCGTTTAGGCTTACCTCATACATTTGTACCTCTTCAAATGAATTTTCAGGAATTTGCGATGCTCCAGCCAACATTTTACAGAAGCCTTGACCTCTCACAATGCTTGCTGGTTTGATCTCAAGGTCGTATTCTTGTAAAGCAGTGATCCAATTTTCTCTTTTTTCACCCACATCTTTCTGTATTAGAAGATTTCTTACCGCTGGAAACGGTACTATGACCTTAGTGTGGGTTTTAAGTAAGAAAGGTTTGAAATATTTGACCGCTTTGAAAACAGCATATGCCTGTTTCTCCACGTCTGAATAGTTGAGTTTAGCACCTTGTAAATTCGAGCTAAAAAATGCGATTGGAGCTTCCTCTTTCTCTTGATTTGCTTGAGTTAGAATCGCGGCATATGATTTCTTTGAGGCAAATGTGTATAAGATAAAAGATTCTGAAAAATTCGGGGTTGCTAAAGATGGAGCGTTAATGATAGCTTGTTTGATCAGGTTGAATGCCTCATGCTCATCTTGACCCCATTTAAAATTTGAATTCTTTTTAATCATGGTTTGCAAAGGAGAAACAATTTGTGAAAAATCTGGGACAAATCTCTTCACAAAATTGATTTGACCAAGGAAAGATTGCATGGCTTTTTTATTATGAGGTAGGGATATTTCAGAAATTTCTTTGATTCTGTCAGGCTCAATGTGAATACCAGATTTTGACACTGTGAATCCTAGAAGTTTTCCTTCACTTAATGCGAAAAAAGATTTCTTTGGGTTAAGTGAAATCCCATACCTTAAACATCGTTGAAAGATTTGTTTCAAGTCTTTGAGATGGTTGCTTCACTTCTTGGAGTACACTGTTATATCATCCAAATAAATTACTACAGATTTATTGACTAAACCCTTGAATGCGATGTCCATGGCTCTCTGAAATGTAGCGCCGGCATTGATCAAACCAAATGGCATCTTCTGATATGCGTATGTGCCCCATTTAGTTCGGAATGTGATTTTTAACTGATCATCGGGATGTACCAGCACTTGATTGTATCCTGAAAATCCATCCAAAAAAGACATTAGTTCTGAGCCTGCTACTGCCTGTAATATCTGCTCCATAGGTGGAAGGGGAAAACTGTCTTTTTGACAGGCTTTGTTGAGATTCCGAAAATCGATGCAAATTCTAATATCTCCGTTTTTCTTTCTAACGGGTACCATATTGGAGACCCATTTGGAATGTCTGACGGGGAAAATTATTCTGGCTTTTAATAACTTATTTAGCTCAGTTTTTATCTCATTTTCTAAATTGGGGTGGATTTTTCTAAGTTTCTGTTGGACAGGTTTTTCATTGTCAATCATAGGGATAGTATGTTGAATGATAGAAGTGTCGTATGTCTTCAACTCATCGTAATTCCAGGCAAAAACATTTTTTATTGTCTCAAAAGACGAATATACGCTAGTTTTTCTTGAGGGGCTAGGCCGTGGCCTAGATTAACGTTTTGCGGTTTATCATCGGTTCCTAGGTTTACTAATTCGTAGTTCAAAGTTGAACTGTAGAGCTTAGAATTGGTAGACCTTTTAAACCGACTTTTCAAATCGTATAATTCTTCCAACTTAACCACCGATTTAGGTATAGCATTATCAATGCTATCTTGTTGTATTTGTCGATCGTGATGGTCTTCGTCAATTATTTGATTGGAGTAGGATCCTTCAGAAGTGAGGAAATTTACAATATCAGGATCGTCATTGAATACTCTCCAATTTGTAATGTTGTCAAGGATGGACGGTCTAAAGATTAATTCTATTGAGAATCTATCTGGAATAAAATCTTCGGAGGGAATAAGTCTAGAGGCTACGTTAGCTAAAAGGTCTGCGCTCGCGTTTTGGAGTCTTGGGATTGACGAAATATTGAATGCTATGAAATGCTCAGTCAGATCTTGTACTAAAGATTGACAGTGTTTCAAATGACCTGATAGGCAATGTATGGTGTTACGTACCTGTTTAACGACAATCTCAGAGTCTCCGAAGACTTGAAGATACTTGACGTTCAGCCCGATTGCTTTGTATAGGCCTTGCACCAAGGCCTCATATTCCACTGTATTGTTTGTGCAATCGAATTCAAGTCTGCATGTAAGCATGGTCTTATTTCCTTCTGGACTAATCAGAACGCATCCTGCTCCTGCTCCTTCATTAGATTTAGAGCCATCAAAATATAATTTCCAAAACAAAGATGTATTTACAGGTTTGTCTACAAAATTAACACACTTTGAATTATCAGTTTGGGAAAAAATTTCGACTTGGGACAAAACTGAATTCTCTGAGTAAGGTGATGTATGAGCATTGAAATTGCCGAGGAAAGAATCTACCGAGTAATTGCCTATGATACTGCAGTTATATGCTATTGCTTCATTTTCTCCCTCCAATTCCGTTACTATGTACTTCTGGTGTAACTCTCGTTCAACCTTTATTTGATTCGGTTTACCATTGTAGGGTAACCACATGTGCGACCTGTTACACTAAAAAATGTCACCATGACTATTTGCAGTTAGTATGGCTCCATCCACTGTCATACTATCCTCCTTGGCAAGTCTCATGCCTCTGCTCTTCATGTCAAACTCCAAAAAGAAGAGAAAAGTCATTTAAAGTCAATTATCTCTGGTACGCAGTTTCTCTTAGCCTTACCTGTGTGTACGCAACCCAAGTTCACAATACCTGCGTACTTGTATGCTATGTATGTAAAGGGGTGGGTGCGTACCCCTGTAAAGGTCAAAAGGCACGAGTTTCATCTTAAAAAAGTTACTTGTGGTCATTTCTAGAGCATTCTAGAAGCTTGTTTGACGTGTATGAAGCGCCTCCAGATGGTTCATGTACCCAAAGAAAGAGGAACTTATCCCATGAAGAGGGGAGCCTATCCCATTGAAAGAGGGGCTTATCCCATCCATGGTGGAGCTAATTAACTTCCTCTAGAACACTATAAATACAGGCATTGGGCCAGAGGGAGAGAGGCTAAAAGCTAAACATTCCTAAGGGTAGATGCTGCTGGAATTAGGACTTCCTTGTGAGAGCTTGTGAGGAGAGATTACCATCTTTACTTGTTTCCATTGGGAGGTGGGTGAGCTGATCAGAGTAAAGGAGGACCCTTGTGGACCCTGGGAGGAGCTTGCACAACACCAAGGCTCAGGTTGTAATGGTTCCTTTTGTTACCTTTAATACAAATTAGTCCATTCTTCTCAACAATTTGTTATTTATGAATTGTTTCATATACTCCTTGGTCTATATGTTAAATATGTTTTATTTTATGTCATAATCAGGTGCTATTTAATTGTTTGACTGTTGGTGAATGCAGGTTTCGAAGAGAAGGAGGAGCTCATCCGGATCAACGAAGCTGGACTACTACAACAGCGTTGGGTTAGAGGTAAGAGCTAAACACTTGATTTCTCATATTGTAATGCATATTTAGAGAAGGATTGCTCTTTTTTGTCTTGTTTGTCATTAGAAAGTCTTAGACTTCTAAGAAGGTCGGTTGTGTCCGCACCGTCGACTGTTTCCGTGTGACACGACCAGTCGGTTGAGAAGTATCCATGGAGTTTTTCGGACCAATCCCTACTAAGAATTAAGCCATAGAATTCTGGGATATCAGCTACTAGAATGTCAATAACCTGGCATACCTTCGGGTTAGACGACAATCTTATGGTCACTTGATTAAGTTCACCAATCACTTCGACTTGAGATCGATCAAGCTGAACTATGCGCACTATGGATTTTTGTGGTTGAACATTCAACTTGGCACATATTGATCTGGGTAAAATATTCGTTGAAGCACCAGAATCTACCAAACAATTGTGCACATTTTTATTGAAAATTTCATAAGTGAGAAGAAAAGGGGGAGTGTGAGACCTTGATCTTCCTCCAATCAAGGCGATGTCATTTGGATCAATCTTATTGATCGTGTTGGTTGGAGGTCTTCCCATGTTGTGGGAAGCTACAGCTGTAGGCAAAGATGTTGTAGGCATGGCATGTAATTCTTTCATCATTATCTTCTGTTGATGTTTCAATTTGCTCAATTCATGAAGGGTGATATTAGCCCTAGTCTTTTTCATTTCATCAATAATATTGTATTCCATTTCATCCAACACTATCAGTGTTCTTGATGGAGGTGTTTGATCTCGTTGGACTGGGCTAGATTGAGTCGCTCTAGCAGTCGTTTTCTTTGTTGCGACTTTATCTTTTGCTGCAGGGCTTGCGCCCTTCTGCTTAGGGGTAGTTTGGGGAGGATCAAGTTGATTTTTGCTTCGTGTGCTAACTGGAAATGCTTCTTGATCTTCTTCTTATGGGAGGATGAAATCCCACATTCCTTGTAGTTCCACAACTTCTTCGTCATCGGTCTGCCCTTCAGTGGTACTCTCTTCTTCTTCCTCTTCTTCGGATTCGACATTTGAGATAGCGTTGGGTGGTTTCACATCCATTGAAGGGCCTCTTTTAAAAGCTCTGTAGGGCTTTTTTGAAGAAGTTTCTGCTACTTGTTTTTTTATGTCAATCATCTCATTGGACATGGTCTTTAATACTTTTTGCAATCCTTCTAAATCGAAAGGATCTTTCGTTTGTTTCTTCTTGGAGTCTTCCTTGAAGGTGACTTTTTTAGATTTGCGTTCCTCTATCGCAGATCTCTTTTCCAGGGCTACTACGCGTTTCTCTACTGCTATCGCCTCTGTCAGGTTTTCAACTAAGGTTGTTTTATTTTCCCTATCCATGAAGATTGCTAAGTTTGATGGTAAGGCCGTAATATACCATTCACATCGTACTTCTTCGATGGGTTGGGAAGAAGTGGGAATTTTGTTAAGGATTTTATTGAACCATAAATTGAAATCTTTGATGGGTTCTCTAGCCTCGGCTTTAAGATTGGATAGGTCATTGATTAACGTTGCCGTTGATCTGTCATCACCAAACTTGGTAAGGAATTGACTTTGAAAAATGTACCAACTTGTGATAGACCCGGAGGGTAATGAAAAGTACCATGACCTGGCTGTTCCTTGCATTGTATAGGGAAAAAGCCGGACAACAGCATCCTCGTTGGTAACTCCGTTGAGATTGACAGAAAGCATGAAATTGTTAATGTGCTCTTCAGCTAGCATGCCTGCTTCTGGATTGAATTTGGGTAGCCATTTCTCAGGATGGGCCGGTATTTGGCTCAGGGGTGGAGGCATTAAAACTGCCCCAGGATTGTTCCATGGAGACTGGGCCATTGTTGAGCTGCTGGTAAATGAAAGTGCAGAGGATGATCCCTGAGGCTGGGAAGATGAAGATATTATGATCTTAGATGATTGAAGAAGAGGGGTTGTGGAAGATGGATGAGTGGTTTGGAATGAAGATGTGGGTGGCTGACTTCGCGGTGAGGGAGTTGAAATGGACGATGTAGATGAAAGAGTCTCACTGTCAGACTCTTGTGGTGTTTTCCTTGCTCTTTTCCTGGTGGGGAGAGGGAATTCAGTTGGCTGGATGCCAAATTTTTCACTCTTTAATCTGGTCAGGGGATGAGCAGGATTGTACTGCGAAGTCACGCTGCTTTGAGATTTATCAGACCTCTGTGTAGAAATAGAAAATCCCTAGAGTTTGCGAATCAGAGTTTGAACTTCAAGGGGTTCAATGGTAGATTGGTCTGAAATATTAGGGTATGTAGCAGCGGTTAATACTTGAGCGACTTCTGACTCTGGATTTAAACGTACTGGGGAAGTCGGGGGAGTTGATGAGGGCGATTTATTCTCAGAATGGTATTTAGATTTTGATTTAGGTGCCATTCATAGTTTGGGCCCTCCTTCTAGCGCCAAATATGTTGAAGCCCCGAAAATCGGGTCGAAAACAAGGGGGATACCCACCCAGTCTGGACCTTGGTTGGCAGCTCCTTATCCGTTTGGTATAGCATGTCCGATTGGGGATAATGGGACCAGTTTCCCAATCTAAGGGTGTGTGTGTGTGTGTGTGTGTGTGTAGAGTTGGATGATGCTGATCTAAGAGTACTTAAAGCTAATTTAATTCAAACTTCTAAACTAACTCTATGCTATTGTAATCTAATGAGAAACAACACATCTAATCTACGATAACCCGGGGTGTATTTCTTCTATTATGCGATCTAAAGAGATTTCAAACAATAACTGGTAATAAAGATCATTCAGCTATCATAAGAATAGAAATCAATTAAGATAAACCACTTTGCATAAAAAGTTAGGCAAAACAGTTGTGAACAACATATCGCATAATAAGTTATTCATATATCAAACATAAATAAATGACTCCACCGTACAAAAGTGCCAAATGGTAACTCATACATTCATGCAGTAACATATAAACAACTAAAGACTGTATATCACTTTAAGAATATAAACAGAAACGGTCAAGAGATAAAAGTACCATTTATGACGGTTCCACTCATAAGCTTCAAGCAACAATGATTTATCTCTCCTTGCTCTAACATCTACTAAGAGTATAGAAGTGCAACATCAGTAGCAGATATCAAATGCAAACATTAATAAACCTTGATCCATCCATTCATCAAAACCCCCTCCGAGGGTGCAAAAGTGCATGTTCTGAGAACAAGTTCTTTGACAAATTTCTGGACCCTTCTCCTAATGCCTGAGAAGGGTTTAAATACTACTAACTAATTAACTTAATTACATAAATTTAGGATACGGTTTTAAATGACCGCCCTTCTATTAAAGCAAAACTATTTCTAAAAATTGAATCTAATTCCTAACCATTTCTGTATTTACTCCTTAGTGCTGCAAGCATGCAACATTCGCCTGGCAAGAGTCGGCTAGTCGCCTTCTGCTTTCGTTTGAGCTATGAAAATAGAAATAACAAGCACTGGCACCACTTTCTGGTAAACTAGAAGATATTTTCGAGAATCTTCCTCTGGCTGGGTGTATTCACTGCGTGTATACTTGGTAATAACCCAAATTTCTCTCAAACTGATTCTGCTTTTGCTATTTCATTTTCCGGCCTTGCAAATGACTGAATAAGTTAGGGACTTTGCTCTCTGAACAATTTTCTGCATCGAAAACTGCCTTCGTTCTTTGTTCCGGGCTTTTCTGGTGCGTTTTCCTTCTTTAGCGCCTTTTTTCTTTTTGCTTTACCGGGCATAAGCTTCAGGATCTTTTGTAAACATGTTGCTTTTGTGCGCTTTTGACTCTAGGCGTTGGATGGCCTATTGACATCAGCATCTGTTGAGTGATACTCTGGAATCTGTGGTCCTGTTGCATGCAGCATCCGTTTATAAAGGGATCTCTTCTCTGTTCTCCGAGCATTGACGCTTTCCCCTTTTCCTTAGATGTTTCCTGCACATTGCTTCATGTTATTTCCTGTCTTATAGTTTACGCAAAGGAAAAGAGTAATGATAATAAAGATTGACATGAAAATTATGAATGCATAAAATCATGACACCCATAGCGAACTGACTCTTCGAAAAACACAAAACTGTCCTTCTTGAATACTTTGACGTACATTCATTAATTTCTTTTAAGGCGCGCGCCCAATTTTGGTTTACGGACAGCTTTCCTTGAATACTGCGCCGAGGAAAATTTGCGATGGGTGATTTCTGCGACTCGCATCGCAACATTGCAGATCGCGTCGTCAAGATGTGTCATCGTAGAAATTCATGATCGCATTTATCACAAATCGCAGATCGCAGATCGCGCTTAGTCATGCAATCATTGTGTGCTGCTTACGCGATGTTGCGATATGCGATGTCGCATATCGGCCGTTGGAGGTTTCTTAAGATTTTTCATTTAAGGGCGCTTCATAATGTATGTGATGCGATGAATTTCGCGTCGCCTCTTCGCAGTTTATTATGCTCATAGGAAAATGTTTCATTCTCTTCTCGCGATGCGATACAGCTTTAAGGAGTTGAATACAAAAATTTTCATAAAATGTTTTTTGGATTTTTTATTAAGGGTCCCCATTTGCTTGGTGTTATTGCTAATACCAAACAAAGAGGGGGGTTGTTGGTGGCCACAACAGGAGGCAAATGGACGAAAATGGCAGAAGCAGCTCTCCACTATGACCAATGAAAATGACTAAAAAACGGTTGAAAACGCGTGTTTTTTATAAAAATTTGGCATATTTGCGCTTTTGGCGCTTTTCCGTGACGACGTCATCGACGGGTCCCGGGTATGGCAGGATGATGTGGCAGATGACTAGGCGACGACGTGGCATAGGACACGGTGGCAAGGTGGGGACGCAGGTGGATGAAGTGGCAATGACATGGAGCAGTGGCGGGGATGCGGAGGTGATGTCACGAGGACGTGGTGCTGACATCAGAGGCGGGGGAGCGGTATCCGGTTTCCTCCCGCACCACTTTTCAGCATAGGCGGTATTGGGGGAGGGGCCTCCGATCATGCCAGGAGGACGACACGTGGCGGGGGTACGGCAGGGAAACTGCCCATCCCTCGGATGTTATCCTCCGGCATATCGGCATACGATAATGACCGCCCACCGTTGATCCATTTCTTGTCAGATCGGACGGATGATGGTAAAGGTGAGGTGATAAGGGGTTAGGGACGGGACCCGCCCAACATAGTTAAATAATAACGCACCGAAGGGGGGTCAAAAACCTTGGTTAACGTGGGTTATGGGTTCTTATGTGCGGGTATGAATTAATTTAATGTTAATCAAAATTATTAAACATTAAACCTTGGGAAAATGACTGATGAGGGGTAGAATTATAAGGTTTTGATGGGTAGAGGAGTAGGTATAGGCTATTAACCTAACCAGAGGTTAGATTAATCCCAGGTTTGGGATGCGGAAGGGTTCATAATAGTCCCAAATGGACTATTATTTCCCAAAACCATATTTACATAGCTATAATGCTATAGGGTAGGATATGTAGTATTTTTTTGGAATTTTATATAGTTTTTTGTAGTAAAAGGGATGGGAAAGTAGTTAGGGAGCTATACAATAGAATTAGAAGTTAATATGAGTTTGTGAGGTGAAAGTGGAGGGGAAAAGGCTAAGTCTAAGGAATGAAACTTAGACATAGGAAGTGAATGGAATGTGGAAGAAAAGGTTCTTACACAAGAAATGTGGCTTCTTTTCATGGAAGAAAGCCAAAACTTGACTTGATATTTCTCAAGAATGAAGTGAAAGCAGGACTTGTTGGGAAGATCCCAAGGTTCTCAAGGGGGTGTTAGTAAGAAACTTTGAGCGGGGTGAAAGGGAGTTAGACATGCTTCCATAGTTCTGCCATTAGACAACTGCTTTGACATTTCTGTGATTGATGAGATGAGCTCTGATTGATAATACATGAGGTGATCAAAACCTTGCTTCTGCAACCTCAAACTAACTACCCAGCCTAATACACCTAACATTTTTTCTTCCTTTTGAATGGGTGCACTTAGACTTGCAAACCCTGATTATCCTCTTTTCTTTTGACTGCCCTCCTATCTAAATCTACCCTTATCTCTTCCAAGGGCCCAGATTAAGCAGTTGGGATCCTTCATTTCTCTGCCTATCTACTCTTCTGCCAAGCTTGAACTGTTTGGACAGGTATTCATTCTCTAGTCTAGAACAAGTAATTTAAAACATGGGATGGTCCAAATTGGACTGTTGGGCCATCCATCAAGCTAGCAGTGGCATTTTGGCTAGCCACTTTCCTGGTCATTCTTTGGGGTTCATTTTTATTATTTTTCCTGGCCAATTTACCCTTTTTGCCCTTTGATAATTCTTTTAGGGCATACCCTCTTCACATTTTTTAATTCTATCTATCTGTATAGAAAATATGGAACCTTTGCAGCATCAAAGATGAACATATTTGGCACTTCCACTATCAATCATGAAAAATGAAACCTATTGGTATAGGAACCTAACAATCTCCACATCATACTCTAGCAAAGCTGCGATCCACTTGCCACGTCTTCCTTCAGGATCTGTTTGGACCAAAATATCTTTGACAGCAGCATTAGGAACAAAAGCTAAAATATGGGAATGCAGAATATACACGCGTAAATCTTTCAGTGCTTTTACAAGTGCAAGGGCCTGCTTCTTAATAATGTTGTATTTCAAAGCAACATCTCTTATAGTTTGGCTGAAGAAATCAATGGGTCTTTCATGCTCATCTTTTTTCTGCATTAATACAGCTGCCATAGTATGCTCTGAAGCAAATGAAAACAATATAAAATCCTGAGTATAATCTGGGCTGATTAGAACCGGGGCTGAAGAAAGAGCTAATTTTACTAAATTTGTTACACTAAAAAATGTCACCATGCCTATTTACAGTTAGTATGGCTCTATCAACAGTCATGCTATCCTCTTAGGCAAGTCTTATGCCTCTGCTCTCCATGTCAAACTCCAAAAAGAGAGAAAGTCTTTACAAATGTATTTATCTCTGGGTACGCAGGTTCTCTCAACCTTACCTGCGGGTATGCACCCAATGTTCACAAAAGCTGCGTCTTTGGACGCTCTGTATGTAAAGGGGCAGGTGCGTCCCCCTGTAAATGACAAAATGCGCAAGGTATTATGCTTAAATGGTGGGTATGGAGAATTTTTAGTTAGGTTAGATTTTCTTTCTAGCTAGCATGTTTGTTAGTTTAGTTGGTGTGCTTAGCTTATAGAGTGTGTTTTTCGTCGTTATTCTGGCTTATCTTGGTTTTACTCTTGATATTGCAGATGTCGACGCCTCTCCAAACATACATTGGATTTGCTGATGGTGCTTGTCGTAGTACACGGAATATCTCTTCCGCAGCTTGGGTTATCTATTCACCCTCTAACGAGTTAGTTTCTATGCATGGGGTAAGCCTCGGTCAAACAACGAACAACATTGCAGAATACAGTGCAGTGGTTGAATTATTATCCGAATCTATTTCATTTGGAATTCGACGTTTGATAGTGAGGTTAGATTCTGAACTTGTTGTATTACAGCTTAATAGAGTATATGCCATTAGAAATCCTGTGTTATTAAGGTTATTTTTTAGAGTGCGTCTCTTGGAACGTGAATTTGATTACATTGAATATCAGCATATTCCGAGGTCTTTAAATACATTAGCAGATGCAATTGCTTCTCGAATGTTGGACAGTCATTTACGATAATCATGCAAGTAAATTTAAAAACATTTCATCACATATGTTAAACAAGATAAGCCGGTAATAGTGATATATATATAGATAGGAGTGTGTCAAAAAACATACATCGTCTTCGATCATAGGTTGAAAAACACCTTATGATCGGCAAAAATGATAAGTACAAAAATCCAAAACTGTCACATGTGTCTACAAAAGTGACTAGTCAATCACTGGTGGTGCTCCCTATACGACACCACTGCACGGGCTACCTTACACAAAAACCTCCTAAACGGTCCAGGGACTGCGACTACATAGCGCTGAAGTCTGATAGGAATATCATCTATGGTAGTCTCAGGTATATCCACCGTCAGACGCTCTAGATCCTGCTCCAACTCAGCTAGTGACTCTGCAGCCGCGTCCTGTGGGGCCGGTACCGGTGCAAATGGATGTCTCCTCTCAAAAGGCCGGAGGTTGGCTGGGCGCTCATCAGGTTTGCGCCATGATAGCTCTACTCCTTATTATCCGCAAGCCAACGGTTTGGTTGAGTCTATCAACAAAGTTCTAGTTATCATGATCCGACGAACCATTGGTATTCATCGGTCGAATTGGCACAACATGTTATTTTCAGCGCTATGGGCATACCGAACCTCAGTGAAAACTTCAACAGGGTTCACTCCTTTCCAGCTAGTTTATGGCTTGGAAGCTGTGTTACCCATTGAATGCGAAATCCCATCACTTCAAATGGCTGTCGAATTACTTCCAGCTACTTCCGAAGAGGAGAAACGTTTATTGTACTTAGCTAAATTAGATGAGACTCGACGTAACGCTGCATTGGCAATCGAGACTCACGCGAAGCGAATGAAAGCTCAGTATGATAGAAATGTGACCCCTCGAAGTTTTTCGGAGGGAGACCTAGTGCTATTATATGATCAAGCTAACGATAAGCTAGGTGCTGGAAAATTCGTTCCTATGTGGCATGGACCCTACATTGGAGTCTTAGGCTCCTAGGGAGGTTGGTTGTGTCCGCACAATCGACTCTTTCCGCCTGACAAATTGGTGACTATACTGGGGACTCCATTGATGTGAAAGTCTTTTCCTTTGTATGAACTTTGCTCTGAGAAAATTGGTTTATTTTTCTGGTTTTTGGCTCTGTGACTTTGTTTTTGGGTGGGTTAGCTTAGGGTTAGATTCATTTTAGTTTTTCTTGAATTTTCTAGTAGGACGCACCCTCTGAGTATTGCACAGTGCGTCCCTGGACGCACTGTCACTGTGTGCACAGAGCGGCCCCGCACATGTTTTAACAGGTTGCCTGCGTCCCCTGCTAAAATTTGAGAAAATTCCATTTTTTGCATTTTTTCTCTTAGATTTTGCTTTTTCTCAGTTTTTACTGCCCAGATTCATTAGTCTCTTGTCAAAGATCTTCACCTGAACTTGTTTCGATAGCATTGAGTGTTTTAGTGGATTTCATAGAAGTTTAAGCCCTAGGGTTTGATTTTTGAATAGGTCTTGTAGTGACTTTGGCGGTAAAAGTTGTCAAGCCTTAGATCTCTATGGTTTTGTCAGCATTCTTAGAAGTAAGACCTGTCATAAAGTCTACCTGTGAGAGCAACTTACCATTAAGTTGTCTCTTTGGCAAATTTTGAAGTGCTTGTTGATTGAGTATTGAATTCCATTTTACAAAAAGAACAAAAAGATTTGAGTTTTGTTTTGACTAGTCTTTTGATTCTGCATTAGCTGGTCCTTGATTTGATTTTGGTCAAGTAAAACAACCTAGAATCATCTTTGTAGGCTTTTGCCTCGTTAGGTTTGCTTAGAGTAATTTCCTTTTTGATTTGCTTGTGAGTGAAGTTTTCATAGATTTTATAGCTTTTGAGATTGATTTTTGTTAAAATAGATTTATATGCTTTATTAAATAGAGAAAATACAAAAATATCTCCTTTGAAAAGTTTTGTTTCAAGTAGCTTTGAAAAGTTTTGAAAGAAAAAGAGTTTTTCGTGCACGTAAGGAGTGGTCATGTTTGTATGCTTGAAAAGATAAAGAGAATTGTTTCTTTGATTGTCTTTACTAAGAAAGTTGTTTTCTATAAAATTTGCATCTCTCAACTCTCTTAGTTAAGAATTTCATTGAAAGAGAAAGTAGCGTAAATCATCTTAGGTGCATCTTTGTAGTGGTTTGAGTCGAGTCTACACACCATTGGTTTCACTTCCGCTACCTTTTGTCTTTAAGAAAAACCATAAAATTAACGCTTAAAGTAAAATCAACGTAGTAACTTTTATTTACTAGGGCTCTGAAACACCAATTTAGATCAGGCTAGTGTCTTGGAGTAGGAGAGTAATTAACTCTCCAAGACAACAAAACCAAACAAGTAGCTTATCTTGTGATAGAATAAATCCAATTGTCTCATTTGTACTCTGGGAAAGCTCCTCTTAAAGGAGAAGCACGAGCTCGTGTCCGAACCAGTGAGGGGATCAATCCCCCCTCGTTGGGAACGACGCCAGACACGCACGTATTACAAACGGTAAACCTCGGATTAACCATTGTCGAGGAGCCAGGGGTCACTTGTCGGTAAACCTTGGATTATTGTCAAGGAACCAGCAAGGGGATTGAGCTTGATACTCTGCCCTTGCGTGCTGTCGGAGTGTAGACTGTTCCCCCATGTGCATTTGTTGCGGTTGGTAACCTTAGAGACCATTATCTTTAGGATTCTACCGAGGTGACGGTGGAGGGAAGATCCCACTATACCTGGAGCAGACGTCGGCTAGACTCACTTGGATTTTCCGGGGGTTCACTTCACTCGAGACGGTTAAAGTGGAGGAACTTGTGCCGGTCTATTCATTAAGCAGGTTGTCGGGGTAACTGTTCCACCCGCCACTTCTGTACTGAATCCGGCGATGTTGGGTTTCATCACCAACTAGCGCTTTCGGTCTGGAAGGCTACTGTTTGTGCTTGGTTTGACACCCTAGATTCTTTAGGCGTGTGATTCAAATTTGTTTGGTTCTTTAGAGACTTTAGGTGGTTTGATTTGAGATTTTACTTTGTTTTCGTGTGTAGTAGTTAAAGTTTTTAACTGTGGCGGAATTACCGAGACAGTCCCGTAGACTTTGGGGCCAGTCTCCTGAAGTTGTTTCTGTGGCCGAATTGTTGAGAAGATCCCGTAGACTTAGGGGATCACCTCCTCGAGACGACCCCAGTAATCTAGAAGGGTTGAAGGTCCTTGTAACTCCTCCTAGTGGCAGTAGAGTAGGTTCACCTGAAGAAGGAGAATCTTCCTTGGTAGTCCATTCAGATTACCAAGGCTTAGAGACAGGTTATAATCCCGAAGCTGTTACAGTTTCTGAACTTGTTGGTAGTTTTTCGTCTGCTAGTGATACAGGTGAAGAACCTGAAATATCTGAACCTGTTACTCCGACTTCTAGTGTTCCAGATTCACCAAGAATAGAACGAGTTATCACCGAAAATCTTCCTACTGGTTTGATTGCTATAGAAGAACTTGCTCCAGAGGAAGAAATAGGCGTCTCTAACCTTGAAGATCAACTTACTATTGATCTAAGGGAGCGTGAATCTATCTTTTACAGTCCTCCTAGAAGTACTACTTGGTACCTTTCGTTAACCAATTATTTAGACAACTCAGGGGTAGGTTTTTCTACACCTCGTACTCCTTTTCCACCTGGAGGTATTTATACTCCTGTAAATATGTCTGGTCAGTCGTCCGTGTTTACTCAAAGTCCTGAATCTTTCTTACACGGCGGTCCTTCTGTTCCCACCGGGTATCAATCACTTTCTGGTACCTTTGCGGGGGCATCTCCTCAACCCGTTGATCATGGGTTATTAGCTGGAAACAGTGGTAATATACCATTGGGTGTAGGAGACATTTACATGATGTCAGGTTCAGTTCCCGTTTCCCAACCTCAAGGTGGCCAATTACCGCCTGGGGGGCAGCCTCAGTTAACGCCTGGGGGGCAACCTCAAGGTACACAAATCGTGTCTGGGGGGCAACCTCAAGGTCAGTATGCACCTATGGTGCAATACATGCCTCAAGGTCAACCCCAGCCTCAATATGTACCCCAGGGTCAACCTCAGTATCAATATCAACCTCAAGGATGGCAACCTCAAGGATGGCAACCCAAGGGTATCAACCCCAAGGGTATCAACCTCAAGGGTACCAACCTCAAGGTCAAGGTCAACCCCAGTATCCGTATTTACCTCAAGGTTATCAACCTCAAGGTCAATACTCGAGTCAAGGTTATCAACCGCCTCAAGGTCAGTCATATGTTCCAAGTATGGGAACTGCACCTTACAATTATCAATCCTATCCTCAATCCGGTTATGGATCTCAGTATCCTCAACCTGTTATGGGTCAATACCCCGGAATGTTAGTGTGGGATCCATCACAGGGTCAACAGGTGTTGCAGCCAAGTTTACAGTTGGTACCTCAAGCTGGACAACCCGTAGTTTCTGGTCCACCCCAGCAACCGCAACCTGTCCAGTCAAATGTTCAAACTTCTGTAACTTCGGTAGTTACTCAGCCGCCAATTGCACCTAGTACTCCATCTCAAACGGCTGCTGCAACTACCGCTACATCTTCCACACTTACTTCTGGAGTATCGACGGCTCCAGTTTCTACTGTCTCTGTAACCACTCCTCAGACATCTTTACCGTTGTCTGGATCTACGATTCAAACCACGGTCCAGATGCCTACAGGTCAACCTGGTATAAGTACGGTTGTCACTACTCAACCTCAATTTGTTCAACAACCGTACCAGGGACAGTACCAACATGGGCAAGCTGTCCAACAGCCGGTTTACCAGTATCAACCGTATCCTGGGTACACTTATCAACAACCTCAACAACCCCAGTACGGTCCGGTTAATCCTGGTTTTCCAGGAGGATATAATATCCCTAATGCGATTCCTGTTCCTAGTTATCCTGGATATCCTCCTCCTGGGACTGGTCTTGTGACCCAGAGTTTTAGAGATCCTAACCGGCAGTTACCGTTTATCGCAACTTTGGATTTACCAGACTTGACGCGCCTAACGAACGATCCAATTCAATATCTTCCGTTCTGGCCGCCAATGCCAAATAAGTTGCCCAGTGATATACCCAAGTTCGAAGGTAAGTCTGGAGAGGATCCGTCCAATCATGTGATGACTTACCACCTCTGGTGTGCTTCAAATTCTATCTCGGATGATTCGATCCGCTTACGTCTTTTCCAGCGTACACTCATTGGTCTCGCAGCCAAGTGGTACATTGAGTTACCACGGGCCTCTTTTTACAATTTCAGCCAGTTAGCTACCTCGTTCCTAACTCACTTTCAGTTGCCGATCAGATACGATAACGGCACGGAGTTATTAACTTCACTAAAACAATCGACGTCCACGTATATTTCTGATCACATTCATGAGTGGAGACGTCGAAGAAGGCTAGTGAAAGTTTTTATTCCGGACCAAATCTTAGCTGAATGGTTTGTTAAATCATTATTACCGAAGATTACTGAAGATGTAGCTAAGGCCGGAGTAGTTACTGAGGAGCAAGTCATTGCTCAAGCGCAATACCTTGACTTAGTTTATACTCAGTCGGGTACGTTACACGAGAAGATTCCAGATCTTCCAAAATCGAATCAAATCGTTGCTGCTCCTTTGGGATCTCATGCCGCTGATGGTATGATTGGTATCGTGAATACAAAGAGCAAGAAGAAGTCTTCCAAGGCTTCAACTACTCCTATAATCACTTTGCCTGATTCCCCGACAGGAGAGTCTTCTCCTGAACTTTCCGCCGATATTCACGCTGTAGAGTCATCTACGGCCAAATCAAAAAACGGTGGAAAGAAGAAAGGAAAGAAGAAGGCTAAAGCAGACAAGGCTCCGAAGGAGAAAACAGAAAAGTCGGAAACCAATGACGAAAAGCGCAAACCTCGATATCCTTGTCTTATTTGTGAAGAGGATCATTTTACGAGAGATTGCCCTCATCGGGCCGAGGTTGTGAAAATAGTCAAAGGTTCTCCCACTCCTGCTGTGTTAAAAAATCCATTTCCAGAGCAGGAGAATAAGATGATAGGTTCTTCCTCGAATGCCAGTGAAGAACCCATTTTGATGATGTCTCATGTGAGGATTGCGACTCGATCGCAAGATTATGGTAGTAAGAATCCTGTTGATGGTAAAGAAGCAGAATCTTCTCATTCTAATCCATCAACCTCAGCTCCTGGTTCCGATCCACTACAGATCGAGAAACCTAACCCGGATCTAGTAATCAAACCGCCCGCCAAGGGTGTACTTCGAAGGTCTGCTTTCAATCCACATGCGAGAGCAGCCCAGAATTACAACATTGTTGAGGACTTAGCTGTTTCACCCTCAGCAATGTCGGCGTTAGAAGTGCTGCAATCATGCCCAGCACAACGAAAATTACTTTTGTCGGCTATCGGAGCTGTTGATGTTCAGGACCCGAACCTGATAATCTTCGATCTAGAAAATAGTACACCACGTCTCCCCCATCAAATGGCTTTCCAAATTCCAGTGATAGTCAAAAACAGGCCTATTCATCGGACTGTGATTGATGAGGGAGCTTCTACGTGTATTATGTCGATTCAATGTTGGAGATCGCTTGGTTCTCCTTCGTTGAACCAATCCCCCACCATCCTTAAGGCCTTTGATGGCCGTGGGTTCCGTCCGTTTGGTATTCTACATGAATTGCCTATAGGGGTAGAAGGTAAAACCGTTAGTCTGGATGTGGAAGTGGTTGATGCCCCTCTAGACTACAACCTTCTTTTGGGTCAAAGTTGGTCATATGCTATGACAGCGGTCGTTTCATCGGTCTTCAGAGTAATTAAGTTTCCATATAACGGTAAGATCGTGACTATTGATCAGCTGACATACTTTTCATCCGATCCAGCCTCTTCAGAGAGTATCCAGCATGTCGGTAAAACGACAATCCCTTATAGTGACATTGGCGTAGGTTTAGTTAAAGATTCCGGTTTACTACCATCCCTTATAGGGAACTTTTCCTTTCCCTCCAATCAATGCAGACCATTCATTTGCATCAATTCATATGATTACATCAGAAAACATTATTTATGATGATCCTTGGATTGTCCCATCTGAATCTGAGATAGACTCATTCGGTGATGCTATGCCTTTGAGTCCATATGAGATTTCTTATGAAGCCGTCATGTCTTTTACCGACTCGTGTTCAACCCAAATCGACCAAATGAATGTGGTCAGTGAAGAATCACTTTTCACCTCAACCTTAGAACGGATAGCGTTTCCCGAAGTCGTGTCATCTGACGAGCAACTTCGCGAAATCCTAAGTGTAGACGATCTACCATGGGAAGATCTCCATCACAGATCTTCGTTTTTACCTAAGGATGATGCTTTTGAAAATGATTTTTCATCTATCTTTTCCGCTGAATATGTCAAAGACGCTCAGAATCCAACGAAACATTCTGATTCAGAGTTGAATTTAGGGAATATTTCTCGCACTATTCCCATTGATATTTCAGTGAAGCCCGGAATTGAGGAAAACATTCATATAGGTGCCGCATGTACAGAAGACGAAATCCAAACTTACAAGGCCCTATTCCAAGAATTCCGCGACGTGTTTGCCTGGTCTTACGAGGAAATGCCGGGAATCGACCCTGCCATTGTTGTTCATGAAATAAAGACCTACCCGGATGCTAAACCCGTCCGGCAACGGTTGCGTCAGATTCACCCTCGGAAAGCGGCTGCGATTAAAGCAGAAGTCGAAAAGTTGTTGAAAGCAGGTTTCATTTATCCGATCCCGTTAACGGATTGGGTATCGAATATTGTTCCGGTCAACAAGAAACAAGGAACAATAAGAATCTGTATCGACTATAGGGATATAAATCGAGCTTGTCCAAAAGACAACTATCCTACGCCTTATATCGATCAAATTATTGATGATTGTGCCGGAAGTGAAATGTTTTCCTTCATGGATGGTTTTTCGGGCTATAATCAAATCAATATTCTACCTGCCGACCAACCAAAAATGGCATTCATTTGTCCATGGGGGACATTTGCTTATTGCAAATTACCTTTTGGGCTTAAGAATGCCGGGGCCACTTTTCAACGGGCGATGTCTTATGCATTTCATGACATCAAGCACATTGTGCAACCGTATCTCGATGATTTGCCTGCTCATTCTTTACATCGAGCTGATCACCTTGTCCACTTACGAGCAATCTTTATGAGGTGTAGGCATTATCGAATTCGGTTGAATCCCCACAAGTGTGTTTTCTGTATAGAGACGGGTCGATTGCTGGGATTTGTTGTTTCAAAAGCCGGCATTCGCGTCGATCCCTCGAAGGTCGAAGCTATCATCAAATTGCCTCCTCCTTCGAGTTTGCGCCAACTCCAAAGTTTGCAAGGGAAAGCGAACTTTTTACGCCGATTCATTCCCAACTACGCCGAGGTCACTAAAGGTTTTACACGGTTGTTGAAACAGAATGCTCAATTCTTTTGGGACGAGATTGCCCAACAATCTTTTGATGCACTTAAACACGCGTTGACCCATGCACCGTTGTTGCATCCTCCCAACTACAACCAGGACTACTTCTTATACCTCGCAGCTTCGCATTCCACCATTGGAATGGTGTTAGTTCAAGAAGATGAATTCGGAGCGGAACATGTGATATATTATCTTAGTAGGACCTTAAACCCCACTGAGCTAAAATATTCGCATGTGGAGAAATTGGCCCTGGCAGCCGTTCAAGCTGTCCAGCGTTTTCGTCACTACATTCTTCTCCGTAAAACTACAGTTATTTCGGATTGCAACCCTATGATTTATATTTTGACAAAACAACTGCTAGGGGGCAAGTACTCTAAATGGATCGTTATCCTGCAAGAGTTCGACTTGGAGTTTGAGAAGTCCAAGTCTAAGAAATCCTTAGTTTTTGCGGAATTGATGTGTGATTTCCCGCGTGCTGACACAGAAACTGTGGCAGAGGAGTCCATTGCGGACGAATCTTTGTTTCTTATCAGTACTTTAGATCCGTGGTATGGGGATATAATCATCTATCTCCAAACCCAAACCTTTCGGCCTGAAGCTTCAAAGGCGGAACGTCGAAAAATTCGGTTTCAATCCCAGCAATACAAAATTATTGGAGATACACTTTATCGCCGGGGGGCAGACTTAGTTTTTCGACGTTGTTTAACTCACGAAGAGGCTGAGAGGGTTTTGAATGATTGTCACTCTGGAGCATGTGGCGGTCATATGTCTGGGTATGCCACAGCTCAGAAGGTGTTGCGCGCTGGCTATTTCTGGCCGTCTATGTTTAAAGATTGTATCATTGCAGTCCGGAAGTGCCACAACTGTCAAGTGTTTGATCGCAAGATGCGCGCACACCACCTGCTCCTCTCCACCCTATAATTGCCGTTGGTCCATTCGCCAAATGGGGTATCGATTTTATTACTTGTAACCCTCACTCGGCCGGGGGCATGCGTATATCATCCTCGCGGTTGATTATTTTACTAAATGGGCCGAGGCGATGCCTACATTCGACGCAAGCGGCAAAACAGCTGCAGTTTTCGTATTCAATCATATTATAACTAGGTTTGGTGTCCCACAAGCAATCATTACTGACCATGGGAGCCATTTTCGAAACATCATGATGACTGAGCTTACAAGCCAGCTTGGTTTGCGCCACGATAGCTCTACTCCTTATTATCCGCAAGCCAACGGTTTGGTTGAGTCTATCAACAAAGTTCTAGTTATCATGATCCGACGAACCATTGGTATTCATCGGTCGAATTGGCACAACATGTTATTTTCAGTGCTATGGGCATACCGAACCTCAGTGAAAACTTCAACAGGGTTCACTCCTTTCCAGCTAGTTTATGGCTTGGAAGCTGTGTTACCCATTGAATGCGAAATCCCATCACTTCAAATGGCTGTCGAATTACTTCCAGCTACTTCCGAAGAGGAGAAACGTTTATTGTACTTAGCTAAATTAGATGAGACTCGACGTGACGCTGCATTGGCAATCGAGACTCACGCGAAGCGAATGAAAGCTCAGTATGATAGAAATGTAACCCCTCGAAGTTTTTCGGAGGGAGACCTAGTGCTATTATATGATCAAGCTAACGATAAGCTAGGTGCTGGAAAATTCGTTCCTATGTGGCATGGACCCTACATTGTAAAGCGAAAGCTAGCAAAAGGGGCTTATGAGCTGGTAGATTTTGATGGGGACTCTTTGGGTAAACCCAGAAATGGACTTTACCTAAAGAGGTATTATGCTTAAATGGTGGGTATGGAGAATTTTTAGTTAGGTTAGATTTTCTTTCTAGCTAGCGTGTTTGTTAGTTTAGTTAGTGTGCTTAGCTTAGAGAGTGTGTTTTTCGTCGTTATTCTGGCTTATCTTGGTTTTACTCTTGATATTGCAGATGTCGACGCCTCTCCAAACATACATTGGATTTGCTGATGGTGCTTGTCGTAGTACACGGAATATCTCTTCCGCAGCTTGGGTTATCTATTCACCCTCTGACGAGTTAGTTTCTATGCATGGGGTAAGCCTCGGTCAAACAACGAACAACATTGCAGAATACAGTGCAGTGGTTGAATTATTATCCGAATCTATTTCATTTGGAATTCGACGTTTGATAGTGAGGTTAGATTCTGAACTTGTTGTATTACAGCTTAATAGAGTATATGCCATTAGAAATCCTGTGTTATTAAGGTTGTTTTTGAGAGTGCGTCTCTTGGAACGTGAATTTGATTACATTGAATATCAGCATATTCCAAGGTCTTTAAATACATTAGCAGATGCAATTGCTTCTCGAATGTTGGACAGACATTTACGATAATCATGCAAGTAAATTTAAAAACATTTCATCACATATGTTAAACAAGATAAGCCGGTAATAGTGATATATATATAGATAAGAGTGTGTCAAAAAATATACATCGTCTTCGATCATAGGTTGAAAAACACCTTATGATCGGCAAAAATGATAAGTACAAAAAGCCAAAAATGTCATATGTGTCTACAAAAGTGACTAGCCAATCACTGGTGGTGCTCCCTATACGACACCACTGCACGGGCTACCTTACACAAAAACCTCCTAAACGGTCCAGGGACTGCGACTACATAGCGCTGAAGTCTGATAGGAATATCATCTATGGTAGTCTCAGGTATATCCACCGTCAGACGCTCTAGATCCTGCTCCAACTCAGCTAGTGACTCTGCAGCCGCGTCCTGTGGGGCCGGTACCGGTGCAACTGGATGTCTCCTCTCAAAAGGCCGGAGGTTGGCTGGGCGCTGTGGACCAACATCTGCATTTTGAAAATTTTTACTGTCAGTTTTGAGACGATATATATAAAAAACAAAAAATATATATATATAATTTGAAAACTTGTGAAAAATAAAGTACCTCTGTCATCCCATTGTTCTCCCTGTGGAAGAACCATGTCCGGATCACCTCGAAAATCTACTCCGGCATACGGAAAGTCCTGGATCGAAAAAACCTGGTCCTCTAACCAGTGAAAATAACTATCAGGGAATCGAACAACCGCCGTGCCCTCGTCAGGATGCCGGGCCATCACCATAACCCATCGTATCAGCTTTGGCTCCCGAGGACCCAAATTTCAACAGTGAGTTGCTGAGGGATCAGCATCGGAACTCTCTCTAAGGCAAAGCTCACAACTAGAGGCCCATATCCAAAGGTCTTCAGTTGTCCGTTCTTTGCCCTAGTCAGTTGGCCCTTCATATTGGCCGACACAGCATCACACCAGTTGAAAATGGTGCCTTGGAAACAGTCAATCGCCATCCGCATTTGGGACCCGGCGGCAATATGTAAAGCGGCTGCACCGCAAATTCTGGTAACCGTGAAAGCTATAACCTTGAGTTCACGCAGAGAGATGTGTTTGATTTCTACGCCTTTCACATGGTGTGCATTGGGTGTGCACCAATCTGCCCGGAGACTAGCAAGGGATTGGCCACCCGGCCTAGTCCCGGCTAGATTGAGTTGCTCGCCTCTATTTGGCAAGCCAGTGAGAAAGTATATGTCAGAGGGCTCTATCTCGAGCTGGTGCCCTCCGATGTAAAAGCATTGCTCATGAATGTTCCATCTCTCAACCAGCCACTCTAAGAATCTCACCTGAGCCCTCATGCCAGGTATGGCCCAGTATTTATATAGTCCGCATGCTTTTAGGGCATCAATGGAAGGTTGATGATCAATTGCGGCTAAATCAACGTCCTCGTGCTCTCTTTCTCTCCAATCCAACATGGTGAGTGCCCTACACACCAAGAAACAAAGATTAGAATTGATTTGGGAAAATTCAAATGGTTGTTTGTGGAGTTTGGGGTTTCAAATTCCGTCTTTCGCGGGGGACGCACCCCACGTTTAGGACACAGAGCGTCGGGACGCAGCTGGCCTGAAGGTGGGCTGCGTCCCCCGACCTTTTTCCTATATAGGAAAAAGTCGGGGGACGCAGGTCACCCTAAGGGCACCTGCGTACCCCGCGGAGCGTTTTTTGAAACCCAAAACCCCCCAAAAATCAAAACTAAAACCTAAAACAAAATTTTAATCAGATGAAATTGAAGAGGAGGATGTTGTGAAATACCTGGAAGAGACGGCGTTCGATTCTGACGGTCGGATTCTCCGCAGCGACCACGGGAAGTTTCTTGCCAAAAGCCCTTTTTTCAACCTCAACAGTAAAATGGTAAAAATGACATGGTAAAAAGCCTTTTTATAGGTTTTTTGGATGAATGAATGCTAGGTTTGTTCATTTTTCACCATGGAAGGATATTTTTCAATGTATTTTTGCCTATCTTAAACAGGTATGAGTAATGTGTTGCTTTTATGCAGGACAAAGGGATTTAGAGGGAAAATTGTCATTTTTCACGAACCAAAATATCAGAGTCATCTTTTAAGCCCTTTTCTGACTCCTAAAATATGAAAAGATTGCCGAGCGTTTCTTTTACACTCGTTAAAACGGAATTAAAAGACGGTCCCCTTATAGCCCTTTTCTGACCGTAAAATCAGGAAAAGATTGCCAGGTTTTTGTCGTTTCAAACTCGATACGGAAATAAAACGACGTGTCCTTGATCGCTTTTTACTTTTCAGGTCAGTGGCACTAATTATGAAAGTACTCCTTGGTCGCAAGATCAAGCGGTTCCCCCAGGTATTATTTTATACTTTTTCGGGCTTGAGGGATACAAATATACGAAAAAGTTCAACTTGGAGTCTTCTTAAGTTTTTCAGACTCTCTAAAATTGAAAAACGCCGAGTTTCTCCTATACTGGACTTGTTAAACATTTCACAGTAAAGGACCTGTTCAATTACAAACAGGAACGAACCACTCCTTCCTAGGGTTCGAATCAAAACTAGGTTGGACTCATCCGAAGGATGAGCTTATAATCAAGCATATGTTATCCTCCTCAAGCTTGTTAAAAATAAAGAGGTACTTGCCAGAAATGGTGGGGGAAAAGAGAGAAGAATGAGCCTATTTGTTATCTTTTGTCTCAGAAGAAACTTTATTACCACTCTTGGACACGACACTTTTCATTCACCTGGGTTGGGAAATCCTTTACCTCACAGTTGATCAAACCACATTGAAAGTCTTCAGCCGGGTTCCGGGGATTAACTTTGAGTCGTTTATCACCAAGCCATCTGTTGTGTCGTTATGTGTTCAAGAGGTCTGCAAGCAAAACTTTCATCTGCAAAATACTTGTCATCCATTTGACCATCCCTGAGTCAGTCCTTACAGCAACATTTCTTCAACTTGAACAATGATTTCGTGTTGTGGGCTTGCCTGCAACGGGTCGCTTTCTATCGACATCAGCACATTATCTAGAGAGATGACTTAGAAATCGTCAGTACCTTGAAGTCTACATGCATCAATGGCAGGTTTCTCGCCTTTGACGTCAGTTTACATCATCGACTTTCGATCGAAGGATTCCGTGAAATGTTCGACATCAACTCATTCATTCACATCTCATGGATTGTACTGGGTACTTTGAGAACCATTGACATTACTGGTGGTCTCTCTCACACTTGTTAACAGTTTACATCATCGACTGGTAATCAAGTGGTTTCTACCATGTTCGACATCAACTCATTTATTCGCATGGCTAGAATCGTACCAATTCGGGAAGTAGAAATGAAGACCCTGGATCTAGTTTCTACCATCCAGGCTGCGAGGAGTTTTGTATTCATTATCTAAGTAGACTAATCATAATCAGATGGCTGCGCCCATACTGTGTCTACAAAAGTCTATGATTATGATGTACTACAAGATCATTCCTATATCAGAGTAGTTAGTCTGTTAGTTAAAGTTTTGATCTGAGTATGGGAATGCCTACCTCAGTGATGATATAATCTTATACATGTATTTTGTGTTGAAAATTGTAGGTTCTGACCAGGCTCTCCACGAGATAATCCTTGAAATGATAAAGCGCTTCACCCTTCCTAGATAATACAAAACCCTAATCTATTACAGGCTTCGCACTTTAGGGGGCAATCTGTTACACTAAAAAATGTCACCATGGCTATTTACAGTTAGTATGGCTCTATCAATAGTCATGCTATCCTCTTAGGCAAGTCTTATGCCTCTGCTCTCCATGTCAAACTCCAAAAAGAGAGAAAGTCTTTACAAATGTATTTATCTCTGGGTACGCAGGTTCTCTCAACCTTACCTGCGGGTACGCACCCAATGTTCACAAAAGCTGCGTCTTTGGACGCTCTGTATGTAAAGGGGCAGGTGCGTCCCCCTGTAAAGGTCAAAATGCGCAAGTTTCATCTTTAAAAAGTTACTTGTGGTCATTTCTAGAGCATTCTAGAAGGTTGTTCGACATGTATTGAGCGCCTCCAGATGGTTCATGTACCCCTACCAAAGAGGAACTTATCCCATCAATAAGGGAGCTATCCCATCCAAAGAGGGGATTATCCCATTGATGGTGTACCTGATTAACTTCCTCTTGAGAACTATAAATACAGGCATTGGGCCAGAAGGAGGGGAGGTTGGAAGCTATACATTTCTATGGGTAGATGCTGCTGGAATTAGGACTCCCATTTAGAAGCTTGTGAGGAGAGATTGCCATCTTTGCTTGTTCTATTTGGAAGTGGGTGAGCTTTGTCAAAGTAAAGGAGAACTCTTGATGGACCCTGGGAGGGACTTGCACAACACCAAGGCTCAGGTTGTATTTGTTCCTTTTGTTACCTATTAATGCAAATGAGTCCATTCTTCTCAATAACTTGTTATTTATGAGTTGTTTCATGTACTCCTTGGTCTATGTGTTAAATATGTTTTATTTTATGAGATTATCAAGTGCTATTTAATCGTTTGATTGTTAGTGGATGCAGGTTTCAAAGTGAAGGAGGAGCTCATCCAGATCAGCGGAGCTGGACTGCTACAACAGCGTGGGACTACAGGTAGGATCTAAACACTTGATTTCTTATATAGTAAATGCATGTTTAGAGAAGGATCGCTCTTGTTTGTCTTGTTTGTCACTAGAGAGTCTTAGGCTCCTAGGGAGGTTGGTTGTGTCCGCACAATCGACTCTTTCCGCCTGACAAAATTGAAAGATTTTACAGCCTCTTCTGTCCACGTCACTTGGCTATCCTTCTTAAGCATGTTTGTAATCTCTCTTAGATGTTCAACAAGATTAGGAACAAAGCGGCGCAGAAAATTCATCTTTCCATTAAACGATTGATTCTCCTTCTTATTCGGGGGCAGGTCAATTTGCTGAATCGCTTCCACACGTGCTGGATCAATACGAATTCCATCCTTTGAGATAATGTGCCCAAGAAGTTTGCCTTCATCCATGGCAAACAAGCTCTTCTTAGGATTCAGCGACACACCATATTTTTGCACTTTTGAAAGACAATTTTTAAATGATACAAGTTTTCTTCATCTGATTTGGAAAACACAGTCAAATCATCAAGGTACACAACCAAAAAGACATCCTTTTCATTGGCGAAAGCCAAGTCCATTGCCCGCTGAAAAGTGGCACCTGCGTTCTTCAAACTGAAAGGCATTTTAGCGTAATGAAAAGTCCCCCACGGAGTGGTGAACGTTGTTTTGTCTTGGTCATCTTCATGGAATAAAATTTGGTTATATCCGGAATAACCATCGAGTAGTGACATGCGAGATGCTCCAACTACTCACTAAAGTATGTGATCCATTTTTGGCAGCAGATAATTATCCTTCAATGAAACTTTGTTGAGATTCCGAAAATCAATGCACAAACGAATCTCACATGTCTTCTTTCGTACGGGCACCAAATTAGATATCCAATCAAAAAATCAGATGGGAACAATGATTCCTGATTTGTACAACCTGTTTACCTCCTTCTCAATTGATGGCAGCAATTTTGGATTAAGCCTTCTTAACTTCTGTCTGAAAGGTTTCTGATTAGGCTTAATAGGAATTGTGTGCTGAATTATATTGGTGTCATATGTTTTCAAATCAGAATAGTCCCAAGCAAACACATCAGCAAAGGATGACAACAAACTGATATATTTGGCCTTTACCTTTTGTGGCAATGCTTTGGACAGCTTTACCATCTTCGGATGCTCAGCTGTTCCAATATTCACCTCTTCGACTCCCTTCTCTGTTGGCTGCAATGTTGGTTTGCGGGCTACATCATCATGATCAAAGAGTTCTTCTAAAGGTATCAAGCCTTTAGGAATCACGTTATCCTTGAGATGCAACACCTCCATTTGGTTGATCTACACATCATCTTTACCATCATCATGTTCTACATCAATTGAGATATCTTTGAACTTACCTTTGTTTTGCAGAAAATCAGCAATCTCTTCATCATCTTGGAAACTTGCCAATATCTCTGATTGTCCGGGACAGTCAGACAATGTTTCACATGTATTTCGAATTTATTACTTGAATTCATAGGAATCTTCAAATTACTCATTGCCTTAGCAAGTGCATCAGCAATACTATTTTGAATACGAGACACACACGTTAAGGTATAATCTGAAAACGGCTTCAAAATGTCTAGAACAGCATTCTGGTATGCCCGCATCCGAGGATGCTTTGCTTGATATTCACCTTTAACTTGCTTAATCACCAATTCGGAGTCACCATATACAGCAATCCTCTTAGCATTCAGCTTTCTTAGGATTTTTAGGCCAGCGATCAAAGCCTCATACTCAGCCTCATTGTTTGAGCAATCAAAAGCAAGTTTAGAAGAACATACCCATACATTACTAAGCACTTTATTCAGAGAAGAAAAAGGACTGCGTACCCAAATTCCAATTCCAGCACCATCATTTCCCACTGCTCCATCGAAATCCATGGTCCATGGGCCATCTTCCTCTTCTTCCAAGTGTTGAAACTCTGCTTGTTGTATTTTTACTGCTTGCTGTCCATTATCCTTTTCTGATTGCTGAATGGCATTGTCCTGTTCTTGACTTTCTTTCTTCAAAACTTCTTTAAAATTCTCTGTTATTTCTAGGATATCATCTGTTGTAACTAACTAACTATCAATCTCATTGAAACTATCTGAATACAAAAAAAAATACTCTAAATCTGTATGTACATAATTAAGCAGATGATTAATTGGTTTCTCCTTGCTTGTAATCATGTATTTCATTTTCTACTCCCGATAAAGTTTTCTCATTTGGCCAAACACAGGAATCATTGCATAGGAGAAATCAAGCTGCATAGTTCCTTTGATCTTTGCTCCCCAAGATCTGGAAAGAAGCATTCCAAACCTAGGAGGTATATATGCCAGCACCACATCCATCAAAACGTTTTTTGCCGGAATCTGATCCAAACTGACCACCAAGTCTTTAATAAGCCCAATACATCTCACCCTGCTGGAATCAAATGAATAAAGATCATGGTATTTCCTAGTGATGTCCAAACCCAACTTCTCCATGATAGCCTTCGGCATAAGATTGTGGGAGGCGCCGGAATCAAACATAGCATTATGCAACACAAACTCATGCACTCTCAGACTGATATAAAAAGGAGGCACATCACTATCGGGAGACTCACCATCCAATGCCGGTCCAAAAATCAGTTCAGGTTGGTCATCTTCCACACTCACCATATCAGACATTGGATCAAAATTCAAAATTTTGGAAACCTTACCTCTATAATTGTTGTTCCTCATCAGTTCAGTCAAGGGAATGGATACCTTCAATTTAGAAATTTCATTTTCTAAACTAAAAGCAGAAGTCTTTTCTACCTCTTTGGCAAGAACCTCTTTCTTCTCAGCTTTATCCTTTGATACAATTCGCTGATTGACTCATTCATTTGCTGGTGGATATTTGTTAGGCATAGGATCAGCAACTTCTTTTCCTTTATTTGGTGCAACAGGTGGCTCATTCTTAGATGCTGGACCTTCCTTTCTCTTCTGGATTGGATTGATGGGGAAATTTCTGTTTCTTAATGAATATTGACACTGCTGGGTGGAAAAGGAATGCATATACCCTCTCTGATACTCATCCAACTCCTCTTCAAGAGCTGTGTCATTCGCCAAGATAAAATCTGCATCCTGTTGTACAGCTGAACTTTCTACATACTCATCATCTTCAATGATAAAGGTGGGCAGATCATCAGGAGTAAAAAAGTGATTTTCTTCTCCTATTACATGGTCTTCATCATCAAATTCGGGACCAACAAAATTCTGCTGAAGAGGTGTCTTTACTTGCTGCTGTTATGATGCCATTTCTTGTGCTCGCTACTCATGCTATTTGATCCTGAATTGAGGTTGCTGTTGTCCACGAAAATTAGGATTCTGGATCTGTAGTTCAGGCTTATCAAGTGTTAACCTTTCAATCATCTTTTCTACCTTTCGGAGCACCTGATCTGAGGTAGAAGCTTCTTCCTTTATTGAAACTCTCTTCTCGGTTTTCAATCTAGCCCTCTTGTCATTCAAATTCGCCTCAACACTAACGGCGATTTTCTGCATTTCTTCTAAGGTAGCTGGATCTCTCTCTCTTAATTGATAAGCCATGTCCGGATCAAAACCATTCGGGAACTTAAGCAAAGCTGACTTTCTAGTTGGCCTTAAATCATCAAGAATTGCATTATAAACCGCATTGAATCTAGTGCAATAGTCTTGCACATACTCACCAGCATTCTGCTTGATCTTGGTATATTCAGAAGTGATCTGAAGAGGATCTTTCTTGACTTCCCAGCGATCCAAGAACTATCTTTGAAGCTCTTCTAATGTGGGAATACTTCTAGCTGTCAAAGCTCTGAACCATTTTCTCACCTCACCTGCAAAAGTCTGCACGAATAATCTCATGGTCACGTTTTTTGCATCAATCTCATGAAGCTCAAATAAATCTGTCATCTTGTCCACATGTTGCTGAGCCATGGTACTTTGAGGAGTGCCATCAAACAAAGGAATTTTACTCTGATAATCTGCGGGCATGTCACCCAAAACTTGAGGCAGCGCGAGAGGTGCAAACCGAGCAGCCATTGCTCTTGGTGGATTTGCAATCGGCCTTGGAGATGTTGGGGGAGAAGGTGCAGCTGATGTGTGAGGTGTATGAGGAGGTGTATGCAGAGGTGAAGCAATTTTGGATGTAGAAGGAGTAGATGGAGGTGAATTTACAGCAGATTTTTGATCAGCAATAGTAGGCTGCGGGGGAAGGGTGGGAATGAAGGGAGGTTCGGTAGGAATTTTCGAAGTGGATGTCGTTACGGAAGATCCGAGGGATGCAGATGCAGCTTCTAGGAAATCAGCGATATTTGAAGCGTGAATTTCACTTTGGAGGTGCTTCAAGATAAAATTCTCAATTGATTTATTATTTCTTTCAACTTCAAGAGCTGTAGCAAAGTCAAGATTTGGAACTATAGAACCAAGAGCACTTTCGGATTTGGTTTCAAACAATGACAATTCAAATTTTTCATCAAAATCAAGCTCTTCAAGATACTTAAAAATTGCAGGACATGAACGAGATTTAAACACGGGAGTCACAGAGCTCTCTTGATGAACAATTCTTGAAATCAGATTGGGATTTTCGTAGAAAGGGAGAGGATTTGGATCTGGATTAGCTCTGGTATATCTCTTTGAAGCTAGCGTGTTATTTTCAAGAAATCAAAGGAACATAAACAACTTGTTCAGCCTTTCAAATTCTAAAATTATCATCCACAAGCTTATAATTCTCAAATGTATTGGGGGCGATTCACAGGTCAAGTGTCACGATTACAAGCTAGACCGGAGATTGACTGAAGCAGCATTTATCTACTTGCGCTAATGCAAAGCAAAAGCGTTTTGAAGGCTACCTGGCATAACTTCAAGCTCTGTCTGTAGCTTATAAAACAAATGACATCAACAAGGAAACCATTTTCTTCCCCAGTATGGTTGCCACTATGTTAGAGCCTAGATTTGCCTCAGGTTGAAAAGACAAGGTTCTAGGTCCACATCAAACCACACTCAACCTCGTAGCTAGCCCTACGAGGACAGGAGAGGGCTCTCTCCAGGTCGATCTCGGCAAAAGACAAGTGATGGGGCTCGAGATGACTGAAATAAAATCTAATTTTAGGCTAGGTATGAAGTACAAGGGTTTGTTTTGAATTTTTGGGGGTTCTGTGTTGGAAACAGGGAAAGACAAATTGGGCACAGGGATGAGGCACAGTTTCTGCAGAGTTCTGATTGGGGCAAGGAAGGCAATAGTTTTGATGCTTTAAAGTAATTGAATGGATAGATCATACTGGTGAGGAGCTAAGGAGAGCAAGAGAGTCTCAAGAATTCTCCTTAAACAGATGAAAACATGGAAATTTAAACAAATTCAAAGGCAGAGCATAGCAGTTAATGGATTCTACCTTAATCACTCATTTGTTCAAATTCAGAAGAAGAGATAGGAAAATGATACACATAACACTAATGAACTTAAAATTACTTATAGAATAACACCATCAAAATATAAAGCCACATGGATCCCAAACAGTGCTGCAAAACCCTGGTCTTTCCTTAGCCAAAAATGCAGAGATAGAATGTACAATGATATGCCAAAGCAATCCCAAGTGTCCAACCCTGAAAATGACTTAGGAATTACATGATATAGACTAGCCCAACCCATTCCCTTTCCTCTAGGGGTCGAGCTCATCATTCTAGGAGTTGTTTCAACCAATTCTAAACAAAGCACTAAAATCTAGGCAATCAAAACAACTTGCCTCTATAAGGTAGGAAACTAATTCATTCATTAAATTTTCACTTTTTAGTGAATGAATCCTCTAGAACAAGTAAATAAGTGCCAAAATTACATCATGTTTATCTAATTCCATCAAGATATATCAAAAATTACATCGCAAAGCAAAACTAGTCAAACTGGCCGAATTTCTGAGCTGGAAGGTGAAAATTTGAGCAAAAATCCTCTATGTGTTGCGCCACTTTCAGGCTGAGTTTGAGGCACTTCCTGAAGTCCAAACTGAGCCCAACATATCTCATTGGAAATCCCAGCCTGTCTACTTTCCAACCCAAGTGAAATTTCTGAATTTGGATGTCATTTGCCCCTCCAAAACTTCAATCTCCCAAGACTGCTTCATGTGTGTCAAAATAGGGGCAGTGAGGTCATTTTTTGAGTGTTTTTGACCTCTTGAGGACTCAAAACTTGCCCAAACTTCTTGGCCATGCACCAGAAACCATGATTTTTCATGAAAAATCTAGAAATATAAACTTTTTTCAATTTGGAGCTCCCTAGCAAAAGCGCGCGTTACGTGGTGCAGCGCATAAGGAGAAAAACCCTGTTTTTTGTACCAAAATTTGCCAAAATGCCAAAAATGCCCCAAATTTCTTGAAATTTGGGCTAGAGCTTCTTCATTAAGTGTTATGCTAGGATAAAGAGGCTTCGACCAATATCTGAAGACAATCAAGCTCCCTTTGCCTCTTTTGCTTCCTTATTGCCTTCCTCAATTTTGCCTTTAAATTCTTGATTCGTGCCTTGCAGACCTTGTTCCGTGCCATGTAGTTGAAAGCCATGTGTCTCAGAAATGCATGGTCCTTATTGGCCTTTTCCAACAGTCTCTCTAAGTGCATGTTAACTCTTTCGAGATTAGACTCCCAATCCTCATTAATCTCTTGCTCCAATGACGTGAGCTCAATTCTTCTCCTTTGTGCAGCCTGACGATTCTCGCGGATGTTCTGTAGCTCCATGATTGCTTGCTGATCTTCAAGCTATTTGTTCCTCTGCTCCAAGTATTTCATGGTCCACTTAGCTCTCTCCAATTCAAGGGATAAGGCTTGGATCTCTGTTTGCTGCTCCTGGATGATCTCCCTAAGCTTGGCACTTTGTGGACCCATATCTATATCATCATCATGAACTAAAATCAAGTCGTTCTCTTGCTCACTGAAGGCCCCTCATCCTGCATTGGCCTCTTTCCTTTGTCCTGTACCTGTGATGCTGATGAAGGAAATGAGGCCCCTTCCACCCCGGGTGGAGATAACACTCGCTTCGCTGTTACAAACAAATGTCTAGTGCCTCTCTGATATGTGATGAATACTTGCACACTAGCAGTCTCATGGCGCTCATACTGATGAGAAGGTCCACCTGTCTCATGCTTGACCTCTGATAATCCCTGTGAAGCTCTGAAGAAGTCATGGGAGATGAAATCATCCCAAGTGATGCCCTGTAATCCAAGCTGATGAACCACCAAAATCTTAATAAGAGCAAAATGATAAACACTGTTAAGTTGCTGCTGAGGTCTTTTGTGTTGCACAAGGGTGGTCATCCTCTCTATGTTCCGAAAAATGAAATATGGAATTTTCATCATCCATACCCTGGTGAAATGCATGAGCAACCTGATGTGATAAGCATAGAGACGAGAGAACCGTCCCTCACAGCTGAAATATTTCATGATCAATTTCATTAGTGGAGCATATTCATCTTTCAGATATCGAAATGGAAACACTCTCTTGAGCTACCTCAAGAAACCGGTTTTAATGTATGGCTCATAATGCTGTCGATCAATCTTCTTCCTCTTGGTCCATGGTTCCCCAATGTTTGGTATGCCGGTTGCTAGTGAGATAGATTCTGGTGTAAGTGTAAAGGTGACACCAGCCAAGGTAGCCTGATCTCCATGTAAATGCAGCACAAATAGACGAGCCAACTCATGATGAAATTGAACATTAGCCACCTTTTGACAAAACTCAAAGCATGACTGATGCTGGAAACAAAACATGGCAAGAGGGCAGGCCTGTAATTCAGTGAGGGTGACCGGTTCTTCTCTGATATGCCTACCTCCTCTATGAGGCCTCCGGGGTGCATGTTCCTCCATGGGAGAATCACTTTGGGTTTCTGTTGGGCTCCAAAAATGGCACTCATTACCATACATTTTTCACCTATGCTTCCATTATTTCGCTCACTATTCATCACCTTGTCACTCCATTTTTCCTACTATTCACCATTAATGGGTCTCATTTATATTTTCCAAATATTGTTTATTTTTAAGCATTTTTGAGAGAAATTCTTGATTAAATATTAGAAAATAATATATTTTACTTTATATATGGAAAGTGGGTTGTTTTGGTGACATGTGTAGGTTCCAAGGAAGCTTCCAAGACACCTTTATGTGGCCTTGAAGGATCAAATTCGAATTTCAAAAGATAAGCTTCATGGAGGAGATCATGGAGGATAGGGTTATGTGTCATCATTGGTTGAGAAATATGTGGGTCAAAGGAGAGAATAGTGGGTCTACATTTATGAGGTTGTTATCTTAGTTTTTGTATAAATAGGAGCACCTCCTCCATTCCAAAGAGGAGGACTCTTAGAGCATTGTATCCAATTGACGATGGAATAGAATAAGGCTTCATTTTTCATATATTTCCATTATGTAGTTTTAGATATAAATTGTGTGAATGTAGGATATGAATTTATGTAGTTTTAGATATAAGTTTTCTTAATGTAGTATATGGAATAATTTGTCTTGTTCTTAAGAGAATTGAGCTCACTCTAAAAGGATGAGAGAAGCATGTTATTTCATATTAGATCTTGTTTCATTTCATTGTTTAGATGTTTAAGGATTTGATTGGTGAATGAGTTTTGAATTAAAATCTTATCAGCATGTGAGAGAACAACCAAGGGCCTAAGTTAGACTCTCTCTCCATTTGATTTGCATGATAATTAAAATTCATTCTTTTGCTTTTATGTTTCAAGTATCATATGAGGAGATACCAAGAGTCTAAGTTAGGCTCTCTCTCCAATGATTTATATGGTAATTAAAATTCATTCTTTTGTTTTTTTTATGTTTCAAGTCATTTCATTTCTTATGCTCATGAATGACTCTTAGTTTAGTTTGGATTAGTACATGAGAGGACAATCAAGAGACTAAGTTAGTCTCTCTCTCTACTTGAATCTAAACAATAACTAAGTTCATTCTCTTGTTTTCATTTTAAGTTTTTAGTTTCATGATTTCTCTATGATACTATAGGGAAGGACAACCAAGACCTCCTTAGTTAGGAGCCTCTTCCCTTGCATATTATATTGAATCGTAAATAATTTAGTTAGACATAGAGTTAGTTGCCTAGTCCTGCATATATTGTGCTGGCATCATCACAAGCTTACGAGTTTCCCTGGTCGATAATTTATGAAGCAATTTAAGTCCAATAAATTGCCCAACATTTTGGCGCTTGTTATTATAATTAATATATTGATATATTAAATTTATTAATATATTAATTTATTATTATATTTGTATTTTGTTGCGCCATTTGTTTTTTATTTTGTATATATTTTGATTGATTAGATTTGATATATTTGGTTAATATTTGATTTGTGTTGATATATTTATATATGATTGTAATAATATATTAATTATATTAATATATTAATATGATTGTATTAATTATATTAATATATTAATTTAATATATTAATATGATTGTATTAATTATATTAATATACTATGATCATATATTATCTTTTGTTATCAAGTTTCAAAAAAAAAAAAAAATAATAGTTAACAATTGTTGTTAAGAAGGATTGGCATGTGTGGGGCACTGGCATAAAACAAAACTTTGGAGGCATGAAAATTGAGACAATCATGAGAACGGGATGAAAGAAAAAAGAAAATAAAAAAAATAAAAAAAACACAAACAAACAAACACACTTTTCACAAAATATAAAAATAAAAAAAAACACAAACAAACAAACACACTTTTCACAAAATTCACGCAGGCTTGAAAATAAAAAATGGAACATTTGGAAGCATAATTTGAAAGAACATTTGGTGGATTATTTAAATGCTGACAAACTTGTTTAGTTGGCAAATCGATATTGTTGTATGCTTTTATAACGCACTAATCTACAGGACACAACAAATCCATGCACAGAAGTCAGCTGACACAAACAGGGAGTATTACTCTTCAAGGTTATTTTCACAAATGGATTGATACTAATATCATGATTAAGTCAACTTTAACACTTTGTCTGTCCTTAATTTGTTTTATTTGGTATGAAATTTTTGCGTAAGAATCATGAAGAAACTGGCCATTTCTTCTAGAGCACACTTATGTTTTCTTTGTACCAAGTTTTTTACAGGTTACAGGATAATCAAGTGATCATAAGAAGATTACACTGTGACGACAATTGGTCTTCCAAAGACTAAGTCATGACAGATTCTAAAGACAAATCCAACTCTACAACCACTCCTTTGCAACTCCCTTTTTGCAAAAGATTTTCAATTCCACCTATTGTCAAACCATAAAGCATGACCTTTCCATATCCATTTTTCACAACAAGAGTTCTTATTCATACACCATGCATTTCCTTATTGTCATTTTCCATGTCATTACCATTCCCCTTCATTTCCGCAATAAAACTCTGCTTGAGTCAAAGTCCTAGAGTCTATGTATCATTGAAAAAACACCTAGAGGCTTGCATGCCTTAATGGCAAGTACTCTTGCCAATGAACAATGGGAGTACATTAATATCCCTTGTTCGTTGGATCTTGTAGGTGACTCGACTACGACAAATTTATTCGTACCTACAAAGATGTGTTAGGCATCCTGACTCCCATTGGAATCAATGGTGGGAGCTCTTGTGTTGGCTAGGGGCATTCATTAACGGCCACTAAGTCAACAACTTCTTGCTATGTTCGACATCGACACATTTAATCACATAGTAAGATTTGTGCCATCGAGCGTTGAAGACTTGAAGACCCATATTTTGTAGCAGACGAAGCCAATTTCATTGTATTTCCATTCATTTTATACATTGTATTTCACTTGAGGACAAGTCAATAAATAAGGCTGGGAGGGAAATGTAACTTCTATATTTTGTATACCTTCCAAGCCTTATATATCTTCAACCATATTCAGCAGACTCATCAGATTCATCATCCAGCAGCAGATACAACTTTCAGCCATGTTCAGCAGACTCCTCAGATTCATCATCTAGTAGCAGAGGATCCAGCAGCCGATACGACAATACAGATCCATCTTTCATCCACAACTTGAAGAAGAAGCTTCAGAGCAGAATTGTGGCAGCTGAACATGCATGATTCATCCACTTCCTTAGGTAAGTAAGGTATGATGTTTTCTAACCTTTAATCTTGAAATTCTTTTTAGATGCTAAAATGATGATATTTGGAAAATATTCCATTATTTCACTATTTCCTTTCTCATTTAAAATTGCCAAAAAGGGAGGAGGGAATTTCACACTTCATTCTTTTTCCTCATTCATATTACATCTTAACCCACATAGTCTTCCCACAATAAAAACTACTACAAAATGATGAGCATATGATTGATCTCAACATAGTAAATAATGATTGTAAACACAAGAACCAATCATTAAAAAGAGATCAAAGTAAATAATGATTGTAACACAAGAACCAATCATTAAGAAGAGATCAAAGTAAATAATGATTGTAACACAAGAACCAATCATTAAAATATGTCAATGCTTTGCAAACAAATAAAAGTTATCCAAAGATGTGCAAAGTTAAAAGGAAGTCCATGATTGAAAGATGTTTGTTACACAAGAACCAAACATCTTGTAAAAGGAAGCTCATTTAAGAATCAAATAAAATAAGTCATTGTAGTAGCTTGCATGAGGACATGCAAGAACTTCAGTTGGGGAGTATGTTGGGCTCCAAAAATGGCACTCATTACCATACATTTTTCACCTATGCTTCCATTATTTCTCTCACTATTCATCACCTTGTCACTCCATTTTTCCTACTATTCACCATTAATGGGTCTCATTTATATTTTCCAAATATTGTTTATTTTTAAGCATTTTTGAGAGAAATTCTTGATTAAATATTAGAAAATAATATATTTTACTTTATATATGGAAAGTGGGTTGTTTTGGTGACATGTGTAGGTTCCAAGGAAGCTTCCAAGACACCTTTATGTGGCCTTGAAGGATCAAATTCGAATTTCAAAAGATAAGCTTCATGGAGGAGATCATGGAGGATAGGGTTATGTGTCATCATTGGTTGAGAAATATGTGGGTCAAAGGAGAGAATAGTGGGTCTACATTTATGAGGTTGTTATCTTAGTTTTTGTATAAATAGGAGCACCTCCTCCATTCCAAAGAGGAGGACTCTTAGAGCATTGTATCCAATTGATGATGGAATAGAATAAGGCTTCATTTTTCATATATTTCCATTATGTAGTTTTAGATATAAATTGTGTGAATGTAGGATATGAATTTATGTAGTTTTAGATATAAGTTTTCTTAATGTAGTATATGGAATAATTTGTCTTGTTCTTAAGAGAATTGAGCTCACTCTAAAAGGATGAGAGAAGCATGTTATTTCATATTAGATCTTGTTTCATTTCATTGTTTAGATGTTTAAGGATTTGATTGGTGAATGAGTTTTGAATTAAAATCTTATCAGCATGTGAGAGAACAACCAAGGGCCTAAGTTAGACTCTCTCTCCATTTGATTTGCATGATAATTAAAATTCATTCTTTTGCTTTTATGTTTCAAGTATCATATGAGGAGATACCAAGAGTCTAAGTTAGGCTCTCTCTCCAATGATTTATATGGTAATTAAAATTCATTCTTTTGTTTTTTTTATGTTTCAAGTCATTTCATTTCTTATGCTCATGAATGACTCTTAGTTTAGTTTGGATTAGTACATGAGAGGACAATCAAGAGACCAAGTTAGTCTCTCTCTCTACTTGAATCTAAACAATAACTAAGTTCATTCTCTTGTTTTCATTTTAAGTTTTTAGTTTCATGATTTCTCTATGATACTGTAGGGAAGGACAACCAAGACCTCCTTAGTTAGGAGCCTCTTCCCTTGCATATTATATTGAATCGTAAATAATTTAGTTAGACATAGAGTTAGTTGCCTAGTCCTGCATATATTGTGCTGGCATCATCACAAGCTTACGAGTTTCCCTGGTCGATAATTTATGAAGCAATTTAAGTCCAATAAATTGCCCAACAGTTTCCATTTCATAATCCGATGAATGCTCAGATGCCATGACTGTTGTTTTTCAAACTGCCTTGGAGAAAAAGATGCTGGTGTAGGAAAACTGTGCTGAACTGCTCTTTTAGTGATGTGTTCAAATTCTGCCACCAACGAGAAACAAATGAAACAAGGACTGTTAGGACGGCGAAATAATAGTAAGGGATTAGGAATTTTTGGGATAGATTTGTTAGGGAAATATGGGAGAGGGTTTGAGGGATTTATGTGTGGGATAGGGTTTAGGGTTTCACATTTGAAAGTTTTGGGAAAGGGAATTTAGGATAGGGGTTTAGTAACTTTAGGGGATGGGGAACAATGGAGTCAAGGAACAAAGGGAATTAAGGACAAAAGAAATAATGGAAAAGAGTAACCTTGGTGGCAAACAAGTTTTGAAACCCTAGGCAGCAGCTTACATGTGAGGGATTCAAAATGAAAGGGTTTGAATTTTTGTTTCAATCATTAGCATCCATAAACCACCATCACTCAGCACAAAAATGGATGAAATATCAAGATGTCGACCCTACCTGGCAAATCCACGCAAATAAATGGCAATTTGGAGAGATTTGAAGCAAATTTGGGCTTTCAGGTGTATGCGCCACGCTGCATACCCAATGCGCCGCGCCATGCCAGTGCGCCGCGCCCGTTCAGAATTACACTGGACAACTTCTCCCAGTGCGTCGCGCCTCCCCAGTGCGCCGCGCCACCTGCTCTATGCGCCGCGCCGGCCAAATTTCCTCCAACTTCACCCAAATTGCACACTAACTCTACCAATTTGCTTTGAATGGCTTCTCTTTGGTCTTGGCATACAAATGACATTGATCTTTATGAAAATATCTTTATAAAGACATGGATTTGATTTTTGACTCTCCAAAACCCATCTTTGCAATGTTTTGGCATTGGCACTTTTTCCATTTTAATACAACTCTATTTTTAAATTTCCTTTTTGATTTTTTTAACTAAAATGATGAAATTCTTGGCAATTTTTTTAGGGATAGCTGACAAGGAATTTGGCAAAGGAGACCAGGGCTGCACCTGAAGAATTCAACAACTAAAAACTTTTGAAAATTATTACAAAGGACAAAATGTTGACTTTTCTTCAAAACAGAGTTTTGAAGAACAGTCATAATCCATCCATATGATGATGAAATTCGCGAAATAAAAAAAAAAAAAAAAAAATTGTGTAGAACCTCCCTCTGGCCTGCTGGCATTCGGACACTTTAACGACTCAATTTGTGAAACCCTAGACCTATGATTGACATGAATCTTTGCCCATTAAAAGATCAAACATTGACTGTCATGGACTTTAATAAACATTTATGAAAAGACCTAAGCCAACAAGTACAAGACATGAGGGGAATGAATGACAAAGCCCTTCCGTTAGATTTATGGCATGCTCCTAGCGGAATGAAACTGATCGAGCAAGATGGGACACCTAAAAATGAAATGCAAAAAGAGTTTTGATCTCTAATGGAGGGATGACCAGACCAACTCTAACAGTTCCCATGACCGAGCGCCATATAATATCGAAGTCCCCTTCATTAGAAGTTTTCAAAAAAAAGAAATTAAAAAGAGTTCCAAGGCCACCATCCTTCAATATTCCACCTTAGCACTTAGGGATTCCACCTAGCTCTATGCCCTTAGTCATTTTAGACCTTTGTGATTAAGTGCTAGCAAATATTGAAGCCCTCTTCATCGAAACTTTTTCTAAAATAGGTCTAATGCTTTCAACCTTCAATATGCAGACCTTCAAAGTGACATCATGCTGACGTGCTCATCTCCACATCAGTGACACATGTCACATAGATTTGTCCCTTTGGCCCTCCAAAACATTGAAATAGCTTTCCATGTGTCCTTGTCCCGCCATGTCATGCTGATATAATCTACCCTATCAACTTCTCAGGACCAACTATCTACTGCCATGTGTCTAATTTTGAAGAGAGAGAAAGGGTCCTTAGGGTCCTTGGTTTTGTGTTGGTTTCCTTTGTACTTTCATGACCAAGTGCCACCACATATCAGAGCCCCTCTTCATCGTAACTTTTCCAAATTTGAACTTACATAGGAGTTATGATATTTTCATCCCTGATATGGCCCATAGTGCTTAGGTGCTAAATCTTCTCCTGGCTCTAGGTTTTGTGGATCTCTCACAACCATGCACCAGTCTATATTGGAAGTCCTCTTCATCGTGACCTTTTTCAAAAGTGTTTTGAGGATTTCACCCTCTACTATTCCTTCTTAACACTTAGGTGCTCTGGCGAGCTCTACACCCTTGGTACCTTTAGTTTTCCATGAACAGGTGCTAATAAATATTGAAGCCCCTCTCATCGGAAGATTTTTAAAAAAGAGATTTAAAAGTTTTTCGATGCCACTAACCTCCAATAAAACATCCTTCGATATTCCTTCTTGCTAGTCTTCTTGATATCGGGCTCTGATGTGATCGAGTCCCAAATTTCAGCACTCCTCTTTAAATCTTGATTTTCCTTTTGGCTTTGAAACTTAGGCTTTTGGTTTTGGCCTCCTCCTCATGCTTTCAACCTCTAATATTTTTTCTCCTCTTTGGCCTTTTTGCACTTTGGCTCCCCTTTTTGGACAACATTTGACATCATTTGACACAATTTGAAAAAGGTGTAGTAGGTGACAACATTGGCTCCAATTAGGGACAATGCCTTGCTGGCAAGGTGTTGAGAACCTGCAAACTAGTAGTCTTCTATCCATTGGGCATGGAGTCACTTTGTTCAAGTATATAAAAAAATCAAAAACATCAAAAACTTACAAAATTACTAGTATCTACAATGGCTCATCGATATGTACAGTGGGTGAAAATGGACCTCTTTATTGTTGGAAGTAAAGCTTGAGAAACTGCCCATTCACAGGAATCTCAAGCATTTCACCATCCAAGTTCTCCAGCAAGAAATTATTGTACCACTTTGCCTCAACAATCTTGAAAGTTCCAAACCATAAGGGATCACATTTTCCATGTTTTCCTTTATCTTCTCATCTGAAATCCTACCTGAGCACCAAATCCTTTGGCTGTAAGGTTTTGTCTTTTGCTCTTCTTTCAAATATAACCTTCATTTTTTCTTGATATTGAATCAGATTCTAAGTCACCTCCCCCTGATTTATTGAAGTTCCACCAGTTGATTGATCCCCTTGGTTAGAGAATTCAGTTCTTCATCAACATCCTATAGAATTTTGGCCACTGGATTACTAGTTGTATAAGGAAAATTGTAGCTCTCCCATACACTAATTCAAAAGGAGATTTTCTAGTCGACCTCTTGGCAATAACTCTATTTTCCCATAAAGAAAACTTTAGCTGTGAGTCCTAGTTTTTCTGATTTTTTGATATTGTCTTCTTAAGAATCCTTACCAAGGTTTTATGTGATGATTCAATCAATCCATTTCCCTATGGATAATAGCTAGTAGAATGACCCACAGTGATGTTATACTTCTGGAAGAAACTCAGAAACTTGGTACATTTAAAAACTCTAGCATTATCAGTGATAATATTCCTTGGGAAACCAAACCTGGCAAGGATATTTCCCTCCATGAATTTTATAACCACAGCATCGGTTGCATTTCTAGCTGGAACTACTTACACCCATCTATTGAAGTAATCAGTGGCCTCGAGAATCCATTTGTGGCTGTTGGAGGATGGGTGGATTTCCCCAAAGAAATCTAACCCCTACTGTCTGAAAGGTTCTTCAACAAGAATAGGGATTAAAGGAAAAGGTGTTAATTTCTACCTTTCAACAAACATTTTGTACTTCTCACAGGCCCAAACATATGCATGTACCTCACCAAAAATCTTGCGCCAATAGATTTCTTCTTTGAGAACTTTATGGGTTGTAGCTCTCCAACTATAATCATTCCCCCCACACATAATTATTGAACTCATCCATCACTTTATGGATCTCTTCTTTATTGGGTTGTGTTATATTCTTTCCATGACTAGCCCACGTAGTTGACCAGGGGGTTAGAGGGGGGGCGAAGCCCCCCTTCGTTGCGCCGATTGTGTAGCAGGGGGGGTCACAGGGGGTTTGAGGTGTACCCGTAACCCCACTTTATGGGGTCCGGGGCAATGCCCTAGAAAATTTTGGTTTGGGACCCTATGTTAGGTTGGCCAGACCCACCTATGGTTTTGTGCATGATTTTCGCACATGTTTTTTCGACGCGATGGTTTTGGGTCCATGGTATTGGACAGGATGGTTTTCAGTCCATGGTATTGGATGCTTCGGCATGTATAAATATGTATTATAACATTGGAAGGAAAATAAGGAAAAATAAAACTGGTAGTCCCAGTTTTGGGATCCAAGGGAAATCTCTGTGTATATGTGTTTTATGTGTTATGCTCTCGCATTGTTTATTTTCTGTGTTTTAGAATTCGTATGCAGGTAATTTCTGTACGGGGTTAAAACCTACATTTGGTATCGAAGCAGTTTTGGCTTCAAGGGAATGCCTTTGTTGCTGAGGGGTTTTGCTCGGGCCTGTGGTATACTGTGTTCAGTGGGAGATCTGCGAGATTGATTCTGGTGGTGAAAGAAGATAATGAGCAGTGGAAAGATCGAGATCGAGAAATTTAATGGTCATAGTTTTGAGTTGTGGAAACTCAAGATGGAGGATCTGTTGGTGGATAAAGATCAGTGGATCACGGTAGATCCAGGTACTAAACCAACGGGAATGTCCGATGAAGAATGGAAGAAGTTGGATCAAAAGGCAAAAATCACAATACAATTGTGTGTCTTAGATTCATATTGCTGAATCTATCAGGGGAAGCTACGACAAAGGCTTTGTGGGACAAGTTAGGGACCTTGTACCAATCTAAGTCTCTTGTGAATAAACTGTTCTTGTGGAAAAAGTTGTATAACCTAAGGATGAAAGATGGAGATTTGGTGACAGAGCATCTGAACGCATTTAATACTGTGGTAAGTCAGTTAGCATCTATTGATATTAAAATTTCAGATGAAGATAAGTGCATCAGTTTGTTGTGTTCTATACCAGATTCGTGGGATAGTCTAGTTATTGCAATAGGTAGCAATGCAACTGCCTTTCAGTTTTATGAAATAGTCTCAGCCTTGCTGACGGAGGAGATGAGACGGAAAAATATGGAGAGCCAGAATGGTGATGCCTTGTCTGTATGAGGACAGTCCCAGAACAAAAACAAAAATAAGTCATTGAGTGCGAGATCTAAATCTAGAGGGAGATCTAAATCTCCAGGAAAACCTGTAAAGGTGGTGTGCTGGAAATGCAAAAAGGAAGGGCACTTCAAAAGGGACTGTAAATCTAAAGCTCCTAATAAAGGAAAGGGATCTGATGAAGGTGGGGATGTGTACTTGGCTTCTTAAAGTACACATGTAGATCATGAGGCATGGTTGATTGACTCAGGTGCATCCTTTCACTTCACTCCCCATAGAGAGTGGTTCTGCAAGTATGAGAAATACGATGGTGGTGATGTCTTATTGGGGGATGATAAGAATGCTAGAATCGTTGGTCGCGGAAAAGTAAAGTTGAAGGTGCAAGGTGGAAGGGTTAGAACACTTCTGAGTGTTCTACATATTCCTGCATTCGCTAGAAATCTGATTTCTATAAGCAAGCTGGATGATGCAGGTGTAAAGATAGTGTTCGAGAAAGATACTTGCAAGATGGTTCAGGAGCACTGGTATTTATGCGGGGAGTTCGGATTGGAAATTTGTACAAGCTGCAAGGTAGAACTGTTGTTGATGGGTGCAACAGTTCTATGGTTCCTGAAAGTGGAGCTAAAAATCTAGTGGTCTCTGGAGAGAAGACCATGTTGTGGCATCAAAGGCTTGGACATATTGGAGAGAAGGGCCTTCGAATACTTCATGGTAAAGGTATGGTAGAATGTATGAGTAATAGCTCTCTGGATTTTTATTTCTGTGAAAATTGTGTATACAGGAAGTAGAATCGTTTGAGTTTCCCCTTTGGTGGTAAGAGGACGAAACAGCTATTAGAGCTTGTGCACAGTGATGTGTTTGGACCTGTGAAGGTTCCATCACTGGGTAAGTTTGTGTACTATGTATCATTTATAGATGACTTCTCAAGGAATACATGGATATATTTCCTTAAGAAGAAATCTGAAGTCTTTGACAGGTTTAAAGAATTTAAGGCTCTGGTGGAAAACCAGACAGAGAAGAAGATAAAGGTGCTGAGGACAGATAATGGTGGAGAGTTTTGCAGTAAGGAATTTGAAGAATTCTATAAGAAGTGTGGTATAGCACAGCAGAAGACTACTCCATATACACCTCAGAAAAATGGAGTTGCAGAAAGAATGAACAAGACGTTGATGGAAAGGGCAAGAAGCATGCTCAGTGGTGCCGGGTTAGGATAGGAATTCTAGGTAGAGGCGGTGGAGACAGCATGTTACCTGGTCAATAGATCACCTTCATCAGCATTGGAGGATAAGACTCCACAAGAGGTATGGACTGGTAAGAAACCCTCTCTTTCACATCTGAGGGTATTTGGATGTGATGCATATGTACATGTTCTAAAGGAGAAATGAACCAAGTTGGATAGTAAATCTGAAAAGTGCATCTTTATTGGGTATAAGGATGGCTTAAAGGGTTATAAGCTTTGGAACCCAACAATAAGGAAGGTTGTGTACAGCCGATATGTGGTGTTCAGAGAGGTGAAAGATGTTATTAAACATGAAGTCCAACCAAAGGAACCTGAGAAGATAGAGTTTGAGCTAAAGTAGGAAGAATCAGACTCTATAGAAAAGGAGGAATCAAAAGATGAAGAGCCACAAACTCCAGGTGTGAGAAGATCAATTCGAGAAAGAAGGCAGCCAGAAAGGTATATTCCATCTGCTTTCTGTTCAAATTTTCTTTATCTATTACTGATGATGATCCCAAAACTATGAAGGAAGCAGTAGATTCAGAGGATGGAAAACTTTGGAAAGAGGCCATGGTTGATGAAATGGCATCTTTGCACAAAAATGAGGCTTGGGATCTGGTGGAGTTGCTAGCTGGAAGGAAACCCATTGGCAGCAAATGGGTGTTCAAGAAGAAGACAAATGCAGAAGGAAAGGTGGAGAAATACAAAGCTCGGTTGGTATCAAAAGGTTATTCCTAGGTGCCAGGAATTGATTTTGGTGATATTTTTTCTACTGTTGCCAAAGTAACTTCTATTAGATTACTTTTATCTGTTGCTGTTTCTTTTGATGTTGAGGTAGAACAAATGGATGTGAAGATAGCATTTCTTCACAGGGAGGAAATATACATGAAGCAACCTAAAGGCTTTGCGGTGAAGGGTAAGAAAGAACTGGTATGCAAGTTAAAGAAGTCTCTATAAGGGTTAAAACAATCACCAAGGATGTGGTATCAGAAATTTGATACATTTATACGGGGACTTGGCTTCACCAGAAGCAAAGCAGATCACTGTGTGTATTTTAAATTAATTGGTGACCGTGTTATTTATCTGGTCTTGTATGTGGATGATATGTTGCTGGTTGGAAATGAAAAAGAAATTATCCAAGATTTGAAGACCAATTGTCCTCCAAATTCGACATGCCAGATATTGGTGCTGCAAACTATATTTTGGGCATGGAAATTAAAAGAGATCGGGCAAAGAGGAAGCTCTAGTTAAACCAGAGGAAGTATGTCGAGAAAATACTGCAGAGGTTTAATATGCAAGATAGTAAACGGGTGAAGGTTCCTATTCCTGTAAGTGTGAGGTTATCTGCTAAACAGTGTCCCAAGACACAAGAAGAGGAAGAGGACATGTCCCATGCTCCATATATAAGTGCAGTCGGTAGCTTGATGTATGCAATGGTTTGTACTAGACCAGACATTGCACATGTAGTGGGAATATTGAGCAGGTTTATGTCAAAACCAGGGAAGGAGCACTGGACAACAGTGAAGCAGGTTTTCAGGTATTTGCATGGCCCTAGTGATTATGGTTTGTGCTACCAAGGAAGATCAAGATTGGACAAAATGTTGGATATTCGTGGCTTTGTTGATGCAGACTGGGCTGGATATCTAGATCAGAGAAGATCTACAAGTGGGTATGTGTTTAACCTATTTGGAGGTGCAGTCAGTTGGATGAGTAAGAAACAATTTGTAGTGACACTATCAACTACAGAGGCAAAATACATGGCAGCCACTCATGCAAGCAAGGAAGCAGTTTGGTTGCAGAGATTGTGTTCAAGTATGGGGTTAGTACAGGGGGCTATAAGGATAGTCTGTGATAGCTAAAGTGCAATTTTCTTGGCAAAGAACCCTGCATATCATTAAAAGACAAAGCACATTGATGTTTAGTATCACTTTGTGAGGGATATGATAGAAGACAAAAAGGTGTTGCTGGTAAAGGTGGACACTTTGAATAATACTGCAGATGCATTGACAAAATCTATGAGCTCTGAGAAGTTCTCTTGGTGTAGAGAGACAATGGGCATTTTAGGACTGGAAAAATGACTAAGCTCTCTTGTGGCCCCCTGTGGAAAGAAAACAACAAGTGGGAGAATGTTGGGTTGTGTTATATTCTTTCAACGACTAGCCCACGTAGTTAACTGGGGGGTTAGTTCTGCCCCCCTTCGTTGCACCAATTGTGTAGCGGGGGGGTCACAGGGGGTTTGAGGTGTACCCGTGACCCCACTTTATGGGGTCGGGGTAGCGCCCCAGAAAGTTCTGGTTTTGGACCCTATGTTAGGTTGGGCGGACCCACCTATGGTTTTTTGCATGATTTTCGCACATGTTTTTTGAACGGGATGGTTTTCAGTCCATGGTATTGGATGTGATGGTTTTTGGTCCATGGTATTGGATGCTTCGGCATGTATAAATATGTATTATAACATTGAAAGGAAAATAATGAAAAATCAAGCTCATAGTCCTGGTTTTGGGATCCAGGGGAAATCTTTATGTATATGTGTTTTATGTGTTATGCTCTCGCATTGTTTATTTTATATGTTTTAGAATTCGTATGCAAGTAATTTCTATATGGGGTTAAAACCTACATTCTTCAATCGGGCATAAAAGAAAAATCCCCACTAGGTCTTTCCAATATAGTTGGCCATTTAAAATGACAAACTTTTGGGCTTGTAACCTCAAAGATTTGTATTCCACTTTATCAAAATTGACTAGACAACTCAAAAAAAGTAAATAGTGGATTATATGTTTATACCAGTGATACACGAGGTACTTCATTTGGAATTTTTGTGTTGCGTTCTTGACCTTATTCTGCTCTTATTCTCTTTGGCTTTCTTCTTCCTCTATCAGTAAATTTACACCCAAGGCTTGGCAATTTGATTCAGACAAGATTTTATCTAATCCTTGTCCCTTGATCAGCTTTGAGGGTTTTATATCTAGGTCGTTTTCTTGGATTTTAGCAATCCATTTACCTCTTCTTCCCTCACAGTCCCCTTGTACCAAAATGTCTTTAACAACTGTTGTGGGAACATAAATTGTTATGATTGATTGCAGGACATATATTATGAAGGTATTCAAGGCTTTGACCAAGTCATAGGCCTGCTTCTCCAAAATTTTATACTTTAACTCAACATCCTGTAGCACCTGGATGAAAAATGCTATTGGTTGCTCATGTCCTTCATTATTTTTCTGCAATAAGACAATGGCCACTGTATGAGGAGAAGAAAAAGAGAAAATGAAAAATGGTTTTAAGTAGTTAGGGCTAACTAATACAGGAGCTTCTACAAAGGCCATTTTTATCCTGGAGAATGACTCCCAAGCTTCTTCAGTCCATTTTACCTCTTGATCCTTCTTCAACATCCCTATAAACTCTTTAATTATCTCAGCATAATTGGGTATGAACCTCCTCAAAAAGTTGATTCTACCTAAGAAAGTCTAGATTTCTTTATTATTTCTCGATAGTGGGATGTTTTTTATGGCTTCCACCCTCTTGGGATCTATCTTCACCCCCTCTTTTTCCACGATGTGTCCTAGCAGCTTTCCCTCACTTAGAGAAAACTGAGACTTCTTAGGATTTAAAGACAGGCCATATTTTTTGCATTTCTCAAAAGTGAGTCATAGATGTTCGATATGCTCCTCATCTATTTTTTAAAAAACAATGATGTCATCTAGGTAAATTACCACAAACTTATCTTGTTCTCCCACAAACGTTATATCCATTTCTCTCTGAAAAGTGGCTCCTGCATTAATGAGGCTGAAGGGCATTCTGGCATACATAAATGTTCCCCAAGGCGTGGTGAAAGCATTTTTCTTTTGATCCTCAAGATGCACAGCTACTTGATTGTATCCATAAAAACCATCCATCATATACATACGAGAAGATCCCACCACCTTTTGCAGAATGTAGTCCATTTTAGGCAGAGGGTAATTATCCTTTAGTGAGGCCTTGTTCAAATTCCTAAAGTTGATACACAACCTTATTTCCTCATTCTTCTTCCTGATAGAAACTAGATTTTTCACCAAATATGAACACCTCATTGGTATGATAATTTTAGATTGGAGCAACATCCTCACCTCTTTCTCAATTGATGGAAGTAACAATGGTTTAATATGTCTAAGCTTTTGTTTAAATGGTTTCACCCCTAATCTGAATTTAAATAGGAACACAACAAATTACAGATATAACCATAAATACAAATATGCAGTAGAAATAACACTTCCTTTCATTAATATCAAATAATGAAATATGCTTACAAACAGAATGGAAATGAGACTAGCTCGGGCAATGGTAGCTTATATTTGAGAAGCGATGTGGTAGCTACATGCCTCTGAACTGAGTTACAATGAGGCTCAAGGGCCTTTTTATTATTGAAAAATAAGATAAAACCCTAAACAACCAAAACCCTAACCCGAGGAGATGTAACACCAAGAGTTTATGGGCCCTGTTGGGGTTAGTTGGGTAGCCAACTTCCCAAGGTCATAACTTGGTCATATTATCTCTGTTTGACGCACATGATACCTCGTTGGAAATATCTCTCTGAGGACTACAAATGAAAGTGTGATTTGACTAAAATAGCCCTGAGCAATATTGCCAAAAAAACGTCATTTAGGGCCTCAAAACGACTCCTAAAGTTAAGTACGCAAAAAAATACCAAAAATAGTAAATTGTGCTACAATTAAGGAAAGTGAAAAAACTGATAGAACAATGGTGAGGGTCCAAGTGGAATAGGTGGGTGGCCACCAATATCCACCTGGATCAACCCCACTCTTCAAAGGAAAAATATGTTGGATGATATTAGTATCAAATGTTTTTAAATCATCATAAGACCAATAAAACACATCCATATACTGCTTAAAAAGGTCTAAGTACCTTTTTTTGTATTCCTTGAGAACTCCTTTGGCCAACTTAATTATCTAAGGATCTTGATCTGAACCAATATTGCAGTCTTCCACCTATTCTTCAAATTCTTGCTCAGTTGGCTTGGCAACCATATCATTTGAGTTGAACAATCTTTCCAAGGGAACCAAACCTTTAGGGATATTATTACCTTTCAATTGTAAAATCTTGTGCCCTACAATGGTTTCTTCCCACTTGGCATGTTGTTCATCTACCACTTTCTCTTCCTCCTGATCAATCTCTAAGCCTGAGAATTCTCCAACGACCTCCATGAAGTGTTTGATATGTTCCTCATCTTCAAACACCTGCCAATACTTAACATTTTTTGGTATTGAAGGCCTGTATCTGACTTCAATTTCATATATGAGCAAGGGGTTTTTAGGTGGTTTAAGTTATTGGTAGCTACAGCTAAGAAATCTACCATCCAATTTTCAGCTCTAGGCAAGAATTGGATGTTAAAAGATAAGAAAAAGTTCTCAATCAAATCCTATACCTCATTTCAATAGGCCTTCTGTCTTAGATATTTGGTTTTTCATTGACTTCGGATTTTTTTCAATACCGACTCTGAATCCCCAAACATTGTTAAGCACCAGATGTTGAGATTTCTGGGAACTTGTAGACCTAGCAGCAAAGCTTCATATTCAGCAACATTATTTGTGGCTTCAAAATCCAACTTGAAAGAGAGAGGGATCAAGCTACCTTCTGGGGATACCAACAACATACCTGCCCCATTTCCTTCCCTGGAATAAGCACCATCAAAGTATAGCTTCCATACTTTGTCACACTCTAGTGATTGTTGGTCTAGCCAGACAAAACATTCCACCTGTGTCTCATCCATGATTTGATCATCTTCCTCTAGTAGAAAACAAGAGAAATATTTATCTTTACCATACATGGGGGTATTACTCGAAAAGTCGATCCTTTTAATTGTCTATAAAATCTCGTTTCTCTATATAATTGGCGCTCTTCTCCACCAAAAATGGGAATGGTAGCATATGTTAAATCCATTTTAATGGATCCTCCAATTTTCGATCCCCATGATCTGGACAAGAGCATACCAAACCTCGCAGGGATATCAACCACTACAATATCCATTACAACACTCTTCACAGGGATTTGAGCCAAATTGACCACCAAGTCTTTAATCAACCCTAGACATTTTACTCTCTTGGAGTCAAAAGAATACAAATCTTTATATGGTCTTGTTATTTGCATCCCCAATTGCTCCATAAAAAACAATGACATTAGATTGTGAGAATATCCTGAGTCAAGAATGAAATTATGTAAGTGAAGTTCATGAATGGCCAAAGTGATATAAAAAGGGGGAGTGGAAGGGACTTGTTCCTCAACATGGGGTCCAAATACAACCATGGGTCTTTCTTCTTGGAAGTCCAGGTTGTCTCGTAGCAGTGCTAAGGTGGATGGACACATAAACTAAGACACTTGGGCTTTATAATTAGGTTCTTTTAATAGTTCAGTGAAAGGGAGAGATAATTTGACCTTCTCCAACTCCCTTTGATGATTAAAAGAAGTTGAGTTTCTATCAGCTATGACAACATCAATAGACTCTTTATGTTTCTCATAGACTGGTTTGGATGGTAAAGGTAGTTGCTATGTTTTAGAGACCTCGGGTTTGTGAAGAAAGGAAGATATAGGCTCTTTTATTCTAGGTGAGGCTTGGTCTAGAGGGTTATTTCCTTTCTCTGTTGGTTTTAGAGGATTTAAGAGAAAGGACTCATCATTTTGGTCCTGAATTCTAGATCTTTTCCTGGAAGATCTAAGATCATATTTCCTATGCAGTTGGACCTGCATGAAGTCGGAAAATTGTCTACAATAGTTGTCAATCTCACCATCATCCAACGAGGCCTCCCAATCATCCCCTTCTACTTCATTGGCCTCTATTTCATTTTCTCCCTCTAAAAGAGAAGAAAATTTATTTTCTTGGACTTCTATTGTTTCTTCAGCATTCTCCTCTGGATCATCTTCCAAATATAATGGAGGTTGAATGTGATCTTGTTTCTCCCTTCTCTCCCTTTGCAAGAGCTGCAAAGGAGGTCTCTTATACTAAGGATTGAAACTTTGGTTAGGAGCTAGTTGGTTTTCTCGAGGAGAGTTTTTTTTTGGTAACTCAAATTTCATAAGCTTGTTATATAGGTTTCTTATCATCTTATTCATTTCCTTGAGTTTCTGCTCTTGAGTTTCCTTTCCCTGGTTTAATGAACTAGATTCCTCTTTTCCTCTTCTCCTATCTCCATGATCAATTCTACCTCTCCACTTCCTAGTAGAGGTAAAATTTTCCTCAACTTCTAAAGCATCTATTTGGATTTGGTCCAAGGAGTGAGACTTCCTTTCTCTGAGAGTGAAACCAAAATCTGGTTGAAAAGCCCCCACAAAAACCACTTTAGCAGTAGCATGTGGAGGTTTGATTTCAGTAGGGAGACTATTGTACAATTTTTTAAGCCTTTTTATGAATTTTGACACATCTTAATTATGTTTTTCCATTATAGCATTAGATTCAGTGAGGATATACCCATGGTCCCTTTTCTCTCCCCATTTTTGCATGAAATAATTCTCCATCTCCTCCCAGGTAGTGATTGAAGAATTTGGTAAGGCTTTAAACCATTTCCTAGCTTCCCCGTCAAGAGACTGGACAAAAAATCTTAACACCACATCTAGGTGTTATAAATTGAGGTTTTCTACAAATGCACAGAAAGTTTCTACATGCCTCTATGCTGAAATATAACCTTCCACTATGAATCTTGGAAATAGCTTGAGATATTCTTGTGGCATACCACTCAAGGGTTGTGGCAAGTCCAGTGGCGCATATTTGTTCAGGAGAAATCCTGGGATAGCCATATTGAGTAGGGGAGGTAGTATAATATTTATTACAAGTCCTTGTTGAGGGGGTATCTGAGTCGCAGCTTACTGGATCTGGGTTGGGAAGCTATTCATAGTTTGCATGGGATTGTTTATAAGGATGTATTTAACTTCTTTAGTTTCGGGGGAGGGATGAAATGAGAAAGAGGGTGAAATGACAGAAGCTTCTTCATTCTTTAATCTAGAAGGAAATGAGCCAAACAATACACAATGTTCTGTAGGATATTCGAAGATTTTGGAGGCAGACTCAAGGTAATTTATCACGGCTTTTTAAGAGCTATTTGATGATATTTTTGGAAAATATCATCTGGAATATAGACTAACAGTGGTACACACTTTCCAAATCCTCTAGGATACGATTTTCTCAGGGTTGAATACAAGAGGAGTTTTTTGTTGGCTTGTATCAGAGTGAGCATGAGGTCTTCGAAAAGCCAGGGTGATCAAACTAAGATTCAAAAAATGGAGTCGCCAAGGTGAGAGATAATCAACCCACATTTCCCTTATTCACCTAACAGAGGGGATGTAACAATTGTCATACCCTGGGAAAAATATTTTGATTTAGTCCTCAGCAATGGTGCCAGAATATGTTGTATCTCCTAGAGACAAACCCCAAGTTGAGGAAAGGGTCAGTTCCTAGGGCATCTTAGAGGAGGTCTTTGAGGATTTGCTAAGATTTGTGTTGCACTCCGTATTAAATATAATTGGAAATAGATTGATTCAGAACTTGGTTCAATCACCCTTCACCAAGGTAGACTTAAACATACACATATGTATATGTAGGCAGATATCACTCATCCCAAGGATAAATTTCCTGATATGGTGGCTGACACACAGTAAAATGCAGCTTAATAATTGTCGTTGTAGTAAAAATGGAGAGAGATAGAAAGTAACGAAAGGAATTCAATGTAGAGGGTTGGATAACACATAATCCTAAGAAACAAATCCTAGAAAAACTATGGAAGAATAAGGAGATGAAATGTAGAAAGTGTGGAGCACATTTTAAGGTTTCTAGCTCTATATTTTCATGGGTACATCCTGTCACAAAATAACATTGGTAAATTTGTGATCTCACAGGTACTGTTGGCTACAATATAACACTAGTAAATTTGTAAGTGCACAGGTATCATTGCTACCATATAACATAAGTAAATCCAAAAATTTGAGAGTGAAACCAACAACTTCTTTACACAATTTCAGAGGAAGACAAACATACATGAAATGAAAAACAAAGGGGAACACATACTGCACATTACTCTGCTTGGAATCACCAAATATACTTCATTAATCTTTGAAAATGGATTCCATATCATAGGCCCAACACATTTAAAATTTGTATAAGCATTAGCTCCTCATGAACAAAACATTGAACCAAGAGTTGGAACCTCTTTCTATACACAGAACTCAAAACACCTGCAAAAACAGATTTCGGACCTCTGGGAACAAGAATTGGGAACCTTTAAAATAAGTTTCTTCCCCTTATTTATAAGGAGAGGGGAAGCTTGAATCAATAGTTACAAAATATCTCATTGATGCCCTAATTGTCTAATTGACTAGCTTATCGGCATGCAGAGGATTCGCTTCCCAAATGATTACAATAAATTTAATTTGTTCTTTAAAATGCAAAAAATAAAAACAAAACATGGGAAAATTGAATGATGGACATGGAAAAATATCTCCTTGCCATTTCCTATGATTGTCTTTGATTAGGCCATGTCTCTACCACAATGTTCCTCCGTAGTTATCAGTCGATGCGACTATCACTTTTCCCCTTAACTACTTAAATTCCCCACTTTCTAGAGTTGAAAGTGATCATCTATGGTGGAATTAGTAGTGCTCTGTAATATAGTTGTCGACCCATAAATATGCATACACTTTATACTATACCATCAGAACCCAATACATCTCGTAACTCTTATAAAATATTTTTATGAAAACATAGAAATTTTATCACCCAGACTCCTCTTTCTTAAACTCCTTTATCATTTCTCAACCATGGGACCACTGCCTGTGACCTTAGGCTCTATGCTTGGGTGCTAAAGCCTTTGGGCTCCTGTTGGGGGCCTATCTCCCTTTGTAATTTGTGCTTCACCTTTGGTTCTATGGATGGTCATGACCAAGCGCCACCACATATCGGAGCTCCTCTTCATCATAACTTTTCCAAATTTGAACTTACGCAGGAGTTACGATATTTGTATCCCCGATATGGCCCATAGTGCTTAGGTGCTAGATATTCCCTGTACCCTTGGTTCATTGGAGTTCCCATGATCGGGCACCATATAATATCGAAGCCCCCTTCATCGGAAGTTTTCAAAAAAAGGAATTAAAAAGAGTTATGATGCCACCATCCTCTGATATTCCACCTTAGCACTTAGGGGTTCTGCCTAGATCTATGCCCTTGGTCCTTTTAGATCTTTGTGACTAAGTGCCAGCAAATATTGAAGCCCTCTTCATCGAAACTTTTTTTGAAAGAGTTCTGATGCTTTCAACCTCTGATATGCAGACCTTTGAAGTGACATAATGCTAATGTGCTCATCTCCACCTAGCGCTTCCTGGGTAGTGACATGTGTCACCCAGATTTGTCCCTTTGACCCTCCAAAATGTTGAAATCACTTGCCATGTGTCCTTGTCCCGCCACATCATGCTAACATAATCTACCCTATCAACTTCTCAGCACCAACTATTTGCTGCCATGTGTCTAGTTTTGAAAAGAGAGTAAGGGTCCTTAGGGTTCTTGGTTTTGTGTTAGTTTCCTTTGTACTTTCGTGACCAAGCACAACCACATATTGGAGCCCCTCTTCATCAACTTTGTCAAACCTTCCTTCCAACCTTCCATGTCCTTCTGATATGGTAAAGGACATGGAAGGTTGGAAGGAAGGTTTGACAAAGTTTCCATTACAAATTCACTACGATTCTGTTATGAACCATCTCAAAAAAAGATAGAAAAGATAGATCAACGACTTCAAAATCAGCCTCTTTGAGGGGGAAACCTTCTTTACATTATACAAATGAACAATTCTTGGATGATACAAATGACTAAACCTCCTTTCTATATATAGGAGTCTAAGGGGTCACAATATAATCAAAGCCAACATAAAAATAATAATATAAGGGCAAAACAATAAAAATAGTGGGATTCTATTGGGCACAATAATAACAATATGGGGATAATAGGGGCATAATAATAATAATAAGGGCTACAATGACAATAGTAATGGGGGAATCACTAGTATTATAGGGACCTAACATGCCCCTCTCCTTCAAAAAAGCGTTGTCCTCAATGTTGGAGTAGTTCTGGATGCTTCTATATAAAATTCTCATCCTCCCATGTGGAATCTTCAGCGAGTAATTCCTTCTAGTTGATGAGATACTCCAAAATTAATCGATTTCATAGCTACTGAGTTCTTGTTTCTATGGCTACTTTAGGTTCCAATATGATTTTTCCTTCCTCGTCAAGTTCTAGAAATATTGTTTGAACTAGGAGTTTGTCACCTATAACCTTCTTTAAGCATGAAACATGGAAAACTAGGTGCACTCGAGAAGCTGCAGGAAGCTCCAATTTGTATGCCATAGTACCAATATTTTGAAACACCTTGTATGGACCATAATACTTTGGTGATAATTTAGTATCCTTCTTAGCTTGTTGAGGTAAATTTTTTTATATGGTTGTAGCTGTAGGAATCCCAGTCACCTACATCAAAACTTATTTCGCTATGATGTTGATATGCATGTTGTTTCATTCTATCATGCATCAAAGTGAGGTTATCCTTTAAGAGTTGGAGAAATTTTTGTTGATGCTTGATGTGATCTTCCACTGCTTGAACCTTAGATTTTTCTCTTAAATATGTTATGATGGATGGTGGATGATATCCATAAAGTGCCATAAATGGGGTCATTTTTTTTATAGTATGGAAGGAAGTGTTATACCTCCATTCAGCCAAAGGCAACCATTTCACCCATTGTGTCAGTTTATTAGAGACAAAGCAACAAAGATATCCTTCCAAACATTTGTTTACTATCTCAGTTTTTCCATCAGATTGAGGATGATAAGATGAGCTATGAGCTAACTGAGTACCAAGACAAGAAAATAATTATGTCCAAAAATTTCCAGTGAAAATGGGATCTTTGTCGCTTACAATAATCTTTGGGTTTCCATGTAGCTTTTGAATCGTTTCCATAAATGCAGTAGAAATTGTACTGGCTTTAAATGGATAAGATAATGCACAAAAGTGTGCAGACTTGATAAGTCTGTCAACTACCACCATGATGACACTCTTTCCTTCAGACTTGGGTAAACCTGTGATAAAATCCACTGAAACATCCTCCCAAAGTTGGCTTGGAATGGATAAATTAAGGTTGTAATAGACCTGGGGTCTTAATGGTTTCAACTTTATTTTGTTGGCAAACCAAAAATTCTGCCATAAACTTTTGAATATCCGATTTAAGGCCATCCCAAAAAAATTCCTTCTTGACCCTGTGGTAATTTTTTAAAAATCATGAGCACCCTCCTAAGGGAGAAGTGTGCAATTCCATAAGAAACTTTTTTTTGAGTTGGGAATTCTTAACCAAGTATAAGGGATATTTCTACCATAACGAATCATTTTTCCAACCAAATCTATCAAACGTACTGGGATCTTGTTGTAACTTTTGAATGAGTTCCCACACTTCTTCCTCATTCTTTCGTTCATCCCTTGCTTTGTTTATCCAATCTAGTTGGATAATATAAATGGCACAAACCAATGCTTCCACATCTTCATCCTTTCTTGAGAGTGCATCTGCCACAACATTTTGCTTCCCCTTTTTGTAGATCATTTCAAAGTCATAACCCAACATCTTTGTGACCCATTTTTGTTGCTCTTCTGAAGATAATATTTGTTCTAAAAATTATTTAAGACTACCATGATCTACTTTTACCTTCAAGTGTCTTCACATTAGGTAGGGTCGCCATTTCTTAAGTGCATGTAGTATTGCCAACATTTCCTTCTCATAAATAGATTTGTGTAAATACATTCCTTTGATTGGATGACTTTCAAAAGTAATGAGTCTTTCTTCTTGCATTAAAACAACACCAATTCCATTCCCTGAGGCATCACATTCCACAATAAAGGTTTTTGTGAATTCCGACGTAGCTAATACCGGTGCCTGGCACATTGCCTCTTTAAGATGTTCAAATCCCTTCGTTGCTTCTGAGTCAATGACAATGCATATTTCTTCAATAATATTGTTAGAGGTGTTTCTATTCTCCCATAATTCTTAACAAACTTGCGATAATACCCTAACAACCTGATAAATCCTCGTAGATGCTTTATGGATGTGGGGATTTTCCATTCCTTAACGGCTTTAATTTTGCTAGGGTCTACCTTAACACCTTCATGAGATACAATATGACCCAGATATTCCACCTCTTGTACTCCAAAGAAACATTTGGAGCTTTTTTCATATAATTGTTTCTCCTCCAATAGTTTGAGAACCCTGTCAACATGTTGAACATTATCCTTCCAAGACTTATTGTAGATTAGTATATCATCAAAAAATACTAACACAAATTTTCTAAGGAATGGTTTGAAAATGGAATTCATCAAACCTTGAAATGTAGTACGTGCATTGGTAAGGCCAAAAGGCATGACCAAAAATTCATAATGACCCTCATGAGTTCTAAATGTTGTTTTCAGAATGTCTTCAGTCTTCATTCTCAGTTAATGATATCCTGAATGAAGATCCAACTTGGTGAAGTAAATTGATCCATGCAATTCATCCAATAATTCATCAATGACAGGAATGGGAAATTTATCTTTAATCGTGAGCTTGTTGAGCTCCCTATAATCCGAACACATGCGCCATGACCCATCCTTCTTGTGCAACAATACTACTAGAGCAGAGAAAGAACTTTGACTAGGTTGAATTATACCAACCTCTAGCATTTCTACAACCATACATTACATTTCACTCTTTTGGGAATAGGGATATCTGTAAGGCTTGATGTTTGGAGGAACACTTCTTGGAATCAAATGAATAGCATGACCATGATCATGAATAGGTGGGGGGCCTTTGGGAGTCTCAAATACCTTGGAATGATTGTCCAAGACTTTTTAGAGATCTAGAGAAATATATGATTTCGATGTAGGAAACCCTAACGAACATAATTGTGAAATTACGCCTCGTTGTTCTTTCTTTAGAAGCTTTGTCATTCTGTTAGAGTTGATTATTTTTCCCGATTTCCCTGTGATACCCCTTAATTCAACTTCCTTTCCTTCCAAAGAAAATTTCATGAAAATTTCTTGAAAATTAAAAGCTATTGTACCCAAGGATTGTAGCCATTGGACTCCTAGTACAGAATCAGCACCACCCATGGGAATGGAAAGCATTGGGCTATTCAATACATATTCTCCCATGGATAGCTTGATATTATGGCACTTTCCAGAGTAATTTATGGTTCCTCCACACACAACCATCACTTGACACTCCGGTGCTGGATACAGGAAGCAATAATTCCATGGCTATCTTACAATGAAAAAAATTATGGGTACTTCCTGAATCAATCAACACTGTTACCTTTTTATTCTTGATATGTCCTTCTATCTTAATAGTTTGAGGAGTGGTAATTATGGCCAATGCATTACAAGATATGGTTGGATTGATTTTTTCTTTCTCTAGGGTTTGTTCCTGGTGTATATCCTCTTATTTTTACATTTCTTGTTCCTTTTCTTCGTCCTCTTCACAATCTATGTAAAATAATTTCTTCTCAGCACACTTATGACCTTTAGTGTATTTTCTATTATAACTGTAACAAAGCCCTTTTTCTCTTTTTTCTTCCAATTGTTGTGGTGTAAACCTTATTTATAGTTGTGAGTGGTAGGCTTCCTTGTTGCCATAATTTTTCTTTCCATTTTTCTTGCCAACCTGAATTCCTTCTCCAATGAATCAGGTTCCCAAAGGTGAACCTCACACTGGATGTTATCCTTTAAAGTCCCTATGAACACATCAATCCTATGCTCCTCTAGAATATCGTTTACCCTTATATTCAATTTTTGGAAGTCCTCAATGTGCGCCATCATTGAATGCTTTTGTTTTAGATTTATTAATTGGCTAAAAAAGTGTTTATTTTTGTTTCCTCATAATGTGCTATCATTTCTTCCATAAAAATTGCCCCAAGTGATAATTTTTTTATGAGAGCAAATCCATCGATACCATACAAACTAATTTGGTTTAAATATAAAGTTGCAATACGTACCTTTTGTGTGTTTTTCACATTATGGAGATCGAAATATTGCTCCATCTGTAGTATCCATGTTACGGGATCCTTGCTATCAAACTTCCCCATATCAATCTTTGGAACATGGTGGGTCTTCAATCCACCATTAGTGTCTATGAAATCATGATTAACATTTATTTTGTTCTCATCAAGAGTTTTCTCTATTACCTTTTCGCGATTAGGAAGTCTTTCTTGTAGCAAATTTTTCAAACCTTCCACATCTTTCTTCAAATCCTCAATGTTGTCATTCTTTGAATCATCGTTAACATTTATTTTGTTCTCATTCTGAGTTTTCTCTACTACCTTTTCGCCGTTAGGAAGCCTTTCTTGTAGCAACTTTGTCAAACTTTCCTTCCAACCTTCCATGTCCTTCTTCCAATGTTCAATGTTGTATTTCATACCATCCACATTAGGTTCCATGCCTTTCTTTAAACCATCCATCTTAGCTTCTATTATTTTTTGTGAGAATTAAATTTGTTGCACTTGGTCTCGTAATTTTGATATATCATGTTGCATTTCCTCCTCTCCTTCATGAGTCACAATAGATATTTTAGGTTTCTTACTAGGTGTTTCCATTTTCTTTCTTTGGGGCATCAATTAATTATAATTATTCTTCACTATGCCCTTTGAATTCCTTCAAACTAATTTTTCAAACCAAACTTATGCAAAATTTAAAAAAACTACACACCGTTTTTCACTCTGTAGGAGCTCGATATTGAATCTGATGTATCTCTGAAATTTCGGATCTCCAATGTCTTAAATTGTGAACGGTGGTAGCCCTTTGAGACCTCTTTCCAATGCCACCAGTCTGATCAAAATTGGGTTCTCCAAGAAAGAGTTTTGCCCAATCTTCCAAGATAACTTGATTGTACACTTTTTCAGTAGAGTGAACTTATACGAAGTGCCACGTGTCACTGTTTCAACCTTCAGACCTGAAAATGATGCAAAAAACTAAATTCCATCCTCTTTTTGTAACTTCTTACGAAATTTCAATCTGATACTCAGAGAGAAAGTTATGACAATTTTCCCAAGGTCGCCTATTTGGGATGTAATTCGGGAGCTTGCCAAAACCCTAAATTCCTTGGATCATATCGCCGACAATATAGCTAGACAAGATTTGAAATTCGGACCCAAGGATCATCAATATTTCGACTCAAATGGGTTCTTTTTTTAGCTTCGAAAACGTCAGAGAAAACAAGTTATAGTGAAAATTCCACGATGACTTGTTTTGGAGCAGCAAAACCCTAGAATCCAAAGCTTTGATACCAAATGTTATGAAACCAACTCACAAAAAGATAGAAAAGATAGATCAACAACTTCAAAATCAGCCTTTTTGAGGGGAAATCTCCTTTACATTACACAAATGAAAAATCCTTGGATGATACAAATGACAAAACCTCCTTTCCATATATAGGAGTCTAAGGGGTCATAATATAATCAAATTCGGCATAACAGTAATAATATAAGGGCACAACAATAACAATAGTGGGCTTCTATGGGGTACAATAATAACAATATGGGGACAATAGGGGCACAATAATAATAATAAGGGCTACAGTGACAATAGTAATGGGGGAATCACTAGTATTATAGGGACCTAACATTTCCAAATTTGAACTTACACAGGAATTACCATATTTTCATCCCCGATATGGCCCATAGCGCTTAGGTGCTAAATATTCTCCTGGCTCCAGGTTCTATGGATCTCTCACAAACATGTGCAAGTTTGTATCGGAAGCCCTCTTCATCGGGACCTTTTCCAAAATAGTTATGAGGCTTTCACCCTCCTGATCAGCCCCATCATTGGGTAACTATATGAACCTTAATCCACCTCCTACTTATTCAAATCAACTCTTCTCATAATTTATTACATATTTTAATTGTATTTTGCTTAATGAGATGAGTCAAAGTGAGATATTATGCCTAGTGGACTAATATGAATTGATTGTGGGTTTTTTAGATAACGTCATGGAAATTTTGGCTAATTAAGGGATGAAACTAAAATAAGACAAGGAGGAGAGATTGTAGGAGGTAGATCCTCCTCATTTACTCCTCACTCATTCGAATATTTCTCCATAAATCACACTAGCTCGGAGTACAAACAGCCAAGTCATGGAGATCAAAAGGCAGTCGAGCAAGTGACAGTCAAAGAGCTAGTTTATCTCGATTTTGGGAGTCGAGCCTCCCTAGATTTAAGGAAGTTGTTTGAGACTTCAGTTGTATAAATAATAATTCCTAGAGCCTCATTAGGATTCGAATTTTTGCTATAAAAGCACAAGTCATTTTCGAGTTCAAGACTTGTGGAAGACATTGTTATGTAATTTTTTGTTTTGATAATGAGAATGAATTTTTCCTTGATCCATCACTGAGTTGACTTAGAGGGCTGAAGCTCTTGGGTTAGGGCCCAATCCTAGCAGCAAAGGCTCCACTTCTTGTATTTGTATGCTTAGTCAATTTCATATATTAATGGTTGAATTGTCTTTAGAGTTATTTCAGTGAAAGTAGTTGTAGATTTCATTAGTTTGCTTCCATTTGTGCCTTACTTCAGCAGTAGCTTAGAAGAGATAAAAGAACATCACAAAGTTGTCAGTAGGTGGAATTGGACTCACTCCTTCCTTCAAGGATCATGGTTTGAGGAAAGAACCCCTATGCAGCCCCAAAAAGACAGAATTCTATTTTCTCATGGAATTTAGGGTTTTTTGTACTTAGGCCAGCATTTGATCAGTTTGCAAGAATAGGATTTAGTTATCATTTCTTCTATCTTTAGTCTTACATTAGATCTCATCAAGGTTTCATACTATTTTTCAAGGTTTCCTCATGCATGAAATAGGCAACTAGATCATGAAATTATTTTTTCCTTAATTAATTGAAATCCTTATTTTTTACATGATTTATGGATAAATGTCATTGGTTGATGTCGTGTAGGAGTTTCAGCAGTACATAGAGATTTCATGATCAGCAACCTCATCCCAACTTCATCCATCCATGATCATTCCTTTCTTTCACTAAAACCCTCACCAATTTCATCATTTCACAAGAATACTTCTCCAAGCTTGTTGAGCAAATCCAGCCATCTCCCAACTCTGGTTTTGAGTTCTGAAGTGGTCCTAGGCACTCCCTGGCCTCATTCCATCCACCAACCACCTTCCCTAATCCTTCCATCACCTTCAACATCCCTCCTTTTTCTCTCGGTTGTATCCTGTAGGAATACAGGGGATCTTGTAGGAATTCAGGACATCTTGTAGAACGCATTAGAACATCCTGTAGTGGCATGTTTTGAGGCTGAATTATGGAAAAATCCCCTAGGAAGCTAGAAGAGGACCCCTACTTGTCTCCCAAGCCTTCTAACCATTCACCATCATCCTTAAGCCCCCTGCCACATCACCAAAAGAAGTTAGCTTTCACACTTTCACACACAAAAAAGACAAAAAGAAAAACAGAGTTATTTTGGTCATTTACATGCACAACAGTAGAATGTTTGATGTTTCAATTTGCATGCTTAGGACAGTAGGATTGCATACATGTTAACTTAGCATTCTTTTGAAGAAAATCCTCTTAGCAGTTAGTTAGAAAAATGGTGTGTTTTAGCATTTGATTTTAGTATTTTTCTTCACTACAGTAGACAAGCTTTCTCTTAGTGTAGATTTCTCTTTTCCTCATTGGTAATCAAGCTTCTTTTGAATCCATAGAAGTCTGGTTTGAAAAACCTTAGTGGTCTATTGCCAGCTTAGCAGTGACAAAGAGCAGACCCATCACATTTACTTGTGTATACAACACTATCACCTCCAAGTTTGTACGAACCCTGGGTTGATAAAGCAAAGTTGGTAGCCCCTTGAGTTGCAGTATTCTTGCTGCAATACTAGTGCTCATCACTTTTTGGCGTCATTGTCAGAGAGATGTCTGAGTAATATGTGATTACTGCTTTCTTTCTTCCATTTCTTATCTCTGACATTCTGCTATTAGTTTCATTTCTGAAAAAATTAATTTAGTTTGCTTTCTCTTCCATTCTGCATTCTTTGCTTTCTTTTCTTTTTTCTTTTTTGGTGACTAGCAGAATCGGCAACGGTGGTGGTATTATAATCACGTTACACGGGTCAAATCCCACCGGCTGCCACTATAACCTCTAGGAGGAACCGCCCATCCCACAAGAATGGCCCTCGATTAAGACGAGACTTGAACTCATGACTTGCACAGCAGCATGGATGACTTAGCAGATCGTCTGCTAGCCATGAGACCAAACCTCTACAGGATCCTTTGCTTTCTTTTCATTCTGCAAGTGAGATTTCATTCAATCAGTTAGTTTTCATTCAGTCAATTAGTTTCCATTTAGTTTGCAATTTCAATTCTGCAAGTATTCTCAAAGCTAAAAAAAAAAAAAAAACACTTCTTTCATGCCTCATAGGAATAGGGATAACTTAGGGAAATGTCTGCTAAATACCCCCACTGCTTCAAATAGCCAACCTTCCCTCTTTTTCGGTGGCTATGAATTGGAGGAACCCTTAGGTGAACAACTAGAGATATTTGAAGAGCCTACACGGGGAGAAGAAGAAAAAGAATCGATTCTCACTGACCCAATGGTTGAAAATAGAAATGACAGAGGAAATAGAGAAAGATTTGAGGGTACCTTTCCCATAAGAGAAACTAATGGAGATACCAAGATGAAGAATATAAGCCCCTCTTCTCTTCCATATTTCCATGGCCCGACCTCAAAAGATCTAGACACTTTCTTGTTTGATTTTGTTGTCATATGCAAAACCTATGATTACACCAGTGATGAGCAAAAGTTGAAATTATTCCCATCCACTCTCAAGGATGCAGCTTTGTGCTGGTTCATGGGTTTACTTGGGGATAGCATCACAACTTGGGCTTAGATGAAACAAGCCTTCAATAATAAGTATCAAGACTATTGCAGGTCCAAAGACACTAAAGAAGAAAATTTTAGGATGACCTTAGGGCATGATGAATCCCTGGAGGATTATGAAGAAAGATTCCAGCGTAGCTACAAAAGGGGCAGGTGCACACTTGGTCCTAAGTCACTGAAGCTAGTCATGCTTAGAGAGGTAAGAGATGATCTTCTGGATACCCTAAACCTGGTAGCAGGAGGGGACATCTACCAACTACCCTATGAAGATATCAAGATTGTATTTAGGAACCATTATAGGGCAACTAGAAAAAAGGGTAGGGGTAGTCAACATATGGTAAGTCCATCCTCTTCCAATACATCCATCAAAGGTGAAATTGGAAATATGTTTGAAGATTTCAAGGGTGAGATGCTACAAACCCTTGCCCTACAAATGGACACTATGTACATCAAGAGAGAGCAGGAGGAGGCAGAGAGAGCCTTAGCCATTTTCTTCCCTAGATGCACAAGGAGTCACCCTAGGAATGAATTTCCATTGAGTCTAATTGAAGTCTGATCAGTTTGTGAAGAAAATCACTCCACAGAAAAGTACCCTTCTCTACCTGAACTAAAAGTTGTGTATTAGTTGATTGAAGGGGTGACTGAACAGCTCTACTACATAAATCAAAGGAGACCTCATGGGCTTCGGCCTTACCAGTAGGGCATGCAAGGGTAATCCCATGCCTATTACAACCCTAACCAGACCACATCCATTCCCTCTTGGGGGCCCCTTGCTCATCCTTCCTGGTCTACACCTCCTCCTTGGTCCTTTGCACCTCAATACCATTCCTAGCCAACCAACCAGTCATTTCAGCCATATGCTCCACCTCAACCTCAGTGGAATGCACCACCCCAAGGGTGGAGGCCCCCATACAATAATGCTCCAGCTTTATTTCCTTCACCACCTACTCAACCATGGATTTTACACCCTACTCCACCTAAACAACCCTAGATGCCTACCCAGCCAAATCTGAACGTGAACAATAGACAGGCACACCAAGTATACAGTGGAGAGACATCATATCATGCTTATGTTGTGGAGATTCAGGAAATCAACTTGAGATTTGGGAGAGTACTCCTGGACAACCAACCTCTACCTTCACCTAGGGAGAGTGAGGAAAAAAGAGAGGAAAGCATGCCTAGAGTAAATCCTCCACCCTTTCCTAAGAGATTAACTCATCCAATCCATCCTACCCCAAAAGAGAATGAACTTCTCGGTGAATTGAAAAATCTATGTGTCAAAATTCCACTTCTCCAAGCCATAAAGGATGTACCTATTTACAACAAGTTGATTAAGGAGAAGTTCTTCAAACATCCAGGGAGGTGAAAAAGAGACACCCCTACCATTAATGTCATTGGACAGTTGTTTGACTTATTGTTGGGGCAGGTAATTTGTGCCAAGTATTTGGACCCTGGAAGCCCTGTAGTAGATGTGCACATCAATGGCACCATTCTCCCACACATTTTGATTGATCCTGGGGCTTCCATTAATGTGATGACTAAGGACACCACGCTGAAGCTCAACCTCCAAGATTCATTGAGAAAGACCACAATAGTCTTGCAACTTGCAGACCATACCACAGTGACCCCTAAGGGGATTATGGAGGATGTGATGGTCTCCATTGACTCTTGGGAGTACCCTGTAGACTTCCTAGTTCTCTAGCCTAAGGCCAAGCTTACTGGTTACCCTCTCATCCTTGGGAGGCCCTGGTTAGCCATTGTCAATGCCTACATCAGTTGCAGGGCTGGAAATATGACTATCAAAAATGGGCATATGTCCAAGAAGTTAGTCTTGTACCCTCCTACTCAGCCATCTCTAGAACATGACTTACCTTTATGGATGGAAGAGGAGGAAGAAGATGAATTTTATTCAGCCCAACTCTATACCTTAGAAACAACCATGGGAGGAGGACAACCAGATGAAGATGATTTGATTGAACACATACTCCAAAGTCCAACTCCCAACACATTGTCCTTAGAGGAAGTAGTAAAGGAAACCCAGAAAAACCATCAGATTGACCTATGCTTAGCTGATTCAAACCCTACCCGTGTCAAAACCATAGAATTCGGCCCTGAGAGAACTTTGAAAATCAACCCATCTCTTTTTGTACACCAAGAAGAAAAGTTGTGCAACATGCTAAAGGAACATTTGGATGCCTTTGCTTGGAGTTACAAGGAAATGAAGGGAGTGCACCCCTCGATGTGTACTCACCACATTTATATCAAAGAAGGTTGCAAACCAATCTGACAACCCCAAAGGAGAATGAATCCAGCTCTCAAGGATATAGTTAAGGAAGAACTGCAAAAGTTGCTAGATGCAAGATTCGTTTACCCTATCTCGGATAGTGAGTAGGTCTCTCCTTTGGTGTTGGATCCAAATAAAAATGGGAAGTGGAGGATTTGTGTCGATTACAGAGAGTTAAACAAAGCAACAAAGAAGGACCATTTCCCTCTAACTTTCATTAACCAAGTGCTGGATGGCCTGGCAGGGAAAAAGTTTTTCTCTTTCCTAGATGAGTTCAGTGGATACAATCAAATCCAGATCAACCTAGAAGACCAAGATAAAACCACCTTCACTTGTCCTTGGGGTACTTTCACCTATAGGGTCCTTCCTTTTGGCCTATGCAATGCCCCTGCCACTTTCCAAAGATCATTCTTGGGTATCTTTGCTGAGCTAGTCGATGATGTAGTAGAGATTTATATGGATGATTTTACACCCTATGGGTGTGATTTCTAGGAGGTTATGTCCAACTTAGGTAAGGTGTTGAACAAATGCATTGAAATGAACCTATCCCTTAGTCCCAAAAAAATTGAGTTCTTGATGATTGTAGGGACTATTCTAGGTCATTCAATATCCCAGCAAGGACTACAGGTGGACCCAAACAAAATAGCCATCATCCAAAGGGTCCCACCTCTGCAAAAACATAGAGATGTCAGAATTTTTCTAGGTTTATCTAGATACTATTGGAGTTTTATGAAAGACTTCACTAAGTTAGCTTCTCCTTTATTTTGGTTGTTGGCCAAATACTATGAATTTGTATGGTCAAAAAGTTATCAAGAGGCCTTGGATGCCCTGAAGGACAAGTTGACCACTGCACCTATTCTCTAAGGCCCAAATTAGGCCCTTCCTTTTCATATACATGCTGATGCCTCGCGCAAAGCCATAGGAGCAGCTCTAGGCAAGATAGATGACAAGTTACCTTATGTCATTTACTTTATCAATAAGAATCTATCAAAGGCCGAATTGAACTACACAGTGACTGAAAAGGAGCTCCTAGCTGTTGTGCATTCATTAAACAAATTTAGGCATTACATTATAGGTTACCAACATTTGTACATACTAACCATGCTACAATTAAATATTTGATGAATAAACCTAATGTGAATTCACGGATTATTAGATGGTTACTTTTATTACAGCAATTTGATCTAACTATTATTGATAAGCATGGCAAGGAGAATGTTGTTGCATATTTTTTGTCTAGGTTAACTTTGCCTACAAGGGAGGGAGGAATGGTTGATGATCAGTTACCGGATGAACACTTATTCACTATTTTAGTTCTCTCTCCATGGTTCGTTGACATACAAATCTACTTGGTGTCTGCACAGTTCCACCAAATTTTTCCTTCAAAGATAAAAGCAAGATTGTGAGGAAGAGTGCCCCATTCACTTGGATTGGGGGCAACCTCCTCAAACTAGGCCCAGATCAAATTCTAAGAAGATGTGTCAAGGAGGAGGAAGTCTTTGACATCCTTATGACCTGTCATGATGGGACTTGTGGAGGTCAATTTTCAGCCAAGAGGACAACATTCAAGGTGTTACAAGCTGGTTATTATTGGCCCACTCTTCATCAGGATGTGAGAAGGTATACTAGTCAGTGTGATTGGTGCCAAAGGATGGGAAAGCCTACTCCAAGGGATGAAATGCCTCTACAACCTCAAGTGACTTTCGAGCCATTTGACAAGTGGGGCATGGATTTCATTGGACCTATTGACCCTCCATCTAAGAAAAATAAGTACATCATTGTGTGCACTGACTATTTGACCAAGTGGGCTAAAATCAAGGCAATCAAGGCAGCAACATAGGAGAAAGTGGTTGAGTTCTTAAGGGAAAATATATTTTATAAGTTTGGGTACCCTAGAGAACTGGTCACCGATCAAGGCAACCATTTTACATCTAACATGATTGAAGACTTGTTAATCCAGCACAAGACCAATCATAGAACATCCAATCCTTATCACCCGCAAGTTAATGAGAAAGTGGAGGTGACCAACAGAGTGCTAGAGAGAATTTTGACCAAAGTGGCTAGCATCAGCAGAAAATATTGGGCAGATAGATTAGTTGAGGCCACTTGGGCCTACAATACCACCTGGAAGACCACCACTAGATTCACACCCTATGAGTTTGTCTATGGGAAGAGGCCCTGTTGTCCATTTAATTTGAGTACAATACATTGAGGATGGTAGCCCAACTAGATCTAGATCTCAGCAGTGCACAAAAAGAGAGACTGCTCCAGTTGAATGGATTAGATGAGTTTAGAATGTAGGCCCTCCTACACACAGAGGTGACTCAAATTCAGTGGAATATCTGGCATGACAAGAACATCAAGGACAAGAAATTTTGAGAAGATGATTGGGCTTTTTATATGATCCCAGATACAAATATTTTAAGGGTAAGTTAAGGACTAGATGGTTAGGGCCTTATGTCATAGAGAAATGTCACGATAATGGTTCAATGCATATTAGAACCATCGATACAGAGGCCATCCCTTTACTTGTTAATGGGCACAGATTGAAGGTCTATAAGAAGCCATTGTCAAAGCAATAGTTCATTAATGGCATCAGCAAGGGAGTGATGGTGATGGAGCAAGTCTCAACTTCTACCTCCTCAAGTCACTAAAAAAGAAAAAAGAACAAAAAAAAAAAAGGAGAAAAGAGAGAAAAAAATGAGACTCACGTGAAAACCTCCATGAGGCGCCTAACTCCCACTGTTGGGTTGAAAACCTCTTGAGGCGACCCAATGGTGTAAAAACAAAAGAAAAATACAAAAAAAGATCTTCGGGTGAAAACCTCTAAGAGCCAGACTAGTTGCTTTCAAAAATAAAAAAACAACAACAACAAAAAGAGAAAAGAAAAACTGTGAAAAAACTATTTGCAAGTCAGCAGGAGGACGATCGGAGAAACAAGAAAGGATCAAAAGGGACCTATTCGGTTCATGTTTTTGTTTCTCCTTTCATTATCCTTCATCATTCCATCATTCCCTCCATTTTTCTACTCATTTATCTTAGTTTGCAAGGGTTTTGTGTTTTCTACAGGATTCCCTGTAAACCTACAAGATTCCCTGAAAACCTACAGGATGATCCTGTAGGAATTACAGTGGCTTGGGAATCCTAAAGGAAGTAACCCTAGAGCAAGGGGATGACCTACCCATGTCAAAAAAATAAATTTCTACTTCACCATCTCATCACCATACCTCTCTCCACCATGATCACCCCTGCATTCATCCAAAAAAGTCAGTTTCAAAAATTACAGTTTTCAAAGGAAAAAACATAGAAAAGAGGATGAAGACAGAGAACAAGGGGACAACACCTGAAGTCTATTTTCCTCATTCACAAATCCCTATACCCCTTCCCTACCCATTCCAACCATCCTCATGCTCTAGAAGTGGAAAATTATTAAAGAAATTGAGGGAGAAGTAGCTACAGGACATCCTGTAGGAAATCCTGTAGCAGCCTATCCCACAAAACAAAAAATCACAGGTTGCAGTCAGCTTCAAGCATGGAGATCCAGAGGTCAAATAAGCTCCTCCAGAGCTTAGTAGTAGCATCAGGATCATCAGCATCAACACCCAGTACCTCCACATCAATGGAAAATAATAATAAAAAAGAGAGGAGAAAAACACATGCAGCTAGTACATAGCAAGGACTTCATTCTTCAACAAACAACATCAAGGCATCATTACCATAGGTAAGTATCTCACTTCCACTCTCTCATTAGCATAATATGATCAAACATGTAAAATTTGTGAAAGAGTTGGTTTATAAGCAAAAGGTGGCCAGTTAACTTGGCCACCTTCGCTCAGCCAACTAGGAGGAGAAATTTAGCCAATAGTGAAGTCAAGGAAAAGGATAGATGAGGTCGAAAGTGGTTAAGCTACGGATGCCTGAGGTGGGATTTGATTATGAGGTGAGGAGAATGATGATGTGGTAGTGGGACCAATGGTCCAAAAATAGATATTCCTACCTCAGCTGCCAGCACACCACCCCACTCAAATCACCCATATGAGGAAATAAACGTTGATCCCCATGCACATTCACATTCTCAAGGCTACACACTAGAAAAGTCGCTCTCGACCCTCAATCAGTCTACAGGAAAGGCAAAATTCATTTTTTTCTTGCGTAGGAGCACCTACAGGATCCCACAGGAAATCCTATAGGATATTATTGGAGATCCTACAGGATATAGAACAGCACATACAGGATTGGTAGTGAGCAGTTCTACAAGGCAAAAACAGAGGTTGGCTTCATCAAGCAGTCATAAGGAGGTAGGCTCTATACTTTCCCACAATTTCCAAGTGAAAAGAATATAGAAAAGCCTTCTATTGTGTTGAAAAAGATTTCAGTCTAGGGGAATCGTATACATATAATTTTCATTTAAAATTCCTCATTCATTAAATTTTGTATCAAACATATGCAACCCTCCATCCATCAGAGAAAATGACAAGGGGATTTAATAAGAGAGAACCCATCAACACAATGAGGATTCATCAGTACCCTCTTGTACTAGAGATATTCACAAGGAACAATTGGATGGGTTTCTTTGAGAAATTTAGGGGATATGATGATGAAGTAATCAAAGATTTTTCTCTCACCCTCATTCCACTAACTAGGACCCATGCCATTGTTTTGGTGAAAGGCCTCTCTATAGAACTCACCCCTGAAATCATAGGCAGAATGACCACCCTTCATTTAGGAATGCCTTAGAGAAAGGAGGATAAGGGAAATAGCCAAATTTAAAAGAAGAAATTCTTTTTAGGAGAGGAGGCCATGGAAGACAAAAATGGAGTTAGAAGAGCAAGCCTACCATATCCTTGGAATGTAGTTAGCTACCACCTTATAAAATATATATCATGTGAAGGTAGGTGTTATCACTCAGTAATTTTCTCTAGAAGTTGTCAGAAGAAATAAATTTCTGAGGTAACCACTAACCAACTTTGGAGCATAGGTTCTAGCCAACCTAAACTAAGAGAGGGCTCTCTCTGTATGATTTAACTTTGTTTGCTTTAATTTTAGGCTAGTTATGATTGTTCTTGGGATTTTGATTTGTATTTGAGATTGGGTGGTGGGATTACTTAGACAGATGGATAAAATGATGTCTTTTAGACCATTGGGCTATGGAGTCAAACAAGAAGGAAGCAAAACTAGATTAACTCACTAAAGAGAATGTTCAAAGGGCAAGATAGCAGAGTGTTTTCCAAATATTTGAGACAAAGGGGTGAAAGGGTTTCACTTGGGCTAAGAGAGAAATTAAGGGTTCTTAGACTGGATAATGAATTAGGAATGAAGGGGTAATCGAGACCAAAGGGAAATTAAGAATCCTTTAACCTAGACATTCAAGAAATCAATCTAAACCAAGGAGCAATTAAGAATTCCTTAACTCAAATATCAGCAGAAAACATTTAAATGTATACTTGTTAAGACAGAGTGTATTTAAACAAATTCTGAAGTATTATCCCAGTAATAACATTTAGATTCAGAAACACATTAAAGATTATGAATGACATGAGAAAAATAACGATAACACATGAGAATACTTCTCTGAAGTCCGCTCAACACATGAATCCTTTGAAATATTTGATCTTTATTTATCAATCCTGCTTGTTGGCTCAGCAAATTACAATAACCCTCTAGGTATTCTAATCAAAAAGTCTATAGAAATGTCTAGTAAAATCCACCCCACATACTTCAAATTATGAAGTATTTATACAGAATTATTTACAAAATATCCCAAACTGACTTGGGATTTATTTTAGGGAAAAAATATCTACAAAACTCTACAACAGGTCATTCCTCCTCTATCTAAAACTATACTCACTTGTATGGATTCATTATTTAACAAAAAATATCTAATTCTAAAAAATGCCACCTTTCTAACTGATTACTTTCTGGCACTATTATATCTGATTTCTTTTGATATTTGGTTGATGATCTTTTAGCTGTCATTTTATGCTCTTCGACTTATCTTCTTTTACTGATACTCTTTGACTCTGATACTCTTTGACTAGGACAACTGCCCATTTACTTTCACCATTCTATTTTTACCAAATTGTGTTAATTGTTGGACTTAATTTGAATTAAAGTAAGTCAGTTAGTTGCTCCCATATGCCTTCAGTTGGTAATTGAATGTTTTTCAACTTTATGAAGACCTCGTCGACCTCTGTGTACTTAGCAAATGTAGGATTATTTACAACCAAGTGTTTTACCTCATGCTGGAGGTAAAACAAGTTCTCCAAAGCTTGGTAAAGGAATTTACCAGAGGGCATCCCTTGTTTTGTTGTGTTGTGGATGGTTGCATTGTTGACTTGATTTTTGGCCACTTCCCTGAGCTTCTTGTCATAGTCCTCCTGTGTCATCAATTTATCGTTAATTACCAAAGGACTTGGTAAACCTTTATGTATCAAAGTGTCAAACTTGAACTTAAATCTATCTATGGAAAGTTGCATGGTCTAACACTTGTCTTCTAAGTTGTGCATCAAATTCCTTTTAGTAAGGACTCTTCTTACTTCTAGGATTGTCCCTGTCCTATCATTAATATTCAATTCTTCTAGTTCATATTTGTTCTTAGAATTCAAAAAGTTAATGATTCTGGTTGCCTCTTCTGGCATCCCTTCCAGCTCTATTCTGACTTTTTGAATGGCCTCTGTGGCCTCTTTAACCAGGTCAATCTGCTCAAAAATTATTTGAATGGATGGCCAAATATCATTGACATAGTCAATGATATTGGTCCAAAGTTTTTCTTTTGCCTGTCCAAATGGATCACCTAGAGTCATTTCTTTCTCTAGTTTCTTTATCCTCTATGTTAACCTTGCTACCTTTTGTTGTTCCTCTTTATTCATAATTTGAGCAAGTTTACAGTCTGTCTCCAGACTGTTTACTTTCTCTTCCAGTTTCTTGATTTCATTAGCTTTGAGGGGAATCCCTTCCATTGCTTTAGCCAACCTATTGGCTTCTTCACCTATAGAATCAACTGTGGTCGACCCTATTGCTGACGTAGATGGTGTTGTTGCAGGAAATGCAGTGGCCAATGGAGCTGTAGGAGCTAATGTTTCAGCCAATGTAGATGGTATTGTTGTGGTGACTGTTGGGATGACAATGGCTGTAGCTTCCTGGAGGCTGGCCTACTTGGTCAACTTGTCCATTTCTTTCTCCATTTCTTTCAGCTGGGTGTTCAATTGTAACACCAAGTCAAGAATTTCCTCATGGATAGTTTGGCTTTCTAACACCTCTGTGGTCTGTGGGTGTAATGAAGTAGGGAGTTTTAACTGTTTCTTCAAAGCTGCTATATCTTCATTTTTATTTTTGATCAATTTTTCAGCTACCTTAATATCTATAGGATCATGGCCCAATTCTATGACCAGGTCTTCTAATGATTTAATCATGTTGTCCTTGGCCTAAGAGGAGGCCTTTTCTAGCTTCATATATGCAATTATATTATTTAAGGACTCTTGTAACATGTATTCATCCATGGCCTTACCTGTCAAGGTGGCGTATATCATTTCTCTAGCTTGTTTGTGAAACTCTATTTGGTCCATGGGATGGATGTCCTTTGCCAACACTTCAAATGTGGCCTTCTTATAATCTGTTGCAGATTTGGGTTGTGGCACTATTGGATGCAGATATGACATTTGCATCTTTCCTTCCTCAATATCAAATGCAGACATTAGTCTTCTTTGAATAGGAGTTGAATGCTTGAAATACTAAGCATATGTCTCAGCTTTCAATTTTTCATTTCTTAATTTTATCTCCTTATATCTATCTTTGATGGTTATTTCTTTGTCAGTTGGTCTGACAATGGAAGAAATCTCTGCTGAATTTTCTCTCTCTAATAGTCGAGTGTTAGAAGTTGAGGGTTCATTGATAACCTCTTTTCCTTTTTGACCTGTTGTGTCTAGCACTGTCTCTGGCATTGGTTATGACTCTATATCTGGCTCTACCCTTTCTACTTCACTGTGTTCCTCCTATTCAAAAACATTATTCAATTTTCTCCTTTTCCTTGTGTCTACTTGCTCATCCACTATTTCCATCTGGGAACTAGAAGTCTCTTCTCTATTTTTAGGGTTTTTCTAATTATTTAGAGGTGTTTGCAATGCAAAGGGAGCATCCATCCTTTGGCCTTGATCTGGGACCTGTAGGAACTCATTGAGGTCAATTGTAGAAATTCTGCAAATTCTCTACAAATCTCGCTCTAAGACTTATGTAGAAAATCTGACTATAGGTTAACCCGATAATGCAATATAACCAAAGAAAAATACTATAACCTACTTCTACTATCAATTTTCGGAAACTTAAAGATTGAGATGAACAATATAATGAGAAGAAGAAGAATCAATGCACAATACACATAAAATACTTTGGGGAAAGCCTGAGCAAAAAACCCCACTATCTATGTTATCATACAAGGTGGAAATACATAGGAATTATACAAAGCCTTAGCTCTCACAGCTAGTCAGCTCTTAGTACAATCCTCCCAGATGCTCACAGGAAATCCTGGCTTCTCTCAAGCCTTCTTCTCTACCCTCCAAACTCCTATTTCCTTGCGTTTTTCCTAGTGGACGATTCTCACCTCACCAAGTGGATGATCCCCTGATGTCACACCCTGTCTGAACTGTGCAATCCTCAAGGAATTTATTCCTTCTACTTGCTTGAGTTTTATTTATAGGAAAACACATGCAACTGATAGTAAATTTTCCTTGACTTTAATCTCAACCGGGTCTTTCTCAGAATAGACATGCATGAGTTTCTGATGAGAGAATCTTCAGTTAACTGGAGTACACTAGTTGAGTGCATGCATGCATCAACTAACTATTAACTCTCTCTTAGTTCCTCAAACAGTTTGGAACTAATTTAACTAGACTTAACTCAGTAAATTGAGTTAACTAATTACAACTCAAATATATCTCAATCTTATCTCCTTAATTTAAGGCTTATATCCTTAATTTAAGGGATAACTCTTGCATGACCTCAGAAAGAATTCTAACTTGAATTTCTCCAACTAATTAAGTCAAAATAACTTAATTAATTATTTTCAAGTAGTTGTTAAGACAATTTGATTTTAATTCACAATTTAATTCAAGGACAAATTAAATTGGAATATTCTTGTTGCCATATTTCAACATCAATCTGTTGCTCAATATCATACAGAGCATTTTCAACATCAATAATTGTGCTATCTTTATCTATCTTTATCTACCAAGGTGTTTTCCAACCATTTAGTTTGGTTGGAATATCTTTCAATTTCAGGTACTGAATAATGTGCATAAGGAGCTAGTTTGACCCTGGTTCTCATTTTGCTTATTACTTCATGAGGGTCATACTGCCACATAAAACTCTTGGTAAATTTCAACTCTTGTAACATATTGTCTACCTCTGGTCCAGCTTGTCTATTATTGCAAATAAAGGGGCCCAGTTCACTTTTGACTCTGAATTTCGTCTTCTTCTTCGCAGCGACGAAATGGACATCATCTGAGTTGATGATTTGCCTAAAATACTCCAAGGAAAAAATTCTCAAGGGAAGATACTTTGGCAATTTATATGGAGCCAGGTGGCAGCCATAGACTCTAATCTCTGTGTGATTCTGGTACAAGTACCAGTCTCCTATCTTACTGTTTTTAGCCAACTGAAGTACCTTTTTGATCTGAGGACTAATCCTAGGTTGCACAGTCCCTATCAACATATTCATCACTAGGTGGACAAAGGAATCTATGAAGTCCTTATAATCAGAGACAGTGGAATATTTCTGGACAATAGGTGTCCAATAGAGCACAGACCTCTCTTTTCCTCTACTGTCACATTTTATGATCTTCATGGGGAATTTATCAGTTTGGTAGTACAAAAACAAATAATACAATACTGTAGAGAACTTAAACACTCTTTTAGTGGGAAATCTGATGAGTTGTTCATGCATTTTGTCTACAATGAATTGAGCATAATCAAACATGATGGCAGGAGGTTTACCAGGGGTAAAAAGGGACATGAATGCAAAATTTAATTAATCTACATGTTCATCTATCCTGTATCTAAGGATGGAAGATACCATGGTGATAATATGCCTGGCATTTTGTGAAAATATGGGGGCTATGTATGGAGGAGTAAAACTTGGTGTATGTTCTTTTGCAACTATGAAATCCTTGAACACTTGCTTAGATTTGCCCTCATCAATAGAATTATACAGTTCTAGAAGTTCTCCAATGGACAAAGGAGCTAAATTTGGGCTACGCTAGACCTATGACATCTGATTGATGCATTCTGGAGTGGTAGTGAAGAGTAGTTGTTGATTGGGGGCTACTACAGCTCTCTGACTAGGGATGTAACAGGTCTGACAATAGTGGATAATGTCTAGGAGACTATGGACTTATGGGAATGATTAGAGGGGGAGATTTGACTCTAAGAGGTGATGTCATTAGCATGGTTTAAAAATTTGTCTTTGCTCTAGAAGTGGAGCTTCATTCTTTCAGAGGCAAAAGATGTACCTTTAATCTGAAAATCCCTATCAGTGAAGGGTAGGTGATCTTGGTCAAGGTGGGGGGTTGAAATAGGCTTAACATTCAGGAAATGTGGGTAGACATTGTATGGAAAATAGAGGTAAAAATTGGAAATTGACTTGGTAGGGTTCGACCAGTGGTCTGGGTTTTGCAGGTTTTTCAAGGGTCTGGGTGAAAATCAATTAATTCAGGGGTAGAAAACTTAATTTGTTTCATTCAATCTTTGAATTAATTTGAACTTTGATATTAAAAGGGGTAATTGTGGTGTATTTTGTAGAATACCTTAAACCAGAGGGTTGTGTTGCGAACTTGGTCGAGGTTTTAGGTCACAGACGACAGGTGTTGGCTCTGGACGAGTGCTGGAGGCAAGATGGCGACTAGTAGTCGATTAGCGGTTGTAGATTTCAGGGGCACAAGAAAGCTTAGGCTTTCAATGTGCAGATGGTCGAAAAAATGCAAAAATGGCATTTGCGGGGCTTTATTGGGTGAGAACTGAGAAAAGTGGGAAAAATGGTTATGAACAGTGACTGGTATCGAGAGGGTGGTTTTGCCCCTCATCGCACCACTTTTGGGGGCAGGGTGGTAAACTTCGGAGGGGATACAAAATTATGCGATGGTGACTTGTCGCTACATTGGGTCCAGGCAAAACTGCTCATTTCGGGTGTTATCAGGCCGTTAAAGCTCGGAAGTGGAATGAGCGCGAAATGGATCAATAACCGTTAGATGAGATGGGTGTTGATCGAACGGTGGTCGTGCTGAAAAGATGCGCGGAGGGGGTTAGGGGAATGGTTAAGGAGGGGCCTACCTAATCAAATACACTTAAGCCTATTTAATTGACTTTTTAAATTGCGGATTAACTTAAATGATCCATTGGGTGGGTTTTTTCAAAGCAGAAGGGTTTTCAACTTAGGATAAGTTGATTTATGGGTTTTTTTTTATTAGAAAGGGGGAAAATTACTTTTTAGAAAAGGGGGGAAAAGGGTTTTCACCCTAGGAAAAGGGATTTATGGAACATAATGATGATTTTAGCAAGGGGGGAGGTATTTTAAAGGGAATTTCTTGGGGAAAATATGGGATAATGAATTAAGGGTAAAAATGGAGGGGAAAAGGGGTATTTTAAGGGATGATGTGGAAATTAATAAACATGAGAGGGGGAAACTTATGGAAGGAGGGTGATTTAGTCAAACTTATCTTTTCTTAGCTTTGTAATTTGATGAATGTACCTGCACATTATGATTTGAGCATGTAAAATGTGCTTAATATTTTGACCACATGGTCCATTCTGCAAGTTTCTTCTACTTACCCTTTCTTACCCTAACATTTTTTCTTCTTCTACATGGGTGCACTTGAGCTAGCAAACCCTTTATTACCTTATTTTTTATTTGAATAAAACTATCTAAATCTAACCTTATTTCTTCCAATGGCTCAGATTAAACTGTTGAGCTCATTTTTATTTCTCTACCTATCTACTAATCTTCCAAGATTAAACAATTTGGCCAGACTTTATTCTCTATCTATAACATGAAATTTAAAACATGAAATAGTCAAGATTACACTATTTGACTATCATGGATTATGGAATTTTAACAAGCTGCACACAATCATTATTTTGCATGAAAAAGTAAATAGTAGTGGCATTTGGACTTGCACACTTTCATGGTCTGTTTTATTTTGGGGTTCATATATATTTTTCAATTTTTCTTTATTTTTTGACCTTTTGTTTATTTTTTGTCCTTTGATTATTCTTTTAGGACATACCCTCTTTTTATTTTTTAAATATGGAAAACTATTTGTTGAAAGCAAAGTATGTACATATTACAAGTTTGAGGAAAAGTCAATTCAAAATCATGACACCTATTGGTATAGGAACCTAACAGTGGCTCCACTTGGGGATGGCATCTTTTGGAAGATGTCAAGAACTTTGAAGATCAGTGGCCTTGAAATGATTGACTATGACTTAGCTTGCAAATGGTTTTATTTTTCACTCTATGATGTTATACCTCAATAACTTCATATTTCACTCTAAAATTCATAAGATAATAATCCAATCCAAACTAGACTTTGTTAATAAGGTATGTACAATGGAAAATGATAATTAGTAACATGTTGGTTAACCTGGTGGAAAATAATGTTTTAGCATTCGACCATTCACTAGCCCACCTTCTACATCTGTACCATTAAGTTCTCTGAGGAAGAAAGCATTATTACCTCTATAAGCATAAATGACATAAGGGCCTTTCCATAGGAAATCAAATTTCCCATGTTTACCTTTATCTCCTCTCCTTGAATCTCACCTGAGCACTTTGTCGCCAATGTAGAAATCTTCAACCTTGGTTCTTTTGTCAAAGATCTTTTTAATTTTTTCCTGCACAATTTGAGATCTGACATAGACCTCCTCTCAGGTTTGTTGCAGATGAATAGTTTGATTGATTCTTCTTTGAATACTGTTTGGTTCAACCTGCAACTCTTGAAGTATTTTCATTACTAGTACTCCCAAGGAGGATGGAAAAACAGCTTCCATCCCATATACAAGTTGATAGGGAGAAGTACCAATTGATTTCTTTGTAGTTAATCTGTCTACCCATAAGGCATTGACTAACTTTTTATTCCATGTTTTCTTGTTGTCTTCTAGTAATTTCTTGATAATGTTTACTAGGCTTTTGTTCGAGGATTCTACTAGTCCATTACCTTGAGGGTAATAGGCTATGGAATGGCCAAGGGTGATATGGTATTTATTGCAAAAATCTATCATTTTCTTGGATTTAAAGGCTGTTGCATTATCAGTAATGAGCTTAGTTGGGCATCCAAATCTTGATAGAATATTGGCTTCAAGGAAGGTTATGATTACAGTATCTGTGGCTTGCCTTGAAGGTATGGCCTCTATCCATTTTGTAAAGTAGTCTGTGGCAGTGAGGATCCATTTGTGCTGGGCAGAGGAGGGTGGGTGAATTTCACCAATGAAGTATAAACCCCATTGTTGAAAAGGTATTTCTGCAAAGATAGGTTTGAGGGGTAAAGGTAAGAGCTTTTTCTTTCCCTCAAAGATTTGGCATTTGTGACAGGAGGTCACATACTTTTTGACATCAGCAAACAAGGTAGGCCAGTAAAAACCAGCTCTAAGGATTTTATCTGTCATAGTCTTCTAGTAAAGGTGTCCTCCACAGTCACCTGCATGAAACTCTTCCATAACTTTATTAGATTCATATTTTAATAAACAATTAAGAAGAATACCTTCATGATCTTTCCAAAACAGAGCATTATCTAATATGCAAAATTTTAAGGATTTCATCTTCAAAAACCTACTTTTGGTTCTAGATAATTTAGGAGGAGCTTGTAAATCCAGTAAAACATAAATAATATCATCATACAAAGGTGAATCAAGGAAGGCCTAGTTGATCAGTGGAGTCACCATATCCTCTTCATTATCTATAGTTGTAATAAAGTTTATATCTAAGGCATGCCAGTTCGATTAAGCCATGAGTTTGGCTAAACCTTGGACCTTGATTAACTTAGTAGGTTTGATTTCTATATCATACTCTAAAATAGTGGCAATCCACTTTCCCCTTTTTCCATCAACACCCTCTTGAGTTAGGATGTCCTTAACGGCTGAATTAGGAACGTAGGCCACTATATGAGAATATAATATGTATACCCTAAATTCGTTAATGGCTTTGACTAAATCCAAAGCTTTTTTTTCCATTATATTATATTTCAGGGTGGCATCTCTAAGGGCTTTGCTAAAGAAAGCAATGGGCCGTAAATATCCCTGGTCATTTTCCTGCAACAAAATTGCAACAATTGTATGCTTGGAAGCAAAGGAAAACAAGATGAAATCTCTTTCAAATTTAGGACTGATTAACACAGGTGTTTTGGTCAATGCTATTTTGATGTCTTCAAAATATTTTTTAGCCTCAACAGTTCATTTTATGGTGGAATCCTTTTCCAGAATGTTATTTAATGATCTAATTAATTCTGCTAAATTATATATAAATCTTCTAAGAAAATTAATTTTACCGAAGAAAGCTTGTAACTCTTTAATGTTCCTAGGGTGCTTTATTGGAGGATGGCTTCTATTCTAGCACGGTCTATTCTTATACCACCTTTTGAAATTATGTGACCTAACAACTTTCCTTCTTCTAACCCGAACAGTGATTTTTTGGGGTTCAACAAAATATCAAATTTCTTGCATTTAATAAAAACTTTCCTTAAATGATCTAGATGTTCATTTTCAGACTTTGAAAATACAGTAATATCATGTTGGGCATGGAATCCCCCCAAGGCAAGTTTTGGGGCTTAAAGCCCAAGTTTTTACCAAATCATTTTGTAAAATCTCCGCGAATTGCGGGCGTAGGGAGCAAAATCATAATAGAGTCACAGGGTTGTCCGCCCTAGTTTTTGTAATGTAATGTCAGTTGGATAGACCTACCCATGGTCCACAGGATTGTATAAATAGAGCGAGGCTCTAAGTGTATAATATAACATAGCTAAGATAGAATGGAGAAGAGCATGAGAAGTCTAAGTGATTAAGTGAAAGTGTAAAGTGTGTCTTTGGGTCGTAGAGTAGGGAAAGGCTCTGCAGCTGAGTGCGTAGAGGCCTAGTAGTCCGCAGCTGAGTGCGCGGACCACTGCAGCTGAGTGCATAGAGGCCTAGTAGTTTGAAGCTGAGTGCGCAGACCCCCGTAGCTGTGTGCATAGGGCAGGTCGAGTCTATAACCATTGGAAGAATCAATAAAGAGAAAGTTTACCATATTTTTGTGCATCTTTTCCTGTTTTAATATATGATTGGGTATAATTTGCAAGTATACTGTTTATAAGCCACGCGAACTTATTTGAATTTTTTACTAATTATAACATAAGACATCCAAGTACACAAGGGTAATTAACTGGTGTAGGAAGATAAGTAAGATCTTGGGTAATAGCATAGAGCGTGGCTCTAGCAGTGCAGAAGCTCCACAATCCCTGGTTAGGGCTGTGCGAAGGCAGTGTATCAAGGCATGAGGAATAGGGAAGTGCACACAGGGATAAACAATGAGACCAGTCAAACCTCTCAGACATCTCAAGGGTGCGGAAACCTGGTTCTAGCACCCTCCCATACTAGTTCAGGTGAGACCTCATTCCTCGCTCCGCGGACTGTTGCCGAAAGGGATAGTAGTACAGGATGTGTTTGGCTAATTAACACTGAACCTAGGTCAAGCCCTCTCAAGCCAACAAATGGTTCTGTTGCCGGGACCGAGATCTACATAGAGATGTCTAATGTTGTATCACTGGAATCTGACAAAGAAAGTAATTGAAGATTGGCTGGACAGGAACATTCGCGAGTTCGCGGCGCAGGAAAATAGGAATCTGTGACTATCAAAGGAGGAGTGGTTAGACTGCTTCTTATATACATATATCCACGAAATTTTCGCTCCATCCTTCCCCACTGAGTTGTACGAGTGGATCGTGAAGCTATCAGATAGCCAAGGAAGGTGTAAACTCGACAAACAGATTGTGTGGACTCCAGAATTTTTGCATAGACTAGAAGCATCAGAAGATGAGATTGTGTGCGCTATCGATCACTGGCTCAATCAAGTCATAGGAGGATTCATCACCAAATTCACAGTAGATACTTCGGTCAGTTATAGCGAGGCAGAACGACACTTCCTTAAAGGACCGCGAGGTAAGTATGTTAAATCTTTAAACACTTGGATTAAAATGCTACTATGTGAAAGGCGAGTTATGTGAATAAATTGATGTTTGGGGCTACGCGAAGTGGGAGAATCTACATAAACGAAGGTAGCACAGAACTAGAAACTAGCCCATTGATTTCACCTCCGCGAGGGGGTAAAGAAGAGCTCACAAAGGTCTCGCCAAGAAGTGCGATCAATCTGATAAGGCAGAGAATTCCACACATACCACCTCCACTCACACCACCACCATTTTCATCATCTTCACCCTCGTCTTCGCCCATACCACCTCCGCCACCACCGCGAAGCAATATGGCAAGCGCAATAAAGCTACCAGGGTTCAAAGGAGTAGGGAATGAAGATCCGGACCAGTTTTGGTTCGTAATAAAAGCTGTATGGGAAGCATAGGGAGTCATAGATGACAATATAAAGAAGGCAACATGGTCAACACTCTACAGGATCACACGCTAACCTGGTACATTAAGCATTCAAATGACAATCTGAATGCAAGGATCACAGATATCCAAGTGGCGTTAAACAAAGAATTTAGCAGGCTAAAGTCGGAGGCACAGTCAATATTGGGTTCAAGGAAATCACAATGCTACCAGGCAAGACCCCATGGGAGTTGGATCAAAGACTTAAGTGCACAATTCGTGAATCGAACATGATGTTGACAGATGGGCAACACTGTGAATGGTTTGTAGCATCGTTAACGCCGCCTCTACAGAATGCATTTTCACAACAGAGGCTAAGCACTTAGGCTGAGACCTTGGAGGTCACAATGAGATTGCATGAGACATTGATACATGATCCCAACCTAGGAGTTCAGCAGATTCATGCACAGTTGAAAAACTTGTGCCTGGAGATGTAGAGTTTGAAACAAGACAGGACAACCCACCCAGAGATGTGTGATGAGGTATGGTGCGTAAAATGCAAGGGCCAAGGGCGCAACAAGGACCACTGCCCGGTGTTCACAAATTACCTTGCAGGAGGAGGGCCAGTGCCACTAAGACCAAAGGCACAAGTAGGACCAAGCACGGCGCCTGCACTATGGTGCACAATTTGTCAAATAGGAGGAAAGTATGGTACGGATAACTGCCATCTATTACAGAAGTATACGCAGAATTCATAGTAGTTGTTCGGTAATTTTTGTAGGTCAATAGGACATGATGAGCACACCTGCATAAGTTATGAGCTAATGATGGATCAAACTCCTACCTACAGAGTTCAGGTTAAAACACACCCCCTCAATCAAAATGTAGGAATTGTACGCATTGGATTTCAGAGGCGTGGACGAGGCTGAGGTGGAGGGGGACCAGGAAGAGGTCGCGGACAGCTGATATGTTACAATTGCGGAGGGCCAGGGCATTATGCCTGTGATTATACGAATCCAACGCGACCATCATGCTTGTATTGTACGTTGTTTGATCATGAGACGGAGGACTGTCCCACACTGATAGCGAGGTTGCACGATAAAGGAGCACTCCAACCTCCCCCAACTCAGAACCTGCAAATGATGAGGTCTGAGTCATGCGAGGAAGACCCTAACGTAAACATCGTGCTTCAAAGTGGAATTACGACAGGAGATGACAAAGGCAAGCAACCTGAAGAAAGTACCTGGGTTCGCAAGGCTCCAACGAAGGAACCAGAATTTGATTTGGAGCGTGCTAAGGAGACTTTCATGGAAGCTAAGAGGAGCTTCATTGATGCCTCCACTTCAGGAAGTAAAGATAGACTAGAGCCGAAAATGGACCCATCGATGCTCACTACGTTCTTGGAGACATGCAAGAAGCTACTGCATGATAGCAAGGCTGTAAAGGGGCTGCAAGAACTCATAACTACATGCGTTGGGACCACGCCAGGAGAACCGCGCAAAGTCAGGAAGCTCGAGAAGCACACAACGTGAATAGGAAGAGAGATTAGATTGACCATGCAGATTGGGGAATATGAGATGGACCAAGTGATTCTAGATCTAGGATCGAACGCGAACGTCCTGTCAAAGCAGACATAGGAGCGCATGGGCAGGCTTGTGCTACAAGGGTCTCCTATTCACTTGCGAATGGAAAACCAGCAAAAGATCCTACCTATGGGGAGATTGCAGGGAATCACATAGATATCGAGGGAGCAAGAACGCTAGCAGATTTTGAAGTCATAGAGATTGTTGATGATAGTAATACCTACCCCGCGCTATTGGGAATAGATTGGGCCACTGACATGAATGGAGTGATAAATCTGAAGAAGCGCAAGATGATCTTTGAGAAAAATTCTTTACACATAGTGGTACCTTTAGACCCTACAGAATAATCACGCTACACGGAGCCAATGCGCGACTATGAAAGCGACGACGATCAAGATTGCATCTACAAGATAACCGCCTAGGATAAAGACTGGGTAAATCCAACCACGGATGGTCGAATCTCATGGGAGTGTGAAAGCTCTTGCACATCAGATTTTGACGAGGAGATAGAATGATGGCAAAACCGGTTACACGAGGTAACCACGCTCAACTGCAACATGATGATGAGGTTGTTGTGCTGCATAGCAACAGAGGTAAGAGATCTGCCTACATATGATGGGTTAAGCGAGGTCGATGACTTCCTAAACAAATTTGAAAGAGAAGTGTCGAAACAGTAGCGGTTCGATGCTCTGAAATGGGTACTGCGAGCTACGCCTGCAAGATGGTGGGATATGCACCAAAGAAGTTTTGAAGACTGGCGCGACTGTAGAAGAATGATGCGCATGCGGTTTGGGAAGCCCTCGATGTGATTAACAGACAATAGGGTCAAACGAAACAGCCCGCGCACCCACCTATCCTAGTCGATACAGGCATATGATCGAAAACCTGGACGAATGCACACAGTCCTCGTGGTAGGAGACACAATCAGTAAGAAGGTGCGGGTAAGACAATGGTGCAAACAACCCCTCCAGTTGGGAACACGAAGTGTGGAAAAACCAAGTGCGCAGAAGGATATCCAATCAAAAGCCTCTAACAAAGTACACGAAGCGCTAAACAAGGTCCACAATGTGAAGTGGACTGACAGGACCTGCGCGTACCAGCGATTCTATGGCCTTATAGAACCGTGTGCAAGAACCTGACCACGTAGGCCCTGCCAAGGCTGGATTATAAAGCAAACGCTGCAAGCCCTATAGTTCATGAAAAACTTAGACCACGCATGATAGCACCAGTAGATACGATGGTTCACGGAACCTTGGAAGAAGAAATCCAATAGGAAAACTCTAGGCTCCAAGAACTTGAAGAAGAATGGGTACGATTAAGGAAGAAATGCGCTCTGGTAGACGCGGAAGTCAAGAAGCTAGAGGATGAGATAAAGGAGGATTTTCTTGGTAAAAAGACCAGGGTGATAAGGCAGGATGCACATGATCACGGGGATAAATTTGAGGCCTATCACTGTGAATTGATCAGTCTAATGCCTTAGCTTAGACCGCACATTTCTAAGCGAGTCGACTATGGTAGCGCGTTGCCAAGGATAAAGTGTGTGATGCCACCCGTAACAATAAAAGGTGGGTATTTCCCAGGAAACGTGATGGATGACAGGATGAACCTTTACACAGGTGGTTCGACCACCTGACTAGCTGAGGGAAGTATAGTCTTAGCGTTGCAGGCAATTGAAAGGAAGCGCAAGACTATAAACTAATCTTCGCGGGAGCTGCATGATGTTGGAGTTGCACAGAGAAAAAAAGAGTCACAAGGTCCGCAACCATGCACGGGGGATTGTACGGCCACACAAGTTGGCCAGAAAATGATCGTTGAAGTCACTGTTAATGATGGGATGCTCGACTTGAGACCAAATGGAGCAGGCGGCAGGCATTTAAGACGTGATTTATGGGAAAGATTTGGGAAAATCTTCCACCAAGGGAGCATTAATGAACTGGATTTGGGGGGAATGGTCAAATTCAAATTCAAATTCAAAAAGTGCTATAAATTACAAGGGGCTGCCCAGCAAACAACATTTGGTCATTTGCGAATTGAGCGATTGAGCAAAGCCCTGTATTTTTGTGCCAAGCATTGATTGAGCCCTTAAGTTCGCGAGTGATAGACACGATGGCATCAGCTTAGGAAGTTATGGAAACAACTGAATTGACCGCCGAAGAGGCCGCACAGACCCTGACTATGGGGGATGCTCCGGAAGGCACCGAGATTGTGGCAGAAATCCTGAAATCATCACGCACACCAAGACCCAAGAAGGGAAAACAAGCGATGGTTCTCGTACGTATGTCCCTATGGAACCAACTGTGCACCAAGATGTCGATGGAGGACAAGGGGAAAGCCGTCACCATAGAGACCGATGAAGACGAAGAAGACCTGGAGGATCTAATTATCAAAGAGGATGAGGACGAAGGCATGGAGGAGGAAACTGAGCCTATGCAACCCCGACAATGTTGCCCGCCTATGTCCCCCGATGGAAAGGGAAGGCTAAAGTGCCCAAGGACCTTGATGAGATGAAGAGCTCACTCCAGACCCCGCTCCTCCCAGACAACATTATTTTTGAGGGCACACACCTAGGACGGGTGCCGAGCTTAAAATTTGAATATTGGGACCTCGTTAACCACGAGAAGTTCCCTCACCTTGAGACCTCGCACCTCATGAAGCCCAAGCAGAACACTGTGGTGGGGGTTACAGAATTAGAGCTGTGAAAGTGGTTGCGCGGAGTGGAAAAGGTTGGGCTACTTAACCTGCTCTGGGTGTCGCATTTCCACCGTGCCCCAATAACCATTTTCATCATCAGGTAGTTGCTCTTCTTGGTGCATGATAGGTGTTTATGGCTAGAGGAGCCCATCCCCATCACAGAAGACTTGATTCACCGCATTACCCAGCTGTTGCGCAAAGGAGAGGACCTCGCAGACATCTTGGAGGGGAAGAGCAGTGACTAAGCCATCGCGGAGGCCATGAAGAAGAAGTACAAACTGGAAAAGAAGAAAAGGGGCTACACAATATCCAGCATCAATGACAAAGCAGTGAAAGTGGTGACCCAAATACTGGCCAGTAAGGTTGTGCACAAGTGTCACGCGGATGAGGTACCCACGCTGGTGGTAGCACTAGCTGAGCAGTGTGTGGAGGGGGTCTAGTTTAACTGGTCCAAGTTCTTCTACAAGGAATTCTTGGAGAATTTCCACAAAGCTCAGGAACAGGGAAAAATGTTCCACTATGCATGTCTTCTGCTGTCCATAGTGCTCGTGTTAGGGGAATTGTCGAAAGATAGTCAATTCCCCACAATTCACAGGGATCTGTCGGAGGCCACGAAGTATGCTTCACTCTAGGCCACAAAGGATGCCAATAGGATCTACGATAGTAAAATATTCTGGGTGTTCATGGAGATGAACCTCAGAATGGGGATCAACAGCAAGCCACGTTTGTCGCCCACAGTCTACAACAGCTTGCAGACTATTGCATAATTTAAGGTGGACATCCATAGCATATACATCAGAGCGCATAATGACCCAGCCAAACAATGGAGGAAGCTTCCCTTTGTAGCCACAGAAGATGTCATATTTAACATCTTGGAGACGTGGCCATCAGAGTGGCATTCCCCAGACATAGCAGAGATAGAAAAGTTGATGGCATAAAGCAAGAAAGAAGAGGCCAAACTGGACATCACCTAGTTGGCAGAAAAGAGAAGGAAGGAGGCAGTAGCAGCAAAAGTGTGGGCGGCATGGGATGCTGCGCAGACAATAACTAAACAAGAAAAGGTCATAGCAGTAGCAACAGCACAGGAGGCAGCTGCGAAGGCGTGCGAGGTCCAAACATCACCTTCGCATGGGCAGGAAGTAGAGGAAGAAGAGGGAGGCATGGACCCACAAACTGCGTCAACACAGTTGAAGCGCCAACACCCAACCGAGCGGACAAGGCTGCACAAGAAGGTCAAGGCATCGAAGTTGTCTATTGACCCGATCACCCTAACTGAGGGTGATCTGCATGACATCGGCAAGACAATGCGTAATGTCACCTCCGAGGCCCTCCAAAATTTCATGCAGGAGAACCAAATTATTTTGGGGCCCTCAGAGCGTAGCTGCAGGAGTTGCAAGTGCACCCTCCTTAGGCTGATACCCTGTCGACCAACCTCGTAGTCGAACAATGGCAGCAGAACAGATGTTGCACGCTCAGGTGATGAATACCATAGTGCTACCAGAAGGGGCACTAGTGACAACAAATGAGGCCAACGGGCCTACAGTTAACATGCTAAAAGGTCTCAGTATCAATATGGCTGCACTGCCACAGGAGACCCTATACGTTCTACAGGATGGGATAACTACAGAGCTGTGAGCTAGGGAGAGTCGCACCATGCAAGTCCTCAGTGAGCAGAAAATCAATATGGAACAATTGATCTTGCAGCACGATGAAGTGGTGTCACAAAAGCGACAGCTGCACAGATAATAGACAAAGCTTGTCAAAGCATCCCGGAGCTGGCCATCCCAGTAGACACACTAGCAAAGGTGTGCATCCACGGGTTAGCAATAGGGGTGTGTGAGGCGCAAGAGGAAATGACAAAGGTTCAGCTAGAGCTGAACCTTCAGATCATCGAGATGTGGTTAAAGGTGCAACCATCCACCCCTCTGAAAGTCAAAGAACAATGCGCTAGCATGATTACAGTGGGACTGGATGAGATTGGCAATGTAGTGCGAGACTGCACTAGCATGTTTGAAGAATCATTTGAGGTCCTCACAAATCTGCAGGAGGACCCCAACATCCAGCACTTAGAGATAGAGACACGAGAACTCAACAGCAGTATGACATCGTCAAAGGAACTATGCAGATGGTGGCCCTCACTCAGAGGCTCATGCGGATGCAACAGGCCAAAGCGCTGAAAGAACAGGTGGACTTGGCACGACATAAGGAAGCAATATTGAGGGCGCGCGTTCAGCCTTGGATCGACGAGGCCTTCACCATCATAGCAGAAATTGAAGGCAAGCTCACACACATGCAGGGGATACGCGCACAGATGTAGAGAAGCACTTCTAACATAGCGGTCTTGGAACAATGCATGCAGCAAATCCAGCAAGTAGCAACTCAGTGTGTTGCCGACCTTGCAGCAGTTTGAGCAGAGTTGTAGGGACTCCGCGCAAAGATCTCCCCACTGACAGAGTGACTCGATGGTGAGTCATGATGTTTGTGTTGGGGGGCTATTGGGCATGGAATTCCCCCAAAGTAGTTTTTGGGGCTTAAAGCCCAAATTTTGACTGAATCGTTTTTTAAAAGCTCCATGAATTGGAGCACGGGGCGCGAAATCATAATAGAGTCACAGGGTTATCTGCCCTAGTTTTTGTAATGTAATGTCAGCTGGATAGACCTACCCATGGTCCGCGGGATTTTATAAATAGAGCAAGGCTCTAAGTGTATAAGATAACATAGCTATGATAGAATGGAGAAGAGCATGAAAATTCTAAGTGATTGAGTGAAAGTGTAAAGTGTGCCTTTGGGTCGTAGAGTAGGGAAAAGCTCTGCAGCTGAGTGCGCATAGGCCTAGTAGTCCGTAGTTGAGTGCGTGGACCCTTGCAGTTGAGTGCGCAGGGTAGGTCAAGTCTATAATCGTTGGAAGAATCAATAAAGAGAAAGTTTACCATATTTTTGTGCATATTTTCCTGTTTTAATATATGATTGGGTATAATTTGCAAGTATACTAGTTATAAGCTGCACGAACTTATTTGAATGTTTTACTAATTATAACATAAGACATCCAAGTACACAATGGTAATTAACTGGTGTAGGAAGATAAGTAAGATCTCAGGTAATAGTGCAAAGTGTGGCTCTAGCAGCGCGGAAGCTCCACAATCCCTAGTTAGGGTTGTGCGAAGGCAGTGTATCAGGGTGTGAGGAACAAGGAAGTGCGTGAAGCAACCTGTGTGCAAGGACAAAGAGTGAGACCAGTTGAACCTCTTAGACATCTCAAGGGTGCGGAAAACTAGTTCTAGCACCCTCCCATACTACTTCGGGTGAGACCTCAGTCCGCCCTCCGCAGACTATTGCCGAAAGGGCCAGTAGTACAGGGATTTGTTTTGCTAATTAACTCTGAACCTGGGTCAGGCACCCTCAAGCCAACATATCATCTAAATAAATTACAAGGAAGTCATGGATTTCTCTTGCAAAAGCTATGTCCATAGCCCTCTGGAAAGTGGCTCCTGCATTCATTAGTCCAAAAGACATTTTTACATACATAAATGTGCCCCAAGGAGTAGTAAAGGTAGTTTTGGTTTGGTCATGAGGATGTACTAGTATTTGGTTACTAGGACCAGGGTAGTTGTCTTTTAGTGACACTTTGTTGAGGTTTCTGAGATCAACACAGAGTCTGATCTCACCATTTTTCTTCCTAGTTGGCACTAAGTTTGAGACCCAATCAGAAAATATGATTTGTGCTATTGTTTTGGCATCATACGTCCTCTGTATTTCTTTTTCAATTGCAGGTAATAAGACAGGATTAATCCTCCTAAGTTTTTTTTTAAAGGCTTTTGATTTTCCTTAATAGGAATTGTGTGCTTGATGATGTTGGTGTCATAGGATTTAAGGTCCTCATAACTCCAAGCAAAGACATCCTGAAACTCTTTCAATAGTTCAAGGTATTTCACTTTCTCAGCGGGGGGTAATGATTTTGAAATTTTAACGAGTTTAGGATTTTCATCCGTGCCTATATTACATTCTTCGATATCAGACCTTAAAGGTTCCACTTTAGGCCTCCTAGTAACATCATTCGAATCAAATAAGTCTTCCAGAGGGGTTAATCCCTTAGGTAAGAAATTATCTTTGAGATTAATCACTTCGGTTTCTTCACTAATTATTTCATCAATCTCAATTTGTTCTAAGTTATCTACATCTGATTTCATGAATTTAGTAGGGATAAATATATTTATTTCATCACCTTCTATCTCATTTATTTCTATTTTATTCTTAAGGTCAAGATCTATTGATGTATCAGTGTCTATATTGTTATTACTAAATTCCTCCTCTAAAGTCAATAACTTATTTATTTGTTTATCATCAGAAAATATTTGCCAATTCTTTAAATTATCTTGAATTGCAGATCTATGCCTACAGCAGTGTACCGATGGTTGGGATGGAAAGGTAATTTACAGGTACTGGCAAACATAGCTAAACTATGGGTTTGCATATTATGCTTTCTAGGAATTACTACAAGCTTTGTTTCAAGGAAATTGTTAAGTAATTCTACAATAGTTTCCCTATAACAACCTAATCTAGGCTATTTCATCATATATATACCATTAATCTGCTTTACAAATAGTTCAGAGTCTCCCATGACAGAAACTCTTTTAGCTCCTAGATTTTTAACTAATTGTTGACGGGCTAGAATTCTCTGCCAACAGCAAGGGGGACCTCCCTGGTGTAGGTTCCCAACTAGAGCCTGCACCATTTGTGATAGGGGTCCCTTCTGGTATGTAGGCCTAGCTTCCGTTCAGTTTTGTTGAGTTTGCTTGAGAAGGAGGCGAAATATAAACTCAATTGAAAGCATGTACCTCAATAAATACAAGGAAATAATTTACAAATATTTTATGCCACATAAACCATGAATAGCCAGACTATAAACAACATAAATATTATGTAAAGTTATTGTTAGCAGGCTTCAAATAAGACTCATGTTTGCCCAGATAAAATGCTTAGTAATTGTAAATTATTTCACAATGATCAAACATTTATGAGCATAAAAAAAGGTGCAGTCAAACAGATTATACCAATACCAAAGAATAATTCACCGGCATGAGCATAGAGTTAGTGAATCAAATACCATTCATATGAAGCAACATAAAGTTTGCAGTATGAGACAGCATATGAGGAAACCGCACATCAAAGAGCTTTCAGGAACATTTGATCCATCAAGTGAAGAAAATACTCATGGCATTAGAACATAAAAGATCTGAAGAATCCAATAGTGGAAACGTACAAATACTCCTTGTATCAATTAGAAGGACATAAATTCTCTTAAGTAATGTATATATATCTCCAAAAGAGTCCTTCTCAAAAGCCACCCTCACGAAATGAGGCATGAGGGTATATTTATAGGGTGAGAGTGACTCTTGGCCTACCCTTGACACTTGAACTTCCTCATGACTTTTCATCTACATGGTGACTTTTGGTATTACACATGACCTTTCATATTCACAAACATGTTCTATGCTACTGCAGAAGATGGCAATATCTTTCTACCTTCCTTCTGCCTTGGAGCTAGCTTGACTTCAATATCTGTTGTTGACCAAGATCATGCATTTCTGCAACAATGATCCTTTGGGTCATTTTAGCAACAAATGGGCTCAAGTGTCTGCATAAATGACAAGGACTTGCCTTCGCCACTTCAATCCTACACATGTACAAAATCATAAATTAATCATCAAGAAAAAATGTACTTTGATGAAATATAAGATATAAATATCACAATTAATATGAGCTAGAATTCATAGCCTTGACATCTCTTGCAATTTCATGGTCACAAATCTATGCATTGATATGTTCCATGTCTTGGCATCAATCGTTTCTTTCCTTGAGTGGTTAGATTATCATTGTTATATCACCTTTCACACTCCTTTTCATCCTCATCGTACATGTTGGGCATTGTTGCATTGTATTGTTTTTAAATATTTGCAAAGGTACTAAGTAAATGGCTGGTTGAGGCCTATACTTATAGTCTTAGGTAACACATGTGGGGTCGCATGGGTCACAGGGCCTAATATAGGTTAGTGTGCGACCTTTGGGACATGTGCAACTATGTGACCTATGTGACCTATGCGACCTGTGACCTATGCGACTTCCGACCTATGCGACATGCGACCTATGCAACCATGTGACTTGTGCTACTTGTGTGACCTATGAAACCATGTGACGTGTGCTACTTGTGCGACCTATGACCTATGCGACCTACGACCCATGCGACCTTGCGTCTTGTGCAACCTTTGGGACCTGTGCGACATTGCGACCTGTGCGACCTATGCGACCTACAACCTATGCGACATGCGACCTATGTGACCTGCAACTTGTGTGACTTGTGTGACCTTTGGGACCTGTGTGACCTATGTGACCTGCGACCTTTGCGACTTTGTGACTCGAAAGGTCACGGGTCGCATGATAGTTGAGCGGTTGGAGGTGCGACTACGCGACCTTGCGACCTATGTGACCTATGCGACCTTTGCGACCTGTGACCTATGTGACCTTCGACCTCTACGATCTTTGTGAACTTTGTGACCTATGCGACCTGTGCGACCTATGCGACTTGCTACCTATGCGACCTTGCGACTTGTGCAACCTTTGGGAACTGTGTGACTTTGCAACTTGTGCAACTTGGTTCGGCTTATGAAAGAGGCGTGAGTCTTTTCTAGACCTTTCAAGGGTTTCCTAGCTTCCGAATAGACTCTAAGGATGGGAAATAGCTACAAAAAAGGTGAAAGGGCTCCGAAATTTAGAACAGTTGGAAAATTTTGGAGGGGTTTTTGCAGTGGCTACAACAATTGGTAATTCACTGTTAGAATTCAGCATCTCGGCCCACATCCCTACAATAGCTTGAGTCTAGATAACTATTCAAGGGAATATTGAACAGTTACTATGGGTACCTGTTACCTTGACCTTTATAGATATGTCTTCTCTTTGTGTCTCATCCAGGTCCTGTTAGTCAGTAAACATCCAATTAGGAGTTCACACATGCCAATAGTTGATGATGATGCAAAGAATGAGGCAGAGGGCTTATTATATTCAGAATTTCAAAATAAGTTTATGGTGTTTCTCCACTACCAGCAGGCCTGGACAGTACCCCATGTTATAGCTCCAAATCTCACTCTTATGGTTTGTGATGCTGCACTCATGGCCTAGGGCAACCCCTCCTTCCAGACCTGGTCCTAAAATTTAAAAAACAGTGTTTTGTCCCTTATATGCGACATTGCCCTAAGTTAAATGCGTGCTTACGCAAGTCTGTGTATACCCAACCCGCGTATATGTATTAAAACACTTAAAAAAAATATTAAACTCCTTATTTTCGGGCGGAGATCGCGGGTTTTACCTGCTGATCACCTGTTAATGCCCGTGGCCCAACTGTTCCCAACCAACTCCCAACTAAAAAACTACTTTGGGAGAGTTATAAAAAGACCTCAAAGGGAAGGCCTAAAGGGGGGAGAAGAGAGAGAAAGGTTATTATGCTGAGATTTTTCCCCTGACCAGGTCTGAAGTCCCTTGTGCCTTCTCCACTTCCCCCATTTGTACAGGAAACCCTTGTTTCCTTGTGTGTTGATGTTCATCCACCATTTATGACATCATGGAGTGAGACATGGAAGGAGTTTGTTAAAGGCTTGAGGCTGGAACGGATCCGGAAGGAAGCTTTGCTTGGAGCCTGCTGAAGGTGACTCAGGTGAAATTATTCCTTTTTATGTACTTTATTTGTCTATAATAAAAGAAACACATGTCTTGGTTCCCAATATAAATCTTCTTTATGTTTATGATATTCATGTTTAGAATTCATATGTAAATGGTTGTTTGGATTTCATAACTAACTACCTATATTTATAACATGAAGATGGTTTCTTTATAAGGTTTTTTCCATATACTGTTGTGTTCTTTGGAATTGGTTGTTTTGTAGGACAAAAGAGAAGAAGGGAACTCCAAGAAGGCTTTGGACCCTAAGGGCCTTCTCAAACGAAGGACCTAAGGTATGTCTCCTTTACAATAGAATTTGCTTATAATAGCATAATGGCTGTGTGAATGTGTGTTTCTTTGAATAGATAACTTTCAGTCTGCTAGGGTTTCAACCCAAAAATCCCTAGGGGAACATTTCCCTCCAACACCCCGGTGGAGTCACTTCAAGAAATCACAAATGTTGTTCCGGTGCCAGCGAGCCTGGACAGTACCCCGGTAGAGTCGTTCCATTACCTTTCTACGCAGGACACCTTTCTCTATCCTTTACCCTTTGTTTAACTTCATTTTATTTTATGTGTAAATTTACAATTATTACTGGGCATTCATTACGCTAGGGCAGACGAGGGATCCTGACTTATTTTACGAGCAAGAGAGGTTGTTTCTTGTTTGACAGAAACTAAAGATATCCTGATTTAGGTTTGCCTTCATGTCAAGCTTCCTCATCTCATCTCCAGTTAACGAGTGAACAAACAAAACAAGTCATTGAAACAGTGACAACCATGGTTAGCACAAGGTTTAGGTTAAGGGTATAGGTCATTCAAACTGATTAGGGTTCCCCACGAGCAATATGTTCTTATCTTCCTTGTAAGTAAATTAGACTCGTAGGAAAGATATCCAAGAGGCAACTTTTATGGCTGGTTCTAAGAGAAGCTACCCATTGGTGTGACCATCACAACTTCACACAATCATTAGGGCTCAGGCTTTAATTCTAGGGTTTCTAATGACTAGGGAAGCTCTCCTAGGGTTTCAAAATGTGCGAAGAGGTCGAAGTAACGATTCACAGTACCAAAGGTTCAAAAGCTTCAAGCTCATGGAGGCTCAATCAGGTGGTATGTGAAATAGAGGGTATTTCCAGGTTATGTCCAAGGCAAGTGTCTGTTAAGCAAGAAAAGATGTATGGTGTGATGCAGTGGACGAGGCGTATGATGGAAGGTAATGATATGTACGTAAGAGATAAGCTAACTGCAATTAAAATACCAATGTAATGAATATGCAGAGGTTTCACATACTCCATTAAATACTAAGCAAATGCAAGGACATGATTGAAAAATAAACATGCAAGGAAGTAACTACCTACAGTAAAGAAAATGAAGCATGACAAATTTCAATCATAAAGCAAATTCTAATCAGCCAACTAATAAGCAAAACTAAAACCTAGCTAGTCTAAAAGCCTAAATCCTAATTGAACCAAAGCATAGGTCGGGTTATGTGAAATCAAACTTCCAATGCAGCCACTGCAGTAGTTCCCAACCTGCAAAAACAAAGATGACAACAATTAGAATTTGTGGAAAGAGTTGTGCAAAACATAACATGTTTACCTATAAAGCATTCACAACAGCAAGAACATCTTGTCCACCTATAGGGAAATGTGTCAGAGAAGACATTTCAAGGCAAACTACAACCCAATCCTGGTAAACCAAACCACAAGCGTGAAATTTATAGTCATCCAACCATAACATACATCCGTTTATGCTTAACCCTAAATCCAATGCAAGTGAGGCAAGATGCTACCGGCTAATAAAGGAATCTGCCAGATTAATCTGATCAGCAACCGTATTATGATGAAGAGGATGATCAACTTGATAACCCTGAAAAGAGGGGCCTCTGTCGAGTGTAACTAAGATCCCTGAGGATTCAAACATAGAAACCCTAATTTCAGAAACCCTAGTTTGAAATTGTTCATGGACTACGTCAAGGACGTGAGGACCTGACATAACCATCAACAGATGCTAAAGTGCCTCATTATCCTGGCCAACTTCTAAACCTTCAAACAACACGCCATCCAATAATGGTAGCTTCGCAAGATTAATATGTGAGTGCATATGGTTATCGTTGGTTGTGACCGGACAACTATCAGTGAAAATATTTTGGATTGGATCCATTGACTGAACATTGATAGAATGGTAGCTTGACAAATGAGATTCTTTAAATTCCAGAGAATGAACTGAATCAACCGCAAGAGTATCAAATGAAGGGGAGATCAGGCGATTGGCACCCTCCCATCTAGGAGTTTGTAAGGTATCATTTGATTGCGTATGTTGACAGACTGTATGGGTTGGGAGACAATCAAAAATATTCGTGACAATGGCCAGAGCACCCCCTTCAGCAAACAAATTAGGATATAGAGGTTGATGTGCATCAGTCGAAAGGTGATGGAAAGATTCTCTCAGAGAGACATTTCTCGAATCAGAGGGTTTGCAAGATGAGCTTGCATCCAGTGAGGTGATGTTGAGAGGAGCGTGATGTGTAGAAACCCTAATTTTGGAAACCCTAATTCGACTTGGTTCAGGGGTCTCATCAAGAACGTGAGAACCTGACATAACCATCAGTGGAAGCTGAAGTGCCTCAACTTCCTGATGAGTCCCTAAATGTTCGAAAGGTGGGTCAGAAAATTCTAGTGGCCTCATAGGATCAACAGAGAGATAAGTAGGATAATCACCAGAGGCGTGAGTGAATATACTCCCGGTAAAATGAGAATTTCCGAAATCACCAGTTTGATCAAGTTGGGTATCTGACACATAAGGCTTTTCTTGGATTAGGAGCGAAAAGGGATCAATGAGAGAAACAGCTTGAGCTGGGCAAGATGCATGGCCCTCTTCCTCACTTGTTAAAGGCTGCAAGTGGCAAAGATCCGGCATAAGGGATTTAGACTCTGCATCTTTTGACTGTGAAACCTCACCCCCATGCACATGATTGCAATCAGCATGAGTGAGATAAAGATATGAATGATCTGAAGGAACCGCCAGTGCAGTAGACCCATAGACTAAATCAGGGTAGGATGGATGTACCTGGACTCACATCTTGCCCATTTACGTTCTCCAAAGAGAAAGATGAATTTAAAGGCCTGATATGCTCCGTGGATTTGATAAGACAGTTAACATTACTTGAGACAAGACCAACGCCATCATGCACAGTTTAATGAGATCCCAGGATATAGTGAGACGTATGTTGAATGGACTTGATTGGAACAGATGTTATGTGATTTTTAGCTTCCAAACCAAAATAATGTATGATGGATTCAGAGATGAGACCATCAGATCTATTTCCCAGAAAGCATTGTTCATCGTCCGAACCATTTATAGTCACAATATTATTATGTAACAAGTCAAGAGGAGGATGAGAAATCCCACAAACAATAATCTCTTCCATGGGGGTTTGAGGTTGTTCCATATTCAAATAGATAGACCAAACAGAATTAAGAGAAGAATCTAGACACTTTTTAATCTATAAATTATGATGATACTCATACGGAACAGGACTTGTTTCTAATTGAAAATGTTGTAAATAAACGAGAACTAATCATTGAAAATTTATATTCAAATACACCCAATCAATATTACTTTCAGGAAATTCAAAACAAAGATGCACAAATCTGAAAGCAAAACCTTCTAAAGATTCCTCAAGTTTCATCTTAAGCTCATTTATCCTCTTTAACACATCTTGAACACTGTACCTGTCAAATTCTTGTTGGAGCTTACTGACGAGTTGCTCGAATGAATGAATGGACATCGCTGGCAACGTGTGGCACCATTGCTTGGCATGACCTTCAAGGGTGAAGGAGAGAAATTCACAAGCAAACTCTTCATCATCGATCTCAAAAGATTCACAAAACTCGAGGAAATCAGAAATGTGCCCGTTTAAGGTTGTTCCATCCTCACCATCAAACTTTAACTGAGACAAGTGATGGAGCTGCTCTTGGGGGATGGAAAATTGGAAAATAGAAAAACTAGATAAACACCCTGGGAGCAAGATTTTGGTTAGAGCCATTAACAGATATGAGACTAAACTACAAGCTCCAAGGGGTCAGCTTGTCAACTGGCCTTCCTTCTAGCGCCAAATCTGTTGACAGGCTGGAATTCTTTTCCAACAGCAAGGGGGACCTCCCCGGTGTAGGTTCCCAACTAGAGCTTGCACCATTTGTGATAGGGGTCCCTTCCGGTATGTAGGCCCAGCTGTCGTTCAATTTTGTTGAGTTTACTTCAGAAGAAGGTGAAATATAAACTCAATTGAAAACATGTACCTCAATAAATACAAGGAAATAATTGACAAATATTTTATGCCACATAAACCATGAATAGCCAAACTATAAACAACATAAATCTTATGTAAAGTTACTATTAGAAGGCTTCAAATAAGACTCATGTTTGCCCAGACAAAATGCTTAGTAATTGTAAATTAGTTCACAATGATCAAACGTTTATGAGCATAAACAAAGGTGCAGTCAAACAGATTATACCAATACCAAAGAAATAGTTCACCGCATGAGCATAGAGTTAGTGAATCAAATACTATTCATACAAAGCAACACAAAGTTTGGAGAATGAGACAGCATATGAGGAAACCGCACATCAAAGAGATTTCAAGAACATCTGATCCATCAAGTGAAGAAAATACTCATGGCATTAGAACATAAAAGATTTGAAGAATCCAATAGTGGAAACGTACAAATACTCCTTGTATCAATTAGAAGGCCATAAATTCTCTCAAGTAATGTATATATATCTCCAAAAGAGTCCTTCTCAAAAGCCACCCTCACGAAATGAGGCATGAGGGTATATTTATAGGGTGAGAGTGACTCTTGGCCTACCCTTGACACTTGAACTTCCTCATGAATTTTCATCTACAGGGTGACTTTTGGTATTACACATGACCTTTCATATTCACAAACATGTTGTATGCTACTGCAGAAGATGGTAATATCTTTCTACCTTCCTTTTGCCTTGGAGCTAGCTTGACTTCAATATCTGTTGTTGACCAAGATCATGCATTTCCACAACAACGATCCTTTGGGTCATTTTAGCAACAAATGGGCTCAAGTGTCTGCATAAATGACAGGGACTTGCCTTCGCCACTTCAATCCTACACATGTACAAAATCATAAATTAATCATCAAGAAAAAATGTACTTTGATGAAATATAAGATACAAATATCACAATTAATATGAGCCAGAATTCGTAGCCTTGACATCTCTTGCAATTTCATGGTCACAAATCTATGCATTGATACATTCCATGTCTTGGCATCAATCGTTTCTTTCCTTGAGTGGTTATATTATCATTGTTATATCACCTTTCACACTCCTTTTCATCCTCGTCGTACATGTTGGGAATTGTTGCATTGTGTTGTTTTTAAACATTTGCAAAGGTACTAAGTAAATGGCTATTTGAGGCCTATATATATAGTCTTAGGTCGTGCATGTGGGGTCGCATGGGTTGTAGGGTCTGATATAGGTTAGTGTGTGACCTTTGGGACCTGTGCGACTTTGTGACCTATGCGACCTATGTGACCTATGACCTATGCGACTTGTGACCTATGCGACTTGCGACCTATGTGACCTGCGACCTATGTGACCTTGCGACTTGTGCGACTTGTGTGACCTGCGACCTATGCGACCTGCGACCCATGCAACCTTGCGACTTGTGCGACCTTTGGGACATGTGCGACTTTGCGACCTGTGGGACCTATGTGACCTGCAACCTATGCGACCTGCGACTTGTGCGACTTGTGTGACCTTTGGGACCTGTGAGACCTATGCAACCTGACCTATGTGACCTGCGACCTTTGCGACTTTGCGACTCGGAAGGTCGCGAGTCGCATGATAGTTGAGCAGTTGGAGGTGCGACTACACGACCTTGCGACCTGTGTGACCTTTGCGACCTATGACCTATACAATCTTTTCGAACTTTGTGACCTATGCGACCTGTGAGACCTATGTGACCTGCGACTTATGCAACCTGTGACCTATGCAACCTGCGACCTATGTGACCTACGACTTATGCGACTTGCGACCTATGTGACTTGTGTGACCTTTGGGACCTGTGCGACTTTGCGACTTGTGTGACTTGGTTTGGCTTATGAAAGAGGCGTGAGTCTTTTCTAGACCTTTCAGGGGTTTCCCGGCTTCCAAATAGACTCTAAGGATGGGCGGTAGCTACGGAAAAGGTGAAGGGGATCCGAAATTTAGAAGAGTTGAAAAATTTTGGAGGGGTTGTTGCGGTGGCTACAACAATAACCTAAGACCTAAAATTAAGGCTTCATACTCAGCCATATTATTAGTACATTTGAAATTTAATCTATATGCATGACCTTCTGAGTAATCATTTTCTAAATTATATATCCAAACTCCTGCTCCTGCTCCTAATCTATTGACTGATCCATCAAAATCTAAATGCCACAACATTTCATGATCTATATTTACACTATCTGGTGCAACAAACTTTTCATCAACTACAGCAATCTGACTGTTTTGTTCATTTAATAATTCTGTAGTTTGGTCTGTTTCATTTTTTGTAGAAACTGCAATTTCATTTGGTTCTTGATTAGCACTGTCTGTAATTTTCTCTTGTGTTTGATCAGCATTATATAGGATAAAAGAATCCATATCAGAGTGTACGGAGTAGATAGGAAAGTTTTGAGGCCGATCCTAGCTACTTACCATATACTTCATTAAGGTTTCTCTGTATAATTTCTTGGGTTGACCAAAAACAGAGATTGTTGCATATGACATATCTAGTTGTAAAGATCCCTGAAGTTTGGCTCCCCATGATCTGGATAACAGCATGCCATACTTTGGTGGGATATTAGCAACTACAATGTCCATAAGGATGCTTTTGGCAGGATACTGGACTAAATTGACACACAGATATTTAATCAATCCTAGACATTTTACCTGACTGGAGTCAAATGAGAATAAATCTTTGTAAGGTCTTGTAATGTCTAGGTTTAATTTCTCCATCACTGTTTTGGGAATTAAGTTGTGAGATGCCCCAGAATCTAACATTGCGTTATGCAGAATTTTGTCATGGATATTAAGGCTAATGTAAAAAGGTGGAACTCCTCCTTCTTGTGGTTTTCCATTAACATCTGGACCAAATATGAGTTCTGGTTGGTCATCAAACAGGTTGACTGAATCCTCATTTTCAGCAATGTCTAAAGTTTGGGTTATCTGTGATTTGTAATTTTCATTTTTGATCAGTTCTGTTAAAGGAACTGATATTTTTAGTTTGGATATCTCTGTTCTTAAATTGAATGGCAAGGATATTTTTTCTGTTTGCGGGTTTTGAATTCTTGGGGCAGAGGTTTGAGTAGATTTGTCTTCTTTTCCTTCATTGGGTACCTCCTTTTGTGAGACTTCAGTTCTAGTGTTTTGAGCTTTGTCTATTGGTTTCTTAGGTGGAACAACTTGATTTGAAGTGGATGCAGAAGGTTGATCAGGGGTTATGTCTACAATTCTAGGGCTAGAAGGTTTTGGGTTTTCCCTAGGGAGAATTTGGAGTATTTTTGAAGCAGGGGCTTCTTTTATTTTCTTAGTTTGATTTTGTGTTGTTTTCTTAGTTTGATCAGGGACATCAGCATTCTTTTTGCTCCTAATATTATACTATTTATGAACCTCAAAGATGGCAGAGTCATATCCCTATTTGTAGTCAAATGACTCACCAGACTGCAACTGTAATTGCTATAGCATATACAGTTCATGTTCGTCTTGGGTCAGAAAAACAGGGTCTTCATCGTTTATTCCCATTAATTTTATTTATGTGTCTTGATCTAGATCCTCTTGATGGGAACTCTCAGCATAGTTTTCTTGAAAAGGTGGCCTAATGTTCTGATCCGGCCCAGTTTCCCTAGGTTTTCTAGTGTTTTGGTTTTTCCTAAAATTTGGGTTTCTAACTTGAGGACCTTGTTGGTTATCCCATTGGGGTTTCCTTTCTATGTTATCTAACCTATCCATTAATCTTTCCATACTTTTGGCTAAACTATCTATTTTAATGTCTGATGATGAAGTTTCCTCTTTTATAGTTACTCTTCTTTCATTCCTAACTCTAGCTCTTTTAGCTAATAGATTAGCCTCTACACTAACTGCTACACTTTGCATTTCTTCTAATGTTGGGGGGTTTCTTTCCCTAAGTTGGAATGCCATGTCAGTGTCAAAACCATCAGGGAATTTTATTAATGCTAAATCTGGTGGGGGTCTAAGGTTAACTGGAATAGCATTATATATGTTATTAAATCTAGTGCAGTAATCTTGAACAGTTTCATTAGGTCCCCTTTTAATACTATCATATTCTGAAAGTATTTGTAGGGGATTCTTTTTCTTCTCCCATCTGTTCAAAAATTGCTGGTAAAACATATCTAAACTATCAATACTACTAGCAGGCAATGCTCTAAACCATTTCCTAACATCACCAGCTAAAGTTTGGGCAAACAACCTCATTTGAACATCATCTATGTCAATTTCGTGCAACTCAAAGTAATCTGTCATCTTATTGACATGTTGTTGTGCAGTGTAATGTCCTGTGCCATCAAATTGAACAATTTTACTTTGGTAATCTGCTGGCATAGGAGACAAGGCTACATTAAAGTTCAAGGGAGCATATCTGGCTGCCATAGCTGTACGTTGGGATTGACTGAGATGTGGGGTTGCAGTACTTGTAGATGATGCAGCAGTGGATGAGGAACTTGCAGATATAATAGGGATGCTAGATGATACAATAGGTGTGTTTGTGGATGCAATAGGAATACTGGCAGATGTACCAGTTATGGTGGAATAGGTACTGGGGCTAGTAGATGATGAATGAGTAATGATAGGTTGGTGAGGGAGTGTAGGTATAAATGGGTGTGAAGAATGAATTTCAAAGGATATTATGGATGAAGTTGAAGTGAATAATGGCGAATCTAAAGTAATGGAAGATTGTTCAGAAAGCTCAAGGGTAGCAACAGTGATGATAGATGATTGAGGAGATTTTAGAATGTATTCATCAATTGATTTATTAGCTTGTTGAACTTCAATATATGCAATAAACTCAGGATCTAAAATAGTTTCATAAATTGCACTTTCAGATTTTGTTCTAAACAATGATAAATCAAATGGTAAATCAAATGGAAGTTCTTCTAAAACTAACCAATCATCAAGGCATGAATTAGCTTTAACTAATGGTATATTGCTGACCTAACCTTCTTCCTTTTTAGATTTTCTTGAAATTAGGTTTGGATTATCAACTACTGGGGCAGGGTTTGGATCTGGATTAGCCCTAGTATAATGAGTCTTCCTAGAAGCCAGAATTTCAATTTTTTAAATGTTTTTTGTGGAATTTTTTTAGAACAGCTTCTAACAAATGACTTTAAGAGGCTTAAAATATAAATTAGAATTTTCTTAGAGTTTTATTTAGACTAATGATCTAATTCCCCAATGGATTCGCCACTATGTTATCACTCAATAATTTTCTGTAGAAGTTGTCAGAAGAAAGAAATTTTTGAGGTAACCACTAACCAACTTTGGGGCATAGGTTCTGGCCAACCTAAACTCAGAGAGGGCTCTCTCTGTATGATTTAACTTTGTTTGCTTTGATTTTAGGCTAGTTATGATTGTTCTTGGGATTTTGGTTTGTATTTGAGATTGGGTGGTGGGATTACTTAGACAGATGGATAAAATGATGTCTTTTAGACCATTGGGCTATGGAGTCAAACAATAAGGAAGAAAAACTGGATTAAGTCACTAAAGGGAATGTTCAAAGGGCAAGATAGCAGAGCATTTTCCAGATCTTTGAGACAGAGGGGTGAAAGGGTTTCACTTGGCATAAGAGAGCAATTAAGGGTTCTCAGACTGGATAATGAATTAGGAATGAAGGGGTAATCGAGACCAAAGGGAAATTAAGAATCCTTTAACCTGGACATTCAAGAAATCAATCTAAACCAAGGTGAAATTAAGAATTCCTTAACTCAAATATCAGCAAAAAACATTTAAATGTATAATTGTTAAGACAGAGTGTATTCAAACAAATTCTGAAGTATTATCCTAGTTATAACATTTAAATTCAGAAACACATAAAATATTATGAATGCCTAGAGAAAAATAACGATAACACATGAGAATACTTCTCTGAAGTTCGCTCAACAAATGAATCCTTTGAAATATCTTATCTTTATTTATCAATCCTTCTTGCTGGCTCAACAAATTATACAATAGCCCTCTTGGTCCTCTGATCAAAAAGTCTATAGAAATTTCTAGTAAAATCCACCCCACATACTTTGAATTATGAAGTATTTATACAATATTATTTACAAAATATCCCAAACTGACTCGAGATTTATTTTAGAGGTAAAATATCTAATTCTAAAAAGGTAATGCCACCTTTCTAACTCATTGATTTCTAGCACTATTATATCTGATTTATTTTGATATTTGGCTTATTGATATTTTAGTTGTCATTTGATGCTCTTCGACTTATCTTCTTTTACTAATACTCTTCGACCTCATCAGCCTATGTGTATTTAGCAAATGTAGGCTTATTTACAAACAGGTGTTTTACCTCATGCTGTAGGTAAAACAAGTTCTCCAAAGCTTGGTAAAGGACTTTACCATAGGGCATCCTGTAGAAACTCTGCAAATTATCTACCAATCTTGCTCTAAGACCTATGTAGAAAATCTGACTGTAGGTTAACCCGATAATGCAATATAAATCAAAGCAAAATACTATAACCTACTTCTACTATCAATTTGCAGAAGATTAAAAGATCAAGCTGAACAATATAACTAGAAGAAGAAGAATCAATGCACAATACACATGAAAATACTATAGGGAAAGCCTCAGCTAAAAACCCCACTATCTGTATTATCATACAAGGTGGAAATACATAGAAATTATACAAAGCCTTAGTTCTCACAGCTAGCCAACTCTCAGTACAATCCTCACAGATGCTCACAGGAAATCTTGGCTTCTCACAAGCCTTCCTCTCTACCCTCCAAGCTCTTATTTCCTTGCGTTGTTCCTCTAGGATGATCTACTTCAACCAAGTGTAAAAACTCAATTTACCAAGTGGATGATCTCTTGATCTCACACACTGTCAGAACTATGCAATCCTCAAGGAATGATTCATTTTGCATGCATGAGTTTTCTTTATAGGAAGACACATGCAACTGATAGTACATTGTCCTTGACTTTAATCTCAACTGGGTATTTCTCAGAGTAGACATGCATGAGTTTCTGATGGGGAAATATTCAGTTAACTGGAGTACACTAGTTGAGTGCATGCATGCAACAACTGACTATTATCTCTCTATTAGTTCCTCAAATATTTTGGAATTAATTTAACTGGACTTAACTCAGTAAACTCAGTTAACTAATTACAACTCAAATATAACTCACTCTTATCTCCTTAATTTAAGGGATAACTCTTGCATGACTTCAGAAAGACTTCTAACTTGAATTTCTCCAACTAATTAACTCAAAATGAATTAATTAATTATTTCCAAGTAGCTTTTAAGACTAAATTTGATGTTAATTCACAATTTAATTCAAGGACAAATTAAATTGGAATATTCTTGTTGCCACATTTCAACACTCCCTCTCAACAAGAAAGGGATTATCCGTCACCCCGATCCTATCTCTATGGAACTCGAATTTACACTTTGACAATGCCTTTGTCAAAATGTCAGCATCTTGCTCCTCTGTCGAAATATACTGCAGCAACATGATCCTCCCATCATTAGTAGCTTGCTTTACCTTGTAAAGCCAACGGGAACTCACAACTAACTTGTTCTCCAGTCTTGGAACCTCGTCCAAAACAATATTACGAACCATGGATTCATACTCCTCCACCATAGCATCAACCCAAATCGACTGCTACACTGCTTCCTCAAAGGAAGATGGCTCGGTCTCAACACATTCCCCAGTAAGGGCCATGTATCCAGTGTACCTCTCAGGTGACCTCCTCTGGCTGCGCTGAGAAAATGGTGCTCCCACATTCTCTCTTGCATCCTCCAACAATCTGTCAACTTCTCTTATGCACTTACATCCATCTCTGGAAGACTCTGCTTGAGTGGATGTCTCCACTCCTGGAACCTCTGCATGCGGCTACTCCACATCAGTCAGAGGCTCCTCCTCCTTAGGAACCAACAGTTCCTCCACAAACTATAGTTGGAGCTCCCTCTCAAGGGAAACTCGCATGGCCTTATTCAAATAAAAATTAAGATCTTTGCGAACCACTGTCCTCCAAATGGTAGGCAAGTACACCCGATAGTTGCGAGGTGTATCATTGTACCCCACAAATATCCCAAACTTTGATGTTAGATCAAGCTTCTATCGTGCATCCTTTGTCACATGGAAATATGTCGATGAGCCAAATATCTTGACGTGACCCACATCTGGTCTCTTACCGGAGAAAGCTTCCTCTGGTGTCTTCATCCCAAGTATGCGATGTGGGCTTCTATTCTGCAAATAGACCATTGTGTTGCATGCCTCAGCCCACAAGTGAAGTGGTAGGCCTTGGTCATGCAGCATTGCCCGTGCTACCCCTACAATAGTTTTGTTCTTCCTCTCGACCACCCCATTCTGTTGTGGGTTATGAGGTGTCGTCAACTCTCGTTTAATTCCTTCCGCTACACAGAAGTCCTTAAACTCTTGAGAGACATATTCTCCATCGTTGTCGCTTCTCAAGGCGTTGATATTCTTCCCTCACTCTTTCTCAACCAAAGCTTTGATCTCACAAAACTTTGTGAAGGTTTGGTCCTTCTTCTGCATGAAATAAATCCAATATTTATGAGAATAGTCATCAATGAAAATCACAAAATACCTTTGCTTCGTTGTGGATGCCATCGAGAATGGTCCACACACATTAGTATGAACTCGCTCTAAGATAGCCTTTGCTCAACTGTCTCGTTCATGAAAGGAAGACTTAGTGTACTTTCCCAAGGTACAACCTTTGCATGTATCAACTTGCTCAAGTTTACCTTTGGGAAGTCTTGTAGATATCTGTTGCATTATCTTCAAAGTCCCTTGATGCAAATGGCCCAACTACCTATGCCAAAACTTGCCAATGTCTTGGATTTGCACCAATTCTTCTTTTGTACTCAATGTTGCATAATCATCTACCTCAAGTTTATAAAGATTCTTCACCGAATCCCTATCCTCTTGGTCTGACCCGTGTTTATGTGTTTTAGGAACATCTTTCCTTTACTGAAGACAACATCGTAGCCTTTGTCCTCCAACATCGCGACTGATACCAATTTCTTCTTCAGTCCAAGCACATACATCACATCTGTCAAGGTGAGAGGAGCTCCATGCTCCCTTTGAAAAGCAACCGTGCCCAATCCTGAAACACTATACCTTCCATCGTCACCCATCTCTATGCGCATCTTGAGGTCTTTCTCCTCCAAGGCACTGAATAAAATTTTATCACCGGTCATGTGGAATGAGGCTCCACTATCAATATACCATACACAACCCATCATTGATGACACCATGCATGCAATGAGGATAAAGTCCATTTCGAACTAAGAGGTTAATGCCTCATCTTCTGATCCTTCCGAGGATCCCTTCTTGGACTTCTTCAATGGGCAATTAGTCACATAATTTCCCATCTCAATTGAAGTATGATATGAATTCGATATGCACCTGCAACCCCGAACTTCAAACTTCATATTCTCTTCTCAGTATACTGTTCACATATCTGATAAACTTGGCTCTGATACCATGTAGAAATTTTACAAATTCTCTACCAATCTCGCTCTGAGACCTATGTAGAAAATCTGACTGTAGGTTAACTCGATAATGCAATATAAACCAAAGCAGAATACTATAACCTACTTCTACTATCAATTTTTGGAAGCTTAAAAGATCAAGCTGAACAATATAACAAGAAGAAGAAGAATCAATGCACAATACACATGAAAATACTTTGGGGAAAGCCTCAACTAAAAACCCCACTATCTGTATTATCATACAAGGTGGAAATACATAGATATTATACAAATCCTTAGCTCTCACAGCTAGCTAGCTCTCAGTACAATCCTCACAGATGCTCATAGGCAATCCTGGCTTCTCACAAGCCTTCCTCTCTGCCCTCCAAGCTCCTATTTCCTTGCATTGTTCCTCTGGATGATCTCCTTCAACCAAGTGGAAAAACTCGATTTACCAAGTGGATAATCTCTTGATCTCACACACTATCAGAACTATGCAATCCTTAAGGAATGATTCCTTATGCATGCATGAGTTTTCTTTATAGGAAAACACATGCAACTAATAGTCCACTGTCCTTGACTTTTATGTCAACTGGGTCTTTCTCAGAGTAGACATGCATGAGTTTCTGATGAGGGAATCTTCAGTTAACTGGAGTACACTAGTTGAGTGCATGCATGCATCAACTAATCGTTATCTCTCTATTAGTTCCTCAAACAGTTTGGAACTAATTTAACTAGACTTAACTTAGTAAACTGAGTTAACTAATTACAACTCAAATATAACTCACTCTTATCTCCTTAATTTAAGGGATAGCTCTTGCATGACATTAGAAAGACTTCTAACTTGAATTTCTCCAACTAATTAACTCAAAATGAATTAATTAATTATTTCCAAGTAGCTGTTAAGACTAAATTCAATTTTTATTTACAATTTAATTCAAGGACAAATTAAATTGGAATATTATTGTTGCCACATTTCAACACTCCCTCTCAACAAGAAATGGATTATCTTCCACCCCGATCATGTCTCTATGGAACTCGAATTTACACTTTGACAATGCCTTTGTCAAAATGTCAGCGTCTTGCTCCTCTATCGAAATATACTGCAACAACATGATCTTCCCATCATCAGCAGCTCGCTTTACCTTGTAAAGCCAATGGGAACTCACAACTGACTTGTTCTCCAGTCTCGAAACCTCATCCCAAACACTATTACGAACCATGGAGTCATACTTCTCCACCATAGCATCAACCCAAATCGACTGTTGCACTGCTTCCTCAAAGGAATATGGCTCGGTCTCAACACATTCCCTAGCAAGGGCCATGTATCTAGTGTACCTCTTAGGTGACCTCCTCTATCTGCACTGAGAAAATGGTGCTCTCACATTCTCTCTCGCATCCTCCAACAATCTGTCAGCTTCTCTTATGTGCTTCCATCCATCTCTGGAAGACTTTACTTGAGTGGATGTCTCCACTCCTAGAACATCTGCATGTGGCTGCTCCGCATCAGTCTGAGGCTCCTCCTCCTTAGGAACCAACAGTTCCTCCCCAGCCTATAGTTGGAGCTCCCTCTCAATGGAAACTCACATGGCCTTCTGCTCATCAAACTTAAGATCTCTGTGAACCACTGTCCTCCAACTGGTAGGCAAGTACACTCGATAGTTGTGAGGTGTATCAGTGTACCCCACAAATATCCTCAACTATGTTGTCGGCTCAAGCTTCTTCCATGCATTCTTTGTCACATGGAAATATGTTGATGAGCCAAAGATCCTCAAGTGACCCACATCCAGTCTCTTACTAGAGAAAGCTTCCTCTGGTGTCTTCATCCCAAGTACTGGGCATGGGATCCCTTGCAACAGGTTTTGGGTCCTAAAGCCCAAGTTTTAGTCAATGTAATGTAAAGACTTCGCGAAATGCGGGCGCGAAGCGCGAAAGTCTAAGATGAGTCATAGGGTTGTCCACCCTAAAATAATGTAATTTAATGTAAAGTTGTGTCAGCCTACCCATGGTCCGCGGACCATGGGATTGTATAAATAGAGCGAGGCTCTAAGTGTAAAGACAGTTTTTGGCAAGAAAGTAATAGATAGATGTGAAGGCATGGTTAGAGGATAGAAGTGGATCTGAAGTGTATTGGGTCGTAGTAGTAGGTAGAGGCTCTGCAGCTGAGTGCACAGAGGCCTAGTAGAGTCCGCAGTTGAGTGCGCAGACCCCTGCAGCTGAGTGTGTAGGGCAGAGTTGGGTCTGTATTAAACGAAACTTGAAAAGGATTATTAATAAAGCTAAGTTGATTCGGCATATTGTGCATCTATTTCGTCGAACTATATTTTGATGTTATGCATTAATGGTATTTGTTTATATGCGCACACTTGTATGAATGCTTATGTATGAAAACCTCCTAAGTAATTAGCAAACAGAACCTAATTAAGGGAGACTTGGGTAATTAACGTTGGTTGCATTATAGCTAAAGTTGTGCAAAGGGAGTACCACAGGACGCAAGGAGCCCGCTAGTGTGCGTAACCTAGTAAGCGTGAAGGTTGAATCACATACCTAACGCCCCATATTAGACATCCCCAGGGTGCAGAAACCTGGTTGTAGCACCCTCCCATACTACTTCTGGTGAGACCTCAGTCTGCGCTCCATGGACTGTTGCTGAAAGGGCCAGTAGTACCGGGATTTTCTTGGCTAATTCACTTCTGAACCTGGGTCAGGCCCCTCTAAGCCAACACATGGTTATGTTGCCGGGACCGAGATCTACCCAAGGGATGTGCCACTGGAACCCAACAAAGAAGGAAATTGAAGAGTGGTTGGACAAGAAGATTCAAGAGTTCGCGACACAGGAAAAAAAAACTCCGCAGGTATCCAAGAAAAGGTGGTTGGATTGCTATGTGTATACGAAAATCCATGAGATTTTCTTCGCATCCTTTCCTTCTCAACTGTATGAGTGGATCGTGAGGTTAGCCGATAGCCAGGGAAGGTGTAGGCCCGACCAACCGATAGTGTGGACTCCAGAATTAGTGCACATACTAGAGGCATCAGAAGATAATATTGTGTGAGCTGTGGACCATTAACTCGACCTGATAATAGGGGGGTTTATCATTGAGTTTGTGGTAAACATGACCATGAGCTACAGCGAAGCAGAATGACGTTTTCTCAAGGGACCGCGAGATAAGTACATTAAATATTTGAATACCTGGATTAAGATGTTGTTGTGTGAAAAGCGGGTTATGCGAATACATTAATGTTTGGGACGATGCGGAGTGGAAAGATCTACAAAGGTAGCGGGAAATTAAAAAGCAATCCCTTAATTTCACCTTTGCGAGAGAGCAAGGAAGAGCTCGCTCGAGTTTCTCCAAGAAGTACGGTTAGTTTGATAAGGCAGTGCATTCCGCAGTTACCACCTCCACCCACTTCACCTCCCTCACCTCCATCTCCACTCACTCCACCTCCACCATCTCCACAGTTCAGCATGGTGAGCGCGATCAAACTACCCATATTCAGAGGTGTAGGGAATGAAGATCTGGACGAGTTCTGGTTCGTGGTAAGAGCAGTGTGGGAAGCGCAAGGGGTCATGGACGACAACATTAAGAAGGCTACATTGGTGAGCGCACTATAGGATCCTGCATTAAAATGGTATACCAAGCACTCTAATGACCACCCAAATGCAGGGAGAGCAGAGATCCAAAATGCGTTGAACAAAGAATTTAGCCGGCCGAAATCAGAGACACAGTCAATCATCGGGTTTAAAGAGATCACGATCCTTCTAGGCGATACCCCTTAAGATCTGGATCAGCGGCTGAAGGGTACGATCTGCGAGGCTAATATGACACTAATAGATGCCCAGAATTGCACATGGTTTGTAGCATCTCTGACACCACACTTGAGAACAACGCTGTCACAGCGGAAACCTTCTACCCAGGCCGAAGCATTAGAGATGGCGATGAGGTTCATGAGACCCCGATACAAGACCTTGGGTTGGGAGTTCAACAAATCCACTCGCAGCTACAGAATCTATGCTTGGAAATGCAAAGTTTGAGGAAGGACAGTGCACCATGGCCAGAGACGCACGAGGAAGTATGGTGCATGAAATGCAAAGGCCAGGGCCATGACAAGGATCATTGTCCAATATTAGTAAACGACTTGGAAGGAGGGGGACCAATGCCATTGAGACCAGAGGCATAGGCAGGGCCGAGTGCGACACCCACATTATGGTGTGCGATCTGTCAGATAGGAGGAAAACACACGACAGATAATTGTCATTTGTTGCAGAAGTATACACAGACTCCCCAGCAGTTGTTTTGTAATTTCTGCAGGTTGGTAGGCCACGACGAGCGCACTTGTCACAGCTACAAGCTAATGATGGATCGAACCCCAGCCTATAGGATGCAGATAGAAACGCGAGCCCTCAACCCAGTTGTGGGGATGGTGCATGTTGGATTTCAGGGGCGAGGTCGAGGACGAGGAGGAATGGGACCAGGAAGGGGCCGCGGACAGTTAATTTGTTACAATTGCAAAGGACCAGGGTACTATGCCCGTGATTGTACCAACCCGACGAGGATATCATGTTCGTACTATGCTCAGTTTGATCATGAAATGATAGATTGTCCTACGTTGATCACACAGATGCATGAAAAAGGGGTACTCCAGCCTCCTCCGACTCAGAATATCCAAATGATGAGGTCTGAATCGTGCGAAGAAGACCCTAACGTGAACATGATGCTCAAAATCGATGCAACCACGAGGGAGGATAAGGGGAAGTAGACTGAGGAAGATACATGGGTTCGCAAGGCTCCTGCAAAGGAACCTGAGTTTGACTTGGAACGCACAAAGGAGATGTTCGTGGAAGCTAAGAAGAACTTCGCGAAGACCTCCACTTCAGGTAGTAAGGATCAACCAGAGCTAGGGATGGATCCTTCTATGCTTACTACCTTTCAGGAGACATGCATGAAATTGTTGCATGACAACAAGGTAGTTAAGGGACTATAGGCGCTGATCACTAGGTACGCAGGGTCAATAGAACCGTGCGTAGTTTGGAAATTGGAAAAGCATGCATTGCGCACCGGGAGGGAAATGAGATTGACGGTGCAGATTGGTGAGTACGAAATGGATCAGGTTATCCTAGACCTGGGATCAGACGCGAATGTGTTACCGAAGCAAACATGGGAACGCATGGGCATACCAGCGTTGCAGTGGTCCACTATTCAATTATGAATGGCGAACCAATAGAAGATTTTTCCCATGGGGAGGTTTCAATGGGTAACAGTTGATATTGAAGGCGCGAGCACACAAACGGACTTTGAAGTGATATAGATTTTCGATGACAGAAATCCCTATCCCGCGTTGTTAGGAATAGACTAGGCCACTGATATGAACGGAGTCATCAATCTGAAGAAGCAGAAGATGATATTCGAGAAAAAGTCACTACGCGTAGTAGTCTCACTAGACCCAGCCGAAGGAGCGCGCTACACTGAACCAGTGCGCGATGATGAAAGTGACAATGAGTTGGGTTGTATTTACAAGATAACTACACGGGATTGGGTGAATCCGACTGCAGATGAGAGGATCTTGTGGGAGCGCGAAAGCTCCTACACTTCAGATTCAGACGAAGAAGTAGAGCGCTGGCAGAATCGATTGAACGAAGTAACAGCGTTGAATTGCAACATGATGATTACATCACTGCGTTGCGTAACAACCAAGGCCTGAGATCTGCCGACATATGATGGATTGACAGTAGTGGATGAATTCTTGAGCAAGTTTGAAAGCGCAGTCCTGGAAGAACAAAGTTCGATGCGTTGAAGTGGGCACTGCATGCAACACCTGTGCATTGGTGGGAAACACATAAAGGAAGTTTTGAGGACTGGCACGGATGTAGAAGGATAATGTGCCTACGATTTGGGAAACCACCGCTATGATTACAAGACAAATACGATGGATTAGATGACCCACACACGCACCTCGCAAAATGGGTACATTTATTCTAGCATACCCTAGATGTAATACCCATGAACTGGTATACTGAGACAGAACTCCGACATGGTACAGGTGAATGGGATGTCTTGCATGAAGGATTTTTGTTAACATTCACATTTGAAGACCGATGGTCAGATACTGTTGATGATGCGCTGCAAGCAGTAAAAGTCACCATCTTCAAAATACCACAGGAGCCATTGGAAATGTTGCAGCCAAAATGGGCGGTACAGTTAAGTAGCACGCTAGAGTGTTATAACGTGCAGGTGGAGGAGGATGATGACGACCCCCGAAATATTGATATTCCAGAAACCGAAGGTTGTCGCGAGGTTCGAGGACCATCAATTGAGGATCTCGACATCACCACACCACTCAAAACAAAGCAGGTAAACATTGGCACAGAAGTGGAGCTGAAGTATGTGACGCTAAGGGACTATTAGGACGATGCTACGATAGATAAGGTTGCCAAGTTACTCCGCAAATATCAAGACTTGTTCCCGACCAAAATCACAGACTTAAAGGGGATCATTGGTGACTTAGGGATGATGAAGATCACTCTAAAACTAGACGTGAAGCCAGTTAAGCAATGACCTTACCGCTTGAATCCCAAGTATAAAGAAAAGGTTTGCGACGAATTAGACAAAATTCTCGCAGCCAGAATTATTGAACCAGTGGAAGAATCCGACTGGGTGAGTCCTATGGTAGTACAGGAGAAAAAACACAAGGGCGAAATAATAACATGCGTGGACCTCAGAAAACTTAACGATGCATGTGTTCATGATCCATTCCCGACACTGTTCACAGATGAAGTATTGGAGAATGTTGGTAGTCAGGAAGCTTACTCATTCACGAATGGCTTCTCAGGGTACCATCAGATCAAGATCGCACCAAAAGATAGGAGCAAAACAACCTTCACAATAGAATGGGGCTGCTTTCAATACACCGTTATGCCCTTTGGACTGAAGAACATGCCAGCGATATTCTCGCGCATAGTGGTGGCGGCGTTCAAAGAATACATCCACAAATTCTTGGAGGTCTATCTAGACGATTGGACTATGTTTGGATTAGTTAAGCACCACGTAGCGAGCTTACAATTGATGTTGGATACTTGTCGCCGACACCAGATTGCGTTGAACCTTAAAAAGTGCACCTTCCTCATCTCCTTTGGCAACCTGCTAGGCCATGTGGTCTACAAACAAGGCCTGATGGTGGACCCTGCGAAGATTGTTGTTATTCTGAACCTAGAAGCACTGTACAGTGTCAAACAGTGACACGCTGCTTTGGGGCACACTGGCTACTATAGGAGGTTTATCAAGAGTTATGCCCAAATAACCACGTCAATGGAAAAGATATTAAAAAAATATGTGACATACTACTGGAATGATGATTGCATGAAGAGTTTGGATGTCCTAAATGGGAAGTTGGCCTCTGCGCCAAGTTTGGTCTTCCCAAAATGGGACATGGAATTTCATGTACATGTAGATGCTTCGTGTATCACGTTGGGAGCCATACTCACGCAAGAGGGCAGAGAGGGTTTGGATCACCCAATTGCATTTGCGAGTCGAAGATTGTCCAAAGCAGAAAAGAATTACTCTACCACCGAATGCGAGGGGTTGGCAATGGTGTACGCGCTCCAGAAATACCGACACTATTTACTTGGAGGACATTTCAAGATGTATACCGACCATTCCGCGTTGAAATACTTGGTGAACAAGCTTGTGTTGGGGGGGCGCATATGCAAATGGCTCTTACTATTTCAAGAATATGATTTTGAGGTCATAGTCAAGTCGAGACGCTTAAACGTAGGACCAGACCACTTGTCATGAATTGAGACGGGCAAGGAACCAACAAATTTGAAGGAGGGACTACCTTATGCATAGCTCTTCGCAGTACGCGTCACAGATGGACACTTCGAGGATATAATCCATTTTCTAACAACATGAACTACACCAAAGGAGTATTCAATCCAACAGAAGAAGGAATTGGTGGTAAGCGCGGTAGACTTTTCTGTTATCGTAGGGCACCTTTACAAGATGGGCAATGATGAGATATTGCAAAGATACATACCTAAATTTGAAAGGGGTTAGATCCTCGCGGAAGCACACGGGGGGGTTGTTAGCACCCAGGTTGTTCAGTATGACTCCCAAGGGAATACGGCCAGGGTAACCACTAACCAATCTTTGGATCACTGTTTCTAGCCAAACTGTGATCAGAGAGGGCTCTCTCTTTATGATTTGTCTCTATTATGATGGTGTCTTAGGCTAGTTATTATGCTCAGGTTTTGTTTTATGTTTTTGGTTGAAGGATTTCTTTCAAGTCTTATGATATAGTGTTTAGATAGCGGAATACCATTGGGCAATGGAGTCTGGAGTTTGTGAAAGGATTCGATATGCTGGATTGGTGGTGTTCAAACTGTAGGGCCTATTGTGTATTCTAGACAAACAAAATTAAATTAAATGGTGATGTATGTCAACCAACAGAAAGCAATTAAGAATTTTCTATTAAGTTAGTGAGGTGAAAGTGAGCACACTGCACAGGAGCAAAACTTGAATTCCTGTAACAAAGGTCACGGTGAAAGGTGTATTCTGAAAGTGCAGCAATTAAGAATTACACTCATCTAGATTACAGCTGAAGAAAACATTCATAAACAACACAGATTGAACCCAGGGTACTCAGTGAATAAATCCTGAAAGTTATTCTTTTTCCTTGTTGCTTAGTATTGAAAATCAGATAACATATATGAATTTTAACAAAACAACTAATTGACAGAGAGAAGTTACAGAGACTTATTGTATGGTGAAATACACAGGAATCCAGCAGTCATCAACAGAGATCAGAACGCATTCAACACCTCAGAAATCCGAGAAATTCCATCACTTTCTTTATTACACTTCTGAAAGGATTACAGCATAAGAATTTCTTTAGGAGAAATCAACAACAACCCTTGCAATCTTATGCGAAGGGGGCTTTATAGGAAGGTGTATACAAAATATCTCAGGCATTGAGTCATCTGAGAGAGAAAATATCTTCATAAATTTGTTCAGAAAGTAGAGAAGAAGTTATTGTAGCTTTGAATGCAGCATAAATGCTCTTTATGTCTGTCAGAGGGTAATTTGACCTTTGGAGGTCATTGAGTCGATTGCAACGCTTAGCTTTAATGCTGATAACTGCGCCTTTATTTCTTGTTGCGCTGTATTTTCTCGACCCTGCCACCTGTAGTCTTCTATTTTTGCTTTGTTGGCCGATCCATCTGCTGAGTTGGCTCAGCTTTGATCCGCTGTGCATGCTGATTTTGTCAAACTTTGCTTTGCATGATAACTGATATTTTTAAGAAACAAAATTGTTAAGTGACTCCCTGTTTACAAAATCTTCTGTATTGCGCTTGTCCACCATTCTTGCGTAGGGAGCTGATGCCTGAGAATAGCATCCATTGTTTCCTCTGCCTCTGTGTATTTGAAGAAATTGGGAGCCACCCCAAATAGGTGATTGATTTCATTCATTATAAAAAACAGATTCTCGACTCTGTTGTAAAGAGACTGTCCTGTGGCTGACCCTGTTTCCTCTGAGGTGCTGGGCTTATCACTGATCTGGTTAGTGGCAAATGTATTGACCCTTTTAGCATATTGCTCATGTGTGAACAATCTCCCTGCGTTGTTCAGTAAGCCAGGGAGTCCTCTGCTTTCTAACACTTGGAATTTTTCTAGAAATCTGTTCACCTCAGTCTGCATGTCTTGGGTTCTTCTTTCCAATGTCTGTACCAGATTTCTAAGAGTAAGAACCCTCTTGATCAGTTGGACAGTATCAGTCCGGTTTGTAATTCCCATGATGGCTAACTGAGAACTTGTTTTATGATTAAGTACATTGATCATTCTAGTGGCCACTTCAGGCATATTGCTCAATTGAGTTCTTGCTCTGTGAATCTCCCTCTGTGCCTTTGGGATGAGCTCTAGCTGCTCATGGATTGTCTCAATATATGGCCACTGCTCATTGATGGATCGACCAATGTTAGCCCATAGTACTATTTTCAGTTCTGCCACCACTTTGTCTAACTTGAGCTCATTCTCTAGCTCTTTTATTTTGTTTTTGAGGGCTTTCACCTCCCTGTCCTTCTCTGCCACAGTTTGTTTGGACTTATCATATCTATCATTGATTTTAGCCAAAGATTCTTTGGCTGTGTTGAGCTCCAACATTTGAGCTTCCAAGACTTGGATTTCGTTCTTCAGCTTTTGCATATCTAGGCTTTGGGCCTACTCTGTAGTTGTTGGCGCTGCTGAAGTAGATGTTGCTGTTTGTTCGGTCTGTCGAGGAGGAGGGGCAGTGATAGGAGCAGCTTCCTCAAGATCGATGATATGAGGAGGAGGTTGAGAGGTCTGACCCTCTTCTCTTTGTTTTAATGCTGCTTGTAATGCTGCTTTTGCAGCCTCTGATTCTCCTAGTTTGTCTTGTGCTTGAATAAGCTGTTTATAAATGGAGATCAGCAAATCTGTGGTGTCCTTCTCCTGCCTTTGTTGGGCTACCTCATCTGTCTGAGGGTGCATGGTGGCAGGGAGTTTGATTTTCTTCCTCATGGCAGCCATGTCAGCATCCCTCAACGTCAAAATTTCCTGTATCCCAGAAATATCTTTGGGATCATGCCCAATTTCAATGATTATGTCTTCCAGGGACTTTATTCTGTTGTCCTTTGCCTGGGATGATGCCTTCTCCAATTCCAGTTGAGAGGTTGTGGCATTGAGGCTGCTCTTTAGCTTATAATTTTCCAATGTTTCATCTGCTAAAGAGGCATACACCATCTCACCAGTCTGTTTATGTAGTTCAATTTTGTCCATTGGGTGTATGTCTTTGGCCATGACCTCCAGGTTGGTCCTGAGGTAATCTGAGGCAGATTGGGGATGCAGAGCTGTGGGCATAAAATGACTCATGATCATTTTGCCTTCACCTACATCAAAGGTAGACATAAGTCTTTGCTGATTGGTAGGAGCCATGTTTAGTAGGTGATTGTACAGCTGTATTTTAATAGGATCATTCCTCCTTTTAATGTCTATAAATTGCTGTTTGATGCTTCCCTCCTTTTGTTGGCTGGAGGAGCTGACCTCCCCTCCCATGGTCCTGTCCTGTTCCTGCTGGAAGGAACTTGCTGAAGCTTCTCTGCTGGGTGGGCCCATGCCCAATGCCTGTCTTATTGCTATGTCCTCCTCTGGAAAATCATTTAATCTCTGCCTCTTCTCTCCCTGGTTTATAGATGATGTCAGGGGAGTTTCTCTATCCCTTTTTCTAAAAACAAATGTATCCTCCTTTTGAGGGGTTTGGAGGACCGAGGCATCAAAGGTAGTCTCTTGCCTTGTAGGCACCGTCCTTTCAGTGGTATTAGGAGTTTCCATTGTTTCTCTTTGCTGGGCAGGCTGCTCCTGCCTTTGTTCTTCTTGATGTTGCTGCCCTTGCTGTTCTGACTGTTCTTGCTGCCCTTGCTGCAGCCTTTCTGCTTGCTGTTGTTGCTCTGCCTGCTGCTGCTCTTGTTTATCTGTCTGCTCTGTCTCCATTTCTTGATGTGTCTGCTCTGTCTCCATCTCCTTTTCTTTGCCTCTGCTGGATATATTCTCAGTGGCCTTGGTAGTTTGCTGCTTGGCAGTTGAGGAGGATTCAGCTGCTCCCGTTTGTGTACTTGGAAGTGTGAATACCTGTGGACAAAGCTCAAGGTCAGCCAACTTCTTCAAATTCCTTAGTGCCCTTTTGTTCAGCTCTTCTTGTGACAAGGGTTCTTCTAAGGTCCCTCTCCTCCATTTGTCTTGGTTTGCATATTTTTCAATGTGGGGGATGCTATGGTGATCATAGGCAGATAACTTATATTTGAGCCTCCTTGTGGATATCAAATGATTAGGGTCATAGGGTACCCATATGAAACTAGTTTGCAAGCCAAGGGCCTCAAGCATTCCCTCTGCTTCCCTCCATCCTTGCTCCCTCTCATTATAAATAAAATGGCCAAGTTGGCTTTTGACCTTCAACTGTGCCTTTTTGCCTTTTCCTGAAAAATGAAGCACATCAACTCTGCCAAATTGCCTAAAGTACTCTAGGGCAAATAACCTCATAGGCACATACTTGGGTAATTTGAAAGGAGGTAGATCACACCCATATATCCTGATGACAGTGTGGTTTTGGTAGAAGTACCAATCCCCAATGCTATAAGATTTGGACAGCTGAAGAATTCTCTGCATGTCATCAGTGAGTCTCGGAGGAGGTGAGCTCATCAGCATTGCCATAGTTGGATGGATGAACAGATCCATGAATTCACAGTAAGTGTATGGAGACTCAGGTCTAATGTGGAAGACAGATGACCAGTAGACCACTGATCTGGGATTGCCTTGGGCATCCATTCTTTTGATTGAAAAGTGAAATTTCTCATGTTGATGATACAAGATCAAATGGTAAATGTAGGAGGTGTATCTGAACACCCTATCTCTCCTTAAATTCATCAATTGCTCATGAATCTTGTCTGATATGTAGGTGGCGTAGTCATAGCAGATTGGTGACTTGCCAGGAGCAAACATAAGCATCAATACCAGCACAGTTGTATCGATATGCTCGACCGAACTATATCCCAAGATGGGAGAAATCATATCTGCAAGGTCTCTGCCCAGCTCATTGAGGTATACATGAAGAATTGGAGGGCCCATTACAATGTTAGTTTTGATGTATAATTGATTGAATTTAACAATTTGAGCATCTGTGAGTTTATCCCCTTGTTTTATCAGATTTACCAGTGATAAAGGAACCAACTTCTTCTGAGGGTTGAAGCAAAGCATGTCTCTGATAGCTTGAGGGGTAACATAGAAAAGTACTGGACCAGATGGGTCAAGAACAGCTCGCTGAGAAACATCATATTGTTCAGCACAGAGGTGGATTAGTTCAGGGAACTGGTTGACCTGAGGGAGCTTAAAAATAGGGAGAAAAGAGTCCCATAAGCCCAGTATATCTGTCCCATTTTCATGCTTGGCTTTTAATTCATTCAACAGATGAAGGTGGAATTTGCTGCTCATAAGCTTCTCTTCTTCAATTTGGTAATCCATATCTGCCAAGGCTTGCCATTTCAAATTCTTTTGAGGGGCATTCAGAGGTTGAACATTTAGCACTATGGGAGCCATAGGGGGATCCATGGTTCTTTTAGGATTCTGTTCTTTAGGGGCTGGTGTTACTATGCAGAGTAACACAAAAGGAGCTTCTTCTGAGGAAAATGGGAATTTATGAGGACAAAGAGTGAATGGGAAAGGTTGCAGCGATTGCAGTACTGCTTTTAAACAAAATAGAGCGGTAGCAGAACTGAGCAGAATTTGCTTTGTGGTGAATTTGTTTCTTGCAGGTAGCTGGTTCACGTTTGCGCGAACCAATGTGGAATTTTCACTAAATTTGCCCAATGTGGCCTCCTAAACATGTAATGGCAGCACTGGTTTGGTATGAATGCAGGTACAGTGGAGTTTTGATGGTGAAATTGGCGTTTTAAGGTCTGCTCACAGGCTATACCCGGAATTCACGGAAAAATGGATTTGCAGAGTGAAAATGGAGAATACCTGGTGAATTTCGTCGGCTTAATGTTGCTAATGCGCGAGTGATGGACGCTCTGGCGGTCTCGGAATTTCCTCAGCAGGCTGGTGCAATTTTACACGTAAATTGCATGCAGAACAAACAGTGCAGCTTTTGCCAAAAATAGCAAAAACGCGAAATTTTCGGTCTAAATATGGATTTTGACGATTTTGGCGCGTTTTTGTGCTGACGTCATAGGTGGGGTCAGGTTCGGATGACGTCAGCATGACGTCATCAGGCCAGGTGGCGGGCTCTGATTGGGCCACGGGGATGGTGAGGTGGCAGGACAGGTCAGCCAATGGTTGAGCGGGAGGTTGTCGTGACGGCATAAGTGGCAGTGACGTGGGGTGACGGTGGAATGACGTGGTGCTGAGGTAATGCGAATGGAATGGGGAAACCGGAAACCGGAGGTGGTTTCATATCGCACCGCTTACAGTACGGTGGCGGTAAGCATCAGTTGTACCTCCGATGAGCCGTGGAGGGGACGCGTGGCTACCGCATGACGTAGCCAACAATACGACCGTCGGAAGATATCGCCCGGACAGAGGATCTGCTCCGATGCAGTGATGGCCGTCAGATCTGGAAAGCATGATCGGATGGCTATCGGAGGGTTGATGTGATAGGGGGATAGGGCGGGTAACCAACGGTCGTCGGAAAAGATCCGAAGCCTTAAGAGCCGTTGGATCTTCATTTATTTAATCGGACGGTGGTCGGGAGGACGAAGGGATTGACAGGTAAGGGGAGGGGCGGGGATTATTTTAATAATTATTCTGGGGATCTGTGCATGGGCGGAAAACTATGGTATAGTGGGTTTTCATGAATTTTCTGTGGAGATGCGCCCGCCCTTTGGACTTTAGGTAAAAGGGAAAAGTGGGTTTTTCCATGTTTTTACCCATTTGAAGCGGGTAAGGGTATAAACAAGGCTTTTTATGAGGTTTTTATGTGTAAATGGGGGTTAAAAGTGAGAAAATAGATTTGTGAAGGGGAAAGGGGTTTTGGGCTTAGGTTTATCAAGATGACCAGGTGTCATTTGATCCCTGACACGGGACTTATTGGATATAATACCAAGGGGTGGGTATTTATACAAAATTTGGGGTTTATACACCATGGTGTTAATACTAGTAGGGGAAAAGGTAATATGAGGGATTTACATAGTAGAGTTAGGGTTAATATGGATAAAGAGTGAATGAGGGGGAAAAACACTAAGTGTATTTGAAGCTTGGTTAGTTGAGGGAGTAGATCAAACAGAAATTTTAGACAAGAAATGTGGCTTCTAAGGATAAAAATTCAATCACATTACCACAAGTACTTCCATGAATGTTAACTGAAAGGGGATGTTAGTAAATGACATGAAAGGGGGAAGTGGGAGGTTAGACATGCTTCTTTACTTTTCTTCTCTTATCTTGATCATCCAATCTGAAATGGATACCATTTCTGCGACCCCATCTACTTACCCACCTACTTTGCCTAGCATTTTTTGTTTCTTCTTGGAGGGTGCATTTAGGCTTGCAAACCCTTACTTGCCTTTTTCTTTTCTTTGGCCTTTTTCTTTTGTCTTTCTGTCTATTTCTACCCTTATTGCTTCCAAGGTCCCAGATTAAGCAGTTGGGAACCTTAACTTCTCTACCTGAGCTACTTGTCTGCCAAGATTAAACAGTTTGGACAGACTTCTTTCTCTAATCTACAACTGAAAATTGAAAGCATGGCATGATCCAGATTAAACTGTTGGATCATCCATCAAAATTTTAACCAAGGCCATCAAAATTAAAACAAGGAGAAGCTCTTTACACACCTTGTTTTTTCTAGGAAATATGGGATCTTTGTGTAGTCAAAGCAGAGCATATTTGGACTTTCCCTTGTCAATCATGAAATATGAAACCTATTGGTATAGGTATCCAACAGTGGCTCCACATGGGGATGGTTTTTCACTTGAAAGACCAAGAACAGCAGGTCAGATTGCCTTGGCCCTTGACATGTTTTATCCCAAACTTGAAGTGTGCTGCTTTGAAATGCCAAATTGTGTGCTTATCTTCTTGGTGGACCTCTGATTCCATGTGTCTTCTGCTAATAGTCAATAATCTCCAAAAACTGCACTTTTACAATCTAAACAGAAAATAATATATACATCTGAATATATACAAGGGAACCTCAGGCTGCACTTATGGGTGATATTCAAAATAGTGCTTCAGCATCCTGCCATTCACAGGACCTTCATCCAAATCAGTTTCATTGAGACTCTTAAGGAAGTAAGTGTTGTTTCCTTGTACTGCTTGGACAGCAAATGGTCCTCTCCAAAGGGAATCAAATTTTCCATGTTTTCCCTTCTCCTCTCTTCTTGCATCCCATTTAAGGACCTTGACTCCCACACTGAAATCTTCTGCCTTAGTTCTTTTATCAAAAGCATTCTTTAATTTCTCTTGTAAAACTTGAACTCTGCTGAAAACTTGGTCTCTAGTCTGCTGCAAACAAATTATCTGATTGATCCTTCTTTGCATGTCATTTGGTTCAGCTTGGTTTTCTTGAAGAAGCTTCATAACAGGCACTCCTATTGATGAAGGAAATTTGGCCTCTAGGCCATAAACCAACTCATATGGGCTGGTCCCTATTGATCTTTTGGTTGTTAGTCTATCTGCCCATAAGGCATTGACTAGTTTCTTATGCCAATTCTTCTTATTTTCTTCCAACACCTTTTTTATGGTGTTCACTAGGCTCTTGTTTGATGATTCAGCTAGGCCATTTCCTTGGGGATAGTATGCAGTGGAATGGCCCAAAGTAATGTGAAATTTGTGGCAGAAATTCACCATTTTCTTGGATCTGAAAGCAGCAGCATTGTCTGTTATTATTTTATCAGGACAGCCAAATCTAGCCAATATATTGTTCTCCAAAAACTGAATGATTATTGAGTCATTTGCTTGTCTGCATGGGGCAGCTTCAATCCATTTGGTGAAGTAGTCTGTGGCTGTCAAAATCCATCTATGTTGGCCTGAAGAAGAGGGATGAATTTCCCCAATGAAATCCAGTCCCCATTGTTGAAAAGGTCTTTCTGTTGCAATAGGCCTTAAAGGAAGTGGCAGCAGTTGTCTCTTTCCCTCAAACACTTGGCATTTATGACATGATGTAATAAATCTCTTGACATCAGAGAACATGGTGGGCCAGTAGTATCCAGCCCTCAGTATTTTGTCCACGGTGGACTTCCAGTACAAGTGTCCACCACAGTCTCCTGCATGAAACTCTTGCATGATATTGTTAGTTTCATTTTCAATTAAACAGTGCAGAAATATCCCTTCATGGTTTTTCCAAATCAAATTGCCATCCATGACACAAAATTTTGATGTTTTCATTTTTAAGAACCTACACTTAGTTTTGGACAGTCCTGGGGGAGCACACAGGTTTTGTAACACATAACAGATATCAGAATACCAGGGGGATTGTTCAAAGGCTTCATTGATCTTTGGAGTCGCCAGCTCTGTTTCACTGTCCAGCTGATTGATGTCTAAGGCTTGAAAATTTGTTTCAGTCATTAATTTGGCCAAGCCTTGCCCTTTTATTAGTTTTGTAGGTTTTATTTCAATGTCAAATTCCAAAATGCTGGCAATCCATTTTCCTCTACTGCCTTAAAAATTTTCTTGGGTGAGAATGTCTTTGACAATAGGACTTGGCACATATGCTTTGACATGGGAATAAAGGATATAAATCCTAAAGTCCTTGATAGCTTTGACCAAAGCATAAGCTTGCTTTTCCATGATTTGATACTTCAAAGGTGCATCTCTGAGAGCTTTGCTAAAGAAAGCAATTGGCTTCTCATTTCCTTGGTCATCCTTTTGTAATAAAACAGCAGCAATAGTATGTTGGGAAGCAAAAGAGAAAATGATAAATTCTCTGTCAAACTGAGGATTGGTCAAGACTGGGGTCTGGGTAAGGGCCAATTTTATACTTCAAATGCTTGATTGGCTTCAACAGTCCACTTCACCTTTGAATCTTTCTTCAGCATGTTGTTTAATAATCTGATTAGCTCTGCTAAGTTTGGGATAAACCTTCTCAAGAAGTTGATTTTTCCCAAGAATCCTTGTAATTCTTTGACATTTCTTGGGTGAGGCATTTGCAGGATAGCTTGTATCCTATCTGGGTCAATTCTAATGCCATCCTTTGAGATGATGTGTCCTAAAAGCTTGCCTTCTTGTAAACCAAAGAGGGACTTCTTCGGATTCAAGGAGATTCCATATTTTCTGCATTTTAGGAAGATCTGTCTTAAATGTTTGAGATGTTCTTGGTCAGATTTTGAAAAAGGTGTGAGGTCATCTAGGTAAATGACCAAAAAGTCATGGATTTCCTTAGCAAAGGCAATATCCATTGCTCTTTGAAATGTTGCCCCCGCATTTTTCAATCCAAAAGGCATCTTTACATATTTGAAGGTTCCCCATGGGGTTGTAAATGTTGTTTTGTCCTGATCATCAGGGTGAACTAAGATCTGGTTGAAGCCTGAGAACCCATCCAGTAATGAGATTCTTGAGGCCCCTACCACTCTTTGAAGAATATGATCCATCTTGGGTAAGGGGTAATTGTCTTTTAAGGATACTTGGTTTAGATTCCTTAAGTCCACACACAGCCTAATCTCACCGGTCTTCTTTCTTGTAGGGACTAAATTGGAGATCCATTCAGAGAATCAGATTGGTGCTATGATGCCTGCTTTGAACATTTTTTGTACCTCTTGTTCCATTGCTAGGAGAAGCATAGGATTGATTCTCCTCAGTTTTTGTTTAAAGGGTTTTTGATCAGGCTTAAGAGGGATAGTATGCTGGATAACAGAGGTGTCATAGGACTTTAGGTCCTCATAACTCCATGCAAAGACATCCTGGAACTCTTTAAAAAGGTCAATGTATTTAGGCTTTTGATCAGGAGGCAAAGAGGCAGACAATTTGATTATTTTGGGTTTGTCAATTGTACCTATGTTACATTCTTCAATGGCTGCATTTAGGGGCTGCATTTTTGGTTTTCTGGGAATATCATTTGAATCAAAAATATCTTCTAGTGGGGTTAGGCCTTTTGGTAGAAAGTTGTCTTTCAGTTCAATGATTTCAGTTTCAGCATTGGACACTCCCTCTTCCCAGTCAACTAGTTGAATTTGTTGGATGTTTTCTATATTGAAAATAGTTGGATTCAGCATTTGCTTTGCAGTCCTAGGTGATATTGGCTGAGCAGTCTGTTGACACTGTATTTGTGATGGACTTGCTCCATTAAGTATTTGTGATTGACTTGCTGTCTCAAGTATTTGTGATTGACTTGCTGTCTCAATGTCAATATTTAATCCTGCAAATTCTTGCTGTAGAGTTAAAAATCGGTTTATTTGCTTGTCATTCTCAAATACTTGCCAATCATTGATGTTGTTTGGTATGGAGGGTCTGTGTTTTACTTCAGCTGTGAAACAATGGTGGGGCTCAAAGGGAAGCTTGCAGGTACTTGCAAAGGTGGCTAGACTATGAGCATGTAGATTTTGGGTTCTGGGAATTTTAGTAATTTGGAATTCAGAGAAAAAGTTTAGTACCTCAGCAACAGCAGCTCTGTAAGTCCTTAGTCTTTTGTCATTAGTGACAAATTTTCCTTTGACTTGTTGGATAACTAAATCTGAATCACCCATGATTGAAACCCTGGCAGCTTGTAAGAATTTTACTAACTTGAGGCCTAGTAAAAGAGCTTCATATTCTGCCATGTTGTTAGTACATCTGAAATTCAATCTATAAGCTATGCCCTCTGCATGACCATTTTCTTCATTGTGTATCCAAATTCCAGCTCCTGCCCCTAATTTGTTGACTGAGCCATCAAATTCTAGGAACCATAGAATGTTCTGTTGGGAAGGAGGTTTGGTGACCTTTTCATGGGCTGGTAAAGTAAGTAATAATTGTGGTTTTTTCTCTAGTTTATCTTCTAGGACAGTTTCATCATTTAATTGGGTGTTCTTGACAATTAAGGAAGCAGCACTATCAAATGTTTGGTTGACTGTTGTTTTATGAGTGATACTACTCTCATTTGCATCTTCCTCCTGTATGAATATCTTGGTTTCAACTGCACCTTTTGAGGGAGTGGTTGTATCATTGAAGAGAATGTATGAGTCTATGTCTGAATGGACAGCATATATAGGAAAATTTTGAGGTTTTTCTTCACTGCTGACCATGTACTTCATTAGTGTTTCTCTATACAGTCTTTTTGGTTGCCCAAACACAGAGATGGTGGCATATGACATGTCTAATTGTAGGGAACCTTGGAGTTTGGTGCCCCATGATCTTGACAACAGCATTCCATACTTAGGTGGGATATCAGCAACTACCACATCCATTAGGATTGTCTTGTTTGGATATTGAACTAGAGACACACATAAGTATTTTATGAGACCTAGACACTTGACTTGACTAGAGTCAAAGGAAAAGAGATCCTTGTATGGTCTTGTTATGTCTAAATTTAATCTCTCCATGACTGCTTTTGGCATAAGATTGTGAGAGGCACCTGAATCAAACATTGCGTTATGTAGTATTTTGTCATGAATATGTAAACTGACATAAAAAGGCAATACCCCTATGACTACTGTTTTTCCATCCACTTCTGGACCGAACAGGAGTTTTGGGGTGTCATCCAGTACATTGACATCATCTTTGTTGCTGGTGAGTTGGAGGGACCTTTTGATTTGCAATTTATAACTGTCATGCTTGGCTAATTCCAAGAGAGGAATAGCTATTTTTATTTTACCAATTTCTGTTTCAAGATCAAAAGGTTTTTCAGATTGGGTCTTGGGGTTATAGGTGACAGTTCTTTCCTTGTTCATTACATCTTCTTCTTGATTTTTGTTTTGACTTTGAGATTTATCCTTTTTACTCATCTCTTGAGGAGTAAGGTTGGGATGAGAAGGTAAAGTGTCTAGAGACTGCTGTCTTAAGGACAGTGGCTCAGTGATTTCTTCAACAATCACTTCTTCCGTAGGTGAATTCAGTTTGTCACTAGGTTGTGTGACTATAACTTTTTCAGGCTGCTGATTATCCTTTTTCTTTTCAGGCTGGTTAACATTCACAGTTCTGCTCCTCAGCTTGTATTGTTTATGGACTTCATAAACAGTAGTGTCATAGCCTTGCTTGAAGTCAAAGGATTCACCTGATTTAGTTTGGAACAGTTTGATTTCATCATCCTCATGATCCTCTTGTGTTAAGAACACTTGACTCTCACCATCTAGACCCATCAAGTTAATCTCAGGGTCCTCATTGGGTTCTACTGGTGTGGAAGTTTCCGCATAATTTTCTTGGAAAGGAGGTCTTATGTCCTGCTCAGCACTGGTTTTACCCATGCCTGGGTTTTGAGTTCTCCTAAAATTTGGATTCCTAGGAGGGTTGTTTTGAGGTGGTTCCCATGATGATTTTCTTTCCACTGATTCTACCCTATCACCCAATCTTTTCATGCCACTAAGTATTGCATCCAGCTTCTGATCAAAGGCAGTTGGTTCTTCTTTGAAGGCAGTTCTTTTTTCCAACCTTGCCCTGTTTCTTTTGGCAATCAGGTTGGCTTCCACTGTGACTGCAACCCTTTGGGCTTCTGCAAGAGATTGAGGATCTCTTTCTTTCAACTGATAGGCCATGTCAGGGTCAAAACCATCAGGGAATTTGTACAAAGCTAGGTCAGGAGGAGGTCTTAGATTTTGTGGAATTGCGTTATATACATTGTTAAATCTTGCACAATACTCCAAAACAATCTCTTGGGGACCTCTTTTGATAGTGTCATATTCCCCTAGTATGTGCAGAGGATCTTTCTTCTTTTCCCATCTAGTAGTGAAGGCTTGATACAGTTCATCAGGAGTTGTAATGGAGTTTGCATTCAGGGATCTAAACCAAGTTCTTACATCCCCAGTTAGGCTTTGAACAAACATCCTCATTCTGACACTGTCATCATCTATTTCATAGGTCTCAAAGTGGTCTTGCATTTTCTTAGCATGTTGAACAGCTGTCAAGGGGCCATTGGAGTCAAAATATGAGATTTTGGTTTGGTAGTCTTGGGGTAAAGCTGCAGCATTAGCTGGTATCTGCAGAGGTGCATACCTGTTAGCCATATTTACAGGATTTAGAGGGTTGACAGGAACAAACGGGATAACAGGGATCACTGGTATAACAGGGTTAATGGGAGGAGTAGCTAATGGGATATTGGTTAAAGGAGTATGTGTATTGGATGAAGATGTGAGAGGAGGAGTTTGAGATGTTGATGGTGAACTAGGGGAACTAGGGGTGGACCGAAAAAGAACTTTGCATGGGGTGGGGATGAGGCTAGGATGATCTGACTCTGGGGTCAAATCTGCAGGTTGCTCATGCCTTTGCTGCCTCCTAATGTTTCTAGGGATGGTATTTGGATTATTAACAATGATGGGTGGATTAGGGTCAGGATTTTCCCTAGTGTGCCGTGGATTTTTTTTAGGAGCCAGCTTCTAACTGTTTTTTAGGATTTTGTAAGAGATTTTCTTTCTTTACATCTGAAAGGACTGGATGAAGACTTTGAAATGGCTATATATTCTCATAGCTAAGATGAAGATTCCCGAAACAGCTCTTCCCTAAAACTGTCAAAGTTATACAGAAACAGATTAAGGCCTCTTGACTTATTTCAGGCTTGATAGTAGCTTATGGAAGATATATAGTAATTTAAAAATCTTAAGCACTCCCCAGCGGAGTCGCCAATTATGTTAACACCCAGGTTGTTCCCTATGACTCCCAAGGGAATACGGCCGGGGTAACCACTAACCAATCTTTGGATCACTGTTTCTAGCCAAACTGTGATCAGAGAGGGCTCTCTCTTTATGATTTGTCTCTATTATGATGGTGTCTTAGGCTAGCTATTATGCTCAGGTTTTGTTTTATGTTTTTGGTTGAAGGATTTCTTTCAAGTCTTATGATATAGTGTTTAGATAGCGGAATACCATTGGGCAATGGAGTCTGGAGTTTGTGAAAGGATTCGATATGCTGGATTGGTGGTGTTCAAACTGCAGGGCCTATTGTGTATTCTAGACAAACAAAATTAAATTAAATGGTGATGTATGTCAACCAACAGAAAGCAATTAAGAATTTTCTATTAAGTTGGTGAGGTGAAAGTGAGCACACTGCACAGGAGCAAAACTTGAATTCCTGTAACAAAGGCCACGGTGAAAGGTGTATTCTGAAAGTGCAGCAATTAAGAATTACACTTATCTAGATTACAGCTGAAGAAAACATTCATAAACAACACAGATTGAACTCAGGGTACTCAGTGAATAAATCCTGAAAGTTATTCTTTTTCCTTGTTGCTTAGTATTGAAAATCAGATAACATATATGAATTTTAACAAAACAACTAATTGACAGAGAGAAGTTACAGAGACTTATTGTATGGTGAAATACACAGGAATCCAGCAGTCATCAACAGAGATCAGAATGCATTCAACACCTCAGAAATCCGAGAAATTCCATCACTTTGTTTATTACACTTCTGAAAGGATTACAGCATAAGAATTTCTTTAGGAGAAATCAACAACAACCCTTGCAATCTTATGCGAAGGGGGCTTTATAGGAAGGTGTATACAAAATATCTCAGGCATTGAGTCATCTGAGAGAGAAAATATCTTCATAAATTTGTTCAGAAAGTAGAGAAGAAGTTATTGTAGCTTTGAATGCAGCATAAATGCTCTTTATGTCTGTCAGAGGGTAATTTGACCTTTGGAGGTCATTGAGTCGGTTGCAACACTTAGCTTTAATGCTGATAACTGTGCCTTTATTTCTTGCTGCGCTGTATTTTCTCGACCCTGCCACCTATAATCTTCTATTTTTGCTTTGTTGGCCGATCCATCTGCTGAGTTGGCTCAGCTTTGATCCGCTGTGCATGCTGATTTTGTCAAACTTTGCTTTGCATGATAACTGATATTTTTAAGAAACAAAATTGTTAAGTGACTCCCTGTTTACAAAATCTTCTGTATTGCGCTTGTCCACCATTCTTGCGTAGGGAGCTGATGCCTGAGAATAGCATCCATTGTTTCCTCTGCCTCTGTGTATTTGAAGAAATTGGGAGCCACCCCAAATAGGTGATTGATTTCATTCATTATAAAAAACAGATTCTCGACTCTGTTATAAAGAGACTGTCCTGTGGCTGGCCCTGTTTCCTCTGAGGTGCTGGGCTTATCACTGATATGGTTAGTGGCAAATGTATTGACCCTTTTAGCATATTGCTCATGTGTGAACAATCTCCCTGCGCTGTTCAGTAAGCCAGGGAGTCCTCTGCTTTCTAACACTTGGAATTTTTCTAGAAATCTGTTCACCTCAGTCTGCATGTCTTGGGTTCTTCTTTCCAATGTCTGTACCAGATTTCTAAGAGTAAGAACCCTCTTGATCAGTTGGACAGTATCAGTCTGGTTTGTAATTCCCATGATGGCTAACTGAGAACTTGTTTTATGATTAAGTACATTGATCATTCTAGTGGCCACTTCAGGCATATTGCTCAATTGAGTTCTTGCTCTGTGAATCTCCCTCTGTGCCTTTGGGATGAGCTCTAGCTGCTCATGGATTGTCTCAATATATGGCCACTGCTCATTGATGGATCGACCAATGTTAGCCCATAGTACTATTTTCAGTTCTGCCACCACTTTGTCTAACTTGAGCTCATTCTCTAGCTCTTTTATTTTGTTTTTGAGGGCTTTCACCTCCCTGTCCTTCTCTGCCACAGTTTGTTTGGACTTATCATATCTATCATTGATTTTAGCCAAAGATTCTTTGGCTGTGTTGAGCTCCAACATTTGAGCTTCCAGGACTTGGATTTCGTTCTTCAGCTTTTGCATATCTAGGCTTTGGGCCTGCTCTGTAGTTGTTGGCGCTGCTGAAGTAGATGTTGCTGTTTTTTCGGTCTGTCGAGGAGGAGGGGCAGTGATAGGAGCAGTTTCCTCAAGATCGATGATCTGAGGAGGAGGTTGAGAGGTTTGACCCTCTTCTCTTTGTTTTAATGCTGCTTGTAATGCTGCTTTTGCAGCCTCTGATTCTCCTAGTTTGTCTTGTGCTTGAATAAGCTGTTTATAAATGGAGATCAGCAAATCTGTGGTGTCCTTCTCCTGCCTTTGTTGGGCTACCTCATCTGTCTGAGGGTGCATGGTGGCAGGGAGTTTGATTTTCTTCCTCATGGCAGCCATGTCAGCATCCCTCAACTTCAAAATTTCCTGTATCCCAGAAATATCTTTGGGATCATGCCCAATTTCAATGATTATGTCTTCCAGGGACTTTATTCTGTTGTCCTTTGCCTGGGATGATGCCTTCTCCAATTCCAGTTGAGAGGCTGTGGCATTGAGGCTGCTCTTTAGCTTATAATTTTCCAATGTTTCATCTGCTAAAGAGGCATACACCATCTCACCAGTCTGTTTATGTAGTTCAATTTTGTCCATTGGGTGTATGTCTTTGGCCATGACCTCCAGGTTGGTCCTGAGGTAATCTGAGGCAGATTGGGGATGCAGAGCTGTGGGCATAAAATGACTCATGATCATTTTGCCTTCACCTACATCAAAGGTAGACATAAGTCTTTGCTGATTGGTAGGAGCCATGTTTAGTAGGTGATTGTACAGCTGTATTTTGATAGGATCATTCCTCCTTTTAATGTCTATAAATTGCTGTTTGATGCTTCCCTCCTTTTGTTGGCTGGAGGAGCTGACCTCCCCTCCCATGGTCCTGTCCTGTTCCTGCTGGAAGGAACTTGCTGAAGCTTCTCTGCTGGGTGGGCCCATGCCCAATGCCTGTCTTATTGCTATGTCCTCCTCTGGAAAATCATTTAATCTCTGCCTTTTCTCTCCCTGGTTTATAGATGATGTCAGGGGAGTTTCTCTATCCCTTTTTCTAAAAACAAATGTATCCTCCTTTTGAGGGGTTTGGAGGACCGAGGCATCAAAGGTAGTCTCTTGCCTTGTAGGCACCATCCTTTCAGTGGTATTAGGAGTTTCCATTGTTTCTCTTTGCTGGGCAGGCTGCTCCTGCCTTTGTTCTTCTTGATGTTGCTGCCCTTGCTGTTCTGACTGTTCTTGCTGCCCTTGCTGCAACCTTTCTGCTTGTTGTTGTTGCTCTGCCTGCTGCTGCTCTTGTTTATCTGTGTGCTCTGTCTCCATTTCTTGATGTGTCTGCTCTGTCTCCATCTCCTTTTCTTTGCCCCTGCTGGATATATTCTCAGTGGCCTTGGTAGTTTGCTGCTTGGAAGTTGAGGAGGATTCAGCTGCTCCCGTTTGTGTACTTGGAAGTGTGAATACCTGTGGACAAAGCTCAAGGTCAGCCAACTTCTTCAGATTCCTTAGTGCCCTTTTGTTCAACTCTTCTTGTGACAAGGGTTCTTCTAAGGTCCCTCTCCTCCATTTGTCTTGGTTTGCATATTTTTCAATGTGGGGGATGCTATGGTGATCATAGGCAGATAACTTATATTTGAGCCTCCTTGTGGATATCAAATGATTAGGGTCATAGGGTACCCATATGAAACTAGTTTGCAGGCCAAGGGCCTCAAGCATTCCCTCTGCTTCCCTCCATCCTTGCTCCCTCTCATTATAAATAAAATGGCCAAGTTGGCTTTTGACCTTCAACTGTGCCTTTTTGCCTTTTCCTGAAAAATGAAGCACATCAACTCTGCCAAATTGCCTAAAGTACTCTAGGGCAAATAACCTCATAGGCACATACTTGGGTAATTTGAAAGGAGGTAAATCACACCCATATATCCTGATGACAGTGTGGTTTTGGTAGAAGTACCAATCCCCAATGCTATAAGATTTGGACAGCTGAAGAATTCTCTGCATGTCATCAGTGAGTCTCGGAGGAGGTGAGCTCATCAGCATTGCCATAGTTGGATGGATGAACAGATCCATGAATTCACAGTAAGTGTATGGAGACTCAGGTCTAATGTGGAAGACAGATGACCAGTAGACCACTGATCTGGGATTGCCTTGGGCATCCATTCTTTTGATTGAAAAGTGAAATTTCTCATGTTGATGATACAAGATCAAATGGTAAATGTAGGAGGTGTATCTGAATACCCTATCTCTCCTTAAATTCATCAATTTCTGATGAATCTTGTCTGATATGTAGGTGGCGTAGTCATAGCAGATTGGTGACTTGCCAGGAGCAAACATAAGCATCAATACCAGCACAGTTGTATCGATATGCTCGACCGAACTATATCCCAAGATGGGAGAAATCATATCTGCAAGGTCTCTGCCCAGCTCATTGAGGTATACATGAAGAATTGGAGGGCCCATTACAATGTTAGTTTTGATGTATAATTGATTGAATTTAACAATTTGAGCATCTGTGAGTTTATCCCCTTGTTTTATCAGATTTACCAGTGATAAAGGAACCAACTTCTTCTGAGGGTTGAAGCAAAGCATGTCTCTGATAGCTTGAGGGGTAACATAGAAAAGTACTGCACCAGATGGGTCAAGAACAGCTCGCTGAGAAACATCATATTGTTCAGCACAGAGGTGGATTAGTTCAGGGAACTGGTTGACCTGAGGGAGCTTAAAAATAGGGAGAAAAGAGTCCCATAAGCCCAGTATATCTGTCCCATTTTCATGCTTGGCTTTTAATTCATTCAGCAGATGAAGGTGGAATTTGCTGCTCATAAGCTTCTCTTCTTCAATTTGGTAATCCATATCTGCCAAGGCTTGCCATTTCAAATTCTTTTGAGGGGCATTCAGAGGTTGAACATTTAGCACTATGGGAGCCATAGGGGGATCCATGGTTCTTTTAGGATTCTGTTCTTTAGGGGCTGGTGTTACTATGCAGAGTAACACAAAAGGAGCTTCTTCTAAGGAAAATGGGAATTTATGAGGACAAAGAGTGAATGGGAAAGGTTGCAGCGATTGCAGTACTGCTTTTGAACAAAATAGAGCGGTAGCAGAACTGAGCAGAATTTGCTTTGTGGTGAATTTGTTTCTTGCAGGTAGCTGGTTCACGTTTGCGCGAACCAATGTGGAATTTTCACTAAATTTGCCCAATGTGGCCTCCTAAACGTGTAATGGCAGCACTGGTTTGGTATGAATGCAGGTACAGTGGAGTTTTGATGGTGAAATTGGCATTTTAAGGTCTGCTCACAGGCTATACCCGGAATTCACGGAAAAATGGATTTGCAGAGTGAAAATGGAGAATACCTGGTGAATTTCGTCGGCTTAATGTTGCTAATGCGTGAGTGATGGACGCTCTAGCGGTCTCGGAATTTCCTCAGCAGGCTGGTGCAAGTTTACACGTAAATTGCATGCAGAACAAACAGTGCAGCTTTTGCCAAAAATAGCAAAAACGCGAAATTTTTGGTCTAAATATGGATTTTGGCGATTTTGGCGCGTTTTTGTGCTGACGTCAGCATGACGTCATAGGTGGGGTCAGGGTCGGATGACGTCAGCATGACGTCATCAAGCCAGGTGGCGGGCTCTGATTGGGCCACGGGGGTGGTGAGGTGGCAGGACAGGTCAGCCAATGGTTGAGCGGGAGGTTGTCGTGACGGCATAAGTGGCAGTGACGTGGGGTGACGGTGGAATGACGTGGTGCTGAGGTAATGTGAATGGAATGGGGAAACCGGAAACCGGAGGTGGTTTCATATCACACCGCTTACAGTACGGTGGCGGTAAGCGTCAGTTGTACCTCCGATGAGCCGTGGAGGGGACGCGTGGCTACCGCATGATGTAGCCAACAATACGGCCGTCGGAAGATATCGCCCGAACAGAGGATCTGCTCCGATGCAGTGATGGCCGTCAGATCTGGAAAGCATGATCGGATGGCTATCGGAGGGTTGATGTGATAGGGGGATAGGGCGGGTAACCAACGGTCGTCGGAAAAGGTCCGAAGCCTTAAGAGTCGTTGGATCTTCATTTATTTAATCAGACGGTGGTCGGGAGGACGAAGGGATCGACAGGTAAGGGGAGGGGCGGGGATTATTTTAATAATTATTCTGGGGATCTGTGCATGGGCGGAAAACTATGGTATAGTGGGTTTTCATGAATTTTCTGTGGAGATGCGCCCGCCCTTTGGACTTTAGGTAAAAGGGAAAAGTGGGTTTTTCCATGTTTTTAGCCATTTGAAGCGGGTAAGGGTATAAACAAGGCTTTTTATGAGGTTTTTATGTGTAAATGGGGGTTAAAAGTGAGAAAATAGATTTGTGAAGGGGAAAGGGGTTTTGGGCTTAGGTTTATCAAGATGACCAGGTGTCATTTGATCCCTGACACGGGACTTATTGGCTATAATACCAAGGGGTGGGTATTTATACAAAATTTGGGGTTTATACACCATGGTGTTAATACTAGTAGGGGAAAAGGTAATATGAGGGATTTACATAGTAGAGTTAGGGTTAATATGGATAAAGAGTGAATGAGGGGGAAAAACACTAAGTGTATTTGAAGCTTGGTTAGTTGAGGGAGTAGATCAAAAAGAAATTTTAGACAAGAAATGTGGCTTCTAAGGATAAAAATTCAATCACATTACCACAAGTACTTCCATGAATGTTAACTCAAAGGGGATGTTAGTAAATGACATGAAAGGGGGAAGTGGGAGGTTAGACATGCTTCTTTACTTTTCTTCTCTTATCTTGATCATCCAATCTGAAATGGATACCATTTCTGCAACCCCATCTACTTACCCAACTACTTTGCCTAGCATTTTTTGTTTCTTCTTGGAGGGTGCATTTAGGCTTGCAAACCCTTACTTGCCTTTTCTTTTCTTTGGCTTTTTCTTTTGTCTTTCTGTCTATTTCTACCCTTATTGCTTCCAAGGTCCCAGATTAAGCAGTTGGGAACCTTAACTTCTCTACCTGAGCTACTTGTCTGCCAAGATTAAACAGTTTGGACAGACTTCTTTCTCTAATCTACAACTGAAAATTGAAAGCATGGCATGATCCAGATTAAACTGTTGGATCATCCATCAAAATTTGAACCAAGGCCATCAAAATTAAAACAAGGAGAAGCTCTTTACACACCTTGTTTTTTCTAGGAAATATGGGATCTTTGTGTAGTCAAAGCAGAGCATATTTGGACTTTCCCTTGTCAATCATGAAATATGAAACCTATTGGTATAGGTATCCAACAGGGGTTATAGGAGGACACTATGCAGGACGCGTGACCACACAACAGATTCTTCACGCAGGGTTATGGTGGCCGACCTTGCACCAAGATTCAAAAGCGCATTGTAAGGCCTGTGATATATGTCAAAGGACGGGAAAACCATCACGAAGGGACGAGATGTCGTTAAATCCCCAAATGACAATGCAACCATTTGAGAAATGGGCAATCGAATTTGTATGTCCAATCAAACCTCAGGGAAAGACAGGTGTGCACTACATCATCACTGTGACGAAGTACCTGACACGATGGGCAGAAGGACAACCGGTCAATGACTGCACGGTTGCCACGACTGTAAAGTTTTTGTTCGAAAACATGTTGACATGATTTGGCTGCCCAAAAATCTTAATGAGCGATCGCGGAACACATTTATTGAATGAAACCATCAGCGCGCTCGTGGAAGAGTTCCAGGTTTATCACCAGAAAAGCACATAATACCACCCACGGGCTAATGGAACAGTAGAAGCATTCAATAAAATATTGGAGATTGTGTTGACCAAGATATGTAACATGCAATGGAATGACTGGGACCTGCACATACTCATTGTGTTATGGGCGTACAGGACAACATGTAAGAAATTGACAGGACAGACACCATTCCGGTTGGTCTATGGTACGAAAGCAGTCATGCTGATGGAATATATCATACCTAGTCTGCGAATAGTAGCGCTCACAAGCATGTCGAACTGCAAAGCTCTGGAAGAAAGGCTCGCGCAATTAGAAGAAAGGCTCGTGCAATTAGAAGAACTCGAGGAAGAATGATTTCTAGCCAGATTTCACCAGCAGGTACAAAAGCAGCATGAGAAAGCCTGGCACGACCGCCATATCAAGTTGTGCACCTTCAAAGTAAATGACTTAGTGCTGCTATATGACAACAAGTTCAAAAAATTTCCCGGAAAATTCAGAATGCATTGGCTAGGACCATATGTGGTAAAAGAGGTTACAGACAGAGGCGTGATCCAGCTAGTCAAACTTAATGGAGAACCCTTCCCAGGAAAATTAAATGGCAGTCGCCTGAAGCCCTACATGGGTGGGCCAACTATTTGACTAACCAACTGAAGCACAGTCTTCATGACCCAAGGAGCCGGATAGGGGTGTGGGACTATAAACACAAGCACTAGAAGCCGGTACCAAAGAAAAGACCTGAGTCAAACGCAGATGATTCAAAAGTAGGACTGGAACAAATTTAGCCGACGGAAGAACAAAGCGTTGCGGACCTTCGTGCAACACAGGCACAGTTGGAGGGGCTTCGTGCAAAGATCATTGCACCAACAAAGTGACTCGGGACGAGTCACGATGATTGTGTTGGGGGCCTGTTGGGCATGGGATCCCCTGCAGCAGGTTTTGGGGCCTAAAGCCCAGGTTTTGGACAATGTAATGTAAAGACTCTGCAAAATGCAGGTGCAGAGCATGAAAGTCTAAGATGAGTCATAGGGTTTTCCTCCCTAAACTAATGTAATTTAATGTAAAGTTGTGTTGGCCTACCCATGGTCTGTGGACCATGGGATTGTATAAATAGAGCGAGGCTCTAAGTGTAAAGACAATTTTTGGAAAGAAAGTAATAGATAGATGTGAAGGCATGGTTAGAGCATAGAAGTGGATCTGAAGTGTATTGGGTCATTATAGTAGGTAGAGGCTCTGCAGCTGAGTGCACAGAGGCCTATTAGAGTCCGCAACTGAGTGCACGGACCCTTGCAGCTGAGTGCGCAGGGCAGAGTTTGGTTTGTATTGAATGGAACTTGAAAAGGATTATTAATAAAGCTAAGTTGATTCGGCGTATTGTGCATCTATTTCGTAGAACTATATTTTGATGTTATGCGTTAATGGTATCTGTTTATATGCGCACACTTATATGAATTCTTATGTATGAAAACCTCCTAAGTAATTAGCAAATAGAACCTAATTAAGGGAGACTTGGGCAATTAACATTGATCGCACTACGGCTAGAGCTGCGCGAAGGCAGTACCGCAGGACGCAAGGAGCCCACTGGTGCACGTAACCTAGTAAGTGCGAAGGTTGAATCGCATACCTATCACCCCATATCAGACATCCCCAGGGTGCGGAAACCTGATTCCAGCACCCTCCCATACTACTTCGGGTGAGACCTCAGTCCGCGCTCTGCGGACTGTTGCCGAAAGGGCCAGTAGTACCAAGATTTTCTCGGATAATTCACTTCTGAACCTGGGTCAAGCCCCTCTAAGCCAACACCAAGTATGCAATGCGGGCTTCTATTCTGCAAATAGACCGATGTGTTGCATGCCTCAACCCACAATTGAAGTGGTAGGCCTTGGTCATGCAGCATTGCCCGTGTTGCCCCTACAATAGTTCTGTTCTTCCTCTCGGCCACCCCATTCTGTTGTGGGTTATGATATGCTATCGACTCCCGTTTAATTCCATCCGCTGCACAGAAGTCCTTAAACTCTTGAGACACATATTCACCACCGTTGTCACTTCTCAAGGCCTTGATATTCTTCCCTGACTCTTTCTCGACCAAAGATTTGAACTCACAAAACTTTTTGAAGGTTTGGTCCTTCTTCTGCATGAAATAAATCCAGCATTTACAAGAATAGTCATCAATGAAAATTACAAAATACGTTTGCTTCATTGTGGATGCCATCGAGAATGGTCCACACACATCAGTATGAACTCACTCTAAGATAGCCTTTGCACGACTGTCTCATTCATGAAAGGAAGACTTGGTGTACTTTCCCAAGGTACAACCTTTGCATGTGTCAACTTGCTCAAGTTTACCTTTGGGAAGTCCTATAGATATCTGCTGCATTATCTTCAAAGCCCCATGATACAAATGGCCCAACCGCCTGTGCCACAACTCACCAATGTCTTCGCTTTGCACCAATTCTGCTTTCGTACTCAATGTTGCACAATCATCTACCTCTAGTTTATAGAGATTCTTCACCCAAATCCCTATCCTCTTGGTCTAACCCATGGCTATGTGTCTTAGGAACACCTTTCCTTTACTGAAGACAACATCATAGCCTTTGTCCTCCAACATTGCAACTGATATCAAGTTCTTCTTCAGTCTAGGCACATACATCACATATGTCAAGGTGAGAGGATCTCCATGCTCCCTCTGAAAAGCAACTATGCCCACTCCTGAAACACTATACCTTACGTTGTCACCCATCTCTATGTGCATCTTGAAGTCTTTCTCCTCCAAGGCACTGAATAAACTTTTATCACCAGTCATGTGGAATGAGGCTCCACTATCAATATACCAAACACAACCCATCATCGATGACACCATGCGTGCGATGAGGGTAAAGCCCATTTCAAACTGAGAGGCTAATGCCTCACCTTCCAATCCTTCCGAGGATCCCTTCTTGGACTTCTTCGATGGGAAATTAGTCACATAATGTCCCATCTCAATTGAATTATGATATGAATTCGATTTTCACCTGCAAACCCGAACTTCAAACTTTGAATTCTCTTCTCAGTATACTATTCACAGCTCTGATAAACTTGGCTCCAATACCATGTAGAAATTCTACAAATTCTCTACTAATCTCACTCTGAGACCTATGTAGAAAATCTGACTGTAGGTTAACCCGATAATGCAATATAAATCAAATCAAAATACTATAACCTACTTCTACTATCAATTTACAGAAGCTTAAAAGATCGAGCTGAACAATATAACTAGAAGAAGAAGAATCAATGCACAATACACATGAAAATACTTTGAGGAAAGCCTCAGCTAAAAACCCCACTATCCGTATTATCATAAAAGGTGGAAATACATAGAGATTATACAAAGCCTTAGCTCTCACAGCTAGCCAACTCTCAATACAATCCTTACAAATGCTCACAGGAAATCCTGGCTTCTCACAAGCCTTCCTCTCTGCCCTCCAAGCTCCTATATCCTTGCGCTGCTCCTCTGGGATGATCTCCTTCAACCAAGTGGAAAAACTCGATTTACCAAGTGGATGATCTCCTGATCTCACACACTGTCAAAACTGCGAAATCCTCAAGGAATGATTCCTTCTGCATGCATGAGTTTTCTTTATAGGAAAACACATGCAACTGATAGTGCATTGTCCTCGACTTTAATCTCAACTGGGTCTTTCTCAGAGTAGACATGCATGAGTTTCTGATGAGGGAATCTTCAGTTAACTGGAGTACACAAGTTGAGTGCATGCATGCATCAACTGACTGTTATCTCTCTATTAGTTCCTCAAACAATTTGGAACTAATGTAACTGGACTTAACTCAGTAAACTGAGTTAACTAAATACAACTCAAATATAACTCACTCTTATCTCCTTAATTTAAGGCTTATCTCCTTAATTTAAGGCTTAACTCTTGCATGACTTCAGAAAGACTTCTAACTTGAATTTCTCCAACTAATTAACTCAAAATGAATTAATTAATTATTTCCAAGTAGCTGTTAAGACTAAATTCGATTTTAATTCACAATTTAATTCAAGAACAAATTAAATTGGAATATTCTTGTTTCCACATTTCAACACATCCCTTGCCTTGTTGTGTTGTGGATGGCTACATTGTTGACTTGATTTCTGGCCACTTCCCTGAGCTTCTTGTCATAGTCCTCCTGTGTCATCAATTTATCGTTAATTACCAAAGGACTTGGTAACCCTTTATGTATCAAAGTGTCAAACTTGAACTTAAATCTATCTATGGAAAGCTTCATGGTCTGACACTTGTCTTCTAAGTTGTGCATCAAATTCCTTTTAGTAAGGACTCTTCTTACTTCTAGGATTGTCCCTGTGCTATCATTAGTATTCAATTCTTCCAGTTCATATTTTTTCTTAGAATTCAAAATTTTAATGATTCTGGTTGCCTCTTCTGGCATCCCTTCTAGCTCTGTTTTGACTTTTTGAATGGCCTCTGTGGCCTCTTTAACTAGGTCAATCTGCTCAAAAATTATCTCAATGGATGGCCAAATATCATTGGTAGAGTCAATGATATTGGTCCAAAGTTTTTCTTTTGTCTATCCCAATGGCTCACCTAGAGTTGTTTCTTTCTCTAGTTTCTTTATCCTCTCTGTTAACCTTGCTACCTTTTGTTGTTCTTCTTTATTCATAATTTGAGCAAGTTTACAGTCTGTCTGCAGACTATTTAATTTCTCTTCCAGTTTCCTGATTTCATTAGCTTTGAGGGACATCTCTTCCATTGCTTTAGCCAACCTATTGGCTTCTTCACCTGTATAATCTGCTACGATCGAAATTGTTGCTAAAGTATATTGTGCTGTTGCAGGCAATGCAATGGCCAATAGAGTTGTAGGAGCTAATGTTTCAACCAATGTAGATGGTACTGTTATGGTGAATGTTGGGATGACAGTGGCTACAACTTCCTGGAGGTTGGCCTAATTGGTCAACTTGTCCATTTCTTTTAGATGGGTGTTCAATTGTAACACCAAGTCAAGCATTTCCTCATGGACAATTTGGCTCTCTAACACCTCTGTGGTCTATAGGTGTAATGAAGCAAAGAGTTTTAACTACTTCTTCAAAGTTGTTATATCTTCATTTTTCTTTTTGATCAATTTTTCAACTACCTTAATATCGGCAGAATCATGGCCCAATTCTATGACCAGGTCTTCTAAGGGTTTAATCTTGTTGTCCTTGGCCTGAGAGGAGGCCTTTTCTAGCTTCATCTGTGCAATTATATTATTTAAGGACTCTTGTAACCTGTATGCATCCATGCCTTACCTCTCAAGGTGGCATATATCATTTCTCCAGCTTGTTTGTGAAACTCTATTTAGTCCACGGGATGGATGTCCTTTGCCAACACTTCAAATGTGGCCTTCTTATAATGTGTTGTGGATTTGGGTTGTGGCACTGTTGGATGAAGATATGACATTTGCATCTTTCCTTCCTCAATATCAAATGTAAACTTTAGTCTACTTTGGTTAGGAGTTGAATGCTTGAAATATTGAGCATATGTCTCAGCTTTCAATTTTTCATTTTTAATTTGATCTCCTTATATATATATTTGATGGTTCTTTCTTTGTTAGCTAGTCTGACAAAGGAAGAAGCTTCTACTGACTTCTGTCTCTCTAACAGCTGAGTGTTAGAAGTTGAGGGTTCATTGATCACGTCTTTTCCTTTCTCGCATGCTATGTCTGGCACTATCTCTAGCATTGGTTTTGACTCTGTTTTTGGCCCTGCCCTTTCTGCTTCACTATGTTCCTCCTGTTCAGAAACAGGATTCAGTTTTCTCCTTTTCCTTGGGTCCGCTTGCTCATCCACTGTTTCCATCTAGGAACTAGAAGTCTCTTCTCTCTTTTTAGGTTTTTTCTCCTTATTCAGAGGTGTTTTCAATGCATAGGGAGCATCCATCCTTTGGCCTTGATCTGGGACCTGTAGGATCTCACTGAGGTAAATCTATTGCTCAATATCACACACAGCATTTTCAACATCAATAATTATCTACCAAGGTGTTTTCCAACCATTCAGTTTGGTTGGCATATCTTTCAATTTCAGGCACTGAATAATGTGCATAAGGAGGTAGTTTGACCCTGGTTCTCATTTTTCTTATTACTCCATGAGGGTCATATTGCCACATAAAACTCTTGGTAAATTTCAACTCCTGTAACATATTGTCTACCTCTGGTCCAGCTTGTCTATTATTGCAAATAAAGGGGCCCAGTTCACTTTTGACTCTGAATTGGGTCTTCTTCTTTGTAGCCATGAAGTGGACATCATCTGAGTTGATGATTTTCCTGAAATACTCCAAGGAAAAAATTCTCAAGGGAAGATACTTTGGCAATTTATATGGATCCAAGTGGCAGCCATAGATTCTGATCTCTGTGTGATTCTGGAACAAGTACCAGTCTCCTATCTTATTGATTTTAGCCAGCTGAAGTACCTTTTTGATCTAAGGATTAATCCTACGTTGCACAGTCCCTGTCAACATATTCATCACTGGGTCGACAAAGGAATATATGAAGTCCTTATAATCAGAGACAGTGGAATATTTCTAGACAATAGGTGTCCAATAGAGCATAGGCCTCTCTTTTCCTCTAATACCACATTCGATGATATTCATGGGGAATTTATCAGTTTGGTAGTACAAAAACAAATAATACAATACTGCAGAGAACTTAAACACTCTTTCAGTGGGCAATCTGATGAGTTGTTCATGCATTTTGTCTGCAATGAACTGAGCATAATCAAACTTGATGGTAGGAGGTTTACCAGGGGTAAAAAGGGACAGGAATGCAAAAGTGACTTCATCTACATGTTCATATGTCCTATATCTAAGGATGGAAGATACCATGGTGATAATATGCCTGGAAGTTTGTGAAAATATGGGGGCTATGTATGGAGGAGTAAAACTTGGTGTATGTTCTTTTGCAACTATGAAATCCTTGAACACTTGCTTAGCTTTGCCCTCATCAATATAATTATACAGTTCTAGAAGTCCTCCAATGGACAAAGGAGCTAAATTTGGGCTGGGCTGGACCTGTAACATCTGATTGATGGATTCTGGAGTGATAGTGAAGAGCAGATGTTGATTGGGGGCTACTACAGCTCTCTGGCTGGGGATGTAACAGGTTTGACAATAGTGGATAATGTCTAGGAGACTATGGACTTCTGGGAATGAGTAGAGGGGGAGATTTGACTCCCAGAGGTGAATGTCATCAGCATGGTTTAAAATTTTGTCTTTGCTCCAGAAGTGGAGCTTCATTCTTTCAGAGGCAAAAGACGTATCTTTAATCTGAAAATCTGTATCAGCCAAGGGTAGGTGATCTTGGTTAAGGTGGGGGGTTGAAATAGGCTTAACATTCAGGGAAATGTGGGTAGAAATTGCGTGGAAAACAGAGGTAAAAGTCAGAAATTGACTTGGCAGGGTTCGACTAGTGGTCTGGGTTTTGCAGGTTTTTTAAGGGTCTGGGTGCAAATCAATTAATTCAGGGGTAGAAAACTTAATTTGATTTATTCAATATTTGAATTAATTTGAACTTTGATATTAAAAGGCGTAATTATGGTGTATTTTGTAGAATACCTGAAACCGGAGGTTGGTGTTGTGAAGTTGGTCGAGGTTTTAGGTCACAGACGACCAGTGTTGGCTCTGGATCAGTGTTGGAGGAAATATGGTGATTGGTAGTCGATTAGCGGATGTAGATTTCAGGGGTGCAAGAAATCTCAGGCTTTCAATGTGCAGATGGTTGAAAAAATGCAAAAATGGTGTTTGTGGGGCTTTATCGAGTGAGAACTGAGAAAAGCGGGAAAAATGGCTATGAACAGTGACTAGTATCGAGAGGGTGGTTTTGCCCCTCATTGCACCACTTTTAGGGTCAGGATGGTAAACTTCAGAGGGGATGCGAAATGATGCGATGGTGACATGTCACTTCATTAGATCCGGGCAAAACCGCCCATTTTGGGCGCTATCGAGCCGTTAAATCTCAAAATGGAATGCGCGTGAAATGGAGTGATAACCGTTAGATGAGATGGGTGTTGATTGAACGGTGGTCACGCTAAAAAGATGCCAAGAGGGGGTTGGGTGAATGGTTAAGGAGGGGCCCACCTAATCAAATACACTTAAGCCTGTTTAATTGACTTTTTAAGTCACGGATTAACTTAAATGATGAATCGGGCAGGTTTTTGCAAAGCGGAAGGGTTTTCAACTTAGGATAAGTTGATTTATGGGTTTTTTTATTAGAAAAGGGGAAAATTACTTTTCACAAAAGGGGGGAAAAGGGTTTTCACCCTAGGAAAAGGGATTTATGGAACATAATGATGATTTTATCAAGGGGGAAGGGATTTTAAAGGGACTTTCTTGGGGAAAATATGGGATAATGAAGTAAGGGTAAAAATGGAGGGGAAAAGGGGTATTTTAAGGGATGATGGGGAAATTAATAAACATGAGAGGGGAGAATTTGTGAAAGGAGGGGGAGTTAGTCAAACTTATATTTTCTTAGCTTTGTACTTTGATGAATGTACCTGCACATTATGATTTGAGCATGTGAAATGTGCATAATATTTTGACCACATTGTCCATTCTGCAAGTTTCTTCTACTCACCCTTTCTTACCCTAACATTTTTTCTTCTTCTGCATGGGTGCACTTGAGCTAGAAAACCCTTTATTACCTTATTTTTTATTTGAATAAAACTATCTAAATCTAACCTTATTTCTTCCAATGTCTCAGATTAAACTGATGAGCTCATTTTTATTTCTCTACCTATCTACTAATCTACCAAGATTAAACAATTTGGCCAAAATTTATTCTCTATCTATAACATGAAATTTAAAACATGAAATAGTCAAGATTACACTATTTGACTATCATGGATTATGGCATTTTAACAAGCTGCACACAATCATTATTTTGCATGAAAAAGTAAATAGTAGTGGCATTTGGACTTGCACACTTTCATGGTCTATTTTATTTTGGGGTTCATATATATATTTTTCAATTTTTCTTTATTTTTTTACCTTTTTTTTCTTTTTTGTCCTTTGATTATTCTTTTAGGACATACCCTCTTTTTATTTTTTAAATATGGAAAACTATTTTCTAAAAGCAAAGTATGTACATATTACAAGTTTGAGGAAAAGTCAATTCAAAATTATGACACCTATTGATATAGGAACCTAACAGTAGGTACAGTGTGGTATATGGATACCACTTTAGGCTTCTCTAAGAGTTGAGGTTTTGAGCAAACACACCTCCTCAAAACAGACTCAGCATAACCTACTTTCTTCTTCAATCAGTGATAGATATGGGTATTAAGGCGCGGGAAGGAAACCATCAACAGCTAGCCCATCATGGGTTAATTAGACTTATCATAGAAGATGCCCTCCAAAATCTCAGACTCCCTATCGCATGGAAAGCTTTCAAAGACATGGAGACAAAGGAAGGCATAAAAGCCCTTGAGTATGACAAGAGCCCCACTGCCAATGAAAGGGATGAAGAAGAAATAGAGAAGGATGAGGAAGAAACTAAAAAGCAGGAAGAAGAAACAGAGAGGGATGAAGAGGAAATAGATGAGGAAGAAGAGGAAGAAAAGGAGAAGGAAATTGGTGAAGAGACAGAAGAATATGCAAAGGAGGAAACTGACGAACATAGTGAGGAGCAAGAGGGAGAAGGAGAGGAGAAAGACAAAGATGAGAAGGGGAATGGAAAAGGGGAGACAGAAGACAAGGAAGAATCACCCAGGGTATCCCCAGAACCCACTGAGAAAGAGGCAGCAGCTACCCTCACTGCCCTTAGTACCCCTATCAAACAAAAAGGGAAGAGATAGAGACAAACTCCATTGTACTTTAGGACAAGAAAAAGTACAAGAATAAGGCAAGGAAAACCTCAAACTCCCACCAAGGTTCCTATTGTCATTGAAGACTCACCCAAATAGCAGGAAAATATAGCTCCTCTTATGAAAGATCAAGGAGAAGGATCATCAAGACAAGACTCTCCCAAGTCTCCTATCACTTATGTTAGGAGGCCTGTCACTAGATCTGCCTCATCCAAAGGAAAAGGCCTCCTACAGGATACACAGAAGGACCTACAGGAAGCAAAGGAAATCCTACAGGAAACTCTGCTAAACCTACAAGAAACTCAGAAATTGGACAAAGAAGGGAGTATGCAGCAAGAAACAAAAAAGGAGGATCCAGAGCTAAGGGAACCTAGTCCTCAACCTAACCTTGACTCCTACTACAGGTTCATTGAAGGGGGTAGGGTCATTCCATAGAAATTTCCATCCCATTATTCTTTGAGCTTGAGAAAGAAAGGGCAAGAACACATAGATGGATGCAAATTTCCAAATCCAAAGGAGTGGAGGACATAGGTCACATGGAGGAGAAAGTAAAGGAGATGGGCAGAGAACTGAGCAGCCTGAGGGATAGAGAGGCAATGATGAAAGCTTAGTTGGAGGCAGAAAATGCATGGTTAAGAGGACAGCTACAAGAGAGAGAGAGAGAATAAATTGGCATCCATGGCCATTATATCCTTAGAGGAAATCCAGTGCAGGATGCCAGCTAAGTCTTATGCATTATATCTTAAGGAATAGTGGTTGCAATTCCAAATCAAGACGTTAGCATAGAGAGGCACTATTCCATTCTAGGATTATAGACAATTTATTGATCTTTGTGATCAATGCACATTGGAGGATAGGGCTAAAATGTATGAGTTCTACCTACATAACTTAGCCTTGAAAGATATGAATGTGTGGGACCCTAATTAAAAACTAGGGGACTTATAGTTGATGGCTTTGGCATCATGGATGAACCATGAGGAAGCAAGAACTACAAAAATGAAGAAAATAATGGCAAGGGAAGAAACAGAAGCTCTCATGATGAGAGATGAGCAATTAGATCCAATGGTTGTCATTAGCACCCATAACTTGATTGCAAATGACCCTCAACTTACACCTAGGTACCTTGCTGCCCGAGAGCAAGAAATCACACACTTTGAGTACATGTCTAGGTTGTTAGGGGATGACAGCATGCAATCTTGCCAAAGGAGATGGAACACTCTACCCCACATCTTGAAAATCAGAGAGTATCATTCTCCTCAGAGAATGAGAGAATCATTGAACAGGACACCTATGTACAAGCAAGCTCTCCAAAGACTCAAAGTCAATTGGATTGGCTTAAGACTTAGTCCACCACTACTCTTATGAATGTTGGAAGGAAGGAACGAAGAGGAAGAAAGAAAGCAGTGGGAGGAGATAGAAAGGAAGGCAGGATTCTATGCACAAGAAGAAGAAACTACAGCAGAAGCATGGGATGTCAAGGAGGCCACTAGAACAATGAAGGACATGGATATTGATTGAGTTGCTCAGAGGATGAGAAACACCTTCAATAGGGTGGTGATGATGAGCCTCATCATTGGGTAACTATATGGACCTTAATCCACCTCCTAGCTTATTCAAATCAACTCTTCTCATAATTTATTACATATTTTGATTGTATTTTTCTTAATGAGATGAGTCAAAGTGAGATATTATGCCTAGTGGACTAATATGCATTGATTGCAGGTTTTTGAGAGAAAATCATGGAAATTTTGGCTAATTAAGGGCTGAAACTCGAATGAGACAAGGAGGAGATATTGTAGGAGGTAGATCCTCCTCATTTACTCCTCACTCATTCGAATATTCCTCCATCAATCACACTAGCTCAGAGTATAAACAGCCAAGTCATGGAGATCAAAAGGCAGTCGAGCAAGTGACAGTCAAAGAGCTAGTTTATCTCGAGTTTGGGAGCTGAGCCTCCCTATATTTAAGGAAGTCATTGGAGACTTCATTTTTATAAATAATAAGGCCTAGAGCCTCATTAGGATTCACATTTTTGTTTTAAAAACACTAGTCATTTTCGAGTTCAAGACTTGTGCAAGACATTGTTATGTAATTTTTTGTTTTGATAATGAGAATGAACATTTCCTTGATCCAACACTGAGTTGACTCAGAGGGCTGAATCTTCTGGGTTAGGGCCCAACCCTATAAGCAAAGGTTCCTCTTCTTGTATTTGTATGCTTAGTCAATTTCATAGATTAATGGTTGAATTGTCTTTAGAGTTATTTCATTGCAAGTAGTTATAGATTTGATTAGTTTGCTTCCATTTGTGCCTTACTTCAGCAATAGCTTAGAAGAGATAAAGGAACATCACAAATTTTTCAGTAGGTGGATTTGGCCTCAATCCTTCCTTCAGGGATCATGGTTTGAGGAAAGAACCCCTATGCAACCCCAAAAAGACAGAATTCTAGTTTCTCATGGAATTTAGGGTTTTTTGTACTTAGGCCAACATTTGATCAGTTTGCAAGAATAGGATTTAGTTATCATTTCTTCTATCTTCAGTCTTACATTAGATCTCATCAAGGTTTCATATTATTTTTCAAGGTTTCCTCATGCATGAAATAGGCAGCTAGCTCATGAAATTTTGTTTTCCTTAGTTAATTGAAATCCTTCTTGTTTACATGATTTATGGATAAATGTCAATGGTTGATGCAATGCAGGAGTTTCAGAAGTACATAGATATTTCATGATCAAAAACCTCATCCCAACTTCATCCATCCATGATCATTCCTTTCTTTCACTAAAACCCTCACCAATTTCATCATTTCACAAGAATACTTCTCCAAGCTTGTTGAGCAAATCCAGTCATCTCCCAACTCTAGTTTTGAGTTATGAAGTGGTCCTAGGCACTCCCTGGCCTCATTCCATCCACCAAACACCTTTTCTAAGCCTTTCAGCACCTTCAACATCCATCCTTTTTCTCTCGGTTGTATCCTGTAGGAATACAAGGGGTCCTGTAGGAATTCAGGACATCCTGTACAACACATTAGAACATCCTATAGGTTGACCTGTAGTGGCCTGTTTTGAGGTTGAATTGTGGAAAAAGCCCCTAGGAAGCTAGAAGAGGATCCCTACTTGTCTCCCAAGCCTTCTGACCATTCACCATCATCCTTAATCCCCATGCCACATCACCAAAAGAAGTTATCTCTCACACTTTCACACAAAAAAAGACAAAAATAAAAAAAAGAGTTATTTTGGTCATTTACATGCACAGTAGTAGAATGTTTAATGTTTCAATTTGCATGCTTAGGATAGTAGTATTGCATACATGTTAACTTAGCATTCTTTTGAAGCAAATTCTCTCAGCAGTTGTTTAAAAAAATGGTGTGTTATAGCATTTGATTTCAGTCTTTTTCTTCACTGCAATAGACAAGCTTTCTCTTGGTGTAGATTTCTCTTTTCCTCATTGGTAATCAAGCTTCTTCTGAATCCATAGAAGTCTGGTTTGAAAAACCTTAGTGATCTATCGCCAGCTTAGTAGTGACAAAGAGCAGACCCATCACATTTACTTGTGTATACAACACTGTCACCTCCAAGTTTGTACGAACCCCGGGTTGATAAAGTAAAGTTGGTAGCCCCAGGAGTCGTAGCATTCTTGCTTCAATAATGGTGCTCATCACCTCCGATATTCCTTCTTAACACTTAGGCGCTCCAACCAGCTCTACACACTTGGTCCCTTTGGTTTTCCATGACCGGGTGCTAGTAAATATTGAAGCCCCTCTCATCGGAAGAGTTTTTGGAAAAGAGATTTAAAAGGGTTGTGATGCTACCGACCTCCGATTAAATGTCCTCTGATATTCCTTCTTACCAATCTTCCCAATATCAATCTTCGATGTGATCGAGTCTCGAATTTCAACACTCTTTAAATCTCATTTTTCCTTTTGGCTTAGAAACTTAAGCTTTTTGTTTTGGCCTCCTCCTCATGCTTTCGGCCTCTGATATTTGTTCTCCTCTTTGGCCGTTTTACACTTCATCTCCTCTCTTTGGCCAACATTTGACTTCATTTGACACAATTCGAAAAAGGTGTAGCAGGTGACAACACATGATTTGATTGAGAAAATCAAATTTTGGCTTGATTAATTTCCTTAATCATATTGGAAAGTAAATTGTAATTGTTGTCACTTGTAATTTAGGGATCCTTTTGTAAAAGGACATTGGTCTCATTTCCAATCTTCCATATTAAACAATTACAAATAAGTGAGAAATGTTTTATGATGGATCCATTGGACACAAATTTTATAGTATTTTTAATCCAATCTATTATTGATTCCTAAGGAAAATATGTATCCATTAGGAAAATAGCTTATATCCCTATGTCCTAATATAGGCCCCATACACGTTTTGCAACAAATTCCTTGGAGAAGAAGAAAATACTTTTGTATCCCCCAACCCCTAAGTCATTTTTGGAATGGTAATTTCCTCCATTTGGCAAGAACCAATGACCCTTTTCATTTGATCCTGGCAAAGGAAATCAAAAAGATACTTGTCTTGTCTTTTTAAGAATTCCCTTATGTACCCATGCCATAGTTATCCAATACAAGGGGATGGAATCCATAACTATAACCAAGACAATATTACCTACTCTATAGAGGCATTTGTTACACCATGCATTTAATTTATTTTCCACCTTTTTGAGCCCCCAAACCCAAAAGTATTTTAGGGATGGTAAATTTGATCCTAGCCATGGAAATCAAAAAGAGACTTGTCTTGTCTTTTAAGAAATGCACTTAGGTAGCCATGCCATAGTTCTCTGGTACATGCAGATGGCTTCTAGAACTATAACCAAGATAATATTACCTACCCTAGAGAGCCATTTGCTACATCAGACATTTCATTTATCTTTCGCCTTCACTAGGATCCAAATCTAGTATTTTTTTCATACATCCATTTGTGGTGAGCAAGAATCCTAGGTATTTTTGCCCATGCCTAGATTCGGTGTCAGGAATTTGAGAGACAAGATCCATTTCCTATTTATAAGTATGGCTTGTTATTGGAAAGAGAATTTTTCTTTGTTTATGATTATTTGGGCCAAGGAAAATCACACAATAGGGAGGGAATAAGGAATATTGTCCATGAAAAAGGTTGGTAGAAGCCATGTAGATGTCAAGAAAACCACAAATAAGTGCAAAAAAACCTATGGATACTACAACATAACAAGAAGATATGGCTATTAATTGTAGGTTTTAACCCCGTACAAAAATTACCTGCATACGAATTCTAAAACACAAAAAATAAACAATGCGAGAGCATAACACATTAAACACATACACAGAGATTTTCCCCTGGATTCCAAAACCATGACTACCAGCTTGATTTTTCATTATATTCCTTTCAATGTTACAATACATATTTATACATGCCGAAGCATCCAATACCATGGACCGAAAACCATCGCGTCCAAAACCATGTGCGAAAACCATACACAAAACCATAGGTAGGTCAGCCCAACCTAATATAGGGTCCAAAAAAAAAATTCCCGAGGCTACCCACCCCCTTGTGACCCCCCCCTGCACAATCAGCACAATGAAGGGGGGGTTCTGCCCCCCCTCTAACCCCCCGGTTAACTACGTAGGCTAGTCATGGAAAGAATATAACACAACCCAATATTCTCCCACTTGTTGTTTTCTTTCCACAGGGGGCCACAGGAGAGCTTAGTCATTTACCACCCCTACAATGCCCATTGTTTCTCTACACCAAGAGAACTTCTCAGAGCTCACATATTTTGTCAATGCATCTGTAGTATTCTTCAAAGTGTCCACCTTTACCAGCAACACCTTTTTGTCTTCTATCTTATCCCTCATAAAGTGATACTGAACATCAATGTGTTTTGTCTTTGAAGGATAAGTAGGGTTCTTTTCCAAGAAAATTTGACTTTGACTGTCACAGTCTATCCTTATAGCTCCCTGTACTAACCCCATACTTGAACACAATCTCTGCAACCAAACCACTTCCTTGCTTGCATGAGTGGCTGCCATGTATTCTACCTCTGTAATTGATAGTGCCACTATAGATTGTTTCTTACTCATCCAACTGACTGCACCTTCAAATATGTTAAACACATACCCACTTGTAGATCTTCTCTGATCCAAATCTCCAGCCCAGTCTGCATCAACAAAGCGACGAATATCAAAAACTTTGTCCAATCCTAGCCTTCCTTGGTAACACAAACCATAATCACTAGTGCCACGCAAATCCATGAAAACCCACTTCACTGTTGTCCAATGCTCCTTCACTGGTTTTGACATAAACCTGCTCAATACTCCCACTGCATGTGTAATGTCTCATCTAGTACAGACCATCGCACACATTAGGCTACCAAATGCACTTGCATATGGAACATGGGACATGTTTTCTTCCTCTTCTTGTGTCTTGGGACATTGTTCAGCAGATAACTTTACACCTACAGGAATAGGAACCTTTACTATCCTGCATATTAAACCTCTGCAATACTGTCTTGACATACTTCCTATGGTTTAACCAGAGCTTCCTCTTTACCCAATCTCTTTTAATTTCCATGCCCAAAATATATTTTGCAGCACCAAGATATTTCATGTCGAACTTGGAGGACAATTGGGTCTTCAAATCTTGGATAATTTCTTTGCCATTTCCAACCAGCAACATATCATCCACATACAAGACCAAATATATAACACGGTCACCAATTAATTTAAAATACACACAGTGATCTACTTTACTTCTAGTGAAGCCAAGTCCCTGTATAAATTTATCAAATTTCTGATACCACATCCTTAGTGATTGTTTTAACCCATACAGAGACTTCTTTAACTTGCATACCAGTTCTTTCTTAACCTTCACCACAAACCCTTCAGGTTGCTTCATGTAGATCTCCTCTTCCAGATCCCCATGAAGAAATGTTGTCTTCACATCCATCTGTTCTACCTCAAAATCAAAATTAGTAGCAATAGATAATAGTAATCTAATAGAAGCTACCTTGACAATAGGAGAAAAAATATCACCAAAATCAATTCCCGGCACCTGAGAATAACCTTGTGCTATCAACCGAGCTTTGTATTTCTCCAACTTTCCTTCTGCATTTGTCTTCTTCTTGAACACCCATTTGTTTCCAATGGGTTTCCTTCCAGCCGGCAACTCCACCAGATCCCAAGCCTCATTTTTGTGCAAAGATGCCATTTCATCAACCATGGCCTCTTTCCAAAGTTTGCCATCCTCTGGATCTACTGCTTCCTTCACAGTTCTGGGATCATCATCAGTAATATTTAAAGCAAAATTTGAACAGAAAGCAGATGAACTATACCTTTCTGGTTGCCTTCTTTATCGAACTGATCTTCTCACACTTGGAGTTTGTGGCTCTTCATTTCATGATTCCTCCTCTGCTATAGAGTATGATTCTTCCTCCTTAAGCTCAAACTCTATCTTCTCAAGTTCCTTTGGTTGGACTTCATGTTTAATAACATCTTTCACCTCTTTAAACACCACATCTCGGTTGTAAACAACCTTCCTTGTTACTAGGTTCCAAGGCTTATAACCCTTTAAACCATCCTTACACCCAATAAATATGCACTTTTCATATTTACTATCCAACTTGGTTCTTTTCTCCTTTGGAACATGTACATATGCATCACATCTGATGCCAGCCTAAGCCGACTTTACCCACAATATGCATATAAAATGCATAATCTCATTTGTCCCAGGAATTTCAATTACCCTGCCTAGTCAAACCTTCATAAATTAAGGTTAAGGCCCCTTAATTAAATCTCATGCGTAAATGTTTTAATTGACGGTCCATAGTCTTAACCTTAAGTAATCCTTTTGAGTGAACTTTATTCAACCATTCTTAACCTTTGGTTAATTCTTAATATCCGCTCATCTTAACCATACCATGGTTAGACTTTGGTAAAACCAAACTTAAACCATAATACCTTTGGTTTCGTTATTTCTATTATAACTCTAGTATAATAGAAATATTACATAAACTGCTTTAAACCTTACCTTTCTGCCATTCCACGACCTTGCACATTTTCCAACGCTCACCTTTATTGCATTCAGCCTCCACTGTTGATTTCACTCCATCATATCAACGGTTGTCGCATCGTATCACCACTTAAACCCATTCATACACCGGAACTCAAATCACTTAACTCACGTTGATAAATGTCTCAGGTCCACTCAGGCCCAAGCCTTATCGACTTCAATCTCAGCCGTTGATCTCACCCTTCAATCTGATGGTTGATGGTTCACCCAATCACTAAAACTAATCAGTGATCCTCCAATGTTGATCAAAACCCATTTGATCCAACGGTTAACAACGATATCAGATGAGCCACTTGCACGGGGATTATCTGCCTGATAAAGTGGTTTTCTCTCTCATGTGGCGTGCTATGTGTCAGTCGATAAATGGAATCAGGTGACCAACCCAAATTACCATGTACCACTTTTTCTCCATCCGATAAACAGCTTCGCTGATAAAACCACCTTCTTCCTTGACTATTGCATGAGCTGAATGGTGCGCAATGACTGTTAGAAATAAGAGGCCATCAAATCTACAATTTGCGGGACTTCAACTAGCTCATGGATTAAAACAGGCTTAATCCCCGCAATCAACTGTGACCTAAGAGTTTGGATATGAGATCGATGGCTAGGAGCGAGTGCGGGACTTCAGCCGCGATCAAGGAAATCCGTACTCTTCCACCCCCACAGTTGTTGATCACCATCAATCTAACAAATCTGTCGATCTGATGATCCAGATCTATTCCTGCGCCATTAATATCTGTAGATCTAAACAATATGACGCTCCTGTGCATGTTTACTTCCTTCCTTTGTGCCTTTACATGGTTTCTCAAAATTATCTATGGTTCAAGTTCCTCCAGGGTTTCTAGTCTTTGATTGTTCTTGTTGGCTTAGTGGGGACTGACCCAGGTTCAAAGTTAATTTAGCCAAACAAATCCCAGTACTACTGGCCCTTTCGGCAACAGTCTGCAGAGCGTGGACTGAGGTCTCACCTGAAGTAGTATGGGAGGGTGCTAGAACCAGGTTTCCACACCTTGGAGATGTCTTATGAGTTCAAGTGGTCTGCGGTTCGACCTTGCGTGCACGTCGCTACGTGCACTTTCCCTTACCTCGAAGCTTGAGATGTTGCCTTCGCGCAGCCCTACTTGGGGGTTGAATGTTGTTATTACCCAAGTCCTTACTAGTATTCCAATGTTAGTTGATTATTTTAACCTACTTGCGGGCTTTAAGTTATACTTAACAACATAAATCATTCATACAGGTGTGAGTAGTAAATAAATAGTATATTTGCAATTTATATCAAACATGTATTAATCCAAGAACAAATACACAAATTGATATCAAACTTCTCTTTATTAATCCCCTCTTTGGTTACAAACTCGACTCTACCTTGCACACTCAGTTCCAGGGGTCCACGCACTCAATTGCGGACCACTAGGCCTCTATGCACTCAGCTGCAGAGCCTTTTCCTACTCTACGACCCAAATACACACTTAGTCACTTCAACTCTTTCTCTTTTTCTCTACTACTTCCCTCCTCCTTCTATCTACTTAGAGCCTCACTCTATTTATACAATCCCATGGTCCGCAAACCATGGGTAGGTATATCCAGCCGACTTTACATTAAAAAACTAGGGTGGACAACCCTGTGACTTATCATACATTTTGCGCTCCGCGCACACAATTCGCGGAGTATTTACAACAATATTGGGTCAAAACTTGGGCTTTAAGCCCTAAAACATGCCTTGGGGGGATTCCATGCCAAACAAGCCCCCAACACAAACATCATGACTCACCCTCGAGTCACTCTGTCGGCATGGCAATCTTTGCACGGAGTCCCTCCAACTGTTCTCGAACTGTGCTGAGGTCAGCAGCGCACTGAGCTACTGCTTGTTGGATCTGCTACATCCATTGTTCTGAGACCTCTGTGTCTGGGGTTCTTCTCTACATTAATGTGTGCATCCCTTGTATGTGCACGAGCTTTCCTTCAATGTTTGTCATGATGGTGAAAGCCTCGTCGATCCAAGGTTGGATGCATGCTTTTAGAACTGCCTCCTTATGTCGTGCCGCGTCCACCTGCTCCTTTAGTGCCTTAGCCTGTTGCATCCTCGCAAGCTACTGGGTGAGGACCACTTTTTTCACAGTTCCTCGGACACTGTCATATTGATGCTGGAGTTCTCACGCCTCTGTTTCTAAGCGTTGGATGTTGGGGTCCTCCTGCAGAGTTGTGAGGACCTCAAGTGCTTCTTCCAACATGTTGGTGCAGTCTCGCACTGCACCTCCAATTTCCTCCAATCCCATTGTGATAGCGCTAGCACGTTGTTCTTTGACTTTTGGGGGAGTGGATGGTTGTGCCTTTAACCACAGCTCGGCGATCTGAAGATTCAGCTCTAGTTGAACCTTTGTCATTTCTTCCCTAGCCTCATGGACTCCTACTACTAACCTACTGATCCGCACCTCCATTGGTATATCTACTGGGATGGCTAGCTCTGGGACACTGCGACAAGCGTCATCTACCACCTGTACCAACTGTTGATTTTTCTACACCAATTCATTGCGCTAAAAGCTGATTTGTTCCATATTTATCTTCTGCTCGTTGAGGACCTGGAGCGCGCGGCTCTCCCTAGCGTGCAACTCTATCGTTATCTCATCCTTTAATAGATATAAAGTCTCGCATGGAAGGGAAGCTAGATTAACCCTGAGACATTTCATCGTGCTAACTGATACCCTATCATCCTCATTTGATGCCACTAGAGCCCCTTCCGACAACACGATTGTGTTCGTCATCCCCATGCACAACATCTGCTCTACTGTCGTGGATCCGACTAGGAGGTTGGTTGAAAGGGTAATGACCTTAGGGGGGCACACCTGTAACTCCTGCAACTGCGCTCTGAGGGCCCCCAACACAGTCTAGTGCTCCTGCATAAAATCCTGAAGAGCCTCATTGGTGACATCACAAACTATCTCACTGATGTCATGCAGATCACCCTCGGTTAGGGTGATCAGGTGAATGGACAATTTCAAAGCCTTGACCTTCTTCCTCGATCCTGCGCGCTCTGCTGGGGGTTAGCGCTTCAACTGTGTGGATGCGGTTCGTGGCTCTGCACCTCCTTCTTTTATTTCTGCTTCCTTTGCCTCCTGCCCCTACGAGGGCATTGCTTGGCCCACGCACACCTTTGTGGTTGCTTCCTGTGTTGTTGCGGCTACTTTTTCGGACTTTTTCTACTCGGCAACTTTCTGTGCCGCTTCCTGTGCTGCCTGCACCTTAGTTGTTGTTGTTTCCTTCTGCCTTTTCCCGACCAACTACACGATGCGTAGCTTGGTATCGTCTTTCTTCTTCTACGCTGTCGCCCTCTCAACTTCTTAAAGATCTGGGGCACACCATTCTAGAGGCCATGCCTCCAAGACAGTAAAAATGGCATCGTCAGTGGCTAGAAAAGGCAGCTTCGTCCACTGCTTTGTCGGATCCTTGCGCGCCATGATAAAGATGTTATGCATATCTGCCTTAAATTCTGAAAAACTTTGCAGACTATTGTAAACCACGGGCGACAACCGTAGCTTATGGTTGATCCACATTTGGATGGTCATCTCCATGAGCACCCAGAATATCTTGGTGTCGCGGATCCTTGTCACATCCTTCGTGGCCCAGAGCAAAGCATACTTCGCGACCTCTGGTAAATCTCTGTCAATTGTGGGGAATTGACTATCCTCTGGCAGTTCCCCCACTACGAGCACTTGGATGGCAATAGCCATGTATAGTGGAAGGTTTTACTCTGCTCCTGGGCTTCGTGGAAATTTTATAAAAATTCTATGTAGAGGAATGCGGACTAGTTAAACTGGACCCAGTCTGTGCACTGCTCGGCTAGTGAGACCACCAGCGCAGATACCTCGTCTGCGTGGAACTTTTGCATAACTTTGCCTGCTAGAATTTGGGTTGCCATGCATACCACTTTGTCCTTGATGCTAGAGATGGCATAACCCCTCTTCTTCTTTTCCAGCTTATACTTCATCTTCATGGCCTCCGCAAGGGCCAAATCACTTCCCTTTCCTTCTGATATGGTCGAGGGGTCCTTTCCTTTGTAGGGGAGCTGAGAAACATGATGATTTAGGTCTATCGTGATGGGGATGGGCTCCTCCAGCCATAGATACCCATCATTGATGGGTCCATCTCTGGTTCCAGTTTGCCTTTACTACCTGAAGTGGAGGCCTCCATGAAGCTCTTCTTAGCTTCCATGAATGTCTCCTTCGTGCACTCCAAATTGAATTCTGGTTCCTTTGTTGGAGCCTTGTGAACCTAGGCACTCTCTTCGAGATGCTTACCCTTGTCATCTCCTATCATAATACCACTTCGGAGCACAATATTTATATTTGGTTCTTCCTCATGCAGCTCAAACCTCATCATTTGCAGGTTTTGAGTCGGGGGAGGTTGGAGTGCTCCATTATCGCACAACCTCGCTATCAACATGGGACAATCCTCTATCTCATGATCAAACTGGGTACAATATAAGCATGATGGCCTTGTCAAATTTATACAGTCGTGGGCATAATTCCCTGGCCCTTCCTGGCCCCATTCCACCTCGACCTCGTCCACACCCTTGAAATCCAGTGTGCGCCATCCCTGCATTTTGATTGAGGGCTCGCGTTTTAGTCTGAACTCTGTAGGTAGGAGTCTGATCCATCATCAGTTCATAACTTCTACAGGTACGCTCATCATGGCTTACTGACCTGCAGAAATTACAGAACAATTGTTGGGACATCTGCGTATACTTCTGTAATAAATGGTAGTTATCTGTAGCATGCTTCCCTCCCATCTAACAAATCGCACACCATAATGCTGGCACCGCGCTCGATCCTACTTATGCCTCTGGTCTCAATGGCATTAGCCCTCCTCCCGCCAGGTAGTTTGCAAAGACTGGACAATGGTCCTTGTCATGTCCTTGGCCTTTACACTTTATGCACCATACCTCCTCGCGCACTTCTGGGCGAGTTGTCCTGTCTTGTTTCAAGCTCTGCATCTCAAGACACAAGTTTTTCAACTGTGCGTGGATCTGTTGGACTCCCAAGTTAGGATCTTGTATTGGGGTCTTGTGCAGTCTCATTGTGATCTCCAAGGCCTCGGCCTAAGTGGATATCTTCTGCTGTGATAGAGCAGTCCTTAGATGTGGCATTAGCAACGCTACAAACCATGCACGGTGTTGCCCATTTGTTAAGGTCATATTCGCTTCACGAATCATACACTTCAGTCTCTGATCTAGCTCCCAAGGGGTCTCACCTGGAAGAATCATGATTTCCTTAAATCTGATAATCAACTGTGTCTCTGATTTTGGCCCGCTAAATTCCCTATTTAGAACAGCTTGGATATCTGCGATCCCTGCGTTTGGATTGTCATTGGAATTCTTAATGTACCACGTCAATGCATGATCCTGCAAGGCACTGACCAGTGTTGCTTTCTTTATGTTGTCATCCATGACACCCTGCACTTCCCATACAGCCTTTACCACGAACTAAAATTGGTCCAAATCTTCATTCCCTACTCCTTTGAACACCAAAAACTTTATCGCACTCACCATATTGAACTGTGGTGGTGGCAGAGGTGGTGTGGACAAAGATGGGGGTGAAGATGGTGAAACTAGTGGTGTTGTAGGTGGGGGTGGTATGCGCGGAATTCACCACCTTATCAAACTGATCGCACTTCTTGGTGAAACCTTCGCAAGCTCTTCCTCACTTTCTCGCAGAGGTGAAATCAAGGAGCTAGACTCTAGTTTTGTGCTACCTTCGTTTCTATAGATCCTCCCACTTCGCGTAGCCCCAAACATCAATTTATTCGCATAACCCACTTCTCACACAATAGCATTTTAATCCAAGTGTTCAAAGATTTAACGTACTTACCTCGTGGTCCTTTGAGGAAGCGTCGTTCCACCTCACTATAGCTGACTGAAGTATCTACCACGAACTCAATGATAAACCCTTCTATAATACGATCGAGCCAATGATCTACAATGCCCGTGATATTATCTTCTAATGCTTATAGTTTGCACACCAACTCTGGGGTCCACACAATAGGTTTTTCGAGCCTACACCTTCCCTGACTGTCTGCTAGCTTCACAATCCACTCGTACAACTCAGAAGGGAAGGATGAAAATAAAATTTCATGGATTTCCGTATATAAGTAGCACTCTAACCACTCTTCCTTCGATACTTGTGGATTCCTGTTTTCCTACGCTGCGAACTCATGAATCTTTTTTTCCAACCACTCTTCAATTTCTTTCTTTGTCGAATTCTAGTGACATGACATCAGACATCTCTTATGCAAATCCCAGTCCCAGCAACGTAACCATTTGTTGGCTTAGTGGGGCCTGACCTTGGTTCGAAGTTAAGTTAGCCAAACAAATCCCAGTACTACTGGTCCTTTTGGTAACATTCCACGGAGCGCGAAATGAGGTCTCACCCGAAGTAGTATGGGAGGGTGCTAGAACTAGGTTTCCGCACCCTGGAGATGTCTGATGAGTTCAAGTGGTTCACGATTCGACCCTACGCGCACGTCGCTATGCGCACTTTCCCGTACCTCGCAGCCTGAGATGTTGCCTTCGCACAGCCCTACTCGAGGACTGAACATTGTTATTACCCAAGTCCTTACTAGTACTCCAATTTTAGTTGATTATTTTAACCTACTTGCGGGCTTTAAGTTATACTTAACAACATAAATCATTCATATAGGTGTGTGCAGTAAATAAACAGTATATTTGCAATTTATATCAAATATGCATTAATCCAAGAACAAATACACAAATTGATATCAAACTTCTCTTTATTAATCCCTTATTCGATTACAGACTCGACTCCCCCCTGCGCACTCAGTTGCAGGGGTCCGCGCACTCAGCTGCGGACTACTAGGCCTCTACACACTCAACTACAGAGCCTTTTCCTACTCTACGACCCAAAGACACAATAGTCACTTCAACTCTTTCTCTTTTTCTCTACTACTTCCCTCCTCCTTCTATCCACTTAGGGCCTCGCTCTATTTATACAATCACATGGTTCACGGACCATGGGTAGGTCTATCCAGCCGACTTTACATTACAAAACTAGGGCGGACAACCCTGTGATTCTATCATACATTTCACGCTCTGCACCCACAATTCGCGAAGTCTTTACAACAATATCGGGTCAAAACTTGGGCTTTGAGCCCCAAAACATGCCTTGGGGGGATTCCATGCCCAATAGTTCTGCAACACACCTCCCTCTTGATTTAACTCCGCGTATTCTTAGACGTTGTCACTCTTAAACTTCACATTGATCCTTCAATCGGATTCAATGATCCAAATGATCCTTCATCCTCACTTCTTCTCTGTGTTCTCCCCAAACTCCACCTGCATACATATACTATGCAGAACCTCTAATTCATACACAATTTATCATTCAATTACTCAAACCACACACTACACAATTTATTAATTGAATCTCTGTATATAATATATAAACAAATGATTACATAATGAGACTCTTTGTCTCTCTGGCCTGATTTTATAATCAGTGACCTCTGTTTTCCTACCTACCATAGGCTTACAATCAAACCTATCTAACTCTCGACCTGACTAACCAGCTAACCCCTGACTATGCCTTTTAGGCTTACATTTATACAAAAGGATTCTACAACCAATTACTGGTTTAGATCCATAACCTTCTCAACAAAATCCTAAAATCTCTTCCTTATCTCTAAGGATCCTCTCTAATCCACAAAATCATGAACTAACTCCTAATCTCAATTTTACAATTAATTCTCAAATCTCTCAACTATCCTGATTCTCTCATTAAAATCACCCAAAACCTTAATAATTACACTAATTCAAAACATAGGAAACCAACTTCCTTGGAAACACAAGACCCCTATGTCTACTAAAATACAATGATATTGTTGCGTTGAATGCTCCTGCATCAGACTCTCAAGGTTGAAAATAATCATGATCTCTTGAACATGTGTTTTGATCTGTGTCCTCCTGGATCCCATACTTTGTTCTGTAGTCTGTCCTTGGTTGTTGTTGTTGTTTGTTGTTGTTCTCCAGGTCTCCACACTTTATGTTGCATTGCCCCACTAGCTATGCTCTCACAGTCTGTTGTTGTCTTTTTCTTGTTGCTGCTTTGCTTTCTTTCTGTTATCTTCTCCCTTTGAGACACTTTTCTCATCAAATCCATCATCAATTTAATTTCTATGTCCAACTCATTTTTTTTGGACTCTTTCCTCTTCCTCTCTTGCATATCCTTTGCAATCTTCATCAGGTTCTTTCTTCCCTACTGGTGTTTTCATCCATTTCTCCAGTAGCTCCAATTATTTCTCCCATTCACTAATCCTTTGATGAGAGTTTAGTTCTTCTTCTTTATTGACTACCTCAACAACTCCCCTGGTTATCTCCATTGTGTTTATCATCATGATGGAATGATGATCCTTTACTATGTTTTTAGCTAACATAGTCTCTTCTTTAAATTTGCCTTTAATCTTCTGCTAGTTACCTTCACTTTGTAGTTGTTGGTTCCTTACTTCCACCCTTACATCCTTACCCTCTTGTTGCTTTTGAACTTCCATTTCATCTCCAAATAACTTATGTTCAATTTCTTCTATCACAGCATCACACTGATTCATTCTATGCATTGTTCCTACAAACAAACTATTGGTTTGTGAACCAAAACACTCTTCTGTCTCCATGTCTTTTAAAGACCCTTTGCTACTGTTAAGTACTGTTGTAACCATTTCTTTTCTATTGCCATTTCCTCCTAGAAACTTCTCCATCAATTCAATTTCTTCCTTAAATTTAGCAAGTGTTTTATCACAATGCTCTTCATTTCCAGTTTCATCCTTTACATGGTCACTATTTCCCAATGATTCAATCGAACTGCCTTCCATAGACAATCCTGTCTCATTCATATCCATAAAAATAAGTTCCTGTTCAACACTTATAATCCCTGTATTCACACAACAATTTTCAGTTTGAAAAATGTGAGGCCCAACGTACTCAACTAATGTTTCACATATCAACTCTTCAGGATGATCTTCATCTCCTTCTTCCACAAGGAATTGTTCTTGTTTTGTAACGGTTCCAAATATCAATTCATCAATAACTTCTTTCTGCTGCAACAATTCAATATTTTCCTCACTCAAGAGGCATTCTTCATCATAGTCTGCTCTAGAATAATTATCCTCTAAAAGGTACTCTTCATCCTCTATCAGTACATCAGTATGCTGATCCAAGTTCTCCTCTGAACTCTGGTAATTTTTATTAAATTTTATGACAACTTCATAAGGCTGCCAATCCTCTGCAAAATCTGCACTCACAAAACAATTATTATAATTAAAAACATAAGGCCTCAGTGTCTCTTCTTCCTTTGGCAACATTTCAGTATGCTTCTCTAAACTATCCCAATAGTTCACTGATCTCCATTCTTCATCTTCACCCAGAACTTCACCCTGTTCTGGTTCACAAATGGAAACTTCCATTTCCAACTTAGCTTCTCTGATTTTTTCCATCAGCCACTTTACTTGCTTCTGTTGTAGCCTTCTTTGTAACTTATGCCACTTTACTGCCTTTTTCCTCAAGACCCAACCTTGTCTCTGGCTTTCCTCTAGTATCCTCCTTAATGCATCGAGTTGTTCTTTTAACTCTGCAATTTCCTTGTCAAGCTCCTCTTGACTCATTCTCTTGCCATTTGCCTTGGCATCCTCCTTCTTCACTTTTCTTCTGTTGTGGTCTTCCTCAGAACCTCTGTTATGACTATTAGTAGTCATCTTCTTCTCCATCTCTATGAGTTCTTCAGTCACTCAATATGAGTTGTACTAAAGCCTCTACAACAGCAAGTCCTCCCTACTGCCACTTACCTCACCAAGCTTTCCTCTATACTTGGTCTTTTGGCAAGCCCTTGGTTCTCTATCTCTAGAACCTCTTTTGAGCACTTCTCTCTGCTCCTTCTAGGCTTCAACTCATATGCATCTTCTAAGAACACAATTGTCCTCTTGTATTTCAATCACAATGAAATACTTAGTTTTGACCACCTCTTCTTTCACTTAGAAAGTCTTATCAGCTTCCTTCATTACTTAGCAATTCTACCCACATCCTTTGTGGAATTACCTTTATGAGCTACAACAAAACCCCTGCAGTAACAAGTCTCCTTCTTGCTACATATGTCTCACTAAGCTTCTCTCCTCTGAGCTCAATCTATTAGCATTTCTCTGGTTGTTTTCCTCTAAAACCAATTGAGCACTCCTTGCTCTAGGTTTCTGCAATCTTATCACCTTCTTATGCTACTACCTGTGCATCAATATAAAGACCACAAACTCTCCAATCTTCAAATAAAATTAAAACAAAACATATCATCTCACCTTCAAGACCTCTGCATGATCTTGTTCTACCATTCACCTGCACTTTGAATGGATTGTCCTCTGTTTCCTTGCATCTACAAGTTCTGCTACACATTATCTCTGTGTGCCTACTGTTTGTCAGATTAGAATCTGATCTCCTCTTGCCTGGATACACACCTTAAAACATAACTCTATTCTAAATTTTCTCAAAGATATTTTACATAGAATTCCCTTATTTTGTTCTGAGATCAATTGTTTCAACCACAATTCTGCTCTGATACCAAAATGATGCTAGCCTAAGCTGACTTTACCCATAGTATGCATATAAAATGCATAATCTCATTTGTCCCAGGAATTTCAATTACCCTACCTAGTCAAACCTTCATAAATTAAGGTTTAAGGCCCCTTAATTAAATCTCATGCGGAAATGTTTTAATTGACTGTCCATAGTCTTAACCTTAATTAATCATTTTGAGCGGAACTTTATTCAACCCTTCTTAACCTTTGGTTAATTCTTAATATCCTCTCATCTTAACCATACCATGGTTAGACTTTGGTAAAACCCGACTTAAACCATAATACCTTTGGCTCCGTTATTTCTATTATAACTCTAGTATAATAGAAATATTACATAAACTACTTTAAACCTTACCTTTCCGCCATTCCATGACCTTGCACATTTTCCAACACTCACCTTTATCGCATTCAGCCTCCACCATTGATTTCACTCCATCAGATCAACGGTTGTCGCATCGTATCGCCACTTAAACCCATTCATCCACCGAAACTCAAATCACTTAACTCGTGTTGATAAACTTCTCGGGTCTGCTTAGGCCCAAGCCTTATCGACTTCAATCTTCGTCATTGATCTCACCCTTCAATCCAACGGTTGATGGTTCACCCGATCACTGAAATTAATCCGTGATCCTCCACCGTTGGTCAAAACCCATTTGATCCAATGGTTAACAACAATATTGGATGAGCCACTTTCACGGGGATTACCTGTCTGATAAAGTGGTTTTTTCTCTTCTACGGCATGCTACGTGTCAGTGGATAAATGGAATCTGGTGACCAACCCGAATTACCACTTACCACTTTTTCTCCATCCGATAAACAGCTTCGCTGATAAAACTTCCTTCTTCCTTGACTATTGCACGAGTTCATTGGCACGCGATGGCCATTATATATAAGAGGCCATCAAATCTACAGTTTGCAGGACTTCAACTAGCACACGGATTAAAACAGACTTAACCCCCACAATCAACTGTGATATAATAGTTTGGATATGATATCGACGGCTAGGAGAAAGTGCGGGGCTTCAGCCACAATCAAGGGAATATGTACTCTCCTACCCCCGCAGTTGTTGATCACCATCGATCTAACAGATCTAACGATCCAAATCTATTCCTCTGCCATTATTCTTCTACCATTAATATCCATCAATCTAAATGATATGACGCTCTTGTGCACATTTACTTCCTTCCTTCATGCCTTTACGTGGTTTCTCAAAGTTCTCTGTGGTTGTTATAGCTCCAAATACCACCCTTGGTATTTGTGATGCTTGGTTTATGGCCTAGGGCAACCCCTCCTTCCAGACTTGGTCCAAATATTTTAAAAACAAAGTTTTATTCCCTGTATGCTATTGTTCCCTGTGATAAAAGTGTGTACATGCCAGTTAGTCAATACCCAACCTGCTTATATGTGTTAAAACACTTAAAATAAATAAATTTCCTTAACTATGGGCAGAGTTCACAGGTTTTACCTGTTGATTACCTCCTAGTGCCAGTGGCCCAACTGTTTCCCACTTAAAAAACTAATTGGGATGAGTATAAATAAACTTCTATGGGAAAGCCTTAAGGAGGAGAAGAGATAGAATTACTATACTAATATTATCCTTGACTGAGTCTGGAGTATCCCTGTGCTTCAAGCACTTCCCCAAGTTTCAGGAAACCCTTGTTTCCTTGAGTGTTGATATTCTCCCACTTTCTTGAGATATCATGGTATTGGTTATGGAAGGAGGCTGTTGAAGACTGGGACTAGACAAATCTGGAGGACGGTTCCACTTGGAGATGGAAGAAGAAGACTTAGGTGAATTCTCTCTGTTTTGGTTATAGCTTTCTACAATAAAAAAAAGAAACATTGTCTTGTTCCTGAGACTAACTTTGTTTATGCATCGGATATTGTTGTAATTCAGGCATGAATGTTATTTTGATGTATAACTAATCATCTTGTTTATATGATATAAAGTTAGTTTCATTAAAGTGCTTTATCTATATGCTGCTATGTATGTTTGGATTGGTTGATTTGTAGATTTGAAGATCATCAGGAGTTGCAGAGGATCTGAACCCTGTTGGAACTACCCAAATGAAGGACATCTGAGTATGGTCACTATCACATAGTTTGTTTATATAAGCATGTTGCCTGAGTTGTATGATTGTTTCTTACTGTAGTTTGCTCTTGCATTGTTGGGGTTTCAACCCAAAGCCCTATGGTACTTATTCCTATAACAGAATTGGCGACTCCACTGGGGATAACAATCTTGTTATTCCTAGTTTGGGTTGTTCAATGTCAATCAGGGCTCAGTTCTTGGTTTTCTTGCTGTGACAATATTGTTTGGTCCAATGGAATCTCAGACCTTAAGTTTGATATTTTTGATCTGGCTTTATTTTTTATTTCTCTTGCAAATTTTAGTATATGCACTTTTGTCTGTTTACAGTAGTCTACACACGCTTGTTTCTATGAGGAGAACCCGCGTATACGTGAGTTTCCTTTGTCAGAAGCGCGTGCACATACCTCTGTGCTTGAACACAGTCACATATACCATTTTTTGCATGTTTTTTCAAATCTTTCTGCCCAGAAAGATTTGTTTCTTGGTCTGTTTGGTTTCTGAGTGGTTAGTTTCTACCTTTAGAATTTAATTATTCAGTGAGCTTACTGTTTTGAATTCTCTTCTACTTTGAAAAGTTTTTGGCCTAGGCTTGATTTTGAGTGAGTTTTATGATTTGTGTTTGGACACACAAGACTTCTTATAGAGGTTCTTGATTTTTCTAGTCCTCTGGAACAGCAGATTGTTTTCAATCTTTGTGTCAAGCTTGATTATTGGTCTACATGCTTTGCTTTCCGTCAATTCGTGGCCTTACACCTTTTCTTGCTTTTTGAAAGTTTCTTTTTTATGAATTTGAAAGTGTTTCTTTCCTAACTTCTTGGTTAGTTTCTCAAAGCTCTTTTGCTGCCTTTTGGGTCATTTAGTGCAAGTTGAAACTCTTTTTGTTCAAATTTTCATTCATTATCAAATTGGTAACTTGCAAAGTTTCCTTGTGCTTTGCTTTCGGTCTTTGAGTCTTAAGTGGCATTTTGAGTGCTTTCGAAAGGTTGTTTTCATTGCTTCTTGAAAAAGAAAAGTCCTTAAAAAACATTGTTTTTGTCTTCTTTTTCCAAGTTTGATTTTGGTTTCTTTTGATTTTTTGAAAGTGATTTGTGATCTTTTTTATTAGTCCTTGTTTGGAGAAGATTTTGTATTCAAAATTTTTATTCTTTTCAAACACTTAAGTTGCCTTATCATTAAAGTTATAAACAATTGCTTTCATTTATTTTTAGAGTAATCTAGAATCTTGCATTCTCATTTACACCTTGCATTAGGGTAGTTTTGCATTATTAAAGCATCAATAGTCTTTTTAGTTTTTTTTTAGTGTGAAGTGTGCTTTAAGAAAAGAAAAGAAAAAAAAATTCCTTTATAGAAGTTTTGTAGAACCCAAGTAGAAATTTCTTTTCATCGAAGAATAAACAATTGCATTTCATATAAGTTAGTTTTTCATTAATTTCTTTTGCGTCATACTAACACCATCAGTTTCACTTCCATTTATCCCTTTGACTTAAAAGAACGGCCATTTAAAATCAAGCACTTAATAAAATAAACTAGAACTTTTTGTATTGTCATAAGAATACACCAACAAGTTTTAGGTTTATTTAGGGCCTTGGATTAGGCAAGAGGAGAGTAAACTCTCCAAGGCCACTCTAAATTGTAAAACATAGAAGTCTGATTAAAGAGTGAAATCCAATAGCATTAGGGAGACCGGGAAAGCTCCGTGACTCTTCAGAAAATCCTTCTTGATGCTCCTAGATCTAAGATTGATTTAGCCAAACCAAAGCCCAGCCCTCACGCCGATGGTATAGTTGGATCAATTAACACAAATACGGTGAACCTTTTGTACCAATTGCAGTAGTTGTGTCTACAAACTACTTCTTCTAATCAGGCATCACCGTCTACACCTTCGCCCTCCCAACCTACCTCCATTAATGCTGTCCAGACTTCTAACTCCAAAGGAAATCAACAATCTGATGGGAAGAAGAAGGGACGAGGTAAGAAGAAGAATAAGGAAGGGAAGGTTAATGCGAACAAACCTGGCAGTGGTGCCAGTGAGGGTAGAAATGAGTCTAAAAGGAAGGTTAAATTTCCATGCAAGTTATGTAATGGAGATCATTTGACTCACCTCTGCCCAAAGATTCAAGATGCTTAGCACTTGTTAGTGCAGCAAGGGTCCTCTAGCTCCCAAGTTTTCCTGACTAACCCTTTTCCCCAAGGGCAGCAATTACTTGCTCGCATGAAATCAAACGTTGGTACCTCGACAGGGGGCAACCAGGAAGGGGAAATTCCTCAAATGTGTATATGATGAACTCTCATGTTGACGTTGCCACACGTGCATGCGGTTACAGCGAAACGAAAACATCTAAGGCAAAATTTGTTCCCGAAACCTCAAACACGGTTGATATTAAACGACCCTCTGTTGAGTCTATACCTCAAATTCTGAAAGGTTCCACTAAGTGCTCGACGATTAACCCTAATGCTAGGGTAGCCCAAAACTACTCGATTGTAGAAGATATAGCTCAAAGTCAATGCACTATGTCTGCATTGGAGGTACTCCAATCGTGTCCTACTCAAAGAAGTGCTTTGCTTTTGGCAATTGGGGCAGTAGATCCAAAAAATTCTTTAGTGCTCACTTTTGATATGCTCAATGTCAAAAAGAGACTTCCTCACCATATGGCTTTCCAGATAAAGTCTACTTACCGAAAAACCAATATTTTTCAGATAGTTATAGATGAGGGAGCTTCCACATGCGTAATGTCTATGTCATGTTGGAAGGCCATTGGATCACCTTCAGTTATTCCTTCATCGACTCTCTTAATATCATTTGATGGTCATTCTCATAGGCCACACAAAATTATCCCGACTTTTCCTATTTGTGTTGGAGGAAAGGTCATTAATATCGAGGTAGAAATCGTTGATGCCAACTTTGATTACAACCTCCTCTTGGGAAGAAATTGGTTTTATGAGATGGATCCCATAGTTTCATCTCCATTTCACATCCTTTTTTTTCCTCACGAGGGGATAATTGTTAAAATTGATCAATTAGATTATTCTCCGGGTGATTCTTGTGCAACTTCGGATTTTGTCGTTCCATTGGTGGATAATCCTCGTAAACCTATAGAGAATTTAGGAGTTTGGATGCACTCTTCCTTGATGGGTGTATTTGATCTTCCCCCTCCTATAGCTAGAATCGATACAATTTCATCCTCTAAGGGGCCTTCAGACCTTTTGACCTTACCTTCATCTACAACCACATTAGATGGAGGGCAAGTTGATGGAATGGTGTTTCACATGTCTGCAGAAGAACTTAGCTATCAATCTATCGTTGACTCTGTAGACAACCATCCCACTCCTTTTGCAGAGGAGTTAGATGGTGATGTGGCTCCAGCTTGGACCCTTGACTCTACTTCTGCTCTGGATTGCTTAGATACGGTTTTACCATCTGAGGAAGCAATTTTAGAAGCAATGATGGTTGTAGATCGACCATGGTAAGATTTACATCATCGATCATATTTTCTTCCTCCTTTGCAGGAAGTCGAATCCAAGTTCTCCAATCTGCTTACTAGTGATGTTTGTACAATGTCAAACCTTTTGGCTCCAACACATTTATCTGTCGAAGGTCATATGTCGATTAGATCAAGAATTGTACCTATAAACATCTCTAGGAACAAGTTGGCGGAGCCCCTAGATGGGCTCTACCTTAAGGAGTATTTTTCTTAGGTTCCGGCTGAGAAATTGCTTCTTTGTATGTATTGTTTTTTTGTTCATATTTTGTGGGGCATTTTGTGATATCAATCATTCATCAAATTAAAAACAAACATCAAAAATTTGGAATTGTATATATATATATATATATATATATATATATATCGTAAAAATACCTATGTATACATAAAGTGTTCAAAAAAATAATATACAAAATTGGGACTAAATTCCCATAATCATGTCCAGTCTATCTATCGACCCGGCTCAGGATGAGAGGCTAAGAAGGTAACTACTGCATTGGCCACACGCCGAAGTATGTGGAATCAGTCCCATGGTACTCCTACCATGTGGTGCTGCATCTCCTCAGGTAGGTCCTCTATGGCTACCATCGGTACCTGGTGAGTCAATCTCGCCAAGTTTCTTTGGACTGCCTATAGGACTCTCTCTGTCTCAGCAGCTACCTCTTTGGTGCCTCTTCCGCGATGCTTGTGCCGCGGGAATCCATTTGGTCTCACTGGACCCACATCTGGAACATGATCATTTTGTCAGTATTTTGTCCCATCAAAAATATTTCTAAGTTCATTTTCATATTTAAGAAAAAACAAAAAATCTTATAAATTGACAAAAACTTAAAAAAATGTTACCTATGTCTCCCCATGTTGTATTCGATGCCAACACCAAGTCTAGATCTCCTTGAAAATCCATGCCAGCATAAGGGTAGTCATTGATTGCGATGATTTGTTGGTCCCACCAAGTGAAAAACTCATCATCGAAAGTCATCCTCGGCACGTCCCCGCCTCCAAGGCGTTTCATCAAGTCAGCCCATCTACCCATCCGTGGATCTCGCGGGCTGCTGATAGAGACAGATACCTTGGGACATAGCCTAGGTACCTTCTTGAAGAAGAAGGAGCATAAAATGGTCCCATATCCAAAGTTTTTAGTCTGACCTTTCTGAATGGAGGTCAGTTGGCTCTTCATGTTGGTTAGAAGAGGTGCGCACCAATCAAACACAGTGGTTAGGCATTCCACTGCCAGGCTTATGGGCACCCATGAAGCCTGATGTAGTGACGCTAATCCATTTACCCTGGCAATGGTAAACAGCAAAATCTTGAGAGATAAACTGTCCACGTGTTTGATTGGAATCTGACTTCCAATCTTTTCCAAATTCCCAGGATAGTATATGTGTACATAGTCTTCTACTGAAGGACTACTCCATGTCCTGTCAGTCAAATGCACAACCTCCCCTCTTCGGGAGAGACCTGTGATAAAGTAGATGTCTTCCACCTCAATCCTAAGAGGCATCTGATCTATCATGAATGCATCATCCTCCACACTCCAGTAGTGGATTAGTAATTCGAGCAGGCATGTGTTCGCTTTCATGTTCAGCATTTTCAACAAGCCGCACCCTCTCAATGCATCTAGTGCAGTTTGGTTGTTCATTACCTCATTATCAATTGTGGTATGCTCTCTCTCTCTCTCTCCATGTGATGGCCATCCTGAAAGGAAATTAGTTTCAACCGTTAGAATTTGAGTTTGAATTTCAACTTGCGTACACATGGGTTCCCTTTACACACAGTCGCATGTAGGGCCATCGTATACGTGGGTTGGTCACAGCCAACCCGCGTGTACGTAGAGTTGTATTTTTTGAAAATAATTCCCACGGTAAAATATTAATTAAAACTTCTAAAAAGCATCACAAAACATTGCAAGTATGGTTTGAGAGTTACCTGGTAACTTTGGCGCGATTTGAACGGTTGAATTCTTCAGAGGCAAGTTTGCTCCTTTTTGATCCACAGCTTTTTTCCAAATGCGAATGAAAAATTTGTGAGTCTAAAAATCAATATATAGCTTTGAAATTTCAAATTTTTTTTCTCAAAACTTGATTTTTTGTCTCATGAATTTTTTGACTTGTGGGCTTGGATTGTCGCAAATGGGTTATTGTTTCAGGATATTTTGGGCACTTCTTCGAGATCCTATTTTGGTCCCATGATTGCTGACCCATCATGGCAGGTATCGTTCACTTACTAGCATATAGGTTAGGGAAACCATTTTTTCCATTGCATTTTGCATACTAGCCTCCATTCAGCGATACATTAGCCATAGGGTCGACCCCATCATGTCTTGGTTAGCAAACCATGTTCACTCGCCGATTTTTTAAATCATGATGCGATGGTAGAGCCATCCTTTACATGGGCATCGTAGTTAGAACCTCACTGACATTGGTTGCCCATGTTGTTATATTGAGTAGGCTCGGGAGTCCTCTTTAGTCCCACCATGACTTGTGCATTGAAGACACATTCTCCTTGCTTCTATGCTTATTTCTGGCCTTATACCCTAGAGGCTCCTTTGTGTTGAGTTGTACTGCTACATTGCATTTTGACTATTTGCACCTTTTGGCCTTGAGCCAGCTTCACTTGGACTCATGTTTAAGCAATTTATTTGACCATGTCTTTTGCAAAATCAACCATGCAATCACTTAGCTTTTGCAACTTGACACATCATTTGACCCGTGGAAGGAACATCCCTTTGAGTGTCCTTGACCAGTTTCACCTCCCTGCATTAAGCATAGGATTGTTCCCATCCCAAGAACTAGATCATCTATTTCTCTGACACTCGTTCTTTCCACTGTACTATAGCATTCTTTTATTATTTTTCCAGCTTAAAGAAAAAGACAAAAAAAATTATATATTCCAAAAAGAGCGAGAACGGGACAACATTTCCATATATTGTTGGCAGCTAGAGTCAGTCGTGTCGCCCTTGAACAAAGCACTCAAAAGAAAGTCTCTCCTCCATTTTGGGTGGGATTTAGTTTGACTTAGGTACGCCTTAACCTTGTTATTGAGTTAGTTATCCTCTGATTGGTTACCTCTTCCAATCATATGGAGAGTTTGTTCGTGCCTCCTACATGATGAACTTATACAGAGTTATCATATGCTGCCATATAGTCATCATTGAGTCGTGCTTTTGTTCAAGGGAAGTAAGCCTGAGTTTGCCTCTCTGCGATGTCTCTTGACCTATTTTTTAGTCGGCCATCCCTAGTTGTTAGTGTCATGTTTGTCATCACATTAGTTATATTGGTCCTTTGCTCGTGCCGGTTTGAGAAGGTCTCCATTGACTTCTTGCTAGCAAGTCTTGTCCTTATCGACGACGACATATTGCTCTAAGGGCAAGCCTAAAGCCACACCCTAGCCCTATTTTCATCATTGATAGGTCACCTTGTGCTCAGCGTCGATCAGTATCATGGGTCTTTGGCTAAGTGGTTTCCCTTATGTTCGACATTAGCATTCATTATCACACATTAGGATTCATGCAGTGCCTTGGTTTCCATTTGACCCTATTGGTGGATTCCTCGCCTCTGTGTCAGCTTTCATTATTGGTTGGTTCAGAGGGTTTCTATCGTGCACTAGCTACATCTTGTGTACGTCGAAAACATGCTTCGATTGGGTTACTACATATTTTTTCATCTGATTCCTTCCACATTATTGGCCTACGGGTTACACTCACGCTAGATTGATGAAGGATGCCTTAATGCCTTCCTTCTAACGGATCTTTTCCTATCAACTACGGCTCATTTCTCTTGGAAAAAGATCTAGAGTCCATTTGGTAGTACCTTGGGGTTTGCAATCATCAATGGCGGACACCTTTGTTATCGACAGTGGGAAATCATCATTGTCCCATGATTGATAGATTCTTCCAGGTGTTCGACTTCAGCTCATTCATTCACACTTGCTAGATTATACTGGGTACCTTGACTCTCATTATCATTATCGGTGAGTAGTCTCACGTTTGTTAACGATATACATCAATGACTGGTAATCAAACAATTTCTTATGTGGTCGACCTCAGATCATTTATTCCCATTGTGTAGAAATGTACCACGGCGGTCAGTGAAGACCTCGGGTTGCATCAGCATGTTTTGGTTCACTTGTCAATTTCTCCTATTACTGCTAGTCGACACCATCCACTTTATATATTGCAGTCCTTCACAGTGACATCTTATATGCTGGCATCCGAGTTGTGATGTAGTATCATCTTATTCCATCATGTTCATTTAGTACTATTGGGATCAGTTTTTGACATCAATGATCAGCTTCATCTTTCAGCTTCATTGATCATCTTCTTATATGTGATATTCAGACATGTACTTTTTCGATCATGATCAGATAATCCATTATGTACTTTTAGTGCTTTATACTTGTATACATAGTGGATCCGCTTGTACTTGATATGCAGACATGCTTTACTTTCTCTGAGCATGGGTATGCCCGCCTCAGACAATTGTTTCTTTCTGATCTCTTTTTGATGGCTTGGCAGGATGAAATATGGTGAAGTCCTTCTCAGTTACGACAGATTTCCTTTCAATATACTTAATACATTTCGGCCATCATGTACCCCTTATAACCTCATATATTAGGAGGCATCTATTATAGATCCAAATACCACCCTTGGTATTTGTGATGCTTGGTTTATGGCCTAGGGAAACCCCTCCTTCTAGACCTGGTCCAAATATTTTAAAAACAGTGTTTTATTCCCTATACGCTACTTTTCCCTGTGATAAAAGCGTGTAAATGTGGGTTAGTCAATACCCAACCCGCATATATGTGTTAAAACACTTTAAAAAAAAAATTCCTTAACTATGGGCGGAGTTCACAGGTTTTACCTGTTGATTACCTCCTAGTGCCCGTGGCCCAACTGTTTCCCAACTAAAAAACTAATTGGGAGAAGTATAAATAGACTTCTACGGGAAGGCCTTAAGGAGGAGAAGAGATATAATTACTACACTGAGATTATCCCTGACTAGTGTCCACTCGGAGCTGCTATTCCCACTAAGACTGGTAGCTATCTTAGAAACAAACAAACTAAAACTACTTTCGTTTTCCTTTATGATAAGTAGATAAGAGGGGAATGAAGGACACCAACCTCAATCTTGCACTTGGTTCCTTGCTCGGTTCCTCTCCCTTCCGACAGATCCTTGCCGCTTCTCCTTCATCTACCTAGCTTCAAAGAGCACCTGTGGAATCAAAGCAGCATAATACTATCGAAGAACAAAGATCTACAGTCATAAACAATATAGGACCAGATATATATTAACCACACAAATGCATATATCATCAAACATACAAGAATGTGGAGGAAAACTTGAATAGCTTTATTAATATCAAGAATAGCAAAGAGGATTACAACCAATTGTTCTAACCCAGCATCATCCTCCAGCATGAAAGCCCTTCTTTCACCTCATGAAAAGCTTAGATCACCCAACACTATGATGTTCCACCAAGAAACCAACAGCACTTCCTTACAAGATACAAAATTCTAGCCTCTGGATCTCTGGGATGAGGGATCCATATATAGATGATTGCAGGGGGGTGAGTCAGCTTCTGGGATTTTGATTAGTGTCCTCTCTCTGATAGTTCTTGATTCCACTTGGAGATTGATGATCTCCTACTCATCCCTGGGCGAATTCAGAGAGGCAAGTGTCATAGGAGAAGTTTCTGGAAGATTCTATGATCATCCACCTCACAAATTGTCTCTGCCATTTGTCCACTCTCGCCCATCGCACCCTACAGAAGGGATTTTCAATATGCATCGCACCCTTTTCACTGGTCAAGTGGGATGCATCGCACCCTTAGCACTGAGCAACCTGTATGGTCCAGTTTTGACCAATTCTGAGCAATTTTCTGTGGAGAACTTCTGCGAGATGATGTAATCAGCTGACCCTATTCTTTTAGGGTGTGAAGCAACACTTTTAGGGACTTAGGAGCCCTTGGTTTATGGACATGTTTGATTGGGGTTGCAGTGCACAAAAATGTCTATAACAAGTATCCCTGTGCTTCAAGCACTTCCCCAAGTTTCAAGAAACCCTTGTTTCCTTGAGTGTTGATATTCTCCCACTTGCTTGAGATATCATGGTATTAGTTATGGAAGGAGGTTGTTGAAGACTGGGACTGGACGAATCTAGAGGACGGTTCCGCTTGGAGCTGGAAGAAGAAGACTCAGGTGAATTCTCTCCATGTTGGTTATAGCTTTCAACAATAAGAAAAGAAACATTTTCTTGTTCCTAAGATTAACTTTTCTTATGCATCAGATACTATTGTAATTCATGTATGAATGTTATTTTGATGTATAAATAATCATCTTGCTTATATGATATAAAGTTAGTTTCGTTAAAATTGCTTTATCTATATGCTACTATGTATGTTCGGATTGGTTGATTTGCAGATTCGAAGATCATCAGGAGTTGCAGAGGGTCTGAACCCTGTTGGAACTACCCAAACGAAGGACATTCGGGTATGGTCACTATCGTATAGTTTGTTTATATAAGCATGTTGCTTGAGTTGTATGATTGTTTCTTACTATATTTTTCTCTTGCTCTATTGGGGTTTCAACCCAAAGCCCTAGGGTACTTATTCCCGTAACAGTGGTTTCGGGTTCCTCTAGGGTTTCTGGTCTTTGATTGTTCTGCAACACAACTCCCTCTTGATTTAACTCCACGTATTCTTAGACACTATCACTCTTAAAATTCACGTTGATCCTTTAATTGGATTCAATGATCTGAACGATCCTTCATCCTCACTTCTTCTATGTGTTCTACCTGAACTCCACCTGCATACATATACTATGCAGAACCTCTAATTCATACACAATTATCATTCAATTACTCAAACCACACACTTACACAATTTAGGAATTGAATCTCTGTATATATATATATATAAACAAATGATTACATAATGAGACTCTTTGTCTCTCTGGCCTAATTTTCTAATCAGTGGCCTATGTTTTCCTACCTATCGTAGGCTTACAATCAAACCTATCTAACTCTTGACTTAAATAACCAGCTAACCCCTGAATATGCCTTTTAGGCTTACATGTATACAAAAAGGATTCTACAACCAATTCTTGGTTTAGATCCATAGCCTTCTCAAAAAAATCCTAAAATCTATTCCTTATCTCTAAGTATCCTCTCTAATCCAAAAAATCATGAACTAACTCCTAATCTAAGTTTTACAATTAATTCTCAAATATCTCAACTGTCCTAATTCTCTCATTAAAATCACCCAAAACCTTAATAATTACATTAATTCAAAACATAGGAAACCAACTTCCTTGGAAACACAAGACCCATATGTCTACTAAAATACAATGATATTGTTGAGTTGAATGCTCTTGCATCAACATCCAAATACCCTAGGATGTGAAAGAGAGGGTTTCTTACCAATCCATACCTCTTGTGGAGTCTTGTCATCCAACGCTGATGAAGGTGATCTGTTGACTAGGTAACATGTTGTCTCCACCGCCTCTGCCCAGAATTCTTGTCCTAACCCGGCACCACTAAGCATACTTCTTGCCCTTTCCATCAATGTCTTGTTCATTCTTTCTGCAACTCCATTTTTCTCAGGTGTGTATGGAGTATTCTTCTGCCGTGCTATACCACACTTCTTATAGAATTCTTAAAATTCCTTGCTGCAAAACTCTCCACCGTTATCTGTCCTCAGCACCTTTATCTTCTTCTTTGTCTGGTTTTCCACCAGAGCCTTAAATTCTTTAAACATGTCAAAGACTTCAGATTTCTTCTTAAGGAAATATATCCATGTATTCCTTGAGAAGTCATCTATAAATGATACATAGTACACAGACTTACTAGTGATGGAACCTTCACAGGTCTAAACACATCACTATGCACAAGCTCTAATATCTGTTTCGCCCTTTTACCATGAGAAGGGAAACTCACCCGATTCTGCTTCCCATATACACAATTTTCACAGAGATCAAAATCCAGAGAGCTATTAGTCATACCTTCTACCATAACTTTACCATGAAGTATTCGAATGCCCTTCTCTCCAATATGTCCAAGCATTTGATGCCACAACATGGTCTTCTCTCCAGAGACCACTATATTTTCTGCTCCACTTTTAGGAACCACAGAACTGTTGCACCCATCAATAATAGTGCTACCTTGCAGCTTGTACAGAGTTCCAATTCGAACTCCCCGCATCAATACCAGTGCTCCCCAAACCATCTTGCAGTTATCCTTCTCGAACACTATTTTTACACCTGCATCATCCAGCTTGCTTATAGAAATCAGATTTTTTGCCAATGCAATAATATGCAGAACACCCGGAAGTGTTTTAACCCTTCCACCTTGAAACTTCAATTTTTCTTTCCCGCGGCCAACGATTCTAGCCTTCCTATCATCCCTAAGAAAACATCACCACCATCGTATTTCTCATACTCACAGAACCACTCTCTATGGGGAGTGAAGTGAAAGGATACACCTGAGTCAATCAACCATGCCTCATGATCTACATGTGTACTTGAAGAAGCCAAGTAAACATCCCCACCTTCATCTGAGGTGGTTTTCACCTCTGTAGAAGGAGCATCATCAAATCCCTTTCCTTTATTAGGAGCTTTAGATTTACAGTCCCTTTTGTAGTGCCCTTCCTTTCCGCATTTCCAGCAAACCACCTTTACAGGTTTTCCTGGAGATTTAGATCTCCGACTCAATGAATTATTTTTGTTTCTGTTCTGGGACCTTCCTCGTATAGATAAGGCATCACCATTCTGGCTCTCCATATTTTTCCGTCTCATCTCCTCCATCAGCAAGGATGATACTATTTCATCAAACTGTAAGGCAGTTGCATTTCTACCTATTGCAATAACCAGATTATCCCATGAATCTTGTAGAGAACACAAAAAACTGATGCACTTATCTTCATCTGAAATTTTAATATCAACAAATAATAACTGTCTTACCATAGTATTAAATGCGTTCAAATTCTCTGTCACCGAGTCTCCAACTTTCATCCTCAGGTTATACATATTTTTTCGTAGGAACAGTTTATTCACTAGAGACTTAGATTGGTACAAAGTCCCTAACGTGTCCCACAAAGCCTTTGTCGTAGCTTCCCCTGATACATTCAGCAATACTGAATATGAGACACACAATTGTATTGTTCTCTTTGCCTTCTGATCCAGCTTCTTCCATTCTTCATCTGACACTCCCGTTGGTTTAGTACCTGGATCTACCACGATCCACTGATCTTTATCCACCAACAGATCCTCCATCTTGAGTTTCCACAACTCAAAACTCTGACCATTAAATTTCTCGATCTCTATCTTTCCACTACTCGTCATCTTCTTTCACCACCAGAATCGATCCCAGAGATCTCCCACTGAATAGGGTCTACCACAGGCCCAAGCGAAACCCCTCAACAACAAAGGCATCCCCTTGAAGCCAAAACAGCTCTGATACCACATGTAGGTTTTAAACCAGTACAGAAATTACCTGTATACAAATTCTAAAACAAAAAAAATAAAAAATGTGAGAGCATAACACATAAAACACATATACACAGAGATTTTCCCTGGATCCCAAAACCGAGACTACCAGCTTGATTTTTCATTATATTCCTTTCAATGTTACAATACATATTTATACATGCCGAAGCATCCAATACCATGGACCGAAAACCATCGCGTCCAAAACCATGGACCGAAAAACATCGTGTCCAAAACCATGTGCGAAAACCATGCACAAAACCATAGGTAGGTCCGCCCAACCTAATATAGGGTCCAAAAAAAATTTCCCAAGGCACTGCCCCAGACCCTGTAGAGGGGGGCTACCTACCCCCCTCAAACCCCCTGTGACCCCCTCGCTACGCAATCGGCGCAACGAAGGGGGGGGCTCCACCCCCCCTCTAACCCCCGGTTAACTATGTAGGCTAGTTGGGGAAAGAATATAACACAACCCAACATTAATATCATACCTTCTAGTTGTATAGCTCAGTTAATTGTGAGCAAGCTAGTGGTTACAATTTGGCTCTGTATCATCAAATAATTGGTTGCGAACTAGAACATATGAGGAAAACTAATCAGGGCGAGCTAATATAATATCCGTAGGAGTGTGATGATTAAGACTGAAGACTATATAAAGAGTTGTTTCCAATTGTAGACAATTTTGATCTACTATTATGTCTATGTTATTTTTATTCCATGCAACTGTGGTTCCATTCTTTTGTTTTTATGTTGTCCCATTGTAATGATGTTGTTATTCTATTATTATTTGATGGTTCTATGTAAAATATGTTTGGCTTATCGTTGTAATTGTGAAGTGTTTATACCTTTTTAAGACATTTTCAAATTACTTTATCTAATAATTGTAATGGTGTTGGCTAGGTAAATATCATATGGAAAAAGTTGCTATTATTTCTATTTTCTAGGTACATGACACCTCGTAGTAATATATGTTCATGTTAATAGCAATTAATATGATGTATATGGATTTTCTTGTCCAGTTTCTCATGGTTCTATTACATTGATATTTGGTGTCAATGGGTGAATGAATTAATGAATGGATGGTGGAGTTTTGGGAGAGATTTCTAGCTGATTCTACTTAATCAATATGTTGTAGTTGAAAACTAATGTTAATGGTAATGTCTGTGTAGGAATGAAATTTTGTTTACCCTGTTTTGCGTCATAGTTAGTTTTTCACTCATACAATGGATTCCTATCAAATGGTTACTTTGTTGGTTACATAATGCATTTTCATTTTATACATGATGTATCATAGTTTACAAGAAAATTTTCAATTCATGTCATAATGGTGTTCAAACGTACTTCTATTTAATGAATATATTTGTGACATATGGTGGGTGCAATAGCTTGGGGTAGGTTATTCTGAACCATAGTTGTCTCTATTTCCCCTCTACCCTTGCATAAACTTCAAAGGTTCTTAGAAAACCATTAGCATACCTTGGGTGCAACCTCACCTCCTTATAGGTGTTGAAAATTCCAGTGTCTGAGGGGGTTTGTTTTCCCTAAATCTAAGCCCTAGATCAACCCTGCACACCAAAAAATGTTAATGTTGTAGGGGCTAGATGATCTTTGCTAAAGAGGGGACATGGAGGCCGACCAAGGATGAAATATAATGATGTTGGACCATACACAACACAATTTTGCAGTGAAACAGTCTAGGAATATGCATATCAGTTGAGTAAAATGGATATAGAGGTACATCTTTTCTGATTTTCATGAGATATTCTTTGCCAAGTTCTCGATCATCCTATGGGAGTGGTTAAAGGGACAAGAAAAGACAAAAGGAACATGGAATCTACTGAAGCCATACAGTTGGACTCCATATTTTCTACAAAGGGTCAAAATTCTTAGTAATCAAGCATCTCGAGTTGTTGATTTTTAGATAGGTAGTGTTTTAGAAGGAAACATAGTCGAATTTGTAGTGTAATCCACTCAGTATTTCAGCGCATCTGAGAGAGATTTATTCTGGAGACCAAAAGGTTGGTATTTGAAATTTTAACCCATGTGGATTAAAATGTTTCTCTACAATAAAGGAGTCACATATCACTAAAGTCAGATGCAATGAGTTGCTAAATTTTTATATGATGCGAGGAACTCAGGGTTTGATCAAAGGATGGCCTAAGACAAAGAAGGGACAAGGGATGATAAGAGAGGTGACGAAAGAGATTTATTTGTAGTAGAAGAGTTTAATATTCAAAGGAAAGATAGGTAAGGATACCGAGAAAAAGACAAGCGATGGGAGATCCAACTTATTCAGTGCCAAAAGAGGACTTAAAAAGGGGGAGGAGATCTCCCAAAATGTGTAGATGTGTCAGTGGTGTACTCGGTCTAGAAGTGGTGGAGACCCACATGTCATTGTTGAGAGAGGGTGAGGTGAGAAGCATGGTGGACATGCTATACAGTGGGATGAGATATGTTTGTAGTTCAGATAGTGCATAAAATGGAAGATATAGGTCACGAGGAAGAATGGAAAGGAGAAAGAGTAGAAAGTGGTGTAGAGGAGGAATGCCTGAATAACAAGTGGAGAATTGTTCTTTGGAGAGGGCCCTCCACCCAAGAAAGAGGATAAGGTTACCATAACATAAGATGTAGTGAGGTGTTATCACTTAAGAAAAAATTCCTAAATTTTTTGAACATCAGTTTGATTCCAAAGGATTGATGTTAGTCTTGGTCTAGTCTTTCCATGGTTTGTTTTAGAGTCTAGGACCTAGAAGGGATTCTTGTTGGCATTTTCAAAAAGGGTCAACACTCTGGTTTTACCTATCACTGATCCCACATCATGTTGGCATTATGATTCAAGTGTTGTCCTTGATGGCAACTCACTCAGAGGTTGGTACAGGTGCTCAGAGGTTGGTACAGGTGATGGCAACTTAATCAGAGGACAGATCTTAGTACAGCATGCCAAGAAAGTTCATACACGCAGGTTCGTTAAGCCCAAGTCGCGTATACAAGCAGGTTCACTATATACCAAGTCGCGTATACACAGGTTCACTATATTCCAAGTCGCGTGTACACGCAGGTTGGCTTCAGTAAAAGAACGTGTATGTGGAAAACTTATCTTTGGTCCATGGCGGTTATTCCTTGGAAGTTGTGCCTATGGTTTTGGACCATGGTGTCTCGACGGACGTGTTGATCCCTAGTTTTGAAATTGATGGTATTGTATTTCTATGGTTTTGGCCCTTGGTATTGAGCAAGGCCTAAAGCTATATAAGGAGAAATATCATTAGGCCAAATGTGAGTGAGTGTGTGTGAGTGATGAAGATCTGAGGAAGTATGAGATCCAAATGCTGGTTATGGGTTGGTGATCTGAACCAAGGTTTCACTCATGTGGAGGATGATGGAACAAGATCTCAAGGCTTGGAATGATTATCTTCATATGGTTTGACTGTGGACAGACTAGATCTACTGACGCATGTTTATGATCTAGGTATGTTTTGATGTCTGATATAGCTGCGGAGTTTTAAGCTTGAATTTGCAGATCTGTACGCAGGTTGGTTTTGGTAAAAGAGCGTATACACGCAGGTTGGGTTCATCCAAGTAGCGTATACAATGTGAAGTATGATATTTGATGATGGAATTGGATCTGGTTGTTGTTATGATGTTGTTGACAGGGTTTCAGTGATTCAGTATTGGGTGTTTCAGTGATTGATGATGCAGGTTGTACTTCAATGGTGATTGTTTTATGGATCCAGTATGAAAATGTATGAAACGTGGTCCCGGGAAGATCGTAGGCCGGCACCTACATACTGGTAAACATATCAACCAGTACAAGAGCCAGGGGGTTGTAGCTCCCTTCCAGGAGCAGCTGGAAAACGACTGAAGGTTGTAGCCTTCTGTAGGGTTGGCACCTACGTACTAGTAAATGGATCGGCTAGTACAAGAGCTATGAGGGTTGTAGCCCTCTGCAGGTTGTAGCCTGCGTACTGGCAAAGGACTGCACCAGTACATTGTAAAAGAAGTTTCTTATTAAAGAAGAAAGAGACGAATTACAGCAGGTGGTTTTCACCCACATTTGGTTTCCACCTTATATCATGGTGTTCATGTGTGTGGCTCTTGTGTGATGTTCTGTTCTGTTATACTGCACCTGTTGACTGTTAATATGCTTAATAATGTTCTGATGCATTTACTGAAGATTAAGCTAACTGAATCATAAGATCTCTGGATATACGCTAGTTGCTTTAGACACAGTAGCGTGTGCACGCGGGTTCACTTAATTGAAGTAGCGTATATGTTTCTGAGTATGAAATTGGAAAGGTTTTACTGATCTGATAATACTGATTCACCCCACCCCTCTCAGTATTATTTCCAACAATTGGTATCAGAGCAGGTCCTTCAGAGAAGCTTGATCGCTTGAAGGAGATTCGTAGAACAATGGGGAAGAAAGCGCGTCAAAAGAAGAAGACAGCTCAAAGGATCAATAACAATCTGCCGTTGAGTGGAAGCAAGAATTTAGATCCTGAATCACCTCAGAATGAAGATGGACAAGCAAATGAAGCATCAGATAAAACCATAGATCAGCAAGATCTACCTAGCAAAAAGGAGAATGCCCTCAAAGAAGAAATCATCAGATTAGAAGATCAGTTGGAAGGTGCCTCCAGAATTCGACAAATGCTGCTAGCGCTGAATAAAGAGCAAGAAAACGAGATCCTCAAACTAAGGCATCAGCTGGATGAAGGAAGGAAAGCTGAAGAGACCTTGAAGAAGCAATGTCTTGAAAAAGAAGAACAACATCAAGTTGAGGTAAATATCTTGAAAAGTAAATTAGAAGAAAAGGATAAACTATTACGATTTCAAGATAGTACTAAGATCTTGGATGACATTCTTAGTAGTCAAAGGTCCCCTGCTATCAAAACTGGTCTTGGTTTTCATGAGTCTATTGAAGGTGAATCTGGTTCACAAAGTAAGACAAGAATCTCTAATGCAAAATCTGAAAGGCTCTACAAGGAGATGAAAGGACAACCCCATCAACAATCAAGGAAAGAGACTCCTCAAAGAAAATCTTTTACTCCTCCCATGAATAATGTTGAATGTTATGTATGTCATAATCTTGGACATGTTGCAGCCATATGTAGAAGAAGAAGGTTTCAAGACCATCATGCAGAAAGATCATCACATTCAAGGTACGTTAATGGATATTGCTTTTCTTGCAATATGTTTGGCCACAAAGTTGCTGATTGCTATAGGAGGAATATGAAACATGTAAGATGCTATGCATGTAACAAGTTTGGACATAGAGCAAAGGATTGCAGGAACAAAGCTCATGATAAGAAGAAATCATCAACATGCCTGAAGATATGGAAGAAGAAGGAAGTTCAGTCAGAAAGATGTGGCACAGCACAGGGTACTCAGCACAACACAGACATAATAGACTCAGGGGGAGCTGAAGGCATAGAACTTCAGTGTTCTAATTCTCATACGCAAGTTTAATGAAGAGAAGTCGCGTATATACGCGAGTTTCACACTGCAAAATCACGTATATGTCAGTCTGAAGAAATGCAGTGGGGATAGGCTCAGAAAAGGGGTCTGATATGATTCAGTCCAATATCTGCTCTCTTGGTTAACGATTACAGTCTGCTGAGGATGTTTGGAAATGCTTTGATACTTGTAAGATGTTAGAAGTGTTTAATCCTAACTTGATGATGATGAGATCTTGATGTTTATTACTGATGTATACATGATCAGATCTAACTACAGATGGCACAGGCTCGGGGGGGGCATATACTTCAAATAATGCATTGTTGGCATTATGGTTAGAAATTGTTGATAAAGTCTATGAAGCTAAATGATACATCTTGTTGTTTGATCAAAGGAATGGTATTGCAGGCTGTTGCTTATGGTACAGATCATATAGTCATGGTCTTTGGCTGGTCTTAGAACTTGCATCTGCTCAAGGGGAGCATGGATGGATTGATACAACTTGGCATGTACTCAGGGGGAGCATGGATAGATTGGTACACTTTGGTATATACAAAAGGGGAACACATTTGGAGATTTCAGCAGGTACTCAGGGGGAGTATGGACAGCAAATGGTATACCAAAGAAGAGAATATCTTGGTCCTCCCTTTGCCCTTGATGTCAAAGGGGGAGAGTGACTTGGTGTGGTGGTTGCCATCAAGTCCAAAGGGGGAGATTGTTGGCATTATGATTCAAGTGTTGTCCTTGATGGCAACTCACTCAGAGGTTGGTACAGGTGCTCAGAGGTTGGTACAGGTGATGGCAACTTAATCAGAGGACAGATCTTAGTACAGCATGCCAAGAAAGTTCATACACGCAGGTTCGTTAAGCCCAAGTCGCGTATACAAGCAGGTTCACTATATACCAAGTCGCGTATATGCAGGTTCACTATATACCAAGTCGCGTGTACACGCAGGTTGGCTTCAGTAAAAGAGCGTGTATGTGGAAAACTTATCTTTGGTCCGTGGCGGTTATTCCTTGGAAGTTGTGCCTATGGTTTTGGACCATGGTGTCTCGACGGACGTGTTGATCCCTAGTTTTGAAATTGATGGTATTGTATTTATATGGTTTTGGCCCTTGGTATTGAGCAAGGCCTAAAGCTATATAAGGAGAAAGATCATTAGGCCAAATGTGAGTGAGTGTGTGTGAGTGATGAAGATCTGAGGAAGTGTGAGATCCAAACGCTGGTTATGGGTTGGTGATCTGAACCAAGGTTTCACTCATGTGGAGGATGATGGAACAAGATCTCAAGGCTTGGAATGATTATCTTCATATGGTTTGACTGTGGACAGACTAGATCTACCGACGCATGTTTATGATCTAGGTATGTTTTGATGTCTGATATAACTGCGGAGTTTTAAGCTTGAATTTGCAGATCTGTACGCAGGTTGGTTTTGGTAAAAGAGCGTATACACGCAGGTTGGGTTCATCCAAGTAGCGTATACAATGTGAAGTATGATATTTGATGATGGAATTGGATCTGGTTGTTGTTATGATGTTGTTGACAGGGTTTCAGTGATTCAGTATTGGGTGTTTCAGTGATTGATGATGCAGGTTGTACTTCAATGGTGATTGTTTTATGGATCCAGTATGAAAATTTATGAAACGTGGTCCCGGGAAGATCGTAGGCCGGCACCTACATACTGGTAAACATATCAGCCAGTACAAGAGCCAGGGGGTTGTAGCTCCCTTCCAGGAGCAGCTGGAAAACGAGTGAAGGTTGTAGCCTTCTGTAGGGTTGGCACCTACGTACTAGTAAATGGATCGGCTAGTACAAGAGCTATGAGGGTTGTAGCCCTCTGCAGGTTGTAGCCTGCGTACTGGTAAAGGACTGCACCAGTACATTGTAAAAGAAGTTTCTTATTAAAGAAGAAAGAGACAAATTGCAGCAGGTGGTTTTCACCCACATTAGGTTTCCACCTTATATCATGGTGTTCATGTGTGTGGCTCTTGTGTGATGTTCTGTTCTGTTATACTGCACCTGTTTACTGTTAATATGCTTAATAATGTTCTGATGCATTTACTGAAGATTAAGCTAACTGAATCATAAGATCTCTGGATATACGCTAGTTGCTTTAGACACAGTAGCGTGTGCACGCGGGTTCACTTAATTGAAGTAGCGTATATGTTTCTGAGTATGAAATTGGAAAGGTTTTACTGATCTGATAATACTGATTCACCCCCCCCCCCTCTCAATATTATTTCCAACAATTGGTATCAGAGCAGGTCCTTCAGAGAAGCTTGATCGCTTGAAGGAGATTTGTAGAAAAATGGGGAAGAAAGCGCGTTAGAAGAAGAAGACAGCTCAAAGGATCAATAACAATCTGCCGTTGAGTGGAAGCAAGAATTCAGATCCTGAATCACCTCAGAATGAAGATGGACAAGCAAATGAAGCATCAGATCAAACCATAGATCAGCAAGATCTACCTAGCAAAAAGGAGAATGCCCTCAAAGAAGAAATCATCAGATTAGAAGATCAGTTGGAAGGTGCCTCCAGAATTCGACAAATGCTGCTAGCGCTGAATAAAGAGCAATAAAACGAGATCCTCAAACTAAGGCATCAGCTGGATGAAGGAAGGAAAGCTGAAGAGACCTTGAAGAAGCAATGTCTTGAAAAAGAAGAACAACATCAAGTTGAGGTAAATATCTTGAAAAGTAAATTAGAAGAAAAGGATAAACTATTACGATTTCAAGATAGTACTAAGATCTTGGATGATATTCTTAGTAGTCAAAGGTCCCCTGCTATCAAAACTGGTCTTGGTTTTCATGAGTCTATTGAAGGTGAATCTGGTTCACAAAGTAAGACAAGAATCTCTAATGCAAAATCTGAAAGTCTCTACAAGGAGATGAAAGGACAACCCCATCAACAATCAAGGAAAGAGACTCCTCAAAGAAATCTTTTACTCCTCCCATGAATAATGTTGAATGTTATGTATGTCATAATCTTGGACATGTTGCAGCCATATGTAGAAGAATAAGGTTTCAAGACCATCATGCAGAACGATCATCACATTCAAGGTACTTTAATGGATATTGCTTTTCTTGCAATATGTTTGGCCACAAAGCTGCTGATTGCTATAGGAGGAATATGAAACATGTAAGATGTTATGCATGTAACAAGTTTGGACATAGAGCAAAGGATTGCAGGAACAAAGCTCATGATAAGAAGAAATCATCAACATGCCTGAAGATATGGAAGAAGAAGGAAGTTCAGTCAGAAAGATGTGGCACAGCACAGGGTACTCAGCACAACACAGACATAACAGACTCAGGGGGAGCTGAAGGCATAGAACTTCAGTGTTCTAATTCTCATACGCAAGTTTAATGAAGAGAAGTCACGTATATATGCGAGTTTCACACTGCAAAATCGCGTATATGTCAGTCTGAAGAAATGCAGTGGGGATAGGCTCAGAAAAGGGGTCTGATATGATTCAGTCCAATATCTGCTCTCTTGGTTAACGATTACAGTCTGCTGAGGATGTTTGGAAATGCTTTGATACTTGTAAGATGTTAGAAGTGTTTAATCCTAACTTGATGATGATGAGATCTTGATGCTTATTACTGATGTATACATGATCAGATCTAACTACAGATGGCACAGGCTCGGGGGGGGCATATACTTCAAATAATGCATTGTTGGCATTATGGTTAGAAATTGTTGATAAAGTCTATGAAGCTAAATGATACATCTTGTTGTTTGATCAAAGGAATGGTATTGCAGGCTGTTGCTTATGGTACAGATCATATAGTCATGGTCTTTGGCTGGTCTTAGAACTTGCATCTGCTCAGGGGGAGCATGGATGGATTGATACAACTTGGCATGTACTCAGGGGGAGCATGGATAGATTGGTACACTGTGGTATATACAAAAGGGGAACACATTTGGAGATTTCAGCAGGTACTCAGGGGGAGTATGGACAGCAAATGGTATACCAAAGAAGAGAATATCTTGGTCCGCCCTTTGCCCTTGATGTCAAAGGGGGAGAGTGACTTGGTGTGGTGGTTGCCATCAAGTCCAAAGGGGGAGATTGTTGGCATTATGATTCAAGTGTTGTCCTTGATGGCAACTCACTCAGAGGTTGGTACAGGTGCTCAGAGGTTGGTACAGGTGATGGCAACTTAATCAGAGGACAGATCTTAGTACAGCATGCCAAGAAAGTTCATACACGCAGGTTCGTTAAGCCCAAGTCGCGTATACAAGCAGGTTCACTATATACCAAGTCGCGTATACGCAGGTTCACTATATACCAAGTCACGTGTACACGCAGGTTGGCTTCAGTAAAAGAGCGTGTATGTGGAAAACTTATCTTTGGTCCGTGGCGATTATTCCTTGGAAGTTGTGCCTATGGTTTTGGACCATGGTGTCTCGACGGACGTGTTGATCCCTAGTTTTGAAATTGATGGTATTGTATTTCTATGGTTTTGTCCCTTGGTATTGAGCAAGGCCTAAAGCTATATAAGGAGAAAGATCATTAGGCCAAATGTGAGTGAGTGTGTGTGAGTGATGAAGATCTGAGGAAGTGTGAGATCCAAATGCTGGTTATGGGTTGGTGATCTGAACCAAGGTTTCACTCATGTGGAGGATGATGGAACAAGATCTCAAGGCTTGGAATGATTATCTTCATATGGTTTGACTGTGGACAGACTAGATCTACTGACGCATGTTTATGATCTAGGTATGTTTTGATGTCTGATATAGCTGCGGAGTTTTAAGCTTGAATTTGCAGATCTGTACGCAGGTTGGTTTTGGTAAAAGAGCGTATACACGCAGGTTGGGTTCATCCAAGTAGCGTATACAATGTGAAGTATGATATTTGATGATGGAATTGGATCTGGTTGTTGTTATGATGTTGTTGACAGGGTTTCAGTGATTCAGTATTGGGTGTTTCAGTGATTGATGATTTAGGTTGTACTTCAATGGTGATTGTTTTATGGATCCAATATGAAAATGTATGAAACGTGGTCCCGGGAAGATCGTAGGCCGGCACCTACATACTGGTAAACATATCAGCCAGTACAAGAGCCAGGGGGTTGTAGCTCCCTTCCAGGAGCAGCTGGAAAACGAGTGAAGGTTGTAGCCTTCTGTAGGGTTGGCACCTACGTACTAGTAAATGGATCGGCTAGTACAAGAGCTATGAGGGTTGTAGCCCTCTGCAGGTTGTAGCCTGCGTACTGGTAAAGGACTGCACCAGTACATTGTAAAAGAAGTTTCTTATTAAAGAAGAAAGAGACAAATTGCAGCAGGTGGTTTTCACCCACATTGGGTTTCCACCTTATATCATGGTGTTCATGTGTGTGGCTCTTGTGTGATGTTCTGTTCTGTTATACTGCACCTGTTTACTGTTAATATGCTTAATAATGTTCTGATGCATTTACTGAAGATTAAGCTAACTGAATCATAAGATCTCTGGATATACGCTAGTTGCTTTAGACACAGTAGCGTGTACACGCGGGTTCACTTAATTGAAGTAGCGTATATGTTTCTGAGTATGAAATTGGAAAGGTTTTACTGATCTGATAATACTGATTCACCCCCCCCTCTCAGTATTATTTCCAACAATTGGTATCAGAGCAGGTCCTTCAGAGAAGCTTGATCGCTTGAAGGAGATTCGTAGAACAATGGGGAAGAAAGCGCGTCAGAAGAAGAAGACAGCTCAAAGGATCAATAACAATCTGCCTTTGAGTGGAAGCAAGAATTCAGATCCTGAATCACCTCAGAATGAAGATGGACAAGAAAATGAAGCATCAGATCAAACCATAGATCAGCAAGATCTACCTAGCAAAAAGGAGAATGCCCTCAAAGAAGAAATCATCAGATTAGAAGATCAGTTGGAAGGTGCCTCCAGAATTCGACAAATGCTGCTAGCGCTGAATAAAGAGCAAGAAAACGAGATCCTCAAACTAAGGCATCAGCTGGATAAAGGAAGGAAAGCTGAAGATACCTTGAAGAAGCAATGTCTTGAAAAAGAAGAACAACATCAAGTTGAGGTAAATATCTTGAAAAGTAAATTAGAAGAAAAGGATAAACTATTACGATTTCAAGATAGTACTAAGATCTTGGATGATATTCTTAGTAGTCAAAGGTCCCCTGCTATCAAAACTGGTCTTGGTTTTCATGAGTCTATTGAAGGTGAATCTGGTTCACAAAGTAAGACAAGAATCTCTAATGCAAAATCTGAAAGGCTCTACAAGGAGATGAAAGGACAACCCCATCAACAATCAAGGAAAGAGACTCCTCAAAGAAAATCTTTTACTCCTCCCATGAATAATGTTGAATGTTATGTATGTCATAATCTTGGACATGTTGCAGCCATATGTAGAAGAAGAAGGTTTCAAGACCATCATGCAGAAAGATCATCACATTCAAGGTACTTTAATGGATATTGCTTTTCTTGCAATATGTTTGGCCACAAAGCTGCTGATTGCTATAGGAGGAATATGAAACATGTAAGATGCTATGCATGTAACAAGTTTGGACATAGAGCAAAGGATTGCAGGAACAAAGCTCATGATAAGAATAAATCATCAACATGCCTGAAGATATGGAAGAAGAAGGAAGTTCAGTCAGAAAGATGTGGCATAGCACAGGGTACTCAGCACAACACAGACATAATAGACTCAGGGGGAGCTAAAGGCATAGAACTTCAGTTTTCTAATTCTCATACGCAAGTTTAATGAAGAGAAGTCGCGTATATACGCGAGTTTCACACTGCAAAATCGCGTATATGTCAGTCTGAAGAAATGCAGTGGGGATAGGCTCAGAAAAGGGGTCTGATATGATTCAGTCCAATATCTGCTCTCTTGGTTAACGATTACAGTCTGCTGAGGATGTTTGGAAATTCTTTGATACTTGTAAGATGTTAGAAGTGTTTAATCCTAACTTGATGATGATAAGATCTTGATGCTTATTACTGATGTATACATGATCAGATCTAACTACAGATGGCACAGGCTCAGGGGGAGCATATACTTCAAATAATGCATTGTTGGCATTATGGTTAGAAATTGTTGATAAAGTCTATGAAGCTAAATGATACATCTTGTTGTTTGATCAAAGGAATGGTATTGCAAGCTGTTGCTTATGGTACAGATCATATAGTCATGGTCTTTGGCTGGTCTTAGAACTTGCATCTGCTCAGGGGGAGCATGGATGGATTGATACAACTTGGCATGTACTCAGGGGGAGCATGGATAGATTGGTACACTTTGGTATATACAAAAGGGGAACACATTTGGAGATTTCAGCAGGTACTCAGGGGGAGTATGGACAGCAAATGGTATACCAAAGAAGAGAATATCTTGGTCCGCCCTTTGCCCTTGATGTCAAAGGGGGAGAGTGACTTGGTGTGGTGGTTGCCATCAAGTCCAAAGGGGGAGATTGTTGGCATTATGATTCAAGTGTTGTCCTTGATGGTAACTCACTCAGAGGTTGGTACAGGTGCTCAGAGGTTGGTACAGGTGATGGCAACTTAATCAGAGGACAGATCTTAGTACAACATGCCAAGAAAGTTCATACACGCAGGTTCGTTAAGCCCAAGTCGCGTATACAAGCAGGTTCACTATATACCAAGTCGCGTATATGCAGGTTCACTATATACCAAGTCGCGTGTACACGCAGGTTGGCTTCAGTAAAAGAGCGTGTATGTGGAAAACTTATCTTTGGTCCGTGGCGGTTATTCCTTGGAAGTTGTGCCTATGGTTTTGGACCATGGTGTCTCGACGGACGTGTTGATCCCTAGTTTTGAAATTGATGGTATTGTATTTCTATGGTTTTGGCCCTTGGTATTGAGCAAGGCCTAAAGCTATATAAGGAGAAAGATCATTAGGCCAAATGTGAGTGAGTGTGCGTGAGTGATGAAGATCTGAGGAAGTGTGAGATCCAAATGCTGGTTATGGGTTGGTGATCTGAACCAAGGTTTCACTCATGTGGAGGATGATGGAACAAGATCTCAAGGCTTGGAATGATTATCTTCATATGGTTTGACTGTGGACAGACTAGATCTACTGACGCATGTTTATGATCTGGGTATGTTTTGATGTCTGATATAGCTGCGGAGTTTTAAGCTTGAATTTGCAGATCTGTTGTTATAGACATTTTTGTACCTTACAGCATGAAGCATGAAATGTCCATAATCTAAGGGATCCAAAGTCCCTAAACATGTTGTTCCTACCCCTAGAGGAACAAGGTCAGCAAACCACAGCACTAAATATCAGTTCTCCACCTGAAAACACTAAAAAACAAGCTAATTCTGGATCATGTCAACTGCTCCACTGAGCATCTACGCTGAATGTCAACTGCTCCACTCTGTACCTGCGCTGAATGTCAACTGCAATGAAGGCTACCTGCGCTGGGCGAGTTTGGCCAAGTGGCACAGTCATTCCTCAAGGTGTCAATGCCCAGGAAGCTTCCAAAATGACACTTGGATCAGAGAATTCGCCTAGTGATGAGTAAGAGGGTCTAGATCTCCAAGTGGAAGCAAGAACCTCCAAGTGGACTCAAGAACTGAAGAATAACTGAAGTGGGAGAGGACACTAGTCAGCTCCATGCCAAGCTCAAGCTGACTCATCCTTTCTCCAAAACTCCTATATATAGAGCTCTCTCATGAGGTCTAAGGAGGCTGGAATCTTGTGAATGTAAGGAATTGCTGTTGGTTTGAGTATAGAACTATTGGGTGATTTGCTTGAAGGAGGTGAAGAGGAGATTTCTTTCTGCTGGGAGGTGATGCTGGATTGGGCCTTTTATGGTTGTATCACTTCCTGAACTTTACTTCTTCCATTAATAAAGCATTTGAGGTTCTTCTATATGCATGTGTCTCAATGGTGTATTGATACTTTTATATTTGATTTATTCTAATCCTTGAATCAATTATGAATGTATGCTGCTTGTAGTTTCTCCTTCTTGTTATTTTGCGGGATCTTGGTGTAGCTGGGCCAGTGAAAGAGCAAGGAAGCTGGGAGCAAGCAGCAAGGAGAGAAGATTGGATCAATCATTAGCGAAAGACAACGGTTAGTGGATCTCTTTCTCCCCTCTCTTACATCTCATAAAGAAGTAATCTCGAATAGCTTTGCTTTGATTGTTGCTGAGGTACTATCACCCTTAGAGTGGGATAGGGTCATTCCGTATTGGATACTTTTCCCAACAACAAATTGGCGACTCCACTGGGGAGGGTATCTTGTTGGTTGTTTGTGTTTTTTGCTATTCATTTCATAAACACAGGGAGTACCGAATCGAACTGCATTTGGATCCTTCAAATGCAAAGTAGAGGGCAGCTACTCTAGCTCAGTTTCTGGGCATGTTTATGATTTGAAGAGCTGATCCACAAGGACTCTGAACAGCTCTTAGTGATAGCTTTTCATCCTCCTTTTCATCCCTTAGTGTGTACTTGACTGATAGCTTCTAATTTGGCCAAAAACTGTGAATTTTTGAGCAATCTGTGACCCGGAAACTGAGAAAAACGAAAGTTTATCTCTTCAGTGCAGGCACTGTGAAGGCAGTCTGCATTTCAGCGCAGTTCCCGAAGGGGCTACCTGCGCTGAAGGTCAAACTGCCAGTGTACTACCTGCGCTGAACCAGTTTTGCCTAGTGCTACTGGGGTTCCCTCCTGTTTATTGCCCTGTTTTCACTCTTGTTTTTGCAGCCTGTTGCCAGTCAATGTACCTATCTGAAACCAACTTTCCTTGCCACTATTCCGCCTCGATTGTATAAAGAAACTGTATTTGTTCTTTGTGTATTTCTTATATCATTTACAGTTTCCCATAACGAAAGTGAACTAGTCTTGCTGTGGCCTCTTAGATCTAGACCTGTGATAAGTGTCGTTTTGATCTTAAGAGTTAGTTTGTTTGCTGTTCATAGCTGATTGAGCTTTTGCTTTCGTCATATGGTTTGAATTTATATATTTCTAGTGTCGAAAAAAGTAAATCTTAAGGTGTCTTTTGATTTTGGACAAGCTTGTTTGCTTTCACTTGAAATTGAATTCGAATTTATACAACAGCTTTCTTTTTGTATTGCACCAACATTAAGAAAGAGAAAAGAAATACCTGCATTGTGCATGTGCATTTTGACAGCTTGCATGTTGATTTAAGAAAAAGTGCATTAGTGTGTGCTCTATGATCTGTGTGAAAAGATGATGTCTTTCTTTTCCCTCAGTAGTTAAGATTTTCAAAGTTGAAAGATTGAAAAGCTTGCTTATCATCTTAGGCTGCATTTAGGAGTGTTATCATACATCTCGTGGTGATCCATAAAGGCAAACTGCTAAACAAGATCAACCTTAAAATAAATTGAATTTACATAACAACGCATTGAAACATAACGCAAACACATAGAGGTCTAAGCTAGAGACGTGTTCCGGCGTCGTTAAACGTGATATCTTAGCGTTGAGTGGTTGGGTGATTCCTCCACGGTGAAGCGATAAGTATCAATACGGACTTGTGCTCCCACGTACCGTCGCGTATATATTGGGAGACCCCTATAGGAATAAAGCCTTTATCCATAGGAAACCGTGTCGGCCGCCCTACTGATCGCAATGCAGTGAACACAGCATTCACGAAGATCGACCACTCGTACCGTAAAACGTATTGTGTGGTTTTGCAAAAAGTTTGGCACACCCTCTGCCTAGAACTCCAGAGCAGTTTCTTTTGGCCTTTTTCAAACTCTATAACTGAAAAAGTCCATCCGAGCATTTGTCACTTTGGGCTCGTTAAAACATCGAAGGAGACTAGAGTCATCTTTAGCTTTTTCTCGACTCTTAAAAAGTGAAAAAGAAAGTTGTGTCTAAAGCGTCGTTATAAAATTTATTTTAAATGGAACATAATCACCTCCTATTCCTGCATTGATCTGTAGGTTGAGAACATGGAACGCCCCAACCAAGGAATTCCACATGATGGAAATCCTAGTCCATTCTCCTCTTGGGGAGAAGTTGGTGCGCCCCACATGGCCACATTGTCGCTTCCAGGACTGACAATTGGCCTGCCAATTTGGTTATTCTCAACCAATGTAGTTCAGAACACCATGGTTCCTAAACAGTCGAGTCAACAGTTAGATCAGTCTAGAGCTACCCACCAGCCTTCTACTTCCTATAACTCTTCCTCCAATCCTTCATCTTCGCAAGGTAGAGCCGGCGAAAGCCAAGCTCCCATGGAGAAGAAGGAGAAGAAGAAGAGAGAGAAGAAGAAGAAGGAGCCTAAGGCGACTGGGGGCAAGCAAAAGACATCTGACAAAAATCCACACACAGCACAGACCGGGCCTAAATCGCCATGTGTCATATGTAGAGGAGACCACTTCCATAGAGATAGTCCCTGTATTCCCTGGATACTAAGGGACTAGTCCCCTCGTTTGCACAATTCGGGAGCATCAACCTCTGATAGCCATGTTGAATGCTTACCGTCAACCAGCGAAAGTGAAGGTTCAAGACAAAGAGGGGGAGCAAGATCCCCCTGCAGACTGTGTGAAGGCGATCACGCCATCCACCGTTGTCCCTTCTTAGACGAAGCGAAGAGAGTTTTGGAAGATCGCCCGGTTTCACCGTTGAGACTTCCTCTTGGATACAAAAAACTTGTGCCAAGTCCTTCATTGGTTGAAAATATGGCTGGCCCGCTCAAGTGGTCAGCTGAAGCGTCAGTCATTGAAAATGAACCTACTGAATCCAGACCAGACGAAAGTCTAAAGGTCGATACGGCAGTTGACCCGGTTCCGCCTTCAGAGTTTTCATCTTCAAATGACACCGTCACTGAAGATTCATCTTCAAATGACACCCTCACTGAAGAGAGTAAGGATGACACCATCCAGATTCTTTTCATCAACACCGACTCTGATGAGCATCAGGGCAATGCGCCCATTCCTTTATCGCAGGAAGGAACATCGTCAGGGTCATATCCGGCCGTGTATTCGGTCCCACCACCAAGCAACCTGGTTGTGTCCTTTGATTGGAACCAACTAGGCGGACCCCGGTTACCAGCCAGTGTACCATTCAGAATCATAGTCCAAATTTACAGAATGGTAATGGCTGGAACTATCATTGATGAAGGGGCATCTGTGAGTATCCTTTCCTCTATTGCTTGGAAAGCACTGGGTTCCCCGGTGCTTTTGCCTGAGATAAGAAATCTCTCGAGTTTTGATAAAGGAACCAGTCGACCATTAGGGATCCTCCCCAATGTACCTGTTACATTGAAAGGGAAGACCGTTCAAATGAACATGATGGTCATTCAAGGACCCTTGGATTATAACCTACTCCTTGGACGAGACTATATATATTGCATGGGAGCTGTAGTCTCCTCACTCTTTAGAGTAATGTGTTTTCCACACGAAGGAAGAATGGTCAAGCTCGTAGACCAACTTTCATTTACGGGATCACGCATCGCAAATAGTCAGATACCAACCCTGAATGGTCCATTCAATCAAGAAATGTCTCCACCCCCAGTTCTTCTTCCCGATGAGTGCGAGTGATTCGGAAAGATGGGACTGTAACCCAGCGGGCATGCATCCTGGTCTGCTTCGGGCAGAGAAAACCTTAGGTATAAGATAGAATTTCCGCGGGAGAATATGACTAGTCCGTACCCCGTCCGTAGAGGAAGAGGGGTTGTTCTGGAACAGGATTCTTTTGTCAAGGTTACTTGTTTGACAAAGGTCATTCACCATTGTCTACTTCGGTAGACAATGCCAAGGAAATGTTTTCGTTTGATGGTGTTAACAAAACAATCTTTGGGTAACCAGAAAGAGGCAAGCCTCCCTCAATAACATTAATGTTTTGTCTTTGAGTAGTGTTCTTCTCTTGTCACAAGTAGCTGTTCTCTTGTCGCAAGTAGTTGTTCTCTTGCGATCTTGCAAAAGAGCTGTCAAAAGTTAGGCTGACGGGAAGACAAGTACCGCATAAGACCTTTTAAAAATAACGAGAAGACAAGTATCGTTAACATTAGACTTGCAAGACGACAAGTAGCTGTGAACACCCAAAGAAAAGCAGAGGTGGAGGAGAGGAGGGGCAGCCTTGAAATTGTATTTTATACCTGGGGGCATGCAAACCTTTTGGAATGCAAGCTAAGAGCGGTTATTTATCTGTTTTTGGGATTAGCCATGTCCGAACTTGCATAAAGAAAGGATGTGGGGCAAAGGTCAAAATTTGCCAAATTAGGAGCATAGCTTCGTGAGATAAAGCTCCATAAAAAATAGCTATCTCACAGGAGACATTCTTATCTTATGACTGGTATATCGAGCAGTTTTACCGCGGAATTTATGCTCGTTAAAAAATAGAAAAGCGAGATCTGAGCAGTTTTAGTACATAGTTCATGCTCGTTAAAAAATAAACATAAGATTGAGCATTCAAGCTCATTAAAAAATGAACATACCCCGGTAAATAACCATTGTGATCGTAAATTTATTAGCCATAAAAAGCCTTGGTCGTGTTTGCACCTGCCACCTCCATTCCATTTGGCCAATCGTTCACCTCCATATGATTGTTTACCTATTTTGAGGAACAGCTGCGAAGAGTGATTTCACTTAGCCATCCTTGTGACACTGCCGTGATTGGAAAATTCCAACCTGTACCTGGAATCTGCTGCTATCTCTGTTTATCACTCGTTCCTCAAGAGACGAGTCTTCTTTGAGCTCTTTTCAACTGACTCGTAAAATATGAAAAGTTTGCCGAGTTTTGGCCTTCCAGCTCGTTAAAAGGACCGGAAGAGCTATCCCTCCTCTAGATTTTAATCTTTTTGGACCTGAGGGATTATTACACAAAAAGGTCGAGCGCTTGTTTTATTCGGCTCGTTAAAGTTATCGAAAACTCATCCCTTCTGTATTGTTTTATACTTTTTCGGACTTAAGGGATTAGATGACGAAAAAGGAATTTTGGAGTTAACTTTCTGTACCTTTTCAGACTCTCTAAAAATGAAAAGGACCGAGTTTTCCTTGTCGTTAGACTCGTTAAAATGATTAAATAGCGACAAACTTGTCTTTAGACGAGAACGAGTTTCCCTATCGCTAGGCTCGTTAAAACATAGCGATGGGCTTGCCCGAAGGGCAAGTTATAGAACAAGCATATGTTATCCTCCTCAAGCTTGACAAAAATAAAGAGGTACTGGTCAGAAATGACTGGGGAAAAATTGGGAGAACCTCAAAGCTTTAATGGTAGCAAGTCGCTCTTGAACATGACACTTTTCCTCCGTATCACATCGGGTTGGGTTGTTTCATTCACCGGTCTCATCACCATGGTCTTCGCCAAACCATCCACATTTGGGGTAATGCTACCGATCCATCGCATCAGTGTCGTTATATGTTCAAGAGATGTTGTTCAGAAAGAGTCGACTGTGTCCCATCCACTGCCATACATTATCCTTCATCCACCCATGATCGCCACCCTGAATCATATTTCACAGATTGTTTTCACCTCCACTAAAATCATTAGCTCCGTTCCGTGTCACTGATGTGGGATTCATTAAGGCCCTCCTTTAACGGATTGCTTCTTGTCGATTTCAGCTCATTATCCAAGAAGTTGATCTAGGAACACCCCCCTCAGTACTTTGAAGCTTGCATGCCTCAATGGCGAGTTTCTCACTTCCGGCGACAGGTATACATCAATGACCTTCGACCAGAAGATTTTGCGTGGTGTTCGACACCAAGTCCTTTATTCACACCATGTGAATTGTACTGTAGTACCTTGAGGGTCATTATCATTATCGGTGATTCCTCTCGCGCTTGTTAACGGTTTTCATCATTGACCGGTAATCAAGCGATGTCTTTCCATGTTCGACTTCAGCGCAATTCTCACATGGATCGACTTGTACTTAGAGTGAAGATCGAACGAGTTTGAAGACCCCAGATCTAGTTTCATCCATCCGGGCTGCGATATATATTCAGGAAAAATAAAGACATTTGATATGTACATCATTGCAGCAGATGATCATCCTACTCAAAGGATGATAATTTCAGCAGAGAATTATCAGTCTATCATCGGACGATCGTCTGTTCTATGTACCAAAATGAATTTATAAAGCTGAGCATGGGAATGCCCGCCTCAGCTAGATCATGAAAGCAGAATGAAAAATAATGTATTGTATTGTATTTTATTACAGGTCACCTCTCAGCGATTGAATGAACTTCGGATCCTCCTGATAAAGCATTTCACCCAATAAATGACCTCATACTTTAGGGGGCAACTGTTATAGACATTTTTGTGCCTTACAGCATGAAGCATGAAATGTCCATAATCTAAGGGATCCAAAGTCCCTAAACATGTTGTTCCTACCCCTAGAGGAACAAGGTCAGCAAACCACAGCACTAAATATCAGTTCTCCACCTGAAAACACTCAAAAACAAGCTAATTCTGGATCATGTCAACTGCTCCACTGAGCATCTGCGCTGAATGTCAACTGCTCCACTCTGTACCTGCGCTGAATGTCAACTGCAATGAAGGCTACCTGCGCTGGGCGAGTTTGGCCAAGTGGCACAGTCATTCCTCAAGGTGTCAATGCCCAGGAAGCTTCCAAAATGACACTTGGATCAGAGAATTCACCTAGTGATGAGTAAGAGGGTCTAGATCTCCAAGTGGAAGCAAGAACCTCCAAGTGGACTCAAGAACTGAAGAATAACTGAAGTGGGAGAGGACACTAGTCAGCTCCATGCCAAGCTCAAGCTGACTCATCCTTTCTCCAAAACTCCTATATATAGAGCTCTCTCATGAGGTCTAAGGAGGCTGGAATCTTGTGAATGTAAGGAAGTGCTGTTGGTTTGAGTATAGAACTATTGGGTGATTTGCTTGAAGGAGGTGAAGAGGAGATTTCTTTCTGCTGGGAGGTGATGCTGGATTGGGCCTTTTATGGTTGTATCACTTCCTGAACTTTACTTCTTCCATTAATAAAGCATTTGAGGTTCTTCTATATGCATGTGTCTCAATGGCGTATTGATACTTGTATATTTCATTTATTCTAATCCTTGAATCAATTATGAATGTATGTTGCTTGTAGTTTCTTCTTCTTGTTATTTTGTAGGATCTTGGTGTAGCTGGGCCAGTGAAAGAGCAAGGAAGCTGGGAGCAAGCAGCAAGGAGAGAAGATTGGATCAATCATTAGCGGAAGACAACGGTTAGTGGATCTCTTTCTCCCCTCTCTTACATCTCATAAAGAAGTAATCTCGAATAGCTTTGCTTTGATTGTTGCTGAGGTACTATCACCCTTAGAGTGGGATAGGGTCATTCCGTATTGGATACTTTTCCCAACAACATCTGTACGCAGGTTGGTTTTGGTAAAAGAGTGTATACACACAGGTTGGGTTCATCCAAGTAGCGTATACAATGTTAAGTATGATATTTGATGATGGAATTGGATCTGGTTGTTGTTATGATGTTGTTGACAGGGTTTCAGTGATTCAGTATTGGGTGTTTCAGTGATTGATGATGCAGGTTGTACTTCAATGGTGATTGTTTTATGGATCCAGTATGAAAATGTATGAAACGTGGTCCCGGGAAGATCGTAGGCTGGCACCTACATACTGGTAAACATACCAGCCAGTACAAGAGCCAGGGGGTTGTAGCTCCCTTCCAGGAGCAGCTGGAAAACGAGTGAAGGTTGTAGCCTTCTGTAGGGTTGGCACCTACGTACTAGTAAATGGATCGGCTAGTACAAGAGCTATGAGGGTTGTAGCCCTCTGCAGGTTGTAGCCTGCGTACTGGTAAAGGACTGCACCAGTACATTGTAAAAGAAGTTTCTTATTAAAGAAGAAAGAGACGAATTGCAGCAGGTGGTTTTCACCCACATTGGGTTTCCACCTTATATCATGGTGTTCATGTGTGTGGCTCTTGTGTGATGTTCTGTTCTGTTATACTGCACCTGTTTACTGTTAATATGCTTAATAATGTTCTGATGCATTTACTGAAGATTAAGCTAACTGAATCATAAGATCTCTGGATATACGCTAGTTGCTTTAGACACAGTAGCGTGTACACGCGGGTTCACTTAATTGAAGTAGCGTATATGTTTCTGAGTATGAAATTGGAAAGGTTTTACTGATCTGATAATACTGATTCACCCCCCCCCTCTCAGTATTATTTCCAACAATTGGTATCAGAGCAGGTCCTTCAAAGAAGCTTGATCGCTTGAAGGAGATTCGTAGAACAATGGGGAAGAAAGCGCGTCAGAAGAAGAAGACAGCTCAAAGGATCAATAACAATCTGTCGTTGAGTGGAAGCAAGAATTCAGATCCTGAATCACCTCAGAATGAAGATGGACAAGCAAATGAAGCATCAGATCAAACCATAGATCAGCAAGATCTACCTAGCAAAAAGGAGAATGCCCTCAAAGAAGAAATCATCAGATTAGAAGATCAGTTGGAAGGTGCCTCCAGAATTCGACAAATGCTGCTAGCGCTAAATAAAGAGCAAGAAAACGAGATCCTCAAACTAAGGCATCAGCTGGATGAAGGAAGGAAAGCTGAAGAGACCTTGAAGAAGCAATGTCTTGAAAAAGAAGAACAACATCAAGTTGAGGTAAATATCTTGAAAAGTAAATTAGAAGAAAAGGATAAACTATTACGATTTCAAGATAGTACTAAGATCTTGGATGATATTCTTAGTAGTCAAAGGTCCCCTGCTATCAAAACTGGTCTTGGTTTTCATGAGTCTATTGAAGGTGAATCTGGTTCACAAAGTAAGACAAGAATCTCTAATGAAAAATCTGAAAGGCTCTACAAGGAGATGAAAGGACAACCCCATCAACAATCAAGGAAAGAGACTCCTCAAAGAAAATCTTTTACTCCTCCCATGAATAATGTTGAATGTTATGTATGTCATAATCTTGGACATGTTGCAGCCATATGTAGAAGAAGAAGGTTTCAAGACCATCATGCAGAAAGATCATCACATTCAAGGTACTTTAATGGATATTGCTTTTCTTGCAATATGTTTAGCCACAAAGCTGCTGATTTCTATAGGAGGAATATGAAACATGTAAGATGCTATGCATGTAACAAGTTTGGACATAGAGCAAAGGATTGCAGGAACAAAGCTCATGATAAGAAGAAATCATCAACATGCCTGAAGATATGGAAGAAGAAGGAAGTTCAGTCAGAAAGATGTGGCACAGCACAGGGTACTCAGCACAACACAGACATAACAGACTCAGGGGGAGCTGAAGGCATAGAACTTCAGTGTTCTAATTCTCATACGCAAGTTTAATGAAGAGAAGTCGCGTATATACGCGAGTTTCACACTGCAAAATCGCGTATATGTCAGTCTGAAGAAATGCAGTGGGGATAGGCTCAGAAAAGGGGTCTGATATGATTCAGTCCAATATCTGGTCTCTTGGTTAACGATTACAATCTGCTGAGGATGTTTGGAAATGCTTTGATACTTGTAAGATGTTAGAAGTGTTTAATCCTAACTTGATGATGATGAGATCTTGATGCTTATTACTGATGTATACATGATCAGATCTAACTACAGATGGCACAGGCTCAAGGTGAGCATATACTTCAAATAATGCATTGTTGGCATTATGGTTAGAAATTGTTGATAAAGTCTATGAAGCTAAATGATACATCTTGTTGTTTGATCAAAGGAATGGTATTGCAGGCTGTTGCTTATGGTACAGATCATATAGTCATGGTCTTTGGCTGGTCTTAGAACTTGCATCTGCTCAGGGGGAGCATGGATGGATTGATACAACTTGGCATGTACTCAGGGGGAGCATGGATAGATTGGTACACTTTGGTATATACAAAAGGGGAACACATTTGGAGATTTCAGAAGGTACTCAGGGGGAGTATGGACAGCAAATGGTATACCAAAGAAGAGAATATCTTGGTCCGCCCTTTGCCCTTGATGTCAAAGGGGGAGAGTGACTTGGTGTGGTGGTTGCCATCAAGTCCAAAGGGGGAGATTGTTGGCATTATGATTCAAGTGTTGTCCTTGATGGCAACTCACTCAGAGGTTGGTACAGGTGCTCAGAGGTTGGTACAGGTGATGGCAACTTAATTAGAGGACAGATCTTAGTACAGCATGCCAAGAAAGTTCATACACGCAGGTTCGTTAAGCCCAAGTCGCGTATACAAGCAGGTTCACTATATACCAAGTCGCGTATACGCAGGTTCACTATATACCAAGTCACGTGTACACGCAGGTTGGCTTCAGTAAAAGAGCGTGTATGTGGAAAACTTATCTTTGGTCCGTGGCAGTTATTCCTTGGAAGTTGTGCCTATGGTTTTGGACCATGGTGTCTCGACGGACGTGTTGATCCCTAGTTTTGAAATTGATGGTATTGTATTTCTATGGTTTTTGCCCTTGGTATTGAGCAAGGCCTAAAGCTATATAAGGAGAAAGATCATTAGGCCAAATGTGAGTGAGTGTGTGTGAGTGATGAAGATCTGAGGAAGTGTGAGATCCAAATGTTGGTTATGGGTTGGTGATCTGAACCAAGGTTTCACTCATGTGGAGGATGATGGAACAAGATCTCAAGGCTTGGAATGATTATCTTCATATGGTTTGACTGTGGACAGACTAGATCTACTGACGCATGTTTATGATCTGGGTATGTTTTGATGTCTGATATAACTGTGGAGTTTTAAGCTTGAATTTGCAGATCTGTACGCAGGTTGGTTTTGGTAAAAGAGCGTATACACGCAGGTTGGGTTCATCCAAGTAGCGCATACAATGTGAAGTATGATATTTGATGATGGAATTGGATCTGGTTGTTGTTATGATGTTGTTGACAGGGTTTCAGTGATTCAGTATTGGGTGTTTCAGTGATTGATGATGCAGGTTGTACTTCAATGGTGATTGTTTTATGGATCCAGTATGAAAATGTATGAAACGTGGTCCCGGGAAGATCGTAGGCCGGCACCTACATACTAGTAAACATATCAGCCAGTACAAGAGCCAGGGGGTTGTAGCTCCCTTCCAGGAGCAGCTGGAAAACGAGTGAAGGTTGTAGCCTTCTGTAGGGTTGGCACCTACGTACTAGTAAATGGATCGGCTAGTACAAGAGCTATGAGGGTTGTAGCCCTCTGCAGGTTGTAGCCTGCGTACTGGTAAAGGACTGCACCAGTACATTTTAAAAGAAGTTTCTTATTAAAGAAGAAAGAGACGAATTGCAGCAGGTGGTTTTCACCCACATTGGGTTTCCACCTTATATCATGGTGTTCATGTGTGTGGCTCTTGTGTGATGTTCTGTTCTGTTATACTGCACCTGTTTACTGTTAATATGCTTAATAATGTTCTGATGCATTTACTGAAGATTAAGCTAACTGAATCATAAGATCTCTGGATATACGCTAGTTGCTTTAGACACAGTAGCGTGTACACGCGGGTTCACTTAATTGAAGTAGCGTATATGTTTCTGAGTATGAAATTGGAAAGGTTTTACTGATCTGATAATATTGATTCGCCCCCCCCCCTCTCAGTATTATTTCCAACACATCATACCTAAATTTCCATGTGTCAAACTTGTGTCAAGGTTTTCATGCGCTACGAAACTGCCTAGAAGTTTTCGTAGCGCAAAACCCAGAATTTGCATTGGCTGTGCTACGAAATCAGGGACTTGTGCAGATTCGTGCCAAATCTCACCTAGTTGTCCAAATCCATCAAAAACCGTTAATATTACATCATCAACTATCAGTCCATGCACCATGCCTATCACATGCAACCACTCATTTTCATCATTAGATTCGTTAGGTGTCTTGGTACGCATGGTTTTCAAATTCCAAAAAAAGGTCCAAGTGTTTTCAGCTATGATCATGTTTCTTTCATGCATAGGAGGCAAATTGACAGGAATTTGATCAGAATTCTTTAAATTTCAAGCAAGGCAGCTCCCCTTTCCATTTCAAGCGAGGCAGTGATCAAGATTAAGACAGTGCAAGCTCTTTCAATTTTCATTTTGCAGGAATTCCATGGAGATGTCTGCAGAGAAGAAGGATCATAGGTCAGGCAAGTGTCTAAGGAATGAGCCTGAAGGTTTAGATGTTCTCTTGAGGAACAGTGAAGTTGAACGAGCTTTCAAACAGGTTGGATGCTGCAGATTTTGTGAAAAACTTCAAGGAGGCCACATGCAAGTCACCAAAGAGTTTGCTTTCAATTTCACAGGATTAAATTTGAAGGTTGGAGTGCTTGAATTACCAATTTCTCCAGAGGTTATCTCCGCTATCACTGAAATTCCAAGGGGACAGGAGATGTGGTTTAAAAAATTCAAGTTCGATATGACTCCTTACAAGGAATTCTTGAAGCCAGAGTTCATTGACTCAGACTTAAGCAAGTCAATTCCCAGGAGCTTTGTGAAGGATTCATATGCTAATTTGCTTACCTACATACAGAGATACTTTAACTGTGAGGGTAGATATCATAAGGTGTATTCCTATCACTTCAAACTTCTACTTCATTTTACTGGAAAGATATCTCTGGACTTGCCTTTCTTTCTATTTCATAGCCTAGGCAAAATGTGTGACAAGGTTCAATTGAAGAAGGAAAAGCTTGTGAGACCTCATTTTTCCATCATGGCTTATTCAAATTGATTGTTTTACATGAGCTCCAGAAAATAGATAGGGAGTGGTCCATTTTCTTGTTTATGTCTGTCTTCAGAACTTAAATTGGTCTCAGCCCTAAGGCTACGGGGATTTCTTCACCAGCAATAAGTCATCGGGAGGAGACAAGATCAAGAAGATTTGTGAAATTGAAAGCCAGAAAGTAGGTGAAGGAGCCTATGAGACCACTAGTAGTTCAAGGCACTCCTCAACAATCACAGAGCAAGAAGGTTCAGATTAGTAAGGTAATACAAGAGCAGTCTATTGATAAAACTATCCAAAGAAGGGTAACAAGAAGTCAATTAGCCAAGGAAAAGAGGAAGACTGCAATTGTTGATGAAAGCCCAGCTTCAAAGGGAAGTTTGAATTATCTCCTCCAGGCCATCGATATAAAGGAGTCTCCTCTGGTCCAAGCAGAGTTACTTGAAGCCAGCAAGAACAAAACCAAAAGAGTTAAACCTTCCAAAAAGCTTCAATTTGATGACCAGGTCTCAGAGTTTGTGTTCAAACCAAGAAGACCCATGACAAGGCATTCAAAAAGGATACGAGAGGCACAGCCAGAAGCAAGTGAGACAGGGGAGGTAGCAGAATTACACGAAGGACCTGTGGTTCCATCAGAAACATCATCACAACTGCACAAAGATGACAGAGGTAAGGTAGTTATCACTCAGCAGGAGGAATGTAGTTTTGAAGAGGTAAAAAAGAAACTGAAGCTTGCAAATCTTGAGATTGCCAAACTTAGAAGAGCCTCAAGGAAACATGCAATGAAGGAAGCTAATTTTAACAAAATGGAGGCTCTGTGGGAAGATAAAACAGTTTCAATACCCGAAGTGGTTAGCTGTCATGCTCAATATTTCACTTGGACGGTCCCTGCAATAAAAGAGGCAAGATATATCAGAAGGGTCAATAAAAAATTGAGAACTGGAATCTGAATGATGAAAAGACATATTGAAGATCTGAAGATATAGTTGAACCAGCCTAAAGGACATCCTCAGCTAAGAAGAACTACATAGCAAGTAAGGCTAATCCTAAAATTTTGATGTGGATCACCTTTTGAAGTTTACTTTGAAGAATGGTATCAGTTTATTCAGTTTTGAACAACCCCATGGCATATGGAAAAGCCATTTCAAAAGAAAGAAATCTCAGGGAAGTCAAATTTTGGCATAAAACTGTGTTTTTGAAATCACACAACAGTTTCGTAGTGCGCTACGAAACTATTGTAGGTGATACTTAATGCACAGCAGTTTCGTAGCGCGCTATGAAACTGCTGTAGCTGCACATCATGATTTTGTGGGCCAATTTTGAGAAGAAAAAGGAACTCTTTTTGAAGATGGGCTGCTGCAAAGGATTAATTACAAGGTTTGAACATCAAGCAAGGGCAAAACAAGGAAAGGAAAGACATTTATGAACTCGAAATTTTATGTTATGAAAATGGTCATTATTTCGTAGCTGGAACTGTTCATGATGCTTCCGGCAACATTAAAGAAGTTTTTATCTTACCACGTGTATAGGAGCAAGGTCTATAACTCATGGAAAACAAGCTAATCCAATGCATTTTATGTAATTAAGAAGAACAACAGGGATAACAAACTTCGAAGATCCTTTTTGGAGACCAAAGCAGAAAAACAGGAGCAACTTCCTAATATCCAGGGACAGTCAAAGAATAAGACATCAAGGGCTAGCAAGGAGTTTAAAGCCACCACCAAAGCCAAACTGAAGAAGGCCACTTGTTAGGGAACGAGTTTGTTTTGTAATCAATGCCATTATCAACATAATGAGGAGTTACACTCTTAATTGTTTTAGGTCTCTAGAGCAGCTAGTTAACAGTTAGTTATATTAAATAGTTGGTTTTAAGTGTCAATAGGTGTCAAATTAGGAAGAATTTGAATTCCCCTCATGCTGGAGGAAGGAATCTAAGTCATGTAATGAACTCTATATATGGGAGAAAATGTAATGCACCAGGGGTTGGAATTTTTGTAAAGAATTCTCATATTGTGCTTTTGTGTAAGACTCTGTTTAAAGTAATACAGTATTTGGCTTTTCTTCTTAGGATTCAGAAGGAATTCAATGTTCAAAATGTCTTATGGTTGTCCTCTTTTCATTACTTACAGTGGTATGAATGTATGATTACTTAGAATTCATTGGCTATGCTCTAACTTCCTTCATACATTTGTGGACTGTGTTTTCTTTTATGCTTTTGATATACTCTCCATACGTTGAATTCTAGATGCCCTGACTTCCATGTAAAGCTAACATTATTGTCATACTGAAACATTTTTGACTCCATAAGCCCAATGAATTTTTACTAATTGTGTTTCAACCATTCACACTTCTACACTTATTTCATAGAGTTAGCCATCTAATCCTTATCAAAAAATCTTTAATCTAGTGAGAGAGCCCTCTCAGGTTGAGGAGGCTAAGCCTCAGCCAAAAGTTGGTTTGAAAGAGTTACACAATGTCTTCCTGATCAGCAGCTTGTCAGGGTTAGGTTTTGTGATAACATGAGGAATCACATAGTCCAAGTATTGGTGGCGAGGAGACAGATGAGGAACAACACCAACTCGGTGCAAAAGATACACTACATCTCATTGTCCAGGGCTTGGATATCGCCTGGATCAAACCTACGACCCCACACATCCCTTCATATTCCAAGGTAAATTATTTATTGTTTGTTATATTTTCTTATTTCTTAGAGTTGGTTCCCCAAATATAGTCAAATAGTGAGAATGACGATGGGAAGAAGAAGGAGAGATTGGAGGAGAAGAATCAGTTGTACTGGTAGAAGAAGTAGCTAAAGTTACCCCACCCAGGACAGAAGAATTGAATTATGTAAAACAAGACATTGGGAGACAAACAATGTCTAGTGTTGATTCTACACTAAGGTTACCAGTGTTCCATGGAACCAGGATGAAGAATCTTGAATAGCATTGGTTTGTCTGCAAAGCATTTTGGACCATTAAGTAGATTCTTGTTGCACAAAATATTGTCACCATGACATTCTGCAATCAGTGTGAGTCTATCACCACTCACACTTTCCTCCTTTGCAAGTCTTAAACCTCAGCTCTTCATGTCAAGCCTTGAAAAATGAGAGAAAGCCCTTAAAAATATCTAAAACTCTGTTTCCGCACTTTCTCTTAGCATTACCTACAGTCCCGCACCCACTGGTCATGTCCCCTGTGTACCTGACTGCTTTGTTTCTGTGTAATGGGTACGGACCCCTGTAAAAGTCAAAAAGGCACAGGTAAATTCTTGAAAACTCACTTTGGGTTATTTCTGGAAGCTTCTAGAGGGAATCTTGAGGTGGCAAGTTTGCTCCTTTAAGGTTCATGCATCCCATACCTAAAGGAGCTAACCCCTTGATGTGAGGAGCTTATCCCTTGGAAGGAGGACTTTATCCCTTCATAGGTGGACCTATAACCTCCTTCCTTTGCACTATAAAATGAGACATTGGGCTGGTTACTAAGGAGGTTAAAAACCTGAATATTTTTTAGGGTAAATGGTGTTGGAATTTAGTCTTCCTAATTAAGCTTCAGAGGAGAGATTACATACCTTTTGATCTCACTGGGAAGAGTGTGAGGCTTGTCAAAGTAGAGTAGATTCTTGCTTGGACCCTGGGAGGAGCTTGTACAACATCAAGGCACCAAAGGTTGTAAAGTTCTTCTTTGTTCAAAGTTAATACAATCAAGTTTATTTTTCTCAATAAGTTGTCTTTTATGGTTTATTTCATGGATTCCTTGATCACCATGATGAATGTGATTTATTATATTGGCTATGTAGGTGTTATTTGATGTGTGCTTATTTGTGTTTGTAGGTTCTTAAAAGGAAACTCATTCAGATGGTCGAAGCGTGGCTGCCACAAACTAGCATTGGACTTGAGGTAGGGTCTAAAACACCTCTTGGTTTTTATTTATAAATCGCAATATTTAGAGAAAGGTAGATTTGCTTGTTCTACTTGTCGCTAGATATTAGTTGATACTAGGGAGATCGGTCTTGTCCGCAAGAACGATTTATCCGGCCGACAAATTGGCGACTCCACTGGGGAATTGAATTTTGGTTTTTTGCCTTTACTTTTACTTTGACTTGAGAAACTTTTTCTTGTTTCTGGTTTTTTTCTTGATGTGTGTGGGTTGGGTAGGTTTTAGATTCTAAATTGTTTTTTGTTTTTTCACATTTTTGAAAGAGGACCACATGTTCTGTTTGTAACACAGTGCGGACATCCCCGCACTGTTACTTTACTACACAGAGCGGTACCGCATCTGGTTATACCGGAAGCCTGCGGACCCTGTCAAATTTTTGAAAAACCTAAAATCTTTTCATCCAGTTAAGCTTAGGATTTGTTTACGTTTTTTAGCCTCTACCCAGATCTGCATGTGTCCTGTCAGAAAATTCTTGTAAGTGAATTCCATTGGCATTTTGGTTTTAGGTGATTTTCTAGAAGTTTTGCATGCCTGGTTTGATTTTCGCTTGGTCTATGTAGTAACTCAGAGATTAGAAGCCTAAAAAACCTCAGGTTACCTTGGTATTTTTGGTCTTCTTGATGATTCTGACTGATTTGTGAAATCTACCCTTGGTGAGAAATAGATCTCGTTTTCTCTTAGCAAAGCTTTGAACGAACTTGTTTGAAAGTTTCAAATTTCATTTTTTAAAAAAGAAAACATAGCTGGGTGTTTTTTGATTAATTTTTTATTCTGAACGAATTAGTCCTTAGTTTTCTGAATAACTAAGTAAAACATCCTCAAAAAGAAAATTTTTAAGCTTTTACTTCAATTAGGTTTTTAGAAATTTTTAGATATCAAGCATAGTTTTCATAGTTTTGAGTGTTTTCTAGAAATTTTAGAATCTCTTTTGAAAGAAATTGTTTTCTGTAGTTTTTGAGTGTTGAAAAAGAAAAGGATTTTTTCATGAGAATAATTAGTAGTCTCATTTTGAGTCTATTGAAAAAGACAAAAAGTTTTTCTTTTCATTTTTATGTTGAAGAAAAGATTTGATTTTCAAAGAATTGCATTCTCAACTTTTTCTTTAGCTAGAAATTCATTGAAGAAAAAGAATTGTTTATCATCTTAGGTACATTTTTAGTGTTTTGGAGTCGAGTCTTCACACCATAAAGTTTCATCTCCATACATGTTGACTTAAGAAACAACCTATAAAAATAACGCTTAAAGTAAAATTAATCTAGCAATTTTTTTATTTCTAGGGCTCTTATCACCAACATAGCTTAGGCTAGTATCTTGGAGTAGGGAGTAATTAACTCTCCAAGATAGTTAAAACAAACAAGTAGCTATATCTTGCAGTAGGAAATAAATTCCAATTGTTACATCTATGCTCTGGGAAGCTCCTCTTAAAGGAGTCAAGCACGAGATCATATCTGAACCAGTGAGGTAATCAATCCTTCCTCATTGGGAACGATAGCAGATATACACGTATTAAAAACGGTAAACCTCGGATTGACCATTGTCGAGGAGCCTGGGGTCACTTGTTGGTAAACCTTGGATTATGTCAAGGAGCCTTCAAGGGGATTGAGCTTTGTTACTCTGCCCTTGCGTGTGTATCGGATCGTAGACTGTTCCCCCAGGTATATTTGTTTCTGTTGGTAACCATAGTGACCATAATCTATAGGATTCTTTCCTAAGGTGACGGTGGAGGGAAGATCCCACTGTACCTGGAGCAGACGTCGACTAGACTCACTTGGACTCTCTGGGGGGTTCTCTTCACTCGAGATGGTTTTGTGAAGAAACTTGTGCCAGTCTATTTCATTAAGCAGGTTGTCGGGGTAACTGTTCCAACCACCCTTTCTGTATTGAATTCTGCGACGTTGGATTTCATCACCAACTAGTGTTTTTGGTACGGAAAGTTACTGTTTGTGTGTGGTTTGATCTCTTAGATTTTTTAGGCGTGTGATTCAATTGTTTGTTTCTTTAGAGACTTTAGGTGGTTTTATTGAGATTTTCTTTGTTTGCGTGTGAAGTAATTAAAATATTTAATCGTGGTTGAATTACCGAGACAATCCCGTAGACTTCGGGGGCAACCTCCCGAGTATTCACCAAGCCAGCTTGAAGGGCTACGAGCTCTTGTAACTCCTAGTGACAGTAGAGTTGGGTCACCAGAAGATAGAGAATCTTCTTTAGTTGTTCATCCTGATTATCAAGTTCAAGCAACAGAGTATATTTCTGAACCAATTTCATTTTCTGAAGTTACTGGTAGTGTTTCTTCTACTAGTGAATTAGCTGAAGAACCTGAAATTTCTGAGCCTGAAACTGAACCTGCTGCTACTCCATCTTCAGGATTTGCTTCTCCAACTTCCAGTGGTCCTGGTTCACCTAGGGTAGGAAGGATCATTACCCAAAATCTTCCTTTGGGACTCATTTCTATTGAAGAACTTGTTAGTCCGGAAGAAGGTATAACTATCCCTGAAAATCAACCAACTTTAGAACTTAGGGAGCGTGAATCAATTTTCTACAGTCCACCTAGGAGGGACGCTTGGTACCTCTCATTGACCAACTTTTTAGAAAATCTGGGTCTTAGTTTTTCACCACCTCAAATTCCTTTTCATCCAACACCTAGAGGTTATTATCCTCCTTTGAATATGTCGAGACAGTCATCCATGTTTTCCCAATCACCGGAAACATTTTTATATGGCGGTCCTTCTGTTCCTTCTGGGTATCAGTCACTCACTGGTACTTTTTCAGGAGCATCTCCTCAACCCATTGAACATGGGATATCAACTGGTAATAATGGAACTCAACCATTGAGCGTAGAAGAAATTCTTATGATGTCTGGTACTATTCCAAATCCGCAACCTCAAGGTAGTCAGTTACCGCCTGGGGGGCAACCTCAAGGATAGTACATTCCTTCGGGATAGTACATTCCTCAAGGTCAACCCCAGACTCAATATATACCTCAAGGTCAACCCCAGTATCAATATATACCTCAAGGTCAACCCCAGTTTCAGTACGTGCCTCAAGGTTATCAACCTCAAGGTCAGTACCCAACCCAAGGTTTCCAACCACCTTCTGGTCAATCATTCGTACAAGGATCTGGAAATGTACCTTTGAATTATCAGCCCTATGCTCAACCTGGTTATGGTCCTCAATATTCTCAACCTTCTATGGGTCCATACCCCGGAATGAACATGGTGTGGGATCCATCTCAAACTCAACAGATTTTGCAACCTAATGTGCAGTTGTCATCTCAATCTGGACAACCTTTGGTTTCTGGTTCAACCCAGCAACCTGTCCAGCCTACTATTCAAACTTCTGCACCTAGTGTAGCTCATCAGTCTAGGCCTAGTTCGCCTCGAACTCTGCCTCAAACGACTGCTGCAACTACTACAGCTTCTGTTCAATCTACCCCACCTACTTCTGGAGTATCGACAGCTCTAGTTTCTATTATTCCTGCATCAACTCCTCAAGCATCTTTACCTTAGTCGGGACCTACAATTCAGACTTCGGTTCAGATGCCTATAGGACAACCTGGTCCAAGTACGGTTGTCACAAGTCAACCGCAATTCACTTATCAACCGTACCAGGGACAGTACCAATTCGGTCCTGTTGTGCAAAGCCCAGTTTACTAGTATCAACCATACCCTAGATATACTTATCAGCAACCTCAACAACCCCAGTACGGTCCGGTTAATCCTGGTTTTCTGGGAGGATATAATATTCCAAATGCAATTCCAATTCCAAGTTATCCTGGATATCCTCCTCCTGGGGCTGGTCTTATGACCCAGGGTTTTCGTGACCCTAATCGTCAATTACCATTTATAGCAACTTTCGACTTTCCTGATTTGTTGCGCCTTACGAACGATCCGATTAATTATCTTCCATTTTGGCCGCTAATGTTGAATAAGTTGCCCAGTGATATCCCAAAGTTTGAAGGTAAATCAAGAGAGGATCCGTCAAACCATGTGATGACTTATCACCTCTGGTGTGCTTCTAATTCCATTATATATGATTTAATTCGCTTACGTCTTTTTCAACGCACTCTGATTGGTCTTGCGGCCAAGTGGTACATTGAGTTGTCGCCAGCCTCTTTTTATAATTTTAGTCAGTTAGCCACTTCGTTCTTAACTCATTTTCAATTGCCTATCAGATATGACAATGGCACGGAATTATTAACTTCATTAAAACAGTCAATGTCCACATATATTTCAGATCATATTCATGAATGGCGACATCGACGACGTTTAGTGAAAGTTTTTATTCCGGATCAAATTTTAGCAGAATGGTTTGTTAAATCATTGTTACCTAAAATCACTGAGGATGTATCTAAGGCAGGAGTTGTTACTAAAGAGCAAGTAATTGCTCAAGCTCAGTACCTTGACCTTGTTTATACGCAGTCAAGTACTTTACACGAAAAAATCCCCGACCTTCCGAAACAAAATCAAATAACTGCAGCTCCTTCAGGATCTCATGCCTCTGACGGTATGATTGGTTTAGTTAACACCAAAAGTAAGAAGAAATCTTCAAAGAATTCTTCTCCTGTTATAACTTTACCAGATTCCCCGACAGGAGACTCTTTCGCTGAAATTCCTGCCGATATTCATGTCGTCGAATAATCTACGGCCAAATCAAAATCTGGCGATGAAAAGAAAGGGAAGAAGAAAAATAAACAAAACTCAAAAGAGAAATCAGATAAAACAGAATCTACTGACGAGAAACATAAACCTCGATATCCTTGTCTCATTTGTGACGAAGATCATTTTACAAGAGACTGCCCACATCGCGCTGAGGTTGCGAAAATCATCAAAGGTTCTCAAATGCCTGCTATCTTGAAGGATCCTTTTCCGAATCAAGATAGTAAGATGATTGGTTCTTCCTCAAATGCCTCAGAAGAACCCATAATGATGATGTCTCATGTTAGGATTGCGATGCGATTGCAAGATTATGGTAGTGAAAGTCCTGTTGGTGGTAAGGAAGCAGAATCTTCTAATTCAAACCCATCAACTTCAACTCCTTCCGGTTCTGATCTGCTACAAATCGAGAAACCTAATCCGGACTTAGTAATCAAACCACCTGCTAAAGGTATACTTCAGAAGTCAGCTTTCAATCTGCATGCGAGAGCTGCTCAGAATTATAACATTGTTGAAGATTTAGCTATTTCCCCTTCAGCGATGTCGGCTTTGGAGGTGCTGCAATCATGCCCAGCACAACGTAAATTACTTTTGTCGGCTATAGGAGTTGTTGATATTCAGGACTCAAACCTTATAATCTTTGATTTAGAGAATAGTACACCTCGCTTACCTCATCAAATGGCTTTCCAGATTCCAGTGTTAGTCAAAAACAGACCTTGCTTTAGGACTGTAATTGATGAGGGAGCTTCTACGTGTATTATGTCGATCCAGTGTTGGAGATCGCTTGGTTCTCCTACACTCAATCAATCCCCGACGATTCTAAAAGCTTTTGATGGACGTGGGTTCCATCCTTTTGGAATTCTACAGGATTTACCTATAGGGGTTGAAGGAAAAATTGTTAATCTAGATGTGGAAGTGGTTGATGCCCCTCTAGATTACAACCTTCTTTTGGGTCGCAGCTGGTCTTATGCTATGACTGTTGTTGTTTCATCGGTCTTTCAGCTTATAAAGTTTCCTCATAATGGAAAGATTGTAACCATAGACCAGCTGACTTATTTTTCGTCTGACCCAGCCTCTTCTGAAAGTATCCAGCATGTCGGTAAAACAACTATCCCTTATAAGGATGTTGGGGTAGGATTGGTTAAAGATTCTGGTTTACTAGGAACTTTTTCCTTTCCTCCTCCCAAAGTATCGCCTTCTACTACAACCATTCATATGATTTCATCAAAAACTATTGTTTTCGATGGTCCTTGGATCGTACCTTCCAAATCTGAGGTGGATTCATTTGGTGATGCGATGCCTTTGAGTCCCTATGAAATTGCATATCGGGCTGTACAGTCGTTTTCCGACCCTTGTTCAACCGAAATTGATCTAATGAATGTGGTCCATGGAGAATCACTTTCAATATCAACCTCATATTCAACAACTTTTTCCGAGCTTGTTCATACTGATGAACAAATTCGTGAAATTTTGTCTGTTGATGATTTACCATGGGAAGATCTTCATCATCGATCTTCGTTTTTACCTGAGCTTGATCATTTTGAAAATGATTTTTCATCTATTTTTACTACTGATTATGTCAAAGAACCACAGAATCCATTGCAACATCCTGATTCTGAGTTAAATTTGGGAAATATCTCCCAAACGGTTCCTATTAACATTTCAGTTAAACCTGGAATTATTGAAAACATTCATATAGGTGCTTCCTGTACGGACAATGAACTCCAAACTTATAAAGCCCTATTTCAAGAATTTCGTGACGTGTTTGCCTGGTCATATGAAGAAATGCCAGGAATCGATCCAACAATTGTTGTTCATGAAATCAAAACTTACCTGGATGCTAAACCTGTCCAGCAACGTTTGCGTCAAATACATCCACGAAAAGTTGCTGCTATTAAAGCAGAAGTTGAGAAATTACTTCGAGCAGGTTTCATTTATCCAATTCCCTTAACGAATTGGGTATCAAATATTGTTCCTGTTAACAAAAAGCAAGGAACGATAAGAATATGTATTGATTATAGGGATATTAATCAAGCTTGTCCTAAAGACAATTATCCAACCTCCTATATCGATCAAATCATTGATGATTGCGTCAGCAGTGAAATTTTCTCCTTTATGGATGGTTTTTCTAGTTACAATCAAATCAACATACTCCCTGCCGATCAACCAAAAACGGCTTTCATTTGTCCATGGGGGATGTTTGCTTACTGCAAATTGCCTTTTGGATTGAAGAACACTGGAGCAACTTTTCAAAGAGCTATGTCTTACGCGTTTCATAACATCAAGCACATTGTGCAACCTTATCTCGATGATTTACCTGCCCATTCATTACGTAGAGCCGATCATCTCACTCATTTACGAGCAATATTTATGAGATGTAGGCATTATCAAATTAGGTTGAATCCACACAAATGTGTTTTTTGTATAGAAACTGGTCGTTTACTGGGATTCTTTTTTTCAAAAGCCAGCATTCGTGTTGATCCCTCGAAGGTTGAAGCTATTGTCTAATTGACTCCTCCTTCGACTCTTCGCCAACTCCAAAGTTTGCAAGGGAAAGCAAACTTTTTACGTCGTTTCATTCCTAACTACACCGAGATAACAAAGGGTTTTACCAGGTTGTTGAAACAGAATACTCCATTCTTTTGGGATGAGATAGCTAACAAATCTTTTGATGCACTTAAACACGCGTTGACCCATGCATCGTTATTACATCCTCCCAACTACAACCAGGATTACTTCTTGTACCTCGCCGCTTCTCATTCCACCATCGGGATGGTTTTAGTTTAGGAAGATGAATTCAATAGTGAACATGTGATTTACTATCTTAGTCGAACTTTGAATCTGACTAAGCTTAAATATTCGCATGTGGAGAAATTGGCCTTGGTAGCTGTTCAAGCTGTCCAAAGATTTCGTCATTACATCTTACTACGCAAAACTACCATAATTTCTAACTGTAACCCTATGATCTATATTTTGACCAAACAATTGCTAGGGGGCAAGTATTCCAAATGGATTGTTATCCTGCAGGAATTTGACTTGGAATTTGAAAAATCCAAGTCAAAGAAATCTTTGGTATTTGCGGAACTGATGTGTGACTTCCCGCGTGCTGATACTGAAACTGTGGCGGAAGAGCCCATTGCGGACGAATCCTTGTTTCTTATCAGTACTCTTGATCCATGGTATGGAGATATCATTGTTTATCTCCAAACCCAATCTTTTCGGCCTGAAATTTCACGATCTCAGCGGCAGAAAATACGTTTCCAATCCCAACAATACAAAATTATTGGAGATACACTCTATCGTCGTGGGGCGGATTTTGTTTTCCGACGTTGTTTAACTCATGAAGAAGCTAAAAAGGTTCTAAATGACTGTCACTCTAGAGCATGTGGCAGTCATATGTCTGGGTATGCCACAGCCCAAAATATATTGCGCGCTGGTTATTTCTGGCCGTCTTTATTTAAAGATTATATCTATGCGGTCCGAAAATGCCACAATTGTCAAATTTTTGATCGAAAGATGCGTGCTCCACCTGCTCCTCTCCACCCTATAATTGTTGTCGGCCCTTTTGCAAAGTGGGGTATCGAATTTATTACATGTAACCCTCACTCGACCAGAGGGCATGCGTATATCATCCTTGCGGTAGATTATTTTAATAAGTGGGCCGAGGCGATGCCTACATTTTCGGCAGATGGAAAAACTGCTGCAATTTTCATTTTCAATCATATAATTACTAGATTCAATGTTCCTCAAGTGATTATCACTGATCATGGGAGTCATTTTCGAAACATCATGATGACTGAACTAACAGATCAACTTGGCCTGCGTCACGATAATTCTACTCCATATTACCCACAGGCTAATGGTCTGGTTGAAGCCATCAACAAGGTTCTAGTCATTATGATCCGACGAATCATTGGTATTCATAGGTCGAATTGGCATAACATGTTATTTTCAGCGCTTTAGGCGTATCGAACCTCAGTAAAAACATCAACTGGTTTACGGTTTAGAAGCTGTGTTACCCATTGAATGTGAAATTTCGTCATTGCAAATAACCATAGAGTTACTCCCAGCCACTTCCGAAGAGGAGAAATGTTTGTTGTACTTAGCTCAACTAGATGAGAATCGATGTGATGCTGCATTAGCAATCAAAACTCATGCCAAACGAATTAAGGCTCAATACGATCGAAATGTTACACCTCGTAATTTTTCGAAAGAAGACCTAGTCTTACTATATGATCAAGCAAACGATAAGCTAGGGGCTGGAAAATTTGTACCTATGTGGCATGGTCCTTATGTTGTTAAGCAAAAACTGGCGAAAGGGGCCTATGAATTGGTAGATTTTGACGGTGTCTCTTTGGGTAAGCCCAGAAATGGTCTTTATCTGAAGAGATATTATGCTTAAATCTACGTGTGGAGATTTTAGTCAGATTAGTTTCTTTCTAGCTAGTGTGTTTTAGATTAGAAAAGTGTACTTAGTTTAGAGAGTGTTTTTATCATTATTCCTGCTTATCTTGATTTTACTCTTGATATTGCAGATGTCAACGTCTCTTCAAACATACATTGGTTTCGCTAATGGTGCTTGTCGTAATACACGGAACATTTCTTTCGCAACTTGGGTTATCTATTCACCCTCTGATGAGTTGGTATCTATGCATGGGTAAGCCTCGGTCAAACAACGAACAACATTGCAGAGTATAGTGCAGTGATTGAGTTATTATATGAATCCATTTCATTTGGGATTCGGAGTTTGATTGTTAGGTTAGATTCCGAACTCATCGTATTGCAGCTTAATAGAGTTTATGCCATTAGAAATCCAGTGTTAATAAGATTATTTTTGAGAGTTCGTCTCTTGGAACGTGAATTTGACGACATTGAATATCAACATATTCCAAGATATTTAAATACATTAGCAAATGCAATTGCTGATCTAATGTTAAATAGACATTTTCAATAATCAAACAGTAAATTTAAAAACATGCCATAACATGTTTTACAAGATAGCCAGTAATAGTGATATAGCATAGCATAGAAGTGTGTCAAATATACATCGTCTTCGATCATAGGTTGAAAAACACCTTATGATCGGCAAAAATGATAGTACAAAAAGAAAAAATGTCGTATGAGTCTACAAAGGCGATCATCCTATCACTGATGATGATCACGATAAGAAACCACTGCTTGGGCCACCCTACAAAGGAACCTCCTGAAAGGTCCTGGGACCCCAATCACATAGCGCTGTAACCTAAGGGGAATGTCATCTATGCTAGTCTCTGGAATATCTGCTGTCAAACACTCTAGATGATTTTCCAATTCGGTCAGGGTCTCTGTAGATTCATCCCGTGGGGCCGTACTGCTGCAGCTGGGTGTCTCCTCTCATAGGGCCGGAGAGTGGCTGGTCGTCGTGGACCCACATCTGCATTTGAAACTTTTTACTATCAGTTTTGGACGATTTAAAAACAAAAAAAATTAAAACTTAGAAAATGTTGAGAATGATTTTACCTGAGTCATCCCACTACTCTCCTGGTGGAAGAGTCATGTCTGGATCACCACGATAATCCATCCCAGCATAAGGAAAATCCTGAATCGCGAAAAGTTGGTTCTCCAACCAATGAAAATACTCAGGCGGAAATCAAACAACCTCTGAACCCTCCTCAGGATGACGGGCCATAACTGTAACCCAGCGCATCAGCTTAGGCTCTTGGGGAAGTCCAACTCCAACGAAAAGATGTTGTGGGACCAACATTGGAACCCTCTCTAGACCAAAGCTCACAACTAAGAAAACATATCCAAAGTTTTTTAGTTGTCTATTCTTTGCTCTAGTCAGTTGGCCTTTTACATTTGCCAACACAGCTTCGCACCAGTTGAAGATGGTGCCTCGATAACAGTCTACTGCCATTCGCATTTGGGATCCGGTAGCTACATGCAATGTTGCGCTTCCGTAGAGTCTCGTGATAGTAAATGCAATCACTTTAAGTTCAAGACGGGAGATAGTTTTGATATCAATCCCTTTGTCCTTTGTTTGGTCATTACAAAACTCTAGTCAGAGACTATCGACAGACTGGCCACCTGGCCTAGTCCCGAATAGAGATAATCGTTCACCTCTCTTGGGAAAACCAGTCAAAAATTAAATGTCCTCTAGCTCCATTTCGAGCTGGTGGCCACCAATAATGAAACACTGGTCCTGTATATTCCATCTGTCCACCAGCCACTGCAAAAAGTCTACTTGGGCCCTCATGCCAGGTATGGCCCAGAATTTAAATAGCCCGCATGCTCTCAATGCATCTATTGAGGGTTGATGATTTATCGTGGCAAGGTCCACATCCTCGTGCTCCCGTTCCCACCAAATGAGCATTGTGTATATCCTACATTGCAAAAACGGCGGATTAGAACATTTTAGTTCAAAATTTTTGGGCGGAAATGGAAAAAATTGAAGTTTCAAAACCTATTTCGCAGGGTCTGCACCTGCTAGTTAGGGATAGTGCATAGGTCCACACTCTTCCCAAGCAGCAGGTGCGGGCCCCTGGCTCTTTCCTTTGTAAGAAAAATTCGAGGTCCGCAGGTTTCGCATGCTGCACCTGCGAACCCCTGCGAGCGGTCTTTTAAACTAATTTTTCCTAAAAAATCAAAATGGAAGCCTAAAAACGAAATTCAAATGGTTGAAATGCAAGATTAAAGTGATGTGGATTACTTGGAGGTGACAGTTTTCAATTCCAACGGACGGATTTTCGGCAATCTTCACAGGAAGTTTCTTACCCAAAAGCTCTCTTTTCTCACTCTGAAGTCAAACGGTAAAAATGAATTTACAAAAGCCCTTTTTATAAGTTTTTTTGAATAAATGAATGTTTAATTTGTTTTTTTTTCACTTTAAAAAGGTAACTTTTTGATGCATTTTTATTTATTTTAAACAGGTATGAGTAACGTTTGAGTTTTTGTGCAGAATATTGGATTTTTCAGGCAAAATTGATCATTTTCAACAAAAAACATTGGAGTCTTCTTTAAGCTCTTTTCTAACTCGTAAAATATGAAAAGATTGCCGAGTTTTTCTTTTTAAGCTCGTTAAAATGGAATTAAAAGGACGTTCCACTTACAACTCTTTTTCTGACCATATAAACATGAAAAGATTGTCGGGCTTTTGTCGTTTCAAGTTCTATATTGGTTATAAAACGACATGTTGTTGATCACTTTTTTACTTTTTCGGATTAGAGACACTAATTATGAAAAATAATCCTTGATCATAATGGTCAAGCAGTTCTCTTAAGTATTATTTCATACTTTTCGGGCTTGGGAGACACAAATTTACGAAAAAGGACAACCATGGAGTTTTCTTAGGTTTTTCTTCTGACTCCCTAAAATTGAAAAACGTCGAGTTTCTCCTATACTAGACTCATTAAAATGAAACAGTAAAGGACCTGTTTAATTTCAAAACAGGAATGGACCACTCCTTCTTAGGGTTCGAATTTTAAACTAAGTTGGACTCATTCGAATGGTGAGCTTATAACCAAGAAAATGTTATCCTCCTCAAGCTTGTCAAAAATAAAGAGGTACTTGCCAGAAATGGTGGGGGAAAAGAGAGAAAAATGAACCTGTTTGTTATACTTTGTGTCTTAGAAAAGCATTCAACCACTCTTGAACACGACACTTTTTGTTCGCCTGGGTTGGGAAATCCTTTGCCTAACAGTTAATCAAACCATATTGAAAGTCTTCAGCCAGTTTATGGGTATTAGCTTTGGGTCAATTGTCACCAAACCATCTGCAGTGTCGTTATGTGTTCAAGAGGTCCTTGCCAAATATATTTCTTCAAACTTGATCTATGATTTCGTGTTGTGGGCTTGCCTACGACGGATTGCTTTCTATCAACTTCAGCTCATTATCTAGGAAGATGATCTAGAAATCTTCAGTACCTTGGAATCTGCATGCCTCAATGGCAGGTTTCTCGCCTTCGACGATAGGTTTCATCATTGACCTTCGATCAAAGGATTCTATGACATGTTCGACATCAGCTCATCTATTCACATTTCATGGATTGTACTGAGTACTTTGAGAGCCATTGACATTACTAGTGGTTTCTCTCACACTTGTTAACAGTTCACATCATTGACTGGTAATCAAGTGGTTTCTACCATGTTTGACTTCGACACATTCATTCACATGGATAGAATCGTACTAGTTCGGGAAGTAGAAATCAAGACCCTGGATCTAGTTTCCACCATCCAGGCTGCGAGGAATTTTGTTATTCATTATACAGTAGACTATTTATAAACAGATGGCTGCGCCCATACTATGTCTACATATGTCTATACTTGTGATGTATTATAATATCATTCTTATATCAGAGCAGTTTAGTTAGTTCTCTAGTCAGTTTTGATCTAAGTATGGGAATGCCTACCTCAGCGATGATATGATCACATATATATATTTTGTATTGAATGTTTTTACAGGTTCCAACCAGGCTGTCCATAGGATGATCTTTGAAATGATAAAGTACTTCACTCTTCTTAGATGACAAATACTATCCTCATCTATTACAGACTTCGCACTTTAGGGGGCAATCTGTTGCACAAAATATTGTCACCATGACATTCTGCAATCAGTGTGAGTCTATCACCACTCACACTTTCCTCCTTTGCAAGTCTTAAACCTCAGCTCTTCATGTCAAGCCTTGAAAAATGAGAGAAAGCCCTTAAAAATCTCTAAAACTCTAGTTCCGCACTTTCTCTTAGCATTACCTGCGGTCCCGCACCCACTGGTCATGTCCCCTGCATACCTGACCGCTCTATTTCTATGTAATGGGTGCAGACCCCTGTAAAAGTCAAAAAGGCGCAAGTACATTCTTAAAAACTCACTTTGGGTTATTTCTGGAAGCTTCTAGAGGGAATCTTGAGGTGGCAAGTTCGCTCCTTTAAGGTTCATGCATCCCATACCTAAAGGAGCTAACCCCTTGATGTGAGGAGCTTATCCCTTTGAAGGAGGACTTTATCCCTTCATAGGTGGACTTGTAACCTCCTTCCTTTGCGCTATAAAATGAGGCATTGTGCTGGTTACTGAGGAGGTTAAAAAGCTGAAAATCTTTTAGGGTAAATGCTGTTGGAATTTAGTCTTCCTAATTAAGCTTCAAAGGAGAGATTACATACCTTTTGATCTCATTTGGAAGAGTGCAAGGCTTGTCAAAGTAGAGGAGATTCTTGCTTGGACCCTGGGAGGAGCTTGTACAACATCAAGGCACCAAAGGTTGTAAAGTTCTTCTTTGTTCAAAGTTAATACAATCAAGTTTATTTTTCTCAATAAGCTGCCTTTTATGGTTTATTTCATGGATTCCTTGATCACCATGATGAATATGATTTATTATATTGGCTATGCAGGTGTTATTTGATGTGTGCTTGTTTGTGTTTGCAGGTTCTTAAAAGGAAACTCATTCGGATGGTCGAAGCATGGCTGCCACAAACTAGTGTTGGACTTGAGGTAGGGTCTAAAACACCTCTTGGTTTTTATTTATAAATCGTAATATTTAGAGAAAGGTAGATTTGCTTGTTCTTCTTGTCGCTAGATATCAGTTGATACTAGAGAGATCGGTCCGCAAGAACGATTTATCCGGCCGACAATTCCATATGAGCATATGAAGATTTCCCAATTAGAGATGAATTTTCAAGACTATGCATTGGCATGGTACATGAAGTATAAGACTATGGTGCCCAGAAGGCATCCTAGGACATTGGTGGATATCAAGAAATTACTATTGAAATAATTTCAGAAGACAGAGTTTGAATCACAATCTATAACAGAGATCATGGAGATCAAGAAGAATGTTGGTGATTTTTTTGGTATTGTGACCAGTGGTTTAAAGTATTGATGGATAGGATGATGTTTGATATTCCTAATGCATAACATTCAGAATGGATCATAACAGGGTTTTTACCACATATTAGGATTCCATTGAACCAAAAGAAGGTAACCTCATAGCTAAAAGCAATGGATATAACCATGTGATTGGAAGCTACTTCTGCAGGTGGAGAAAGTAGTGCAGGCATGGTGTAGGTGAAGTCATAGTTGGTTGTTCTAATGTTATAGTTATAGGACCTGATAAATGGTAAAGATAATCATGTGGAGGTTTTGTGCACCATATACAAAATATAAGTTCACTACAAAAATCAATTCCCAATGTGAAGAACTATGGTAATATGGATCAAAAAATCCCTTAGCCCAAGGAAGATAATTATGGTGCGAGATTTTTGAGTATGGGACCACTTTCCTTCCATGTTCTCGATGGTGCAGAACTATCAAAGTTCATTGTGAACTACCTTATGTGATTTTTGCAATTCCATTGGACATGAAATTCATTCATGCCAAAAACTTGATTTGATGAGTGGGAGGAACTTTCATGTTTACTATGTACACGAGATGAAAGGAGGTGAAGGTGGTGCACGTTGGGGCCTCCATTTTTGGGATATTTTATGGAGAAAGAGGCTACTGACGAGTGTAATAAGTGGTCATTGGGAAGTTGTGGAGCTGACAACGGAGGGAATACCAAAGAATGAAGGAAGATGGGTAGTCGTGGAGGAGTGGTGGGAAGAAGTGGGGACAACCAAGCGAGGAAAGAGTAGGAGAAGTCAAGGATGAAGACATCCGAGCAAGGGAAAAGGAACTGGTAGTTTGGGTTGACAGAAGAAGATAAAAAGCAGAGAGGGGAGAGAAGAAAGGGTTTTCCAATTGCATTATGCTCCTAGTTTTCCCAATACTCTTGTGTTGTGGAGCAATGAGAATAGCTATGCTTATATTTGTATGAGTCTGTATTATATCTCTAGGAATTCTACTACTTAGGAACAGGTTGAGAGCCTTATGTAATGTGTTGATATGATAGAAATGAAGAGGATTGTTCTATAATTGTAGTTTGTTCATCATGCATTATGCTTTTTACTCAAAAAAATTATATATGCATCTGTTTAGGTAGTCTTTTGTTGTGGCATGAATAGACTATTGTGATCTGGTTGTTTTGCATGTTAATTTGTTGTCCTTTGTTCTTCTCCAATTGATGTGATTCCCTTGGTATCATATTCCAACCCTCATCTAACTTTGATTGTGACACACCTCAGGTGAGACTCCTTACCCTTCTCAAGTAAGGTGAAAATTTCATCGTTGTGATAGACTACAATAGAGCCTTGTTGGCCCCTTCTGCCTGAACATAGGGTCTTAACCCTACTGTCATTTTTGTGCTAACAAATGGTTCTGTTTTTGGGACCTGAAATTCAAAAAGAGGTTTTGGAATATGGTATTGAGGATTTTTAAGAAATAACTATGGAACTGGTGGGACGAGTAAGTGGATAAGTTCATTTCTCAGCAAGATTAACTTCGTCGTTGAACAGTTGCGAAACTAAAATACGTGATCTCGTATTCAAAAATTGTGAGTGATTAGTACGAGATCTTCTAGTGAAATTTGCGAGAAGAACTTTATAACTGGTTGCAGAGATTTCATGTGAAAGGGAGGTCTGGTGGACATAAGTTGTCTCATCGTGACTGCATGCTAGCAGATCTCGTCGTGCTCCATCATCTTGACACAGATCTGACAAGGCTATTATATTTCTAGGTACATACCACACTAAGGGGTACATTGTCAAGTTTGCAGTAGAAAGCCACCAATCCTTTTCAAAGGTCGAAGTGGTGTTCCGAGAAGGGTTGAGAGGGAAGTTGTTGAAAGAAATAACCCTATGAATTAAGGTATTAATGGTGGAAGGGGACTTGCTCGTATTCAAAATTCCTAGCATGGAAGCGTAAACACCTAGTACTAGGGGAAGGACCTAAAGGGATGGATTCTACCGAGTGGGGAACGATGAAGCTATTAGGATAATGGACGTAGAGGATTCAAAAAAGTTTAGGGATCTAAGAGCACAAAGGAGAGCACGGGTAGTAGAGATATTGAAGGAAAGGGCCATGCATGCAATTAAAAGGTGGCCAGAGGGATTACACCAAGAAGGAGCGGCATTGAGGAGTTGAAAAGAAGAAGACGGGATGGAAGAGAACTCAATGAAAGGAATAGATACAACTGTAATAGTTGGGGGCTCAAAAGGAAATAGGGGCACTCCCTCACTAGTCGAGAGGGATAGGTTGAATGGAACAGGTTGTGTCGGCTCAGACAAAGGCATAGAGGATGATATGTACTTGGTTATGTGGACACTATTTGTGGAAGATGGTGCATCCAGAAGAATCAATGATCCACCCCCTAAGGCTTAGGTAGAATCTCCCCCAACCTTCCCCTAGTACTCTACAAAAATCCTGACAAATTTCTTTTTAAGTTACTCAAGACGATAAGAGTTCATAGTGTGCATGTTAATTATAAAGTTAGTACTAGTAGTGGCAGAAATAGTAGCAGTATTACAATATTGCAAGGATCTCTACAACTGGGATAACAAGGGTTTTTTTCAGCATGAATTTAGACGAAAATGGCAAGGTCATTCACAAGGTATCCTGAATTCTCCAATAGGGGGAACGAAGATGTAGAACAACCCCACCAGATGCATGATATTGTGAAGCTAATAGAATTCTAAACCACAGTGTTGGGATAGGGTCCCTAGGGCAAGTTTTTGGGGTTAGTCTACCCAAGTTTTGTATAAATTTGTGTAAAAGATGTAAAGTCTCTGAAAAATGTGGATGCAGAGCGCACAGGTAGATAGGAGTCAAAGGGGTCTTAGCCCCTTGTTTAGATAAGTAAATAGGTCAGTTTTGAGACTCACCCATGGTCCGCAAACCATTGTATTGTATTGAGAATTTTATAAATATTTGAGTCATAACGAGTCTAGAAGAGATTACTAAGCAAGCTAAGGATAGATAGAGATTGTTTTGGATGAAGTGCTAAGGAAAGAGGACTCTACTTCCTGTACTTAGGCAAGAAGGGGAAGGCTCTTGCAGCTAAGTGCACAGGAGGCCTTGGTAAGTCTGCAGCTGAGTGCATAGACCCCTATAGCTGAGTGTGCAGGGTAGAAAAGTCTGTAATATGAACATTGAAGATCAATAAAGACTAGTTTTGAAGAATTACTGTGCATTTCTGTTGACTCTGTTATGTTATATTTTGTCCCTCAATGATATGTTTTCAATAAATAATGTATGAATACTACGTGAAACTTCTAAATGTATCTTATTTCTACATGCTTTAAGTAATTATTTGTGTTCGCGAAGTTAAGGGTTGATTCTGCTATGTTTTCTAATGAATTGGATAGAACTACGCGAAATCAGATCTAGGGTTATTTATTGATGTGCGAAAGTAGGTAATTTGTCTGTTTAAGGTTCGTAAGGATTGATCACATACCTTCATGAAGGTCTTCAAGCCGTTTTAACTGAGTTACAGTAACAAGCCCTAGCAAGATACCTGTTTGTGTGAAGGTAGATTTGAGCTATAGGATTCTAAGAACAGCTTATCACATGTCCCTGGATATAGAAACCTGGTTCTAGCATCCCCCAATACTGCTTTCGGTGAGACTACAACCTGCGCTATATAGGTTGTTGCTGAAAGGGCTAGAAGTTAGGGTTTTTTTTATTAGAACGAACAACTCTAAACCTGGGTCAAGCCCCCTTAAGCCAACAAATGGTTCTGTTGTCGAGACCGGGATCCATCTGAGAGATGGGTGACAAATAGTTTCCTACAAAGAAAGAGCTTGATTAGTGGATTGATCGAAAATCGCATGCGTTCGCGGCTCAGGAGATCATGAGCCCTAAATTATCTAAGGATTAGCGGTTGTAGAGATTTTTGTACACAAACGAGACTGATGCGTTCTTCTGCTTCTTCCCTGAAGAACTATATGAGTGGTTGTCTAAATTATCCGCTAGTCAAGGGATGTGGAGGCTCGAAGGCCCTATAGTGTGGACTCCTGAACTGGTGTGACATCTAGAAGCATCAAAAAGTAATATTACTCAAGTTGTGGACCATTGGATTGATCAAACATTGGGAATCTTTGTGACTTATTTCGTGATTAACAAAAACATCAACTACAATGAAGTGGAACAAAGAATTGTTAAAGGACTGCAAGGTAATTATTTGAACTCACTGAAGACTTGGATTAAAAGGTTTTGATGTGAAAATAGGGTTATGAAGTTACCTTAATGTTTGGGGATAGGAGAAGTGGGATATTCTTTAGAAGAAATGGAGGATCTAGCCCAGAATATAGTCCGCTCATTGAACCCCCTTCAGGTGACGATGAAGGGACAGTGCTAACTACATCATGAAGTGTGGTTTAGTTAATTACACAAGGTATTCTGAGGACATCTCATCCATCCACTCCACCTCCACCTCCACCTCATACACCTACTTATTCACCACCTCCACCTCCACCCCCACCATTCAACATGGAAAACGTGATGAATAGGCATATTTTTAAAGGAACAAGGACCGAAGATCCAGAACAGTTTTGGTTTGTCGTAGATGTTGTTTGGACAGCATAGCAGATCATGGACTATAATATTGGTAAAGTGTAGTTGGTTACAACCTTACAAGACCGCGCATTAACATGGTATATCAAGTATTGCACTGATAACCCCAACGCATCGTTGGAAGATACCCAGCTAGCTTTGAACAAGGAGTTCAGTAAGCCTAAGTTAGAGGCGCAGTCAGTAATTGAATTTAAGGAAATCCAACAGAAGGTCGATGAGACACCTTGGGACTTTGATCAGAGGTTGAAATGCCTGATCAGGTAGGCTAATATGAAAATCTCATATTCCCAGCATTGTGATTGGTTTATAGCATCACTCTTGCCACATTTAAGAATACCTCTGTCACAACAGAAAATAGCAACGCAAGCAGAATCCTTGGAGATTGCGATGAGGCTGGATGCATCACATATTCAGGATACGAAGCTTGGAGTGCAACAGATTCATTCGCAGTTGGAAATCCTGTGTTTGGAGTTGCAAAGCTTGAAGAAAGGAAGGAAAGCTCAACTAGAGGTGTGCATTGAGATCTAGTGTCTGAAGTGTAAGAGTCATGGACACAATAAGGACCATTGCCTAGTCTTTAAGAATTATATTATAGGGGGAGGGCATGTACCCTTGAAACCATAGAATAATGTTGGGATGAGTGTGGGAGCTACACTGTGGTGCACTATTTGTCAAGTTACAGGATAGCATGCTACTGATAACTGTCATCTATTGCAGAAGTTTGTACAGACCCCTCAGCAGTTATTTTGCAATTTCTGTAAGTTTGTAAGACACGATGAACGTGATTGTAGGAGTTATGAGTTGATGATGGATAGAACCCTTACCTACAAAATGTAGGCAAAGAGTCAGCCTTAGGATCAAGGCGCAAGAGTAGCGCACAGAGGATTCCAAGACCAAGGATGAGGAAGAGGTGATGGACCAGGTCGAGGGCGTGGGAAAGTAATCTGCTATAACTGTAGCGAAGCAGGGCACTTCGCATGAGATTGTACAAACCCCACACATCCCTCTTGTCAGTATTGTCGACAGTTTGACCATGTCATAGAGGAATGCTGGTCCTTCAATTCTCACTACATTTCTGAAGACTTGTATGAAGCTTTTGGGTGATTAGAAATTAGTCGAAGGATTGTAATACTTAATAGAAAAATACACCAATAAGGAAAAGACTCCCATGGAACAGTGCACATCCAAAAAGATTGGTAAACATAAAGCATGAATGGGGCATGATATGAGGCTAACTGCGCAGATAGGTGAATATGAAATGGACCAGGTAATCTTGGATCTGGGGTTTGATGTGAATCTCTTTCCTAAGAATACATGGGAAAGGATGGGGAGACTTGTGCTACAGTGGTCTCATATTAAGCTACGCATGAAAAATCAACAGAAGATTATTCCAATGGGTGGCTTATATGGTGTAACGGTGGACCTTGAGGGTGCAAGTGCGTTGGCTAACTTTGAAGTCATCGAGATAGTGGATGATAGTAACCCATACCCTGCACTGTTAGGAACTGACTGGGCTATTGATATAAATAGGGTAATCAACTTGAAGAAGTGGAAGATGTCCTTTGAGAAGAAGTCGCTTAAGGTTATAGTGCCATTAGACCCTGCAGAAGAAGCACGTTATATTGAACCAGTGCGTGACTATGTAGAAAGTGACAATGAATTAGATCGTATATACAAGATAACAGTGTGAGATGAGGATTGGATTAATCCTACAGCTAATGAATGAATTGTGTGGGATAGGGATAGCTCTTGTGCCTCGGATTCCGATGAAGAGCTTGAACTCTGGCAGAATAGGTTGCATGAAGTATCTACGCTCTGCTGCAACATGATGACCAAGTCACTAAGGTGTGTCTCGGATGAGGTAAGAAATATTCTGCATTACAATGGTTTGACTGATGTGGAACTATTTTTGGATGAATTTGAAAGGGAAGTACTGGAAGAACATTGATTCCAGGCACTAGAATTGTTTTTGCGCACTACGCCTTTCTGTTGGTGGGGTACGCACAAGGAGAGCTTTTCTAGGTGGAGAGAATACAGATGAATGATGAAGTTAAGGTTTGGCTATGCTAATACTATAACGATGGAAAAGTTTAGTGGGAAGGATGATCCGCGCAATCATTTAGCACGATGGACTAAGGCTTAGGGAATAGAACCACAACTAGAATGGGTGCATATCTTCTGTCATACGCTAGATACGATCCCAATGAACTGGTATTTAGAAATGGAGCTTTGCCATGGAATGGTTGAATGGGATGTTTTAAGGAAGAGTTTTCTATTAACCTTCAACTTCGAGGATGGGTTTGAGAGCATTGATGAGGAACTACAAGAAATTAAAGCAGATATATTTAGAACAATAAAGGAACCGGTAGAATGGATTCATCCAGATTGGAATACATAGCTGCACCATGCATTGGAATGCTATAATGTAAGAAGAGAATTATTTATGGAGTATTACCATTCCAGAAACTAAAGGAAAGCATGAGGTCAAAGGATTGAAGGTGGAGAACCTAGATATATCAGAGCCTTTAAGAACTCGACAAGTAAACATTAGATCTAAAGAAGAACCTAAGTTCGCAAAGATAGGGGACTACTGGGACAAAGATACGGTTGATAAGGTAGTTGAGCTATTGCACGAATACCAAGGTTTGTTCCCAACGAAGTTTTCAGACTTGAAGGGGATTGTCGAATATTTAGTTGTTATGAAGATCACATTAAAACTGGATGCAAAGCCTATTAAGCAGCGGCCTTATCGACTGAATCCAAAATATAAGGAGAAGGTGCACCTAGAACTGGATAAAATGTTGGAAGATGGTATTATTGAGCCTGTAGAAGAATCAAATTGGGTAAGCCCAATGGTGGTCCAAGAAAAGAAACAGAAGGGCGAGATCCACATATGCGTAGATCTGTGGAAGTTGAATGATGCTTGTGTACATGATCTGTTTCCGACACCATTTACTGATGAAGTATTACAGAACATTGGTGGACAAGAGGCATACTTTTTTACTGATGGTTTTTCAGGACATCATCAAATAAAGATTGCGTCGGAAGATCGAAACAAAAAAACCTTCGCGATTGGGTGGGGTTTCTTTCAATATACAGTTATGCCTTTCGGATTGAAGAACGTGCCTCCAATATTTTCACGGCTAGTGATCAAGGTGTTCAATAATTTTATTCATAAATTCCTAGACGTATATTTTGGTGATTGGATTGTGTTTGGGTTGGTAAAGAAACATGTTGCGAGTTTGCACCTCATGTTGGATACGTGTCGAAGGTATTAGATCGCAATGAACCTGAAAAGTATATATTCTGTGTGCCCTTTGGGATTTTGCTCGTCCATGTTGTCTGTAAGCAAGGATTGATGGTGGACCCTACGAAGATCATTGTAATTATGAATTTGGAAGCTCCTAGGAATGTGAAACAATTGCGCACTACATTGGGACACATTGGGTACTACAGGAAGTTTATCAAGGCATATGCCCAAATAACCGCACCAATGGAGAAATTGTTAAAAAAGGATGTGATGTTTTGTTGGGATGAATATTGTCAGCGCAGCTTGGATGTCTTGAAGGAGAAAATGGTGATAGTGCCTATTTTGGTGTTTCCGGACTAGAAAAAGGAGTTTCATGTGCATGTTGATGCCTCTTGCATTGCGCTAAGAGCAGTTTTAACACAAGTTGGTGAGGGAGAGATTGATCATCTGATAGATTTCGCAAGCAGAAATTTATCCAAAGCCTACAATAATTACTTCACCACAGAGCGCGAAGGGTTGGCGATGGTCTACACGCTGCAGAAGTTTAGGCATTACTTGTTAGGTGGACATTTTAAAATGTATACATATCACTCTGCACTGAAGTACCTGGTCAATAAGCCTGTGTTGGGGGGGAAGATATGTCGATGGTTACTATTGTTCCAGGAGTATGACTTTGAGGTGATTGTGAAGCCTAGAAGGCTGAATGTAGGCCTGGACCATCTATCCAGGATTAAAACAGGAGAGGAACCAAGTAGTTTGGAGGAAGGACTACCACGCGTCTAGCTCTTTGCAGTGTGCATTACGAACAATCATTGTTTCGATATTATTCAGTTCTTAACAATGGGATCAGCTCTGGAAGGTTATTCCACTCAACAAAAAAAGGATTTAGTAGTTTGCATTGCGGATTTTTCATTACTTGTGCACCATTTATATAAGATGGGGATGGATGAAATATTTCAAAGGTATGTTCCAGAGTTTGAACACGCTAGTATCCTAGCTGAAGCCCATGAAGGAGTGACATGAAGTAACTATGCAGGGAAAGCGACTGCGCAAAAGATCTTGTGTGTTACGTTATGGTGGCCAACATTACACAAGGATTCTAAGGCATACTACAAGGTGTGTGATGCTTGCCAAAGTATGGGGCAACCTTCACGAAGGGATGAATTGCCTTTAAATCCCCAAGTTTCATCGCAAGTATTTGAGAAATGGGTCATTGACTTTATAGGTCCCACGCAACCACCAGGAAAGAAGACCGGTGTCCAGTATATCATTACTACAACTCAATATTTAACTAGGTGGGCAGAAGCGCAACCAATGAAGGATTGTACAGCGGCCACTGCTATGAAATTTCTATTCGAGTATGTCTTAACAAGGTTTGGATGTCCTAATATTTTGATGAGTGATAGGGGTACACATTTCCTGAATGAAATGATCAACGCGATGTTGGAAGAATTTCAGGTGTATCATCAGAAGAGCACACCCTATCACCCACAGGTGAATGGAACAGTGGAAGCTTTTAATAAAATTTTGGAGCACGCATTGACAAAGGTATGCAACGCACAGAGGAATGACTGGGACATGTGTATACCTATAGTGTTATGGGCTTATAGGATGACCTGCAAGAATTTGACAGGACAAATGTCGTTTAGATTGGTCTACGGAATTGAAGTAGTTATGTCCATGTAGTATATTGTCCCAAGTTTAATAATTGTAGCCTTGTGATGAGCCCCAGAAATGGGTAACTATATGGGCTCATTCTGCCTATTATTTTCATTTAATCCACCATTCTCAATATTTTTGTGCATGTTTCTGAATATATTTATGTCAATAGAGTGAATGGGGATAGTCACTTTTCCATGTAGTCTAATGAGTGTTTATTGCAGATTTTTTGGACAATTTTGGACAAGGACCAGGAATTTATGAGCAAAATGGCAGCCAAACTCAAGGAAACAAGGATGAGGACTTGTAGGAGGGGTGTCTCCTTCATTAATGACCCCTTCCTCGAATTCTCCATCAGCAGCTCGGAGTACAAAGGCCCACATTGATGATTCCAAGGGGTAGCCGAGCAAGTCAAGTAGGGCTGCTGTTATCTTCAGTTCTAGACAGCCGAGTTCCTTAAGTTTAGGAGGACAGTTGGGAGTCCCACTCGTATAAATAAGAAGGCTTCAAGCCTCAGTAGGTTAGCCAGTTCTTAGTATATTTTCGCACTTTTGTGCAGCATTGTACTTAGCTCATTTTCGAGCTCTTTTTGAAGACAGTTTTGTGATGTAACTGTTATTTTTTGATAAATGAAGATGAACCAAGTTTTGAACCAGCACTGATCTTTTCTAGAGGGCTGAAGCTCTTGGGTTAGGGCCCAACCCAAGCTACCCAGCACCTCCTTTGTGTATTTATATGCTTTTTCTTTCATTCATGAGATAATTTCTGTCATTTTGCTTCATTTTGCTTCATTAGATTAGGTTGCTTTTGATGGTTAGAATAGTTGTTTTTCTTCAGGTTGCTTAAGTAGTTTGTTGCAGTGACAGAAAAAGATCCAAAACGGTCAACAGTAGGTCTTGATCTCCTTTCTCCCTCCTTGGTACCATGATTTGAGGTCAAGGCACTACTGCTGCCACCAAAAACACAGTTTTTGCCCTTCCAATGCAACTGCTAGTGTGATATTTCGAGTTGGAGAAGTTGATATTAGTTTATATTCACATGCTTAGATCATTTCCTATTTATTTACCATGGTTTTATCACATTCTTTCCTGTTCAAAAGATATTGTTCATCATTTCTCTGGTTTAAGGTCAGAAATTAGGTTAAGTTAGACAAAACTCTGTTTCTTTGTTCTTACTATGGTCAGTTTTGCTAAGTGAATGTGCAGATCTACTGTAGGACATCTCAGCTCACTATCCCTCCATCAAACAACCAGAACCAACTCACTTTTCCAAGATTTCCCCACTCATTTGCCACATTTCGCCACTCTGCCCTAATTTCTGCATTTTTCCATAAAGTTTCTTTCTTGTCCCTTGAACAAATCCAACCATCTCCTTCGTCCCTGATCTTCCTTAACAAGTTATAGACACCCCAACACCTTCATCCAGCATTCATTTCCCTTCTCCCATCATTTTTCCACCTTCAAACCTCCAAAAACCACTTTCGGCCTCCTCCTGTAGATCCTCCTGTAGATCCCCTGCAGCCTCCTGTAGAATTTCCTGTGAGTGATTTTTCGAAGTCTGATCGCAATGGAAGTATTCAGAAAGGTACTAGGGGCTTATTAGGACCTCTCCACACCTTCCTTACCTTCTGCAAATTCCAACTCCATCTTCCTTCGCCACCAACCCTCTGCACAGTCACAACCAGTCAAATCACCAGCATAATAATTCCACATAAAAATACTCAAAAGTACAAAAAGATGATTTCTTCTCATTTCTCTTCAAAAGTAGCGTGAATAAATGCAATTTACCTTTTCAGTAGTCAATGGCACCCATTTCAGTAGTTTCCATCTCTTTTCTTGCAAAAGTAAGGTTAGTAAGTAAGCTAGGGGTTGCTAGGGTTTGCGTTACATTTCAGTTTTACTTCTCTTTCTGCAAGTAGAATAGCCTCTTTCAAGTTAGCTTTCTTTCATCACAGTTAAAATCTTCTTCTAAGTATTCATAGAAGTTGGCTTAAGCTCCTAGCGAACTTGCACCAGCTGATCAAGTGACAGCCTGCAGTAAGAGCTAGTACTTGTGCATATAGCACCGTCGCTTCCAAGTTTGTTACGAACTACCTGGTTGATAAAAGTAAAGAAGGGAGCCCCAGGAGTTGCAGCATTATTTCTACAATACTGGAGCTCACCATATCTTTAGCATCATTGTCGGGGAAGCGTCAGAGTACTTTGTGATTACTGTTTTCTTCTATTTTTTTTACTGCAACATTCTGCTAAGTAGTTTATTTCATTTCAATTATACAATTTTCATTTCAGCAAGCGTAGATTAGACGTTTCCTGCTTTCATTTCAATTCTATAATTTCCATTTCAACAAGTGTAGATTAGGCATTTCCTGCTTTCATTTCAATTCTGCAATTTCCATTTCAGCAAACGTAGATTAGTCATCTCCTGCTTTCATTTCAATTCTGTAATTTCCATTTCAGCAAAGTAGATTAGTCATTTCCTTGCGTTCATTTCAATTCTATAATTTCGTTTCAGCAAGTTCATTTAAGCTAGTTGCATTTTGTTGTTCAATCAATTTCAGTTTTGCAGGTACGAGCAGAAAAAACAAAAAACACCCAAAAAGAGATTTCCTTTCATGTCTCATAGCAACAGAGACAATTCAGGAAAATTCCTACCCAACACCCCCACCACATCACTAATTCACCCTTCTCTCTTCTTTGGTGGTAGCGATCTAGAAGAAACTATAGGTGAACCTCCAGAGATATATGAAGATCATATAACAGAAGAAGAGCAAGAAACCATTCCTCCTGAGACCATGGCTGAAAACAAAAACGTTAGAGGAAATGGGGAAAGAATAGAAGGTGCCTTTCCTATTCGAGAGACCAATGGGGACACAAAAATGAAAAACATAAGTCCCTCAGCCTTATCTCACTTCCATGGATTGACTACCGAAGACCCTGATACCTTCTTGTTTAAGTTTGTTGTTCTCTGTCAAACCTATGACTATGCAGAAGACGAGCAGAAGTTGAAACTGTTTCCCTCTACCCTCAAGGATGCAACATTACGCTAGTTCGTGGGGTTACCTCGAAATAGTATCACAACTTGGGCTCAGCTGCAACAAGCCTTTAACAACAAATACCAAGACTACTGTAGGTTAAAGGATACCAAGGAAGAAATCTTATGAATGCCCATGGGAAGTGATGAATCTTTAGAAGACTATGAAAAGGTTTCAACTCAGTTATAAAAGGGCCAGGTGCACACTTGACCCCGAATCTCTAAAGTTGGTTATGCTCAGAGGAGTCCCTGAAGACCTTCTAGATACCCTCCATTTGCTGGCTAGGGGAGACATCTACCAACTGCCTTATGATGACATAAAGACTGTGTTTAGAAACCATTCTAGGGCAGCCAGAAAGAGAGGTAGGGGAAGTCAACCTTTAGCCAGTACACCCTTATCCAGTTCATCCCTTAAAAACGAACTTGAGAATCAGCTGGAAGATTTCAAGAGCGAGATGAGGCAGACTCTTGCCATGCAAATGGATACCTTGCGGATCCAAAGGAAACAAGAGGAAGCTGAGAGGGATTTGGCCATCTTTTGTCCCAGGTGCACTAGAAAGCATCCTAGGAATGAATGTCCATTGCACTCTATAGAAGTGTGTTTAGTCTGTGAAGAAGACCATCCTATGAATTAGTGCCCTTCCTTGCCCAGAATTAAAGTTGCATATCAAGGGGATGAAGGAGCCACTGAACCACTCTATTTCATGAACCAAAGGAGGCCACATGGACCCAAATCTTACCAGCAGGGAATGCAAGGGACATCCCAGACTTATTACAACCCAAATCAAGCCACTTCCATGCCTTCTTGGGGTCCCCCTACTCATCCTTCCTGGTCCACACCCCCTCCTTGGTCATATCCATCTCAATATCATACTCAACCAGTTGCTCCTCCGTTTCACTCTTATGCTCAGCCACAGCCTCAGTGGAATGCTCCTTATCAGGAGTGGAGGCCCCAGTACAACTCTCCTCCTGCTCTTTTGCCTCCACTACCTGCTCAACTGCAACCATTACCTCCTGCTCCACCAAGACAACCCCAAATACCAGCTCAACCGAACCCGAACCCCAATAACAGATCGGCCCAGTAGGTATATAGTGGAGAAAAATGATGCCCGATCTATGTTGTGGAGATTCAAGAGATTAACCTACGATTTGGGAAGGCTCTCCTAGATAGCCAACCTCCTCCTAAGGAGGATGAGGAAGAAAAACAGGAAAGTGAACCAAGAGTCATTCCACCCTTTCCTGAGAGACTAACTGGAACCACACAACCAACCCCAGAAGAAACTGAACTTCTGGGAGAATTGAAACAGTTATGTGTAAAAATACCACTTCTCCAAGCCATAAAGAATGTGCCTATATACAACAAGATGATCAAGGAGAAGTACTTCAGGCACCCAGGCAGGCGCAAGATAGATGCTCCAACTATCAATGTCATAGGGCAACTGTCTGACTTGATGTTGGGGCAGGTAATCTGTCCGAAATATCTAGACCCTGGGAGTCCTGTAGTCGATGTCCACATCAATGGAACTATAATCCCCCATACCTTGATTGATCTAGGAGCTGCCATTAATGTGATGACCAGGGACACTATGCTCAAACTCAAACTTCAAGGTTCCCTGAGAAAGACCTCAACAGTACTACAGTTAGCAGACCACCGTGACCCCTAAGGGGATTGTGGAGGATGTAATGGTCTCGATTGATTCCTAGGAGTACCCTGTTGATTTCCTAGTTCTCCAGCCAAAGGCAAAGCTCACTGGGTATCCTCTCATCCTGGGAAGGCCTTGGTTGGCTACTGCAAATGCCTACATCAGTTGTCGAGCTGGGAACATGACAATCAAGAATGGGCATATGTCCAAGCAACTAGTCCTATATCCTCCTACCCAACCTCTGTTAAAACATGGTTTACCTCTCTGGTTGGAGGAAGAAGATGAGGATGAAGTCTATTCCGCACCATTGTGTACAATAGAGGCTACCCTGGGGGACCCACAAATCGAGGATGACCTTATTAAAAACTTGATTCAGAATCCACCCCCCAGTGTGTTGCCATTAGAAGATTTGGTGGAATAAACCCAAGCCAATGCTTTAGTTGATCTCTGTGTGGCTAATCCGACCCCTCTCTGAGTTAAGAATGTGGAATTTGGCCTAGAAAGAACCTTGAAGATCAACTCATCCCTATCCACCTCTCAGGAGAAAGAACTGTGTAGCTTATTGAAAAACCACTTGGATGCTTTTGCTTGGAGCTATAAGGAGATGAAGGGAGTCCACCCTTTAGTTTGTACTCATCAAATTTACATTAAAGAAGATTGTAAACCAGTTAGGCAGCCTCAAAGGAGGATGAATCCAGCCCTTAAGGACATTGTCAAAGAAGAACTGCAAAATTTGCTAGATGCAAGATTCATCTACCCCATCTCTGACAACGAATGGGTCTCTCCTTTGGTGCTAGTGCCAAAGAAAAATGGGAAGTGGAGAATCTGTGTAGATTATAAGGAACTAAACAAGGCCACCAAGAAGTACCATTTCCCTTTACCTTTCATAGATCAAGTGTTAGATGGCCTGGCAGGGAAGAAGTTCTTCTCCTTTCTAGATGGATTTAGAGGGTACAACCAGATCCAAATCAACCCGGAAGACCAAGATAAGACCACTTTCACTTGTCCTTGGGGTACTTTTGCATACCGGGTCCTTCCTTTTGGGTTGTGCATTGCTCCCGCCACTTTCCAAAGAGCAGTACTCCGCATATTTGCTGAACTGGTTCATGATTCAGTGTAAATCTATATGGATGACTTTACCCCTTATGGTTCTAACTTCCAGGAAGCTTTGACTAACCCAAGGAAAGTTCTAGCCAAGTGTATTGAAATGAACCTGTCCCTCAGTCCTGAAAAATGCAAATTCTTGATGACTGAAGGGACCGTGCTAGGTCATACAATTTCTCAACAAGGATTATAGGTGGATCCCAACAAGATTGCTATCATCCAAAGGGTCCCACCTCCTCAAAAGGTAAGAGTTGTTTGGATTTTTCTAGGATTAGCACAGTATTATAGAAGATAAGATTCATTAAGGATTTTAGTAAGCTAGCCTCTCCATTTTTTGGTCTTTTGGGATAAGATGCTGAGTTGATATGAACTGACAACTGTCAAGAAGCTCTGGATTCCTTGAAAGGTAAACTAGTAACTGCCCCAATTTTGAGAGGTCCAAACTGGGCCCTACCTTTCCACATTCACACAGATGCCTCGAACAAAGCAATAGGAGCAGCCTTAGGGCAAGTTGATGAGAAGCTACCTTATGCCATATACTTTGTAAGTAAAAATTTGTCCAAGGCAGAACTAAACTACACTATAACCGAAAAGGAGCTCCTAGTTGTAGTTCGTTCCCGAAATAAGTTTAGACACTATATCACCAGCTATCAAACATTCATACACACTGATCATGTTGCAATTAGGTATTTGATGAATAAACTGGATGTAAATGCTCATATCATTAAATGGTTACTTTTATTGCAGCAATTTGATTTGACCATTGTTGATAAGCCGGGTAAGGAAAATGTTGTTGCTGATTTTCTGTCTAGACTAGATCTGCCTGCAGGTGAAGAAGGAATGGTGGATGATCAAATGCCAGATGAACACCTATTTGTTATTTCAGTACTCTCTCCATGGTTTGCTGATATAGCAAATTATTTGGTTTTAGCACAGTTTCCGCCACACCTGTCCTCAAAAGAGAAGAGCAAGATCGTGAGGAAAAGTGCCCTATTCACCTGGATTGGGGGCAATCTTTTTAAACTTGGCCCAGATAAGATTTTGAGGCCATGTGTCAGGGAGGAGGGACATTTTGAAATCCTCCTAACCTGTCATGATGGGCCCTGTGGGGGCCATTTTGCAGCAAAGAGGACTGCCTTCAAAATTCTGCAAGTAGGTTACTATTGGCCCACTCTTCATCAAGATGTCAGGAGATATATCAACCAATGTGACCGATGTCAAAGGATGGGGAAACCTACTCCAAGGGATGAGATGCCCCTACAACCTTAAGTGACTTTCGAGCCATTTGAGAAGTGGGGCATGGACTTTGTGGGTCCTATCAACCCTCCTTCAAAATAGAAATCTTACATCATTGTATGTACCGACTATCTGATAAAATGGGCAGAAACAAAGGCAATCAAGGCAGCAACAGAAGAAAAAGTAGCTGAGTTTTTGAGGGAAAATATCTTCTACAAGTTTGGCTATCTAAGAGAGTTAGTCACAGATCAAGGGAGTCAGTTTACCTCCAATCTGGTTGAAGACTTGCTCACACATCACAAGATTAAGCACAAAACTTCCACCCCTTATCATCCGCAAGAAAATGGACAGGTGGAAGTCACTAACAGAGCTTTGGAAGGGATTTTGACTAAGGTAGTGAGCAGCAGCAGAAAAGATTGGGCAGATCGATTGGTTGAGGCCACCTGGGCCTATAACACCACCTGGAAAACCACCATAGGGTTCACACCCTATGAGCTGGTCTATGGGAAGAAGGCTCTGCTATCAATAGAATTTGAATATAACACATTAAGGATGGCAACTCAGCTGGACCTAGATCTCAGCCATGCACAAAAGGAAAGGTTACTTCAGCTAAATGGATTGGATGAGCAAAGATTGCAGGGCCTTCTCCATGTAGAGGTAGTCCAATTTTAAAGAAAAATATGGCATGACAAACACCTCAAAGAAAAAAAACTCCAGCAAGGAGATTGGGCACTGCTGTATGATTCAAGATATAAAAATTTTAAGGGAAAACTGAGGACAAGATGGTTGGGACCATACACAGTAGAAAAATGCAATGACAATAGTTCAGTCCTGATCTGGACCATTGATGAAGAAGCCATACCCATGCTCGTTAATGAGCATAGGTTTAAGATCTACAGGAAGCCCCTTTCTAAGCAGTAATTCATTGACAATCTTGGTAAAACAGTGTTGGTAGTGGAGCAGGTCTCTGTCTCCACTCCACCCACACCCCGAGCTATATAAAATATATATATATATATATATACATACACAAAGAAAAAGAAAAAAACAGAAAAAGGAACCAAAGATCCCTAGGTGAAAACCTCTTGGAGGCGCCCAGGGCAGGCAGTGAGGGTGAAAACCTCCTGGAGGCACCCCAGTTGTCTCAAAAAAAAAAAAAAACTAACTTCTTTTGAATGCATTACAGATTGCAGGAGGGTCACAGAGGGAAAAAAGGACATGGTCAGGCTACATATGCCCTTCATACTCCATTCCTCCATCACCATTATCTTTTCTCATGCCATGGTCTCACTTGTTCTGAAAATTTCATATCCTACTGGAAATTTTGTGCATTCTACAGGAGACTCCTGTAGAAACCACAGAGAGCTCAAAATCAAGTTTAGGAAAGAATCTGAGGGCTAGAAATTTGTCCAGAAGGACTGTGGACCTCCCTGCCACCATCCATACTCCTAATTCTCCATTCCATCTCTGTACACCCACATTTCCACTCACTTTTTCTTCCCTACAAAGAAAACACAGAATTTTGTTTCTGTTGTCTTAAAAAAAAATTGATGAATAAAACAGCAGCATTCTTCACTTGTTTCTTACCTGATGCATTCCAGCTGTTATTCCTTTCATTTAGAACCTTCTTCAGCTGTCTCTTCAGTCCCTGCTCAAGCATCAGCCTGAAATTTTAGAGGGAGAAGCAGCTATAGGAAATCTTTTAGGATTCCTGTAGCAGCTGATCCCTTTAAAAAACAAGCTCTAGAGACAGGGTCAGCGCAACCAAGATGTATGCAACATGCAAGGAGCAGAGCCTGATCGAAAAATCACCAGCATAAGCCACCAGTTCAGAGGCCATGAGCACCAGCACCAGCAACAATGAGAAAATGAAGTGCCAAAGTCCGAGCATGCAAAGCACCAGCACCAGCAGCAATGAGAAAATGAAGTGCCAAAGTCCGAGCATGCAGAGCACAGCAGTGACTAACAGGTAAGTGGCTAAACCTATTCCTCTATTGAATGAATATTATTTAGGAACTACATGAACTATTGGGATGGTCATGATTAAATGAAATTGGTGGCCAGCTAACTGGCCACCCTTGTTCAGTTCAAATCACCCTCGTTCAGTTCAAATCACCCTTGTTGAGTTCAAACAAGCTTTGTCCCATTCAAACAGCAGTTCAGATACGCAGTCAACATGTGTGGCCCGTCAACTCGGGAAGAAAAAAACTCAGAACCAGTAGTGGTGGCGGCGTATAATGGAATAATGGAAGTGATGGCGGTCAGGCGACATGAAATACCATAATGGCACTGGAGTAGGACCAACGGTCCAGATGGGGATAATGTACCCATCCTGCCACCTCACCTCGTCACCGCAGATCACGCCATCAGCTTAAGTATAGTGCGGTCTAAGCCTCCACCACCTTTTTCTTTCATTTGCGTCGACGAGTTCTCGACTGCAACACTCACCTACCACCTTCAGAACAGTGAACTAGTCGTTCTCTGCCAGTTTTCGAAACCCTCCTGCTTATCAAACTCTACAGGAGCGTTATTGCATTCTACAGGAGCAGGAGTACCGTCTACAGGAAGGCCAGAGAGCAGTGCTGCAGAGGGAAAAATCAAAATTTTTGTCAAATTCGAGCTTGAAAAGAGGTAGGCACAGAAACCCACTCTGCATGTGATATATCTATACAAGGTGGTGGAGTAGAAGCAAAGTATTGGGTTGAAAAAAGGCAAGGAACGTGAGCACAAAAGTCTGCCTGTGTTTTTCTGGATTCTATACAGTCTCTCTGTTTTCTTCTCTATGCTCAAAATCTATCCTTTTTCTTCCTCGTATTCTTCTGTAAAAAAAGAGATGCAACCATAGAAAATCAAGCCTAGAAAAATGAATTTGCAAGTCTATTTACTCTGTGAAAAAAAAAAACATTGTTTATATATTCTTTGTTCTGTCAAAATATTGAGTTCCTCCAAAATCCGAGAAGTAAATTCAGGTTGAAAACAGTTTGAAGGGAGGGAAAAATTGCAAATTGATGTTGTGAAAAAAGAAGAACACGAGAAATTCCCTCTCTAGTTTTAGAAAGACAAACATCAGCTATTCCTCTGTTTCCGGTTTTGAAAGTTGTTGCCTTCTTCCTCACCTGAGCATTTTCAGAAGTCACTAAACACCATGCCAGGAGGTTTTATGAGAAAGGAGCCTTTGAACTCCAACAAATTGCATGAGCACCCAGAAGTGGTGGCCCTCTTCACCAGGGCAAACTGGATGTCTTTCTTTGAGAGAATTCATGGATATGATGAGGAGGTGACCGAGGAATTTCTAATGTCCTTAAGACCCCATTCGAAAACACATGCTACAGTCAGTTTCAGGGGTCTAACCCTAGAGCTTACACCAAAATTTATCAGCAGAATCACAGGTCTTCCACTTGGGCTCCCTTGGAGCAAAGAGGAAAAACCACTAGGACAGGTTGCTAAAAAGACATTTTTTCAGCCTGATGAACATCCTATAGAAGATAAGAATGGGGTCAGAAGGACAAGTCTACCTCATCCATGGGGTGAGGTCAGCTACCAGATCATGAAATATGTCTCTTGTGAAGGAAGATTCAGTATAGTTTATGGTTATCACTTCAGATTATTGCATGAATTAAGATATGGAATGGACCTACCTGCAACTAGAAAACTCAGTCTGCCATATTTTCCTCTCCATTCTTTGAGAGAGTGTGGCACAAATTTGAATGCAGGGGTTCCAAACCAACTAGCCCACCATGGGCTCATCAAATTATTGGTAGAGGATGCCCTACACACATACACCATCCCTATAGCCTGGGAAATTTTTAGGAACATGTCCAGAGAAGATGACATCAAAACTCTTACTGATGACCTTAGCCCATCTGGCAGTGAAGAGGAGGAGCAGACAGAGGAACTTGGAAAGGAAATTCATGAGGAAGCACAAAATATTCAAATAAAAGAAGAAAAAGAGGAAAAATAGAAAGAAGAAGAGAAACCAGACAAAACCACAGTTGAACCTAAGGCAGAAAAGAAAACAGCATCAAAGCAAAGAAGAGGAAGGGGACAAAAGCAGAGAAGAAGAAGCCCAAGAAAGATCAGAAAAAGACTACCACAGGAAAGGCAGAGACTCAGCAAGAAAAGGAGAAAACACCACCAGAGACAGCAAAGACAAAAACAGAAACAGCAGACACAGGAAAAACTGCAGAGGATGAAGAAGAAGAACAGCAAGGAGAAGTGTCCCCTGAGACACTAGCAAGGGAAGCAGCAGCTGTCCTTGCTGCATTGAGCACTCCAGCTAAGCAAAAGGGGAAAAGGAAAAGACAGACATCTATGTATTTCAAAGCCCGAAGGAGCACCAAAATTAAGGTAGGCAAGCCCCAGCCACCATCAAAAGAACCCATTATCATTGAGGATGCACCTACTGTGAAAAAGGAGGAATCTCCCTCCAAAATCTCCATCACCTACGAGAGAGGGAGTCCTAATACCTCCACCTGGAAGGAAAGGATCAAATTGATGGACTCTAAAGCAGTCCTACAGGAGGCACAAACCTCTCTACAGGAGACACTGGCCAAGCTCAAAGAAACTGAAAAATTGGAAGAGAAGGCAGAAGAACAGTCCCAAGAGGAAGATAAGGCCAAAGAAATACCTAAGCCAAGCCCTCAGCCTAATTTAGGCTCCTATTACAATCTTCTATAAGGTGGGAAGATCATCCCACAAAAATTTGCAGTGCCTCTTTTCTTCAAACTAGAAAAAGAACGAGTCAGGACCCACACCTGGATGCAGATTGCCAAATCTAAAGGGGTCGAAGATATAGGGCACATGGAAAATAGGTTGAGAGAGATGAGCAGAGAATTGGGCATGGTAAGGCACACAGAGAGAATTAGAAGAGCTCAACTACAGGAAGAAAATGAACTGTTGAAAAAGCAGCTACAGGAAAGGGGACCTCAAGGAGGAGATAAGCTGCCAATTTTGGAAGGACAGCAACAAAAAGAGGGACCCCAGGCAGATAGTGAAGCAGCAGAGAAATAGCAGCAAGAAGAAGAAATATAGATAGATAGTGAGACACTGATGAAACAGCAGCAAGAAAAAGAATCTCAGGCAGCAACTAAAGTGTTGATTTTGAAAAGGTAGTTGCAGGAAAAGGAAGCCCAGATGGCCTGCATGGCCAGCTGGGCAATGGAGGCCTTACAGTGCAGACAGCCAGCTAGATCATATGCACTGTATCTCAAAGATCAATGGCTCCAATTCCAAATTAACACATTGGCCCAGAGGGGCACAACACCATTTCAAGATTATAGCCAATTTATGCATTTATGTGATAATAGTTCAGCCAAGGATAAAGCCAAGCTAGCAGAATTTTACCTACACAACATGGCACTTCCTGACATGAATTTATGGGATCCAAATGTTGCATTGGGAGACCTACAGCTCATGGCTATGGCTTCTTGGTTGAACCATGAAGAAAAGAGGGCAGTGGAAATTCAAAAAATCATGGCAAAGGAGCTAAGTGAGCCCCTGATGATAAGGGCAGAACCAGCAGAACCATTGGATCTCATTTATGCCCACCAGCACCTTGCAGCCAATCCTCAAGTTGCCCCTGACTATGTTGACAGGAAAGCACAGGCTATTTCTCACTTTGAAGATATGGAGAGATTGTTTGGTGATGACTGCCTTCATGCCTGCATGAGAAGGTGGAATACATTATCACATAGCCTAAAGATCAGGGAGTATCACTCCCCAATCAGAATGAGGGAAGCCATGAGGAGAGTGCCCCTATATAAGCAATCAATGCAAAACCTGAAAGCCAACTGGATTGGTCTTAAATTCAGTCCTCCACTGTTGCTAGGACTGTTGGAAGGAGTTAAGGAGGAGGAAGAACATAAACAATGGAAGGAATTGGATAGGAAATCAGGTTTCCATGATTGGGAGGAAGACATCACATCAGAGGCTTGGGATGTTAGGACATCGGTGAGAGCCATTAAAGATGAAGAGTTAGATTAGTTGTTCAGATGATGAGCAACCCATTCAGCAGGGGGTGATGATGAGCCCCAGAAATGGGTAACTATATGGGCTCATTCTGCCTATTATTTTCATTTAATCCACCATTCTCAATAGTTTTGTGCATTTTTTTTAATATATTTATGTCAATAGAGTGAATGGGGATAGTCACTTTGCCATGTAGTCTAATGAGTGTTTATTGCAGATTTTTTGGACAATTTTGGACAAGGACCAGGAATTTATGAGCAAAATGGCAGCCAAACTCGAGGAAACGGGGATGGGGACTTGTAGGAGGGGTGTCTCCTTCATTAATGACCCCTTCCTTGAATTATCCATCAGCAGCTCGGAGTACAAAGGCCCACATTGATGATTCCAAGGGGCAGCCGAGCAAGTCAAGTAGGGTTGTTGTTATCTTCAGTTCTAGACAGTCGAGTTCCTTAAGTTTAGGAGGACTGTTGGGAGTCCCCACTTGTATAAATAAGAAGGCTTCAAGCCTCAGTAGGTTAGCTAGTTCTTAGTATATTTTTGCACTTTTGTGCAGCATTGTACTCAGCTCATTTTCAAGCTCTTTTTGAAGACAATTTTGTGATGTAACTACTACTTTTTGATAAATGAAGATGAACCAAGTTTTGAACCAGCACTGTTCTTTTCTAGAGGGTTGAAGCTCTTGGGTTAGGGCCCAACCAAGCTTCCCAACACCTCCTTTATGCATTTATATGCCTTTGCTTTCATTCATGAGATAATTTCTGTCGTTTAGGTTCATTTTGCTTCATTAGATTAGGTTGCTTTTGATGGTTAGAATAGTTGTTTTTGCTTCAAGTTGCTTAAGTAGTTTGCTGCAGTGACAGAAAAAGATCCAAAAAGGTCAACAGCAGGTCTTGATCTCCTTTCTCCCTCCTTGGGACCATGATTTGAGGTCAAGGCACTACTGCTGCCATCAAAAACACAGTTTTTGCCCTTCCAATGCAACTTCTAGTGTGATATTTCAAGTTGGAGAAGTTGACATTAGTTTAGATTCACATGCTTAGATCGTTTCCTATTTATTTACCATGGTTTTCTCGCATGCTTTCCTGTTCAAAAGATATTGTTCAGCTTTTCTCTGGTTTTAGGTCAGAAATTAGGTTAAGTTAGACAAAGCTCCGTTTCTTTGTTCTTACTATGGTCAATTTTGGTAAGTGAATGTGTAGATCCATTGTAGGACATCTCAGCTCACTATCCCTCCATCAAACAACCAGCGCCAACTCACTTCTCCAAGATTTCCCCACTCATTCTCCACATTTTGCCACTCTGCCCTAATTTTTGCATTTTTCCATAAAGCTGCTTTCTTGTCCCTTGAACATATCCAACCATCTCCTTTGTCCCTGATCTTCCTTGACAAATTATAGACAGCCCAACACCTTCATCCAGCCTTCTTTCCCTTCTCCCATCATTTTTCCACCTTCAAACCTCCAAAAACCACTTTCGGCCTCCTCCTGTAGATCCCCTGCAACCTCCTGTAGAATTTCCTGTGAGTGATTTTCGAATTCTGATCGCAATGGAAGGCTTCAGGAGGGTACTAGGGGCTTCTTAGGACCTCTCTACACCTTCCTCACCTTCTGCAAATGCCAACTCCATCTTCCTTCGCCACCAACCCTCTACACGGTCACAACCAATGAAATCACTAGCATAATAATTCCACATAAAAATACTCAAAAGTACAAAAAGATGATTTCTTCTCATTTCTCTTCAGAAGTAGCGTGAATAAATGCAATTTACCTTTTCAGTAGTAAATGGCACCCATTTCAGTGGTTTCCATCTCTTTTCTTGCAAAAGTAGGGTTAGTAGGTAAACTAGGGGTTGCTAGGGTTTGCTAGGGTTTGTGTTACATTTCAGTTTTCCTTCTCTTTTTGCAAGTAGAATGGCCTCTTTTGAGTTAGCTTTCTTTCATCACAGTTAAAATATTCTTCTGAGTATTCATAAAAGTTGGCTTAAGCTCATAGTGAACTTGCGCCAGCTAATCAAGTGACAGCCTGCAGTAAGAGTTAGTACTTGTGCATACGGCACCGTCGCTTCCAAGTTTGTTACGTACTACTGGGTTGATAAAAGTAAAGAAGGGAGCCCCAGGAGTTGCAGCATTATTGTTGCAATACTAGAGCTCACCACCTTTACTGAGATGGTAGAATGCAAGACCCTAGAGGAATGGCTCGTGTAGATCATGGAGTTAGAAGAAGATCGCTTCCTTGCAGGATTTCACTAGCAAGTGCAAAAGGAACGTGAGAAGGCATGGCATGACTGGCATATTAAGTTGCACACATTCAAGGTAGATGATTTGGTGTTGTTATATGACAGCAAGTTCACGAAGTTTCCAGGAAAGTTTCAAATGCACTGGTTGGGGCCGTATGTTATTAAGGAGATCACGGATGGTGGCGCAGTTCAGCTCGCGAAGCTGAATGGAGAACCATTCCCTGGAAAAGTGAACAGAAGTAGGCTGAAGTTGTACACAGGGGATCCTGCCCCTACACGATGACTATATGGCAGTAGGACAGTCTTAGTAATCCAGGCAGTTGCAAGGGATTACGGAACTATAAACTACGCTGCCCGACTAGGTGAAAAACGTGGTAGAAAGGTTGCACAACGGATGACAGGGGTGCGACAGGTGGAGCTACGCTGGATGAGCTGCACCATGAAGGATGGTGTCATGCAGATGGGTCCAAAAGTAGTCATTGAGGTTACTATTCATGATTTGATGGCCAAAAATCAATTAAGAGGAGTGGGTAGGTGCTATTTATGGTGAAAATATTTGGAGATCTGCTGCCAAAGATGCATTTATTATCAGAATTTGGGGGGAACGGTTGGATTTGAATTCAAAACTTCCTATAAATTACGTGTGTTGGTCCAACGAAGAACACTTTGCATTCTAAGATTTGTTTGGATGTTTTGATGTCTAAAGCTTATGAATCATGAGTTCTGGGAAGAATTCGTGATGCGCCCCTCTTTCGCAAACTACACTGCAACATCTTGAGAGTTATTCATTGAACGAATGTCTGCTACAAACCCCGCCGAAGTTGTAAGTTCTGAAACTGTTGTGTCTGATGCGCCAGGTCCTGAGAGTTAAAGTATGGAAGCTAGAACCCATGTTCCTACCGCACCAAGGTCGCTGAGGCTGAAGAAATCCACCACAAAAGAAAAGAAATTTGCTGCCAAAGAAAAGTAGAAGAAGCTGATGCCAGTGAGAATGTCACCAAGGAAGAATCTGGAGGTGCGACAAAAGGAGAAAAAAGACAAACAACCAGAGAAAGTGGTTGATTTAGAGGAGGAGGAATACCAAGGTGTAGAGGAATTGGATGCCGAAGAGGTCAAGCCTATCTCATGGCTTCCCGAGTATATCCCTCCGCAAAAGGGAAGAACCAAAGTTGCCAAGGGCCCGGATTCCAGGAAATTCACAGTTTCAACACCCCTGTTGCCTGAACAGGTGGAATTTCAAAGTACAAAATTAGCACGCATTTTGGCACTGAAAATGGAGGATTGGGACCTTGCAGACAATGATAGATTCCCACATTTGGAGACCAACAAGTATATGACTAAAATATACTATGAGGAGACTGGGGTTATGCAATTAGAGCCCATGAAGTGGGTAAGAGGTGTTGAGTAGGTTGGGATTCTCAACATGCTCTGTGTGTCGCATTATCATCGATCAACTATCAACACGGTGTGTGTGTGCCAACTCCTCACACTAGTGCACGATGGGTGTCTATGGCTTGGGGAGCCCATCCCAATTACTGACATGTTAATCCATCGGATAATGAAGCTGCCTTACAAAGGAGCAGACCCTACCAAGGAGTTTGGAGGGAAAAGTGGGGAAAAAGAATTAACAGATAAGATGAAGACTGAGTATGGGCTTGTTAAGAAGTCACGTAGATACTCTATCCACTCTATTTAGGACTAGGCGGTGCAGTTCGCTGCCCAGATTCTTGCGGGAAAAATCATGAGGAAGTGTTGTGCAAATGAGGTTCTAGTATTGGTAGTGTCACTAGCAGCCCATTGTGCAAAAGGGGTGGAATACAACTAGGAAAAATATCTATGCAAGGAGTTCCTTGCGAAGTGTGGAGAAGCTCAGGAGGAGAGAAATTCGTTCCATTGTGCATGGCTTTTATTACCCATTGTTTTAGTAGCTTGGAGGTTGTCGGAGGACAGTTAGTTCCCCTCGCACAAGGAAGATTTACCCGAGGTAGCACGGTTCGCCTCGTTGTGGTCTACAAAGGATCTGACAAGAATCAAGGAGTCAAAAATTTTATGGATCCTAGTGGAGATGGACCTCCAAATGGTTATCAATCATGTTATCACCCAAAAATTCTCAAAACATCATTGTGTCAACTCTGCTTTTGGTCATGATTTCAAGGAGGTCTAAAGGTCATTTTAGTCTTGATAAAAGGGTAAGTGATAGGGTTTGAAGTCTTAAAATGTCATCTTTCATTTCCAAATAAAGTCCTTTAGGTTCACTTCAGGTCAAGTAGGTCACATTTTCAATTTAGAATTCATTCCATTAAGTTTAGGGTTAAATTTTTGCAATCACATAGGAATCTGGAATTTCGTAGCATAGCTAGTTTCAAAAAGGAAACTGTTGTGTATGCTCTTTTTTCTGTTTTTAGAAGTCAACTTCCAAGGGGGTTCTTGAGCAATACAAAACTAATTTTTGAAACCTTAAAGAGGTTTTTATTCCTAACATACTTAAATACAAAACCTCTCTCAATTTCTTTAAATTCATTATGATATGGGAGAAACTGATGACCCAACCTACGCTACAAAACTGCTGAAAGTCATTGAGAGAAAAACTTTGTTTTCTAGTTTTAGTAGTTCACTTCATGATCAGTTTCTTGCCAAATGAAAACGTATTTTAGAATTATGAAAGAATTTTCTCTTCATAAAATCTCCATCTACAAAAACCTCTCTCAGTTTCTTTAAATTCATTATGAGGTGGGAGAAATTGATGATTCAACTTGCGCTATGAAACTGTTGTAGGTGACATACATAGCAGTTTTGTAGCGCGCTACGAAATTGATATAGGTGCAGTTTTGATGTTTTGAGAAATTCTCAAAGGAAAGAAGCAGTTATTTTTTGGAGAATTATGCTACTGGAGAATGTGAGGAGGTCACTTATGAAATTTTAAAGCTCAAGCAAGGAAAAAACTCAAAGGATAAAGGATATATGTAAAAGAAAAGTTATGTGCTACAAAAACAACAGTTAGTTTCGTAGCACATCCAGATTGACCTTCTTCATGCACCTTCAAGGATTTTAATTTTTGCACAAGAGAAAGAGTAGGGTTCTATGGCTAACTTAACATATGTTACATGATTAAAGGGGCTAGTTTTGTCATCAGAAGATTCGAGGAACATCATTGAAGACCAAGGCTATAGTGCAGGGGACATATTCCTAGTTTTCAAGGTAGATAAAGAAGAAGTTATTAAAGGCCAGCAGGAGGGTTATGGACATTACCAAGGTCAAATTTAAGGAGGAGCAGCTGTCATGTGTCGAGTTTAATTCCTAGATTAGGTTGTTGTTATCATAATAAGTAGTTGTACTCCTAATTGTATTAGGACTCTAAGACAGTCAGTTAACTGTCACTTGTAATTAATAGTCTGTTTTAGGTATGAATAGGTGTCAAGCTAGGAAATTTGAATTCCCCTCAATTTGCATCATGGAATCCAAGATTGTAACGATAACTCTATAAAAGACAAGTGGTGGAATTCCCCAGTGGTTGGTAATTTTCAAAAGAAACAAGCACACTGTGTTATTGTATGAGACTGTATGTTTTCATGTTAATACAAAGATATTGGCTTCACTACTCCGAATTCAGAGAGGGTTTTAATATTTGATTTTCTCATGGCTTTCTTCATTTACTTACTTGTAGTGGTATAAACACATGTTACTTAGAATTCGTTGATAATGCTCTAACTTCCCTCATGTGTTTATAAACTATGTTCCTTGCATTATGTCTCTGTTTTGCTGATATATTAAGACTCTTTATGCCCTCACTTCCATGTTAAGCCGATCTTGCTGTTGTACTGAAACATAATTTGACTCCATAGCCCAATGGATGTTTGTTGATTGGTATTTCAACCATCTATACATTTTTGTTTGATTTTTCCATAGAGTTAGCCATTTAATCTTCAAATTAAAATCTTTAACATAGTGAGAGAGCCCTCTCAGGTTGAGAAGGCTAAGCCTCAGCCAAAAGATTGGTTTGAAATAGTTCCTCAAAGTCTTCCTGATCAACAGCCTATCAGGGTCTGGTTTTGTGATAACAAATCAGAGGCCAAGGTTGTCCCCAACCTTGTTCGAGCAATTAACGGCCTATGCAGAGTTCAAGGTTGATTTCCACAGTGTGTCAATCAGAGTGCAAAAGGACCCAAAGCACATATGGCACAAGTTTCCCTATTTGGTCTCTGAGACGAATGTGCAGGAGATCGTCAAGTATTGGCCAGAAAAGCGGCACGAACCCACAAGGCTTGATGTGGGAACAAGCAAAGGTCCAGAGATCTCTGCTACGCAGAAGTGTAAGGAAGCTTCTCAAAAGGCCGTGTGATCTCTCGTTGAGTAGAAGAAGAAGGAAGTTGTTGCCAAGGTAGCTGGGAGGAAAGAGCGGGCATAGAAAGAGCACACTGCCAAAGATCAGGCTGAGAAAGAAAAATAGAAAACAAAAGAAGGCGGAAAATCGGCTTCACAACACACTTACAAGCAAGAGTTGTCAAAACCGGGAGGCGGTGGTGACGAGCAGAGCACTCCTTTCACCCTGAAGAGGCGTGGGCAGGAGCAGACTGTTGGACAGTGAAAGAAGCATAAGTTTGGTAATCTCACACACATTAACCCAATGGTGCTGACAAAGACAATCTTGATGAGATTGGCGACAAGGTGAGAGACATAATGACTGAGGTGTTGCAGCAGTTTGAGCAGTAGTACATGCAGATGTTGGGAAGCATCCAAAAGGATCTGTAGCTCAGGCTAGCAAGATTCAAGTTGGCGTCGGGCAAGCGAGTGGGGTGCAAGCAATCCTGACATAGGGAAGTGGAAAAGTGTCAGAGCTGGAAGGACTCTGGACCTCAGATTCATCCCATTTCTAGAAGGGTACGTTCGCATTGAGGCAGACGAGGATCACGTTGTGCTACCACTCAAGACCCTCCACCCACTGCATCATGGGGTCTCAGATGAGTTGCGGATCAGAGAGCAATGCACCCTCACAGTCATCATCCAATTCAAGTAAATAATGAGAAGATGTTCGCAGAGAAAGCACAGGCACTGAAGGCCAAGGAGGAAATGCAACAACGAAGTAAGCAACTGGAGACAGCAATAAAGCAAGCTTGACAAACAATACCTGAATTGAACATACCAGAGGATTTTGAAGCCTCCACAAAATTAAGGAAATTGGTTGCTGCAGTATGTGCATCAAAGGACGAAGTCGGCAGGGTGACTTTTGACTTCCAGATGAAAATAGCAAAGTTGCAGTTGAAGTTGCAGCCAACGAATCCGCTAGAGGTTTAGGAGCAATGCGGAGCAGCCATCAAGGAAAATATGATCACATTGGATACCACAGTCAATGATTGTGCAACAATGTTCCACGCAACTATGGAATTATGGACAAATATACAGTAGGACCCGAACCTACAGAAGTTGAACACCAATGTCCGAGAGACACAGCAGCAGTATGATGAGGTCTGAGTGAGTGTGTGCACTTTGGCGTGAGCGTAATGCCTCACGAAGATACAAGAGGGAAAGCAACTGCAAGCATAGGTGGAAGAATTACATAGGAAGGAGACCCTGCTAAAGGCTAGATTACATCCATGACTAGAGGAAGCTGGGCAGCTTACTCTGTCACTTTAGGAAAAGCTAAAGGTGCTACAAAAAACGTAGAGGACAATGCACCTAGAAGTGGAGGGCCCGACAACAAAGAAATTCGTCGAATAAGTGCAGCAGGTTGTGGCACAGGGCGCTACTGAAGTTGCATTGTTACAGGTTGAGCTCGGTGGTCTGCACAGCAAGATCGAGGCGCTAGCTGAGTGACTTGAGGGCGAGTCACGATCTTTGTGTTGGGGACCTATTGGGATGAGGTCCCTAGGGTCATTTTTTGGCATTAGGAAACCCAAGTTTTGTATAAATTTTTGTAAATGATGTAAATTATCCACGAAATGTTGATGCATAGCACGCAGGTAGATAGGAGTCAAAGGGATCTTATCCCCTTGTTTGAATAAGTAAATAGGTAAATTTTGAGACTCACCCATGGTATTTGGACCATGGTATTGTATTGAGAATGCTATAAATATTTGATTCATAGTGAGTCTAGAAGAGATAACTAAGTAAGCTAAGGAAATATAGAGACTTTTTTGGGTGAAGTGTTAAGGAAGGAGGGCTCTGCTTCCTGTACATATACAATAAGGGGAAGGCTCCTATAGCTGAGTGCGCAGGAGGCCTTGGTAAGTTTGCTGCTGAGTGCGTAGACCCCTACAGCTGAGTGCATAGGGTAAAAGAGTCTGTAATCTGAACATTGAAGATCAATAAATACTGGTTTTGAATAATTACTATGCATTTATGTTGATTATGTTATGTTATATTCTGTCGCTCAATGATATGTTTTCAAGAAATAATGTATGAATATTGTGCGAAACTATTGAATGTATCTTATTTCTGCATGCTTTAAGTAATTATCTGTGTTCGTGAAGTTAAGGGTTGATTCTGTTATGTTTTCTAATGAACTGGATAGATCTGTGTGAAATCAGATCTAGGGTTATTTATTTATGCACAAAAGTAGGTAATTTGTTTGTTTAAGATCCGCAAAGACTGATCGCAAACCTTCGCGAAGGTCTTGAAGCTGGTTTAACCAAGTTATAGTAATGAGCCCTAGTAGGATACCGGTTTGCACGAAGCCAGATCTGAGCTATAGGAGCCTAAGAATCAGTTATCACATGTCCCTGGATGCCAAAAACGGGTTCTAGCATCCCCCAATACTGCTTCGAGTGAGATTGTAGCCTGTGCTACGCAAGTTGTTGCCGAAAGGGCCAGCAATTAGGGTTTTATTGGTTGGCACGAACAAATTTGGACCTGGGTCAGGCCCCCTTAAGCCAACACACAGTTAGGGAAAGGGCCTTGAGGTGGTTCATAAAATGGTCATAGTTACACTAGAACCCAACAGCGAATGAGGTTAAAAAAGAGTTTGTACAATCATTCAAACTTCCCCTGACTAATCAGTAAGGGTTGTTGGAGCTATGGGAGATAAAGCAGTAGGAGGGAGAGACAGCATGGGAACTAATGCAAATATTTAAGGATGTAATTGGTAAACTCAATTACATAATATACCCAAATCACCAAAGGGATTGGTTTATCAAAGCACTGTTACCTCTCACCCATAATCCATTGACACAATATAATATTGAGACACTGCAGGATGATCTAGAGTAAGAAACCTGAATAGAATTTATGGCAGGGTACCTGCATGAATACTGGGGGGAAGAAAATTCACACGATCCATTTATCTTGGGTCTTCAACATCAAATTGAAAGTCTAACATAGAAGTTGAAGGATCTGTAACTAGCCCACCCGGAGAGACCAAATGTGTGGTGCACAAATTACTTGGTGTAGGGACATGTTGCCACGAAATGCCTGAGCTTATGGGGCAGGAGTGCCATGTATGCTCCACGAGGACCACCTAGGCCTACACCCACAAGGGGAGTCGTAGTGATAGGATCGCAAGGGGTGTATCCTAACAGCAACTAGCCAGAGTATTGTGAAGTATGCAGGGGGTATGGACACCCTCCTCGTCTGTCCCCAATATTGCAAAAGTACTCTAATGTTCCAAATAACAATTATTGCGATTTTTTTGCTTCAACAACTCACCACACCAATCAGTGTAGAGCGTTAAACACTCTAGCAGTTAGGTTAGACCATTCAACCTTTTGATTCAATGAAACTTCTCTCGGAGGATGAGGAGGAGGAAAAAGGAGCAGAAGGGCAAGAGGCAGGGGCTCAATTCATTTTTACAATTCTCACCAAGAAGAGCATGTTGTGTGGGATCGTGCTTTACCAAGGAGGCCCTATTGCTCTCAGTGCAGGGTCAATGCACATGAGATAGAGGATTGTCCAGAACTAATTGCAAGATGGGAGGAGTGGAACAAACAGAGGGGAGCGAATTTGACTAATGCAGAGCCAAAATTCATATAAGTTGTCCCACTATCCAATATTAGCATAGTTACATGCAGAGGAAAAAAGACTGGGTTGATTGAGGAACCCCATACCAACCCACAATCATCTGATTAGCCTCCTTGAAGCACCCCTATGACCTCAAGCAGTAGAAATAGTATTACAAAGAGGCAACAAAATTGTTTGACAATCTAGATGAAGGCACAAGACTACAAAAGGGGCATACATAGTCTCATAAAGATAAGATCCTGGGCCTTCCACACTCCACATTTTTCCGACCTATTAAGGAATGGTTTAGGTTACTCATGTATATTGTGAATGATGACCAGATATTGGGGCAGTTGTGTAGAAGTCTGAAAGCAGCCATCCCAGAGGAGGGGGTTGAGGGAGGAACAATATCCACTAACTTTCTTGAAAGATACACCAAAAGAGTACGAATAAATAAGAAGAGAATAGGAAGAGAATTCATAATTGATGCTAAGGTTGCAGGATTTTAGATCAAGGAAACTATGCTAGATCTTGGCTCTAATGTCAAAATCCTACTGAGGAGGACGTGGGAGGCACTAGGGAATACTTATTGACATTCTCACCAATCTAGTTGCAGATGGTGAATCAGTATTGTATACTTCCAATTGAGAGACTAGAGGATGTTGAAGTGGACGTAGCAGGGGTGAAGACACATGCATATTTCGAAGTAATAGATATTATGGGAGACAAGGATCCTTATCCAGCAATGTTAGGGATAGACTGGGCCTTTAAAAGTTACACCATCATAGACCTAAAGAAGGAAATAATGACCTTTGAGGTAGAAGGAGTAAGAGTGATTCAATTGCTAGACACATATTAGGGACCTAGATTCATAGAACCAATAGATGATAGAGAAGAGCTAAGGATGTCAAATCAACTCTACAAAATGACAACGAGTAAGAGGGAGGAATACATAAACCCAAGAGTTGAAGTATCTGTTAGCTAGAGAAGCATTTAGAGTTTAGAGGTTGGCTCAGAAGTTGCATGGGACGATTGGCAGCAGGTAAGATATGAGATCAAAACTAGACATTGTGCTATGATATGTCGGGTCAATTGGATTGGCATGGAGGTAACATAGTTCCCCATATTTAATGGTATAGACTCAGTAAATTCGTTTCTCAAAAATATTAATGCAACTGTGATTAAAGAACATAAAATACCATAACTAAACGTCACATTGCAAGTGACCCTGGCACGATGGTGGGGGGTCCACTACAATTATATCCGAGACTAGGAAAGGATCAAAGAGCAATGAAAGAGAGATTCAAATAGGTGGGGGACTAACCGCAAGAATTTACAAAGTATAGAGGGGCCTCTGACCCTTGAAAACACTTAGGAAATTGTAAAGACATGGAATCGAGAAGGGGTTTCGAAACAATTATGGCTGCATGGGTTCATACATACCTTGGGTACGTTTCATAAAGCTTGATATATATAGGAAAAGGTAAGGAGGTAAACGGGAGATTTGGATAACTTAGCTGCTTGGTTTGTGAGCAACTTCTCTTTCTCAGACAATGAAATGAGGATGACTGAGGCATTGCAGGCTATCAAGCAGATTCTACTCACATCAGGTTAGCTAATGGATGGGTGCATAGACCATAGGACCTTACAGCATCTCTACGACTTAGGATATCCTGAAGCAATGTCTTACAGAAAGGTGGATAAGTAGACGATGAATATGATATGGAAGAGTTGTTGGAAATAATACTGAGAGGGGGGGTGAATCAGTATTATCAAGCAATTTACCAAATCTTCCTTATTTGATCTTTTGAATTATTCTTGCATATCAGTACCATAAAATAATGAGGATGAATAAAGAAAATAGACAGTCACACCAAAGAACACAAGATGTAAGGTGGAAACCCAATGCGGGAGAAAACCACCTGCTGCAATATGTCTCTATCTTCTTTCAAGAAATTCTTTTTACAATGATTTTGTACTGGTGCAGTCCTTTACCAGCACGCAGGCTGCAACCTGCAGAGAGCTACAACTCTCTCTCGTTTTCCAGTCTCTCCTGGAAGGGAGCTACAACCCCCTACTTCTTTTCATGAAGAATCAAAAGATCAGCAAGTATACAACAGATACAGTCCACTACAGATATCAGATCAGTAATTACATAAATAACCCAGAACACCTTATGAACAGAAATATACAGTCAACAGATCATCTTAAGACAGGGATGCATATTTTCTTTCTGTGACCTGCGACTGGACGCAGTCTACCTTCCACTATTCTGCGTGCCGACGCACTGTTCCTCTATGCTTTGCTGCGACCGGCGCACCCAAAAACACTATCGCGCCGCGTCTTTTGCTTCAGAGACGCACCCAATAACACAGTCGCGCCGCGTCCTTTGCCTCAGAGACGCACCTGAGCCTTTACTGTACTGCGTCCCGGCGCACTTTCCCTTCACTGAACCTGCGTCCCTTCAGATATAAAAGATATGAGGACTTCAGAACCAACCCAAACACTCAGATCCACAGATCTGATCATGCGCCATAGAGATCACAGTCCATTAGAAGATTCGCCTTCATAGATCTGGACTAGATCTCACCAAAAGATATTCAACCAAGATGATGCTTAATCCAAATGAACTCCTTTGCTTTATATAGGCAAGCTTCTCCCCAAAACATGGAACAAAACCACGAGCCGACACCATAGAAACACAAAACCGTCGGCTAGATACCACACAAGAAACCCCCACGTGCTTTTCTCTGCCTTGAAATGTGTGCACTGGGCGGACGCACCTCCTGAACGGCTGGTCTGCGTCCCTGGACGCGGGTTCTGTATGGTATACCTGCGGGGACGCACTTGCTGAACATATTTCCTGCGTCCTTCTTGATTTATCACCTGAATGGGTTTGCCATCAAGGACAACACCTGAATCATAATGCCAACAATCTCCCCCTTTGGACTTGATGGCAACCACATAATCTTCAGCTTCATTCTCCCCCTTTGACATCAAGGGCAAAGGGTATGCTCCCCCTATGCTCATGCATCTCCAGATTTGTAACCAGAAATCCATCATGAAGGAGATAGAGACATATTGCAGCTATTTCCAAGATCTCCTTCTCCATAATGCCAACAATGCATTATGTGCTCCCCCTGAGCCTATACCACCAATAGGAAGATGATCAACAGTAAGATGATGCATCAACAACCCCCAGCTTTTGCCTGAGGTATTCAAAAGTGTCCCTGGGCAACGGTTTGGTGAAAATATCAGCAACTTGTTCCTTAGAAGGAACATACTCCAACTTGACCTTCTGTTCAAGTACTTGTTCCCGGAGAAAATGGTACTTGATTGGTATGTGCTTGGTTTTTGAATGCATAACCGGATTCTTTGAGATGCTGATTGCACTTGTGTTGTCACATAAGATAGGGATTGGAGGAGTACAAGTGATTTGATAATCCTGCAAATTCTGCATCATCCAAAGGAGTTGGGTGCAACAAGATGCAGCAGCAACATATTCTGCTTCAGCTGTAGACAAGGCAATTGAACTCTGTTTCTTGCTGAACCAAGAGACCAGTCTGGGACCCATAAAGAATGCACCACCACTTGTGCTTTTCCTGTCATCCACGCTTCCGGCCCAATCTGCATCTGTATAGGCATGAAGAGTAAGATCTGTATCTCTAGGATACCATAAGCCATAATTTTGAGTCCCTTGAAGATATTTGAAAATTCTCTTCACTGCTTGAAGATGAGTCTCCTTCGGATTTGCCTGAAATCTTCCAACTATTCCAACTGCATGCATGATGTCTGGTCGGGTACCTGTCAAATATAGTAAACTTCCAATCATAGATCTGTAGGTTGGTTGATGTACTGCTGCAGATTCATCATTTGCACTGAGACTACATCCTGTGACCATGGGTGTACATACTGGTTTTGCATCTTCCATGCCATATTTCTTCAAAATCTGCTTGAGATACTTGGTTTGAGATAAAAAGATTCCTCCTTCCTTCTGTTGGATTTGCAAACCAAGGAAATATGTCAGTTCTCCTAGCAAGGACATTTCAAATTCTTTCTGCATGACTGAGGCAAAGCTTTGACTCATAGCTTCTTCATTGCTGCCAAAAATAATGTCATCTACATACACAACAAGTATTAGCAATTTGTCATTTTCAACTTTTATATACAGATTGCTATCTGCTGAACCTTTTAAGAAACCTTGTTGATGAAGATATTTGTCCAACCGGTAGTACCAAGCCCTTGGAGCTTGTTTGAGACCATAGAGAGCCTTTTTCAATCGGCATACAAGATTTGGATCATTTCCAAGAATGAACCCATCTGGTTGTTCAATGTACACTTCTTCTTCCAAGTCTCCATTCAAAAAGGCTGATTTCACATCCATTTGAAATACTTTGAAGTTCTGAAAACTTGAGAGAGCAAGGAACATTCGGATGGCCTCAAGTCTTGCAACAGGAGCAAAAGTTTCTTCAAAGTCTATTCCTTCTTGCTGCGCATACCCTTTACAAACGAGTCTGGCTTTGTTTCTAATTACTTCTCCATTTTCATTCAATTTATTTTTGAAGACCCATTTTGTTCCAATAACATTCTTATCTTTTGGTCTAGGAACCAGCTCCCAAGTGTTGTTCTTTTCGATTTGCTCAAGTTCTTCATCCATTGCTTTCACCCAACATTCATCTTTGCATGCCTCTTTCACATTTTGTGGTTCAGTGGAGGAAAGTAATGCCAAATAGCTTGAAGCTTCTGCAACAGTTCTTCTAGTTTGTATACCTGCTTCTTTTTGTCCCATGATCTGAGATTCTGGATGGTTCTTCTGAACATATCTGGATGGAGTCTTTTCTTCTATTCTTGTCCGTTCTTCTGCTTCTTCGTGAGGTTCTTCTTGAGATTCTTCTTGAGGTTCTTCTTCATCATTCTGTCTTTGAGGGTAGCTCTCATCTTCTTCGATGTCTTCACGATGTATTTGCCTAGGAATATATCCCTTTTCATCAACCACTACATCAATGCTGTCAACAATTCTGCCAAGTCTTTTATTGTAGCATTTGTATGCTTTGCTATGTGGAGAATAGCCAAGAAGAATGCCTTCATCTGCTCTAGGATCAAGTTTTCCAAGCTGCTCCTCAGTATTCTTGATATAGCATTTGCTCCCAAATATTTTGAAGTGCTTTACCGAAGGAGTTTTACCACTCCAGAGCTCATGAGGGGTTTGAGTGCTGTTCACCCGGACATTTGTCTTGTTGAGAATAATAACCGCAGTATGTGCAGCCTCACCCCAGAAGGTTGCGGGGGTTCCTGATTCATCAAGCATAGCACGAGCCATTTGTTGGATTGTTCTGTTCATTCTTTCAACAACTCCATTTTGCTGAGGCGTTCTAGCTGTAGATAATTCTCTCCTTATCCCATGTTCATCACAGAAATCGAAAAATTCATTTGAAGTAAATTCCCCACCTCTGTCAGATCTGAGGCACTTAATTTTGTGACCTGATTCATTTTCAGCCAAGGCTTTGAAGGTTTTGAATTTTTCGAATGCTTCATCTTTGTGCTTCATAAGTCCTAACCAAACAAACCTGGAGAAATCGTCAATAAATAATATCAAGTATTCCTCTCCTCTAGGTGTTCTTTTTCTGAATGGTCCACATACATCTGTATGTACTAGCTCAAGAGGCATGCTGGCTGATCCTTCTTTCTCTGGAAAGTTAGTTCTGGTTTGTTTTCCAAACTGACATGATCTGCATATGGTGTTGTCAGGAATTTTGATATCTGGAAGATCGCGAACTGCCTGATATTTGCAAGCTTTCCTTATTTGTGAGAAGCTTAGATGTCCCAACCTTCGATGCCATAACCAGTGCTCTTCATTCTTGCTTAGATAGCATTGTTGTTGTCCTTCATCAAATATGTATAGATTATTTGGAGTTCTCTTTCCTTTGAGAACTGTTTTACCTGTATCAAGATCACGAACAAGGCATCCATTTGATCTGAATATAACCTCGGTTCTTTGATCACACATCTGGCTGACACTTAGTAGATTATGCTTCAATCCATCAACAAACAAAACATTTCCAGCCTTAACATCTTCTTTTAAAGGAGCAATACCTTTTCCTTTTATAGTTGCAGGAGTATCATTTCCAAAAGAGACTTTCTTTCCCTTTTCTAAATTAGAATAAGACTCAAGTTTTTCTTTATCACCTGTCATATGCTTCGAACATCCACTGTCAATGTACCATAGATTTTCTTGTCCTTCTGCATAAAATGCTATCCCACATCTTTCTGTTTGAGGTTCCTTTATTCTCCATGTTTTGGCGCCTGAGGCTTGTTCCTTTTTCTGCTCTTGTACCTTTCTTTCCGGAAACCTGCTTCTGCATTCAAAGTCTTTATGTCCAAAATTATTGCAAATAGAACATTCAACTTCATTTTCAAGAGCTGAAAAGTTGTTATAGGTCCTTTTTGTAATCCCTGTCATACTTCTTTGTTTTTGAGCTTCTCTAGTCATGATTGTTTTATACGCAACACATTGAGCTGCTTTGTGACCAAAGTTATGGCAAGAAAAGCATTGTCCATTGAAGAAGCTTCTGCGATTATTGGATCTACCAGCCAACTGATTGTAATTTCTATTTTCATCTATTCTTGAACCAAATTGAGAAGATTTTACCTGTGGCTGGTTGTGGCTTTTGTTCACCCTTAAGCTGGATTGCCCCTGATAGTTTCTGCTTGACATTTGTCCCTGCTTTACCTGATGATCTTCCTTGTGCTCTTGCTCATTTCTTCTTGCTGCATCAAGATAACTTTTTGAAGTGGATGCTTGAGAAGTTTCTCCATTATAGCCCAAACCTGTCTTATTTAGTGGAGACCGCTGCACACTGATAATCTCATCCAAAGTTTCAGATCCTTTGACAAACTTGAGATTAATAGTTTTTGTTTTCTCAATTTCTTTTCTAAGACCAACAATTTCACCTTCTAATTTTTCAAGATGTTTTTCCTTTTCATCAATTTGGAATTGTAGAGTATCAATAATCATGTTCTTTTCTTCTATGCATCTCTTGAGTCTAGTAATTTCATCATAAAGGTTATCCACATCTACAGCATCCTCATAATCATCATCTTCAAATGCCATTAACAACCTATATTTATTACCTTGTTCATCTTCATCACTGTTTGATAAGCCATCACTATCTTCATGGGTGTAGTAGCTTTTCTTATTTGCGCTTTGTTTCTTGTTCCATCTAACTGGTTCCTTTCCTTTATCCTTATAAGAGCATTTTGCAGCATAATGACCTACTCTTCCACAAGCAAAGCATTTGAAAGGTAGCTTACCTCTGAACCTTCCAGAACCTCTTTGAAGATTTCTGACAAAATTTGATTCTTCTTCCTCTTCTTCTGGATCAAGGCTTGCTTCATAGTAATCTTCTTTGCCTGATGCTTTAAAAGCAGCCTCCCTTCTGTCTGATGGTCCTCCCTTTCTCATTTCATAAGCAGTTAGAATTCCATGTAGCTGAGACATAGTAAGAACACGGAGATTTTCTTTTTCTTCTATTGCAGATACTTTGGATTCAAACTTGGGGGATAATGATCTTAGAATCTTTTGAACTACTAGAGACTCCTTTACTTCTTCACCCAAATTTTTCATACAATTTACAATCTCATCTACCCGAAGAAAATAATTAGCCACACTTTCATCATTATACATCTTGAGAGTCTCATATTGAATTCTGAGAGTTTGAAGTTTGGCTTGTTTTACCTGTTCATCTCCTTCATAGCTTGTGATCATTTTGTCCCATATTTCTTTTGCTGATTTGAAGTGCATTACCTTCATGAATTCTGTTTGGGATATACTTCCTAATAGAGTACTGACTGCTTTTGCATTTGTTTCATACTTCTTTTTCTCAGCTGGATCTGTAGGAGTAGCTGAAGGAAAAGCATAGCCTGTTTCTACAATGTCCCAAACTTCAGTACCAAGAGATTGAAGATATGCAGTAACTCTTACCTTCCAATAATTGAAGTTTGTCCCATCAAAAACTGGTGGCCTGATTGATGCTTCTCTCTCGTAGTTGCTCATGATGAACGATCTACCTTCAAGCGATCAAGCTTTTCTGAAGGACCTGCTCTGATACCAATTGTTGGAAATAATACTGAGAGGGGGGGTGAATCAGTATTATCAAGCAATTTACCAAATCTTCCTTATTTGATCTTTTGAATTATTCTTGCATATCAGTACCATAAAATAATGAGCATGAATAAAGAAAATAGACAGTCACACCAAAGAACACAAGATGTAAGGTGGAAACCCAATGCGGGAGAAAACCACCTGCTGCAATATGTCTCTATCTTCTTTCAAGAAATTCTTTTTACAATGATTTTGTACTGGTGCAGTCCTTTACCAGCACGCAGGCTGCAACCTGCAGAGAGCTACAACTCTCTCTCGTTTTCCAGTCTCTCCTGGAAGGGAGCTACAACCCCCTACTTCTTTTCATGAAGAATCAAAAGATCAGCAAGTATACAACAGATACAGTCCACTACAGATATCAGATCAGTAATTACATAAATAACCCAGAACACCTTATGAACAGAAATATACAGTCAACAGATCATCTTAAGACAGGGACGCATATTTTCTTTCTGTGACCTGCGACTGGACGCAGTCTACCTTCCACTATTCTGCGTGCCGACGCACTGTTCCTCTATGCTTTGCTGCGACCGGCGCACCCAAAAACACTATCGCGCCGCGTCTTTTGCTTCAGAGACGCACCCAATAACACAGTCGCGCCGCGTCCTTTGCCTCAGAGACGCACCTGAGCCTTTACTGTACTGCGTCCCGGCGCACTTTCCCTTCACTGAACCTGCGTCCCTTCAGATATAAAAGATATGAGGACTTCAGAACCAACCCAAACACTCAGATCCACAGATCTGATCATGCGCCATAGAGATCACAGTCCATTAGAAGATTCGCCTTCATAGATCTGGACTAGATCTCACCAAAAGATATTCAACCAAGATGATGCTTAATCCAAATGAACTCCTTTGCTTTATATAGGCAAGCTTCTCCCCAAAACATGGAACAAAACCACGAGCCGACACCATAGAAACACAAAACCGTCGGCTAGATACCACACAAGAAACCCCCACGTGCTTTTCTCTGCCTTGAAATGTGTGCACTGGGCGGACGCACCTCCTGAACGGCTGGTCTGCGTCCCTGGACGCGGGTTCTGTATGGTATACCTGCGGGGACGCACTTGCTGAACATATTTCCTGCGTCCTTCTTGATTTATCACCTGAATGGGTTTGCCATCAAGGACAACACCTGAATCATAATGCCAACAAGAGTTACAACATTTGTCATTCCACGAAACTGAAGGGGAAAGAGGCATAAAGGAGGGACATGTAACTGATGCTCCACACTTTCTCCCAGTAAAGTTGTGGAAGCATAACATCGGCACGAATGAAAAACCAAATCTGGCATCGATTGGAGACTATTGGGATGAAAAAACTACAAAAGATATTTTTGACCTCCTAAGAGAGTATGAGGATTTGTTTCCCTCGTCAGTTACGGAGTTAAAAGGAATCAAGGGGGACCTAGGGGAAATGAAAATTGTATTAAATCCCAATGAAAATCCAGTGAAGCACTGGCCTTACAAACTGAACCCGAGAGTTAAATAAAAGTGAAGAAAGAGATAAATAAGATTCTAGAAGTGGGACTTATCTTTCCAGTGGATGAGGTAGAGTGGGTAAGTCTGATTGTAATACAAAACAAGAAATATGCCACAGAAATACAGGTTTGCGTGGATTACCGCAGTTTGAACAATGCTTGTGTGCATGACCCATTTCCCACACCATTCAGCGATGAGGTTCTCGATAATGTAGCAAGGAATGAGGCATACTCTTTTATAGATGGATTTTCAGGCTATCACCAAGTCTGAATTGCTAAGGAGGATAAGAGGAAAACTACTTTCACTACAGAATGGGGATCCTATGCTTATCATGTCATGCCTTTTGGCCTCAAGAATGCACTTGCAGTATTCTTGAGAATTGTGATTGTAGCCTTTAGGGACTACATCCACAAGTTCTTAGAGGTCTACATGGATGATTGGATGGTCTATAGCCTGCTGAAGAAATATTATAGTTGCTTTGGATAATGTTTGATCGTTGTAGACAATTACTAATATCATTGAACTTAAAAAAATGTATATCTGCAGTTTTGTTTGGCACACTTTTGGTCCACATAGTGTCTAAGGAAGGAGTTTGCGTAGATCCTGCTAAGGTTGCAATGATAGTGAATATGGACCCACCTACAAGTGTAAAACAACGCAGGTCAACTTTGGGGCACACTGGATACTACAGAAGATTTATCCACAACAATGCCTCCATTGCTACACCAATGGATAAATTGTTGAGGAAAGTTGAACGGATCTTGTGGATTGAGGAATGTCAAGTTGCACTCAACATACTAAAAGATAAACTGGTAAGTGCACCCATTACGGTCTACCTCGACTAGAATAAGCAATTCCAAATCCATATAGATGGATTTGGTATTGCTCTAGGTGTTATTTTGGCTCAGCCAGGGGAGGGGAGCCTTAACCACCCAATCTACTTAGCCAGCAAGAAGTTATCCACCGCAGAAAATAATTACACAACGACAGAGAGGGAGGCACTAGCTATGGTTTATTCTTTCCAAAAATTCAGACACTACTTTTTTGGGGGCCATTTAAGTTTTTTAATGACCAGTCCGCTTTGAAATACCCATTAAACAACCCTGTGCTGGAAGGGAGAATTTATAGATGGTTGTTGTTATTTCAAGATTTCACTTTCGAAGACATTGTTAAACCTAGCCAACTGAATGTGGGACCTAATCACCTTTCACAACTAGAATCAAGAGAAAGTGGAGGGTCACTGTTTTCAGGAAAAACTTCCCTAAGATAACGGTTGACAACCTCAATAGATTGAAGGCAGACAATCAACAAGAAGCATACATTCAAGCAATAAAACTATGAAAAATACTAAATTTGGGTTTTTGAAGAGTACCCAGAGGTCCTATGTTTGATGTCAATCCTGTAGGGTCCAAACCCTCTGCTTCCTCCAAAGTGATCAGACTTGCAACACAATTTAGAGAAGCATATACATAACAAGTATTTTAAAGAATGTGCAAAATAAACATGTTATAAAGCATGATATATTAGACATGAATTATAAAAAAATAAGATCATAACATTTTGAGAACAAGACAGAGCTTCTTTATTGATATCAGCAAATAGGAGTGGAAGAATACAACTTGATATAACAACGAAACAAACGAAACCTTCCTCTAGATCTGTCTATCCCAAGCCTTAAATATCACCTCTCAATTTGTGAAAAATGATGTCATATAATGGAAGATGAACATCTCTGCAAGGAAACAAGGGTTTCCTGTGACTGGGAGTGCAACAGGCACAGGGAAAATAAAACTTGATCTAGGAACAAAGGGACTATAATGTCGATATCTTATCTCCTTATATCACTTAGGCCTTCCCATGAGGTGTAGAAATACCACCAGAAATCAGTTGATTCAATTAGGCCATGGGCTCCTGTATGCAGGCTTTCGGTGAAGCCCATAAACTTCGCCTGAAAAATAGGAAATATTTTATTTTTTTCATATTTTAAATTATGTACGTGGGTTTGGTATTATGGTACCTACATGTGCACGCACTTTTATAAGGGCATAGTCACATATGGAATTTGAAAAATTGTTCTTTAATAAGTGATCAAGTCTGAATGGAAAAAGGGTTTCCCAAGACCATATAAGAGCATCATGACTACAAGAGTGTTGAATGATGCTATAACAGATGCCCCCTAATAAATGAGGTAAGAAGGGGTACATGACAAACGAAATGTATTAAGTACAAAGAGAGATCATTTGAGAACCTGAGAGGAAATCACCATATGCCAGCTTGTTGAATACTTGTAGAAGGAATCAGAAAGAAGACTCATATATGGGGTGCGCATACCCATGCTTAGAGATAGTAAATCATGTCCATTGATCAATTACAAATCGGATCCATCATGTATACATAAGTATACAAATAACAATAACGTTGGAGAATACATAATGGATCATATGATCATAGTCGCAAAGCAACACAACGGATCTATGTCTCAATATAACATATAAAAGAACTGATCAATGATGCTCGAAGAATGTATGATCACTGATGTTGCATAACTAATCCTCATAATATTACCATATCATATAGGTGGAATATTGGTACTTCATAAAACTTGAGTGTCAACATATAGAATGTTGTTGAAATGAATTGCAACATATAAGGGTGGCTAGTAGCACTGGCAGAAAACTGAAAGGAATGACAAACGAACCAAGATGTTGACACAACCCAAGGTCTTCACTGACTGTAGATCGTACATTTCTACACTATGGGAATAAATGAGTTGAATTCGACCATGTGAAAAATTGTTTGATTACCAGTCATTGATGTATATTGTTAACAAACGTGAGACAACTAATCGATAATGATTATGAGAGTCAAGGTACCCCAGTAAAATATAACAAGTGTGAATAAATGTGTTGAAGTCAAACAATTAAGAGAATATATCAATTAGGATACATTAATGTATTATCATTGTCAATAGCAAAGGATTCTGCCACTGATGACTGCAAACCCTAAGGTACTGAAAAAGGACTCTAGATATTATTCCCATAGCAATGAGTTAGAGTTGATGGGAAAAGATTTGTTGGAAGGAAGGCATTAAGGCATCCCATATCAACCATCACGAGTGTAACCCACAAGCCAATAATTTTGAATAACTCGGACGAAAAGAGATGAAGTAACAATTTTGAAGTATGTTTCCAGCATACACAAGATGTGGCTAGCATATGATAGAAACCCTCTGAACCAACCAATAATGAAAACTTACACAGGGGTGAGGAATCCACCAATAGGGTAAAATGGAAAACAAGGTACTACATGAATCCCAATGTGTGATAATGTAATATGATGTCGAACACAAGGGAAACCACTCAGTCAAAGACCCATGATATTATTCGATATTGAGCACAAGGTCACCTATCAATGATGTAAATAGGGCCAGGGTGTGGCTCTAGGCCTACTCTCAGAAAAATTTGTCGGATTCAATAAGAGCAGACTCGCTAGTAAGAAGTCAATGGAGACCTTCTTAACCAACATGAACAAAGGACGAAATAATTGATCTGATACTGAAGATAACTTTGACAAACTAGGTATGGCCAACTGAAAATGAGTCAAGGCACACCACAAAATGACCGACACGGGTTAACTTTGTATAAGTTTACAACGGAGGAGGCATTAACAAACTCTCCATATGATTGGAAGAGATAACCAACCAAAGGAGGACTGGCTTAATAACAAGGTTGTGGCTCTCCTAAAGTCAAACTAAGTCCCATCCCAAACAGATGAAATACTTATTTTGAGTGCTTTGTTCAAGGGTGATATAACTTATTCTTGTTGCCATCAAATATGGAAGTAAATTCCCCGTTCCTTCTCTTTTTGGAATCTATAATTGTTTTTTTCTTTTTCATATTTAAAGCCTAAAAAGGAATAAAATAATGCCTATAATACAATGGAAAGAATGAGTTTTCAAAAATAGATACTCTAGTTCCTAGGGTAGGAACATTCCTATGCTCAATGCAAGGTGGAAAAACTGGTCATCAACACTCAAAGGAATGTTCTTTACATGGATAATAGGTGTCAAGTTGTAGATGCTAGTGAATGCATGATTTGATCTTGTAGAAATGTCATGGTCAAAAGTGGCATATACATGAGTCCAAATGAAGCCAGCTTAAGGCCAAAAAGATACAAGTAGTCAATATGAAATGCAACAATACAACTTATCATATGGGAGCCTCTAGTGTATAAATCCAGAAGAATAGCAAAGAAGAAGAGAAATGAGGCTTCGTCGCAAATTCATGGTGGGACTAAAGAGGAATCCCGAGCCTAGGAACTTCTTGCAGCGTGGGAAACATATGCTAATGAGGATCTAAATAGGAAGCCCATGTAAGGAATGGCTTTACCATTATGTTATGATTTTATAAGATGGCGAGTGAAAGTGGTTGAAAATGGAAACATAATGGGGTCAACCATGTTATCACTCAGAATTTTCTCAAGGTTAAAGAAAGAAATTTCTGAGGTAACAACAAACCTAATCTTTTAGACTCGGGTTCTAGCCAACCTAAGTCCAGAGAGGGCTCTCTCTTTATAATTTAACTTTGTTTTGGTGGGATTTTAGGCTAGTTCTTAGTGCTCATAAGGTTTTGATTTTGGTTGGGTGGTGGAATTCTGGGAACAGATGGACAGAGAAAGGCTTTCAAGCCATTGGGTTATGGAGTCAATCAAAGGATGGCTTAACTAGATCAGATCAATCACTAAAGGAAGAGTTCACAGGGCAGGCTAGCAAAGAAAAAGGCAAATCTACAGGTTCAAATGGGTGAGGAAGTCCTAACCAAGGTGAAAGGGAAATTAAGAATCCTTAGACCAGGATCAAGATGAAGAGCAGGAGGAGATCAGTAGCAAAGGGCAACTAAGAATCCTTTACTATGGACCTAGGGGGGGAAACTACGGAAGTAAGGGAGCAATTAAGAATTCCCAGACCAAGATAGTTTAGCAGAAAACATAGAGAAAGTAAACAATCAAGACATAGAGCATTAAATCTAATTCTGAAATATCATTCCTTGTTTACCATTCAGATTTCATAGAGACACATATGATTATTAATAAACATGAAGAGAAAATAGTAATAAACATGAAGAGATAATACTTGTTTGATTTCCACTGTGCACAAGAATCCTATGAAATGTCTTTAACTTTATTTCATGACCCAGCAAGCTAGTCCAGCCTTGATTACAATAGCTCCTTAACTTGATAGGAAAATGTCTAAAAAAATGTCTTTGAATCCACCCAAAATACTTCAAATGAAGAAGTATTTATACAAATTCTAAACTGAAACATCTTGAAAAAATATCAAGATTGGTTTTACAAATATCTGAAACTGTTTTACACTAATAGAACTTAAATAAAGGACATTCAAAACTAATGAATCTATTTGGAACTATTTTTATGGATTTATGGTAACAAAGAAGAGAAATTTGAATTTGATAGCAACTCTTAATTGATGATGAGGCATCCCAGTCACTAACTGCATCCTTCCTTTGTGCATTCTGCTCCAGCAATTCTGAAAAATTAGGGTCCATTGATACCTTTTTATATCCAAATACGTGATATATATGTAAAAATTAAAAGAGGTTATTGTAGATAAGTATGTTATTGAGATAAACCTCTCTCAATTTCCCAAAATTCAGCTCCATCTATTCACAATATTCTCTGCAAAAAGATGTCAAAAACAGGACTTTGCACAGTCCGAAAAATAGGTTGTGAAGACATGCACATATCTCGCTTTTGGTAATACTTGTTTAAAAATTGAGATAGGTTTTTGTATATTGACCTTTTAGGAACAAAATTGTCCTCCAGTGTCTCAAAATACTTATTGTATTGGCCACAATAGTTTCTACAAAACTATGACTTAAACAGGAAATTTCTGAAGAATGTACCATTTCTACTCTGATTTCTTCTTTTAATCTTAAATTTCTTTTAACTATTTTTCACTTTTACTTTGGATAAACTTCATTGTTGCTGGTGAAAGTGTTTTTATCTCTATTTAACCCTTACCACCTCCATGTTTACTTTTACTGTTTAATTTTACCGCTCTGTTTTTTCATCTATCTTCACTTTGACATGAATCTATATGCTCTATAACTGTCTTCCCTACTGTTTATCTTCATGCTAGCTGATTTACTTGACTTGGTCTTCAATCTGATACTCTTTAACCCTGATACACTTTAATTTTTCTTTACTGTGTCCTTTTACCTTCACTATATATTTTAGGTTTTTTACTGTCTATTTCAACAGTAAATCATTTACTTTCATGTTTCCTCTGTTTGTCTTTTAACTGTATGTTTTATTTTCTGTCTCTGTTTGAATAGATCTGATAAAAATCTCAAAGTAAATAGGTCTTATTACAATTATTAAGACTATTTATCCAAGTTTGTGGTCTTCTGATCGCCTGTAAAATAAAACAAACTATTAGGAAAATGTTGGGTTGACAGGGAGGGTCATTAATGGATTTATCGAGCTTCATAGGTCTATGGAGTGAGTCCAAAGTGGTTTCAGGAGGTAAACCATGATTGAATTGGTTAGCAGAGGCTTCAGGTGGTGCAGAAGGGTTTCATAAGTTTACACAGTAGAATGGGCGAAGGGCAAGAAACCCTGGGTTCTTGGGGTTTGATCTTTATAGGGCAGACTTTTAAAATATGGCGCGAACTGAATAGTAGACGGTTTGTCGCATAGCGGGCAGGCGGTAAGAAATTTGTTTAGCACAGCTTTTGGGCAGTTGGCGGTATTGGGGGGAGGCCTCCCGATGCCATTCATCAGGCACCACATAGCATTAGGGCCCAATAGGAAACCACCCATATCGGGCGAGTAAAGGTTGGTCATCGGAGGCCTTGCGAAATCAACGAGGATCATTATATTTGACGGGGGAAGATCGGGCGGAGGTCGATTCATGAAGATTCACAAACGGTAGTGGGGGGACCCGGCGAGGGTTTAAAAGCGGTAAGTTTTAATTAATCACAGATTATGGTGGATTAAGGGCATCAGGGGTGATTTCATTGGCGGATGGTTTGACTTGTAATTAACCATGGATTAATTAATTATGTCGGGTTTTATTCATAAAGTTTATATTTCAAACTTTTGGGGTGGGATATTAATATAATGGTTTTATTGATATATACGGGAAGGGTTTATATTTCTTTTTGGGATTGAATACATATATAAGTGTTAGAAATTAATATGAAGATGGCGGAGAATGAGTTTTAGCACTAAGTGTAATGTATATAATTCATTTGCTTTTCATAAACACATTGTAACTTAGGCTAAAAGTGTAATTTTTTGAAGGGTTTTTAGGAAAAAGGGTTTACATGGGAGTAATTGCTCTGCCTTAGGAAAATTGTGTTTTACCTTAGGAAAAGGATTTGTTTGGGAAAATAAGGGAGAGTGAAGGGGGTAATGTTTGTGGAGGGGGTTTTAGTACTTAGGCCCTGTAAGTCATGGGGTTGAGGGTCCTGTCCCTCCAGAAGTCAAATAAATGCTCTGAGCCCCTTTGACTTAATATTTTGGGTACTTAAGACTTTGCTTATGGGAAATTAGTAAAATTAAGGGTGAAATGAATGGGGAAATTAATCAATTGACTTTGTAAGCTTAATGCATGCCCAATTTCTCATTCATACTTGGAATTTTCATGATGAGGGTGATAAATATGCTTTTGTCTAACAATCATCACAATTCTGCAACCTTTCTACTACTTACCCATCTACTCATCCTACCATTTTTACTTCTCTTTATTAGGGTGCATTTAAGCTAGCAAGCCCTTATCAAAACATTTTTCTTTCCTTTACAATGGTATTCTAACTAAGTCTAACCTTATTACATCCAAGGGCTCAGATTAAACAGTTGAGCTCCTTTTATTCACTCTACCTAATCTAATTATTTGCCAAGGTTAAACAGTTTGGTTGGATTTTCATTCTCTATCTATAAACATGAAATTCAAAACATGGAATAACCAAGATTAAATTGTTTGATTACCATGGATTGTCGCATGAATAACAAGTTGCACACAATCATTATTATGCAAAAAAGTAAATAGTAGTGGCATTTGGATTTGCACACTTTCATGGTCTTTTTGTTTTTTGGGTTCATTTTTTCATCTTTTTTGACATTTTTTTATTCTTTTTGTCCAGTGATTTTTCTTTTAGGACATACCCTCTTTACATTTTTTTATTTTTTTTTTATTTTTTGAATATGGAAAACATTTGCAAAAAGTAAAGGTATGTACATATTATGGGTTTAATCTCAGCCATTCAAAAATTATGACTCCTATTGGTATAGGAACTTAACAGATCCTATGGCACAATAATATAGTATTTGGTTAAAGTCGGTAATGCAGTGGAAAAAGTGATGTATCCTAACCTATATGCCAGTAATGAAAATGATACGTGCCACCATGGGTCTGTGATCGTGGAGTCGAAGTGTTGAAAAAATGTCTCAAAGTCTTCACTTACCCTAAAAAACAACTTCCCCAACATTTTAAGCCAAAAATTAAAGTTCATGAAATAATAATAAAAAAATTAAAAAATATGAACCTTATAAAAGTGGGTTTTTAAAATCTCATTATAAAAAGACATTTTAACTCACCACAATTCATTTTTACTTGCAAGTGTTGAGATTTTGAGAGCTCAGGAGAAAAATTTGGGCAACCACATTCCACGATTTCCTCAACCCATTTGTCAACCAAAGGCTTCTAGGTAATTCTAAACTCAACTTGTCATGTTCTCATGCATTTTGAATAATTTCAAGTGATTTTTCACCGTAGTAATTTTTAATTTAAAATTTGCTTCTGATGTACACGGGTCGACCCTTTGAAAGTCACATGTAGAAAGTCCTACACATGATTTTTCGAAGGAAAAGTTGCATGTACACACGACTGTCATTTAGAAAATTCGCGTATGCATAGACAAATTTGAGCAACTCAAACTCTAATTGATGAAAATTCTTCAAATTGAAAAATGTCAATTGTTTGGAAGGAAAGGGAGCATAGTGAAGTTGAAAATGAGGTTTTAGGAGATCAAAGAGCATTGGATGCATTAATAAATTGTGGATTGCTCAAATTTTATATGTTGTCAAACATGAAAACCCAAACTCGGTTGCTAGAAATGCTTGTCCACATTGGGACCCAGACCAAGAGGTCTTTATGATAGATAAAATTCCTTTGGAAATAGATGTAGAAGATATTTAATTCATTACAAGGCTTTCCCGAAAATGGGATGCAGTTGATCTAAAAGAGAGGGCTCTGGGAGGCCTAAATGTCTCTGATTACATAGACATCTACTGCATAGAGGGAACAGACAAGGTCGGATCTCAAATTCTGATCAAGAATGTGAGAATATTGCCAATCAAGATCATTCTCTTTACCGTTGTCAGAGTAGCAGGCTCAGCAGCTTTACATCATGCCTCTTGACCAGCCATGTTCTTGGCAGTAGAGTGCCTTCATCCAAAAGTATTCGATTGGTCCACAAGCCTCCTGACCTATATGAAAAAATAACTAACTTCAATGAAACGAGGGAAACAAATAATTTTGGATATGATAGCATACTTTTCTCCTTCTTCTTTGAGAGAGTACCAGCACTCCAACCTAGAGTATCTACCACCATCAACAGTCCTAGAGATCCGAGGATGGCCAAATGGTCAGATCTTATCAAGCGACTAGGCGGGGGTGAGGTCAACCGAGCAACAAATCATAGCTATAGACGACTATCCCTATGTAAGCATAAACTACCGAGAGGACCCGGATCTTTCCCTTCCGGAGGGTGCTACATGGGGCGAGATGGGTAAAATTTTAAATTTTATGTTATTTGATTTTATTTTTTTGAATAAGATATTTAAGAAGTTAAAAAAATATTTTTCGTGAAAAAAAAAAATTTACAATATTATTTGATCATGATGAATATGTTGGACCAGTGAGACCCGAGGATCTACCTAGGCACAAGCGTTGTGGGAGAGATGTGGAGAGAGTAGCAGCTAAGACCGAGAGAGTCCTACATATAGTGCAGAGGAACTTGGAGAGTTTAACTCACCAGGTTCCCATGGTGGCTATAGAGGATCTCCCTGAGGTCGTTCAGAGGTGGGTGGTAGGAGTACCACAAGAGTGGGTGCACTCTTTCGACAGGTGGAAAATGCCATATTCTTCTTTCATGACACTCATCCATGGTAGGGCCCACAGACTTAGATTTTAGATGATTGGTCTTTTATGGACATGATCGAACTTAAGCCCTAATTTTGTAGGACATTTGTCCACATTTTGTAATATTTTAAACATATTGTTCCTATCTATATAGACAGTTTCTTGATGGTTTGATCATATATACAAGTTATTTCATAGTATTTTTTATTTAATGTGATGAATGATTAATGTGCCAATTTAATTCTTTATTGGCTATAGAATCAGCAAATGAATTTTCTGATCGTGGAATATGAATGAAAGTAATAAAATTAAATGATCTTTGTAATAATCTAACTCTCAGAAATTGGCGATGTAATAAAGGATCTCTCATACGATATATGTTATTTAGTTGAGACACCACCAGTTGTGAATCCAAATAAACTATTAATAATTCAATACCAAAAGATATTACTTCAGATAGTAAATCAATGACAGCACTATATTTAGCCATATTATTGGATGCAGGACCGATACATGTGCCTCTTGTGACTAACAACTAACCAAATGGATAGTATACTACCCAAGCAGTGGAAGCTAAGTTCCAAGTATGTCACTAGCACCATCAACAAATCCCAAATATACTAGACCACCCATTGACACCTCCCAAAGCAGACCAAAATACCACCATCACCATGAGATCCATAGAAAAAAATAAAAAAATATGTACAATAGTTACAAAACAAAGTAAATGCTAGGAAATAGCCTAGGAATAATACTTCTTAAGATAAAACCTATTTCTGGGCTCTGACAACACATTTCTGTCAAAGTCAACCAACTCATAGGAACCTTTCTTCAAGACCTTTCTACTGATGAATGGACCACACCACATACGTTTGAACTTGCCTACCCCTAAGGTGTTTTTATCTTGGTCATATACCAGGACAAGGTCACCTTCAGAGAAAACCCTAGGATGCACAATCTTATCATATTGGGTTTTTACTCTCTTTTTATGAGCCTCATTTATTATGGTTGCATCTCGACGCTTCTCATTAAGATGTTCCAAATGAATAAGGCATTCTTCAAGACTAGATGTGTCTGGAAGAAGTTCAACTGCTAATTTAAGAGATGGAATCTCACATTCTACAGAGAAGATTCCAAACCATAAACTAGTTGAAAAAGAGTAAAACCCGTGGCAGTCTCAACTGACATTCGGTATGCCTAAAGCACAAGATATAGGATGATGTGCCAGTTGGATCTAGCTTTATTGATTATCCTTTGCAGGATAGTTTTGATGGATTTATTCATGACTTCAACCTGACTATTAGCTTGAGGATAGTACGCAGATAAATGCTTCTGCCAAAATCCCAATTTTAAAGCCAACTCAGACATCGTCTTATTTTGGAAATGACTTCCATGGTTAGTGACAATCTCCTTTGGAATACTGAAATGAGAAATGACTTGGTTGAAAAGGAAAAGAGTTGTTGTCTCACCATCATTTGTGAAAGTAGGCATAGCTTCAGCCCACTTCGTAAAGTAGTCCACTACTACGATAATTTACTTGTGACACTTCACCGAAGCTGAGTTGCAAGTCGTAAAATAAATACCCCACTTTTTGAATTGACCAACAATGATGACGGGGGAAAGCAGAGCTGGATGAACGCACTTTTTCCGGGTATATATTTGATAAGGATGGCACTTTTTGACCGCTTCCATACAATATTTAAAAATCAATGGCCAAAAGTAGCCTGCACACAAGATCTTTTGGGTTGTTGCAAGCCCAGATAGATGACCTCCACAAGCTCTGTTATGGAAGTCATTAAGAACAAATGCATCTTCTTCTAAGGTTAAACAATGTCTAAGGATTGAATAAATCTTGCGATGATACAAAGTTGTAGAAAATCCTGTAGATTCACAAGCTAATGCAATTTTCTAAAGCAAGATACAAGAATCTACTTCTAATCTTTACAATGGAAGCCCATAAATATTGAGCAAGAAATAATCAATAGAGGAAGAGAATCAAAGGCACATAACACAATAAATATCCGGGGAAAGCCACAGCTTAAAACCCCGCTATCTGTTTTGTATTAATCTGGAAAATCAAGATGAAACTACAATGCTTTTTCTCTCTAGAACAATCCCAGCACTCAGAAAATTCAATATCCAACTCATAAGCAAGCTCAAGGCGAAATCTTAACCTCTTCACAAGCTCTCCAAGTCTCTATTCCAATGTGTAATTCCTATTAAGGATAGCTTATATTTAAAGGGAAATAAAGCCTCTAAAAATAGCTCAATCCCTCAAGGATCAGTTCCCGATTGCATGCACTATCAATTCAACTCAAAAAAATCTAAAAGAAATAGTACGTTGTCCCTGCACTGTAGTCTCAACTGGGTCTTTCTCAGAATTGACATGCATGAGTTTCTTAAAAATAAGAAATATTTTATTTTTTTCATATTTTAAATTATGTACGTGGTTTTGGTATTATGCTACCTACATGTACACACACTTTTATAAGGGCATAGTTGCATATGGAATTTGAAAAATTGTTCTTTAATAAGTGATCAAGTCTGGATTGAAAAAGGGTTGCCCAAGACCATATAAGAGCATCATAACTACAGAAGTGTTGTATGATGCTATAATAGATGCCCCCTAATATATGAGGTCAGAAGGGGTACATGACGGACGAAATGTATTAAGTACAAAGAGAGATTATTTGAGAAGCTGAGAGGAAATCACCATATTCCAGCTTGTTGAATACTTGTAGAAGGAATCAGAAAGAAGACTCATATATGAGGTGGGCATACCCATGCTCAGAGATAGTAAAGCATGTCCATTGATCAATTAAAAATCAGATCCATCATGTATACATAACTGTAAAAATAACACTGGAGAATACATAATGGATCATATGATCATAGCCGCAAAGGAACACAATGGAGCTATGTCTCAATATCACATATATAAGAACTGATCAATGATGCTCGAAGAATGTATGATCACTGATGTTGCATAACTGATCCTCATAATAGTACCATATCATATAGGTGGAATAGTGGTACTGCATAAAACTTGAGTGTCAACATATATAATGTTGTTGAAATGAACTGCAACATATAAGGGTGGCTAGTAGCACTAGCAGAAAACTGAAAGGAATGATAAGCGAACCAAGCTGCTGACTATTGGGTGTGGTTTTTTACCTATTTTTTGCACATTCTTCCCCTATTTTGACCTTTTTTTCCTCCAAGCCTATGCCCTTATATGACCAAACTCTCTATTTTCTTACCTTTTTAATCCATTTTACTGTCATGTTACTTTGTTGTATTTTACCGAATAATATGAGGCTTTATTCCTTTTTGTGGCTAACTAGGAGAGCATTGAAGGAGTATTTTGGGAAGTTCATCTTTTTCAAATAGTGTGAACTCCATTGAAACAGCAAGACCTACCCTGGGTTGACAATTAATGTTGCAGTCTGAGTCAATTAAGGTTTATTAAAACAGCACTACATTTTGGCGTTGTTGTTGGGGATGGCAAGTTGACAATACAGTCAACCAAGTTGTTTGTTTGATATAGAGTGCTCCTAGTCCACAGTTGTTGGGTGGTAAGACGAGAGGTAAGAACCTGCACATCACTCTAACATACCTGGGTGGGCTCACCATTATGATCACTAGGACACTTAGGACATTTTTATGCTTTGATTAGTGTGTCTTCAACTCTTCAGTCGTTGAGCGGTAAGACGAGAGGTAAGAACCTGCGCATCGCTCTAAAAATACCTGGGTGGGCTTACCACTGTCAAAGACTAAGGCACTTAGAGTGTGATTTAATACACATAGTGTCCATGTGTGAATTTGTAGGACTTCTAGAGACACTGCAATCACCCCCACTCTAGTAAGTCACAGGAACGACGAGTTGTAAAAAGGAAATGAAGGGTGAAGATTTGGGAAGGAAGACATTTATCCAAGAATTAATCTCCAAGGCAGAAAAAATAGTCCAGCTCTCAAAGGAATGCAAGGAAAATAGGGCCGCAAAAGGCTGTTACTCCCATAGCAAAAGCAGAAACCTCCAATCCCTCCATCTCGGGACCGTATCGTTCTAAGGCTAGCACTCATACCCCCAAGATCAAGGATTTGATTTATGAGCAAGAAGGGGAAGTTAGTAGCCAGAATTTGAGGACCGAGGGTCAAGGGGAAATTGAGGGGGAACATCGGACACCTGAGGCGGAAAAGCACCTATTGATTTATCAATATCCAGATACAGGTAGCACGGTGAAATAGCCAACCCCAGTGGTATTTGAGGCATTAATCACGTCTGCAAGCACATCACAAACACAGCTTGAAGAACATATGCTACAGGAAGGGTTATAAGAATTCATCATGGGAGACAACAATGATAACAATTCTGAAACAGACACCACTACTACCACCTTTGAGTTCCCAATCGGGAATATCAGAGGTGAAGCTCCTATGAAAAAAATTCCTCTATCATCCAAGTTACCATCCTTTTAGGAGATGATTGTGGAAGATCCAGATAAATTTCTATTTGAGTTTTATGTCCTATGTAGAAGTTATGATTATACAACACATGCTCAGAAGCTAAAGCTATTTCCTGCTACCTTAAAAGGAGCAACCTTGAGATGGTTCATGGGATTAGGTCCCGCTTCCATTTCAACATGGAATGTTATGAAGGAGATGTTCTTGTCAAAGTATTAGGACTATTGTAGGACCAAGAACTTAAGGGAAGAGATATTTAGAATGACATAGAAGGAGGAAGAAAGCCTGGAAGATTATGTGGAACGGCTCCACTACAATATGCAAAGGTCTAAACACAGCGATTTAGACCCAGAAATATTAAAGACCATATTCATCAGAGGAATGAGGGATGACTGCCTTGACACCCTGAACCTATTAGGAAAATAGGATATATCACAATAGCCATTCACTAAAATTATAAATCTTTGCCTACGATGCTCCCGAGGATCGTCTAAAGGAAGAAATACAACTTGGGATGCCTCTGTTCACATACAAAAATCTGCAAGCGGAGGAGTAATTATAGCAGAGATCGAAAATTTGTTCGAAAAATCCAAGACCAATATCCTGAGTACTCTCTCAGCCCAAATAACAACAGCACAAATAAAAAAGACACAAGCAGAAGTTGATACACCCTTGGCTGTGTTCTGTCCGACTTGTCAGAAGAAACATCCTCACAGGGAATGCGAATTGAATAGCATCAACCTGTGTAACATCTACGAGCTAGAGCATTCAACAGAGAAGTGTCTGGAGCTTCCTAGACTAAAGGCAGTACTCAGAGAATCAAGTGAAGAGGTGCAGTCCTCTTACTTCATCGCACCAAGGAGGCCATGGCAACCGTGACCTCCAGGTATGTCTCAAGACTTTTCCTCTTTCAATTCGTGGAACAATGCATATAATAACCAACCATATCCATGGCAATATTCTGCCCCTCCTTCAGCTCAGTTCCCTTCACCCTGGAACCAATGGTCTCCATCTCCTCCTGTTCAATATCCTCAATCCCAACCATACCCTTGGAACCAGAACTAGAGAGGAAATGCCCAGAATTTAGCTCTACCTGCACCACCCATGCAGCAATAGCTGCAGTTACCTCCTTTCCAAGCTCCTGCTCCTCCACCACCTGTGCAACCCCAACTACCTGTGCAACCTAACCCAAACCCAAATAATAAAGCAACTCAGGGCATAAAGGCTCCTACAACCTTCCAGACCTACTTTATTACCCCCATGGAACTTAATGAAATACAATTGTGATCGGGCATGGTAATTAACCCTAGTCACTCCCCTATCATTATAGAGGAGGACTATGAACCATCCAGAGGAGAAGCTGGAGGCTCTGAGGCGGCTACTGCGCCTACAACAGCTGATACAGAGGAAGTTGTTACATCTGTAACAGCTGACCCGCGAAGAATTGTTACATCTGTAACAGCTAATTTGGGGAAGGTTGATACACCTATAATAGTAGATTCAACTGTTGTTATGCAGGACCCCCCGTACCCTCAGAGACTGGCCGAACCTAGGATGACTTCACAGCCTAAATCTGATTTCCTTAGGGAGTTGCAAAATTTGTATGTATGAATTCCCTTGTTGCAAGCCCTTAAAGAAGTACCCATCTATGCCAAGATAGTGAGAGATTTGTGCATCAAGAAGCCTGGGAGGAAGCCTAAAGACCCTGCCACCATACATGTGATGGGAAAGTTATCCAAATTAATGTCTGCTCAGCCTCTCCTTACTAAGTACCATGATCCAAGAAATCCCATAATCATCGTCCACATTAATGATCAGCCCATATCCAATGCATTGATTGATCTTGGGGCTACCATTAATGTAATGACGAAAGATCTCTTTATCGCTCTCGGGCTATAGGGACTCAGACACACTCCTACTATGCTGGAATTGGTAGGCATGTCCCGTGTTAAACCCAAGGGTATGTTAGAAGATATAGTGATTACGATAGCTTCCTGGAGATACCCTGCTAATTTCCTTATTCTATAGCCCAAATCCAATTTGGGGGGCATCCTTTTATCTTAGGGAGACCTTGGTTGGCCACTGCAGATGCATTCATAGGCTGTAGGACGAGATCCATGGTGATCTCATATGGCCACGCAACCCAGAACCTTAATCTTTATCCCCAAAAACCAAAAGTGGATGTGTACAACCCTTGGTGGGATCAGTTTGAGCCTGAGTTGGATCTTTCCCTACCACTCCTCACTCTGGGGAAAGCCCAGTATTTCAAGGACGAGACAAAAGATGATGTTATTAATGGTTTTATTAGTAATTCACTTTCTGTTGCTTCTGTTAAAAATTCAAATGAGGAGGAAGAGGTGGAAGATATAGATTTTGAACAAATGAGAACTACTCCAAATATTGCTAGCAGCCCAATTGAGATTGAATATGGAAAAAAATTTAATGTTAATCCCAATTTGACTATTGAACAGAATCAACGGCTGTTACAGCTATTACAGAAGTATAAAAAGGCATTTGCATGGGATTATATGGATATGAAAGGGATCCACCCTAACCTATGCACTCACCATATTTATTTGAAGGATGGCTGCAAACCAGTCAGACAGCCACAGTGCCGCATGAACCCTGCACTAAAGGAAGTGGTGAAAGAAGAACTACAAAAAATCTTGAGTGCTAATTTTATTTATCCAATATCTGACAGTTAGTGGGTGTCACCACTTGTCATCGTTCCTAAAAAGAATGGCAAGTGGAGAGTCTGTGTTGATTATAGAGAACTCAACAAGGCCACTCAGAAGGACCATTTTCCATTACCATTTATAGATCAAGTCCTTGATACTCTCTCCAAAAAGAAATTCTTTTCATTTTTGGATGGATTCAGTGGCAACAATTAGAGACAGATTTCCCCGGAAGACCAAGATAAAACGACCTTTACTTGTCCTTGGGGAACCTACGCATACAGAGTGCTACCTTTTGGGCTCTGTAATGCGCCAGCAACCTTTCAAAGGGAAATACTGGGAATTTTTTCTGACTTATTGAATGACTGTCTGGAAATCTTCATGGATGATTTCACACCTTATGGAGATGCTTTTGAAACAACATTAGTCAATCTAGAAAAAGTGCTAGAGCAATGTGTATAGACTAATTTTGCCTTGACCACTGAGAAATGTCACATGATGATGACTGAAGGAATCGTGCTTGGACATTACATTTCTGCTGACGGAACCAAGGTAGACCCTGCAAAAATAGGGGTAATTCTAAGAATTCCAACCCCCAAAATGCAGAAAAAAGAACGTAGTTTCTTGGGGCATGCAGGGTATTACAGAAGATTTATAGAAAAAATTTCAAGAATTGCATCACCATTATTTTCCTTGCTCATGAAGGATGTTGATTTCTTGTGGACAGGGAAGTGTGAGCAGGCCTTCTTAAAGTTGAAATGTTATGTATCAGCAGCTTCGGTCTTGCGAGGACCTAATTGGGAACTGTCGTTTCACATAGCTACAGATGCATCATATATTGTTGTAGGTGTTGTTTTGGGCCAACTGGAGGATAAGAAACCTTACGCTATTTACTACATAAGTAAAAATCTAACTCCAGCTGAGCTCAACTACACAGTGACTGAGAAGGAGTTCTTAGCAGTCGTGCATGCCATCAATAAATTTCAGCATTACATGAGGGAATATCAAGTATTTGTACACACTGACCATTTTTCCATTCGTTTTTTAATGAATAAGCCAATTACAAATGGTAGGATTACACGCTGGTTATTGTTGTTACAAGAATTTGATATCACTATTGTAGATAAGCCTGGAAAAGACAATGTAGTAGTTGACTTTCTTTCTAGGCTAACTATTGATGACAGTTGCACTCCTACTGAAGATTCTTTCCCTGATGAATATCTTTTTGCTATTTCTACTTACTCACCTTGGTATGCAAATATAGCCAATTATCTTGCTGCAGGGAAGTTTCCCTAGTATTTTTCCTCTAAGGAGAAAAAGAAAATCATACAACAAAGTGCTACATATACCTGGATAGATGGGAACCTCTATCACACTGGACCTGATTTCCAAATTAGACGTTGTGTTAGAGAGGACGAGGTCTTTGATATCCTCAAAGCCTTCCATGAGGAACCTTGCGGAGGACACTTCGCAGACAAATGGACAGGATACAAAGTCCTTTCAACAGGGTACTACTGGCCGACAATATTTCAGGATGCCAAGAAGTTTGTGAAGGGATGTGATAGTTGTCAAAGGATGGGCCAACCACTGCAATCAGATGAGATGTCATTACAACCCCAGATCGTCATAGAACCTTTTGAGAAGTGGGCTCTAGATTTTGTAGGACCAATCAATCCTTCATCTAAACAGAGATCCTACATCTTGGTCTATACTGACTATGTCACGAAATGGGTCGAGGCGAAGGCACTAACTAGAGCCATGGAGCAGGTTGTCTCAGACTTTCTATTGAAGACATCTTCGTCCGGTTTGGCATACCCAAAGAGATAGTCACAGACAAAGGACTACAGTTCACGTATCATAAGATCCGGGAGTTGCTCGAAAAATATAAAATCCATCACAGAATCACAACTCCTTACCATACACAAGCGAATGGTTAGGTAGAAAGCACTAATAAATCCATTGAGGGAATCCTTACTAAGACTATGGCCAGTCATCGAAGAAATTGGGCTAACAAACTTCCAGAAGTGTTATGGGAATACAGGACTACATGGAGGAACACCACTAGATTCTCACCATATGAACTTGTGTATGGCAAGAACCCTTTATTCCTGTTGGCTTGATGGGGCCTAACCCAAGTTCAAAGTTAATTAGCCAAACAAATCCCTGTACTATTGGCCCTTTCAGCAACAGCACACGGAGCGCGAACTGAGGTCTCACCCAAAGCAATATGGGGGGATGTTGGAACCAAGTTTTTTCACCCTTGAGATGTCTGATAGGGTCAGTTTAGTCTAACTGTAAATACATTCACTCAAGTCACTTCATGCACTACCCTAACCTGCGATGCCTTCGCGATCTTATTGGGTTGTGTTATATTCTTTCCACGACTAGCCCACGTAGTTAACCAGGGGGTTAGAGGGGGGCGGAGCCCCCCCTTCATTGCGCCGATTGCGTAGCGGGGGGGTCACAGGGGGTTTGAGGGGTGCAGGTAACCCCCCTCTATGGGGTCCGAGGCAGCGCCCCGGAAAATTTTGCTTTTTAGACCCTATATTAGGTTGGGCGGACCTACCTATGGTTTTGTGCATGAATTTCACACATGGTTTTGGACGCGATGGTTTTCAGTCCATGCTTTTGGACGCGATGGTTTTTGGTCCATGGTATTAGATTCTTCGGCATGTATAAATATGTATTGTAACATTGAAAGGAACATGATGAAAAATCAAGCTGGTAGTCCTGGTTTTGGGATCCAGGGGAAAATCTTTGTGTATATGTGTTTTATGTGTTATGATCTCACATTGTTTACTTTTTTTGTTTTAAAATTTGTATGCAGGTAATTTATGTACAGGGTTAAAACCTACATTTGGTATCAGAGTTTTTTTGGCTTCAAGGGGATGCCTTTGTTACTAATTGGTTTCGCTTGGGCCTGTGGTAGACCCCGTTCAGTGGGAGATTTGTGAGATCGATTCTGGTGGTGAAAGAAGATGGCAAGAAGTGGAAAGATAGAGATCGAGAAATTTAATGGTCAGAGTTTTGACTTGTGGAAACTCAAGATGGAGGATCTGTTGGTGGATAAAGATCAGTGGATCACGATAGATCCAGGTACTAAACCAACGGGAGTGTCCAATGAAGAATGGAAGAAGTTGGATTGGAAGGCAAAGAGCACAATACGATTGTGTGTCTCAGATTCAGTATTGTTGAATGTATCAGGGGAAGCTACGGCGAAGGCTTTGTGGAACAAGTTAGGGACTTTGTACCAATATAAGTCTCTATGAATAAACTGTTCGTGCGGAAATAGCTGTATAACCTGAGGATGAAATATGGAGACTCGGTGACAGAGCATATGAATGCATTTAATACTGTGGTAAGTCAGTTATTATCTATTGATATTAAAATTTCAGATGAAGATAAGTGAGTTTGTTGTGTTCTCTACCAGATTCGTGGGATAGTCTGGTTATTGCAATAGGTAGCAATGCAACTGCCTTGCACTTTGATGAAATAGTCTCATCCTTGTTGACGGAGGAAATGAGACAGAAAAATATGGAGAGCCAGAATGGTGATGCCTTGTCTGTATGAGGACGGTCCCAGAACATAAACAAAAATAAGTCATCGAGTGGGAGATCTAAATCTCCAGGAAAACCTGTAAAGGTGGTTTGCTAGAAATGCGGAAAGGAAGGGCACTACAAAAGGGATTGTAAATCTAAAGCTCCTAACAAAGGAAAGGGATATGATGATGCTCCTTCTGCAGAGGCGAAAACCACCTCAGATGAAGATGGGGATGTGTACTTGGCTTCTTCAAGTACACATGTAGATCATGAGGCATGGTTGATTGACACAGGTGCATCATTTCACTTCACTCCCCATAGAGAGTGGTTCTGCGAGTATGAGAAATACGATGGTGGTGATGTCTTCTTAGGGGATGATAGGAAGGCTAGAATCGTTGGTCGCGGAATAGTAAAGTTGATGTTACAAGGTGGAAGGGTTAGAACACTTCCGGGTGTTCTGCATATTCCTACATTGGTAAGAAATCTGATTTCTGTAAGCAAGTTGGATGATGTAGGTGTAAAAACAGTGTTCGAGAAGGATACCTGAAAAATGGTTCGAGGAGAACTGGTATTGATGCGGGGAGTTCGAATTGGAACTCTGTACAAGCTGCAAGGTAGCACTATTGTTGATGGGTGGAACATTTCTATGGTTCCTGAAAGTGGATAAAAAAATCTAGTGGTCTCTAGAGAGAAGACCATGTTGTGGAATCAAAGGCTTGGACATATTGGAGAGAAGGGCCTTCGAATAATTCATGGTAAAGGTATGGTAGAAGGTATGAGTAATAGCTCTTTGGATTTTGATTTCTGTGAAAATTTTGTATATGGGAAGTAGTATCGGGTGAGTTTCCCCTCTGGTGGTAAAAGGGTGAAACAAATATTAGAACTTGTGCACAATGATGTGTTTGGACCTGTGAAGGTTCCATCACTAGGTAAGTCTGTGTACTATGTATCATTTATAGATAACTTCTCAAGGAATACATGGATATATTTCCTTAAGAAGAAATCTGAAGTCTTTGACAGGTTTAAAGAATTTAAGGCTCTGATGGAAAACCAGATAGAGAAGAATATAAAGGTGTTGAGGACAGATAACGGTGGAGAGTTTTGCAGTAAGTAATTTGAAGAATTCTATGAGAAGTGTGGTATAGCACGGTAGAAGACTACTCCATACACACCTGAGAAAAATGGAGTTGTTGAAAGAATGAACAAGATGTTAATGGAAAGGGAAAGAAGCATGCTCAGTGGTGCCGGGTTTAGGACATGAATTCTGGGCAAAGGCGGTGGAGACAGCATGTTACCTGGTCAACAGATCACCTTCATTAGTGTTAGAGGATAAGACTCCACAATAGGTATGGACTGGTAAGAAACCCTCTCTTTCACATCTGAGGGTATTTGGATGTGATGCATATGTACTTTTTCCAAAGGAGAAACGAACCAAGTTGGATAGTAAATCTGAAAAGTGCATCTTTATTGGGTATAAGGATGGTTTAAAGGGTTATAAGCTTTGGAACCCAGAAACAAGGAAGGTTGTGTACAGCCAAGATGTGGTGTTCAGAGAGGTAAAATATGTTATTAAACATGAATTCCAACCAAAGGAACTTGAGAAGATAGAGTTTGACCTTAAGGAGGAAGAATCAGACTCTACAACAGAGGACGAATCAGAAGATGAAGAGCCACAAACTCCGGGTGTGAGAAGATCAGTTCAAGAAAGAAGGTAGCCAGAAAGGTATAGTCCATCTGCTTTCTGTTCAAATTTTTCTTTATCTATCACTGACGATGATCCCAGAACTGTGAAGGAAGTAGTAGATTCAGAGGATTGCAAACTCTGGAAAGAGGCCATGGTTGATGAAATGGCATCTTTGCACAAAAATGAGGCTTGGGATCTGGTGGAGTTGTCGACTGGAAGGAAACCCATTGGCAGCAAATGGGTGTTCAAGAAGAAGACAAATGCAGAAGGAAAGGTGGAGAAATACAAAGCTCGGTTGGTAGCAAAAGGTTATTCTCAGGTGTCGAGAATTGATTTTGGTGATATTTTTTCTCCTATTTCCAAGGTAACTTCTATTAGATTACTTTTATCTGTTGCTTCTGCTTTTGATTTTGAGATAGAACAGATGGATGTGAAGATAGCATTTCTTCAACAGGATCTGGAAGAGGAAATCTACATGAAGCAACTTGAAGGCTTTGCAGTGAAGGGTAAGAAAGAACTGGTATGCAAGTTAAATAAGTCTCTGTATGGGTTAAAGTAGTCACCAAGGATGTGGTATCAGAAATTTGATACATTTATATGGGGACTTGGCTTCACCAGAAGCAAAGCAGATCACTGTGTGTATTTTAAATTAATTGGTGACAGTGTTATTTATCTGGTCTTGTATGTGGATGATATGTTGTTGGTTGGAAATGACAAAGAAATTATCCAAGATTTGAAGACTCAATTGTCCTCCAAATTAGGCATGAAATGTCTTGGTGCTGCAAACTATATTTTGGGCATGGAAATTAAAAGAGACCGGGAAAAGAGGAAGCTCTAGTTAAACCAGAGGAAGTATGTCGAGACAATATTGCAGAGGTTTAATATGCAAGATAGTAAACCGGTGAAGGTTCCTATTCCTGTACGTGTGAGGTTATCTGTTGAACAGTGTCCCAAGACACAAGAAGAGGAAGAGGACATGTCCCGTGTTCCATATGCAAGTGTAGTCGGTAGCCTTATGTATGCAATGGTCTATACTAGACCAGACATTGCACATGCAGTGGGAGTATTAAGCAGGTTTATGTCAAAACCAGGGAAGGAGCACTAGACAGCAGTGAAGTAGGTTTTTAGGTATTTGTGTGGCACTAGTGATTATGGTTTGTGCTACCAAGGAAGACCAGGATTAGACAGAGTGTTGGATATTCGTGGCTTTGTTGATGCAGACTGGGCTGGAGATTTGGATCAAAGAAGATATACAAGTGGGTATGTGTTTAACCTATTTGGAGGTGTAGTCAGTTGGATGAGTAAGAAACAATCTGTAGTGGCACTATCAACTACAGAGACAGAATACATGGCAGCCACTCATGCAAGCAAGGAAGCAGTTTGGTTGCAGAGATTGTGTTCAAGTATGGGGTTAGTACAGGGAGCTATAAGGATAGACTGTGATAGCCAAAGTGTAATTTTCTTGGCAAAGGACCTTCCATATCATTCAAAGACAAAGCACATTGATGTTCAGTATCACTTTGTGAGGGATATGATAGAAGACAAAAAGGTGTTGCTGGTAAAGGTGGACACTTTGAAGAACACTGCAGATGCATTGGCAAAATCTGTGTGCTCTGAGAAGTTCTCTTGGTGTAGAGAAACAATGGGTGTTGCAGGGCTGGATAAATGACTAAGCTCTCTTATGGCCCCCTGTGGAAAGAAAACAACAAGTGGGAGAATGTTGGGTTGCGTTATATTCTTTCCATGACTAGCCCACGTAGTTAACTAGGGGGTTAGAGGGGGGGTGGATCCCCCACTTCGTTGCGTCGATTGCATAGAGAGGGGGTCACAGGGGGTTTGAGGGGTGCTGGTAACCCCCCTCTATGGGGTCCGAGGCAGCGCCCTAGAAAATTTTTCTTTTTGGACCCTATATTAGGTTGGGCGGACCTACCTATGGTTTTGTAAATGATTTTCGCACATGTTTTTGGACACGATGGTTTTAGGTCCATGGTTTTGGACGCTATGGTTTTTGGTCCATCGTACTGGATGCTTTGCCATGTATAAATAGATATTGTAACATTGAAAGGAACATAATGAAAAATCAAGCTAGTAGTCCCGGTTTTGGGATCCAAGGGAAAATCTCTGTGTATATGTGTTTTATGTGTTATGATCTCGAATTATTTATTTCTGTGTTTTAGAATTCGTATGCAGGTAATTTTTGTACAGGGTTAAAACCTAAAAATCTATTATAATCACCTTCACGCAGCCCTCACCAAGGGCTGAGGTGATTTCACACTACCCTAGCAGCGATCTGCGCTACTTCCCCAAGTTACATCGCATAGCTTACTTATCTTCTTATAACAGTTAGTTATCTTCATGTAAATAGATACTTTATCTTATATTCACTTTATCAACACATTCATATAAATTCACACATCATATAAACAATATAAATTCACTTTATATCTGATACATTCAATGCACAAAACATGAAAAAGATACACAGAAATGATGTAAAACTTCTCTTTATTACTTTTCCAAAGGTTACAGACTCGACCCGCCCTGTCCGCGCACTCACCTACAGACTACTAGGCCTCCGCACACTCAGCTATAGAGCTTTCTCCTACTCTACGACCCAAGGACTCGACTCTACTCTTAGATAAGACTCAATTCTTCATCATTAGATCTTTCTTACTTACTTCGGTTAAATAATTTACAACTTAGAGCCTCACTCTATTTATACAATCCCATGGTTCGCGAACCATGGGTAGATCTCTAAAGCCAACATTACATTAAAAAAATGAGGGCGGACAACCCTATGACTTATTTACAATCTTCGTGCTCCGCGCCCACAAAACACGGAGTCTTTACATTGGATTTGGTCAAAATCTGGGCTTTAAGCCCCAAAACTTGCCTTAGGGGATCCCGTGCCCAACAGGCCCCCAACACAAACATCGTGACTCGCCCTCGAGTCACTCTATCAGTGTGGAGATCTTTGTGTGGAGACCTCCCAACTCTGTCCAAACTACGGCAAGATTGGCAGCGCACTGAGCAGCTACCTGTTGTATCTCTTGGATGTGTTGTTCAGAGACTATTGAACTACTCTCCTGCATCTGTTCCTGTGTTCCCTGCATCTGTTTATAGTCCCGCATCTCCTTTCAACTACCTAGAGCACTAAGACTATACTTCGATGGGCTAGTCAGATAGTCAGGCCACCCGTGTATGGATTCAATTGACTGCCATTCACTTTTCCTGAGAAAGGTTCTCCATTTAACTTTACCAACTGCACCGCGCCTCCATCTGTGACTTCCTTAATAACATACGGTCCCATCCAATGCATTCTAAATTTTCACAGAAATTTATCAAACTTACTATCATACAATAACACCAAATCATTCACCTTGAAGGTGTGTAGCTTAATATGTTGATCGTGCCATGCCTTTTCATGCTGCTTTTGTACCTATTGGTGAAAGCCAGCCAAAAATCGTTCTTCTTCAAGTTCCTCCAACTGCGTGAGTCTTTCCTACAGGGCTCCATGGTCCATCATACCTATGAGCACTGCTATGCGCAGACTAAGCACAATGTATTCCTTCGGCATTACAGCTTCCACTCCATAGACCAGTCGGAAAGGTGTGTGCCCCGCTAGTTTCTTGCATGTCGTCCTATAAGCCCATAAAATTGTTGGTATGCACAGGTCCCAATCACTTCGCTGTGCATTATATACCTTGTTCAACACTCCGCACACCTCATTAAATGCTTCCACATGGATAACCTTCTGCGCACTTGTTCTTTTTACACCCTATAATTCGAACTTCAGGAACCATTCACGCAATTTCCCCCCCAACACATGCTTATTGCCCATATTTTCCAACGTGAAGCTCATGTGCATCCACGTAGGTTGTTTACCATATGCCTGTACCCACCTGGACAGATGCGCGCGCAGATCATTCCATCCATTGTACTTGTCTATTAGTAACATCTTAGGCTTCCCAAAATTCATGCGCATCATTCTCCTGCATTCGTGCCAGTCCTCAAATCTTCCTTTACGCGTACCCCACCACCTTGTGGGCGTAGCGCGCAGTACCCAATTCAAGGCCTAAAAACATTGCTTTTTCGGCACCTCCCTTTCAAACTTACTATGAAAGTATCTACCACACTTAACCCATCATAAGTAGGCAGGTCCCTCACTTTTGTCGATACGTAGCGCAGTGATCTTGTCATCATATTACAGTTTAGCATGGTTACCTCGTGTAACCAGTTCTGCCATCGCTCTATCTCCTCATCAAAATCCAAACTATTAGAGCTTTCGCGCTCCCATAATATTCATCCATCCGCGGTGGGATTTACCTAGTCTTGATCTCATTTGGTTATCTTGTAGATGCAATCCAAATCATCATCACTTTCATAGTCGCGCACTGGCTCTGTATAGCATGATCCTTCCGCAGGGTCTAAGGGTATAACTACGCGCAGATACTTCTTCTCAAAAATCATCTTGCACTTCTTCATATATATCACCCCATTCATGTCAATGGCCCAATCAATTCCTAAGAGTGCAAGGTAGGGATTGTTGTCATCAACAATCTCTATTACTTCAAAGTCTTCTAGCGCGCTCGTTCCCTCAATATCCATGGTGATTCCCTCCAATCACCCCATGGGTATTATATTCTGTTGGTTCGCCATTCGCAACTAAATAGGAGACCATTGCAGCGTATGCCTCCCCATGTGCTCCCATGTCTACTTTGGCAAAACGTTCGCGTCTAAGCCTAAGTCCAGAATTACTTGGTCCATCTCATATTCTCCAATCTGTGCGGTTAGCCTCATTTCTCTTCCTGTCCTCATCGCATGCTTTCCAATTTTTCTAACTACGTGCAGTTCTCCTAGCGCGGTCCCAATGCATCTATTAATGAGTTCATGTAGTCCCTTTACAGCTTTACTGTCGCGAAGTAGCTTCATGCATGTTTCCAGGAACATTGTAAGCATAGATGGGTCCATTTTCGGCTCCAGTCTATATTTGCTTCCTGAAGTGGAGGCATCAGCGAAGCTCTTCTTAGCTTTCATGAAGGTTTCCATAGCGTGCTCCAAATCAAACTCTGCTGCTTTCATCAGAGCCTTGCGAACCCAGGTACTAGCTTTGGGTTGTTTTCCTTTATCATCTCCCATCGCGATTCCACTTCGAAGCACAATGTTCACATTTGGATCTTCCTTGCGTGGCTCAAACTTCATCATCTACAGGTTCTAAGTCAGGGGAGGTGTTAGCGCTCCCTTGTTGCATATCCTAGATATCAGCATAGGACAATCTTCCATCTCATGATCAAACAAGGTACAATACAGGCATGATGGGTGCGTTGGATTCATACAATCACGAGCATAATGTCCTGGCCCTCCGTAATTGTATCATATCACCTGTCTGCGACCTCTTCCAGGTCCTCCTCCACCTCGGCCTCGTCCACGCCCCTAAAATCCAGTTTGTGCCACTCCTGCATTCTAGTCTAGCGGTCGTGTTTCAGCCTGAACTCTATAGGTGGGATTTCTATCCATCAGCAGCTCATAGCTTCTACAAGTGCGCTCATCATCTCCAACCTATCTACAAAAATTACAGAATAATTGTTGCAAATTCTGCATGTACTTTTGTAACAAATGGAAATTGTTCGTGGCATGCTTTCCTCCTATTTGACAAATTGCATACCACAAAGCAGGTGTCGCACTAGATCTTGTTTGTGCTTTCGGCCTTAAAGGCATCGGTCCTCCTCCAATGAGGTAATTCGTAAACACAGGGCAATGGTCCTTATCATGACCCTGACCCTTGCATTTTACACGCCACAACTCTTCACACACTTTTGGTCGGGCTGTCCTATCCTGTTTCAGACTCTGCATCTCAAGGAATAAATTTTTCGACTGTGCATGGATCTGCTGAACTCCCAAGTTAGGATCCTGCATCGGGGTCTCATGCAGCCTCATCATGATCTCCAAGGCCTCTGCCTGAGTCATTAACCTCTGTTGCTTCCATCCATCAAAGTCATATTAACTTTGCGAATCATACACTTCAGTCTCTGATCTAGATCCCAAGGAGTCTCACCTGGTAGCATTGTGATTTCTTTGAATCCAATCATCGATTGTGCTTCCGACTTCATCTTGCTAAATTATCTATTTAGCGCAATTTGGATATCCGCAATTCCTACATTTGGATTGTCATTAGAATGCTTAATATACCAAGTTAGCACATGATCCTATAAAGCGTTGACCAGCATTTCTTTCTTTATATTATCATCTGTAACTCCCTGCTCTTCCCATACAGCGCTTATCACAAACCAAAACTGGTATGGATCTTCATTTCCTACTCCCTTGAACACAGGAAAATTTATCGCGCTTGCCATATTGACTCGCGATGGTAGCGGAGGTGGTACGGGTGAAGATGGAGGTGAAGGGGGTGAAATTGGTGGTGGTGTGGGTGGGGGTGGTATGCATGGAATCCTCTGCCTTATCAAATTGATCGCACTTCGTGGCGAGACCTTCACGAGCTCTTCCTCGTCCCCTTGTGGAGGTGAAATCAAAGGGCTATTCTCTGGTCCCTTACTTCCTTCATTTCTGTAGGTTTTTCCACTTCATGTAGCTCCGGACATCAAGGTAATTGCATAACCCTCTTTTCACACAATAGCATTTTAATCTAATTATTCAGAGACTTTACGTACTTACCTCGCAGTCCTTTGAGAAATCGTCGCTCTGCCTCGCTATAGCTGACTGAAGTATCTACCGTGAACTCAGTAATGAATCCTCCTATAATTCGATCAAGCCAGTGATCAAGAATGTGCGCGATCTTATCCTTTGATGCTTCCAATCTGCGCACCAACTATGGGGTCCACATAATAGAATTGTCGAGTTTCCACCTTCCTTGGCTATCTGCTAGCTTCGTGATCCACTTGTACAGCTCAGTAGGGAAAGATGCGAAAAATATTTCATGGATCTCTGTGTACAAGTAGTAGTCTAACCACTCTTCTTTTGTCAGTTGCGGATTCCTGTTCTCCTGCGCTGCGAACTCATGAATTCTTCTGTCCAACCAACCTTAAATTTCCTTCTTAGTTGGATTCCAATGATATGACATCAGACATCTCTATGCAGATTCTGGTCCCAGCAATGGAACCATTTGTTGGCTTGATGGGGCCTGACCCAGGTTTGGAGTTAATTAGCCAAACAAATCCCTATACTACTGGCCCTTTCGGTAACAGCCCGCGGAGCGCAGACTGAGGTCTCACCCGAAGTAGTATGGGGGGATGTTGGAACCAAGTTTCCGCACCCTTGAGATGTTTGATGGGGTCAGTTTAGTCTAACTGTAAATACCTTCGCGCAGTTCACTTCGCACACTACCCTGACCTACAAGGCCTTTTCGATCTGTTATAATCGCCTTCGCATAGCCCTCACCAGGGGCTAAGGTGATTTCACACTACCATAGCAACAATCTGCGTTATTTCCCCAAGTTACAACACGTATCTTACTTATCTTATTATCACAGTAAGTTATATTCACATAAACAGTACTTTATCTTATATTCACTTTATCAACACGTTCATATAAGTTCACGCATCATATAAACAATAGAAATGCAATTTATATCTGATACATTCAATGCAAAAAACATGAAAAAGATACATAGAAATGATGTAAAACCTATCTTTATTACTTTTCCAAAGGTTACAGACTCGTCCCGCCCTGAACACTCAGCTAAAGGGGTCCACGCACTCAGCTACAGACTATTAGGCCTCTGCGCACTCAGCTACAGAGCCTTCTCCTACTCTACGACCCAAAGACTCGACTCTACTCTTAGATAAGACTTAATCCTTCATCATTAGATCTTTCTTACTTACTTTGATTAACTGATTTACAACTTAGAGCCTCGCTTTATTTATACAATCCCATGGTCCATGAACCATGGTTAGACCTCTAAAGCCAACATTACATTAAGAAAATGAGGGTGAACAACCCTATCACTTATCTACAATCTTTGCGCTCTGCGCCCACAAAATGTAGAGTCTTTACAACGGATTTGGTCAAAATATGGGCTTTAAGCTTCAAAAATTGCACCGGGGGATCCCGTGCCCAACAATTCCCCATTGAATTTGAAATCAAAACACTAAGGATAGCATTGCAAGTCAATTTGGATTTGGCTACAGCACAAAGGCAGAGAATGAACCAGCTCAATGAATTGGAGGAGAAACGGTTGGCTGCTATCCAGCAAACAGAGATTATCCAGCAGCAGAGAGCTAAGTGGCACGACAGATTTATAAAGAAGAAGCAGTTCCAGAAAGGATATTGGGATCTCTTATATGACTCAAGGTTTAAAGACTTCAAGGGTAAGCTCTTCACCAGATGGCTTGGTCCTTACGAGGTAGATGCAGTCTTTGACAATGGGACTGTAAACTTGGTAACCATTGACAATGCAAGGACACCATTACTTGAAAACGGACATCGTCTTCAGTTGTATCACAAACCTACCTCAAAGGATTCATTTGTCAACACTATCACAAATTCGATCTACAAATTACGGGAACAGGGGAAAGCCCCGCTGTGCTGCAAAAAAATTAATTTTTTCAATAAGTGTAACAGCTGAAAACCACCTGGTGGCGGCTGTTACACCATCAAAAAAAAATAATAACAATAACAATAATCTGGCAGTGAAAACCTTTCTCAGGCACAGACAGGCACTTTTGTAGCAGTTGAAAACCACCTGTTGGTTGTTGTTACACCCTCTGTAACAGCGTTTGTTATTCCAAAGTATATCATGCGATAAGTGTTGTTACACGATATTTTGTTCTTTATATTTTTGAAGAAATTAAATTAATATATTCAGTCATCTTGGTTGTTACATCTGTAACAGTCGACGACTTTTCAGGAATAAAACAATATATTCTATTTGTAATAAATAGCAAAAACATCACCATGAGCCTCGTCATCAGATTTAAGCTCATGCGTCTCGCTGCCCGAGGATGATTCAACGTCGTGTCGCCCATTACTTCATCCCATGTCACTTAGGTATGTCATCAAAATGGTAATATTGAATTCGTTTTGTTTTGTAATTATGGCAACTTAACATGACTATTGACGGCCGAGGACGGTTGTCATAATTAAGCTGGGGGGGAACGAATCACATTGCGACATGACCATCACATGATTTGAAATTATTTTAAAAATCCAGCGATTAAGGCATGTGACCTTGTAGTTATCGTTACTTAATTTCGAATCATACCAAAAAGGGTAAGGAAACCATTGACGAGACCTCCCCATGACTCACCATTAAGGCAAAATTCATTGAGCAGTACGAACTATGTGTGCCAAATCTTAATCCAAAATCTTCACCTGCACCACCCTGCCACCCTATCATTTACCCCTACTGGAAGCGCTGAATCCCCATTCAAAGTGTTTGAAGAGGAGGAAGATAGCAATACAAGCTGAAACAACTAGAGTGTGTGCTAGAGGAAAGGATAAGTAGGTGAAACAGCATTGAATTGCATAGGCAATGGGAGGAGAAGCAATACGACATGAGCCAGGGTCTATAGAAGCCCTGGAAGGTTACCCTGAAGCATGCCAGGTTTTCAAAGATGCAGGCTGGTTCGAATTCTTCTGGAGATTGGAAGGATTGGACAATGGTGTGGCCATGGAATTCATAAATAACTTTGAAAGAAACCAGATGGAAGTCAGAGGATTTAAATTGGAGATCACAGAAGAAGTTATCACCAGAGTAACAAGATTTCCAGTAGAAGGGAAGAGATGGTTTACTAGGAAGGTTAATGACCCCTCACTGAAAGGGGATTTTCTTCAGGAAAGTGAGTCATTGGTTAAGAAAGGTAGGGGAATTGATAGGTTGTCACTCCCCCAGCCATGGGCGGATGTTTCTCTCTTCCTCATTAAGTACATTACTTGTGAGGGAAGGGAAACAATTGTGTTTAATTACCATTTCCCATTGCTGAACCATCTTTGCCATCAGCAGCTGATCAACCTTCCCTATTTCTTGTTGGGCAATATTAGGCACATGGTTATAGCTGGGAAACATGTGTTATGAACCATGGCCTTATTAAACTCATTGTGTTGGATTCCTTGAGCCGATAGGGCAAGAATTGGGAAGAGTTCATGCAGAAAATGCCCAGGACCACTTACAGAAGGCAAACGGAGACGGTTGGGGAAACTCCAGAAGTGACAAAGGAGCAACCCCAGTCCTCGATAGTGAGGTTCAGAAAGAAGTCGATTGATAAACCGATTGGCGACAGAAGGCCGAAACAGAGAATAAGTGTTAGCGGGTACCCAAAGTCCCCATCCATGTCGAGAAAGGACAAAGAAGTAGTCGAGCAGAAGGGCAAGGAGCAAGCTCAACCAAAAAAACGTCCTTCACCTAGTAAGAGCGAAACCTAGTCTTTACTATCGAAAATTGAAATTTTAGAAAAAGAAATTAAAGAATTGAGGGAACAGCTAGCAGTAGGAAAGGAAGAGACAAGAGCCCTAGGGTTGGATACTTTGGCAGAGGTCGTGGACAGGGCCAGAAGGGAGAAATCCCGGGCACTCTTTGTGTAGCCTGTGCTGAGAAATTGGTGGAAGTTGGATTCAAAGTCTGTGTAGCAGACACTACCTCGAGGGGGATTCAAACTGAAAACTAGGAAGTTGTTACACCAGAACTTGTCGAGGACATTTTTGATACACAAGAACCAGCAACTGAGAGAGCACAATCCACAAAGAGTGATCAAGCAATGGATACACAGGAAACCTTGGTTGAAACTATTGTTTCACTAGGAATAGCAGTGGAGGAGGAAATCATCCAAGAGGAGGAAGAGAAAGATAATATCCATGAGTTGATGGTCATTGTTGTTGTTACACAAGAACCAATAGTAGAGACCGAAGCTGGTCTGAAGGAAAACGATGAACAAAAGCCTATGGATATTACTGCTACCACACAAGAACCAGCAGTAAAAATGGAAGTTTATCAGGAAAATAAAGAAATTGTGATAAAACCCACTGACGAAGTTGTTGTTACACAAGAACCAGTAGCCGAGGTGGGACAGTTTCACCCTCAGGAGGCTGCTACACCTTTAATTGATGATGCATGCAGGGGAACGTCAGGTCCTGTTGAAGGATGGTGTTCTGAGAAATTGTTGTTATTGGTAAAGCTGCAAAAATGGAAGCAACTGGCACTCTCTCTGCAGGAGGGAGTGATTCCACTCAAGACGCATAAGAGAATGATGGATTCCCTGAGAGAAAAATGGTTAAAAGAAGAATGGGAAAGAGAAGAGGAGGCACGGAGGCATAAAGAAATTATGAAGAAAAATGATGAACAGCTGCATCGGGAGGTCTCCGACCTAACGTTTGATAAGACCAAACTCCATGACCTTGCTCTAAACCTGCTAGCATGCAAGCAGTTGTCCCCATAATACCCTGTTTTCCTGTGGGAACGTTACTAGTTATTCTAGTTAAGGGAAGTTTATGAGAACGGGTCCTATATGGGTTTTTTAACCCGCGCTTTTTTGGAAATTTTTTGTTCCTGTATTTTGATGATAAGAAATTGTCATGCATGTTGTGCTTACACAATATGATGTGCGAGCATGTGAGCACGAGGATGGTGGTGAGTGTCCTTTCTTTCATGGGAGACTTGCAGTTGCAGGAATTCCTCTCATTTATGAGGAATCAGTTTGAGTGGCAACTGGCCAAGAAAACAATACAGACCAATGAGGAAAAGGCAGCATTGTGGCTCAGAGCTGAACCAGGAATGGATTATGAACTCCTACGAGAGTTCAAACGGTTCCTGAGCAATTCAGAAATCAGAGATCAATCGATCATTTAAAGAAGGAGAATCGTGAGGATCTACCTCAACTTGTTTCCAAACATGAGGGGCCAAGTGCTAGTTGGATGTCTCAAGCGCATAGAGGCCTGTAGTGCAAAATTACAAGAAGGAGACCCCTTTGAATACAAGAACTTTGTGGTTGTTGTTACACGGGTGCCGGAATATGCTCAGATTGTGTTGACACTAGGGGTGTTCTGGGTTGGCCTCAAGTTCAAATTTCCTTTAATCTAGTTGCCACTGGAGGAGTATCAACCCAATTATCAATTATGTGATTATGAAGAGGAATGTTGGCCACGTGAGTTAATGGCTGATCAAGGATTCAGAGCTCCAGGTGATGATACTGTTGGTGCCTACAATTTCAAAGACTTCCACTGGGGGCACAGTAGAAGGAACTGAGATTCTGCATGGGGACATGCAGTTCCATCAGTTGGGGGGAGATGTTGGGTGTAGTTTTTTACCTATTTTCTACACATTCTTTCCCCTATTTTGACCTTTCTATCATCCATGCATGTGCCCTTATATGACCAAACTCCTCTGTATTCTTACCTTTTTAATCCATTTTACTATCATGTTACTTTTTGTATTTTACCGAATAATACGAGGCTTTATTCCTTTTTGTGGCTAACTGGGAGAGCATTGAAGGAGTATTTTGGGAAGTTCATCTTTTTCAGGTGTTGGCTCACGCGAATGAAGTTATGAAGTAGACAGGTAGCAGGGATTAACTGTAGGAAAGGGTAGAACGGTTCGTTGTTACACCCTGAGTGTTGTTACAGACCGCTGCTATATACTAGGTGCTATTACAGGTTTCTGTTGTTACAGGTTGTTGCTGTTATAGATTTTTGTTACACATTGGATGCTGTTACAGGTTTCTGTTACACATCAGATGTTGTTACACCTCGCATGGATCTGCCGTCACATCAACAGTGTTGTCGTCAGTTATGCCACGTCATCCTGAACCACCATTTGCTCAATGTTGTTGCACCGAAGCTAGAAATGTGGGTACTATTCCACATAACAGTTGTCGGCAGTAGGATTGTTTATTTTTGAAGCAACAAGACTCAAGAAGTGCAACCGATGTATATTTATTTAGTAATAAGTTGTAACTTCTTTATTTTTTATCAGCATGAGAATCGAGAGATTCTCATGACTGATCTTCTTTCTAATTTTTGGGTTATAATAATTATAAAATACTAGACTTTTTATGTATTAGCAGATGGCATATATAAGAGTACCGTTACTCTGCTTCTATAATCCTGAACTTATTCAATATCAATTGGCATGGTGATGTTGTTACTTTCCACCTGATTTGTTAATCAGTTTTTCTGTTCTTCCTACGCCCTGTTGAGGAGGAAGGGCCCTACTCTTTGGCAGGGATTGCAGTGATTAGGTAGTGTACATTTCAGTTTAGTTCATTGATTTATGGTTTCTCGGTGTTGTTTTACAAATCGTGGATTGCATTCATTGTTGTTTCTATTTATCTTATGATGTTACACAGAGTTAATCAACATAGTAATAGTAACCAGCTGGAATAGATGTTAGTTCTTGTGTGGTGTGCCTTTACTTCAATAGTTGCAAGTTTGATCCAAGTGGATATTGGTGGCCACCCACCAATTCCACTTGGACCCCCACCATTGCTTCTTTCATTTTTTCAGTTTCCTTAATTATAGCATAGTTTACTATTTTTAGCAATTTTTCAGGTCCTACACTTCTGGAGCCGTTTTGAGGCCCTAAACAACATTTTTTTGGAAATCTACTGCCAGTGATTTTTCATCTAAAATTGTCTTTTCTGTCGTATTCCTCGGAGAGATATTTCCGATAGCTTATCATGCGCGTCAAATGGAGATAATATGACCAAGTCACGACCTCGAGAAGTTGGCTATCCAAATCACCCCAACGAGGCCCATAAACTCTTGGTGTTACATCTCCTCAGGTTAGGGTTTTGGTTGTTTAGGGTTTGCTCTTATTGTTCGATAATAAAAATTCCCTTGAGTGTCATTGTAAGTTAGTTTAGAGGCATGTAGCCGCCATATCTCTTCTCAAAGATAAGCTACCATCGCCCTAGCTGGTTTATTTCCATTCCTGTTTGTAAGCATATTTCAGTGTTTTACATTAATGAAATGAAGTATTATTTCTACTACATCTCTATGTTTATGGTTATCTCTGTAATTTGTTGCATTCCTATTTAAATCTGGATCAATGGTATCAGAGAAGTCTGCTCTTTTTCTCTATTTTTCTTTGCATGTCCCCAACGAGGTCAGGATATAAGAAGTTAGGGCTTGAACTGGTCAAACCTTTGCAAGACCAGCCTCGCAAATCCCGACGGCCTCCCATGGCAGATGAAAGAAAGACGGGGGGGTAGGAGATCCTATCAAAATATTGCTTGAAGAAGCCCTCAAGCGACAAAGGAATGTGATGATGGACAGCTTTGCCCAAATAATTCAGCGGCTACCCAGGGGCGACGCATCAACTTCCAACAGCTACTCTGGAAACGCCACACCATTTAAGGTACAAGTTAATTTTGAAATCCCCATATTTGAGGGTCAGATAGATGCAGATGTCGTCGATAAATGGTTAATCTGCTAGAGGGTTATTTTTCTGTTCATGATTTTTCCAGTCGGGAAAAGATTATTTTCACTCTTCTCAAAGCAGCCCCCCACGTCAAGGACTGGTGGGAAACCTACTACGTGCAGAAGGATGAAAGTACAGGCTCACTATTTTCAGGCACACCCATTTGGAATTCATTCCAGGATTCCATCAAGGAGTAGTACTACCCTGTTGGAAGCTATGAGGATTAATACATAAAGTGGACCACGCTGCGGCAGGGAAGGGACCAAGACGTGCCAGAGTTTACCAACATTTTCCATACCCTTCACACAAATTTGGGTATCAAGAATTCGGAGAAGCATTTGGTACTCAAATAATGTGGTTGCCTGCATAAGTACATCCAGGAAGAAATAGAATTCCTGAACATCTCCTCGTTCGACACGACATACTGATATGCCGTCAAGGTCAAGCAAAAGTTTAAATAAAAGAAGTGAGACTTTGGATTTTTGAATCTGAATCAAGGGAAAGGTACCCCCAAACCGTAGGACAAATGAAAAAACCAAGGTGGGGTGGCCCAAGACAACCCACCAAAGCTTCAAGCAAAGAACAATGCCGCGAAGCCAAAAAAGGACACGGGAAAGTAGTGTGAGTTCCATAAGAGCTCCACTCACAACGCAAGTCAGTGTCGGGCCAAGTAGTCACTGGTGGCCGAGCTAAAGGTTTCAAAATCATATGCATGTTCCGACTCTGAGTCATAACCCAACAATGGGAATGACAAAGGGAAGCAGTTTATCGATGCGGAACCCAATGCCACCGTTGCCACCACGAAGATCCAGAAGGAGGACCCGAAGATCCAAAGGAGGAGGAGAGTCTCTTCCACTCCCAGATGTGGGTAAAGGGCTCCTTGCTACAATTCATTATCGACAGCGAGAGCCAAAGGAACCTCATTTCGGCAGAGGTTGTGAAGCGGTTGGGCTTACTGACCACAACACATCCACAACCATACACCATCGGGTGGCTTCACCAAGGACGGGATCTTCGCATGAGCGAGCAGTTTCACCTTCCATACAACATCAAGCCCTTCATGGATGAGGTATTGTGTAACATTGCTCCCCTTGAAGTTTGTGATGTATTATTAGGACAACCATACTTGTGGAAGCGACATGTTATGTATGAATCAAGGCCCCATGCTGTTATTGTTACTTTGGGAAATAAGTTGTACAGGATACCGGATGTAGTACCACCTACTGCCATCTCTTTGGTTACTGCAAAACAATGCAGTAAGCTCATTTCAAAAACCGGGAAAAAAAAAAAAAAAAAAATTCTTAATGATACGTCCTCAAGGAAAGAAGAAGACGGTGGCCACGACCTCCAGACAAGGCCCCTCCACATGACAACTACAGATGGACAAGGTTGTGTATGATTACGAGGACTTCTTCACCTCCCCCATAAGGGTTCCTCTGCAATGTTAGGTCAGGCACTCCATCGATCTGACCCCAGGTGCGCCGCTGCCCAATGAACCAATCTATCGGTGCTCCGTTCTGGAGAATGATGAAATCAAGAGGCAGATTCAAGAACTGCTACAGAAAGGCCACATCTTTCCAAGTTCATCGCCCTATGGGAGCCTGATCGTGTTGGTACAGAAGAAGGATGGGACTTGGAGACTCTGTATTGACTATCGAGTGCTGAACAAGGTCACTGTTCGTAATAGGTACCTGATCCCACAGATTGAATACCTCCTAGACCAACTGAAGGGGGCAAAATATTTCAGCAAGATCAATTTGAAGTCAGGATATCACCAGGTACCAATCGAACCCTCCGAAGTGTGGAAGATTGCCTTCAAAGCCAGGTAGGGCCTTTTCAAATGGTTGGTTATGCCATTCAGATTGACGAATGCTCCTGCAACCTTCATGAGGTTGATGGATGACATCTTGCAGCCATTCACCAACTCATTTGTAGTGGTATACTTCGATGACATCCTGATCTTCAGCGAGAGTTGGGAAGAGCACCTCCACCATATCCAACAGGTTCTCCAAACACTGCAGCAACACAAGTTATGTGCCAATTTGGAGAAATTCACTTTTGGCATGACCCAGGTTTAGTATCTGGGATAAATTATTGATGAACAAGGGGTGCATGTGGATCCAGCCAAGATCCAAGTCATTCGGGGTTGGCCATCTCCAACCACTCTGGCAAAGCTTTGTAGCTTTCTAGGTCTTACCAACTTCTACCACAGGTTCATGTTGAGGAGGAGGAGTGAAAGCAAAATTATTTTGGTCTGAATCTCAACAGAAGTCATTCACAGAGTTGAAATATCACCTCTGCTTGACACCAGTACTCGCATTACCAGACTTGCAACAACCATTTGACGTTGAGACAGATGCCTCTGACTATGCTATTGGGGCAGTCCTTACTTAACTCGGGCATCCAGTGGCATATCACAATGATACACTTTCAGACACAGTCCGGAAGTATCCCACTTATGACAAAGAGATGTATTCCATTTTGCAGGCCTACCGACAATGGAAGAATTACATTTTGGGGAAGGAAATGGTCATCCACACAGATCACCGACCCCTGCAGTTCATACAGACCCAAGGGAAATTATAGAATGATCGCCATCAAAAATGGTCCACATACCTGCAACATTTCCATTTGAATATCAAGTATAAGAAGGGAAACACCAATAATGTTGCAGATTGCCTCAGTCGACCACCGATCATGGCATTAACCACCATGCTCAACTCTTGTGGGCACGAGACTTCTGATTGGCCACATCTCTATAAAAGTGACCCAGAAATCATCCACACAAACCAAACGCTCTTGGAGGGTCAGCATGTTCCAAATTTTCACCTCCAGGATGCCCTATTATTCCACCTGGGTCACCTTTGCGTTCCTTCAAGCGAGCGTGCCAAGATGATTTGGGAAGCACACTACAGTCGGGCTACTAGGCATTTCGAGGTCAAGAAAACAGTGGCAGTACTGCAGAAGTATTTCTATTGGCTGAATCTTCAACAGGATGTCGAGAAGTACATTAGATCATGCACTTCCTGTGCCATTGCCAAACCAACCATCAAGAAACAAGGCCTCTACACCCCGCTGCCTACCCCTAGTCGACCTTGGGAATCCATCTCCATGGATTACATGTCAGGCCTTCCTTCCACTAAGCATGGAAATGACTGTGTTTTTGTGGTTATCGATAGGTTCTTAAAGATGGCCATTATGGCGGCCTGCACGAATAATACCATAGCAAAAGCCACTGCTAAACTCTTCTGTGAATGAGTGTGGGTAAAGGATACCACAATCTATCATCTTAGATCAGGACAGTAGGTTCCTCAGTACATTTTGGTCCAGTCTCTGGTCGATGTTGGACACCAAACTCACTAAGTCCACAGCCTTCCATCCTCAAACTAATGGCTAGACAGAGTTTGTCAACAAGATGATTGTACACATTATGCACATGTAAAAGTCAAAGCATCCATGCACATGAGACGAGAGCCTCCCCTATGTTTAGCACAGCTACAACCGGGCTCTCCATAGCTCGATTGGCCACAGTCATTTTCAAGTGGGCTTGGGATTCCAGCCACTATGTCCCATTGATGTGGCCATGGCATTTGCAGCCACTCATGTAGATTCGGCTCATGTCCAGTTCAAAACAGATAAGGTAAATAGCTTCATTGAGCACATCCAACATATTCACCAGTAGGTCCATGAAATTCTGGAGAAATGAAATGCCAAGTACAAGCAGTGACATGATCAACATTGGTTGCCACACAAGTTTCAGGTGGGTGACAAAGTTTGGTTGCATTTGCAAAAGGAACGCCTTACCAAAGCCTATCAAAAACTCAGACCACTCCGATATGGTCCTTACACCATTAACCAAGGCTGTGGGAGAAAATGCATTTGAGCTCATCATTCCCCCATTCCTTGGCCTGCACCCAGTGTTCAATGTGGAACGCCTTCGACCATACTTTCCACCATTACTAGACACATCCGACATTGCATAACAGCTCACACCCACAGAGTTAAATCCAGATAGCATGGAACAAGCTACAACTGATTGGATCATGGACACATAGATCATGTTAGTGTCAGTCTTTGCAACCTTCCTCCAGTGATCAAACATGCTCTTACGAAGTGATTTTAAGGTGTCAAGGTCAAATTTTGTCATTTCAGTGAGACTTCAAGTAAAATTTGGTCACTGGGCATTAGGTCTAGGGTTTGATTTTACTCGTTTCAAAGTTGTCCAAATGTCAGTCCATGTCACCATTAAGATAATTGTGCCATCATTCAAAGGGTTTTCATTATCATGTCAAGTTCCACTGGGTCATTTTACACCTTGTTCATGCTTCAGTTGCGCCTAGGTAAGGTCATTTCCCTCTCCTAGGGTTTTGAAGGCAATTTCTATTGGATGGTCAAATCATCAACAAAACTTGTATCCTAATCTTCATACACCTTCCCCTATCCTTAATGTACCTTATTAAACACTTCCCATCACTGAGATCCCCCAAATTCCTCATTTTTGCACAAACCCTAGTTTCTTGCTATAACTTGGCAATTTTCTAGGCTAGGCCTTTGCTTTTCCCTTTTGGACCCCTTCCCCTCACTCAATCTTTGAAATTCCACTTTCCCTTACTTCCTAACATCCCTCCCTACTTCCCAAAACTTCCTCAAGAATTTAGAAGCTCCCTATCCCCTTCATTTCACTTCATTTCGACAAATCCCTTGTTCCATACATCAGGATAGGTTTTACTCCAATGGTTTTTGAAAGAAATAAAAGATGAATTTGGGAAAATTGAGAGAGGGTTTTGTCCAAAATAGCCCAAGGAAGAAAAACCTCCTTCACGTTTTACACAGGTGTCATTTTTTTAGAGAAATGTCAAAAATACAGTTGCCTCGGGAGAATTGATGCACCTCTGAAGTGACCTTGGGAAAACCAAGTTTTCTCCTAGCTTGGTTGGCCAAATGACTTACTTGATGAGTCAAATGATAACTAGACACAAATATATTTCCAATGAGCTATCATGAACTCAATTTGGAGTTGAGGAACACCTTCAAAAGTTGACTGCAACAGCACTCTACCTTTAGGCAGCCTCATTTGGCACATTTTGACCATCTTGGGAGATTTGATTTTTGACAGGGAAAATGAAATCCAAATTGAAAAATTCTAGTTGGGTTGGAAAGTAGACTCAAAGGCCTTTCCAAAAAGCTATCCTACAGCTAATTTGGACACTGGGAAGGCCTCCAAAAGTCTTCTGGAAAAAGCACTACGCATAGGGAAGGGGCGGCGCATTGGGCTGCATTTCTCAATGCAAAAATGCACTAACGCGGTGCATAGGGAAGGCGCGGCGCATTGGGCTAAAAATCCTAAAATTCATTGAAATCTTCCTCCAAATTGAAAATTATTCATTCCAAAAGTAGGTAGAGCCTCCATTTTTGTGTTTCATCCAAGTTTGTGCTAGGGTATGGTGGTTGATGGATGGTAATGGTTAAAACAAAAACATCAAACCTTATCTTTTAAAATACCTCAAGGAAACTTTCTGCTAGGGTTTCAAATCACTGTTTTGTCACCAAGTTCACTCCCTCATCTCATTTGTCCCTTGTTTTCATTATTCCCTAAGTTCCACTACCCTTTGAATTCATTCATCCCCTATCCCAAGTTCCCTTTCCCAAATTTCCTAATGTCCTCAAACCCTAACCCTATGCAAAAATTCCCAACCCTATACATAAATTCCCAAACTCTCCCATATTTCCCTAACTGATTTTATCTCAACAGTCCTTAATTCCTCACTGTTCTCCCCTCCCTTTGCAGTCCCTTGTTTCATTGTTTTCCCCTTGGTGACGGAGGTCAAGCACATCACTAAAGAGTAGTCCAACACAGTTTCATACACCAGCATCTATTTCTCTAAGGCAATTTGTATAGCAGCAGTTATGTCATCCAGTCATTCATCTGATTATGGAGTGGAGACCCAAATTGACTCACCCATGGAGGAACATGCACCCCGGAGGCCTCATAGAGGTGGCAAAACATCCGTGAAGACCAGCAGGCTGCCCAAAGAAGCCTAAATGAGATGACACCCATTCAGCAGGAGATAGAGGCTGATCGAGAGATTTGGCTCAAGAGAGTCAACATCCACTTAGAGAGACTACTGGACAAGGCCGATAAGAACAAAGCATTGCTAAGACACATGGCTTTCCACTACATGGCACAGAACAAGGTTTGCAAGGCACGAATAAGGAATCTAAAGGCAAAATTAAAAAAGGAAATAATGAAGCAAAAGAGGAAAAAGGAGCATGATCATCTTTGGATATTGGCCTAAGCCTCATTAGCCCAGCAAGACACTTGATGGAGAAGCTCCAGCCCAAATTTCAAGAAATTTGGGGCATTTTTGGCATTTTGACAAATTTTGGCACAAAAAATAGGGTTTTTCTCCCTATGCGCCGTGCCATGTGGCGCGCGCTTTTGCTAGGGAGCTCCAAATCAAAAAAAGTTTACATTTCTGGATTTTTCATGAAAAATCATGGTTTCTGGTGCATGGCCAAGAAATTTGGGCAAGTTTTGAGTCCTCAAGAGGCCAAAAACACTCAAAAAGTGACCTCACTACCCCTCTATGTGCCGCGCCTGATTCTCTATGCATCACGCCACTTTCAGAAATTCCACTTGGGTTGGATAGTAGACAGGTAGGGCTTTCCAACAAGTACACTTGGGCTCAATTTGGACTTCAGAAAGTGCCTCAAAGTAAGCTCCAAAGTGGCGTGATGCATAGAGAATCAGGCGCGGCACATAGAGGATTTTTGCCTATTTTTCACTGTTCAGCTCATAAATTCGCCCAGTTTTGACCAGTTTTGCTTCTTTATGTTACTCTTAACCTTTCATGATGTAATTTGATAACCATGATGTAATATTGGCACATTTTTACTTGTTCTAGAGGATTCATTCACTAAATGGTGAAAATTAAATGAATGAATCAGTTTCCTAGCATATAGGGGTAAGTTTTTTGACTACCTAGATTTCAGTTCCTTGTTTAGAATTAGTTCAAACAGCTCCTAGAATGATGAGCTCGACCCCTAGAGGCAAGGGAATAGGTTTGGCTTGTCTATATTATGTAATTTCTAAGTCATTTTCAGGGTTGGACACTTGGGATTGCTTGGCACTTCATTGTACATTTCATTTCTGCAATTTTGGCAAAGGAAAGACCAAGGTTTTGCAGCACTTGTTGGGATCCATGTGGCTCTATGTTTTGATGGTGTGTTTCTCTATGTATTTGTAAGTTCACTGATGTTTATGTGTATCATTTTCCCTTCTCTTGTCTTCTGAAATTAAACAAATGAGTGATTAAGGTAGAATTCACTAGACTGCTATGCTCTGCCTGGATATTTTGTTTAATTCTTCATGTTTTCATCTGTTTGAGGAGGAATCTTGAGACCTTCTTGCCCTCCTTAGCCCCTCACTGGTCTGATCCATCCTTTCATTCAATCCAAAGCATCAAAACGATTGCCTTTCTTGCCCCAATCAGAACTCTACAAAAACTAGGCCTCATCCCCGGACCCAAAATTTGCCTGTCCCTTTTTCCAACAAAACCCTTAAAAACTCAAATCAAATCCTTACACTTCATACCTAGCCTAAAATTAGTTTGTATTTTAGTCATCTCCAGCCCCATTGATTATCTTTCGCGGAGATTGACCCGGAGAGAGCCCTCTCCTGTCCTCGTAGGGCTAGTTACAAGGCTGAGCGCGGTTTGATGTGGACCTAGAACCTTGTCTTTTCAGCCTGAGGCAAATCTAGGATCTAACATAGTGGCGACCATACTGGGGAGAAAATGGTTTGCTTTTTGATGTAATTTGCTTTATAAGCTACAGACGGAGCCTGAAGTTAAGCCAGGTAGCCTTCAAAAAGCTTTTGCTTTGCATCAGCGAAAGTAGATAAATGTTGCTTCAGTCAATCTCTGGTCTAGCTTGTGAACGTGACACTTGACTTGTGAATTACCCCCCAGTACATCAGATCGTTCTAGACTTTGGGTGATGAGTCTAGAATTCGATAGGCTGAAATCATTCACCTGGAAACTTCATTCATTGAAAAATCCAGAGATCAATGCTTCATGGTGACTCCACTGCAGGAAAATTGTAGCTTTAAGACTTTCAAGATGGAACGGGTTGCACGAAGATACGCTCCCATGAGCCAAGATCACATTCCAGGTTTTCCAAATAAAATTCCAAAGGTAAATTGGCAAAGGAATTTGCCTATGTTTAAAGATGATAATAGGAATGATGTTGCTTTACATCTGGTTAGATTTCACATACATATTCGCAAGTTGAAGGTTGATTTTCCTGAAGATTGCTTGATGAAAATATTCATGGCCACTCTGGAAGGTGAAGCTCGATCTTGGTATGAAAGTTTGCCGCCTAATTGTATTTACTGTTTGAGGGATTTTCATACCATGTTCTTTGAAAGGTATAAAGAATTTTATCCATCATTAAATTTAGTCCAGAACTGTTGTAGCCATGTTCATAGTTTTATTGAAAATCTTGAAAAGGTTTATGAAGATGATGACTTCATGGATGATGAGATCATGGAGGCCCTGTATGAAAATCCGTTTCAGCAGCATAAAAAGAGCTTAGAAGATACTCATCAAGATGCTCAGGAAACTTTGCAGCCGGATCAAGATCTTAGCACAATGGGAACTGATGAAAGAGAGGGTTCTATTTCAGATCTGTCCATAGAAGAAGACAGCATGCAGGGAAATCAAGTTTCAATTTCAGAATGTGATAAAGTCAAGTCAGCTATTTCGGATCTAGATTCAAATTGTGATGATGTAGACTACTTTGTTTTGAATCCCATGAAGGAGAGCTCTGCTGTTGAGGTCATCTAGAATGAAGAAGATAGAGTTATTCAACAAAGCCTTCATGAGGAGGTAATCCAGTCATTTGATGAAAAACAAGATGAGATATTTGTTCAAGTAAGTGAAAAATCTTCTTTCTATAACTCAGTGATAAAGGATAATTTTATTGCCATGTTATATGAAGATGATCAACAATGTTTCCAAATTTCAGAAGGTCAAGACTGTCATTCAGGTTTTTCATGTTTTGAAATGTTATTTCAAGAAGATAGTAATCGCTTGAGCAAAACAAAACAGAAAGTATTATCTCCCCTGTCTGAAGATGAGATAGATCAACTCTTGAAAGGTCATGTTACAGCCCAAGCTAAAGCAGATTTGCAGTGCACACATGGTCAAGAAAGTGTTGGTGAAACTTCTTCCTCTTTTGAAAATGATGACGGTCTTGTAATCAGTTTTATAGATCAGCAAACAGATAATATTTTCTTTCACAAAGATGATAAGGCTGTCATGTTTGATAATCTTGAAGATTGTTTTTTGTTTAAGAATGACCTAGACCATGAAGTTGAGGAATATGAGCTTGAGAGAGACAATATGCTAGAATTTCTCACGGTCAAGGAATTTACAGCTAACACTCAGATGGCAGAAGCTTATACCTCTTTGTGCCTTCCTATCACTCAGCAACCAGTGGTTCTTTCAGATCAGAATGAAGGGAGTACTTGTATTTTTGCTGCTGGATCTCAAGACAAGCTAGTGCTTCAGAATTTTCAAGATCCTTTCGGCATTCTTTTGCAAGCACCTGAGAATATGAATGTTGGCTGGTTTGTTATCATAAGCCTTGGTTTCAGTGGTTATTGTGAGTTGCCTACAGGTTCATCGTTCTGCCTGCTCAAGAAAAGTGAGAGCAGAAATTTGGTATGTAGCCATCTGCTGGATTGGTTACATTGGAAAGCTCATTACACATGATTTTACATATTTCATTAGTATGCAGGTGGTTGTCATCATGATTTGAAATCTTGATGGACTGCTACCCTTCAATAAGTTTTGTAAGTTCTTGTTTTAGTTAAGTCAGTCATGAGTCATTTGTGAGTCAGTTTTCAGTCTTGTTGTTAAGTTAGTTTGTGTCGGTTTTTAGTCATGCATTTTAGCTTGAGTTTTGATTCCATTGCCCAATGGATGAAGGCACTGTCTGCTCTCCCAAAGATCTGTTGTTCTTGGCACCTCCAAGGAGCTACCATCCCCATTGGAGCCAATGTTAGTGTCAGTCTTTGCAGCCTTCCTCCAGTGATCAAACATGCTCTTACGAAGTGATTTTAAGGTGTCAAGGTCAAATTTTGTCATTTCAGTGAGTCTTCAAGTAAAATTTGGTCACTGGGCATTAGGTCTAGGGTTTGATTTTACTCCTTTCAAAGTTGTCCAAATGTCGGTCCATGTCACCATTCAAATAAGTGTGACATCATTCAGAGGGTTTTCATTATCATGTCAAGTTCCACTGGGTCATTTTACACCTTGTTCATGCTTTAGTTGCGCCTAGGTAAGGTCATTTCCCTCTCCTAGGGTTTTGAAGGCAATTTCTCTTGGATGGTAAAATCATCAGCAAAATGTGTATTCTGATGTTCATACACCTTCCCCTATCCTTAATGTACCTTATTAAATACTTCCCATCACTGAGATCCCCCAAATTCCTCATTTTTGCACAAACCCTAGTTTCTTGCTACAACTTGGAAATTTTCTAGGCTAGGCCTGTGTTTTGACCTTTTGGACCCCTTCCCCTTGCTCAATATTTGAAATTCCAATTTCCCTTACTTCCTAACATCCCTCCCTACTTCCCAAAATTTCCTCAACAATTTAGAAGCTCCTAATCCCCTTCATTTCGACAAATCCCATGTTCCACACATCAGGATAGGTTTTACTCCAATGATGTTTTTGAGAAATAAAAGATGAATTTGGGAAAACTGAGAGACGTTTTTGTCCACAATATGCCAAGGAAGAAAAACCTCCTTCACTTTTTACACAGGTGTCATGGTTTTAGAGAAATGTCAAAAATACAGTTGCCTCAGGAGAATTGATGCACCTCTGAAGTGACCTTGGGAAAATCAAGTTTTATCCTAGCTTGGTTGGCCAAATGACTTTATTGATGAGTCAAATGATAACTAGACACAAAGATATTTCCAATGAGCTATCATGAACTCAATTTGGAGTTGAGGAACACCTTCAAAAGTTGACTGCAACAGCACTCTGCCTTTAGGCAGCCTCATTTGGCACATTTTGACCAGTCTTGGGAGATTTGATTTTTGATAGGGAAAATGAACTCCAAATTGAAAAATTCTAGTTGGGTTGAAAATTAGACTCAAATACCTTTCCAACTAGCTATCCCGTGCCCAATTTGGACACCATTAAGTCCTCAAAAAGTCTTCTGGAAAAAGTGCTACGCATAGGGAAGGCGCGGCACATTGGGCTGCATTTCTCAGTGCAAAAATACACTAGCGCGACGCATAGGGAAGGCGTGGCGCATTGGGCTAAAAAGCCTGAAATTCATTGAAATCTTCCTCCAAATTGAAAATTCTTCATTCCAAAAGTAGGTAGAGCCTCCATTTTTGTGTTTCATCCAAGTTTGTGCTAGGGTATGGTGGTTGATGGATGGTAATGGTTAAAACAAAAACATCAAACCCTATCTTTTAAAATACCTCAAGGAAACTTGCTGCTAGGGTTTCAAATCACTGTTTTGTCACCAAGTTCACTCCCTCATCTCATTTTTCCCTTGTTTTCATTATTCCCTAAGTTCCACTACCCTTTAAATTCATTCATCCCCTATCCCAATTTCCCTTTCCCAAATTTCCTAATGTCCTCAAACCCTAACCCTATGCAAAAATTCCCAACCCTATACATAAATTCCCAAACTCTACCATATTTCCCTAACTGATTTTATCCCAACAATCCCTAATCCTTCACTGTTCTCCCCTCCCTTTGCAGTCCCTTGTTTCACTGTTTTCCCCTTGGTGACGGAGGTCAAGCACATCACTAAAGAGTAGTCCAACACAATTTCATACACCAGCATCTATTTCTCTAAGGCAATTTGTATAGCAGTAGTTATGTCATCCGGTCATTCATCTGATTATGGAGTGGAGACCCAAAGTGACTCACCCATGGAGGAACATGCACCCCGGAGGCCTCATAGAGGTGGTAAAACATCCGTGAAGACCAGCAAGCTGCCCAAAGAAGCCTAAATGAGATGACACCCATTCAGCAGGAGATAGAGGCTAATCGAGAGGTTTCGCTCGAGAGAGTCAACATCCACTTAGAGAGACTTCTGGACAAGGCCGATAAGGACAAATCATTGCTGAGACACATGGCTTTCCACAACATGGCACGGGACAAGGTTTGCAAGGCACGAATAAGGAATCTAAAGGCAAAATTAAAGAAGGCAATAAGGAAGCAAAAGAGGCAAAATGAGCATGATCGTCTTTGGATATTGGTCGAAGCCTCTTTATCCCAGCATGACACTTGATGGAGAAGCTGCAGCATTTTTGGCATTTTGACAAATTTTGGCACAAAAAATGGGGTTTTTCTCCCTATGCGCCGCGCGACGTGGCGCGCGCTTTTGCTAGGGAGCTCCAAATCACAAAAAGTTTATATTTCTATATTTTTCATGAAAAATCATGGTTTCTGGTGCATGGCCAAGAAATTTGGGCAAGTTTTGAATCCTCAAGAGGCCAAAAACACTCAAAAAATGACCTCACTACCCCTATTTTGACACACAGGAAGAAGTCTTGGGAGATTGAAGTTTTGGAGGGGAAAATGACATCCAAATTTAGAAATTCCACTTGGTTTGGATAGTAGATAGGTAGGGCTTTCCAACAAGAACACTTGGGCTCAATTTGGACTTCAGGAAGTGCCTCAAAATCAACTCCAAAGTGGCGCGATGCATAGAGAATCAGGCGCGGAGCATAGAGGATTTTTGCCTATTTTTCACTGTTCAGCTCAGAAATTCGCCCAGTTTTGACCAGCTTTGCTTCTTGATATTACTCTTGACCTTTAATGATGTAATTTGATAACCATGATGTAATATTGACACATATTTACTTGTTCTAGAGGATTCATTCACTAAAGGGTGAAAATTAAATGAATGAGTCAGTTTCCTAGCATATAGGGGTAAGTTGTTTGACTACCTAGATTTCAGTTCCTTGTTTAGAATTAGTTCAAACAGCTCCTAGAATGAGGAGCTAAACCCCTAGAGGCAAGGGAATAGGTTTGGCTTGTCTATATTATGTAATTTCTAAGTCATTTTCAGGGTTGGACACTAGGGATTGCTTGGCACTTCATTATACATTTCATTTCTGCAATTTTGGCAAAGGAAAGACCAAGGTTTTGCAACACTTGTTGGGATCCATGTGGCTCTATGTTTTGATGGTGTGTTTCTCTATGTATTTGTAAGTTCACTGATGTTTATGTGTATCATTTTCCCTTCTCTTGTCTTCTGCAATTAAACAAATGAGTGATTAAGGTAGAATTCACTAGACTGCTATGCTCTGCCTGGATATTTTGTTTAATTATTCATGTTTTCATCTGTTTGAGGAGGACTCTTGAGACCTTCTTGCCCTCCTTAGCCCCTCACCAGTCTGATCCATCCATTCATTCAATCCAAAGCATCAAAACGATTGCCTTCCTTGCCCCAATCAGAACTCTGCAAAAACTAGGCCTCATCCCCGGACCCAAAATTTGCCTGTCCCTTTTTCCAACAAAATCCTTAAAAACTCAAATCAAATCCTTGCACTTCATACCTAGCCTAAAATTAGTTTGTATTTTAGTCATCTCCAGCCCCATTGATTATCTTTCGCGGAGATTGACCCGGAGAGAGCCCTCTCCTGTCCTCGTAGGGCTAGCTACGAGGCTGAGCGTGGTTTGATGTGGACCTAGAACCTTGTCTTTTCAGCCTTAGGCAAATCTAGGCTCTAACAGATCAAGCACACTCACCAACAGAATATCCAACTGTATCGAGTTGTCAAAGTAGTCCAAATCCTTCACCAGGGCAAGTGGCTCACCAAGGACCAAGTTTAGCAGAAGTTTCCTCATCTCATGGAGGAACTCAACGCAATGGGGACCATTACTTCCCAAGGGGGGAGGAATGATCCAGGTGGATATTGGTGGCCACCTGCCAATTCCACTTGGACCCCCACCATTGCTTCTTTCAGTTTTTCATTTTCCTTAATCATAGTATAGTTTACTATTTTTAGCAGTTTTTCGGGTCCTAAACTTACGGAGCCATTTTGAGGCCCTAAACGAAGTTTTTTTGGAAATCTACTGCTAGCGATTTCTTCTCTAAAATCTTATTTTCCGTCGTAGTCCTCGGAGAGATCTTTCCAAGAGCTTATCATGCGCATCAAATGGAGATAATATGACCAAGTCACAACCCCGGGAAGTTGGCTGTCGAACTCACCCCAAAGGGGCCCATGAACTCTTGGTGTTACATCTCCTCGGTTTAGGGTTTTGGTTGTTTAGGGTTTGCTCTTATTGTTCAATAATAAATTGGCCCTTGAGCCTCTTTAGAAGGCAGTTCAAAGGCATGTAGCCACCACATCTCTTCTCAGAGATAAACTACCATCACCCTAGCTGGTTTATTTCCATTCCTATTTGTAAGCATATTTCAGTATTTTACATTAATGAAATGAAGTATTATTTCCACTGCCTCTCTATGTTTATGGTTATCTCTGTAATTTTTTGCGTTCCTGTTTAAATCCAGATCAGATTTGTGATCTAATTCTGTAGAGCGTTTTTGTATCTACACGCACAGTTTGATTCAGCAACTTAGATCAGCGACATCTTTTACAGTTTTTCTGCATTTTCTTATGCTTGGCTAGAGTGTATCGGCAAATATAGTGAAAACTCCATTGAAACAGCAAGACCTACCCTGGGTTGACAATTAATGTTTTAGTCTGAGTCAATTAAGGTTGATTAAAACAGCACTACACTGACACAACCCAAGGTCTTCACTGACCGTAGATCGTACATTTCTACACTATGGAAATAAATGAGTTGAATTCGACCACGTGAGAAATTGTTTGATTACGGGTCATTGATGTATATCGTTAACAAACATGAGACAACTCACCGATAATGATGATGAGAGTCAAGGTACCCCAGTAAAATATAACAAGTGTGAATAAATGTGTTGAAGTCGAACAATTGAGAGAATATATCAATTAGAATACATTAATGTATTATCATTGTCGATAGCAAAGGATTCTGCCACCGATGACTGCAAACCCTAAGGTAATGAAAAAAGACTCTAGATATTATTCCCATAGCAATGAGTTGAAGTCGATGGGAAAAGATTTGTTGGAAGGAAGGCATTAAGGCATCCCACATCAACAATCACGAGTGTAAACCGCAGGCCAATAATTTGGAAGAACTCGGACGAAAAGAGATGAAGTAACAATTTTGAAGTATGTTTCCAGCATACACAAGATGTGCCTAGCATATGATAGAAACCCTTTGAACCAACCAATTATGAAAGCTTACACAGAGGTGAGGAATCCACCAATAGGGTAAAATGGAAACCAAGGTACTACATGGATCCCAATGTGTGATAATGTAATATGATGTCAAACACAAGGGAAACCACTCAGTCAAACACCCATGATATTGATCGATGTTGAGCACAAGGTTACCTATCAATGATGTAAATAGGGCCAAGGTGTGGCTCTAGGCCTACTCTCAGATAAATTTGTCAGATTCGATAAGAGCAGACTCACTAGCAAGAAGTCAATGGAGACCTTCTTAACCAACACGAGCAAAGGACCAAATAATTGATGTGATACTGAAGATAACTTTGACAAACTAGGTATGGCCAACTCAAAATGAGTCAGGACACACCGCAGAATGGCCGACACGGGTTAACTTTGTATAAGTTTGCAACAGAGGAGGCATTAACAAACTCTCCATATGATTGGAAGAGATAACCAACCAAAGGAGGACTAGCTTAATAACTAGGTTATGGATCTCCTAAAGTCAAACTAAGTCCCATCCCAAATGGAGGAAATACTTATTGGAGTGCTTTGTTCAAGGGTGATATAACTTATTCTTGTTGCCATCAAATATGGAAGTAAATTCCTCGTTCCCATTCTTTTTGGAATCTATAATTATTTTTTTCTTTTTCATATTTAAAGCCTAAAAAGGAATAAAATAATTCCTATAATACAATGGAAAGAACGAGTTTTCAAAAATAGATACTCTAGTTCCTAGGGTAGGAACATTCCTATTCACAATGCAAGGTGGAAAAACTATTCATCAACACTCAAAGGAATGTTCTTTACACAGATAATAGGTGTCAAGTCGTAGAGGCTAATGAATGCATGATTTGATCTTGCCAAAAGGCCATGGTCAAAAGTGGGTTATACATGAGTCAAAATGAAGCCATCTTAAGGCCAAAAAGGTAGAAGTAGTCAATATGAAATGCAACAATACAACTTATCATATGGGAGCCTCTAGTGTATAAAGCCAGAAAAATAGCGAAGAAGAAGAGAAATGAGGCTTCGTCACAAATTCATGGTGGGACTAAAGAGGACTTGTTGGGCATGGGATCCCCCAAGGGAGGTTTTGGGGCTTAGAGCCCAGATTTTGGTCAAAAGTTGTAACCCCGATGTAAAGTCTCCGTGTTTTGTGGGCGCGAAGCGCGTAGTTTGTAAAAGAGTCATAGGTTTGTCCACCCTTAATTTTTTAATGTAATGTCGGTTGTAGAGATATACCCATGGTTCGTGGACCATGGGATTGTATAAATAGAGCGAGGCTCTAAGTAGTTAAGAGATCAATAAAGTAACGGATCTAAGGATGAAGAGTTGAGTCATATCTGAAGTGTAAAGTCTAGTTTTGGGTCATAGAGTAGGAGAAGGCTCTGCAGCTGAGTGCGCAGAGGCCTAGTAGTCTGCAACTGAGTGCGCGGACCCCTGCAGCCAAGTGCACATGTTGAGTCGAGTCTGTAATAGTTGGAGCATTAATAAAGAGAATTTTCATATCCATTCTGTGTATTTATTTCATGTTTTATGCATCTATTACACTAAATATACATTGCACCTTTAATGCTTATATGATGCGTGAATATGTATGAATGTGTTGATTAAGTGAATGCAAAGTAGAATATCTGTTTACGCGAAGTTAACTAAGATCTTTAAGAAGATAAGTAAGATTCGTGGTGTAGTTTGAAGAAATAATGCAGTTCGCTGCTATAGCAGCGCGAAAGCATCTCATCCCCTGGTTAGGGTTGTGTGAAAGGAAATTATAATAGATCGCAAGGCTATTGAAGATTAGAATAGTGGATGAAGTGACCTACGCGCAGGTAGGCATAGTTGGACTAAAATGACACCTTAGACATCTCAAGGGTACGGAAACTTGGTTCTAGCATCCCCCCATACTGCTTCGGGTGAGACTTCAGTCCGCGCTCCACAAACGGATGCCGAAAGGGCCAATAGTGTAGGGATTTGTTTGGCTAAATAACTCTGAACCTGGGACAGGTCCCATCAAGCCAACAAGACTTCTGAGCCTAAGCACTTCTTGCAGCATGGGAAACATATGCTAATGAGGATCTAAATAGGAATCCCATGTAAGGAATGGCTCTACCATTATGTTATGATTTTATAAGATGGTGAGTGAAAGTCGTTGAAAACATAAACATAATGGGGTCGACCCTATGGCACAATATCGTAGTATGTGGTTAAAGTAGGTAATGTAGTGGAAAAAGTGATATATCCTAAACTATATTCCAATAATGAAAATGATACCTGCCACGATAGGTTTGTGATCATGGAGTTGAAGTGTTGGAAAAATGCCTCAAATTCTTCACTTACCCTAAAAAACAACCTTCCCCGACATTTTAAGCCAAAAATTAAAGTTCATGAAATAATAATAGAAAAAATAAAAAAATATGAACCTTATAAAAGTGGGTTTCTAAAATTTCATTATAAAAAGACATTTTAACTCACCACAATTCATTTTTACTTGCAAGTGTTGAGAGTTTGAGAGCCTGGGAGAAAAATTTGAGCAACCACATTCCACGATTTCCTCAACCCATTTGTCAACCAAAGGCTTCCAGGTAATTCTAAACTCAACTTGTCATGTTTTCATGCATTTTGAATAAATTCAAGTGATTTTTCACCGTAGTAATTTTTAATTTAAAATTTGCTTCTGTGTGTACATGGGTCGACCCTTTGAAATTCACGTGTAGAAATTCCTACACACGATTTTTCAAAGGCAAAGTTGCATGTACACACGATTGTCATTTAGAAAAGTCATGTATGCGCAAAAAAATTTGAAAAACTCAAATTCTAATGGATGAAAATTCTTCAAATTGTAGGATGTCAATTGTTTGGAAGGAAAGGGAGCATAGTGAAGTTGAAAATGAGGTTTTAGGAGATCAAGGAGCATTGGATGCATTAATAGATTTTGGATTGCCCAAAATTTAATATGTTGTCAAACATGAAAACCCAAACTCGATTGCTAGAAATGCTAGTCCATTATTGGGACCAGACCAAGAGGTCTTTATGATAGATCAAATTCCTTTGGAAATAGATGCAGAAGATATTTAATTCATTACAAGGCTTTCCCAAAAAGGGGATGCAGTTGATATAAAAGAGAGTACCTGGGGAGGCGTAAATGTAGAATTTTGTAGAATTTTTCCTACAAATCAGCTAGCTTTGATACCGTGTAGAACTTTTTCTACAAATTAGCTAGCTCTAATACCATGTAGAAATTTCCCACCTGTAGATCAACCTAGTAATGCAATGTACTAAAGCAAAACACTTGATCTACTTCTACAAACAATTTAGCGGAAGCTTAATCAACCATGAGCAACATCAATAAGAACACATATAACTAATAAGAAGGAATCAATCACACATAACACAGAAGAATTTACCTGGGGAAATCACCTGCCTAAAACCCCATCTTTGTATTATCATACAAGTGGAAATATAGTCCGGATTACAAAAATCCTTAGCTCGAAAGCTATCCAACTCTCAGTACAATCCCTCTGCTGCTCATAGATAGTTAAAGGCTTCTCACAAACCTTCTCCTCTGCCCTCCAAGCCTCCTATTTCCTTGTACAGTTTCCTTAAGGTCCAATGCTGCCACCTGTGTGAATTGGCCTCTTCACACACTCACTAACCTCTGATCTAACTGCACAAACTTGAAGGAGATAAATCATCATCATGGATGAGCTTCCTTTTTAGGAAAAATATTCATCCAACTGATACTACACTGTCCCTTCTCTAATCTCAACTAGATCTTTGTCTGAATTGCCATGCATCAGTTATCCTGAGAGAATACTCAATTATCTGAAAATAACAGTTGTCACATGCATGCAAGCATTAACAAACTGTATCTCATTAATTTAAAAACTTGTTAAATTAATCTAACTGAACTTGACTAAGTTAAACTAAGTCAACTAATCCTCTCAATATAGAACTCATCCTTAATTCCTCAATCAGTGGAGCAAATCAAGGACACATTCCCCAATCAGTGGAGAAATTATTGCATGTTCTCACAAAGACTTCAAGGTTGACTTTCCTTAACTAATTAACTCATGGAGAATTAATTAATTAATATTCAAACTACTGGTAAGACCAAATTCGAATTTTACTTCCTATTTTAGACCAGGGACTGTCTGAAAATAGGAATCCAAATTGAACCGCTAAAAATAGAACTTCTATTTTTATCACTTCCATTTTTCATTCCCTGTTGCCCAATCCAGCACTAATGCCCAAACTACTATTTTTAGCACTTCTATTTTTAGCAATTTCTTGTTGCCAATTTTCAATAATAAATGTTTCTGATTACATAGACATCTACTGCACAGAGGGAACAAACAATGTTGGATCTCAAATTCCAATCAAGAATGTGAGAATATTGCCAATCAAGATCATTCTCTTTACCATTGTCAGAGTGGCAAGCTCAGCAGCTCTACACCATGCCTCTTGACCAGCCATGTTCTTGGCAGTAGAGTGCCTTCATCCGAAAGTATTTGATTGGTGTACAAGCCTCTTGACTTGTATGAAAAAGAAACTAACTTCAGTGAGACAAGGGAAACAAAGAATTTTGGCTATGGTAGCATACTTTTCTCCTTCTTCTTTGAGAGAGTACCAGCACTCTGACCCAGAGTGTCTACCACCATCAACAGTCCTAGAGATCCGAGGATGGCCAGATGGTCAGATCTAATCAGGCAACTAGGCGGGGGTGAGGTCAACCTAGCAACATTCGACGATGAGTTCTTCCTTTGGTTGGAGGAACAAATAATAGCTATAGATGAATATCCCTATGTAAGCATAAAATACCAAGAGGACTCGTATCTGGCCCTTCCAGAGGGTGCTACATGGGGCGAGATGGGTAAAAATTTTAAATTTTATGTTATTTGATTTTTTTTTTGGAATAAGATATTTAAGAAGTTAAAAAAACATTTTTCGTGAAACAAAAATATTACAATATTATTTGATCATGATGAATATCTTGGACCACTGAGACCCGCGGGTCTAACTAGGCACAGGTGTCGTGGGAGAGACGTGGAGAGAGCAGCAGCTAAGATCGAGAGAGTCCTACATACAATGCAGAGGAACTTGGAGAGTTTAACTCACCAGGTTCCCATGGTGGCTATAGAGGATCTCCCTGAGGTCGTTCAGAGGCAGGTGGTAGGAGTACCACAAGAGTGGGTGCACTCTTTCGACGGGTGGAAAATGCCATATTCTTCTTTCGTGACGCTCATCTAGGGCGGGGCCCACAGACTTAGATTTTAGATGACTGGTCTTTTATGGAGATGATCGGACTTAAGCCCTAGTTTTGTAGGACATTTGTCCACATTTTGTAATATTTTAAACATATTGTTCCTATATATATAGACAGTTTTTTGATGGTTTGATCATATATACAAATTATTTCATAGTATTTTTTATTTTAATGTGATGAATGATTAATGTGCCAATTTAATTCTTTATTAGCTATAGAATCAGCAAATGAATTTTCTAATCGTGGAATATGAATGAAAGTAATAAAATTAAATGATCTTTGTAATAATCTAACTCTCAGAAATTTAGTTGAAACACCACCAGTTGTGAATCCAAATAAACTACTAACGATTCAATACCAAAAGATATTACTTCAGATAGTAAATCAATGACAGCATTGTATTTAGCCATATTATTAGATGCAAGACCGATACATGTGCCTCTTGTGACTAACAATTGACCAAATGGATAGTATATTACCCAAGCAGCGGAAGCTAATTTCCAAGTATGTCACTAGCACCATCAGTGAATCCCAGATAAACCAGACCACCCATTGACACCTCCCAAAGCAGACGAAAATACCACCATCACCATGAGAGCCATAGAAAAAAATAAAAAACTATGTACAATAGTTACAAAACAAAGTAAATGCTAGGAAATTGCCTAGGAATAATACTTCTTAAGATAAAACCCATTTCTGGGCTTCGACAGCACATTTCTGTCAAAGTCAACCAACTCATAGGCACCTTTCTTCAAGACCTTTCTAATGATGAATGGACCACACCACATAGGTTTAAACTTTCCTACCCCTAAGGTTTCTTTATCTTGGTCATAGACCAGGACAAGGTCACCTTCAGAGAAAACCCTAGGATGCACAGTCTTATCATATTGGGTTTTTACTCTCTTTTTATGAGCCTCATTTATTATGGTTGCATCTCGACACTTCTCATTAAGATGTTGCAAATGAATAAGGCGTTCTTCAAAACTAGATTTGTCTGGAAGAAGTTCAACTTCTAATTTAAGAAATGGAATCTCACATTCTACAGGGAAGATTCCAAACCATAAACTAGCTGAAAAGGAGTAAAACCCATGGCAGTCTTAACTGACATTCGATATGCCCAAAGCGCAAGATATAGCATGATGTTCCAGTTGGATATAGCTTTATTGATTATCCTTTGCAGGATAGTTTTGATGGACTTATTCACGACTTTAACCTGACCATTAGCTTGAGGATAGTACGCAGATGAATGCTCCTTCCGAAATCCCAATTTTAAAGCCAACTCAGACATCATCTTATTCTGGAAATGACTTCCATGGTTAGTGACAATATCCTTTGGAATACTGAAACGAGAAATGACTTGGTTGAAAAGGAAAAGAGTTGTTGTCTCACCATCATTTGTGAAAGTAGGCATAGCTTTGGCCCACTTCGTAAAGTAGTCTACTGCTACGATAATGTACTTGCGACACTTCACCGAAGCCGAGTTACAAGTCGTAAAATAAATACCCTACTTTGTGAATTGACCAACAATGATGATGGGGGAAAGCGGAGCTGGATGAACTCACTTTTTCCAGGTATATATTTGACAAGGATGGCACTTTTTGACAGCTTCCATGCAATATTTAAAAATCAAGGGCCAAAAGTAGCCTGCACACAAGATTTTTTGGGTTGTTGCAAGCCCAGATAGATGACCTCCATAAGCTCTGTTACGGAAGTCATTAAGAACAAATTCATCTTCTTCTAAGGTTAAACAATGTCTAAGGATTGAATAAATCTTGTGATGATACAAAGTTGTATAAAATCATGTAGATTCGCAAGCTAATGCAATTTGCTAAAGCAAGAGACAAGAATCTACTTCTACTATTTAGAGTGGAAGCTCATAAACATCGAGCAAGCAATAATCAATAGAGGAAGAGAATCAAAGGTGCATAACACAATAAATATCTGGGGAAATCCATAGCTCAAAACCCCACTATCTATTTTGTATTAATCTGGAAAATCAAGATGAAATTACAATGTTTTTTCTCTCTAGAACAATCCCAGCACTTAGCAAATTCAATATCCAACTCATAAGCAAGATCAAGGCCAAATCTTAGCCTCTTCACAAGCTCTCCAAGTCTCTATTCCAATGTTTAATTCCTATGAATGATAGGTTGTATTTAAAGGGAAATAAAGCCTCTAAAAATAGCTCAATCCCTCGAGGATCAATTCTTGATTGCATGCACTATCAGTTCAACTCAGAAAAATCTAAAATAAATAGTACATTGTCCCTACACACTAGTCTCAACTGGGTCTTTCTTAGAATCAACATGCATGAGTTTCTGAAAAATAGGAAATATTTTTTTTTTCATATTTTAAATTATGTACGTGGGTTTGGTATTATGATACCTGCATGTACACGCACTTTTATAAGGGCATAGTCGCATATGGAATTTAAAAATTGTTCTTTAATAAGTGATCTAGTCTGAATGGCAAAAGGGTTGCCCAAGGCCATATAAGAGCATCATAACTACAGGAGTGTTGAATGATGCTATAACAGATGCCCCATAGTATATGAGGTCATAAGGGGTACATGATGGATGAAATGTATTAAGTACAAAGAGAGATCATTTGAGAACCTGAGAGGAAATCACCATATTCTAACTTGTTGAATACTTGTAGAAGGAATTAGGAAGAAGACTCATATATGAGGCGGGCATACCCATGCTCAGAGATAGTAAAGCATGTCCATTGATCAATTACAAATCGAATCCATCATGTATACATAAGTGTACAAATAACACTGGAGAATACATAATGGAATATCACATTCTACAGGGAAGATTCCAAACCATAAACTAGTTGAAAAGGAGTAAAACCCGTGGCAGTCTTAATTGACATCAGGTATGCCCAAAGTGCAAGATATAGCATGATGTGCTAGTTGGATCTAGCCTTATTGATTATCCTTTGCAGAATAGTTTTGATGGATTTATTCACGACTTCAACCTGACCATTAGCTTGAGGATAGTACGGAGATGAATGCTCCTGCCGAAATCCCAATTTTAAAGCCAACTCAGACATCATCTTATTCTGGAAGTGACTTCCATGGTTAGTGACAATCTCCTTTGGAATACTGAAATGAGAAATGACTTGGTTGAAAAGGAAAAGAGTTTTTGTCTCACCATCATTTGTGAAAGTAGGCATAGCTTCGGCCCACTTCGTAAAGTAGTCCACTACTACAATAATGTACTTGTGACACTTCACCGAAGCCGAGTAACAAGTTTTAAAATAAATACCCCACTTTGTGAATTGACCGACAATGATGACGGGGAAAAGCGGAGCTGGATGAACGCAATTCATTAGTGTCACCATTGACTTTTGACTCACTATTAGTTCTCTCAATCAGTTTGAGAACTAATTTAACTCAACTGACTCATGAAACTAAGTCTTCTATTTTACAACTCACAATTAACTCACACTAGACTCCTACAAATTAGGGAGAACATATACATGACTTCCAAAACACTTCCAATTCGAATTTACTAAGTTAAGTAAGTTTAATAAAATTAATTTAACTAATTCAAGTTTCCATGAGAATAGAATTTGAATTTAATTCACAGTTTCATTAAAGGACAAATTAAACTGGAATTTCTTATTGTCATTTCTCAACACTCCCTCTCAACAAGAAAGGGTTTATCAACTACCCTGATCCTATCTTTGTGAAACTCGAATTTACATATTGACAATGCCTATGTCAAGATGTCAACATCTTGCTCCTCTATGGGAATGTAATCTAACAACATGATCCGCCTCAATACACAATCTTTGAGATGATGATATCGGACATCAGTATGTTTGGATCGATCATGAAAGACTGGACTTTCAGAGAGTTTGATACAACTCTAATTATCATAATAAATCATTGTCGGATCCATCTGTTAACCAAACAAACCAACCAGGATATTCCTCATCTAGATAGCCTCACATGTTGCTTGACTTGCAGCCATGTACTCTACCTCTGTCGAACTGAGTGCAACTGATATTTGTTTCCTACTATACCAAGAAACTGTTATTGACTCAATACTAAATATCCCTCCTGATGTGCTCTTCCTTTCGGATGGACTCCCTACCCAATCTACATCAGTGAAGCCTTGAAGATTCACTCCCTTTGTTCGTCTGTACCATAACCCAAACTGAGTAGTGCCTCTAAGGTATCTCAATACATGCTTTGTTTCATTCCAATATATATTGGTAGGCCTAACCATTGCTTGACTAAGTTGGTTAACTGCATAGCACATATCCGGTCATGTGTTCACCAAGTACATGAGTGAACCCACAATCTGCCTGTAAACAATAGCTTCCACTACTACCCCTGAAGTAGCATCCTCCTTCCTCCAGTTACCATCTAGAGGAGTCTCCATGGGTTTACTTCTCTCCATTTGGAATCTCCTAAGTATCTCTTTGGCATACTTTCCCTAAGATACAAACAACTCCCCATCTCCCTTCCATACCTCCATGCCAAGAAAGTAATGCATGAGCCCCACATCCTTCATTTCAAACTCTCTTGCAAGGTCCTCCTTGCAATATTTGATGAGATTATCATCACCTGATAGTATGAGATCATCTACATAAAGTATAATGATCAACATCTTACCTTCCACCACTATGTGATAAAGGTTTGCATTCTCTTCACTCTTCGTGGAGCCCAACCCAGTGAACTAGCTATCTATCCTAGTGTACCAGGCATGGGGTGCTTTCTTCAGCCCATACAATGCTCTCTTGAGTTGGCACACATGTGAATCATGGTCCAATGTTTCAAAACCTTCAGCTTCTCTATGTACACCTCTTCCTCAATCATTCCATTAAGGAAGGCAGTCTTCACATCCATCTGATGGATCTTCCAACCCATCTTTGCTGATAGTTCCAAAATAGATCTGATTGACGAGTACATTGCAACAAGAGAAAATCTCTCGTCATAGTCAATCCCCTCTATCTATGAAAATCCATGGACCACAAATCTGGCCTTATGCTTCACCACACTACCATCTGCAGCTTTCTTTACCTTGTAAAGCCAATAGCGAGCTCACAATTGACTTGTCCTCCTAATGAGCCCCAGAAATGGGTAACTATATGGGCTCATTTTGCCTATTATTTTCATTTAATCCACCATTCTCTATAGTTTTGTGCATGCTTTTGAATATATTTATGTTAATTGAGTGAATGGGGATAGTCACTTTACCACAAAGTCTAATGAGTGTTTATTGCAGATTTTTTGACATTTTTGGACCAAGACAGGGCATTTATGAGCAGATTGGCAGCCAAACTCGAAGAAACAAGGCTGAGGACTTATAGGAGGGGTGTCTCCTGCATTAAATGACCCCTTCCTCAAGTTCTCCATCAACAGCTCGGAGTTCAACAGCCCACAAAAGATGATTTCAAGGGGCAGCCGAGCAGGTCTAGTGAAGTGGTTGTTATCTGTAGTTTTAGGCAACCGAGTTCCTAAAGTTTAGGAGGACTATTGGGAGTCCTCACTTGTATAAATAAGAAGGCTTCAAGCCTTAGTAGGTTAGCCATTTGATAGTCTATTTTCATACTTTAGTGCAGCCTTGTACTCAGCTCATTTTCGAGCTCTTTTTGCAGACAGTTTTGTGATGTAACTATTAATTTTTTTATCAATGAAGATGAATCCAGCTTTGAACCAGCACTGATCTTTCCTAGGGGGTTGTAGCTCTTGATATTGGGCCCAATACAAGTGCCCAGTACCTCTTTTTTGTATTTATATGTGTTTTTCTTGCATTCATGAAATAATTTCTGTTGTTTAGGTTAAATCTTGCTTTGTTACTTAGGTTGTTTTTTATGATTAGAATAGTTGTTCTTGCTTTAGGTTGATTAGATAGTTTGATAACAGGAAAATATCCACAAAAAGGCTACCAAGCAGGCCTTGATATCCTTTCTCCCTCCTTGGGACCATGAATTGAGACCAAGGCACTCTTGCTGCCACCAAAACACTGTTTTTGCTTTCCATTGAATTGCTAGTGTGGGATTTCAAGTTAGAGGAGTTGATATCAGTTGTATTTACATGCTTAGATCTATTCTTGTTTAGTTTCCATAGCTTTCTTGCATAACTTCCTGTCCATAAAGTTATGTTCAGCGCTTTTCTGGTTTTTAGGTCAGAATGAGGTCAAAAATAGGTAAAACTCTATTTTCTTAGTTCTTACTTGGGTCAGTTTTGAAAAGAAGTGTGAAACTCACCTGTAAGACACTCTAGCTTATCATTCTTCCATAAAAAAAACCTAATCCAGTCCATCTCTCAATATTTCCTCCACTCATTCGCCATACTTTCCCAAACTGCCTTAATTTCTACGTTCCTATGCAAAATTGCTTCCTTGACCTTTGAACAAATCCAACCATCTCCTTCACTCATGATCTTCATCTACAAGGTCCTAGACCCCTTAAAATCTCTATCCAACCTTAATTCCCCCTTTACCATGGTTTTTCCACCTTCAAACCTCCAAAAACCACTTTCGGCCTCTTCCTGTAGAACCTCCTGTAGAACTTCCTGTAGATCCCCTGCAGCGTCCTGTAGAAGTTCATGCGAGTGATTTTTCAAAGTCTGATTGCAGTGGAAATCTCTAGAAGGGTACTAGGGACTCCTTAGGTCCTCTCCACACCTTCCCAACCTCCTATGAAAACCAACTCCATCTCCCTTCGCCACCAAACCTCTGCACAGTCACAAATAGTTAAAACACAAGCATAATAATTCTGCATAAAATTGCTCAAAAGTACAAAAAGATGATTTTTCCATATTTTCCTTCAGAAGTAGCTTGAATACATGCATTTCACCTTTTCAATATTCAATGGCATCCATTTCAGTAGTTTCCATCTCTTTTCTTGCAAAAGTAGGGTTAGTGGGTAAAACTAGAGTTTGCTAGGATTTGCGTTTCCTTTCAGCTTTCATCTTCTTTCTGCCAGTAGACTAGCCTCTTTTGAGTTAGCTTTCATGCATCACAGTTAAAAGCTTCTTCTGAGAACTCATAGAAGTTGGCCTAAGCTCCTAGCGGACTTGTGCCAGTTGATCAAGTGACAGCCTGCAGTAAGAGCTAGTACTTGTGCATATGGCACCATCGCTTCCAAGTTTGTTACGAACTACCGAGTTGATAAAAGTAAAGTAGGGAGTCCCAGGAGTTGCAACATCATTGCTGCAATACTGGATCTCACCACCTCCGGTCTCGGGACCACATCCCAAACATTGTTTCGAACTATGGAGTCATGCTCCTTGTTATGAAACCAGCTCAAGAAAATATAGAAAAGATAGATCAACGCCTTAGAATTCAGCCTCTTCGAGGGGGCAACCTCCTTTACATTACATAAATGAACAATTCTTGGATGATACAAATGACAAAACCTCCTTTCTATATATAGGAGTCTAAGGAGTCACAATATAATCCAGCCGACCTAACAATAATAATATAAAGCCACAAAAATAACAATAGAGGGATTCTATGGGGCACAGAAATAACAATATGGGGGTAATAGGGGCACAACAATATAAATAAGGGGTATAACTACAATAGTAATGGGGTAATCACTAGTATTATAGGGACCCAACATGCCCCTCTCCTTCAAAAAAGTGTTGTCCTCAACGCTTGAGTAGTTCTGGATACTTCTGCATAAAATTCTCATCCTCCCATGTGGAATCTTCAGCGGATAAGTTCTTCCACTTGATAAGATACTCTGAAATTGATCGATTTCGTAGCTGTCGAGTTCTTGTTTCTGTGACTGCTTCCGGTTCCAATATAATTTTTCCTTCCTCGTCAAGTTCTGGCAATATTGTTTGAATTGGGAGCTTGTCACCTATAACCTTCTTTAAACATGAAACATGGAAAACTGGGTGCAATCGAGAAGCTGCAGGAAGCTCCAATTTGTATGCCATAGTACCAATCTTTTGCAACACCTTGTACGGACCATAATACTTTGGTGATAATTTATTATCCTTCTTAGCTTGCTTTAGGGACATTTGCTTATATGGTTGTAGCCGTAGGAATACCCAATCACCTACATCAAAACTTCTTTCACTGCGATGTTGATCTGCCTGTTGTTTCATTCTATTTTGTGCCAACACGAGGTTATCCTTTAAGAGTTGGAGGACTTGTTGTTGATGTTCGATGTGATGTTCCACTGCCTGAACCTTAGAATTTTCTCTTAAATATGATGTGATGGATGGTGGTTGATACCCATAAAGTGCCATAAATGGGGTCATTTTTGTTGCTGTATGGAAGGAAGTGTTATACCACCATTCAGCCAGAGGCAACCATTTGACCCATTGTGTCTGTTTATCAGATACAAAGCAACGAAGATATCCTTCCAAACATTTGTTTACTATCTCAGTTTGCCCATCAGATTGAGGATGATAAGATGAGCTATGAGCTAACTGAGTACCAAGACAAGAAAATAATTCTGTCCAAAAATTTCCAGTGAAAATGGGATCTCTGTCACTTACAATAATCTTTGGGTTTCCATGTAGCTTTTGAACTGTTTCCATAAATGCAGTAGAAACTGTACTGGCTTTAAATGGATGTGATAATGCACAAAAGTGTGCATACTTGGTAAGTCTGTCAACTACCACCATGATGACACTCTTTCCCTCAGACTTGGGTAAACCTGTGATAAAATCCATTGAAACCTCCTCCCAACGTTGGCTTGGAATGGATAAAGGTTGTAATAGACCCGGTGTCTTAATTGTTTCAACTTTATTTTGTTGGCAAACCAAACATTCCGCCACAAACTTTTGAATATCTGATTTAAGGCCATCCCAAAAAAATTCCTTCTTAACCCTGTGGTAAGTTTTTAAAAATCCTGAGTGCCCTCCTAAGGGAGAAGTGTGCAATTCCATAAGAATCTTTTGTTTTAGCTGGGAATTCTTACAGAGGTATAAGCGATCTTTGTACCATAACGAATCATTTTGCCAGCTAAATGTATCAGAAGTACTGGAATCTTGTTGTAGCTTTCGAATAAGTGCCCACACTTCTTCGTCATTCTTCCATTCCTCCCTTGCTTCGTTTATCCAATCTGGTTGGATAATAGAAATGGCACACAACAATGCTTCCACATCCTCATCCTTTCTTGAGAGTGCATCTGCCACCACATTTTGCTTCCCTTTTTTGTAGATGATTTCAAAGTCATAACCCAACATCTTTGTGACCCACTTTTGTTGCTCTTCAGAGGATAATCTTTGTTCTAAAAAGTATTTAAGGCTATCATGATCCGTTTTTACCTTGAAGTGTCTTCCCATTAGGTAGGGTCGCCATTTCTTAAGTGCATGGAGTATTGCCAACATTTCCTTCTCATAAATAGCTTTGCTTAAAAACTTTCCCTTGATTGGACGACTTTCAAAAGCAATGGGTCTTTCATCTTGCATTAGAACAGCACCAATTCCATTTCCTGAAGCATCACATTCCACAATAAAGGTTTTTGTGAAGTCCGGTGTAGCTAAGACCGGTGCTTGGCACATTGCCTCTTTAAGATGTTCAAAGGCCTTTGTTGCTTCCGGAGTCCATGAAAATGAATCTTTCTTCAATAATGTTGTTAGAGGTGCTGCTATTCTCCCATAATTCTTAACAAACTTGCGATAATACCCTGTCAACCCAAGAAATCCTCGCAGATGCTTTATGGATGTGGGGATTTTCCATTCCTTAATGGCTTTAATTTTGCTAGGGTCTACCTTAACTCCTTCATGAGATACAATATGACCCAAATATTCCACCTCCTGGACTCCAAAGAAACATTTGGATCTTTTTGCATATAATTGTTTCTCCTCCAATAGTTGTAGCACCCTGTCAACATGTTCAACATGATCCTTCCAAGACTTGCTGTAGATTAGTATATCATCAAAAAATACTAACACAAATTTTCTAAGGAATGGTTTGAAAATTGAATTCATCAAACCTTGAAATGTTGAAGGTGCATTGGTAAGGCCAAAAGGCATGACCAAAAATTCATAATGACCCTCATGAGTTCTAAATGCCGTTTTTGGAATGTCTTCAATCTTCATTCTGATTTGATGATATCCCGAACGAAGATCCAACTTGGTGAAGTAAATTGATCCATGCAATTCATCCAGTAATTCATCAATGACAGGAATGGGGAACTTATCTTTAATAGTGAGCTTGTTGAGCTCCCTATAATCTGGACACATGCGCCATGATCCATCCTTCTTGTGCACCAATACTACTGGAGCTGAGAAAGAACTTTGACTCGGTTGAATTATACCAGCCTCTAGCATTTCTGCAACCATACGTTCAATTTCACTTTTTTGGACATAGGGATATCTGTACGGCCTGATGTTTGGAGGAACACTTCCTGGAATCAGATGAATAGCATGATCATGATCACGCATAGGTGGGAGACCTTTGGGAGTCTCAAATACCTTGGAATGATTGTCCAAGACTTTTTGGAGATCTGGAGAAATAGATGATTCCAATGTGGAAACATCTAGCGAACATAATTGTGCAATTACACCTCTTTGCTCCTTTTTAGAAGCTTTGTCATACCATTAGAGCTGATTATCTTTCCTGGTTTCCCTGCAATACCCCTTAATTCAACTTCCTTTCCTTCCGTAGAAAATTTGATGAAAAGTTCTTGAAAATTAAAAGCTATTGTACCCAAGGATTGTAGCCATTGGACTCCTAGTACAACATCAGCACCTCCCATTGGAATGGAAAGCATTGGGCTAGTCAATACATATTCTCCCATGGATAGCTTGATATTATGGCACTTTCCAGAGCAATTTATTGTTCCTCCATTTGCAATCATCACTTGACACTCTGGTGCTGGATATAGGAAGCAATTCAATTCTTTTGCTACCCTACAATGAATAAAATTGTGGGTGCTTCCTGAATCAATCAACACTATTACCTTTTTCTTCTTGATTTGTCCTTCTATCTTGATGGTTTGAGGAGTGGTAATTCCCGCCAATGCATTACAAGATATGGTCGGATTTATTTGTTCTTCATCTAGGCTTTGTTCCTGGAGTATATCTTCTTCTTTTGACCTTTCTTGCTCCTTTTCTTCTTCCTCTTCACAATCTATGTAGAATAATTTCTTCTCAGCACACTTATGACCTTTAGTGTATTTGCTATCACAACTGTAACAAAGCCCTTTTGCTCTTTTTTCTTCCAATTGTTGTGGTGTCAACCTTATAGGTTGTGGAAGACTAGGGGCAACAACACTTCCGTCTTTATAGTTGTGAGTGGTATGCTTCCTGGTTGCCATAATTTTGCTTTCCATTTTTCTTGCTAACCTGAATGCCTTCTCTAATGAATCAGGTTCCCAAAGGCGAACATCATGTTGGATATTATCCTTTAAAGACCCTATGAACACATCAATCCTATGCTCCTCTGGAATATCTTTTACCCTTATGTTCAATTTTTGGAACTCCTCAATGTGCTCCATTATTGAACCCTTTTGTTTGAGACTTATCAATTGGCTAAAAAAAGTGTTGCTTTTTGTATCTTCATAATGTGCTATCAATTCTTCCGTAAAAATTGCCCAAGTGATAAATTGTTTACGAGAGCAAAGCCATTGATACCATACAAACTGATTTGGTTCCAAATATACAGTTGCCATACGTACCTTTTGTGTGTTTTGCACATTATTGAGATCGAAGAATTGCTCCATCTGTAATATCCATGTGGCGGGATCCTTGCCATCAAACTTCCTCATATCGATTTTTGGAATATGGTGATTCTTCGATCCAACATTAGCATCTATGGAATCATGATTAACATTTCTTTTGTTCTCATCATGAGTTTCCTTTACTACCTTTTCACCATTAGTGACCCTTTCTTGTAGCAACTTCTTCAATTCTTCCATATCTGTCTTCAAATCTATCTTCAAATCTGCCATGTCTCTCTTTAAATCTGTCTTCAAATCCTCCATCTTAGCTTCCATGCCCTTTATCTTAGATTCCACGCCACTTATCTTAGCTTTTGTTAGCTTTTGTGAGCGTGACATTTGTTGCACTTGTTCTTGTAATTTTGATATATCATGTAGCATTTCTTCCTCTTCTTCATGAGTCATGCTAGAGCTTTCAGGTTCCTTACTAGGTGTTTGCATTTTCTTTCCTCGGGGCATCAGTTACCGATAATAATGCTTTACTATGCCCTTTGAATTCCGTTAAACCAAGCTTACACAAAAATTTTAAAAAAAACTACACACCTTTTTTCACTTTATAGAAGCCTGATATTGAATCTGATGTATCTCTGTAATTTCGGATCATCCAATTCTGAAATTGATACCTGTAGTAGCCTTCTGCGTCCTCTTTCCAATGCCACAAGTCTGAGCCAAATTGGATTCTCCAAGGAAGAGTTATGTGAAATCTCCCACAGTGACTTGCTTTTAGACTGGTTCAGTAGAGCGAACTTGTACGACGTGCCACGAGTCACTGTTTCAACCTTTGAATCTGAAACACATATAAACGAAACTACAGTCCGTCCTCTTTCTGTACCTTTTTACGAAATTTCAATCCGATCCTCAGAGAGAGAGTTATGACGATTTTCCCCAGGTCACCTGTTTTGAATGTAATTCAGGAGTCTGCAAAAAGACCAACTTCCTCAGATCATATCTCCGAAATATCGCGCGAAAAGCTCTGAAATTCGGACCCAAGGTTCAGCGCCAATTCTTCTCAAATGGGTTTTTTTTGCGACTTCTGAAACGTCACAGAAAAAAAGTTATAGCGAAAATTCCACGATGACCTGTTTGGAGCAGCGAAACCCTAGAATCCAAAGCTCTGATACCAAATGTTATGAAACCAGCTCAAGAAAAGATAGAAAAGATAGATCAACGCCTTAGAATTCAGCCTCTTCGAGGGGGCAACCTCCTTTACATTACATAAATGAACAATTCTTGGATGATACAAATGACAAAACCTCCTTTCTATATATAGGAGTCTAAGGAGTCACAATATAATCCAGCCGACCTAACAATAATAATATAAAGCCACAAAAATAACAATAGAGGGATTCTATGGGGCACAGAAATAACAATATGGGGGTAATAGGGGCACAACAATATAAATAAGGGGTATAACTACAATAGTAATGGGGTAATCACTAGTATTATAGGGACCCAACACTCCTCCACCACCATATCAACCCAAATTGGTTGCTGCATTGCTTCCTGAAAGGAAGATGGCTTTGTCACAACACATGCACCCATCAGTGCCATGTATCTAGTGTACCTCTCTGGTGACATCCTTTATCTGTGTTGAGAAGAGGGTGCTCCCACATTCTCCCGTGCATCATCCAACAATCTATTAGCCTCTCTAGTGTACTTTCTTCCCTCTCTGGAAGAATCTACCTGAGTGGATGTCTCCACTCCCTAAACCTCTACATGTGGCTTCTCCACATCAATCTAAGGCCCCTCAACCTTATTAGCTAAAATCTCATCATCCACATGTATCTTAATCTCCCCCTCAAGGGATACTCGCATGGCCTTCTCCTCATCGAACCTGGTATCCCTGCGAAGCACTGACATCCCACTGGTCGACATATACACCCAATAGTTGTGGGGTGTATCAGTGTACCCCACAAAGATCCCCAAATTTTTTGTTGACTCAAGCTTCTTCCATGCATCTTTGCTCACATGGAAATAAACCAATGAACCAAAAATCTTGAATTGGCCAACATCTGGCCTCTTACTGGAATAAGCCTCCTCTAGTGTCTTCATCTCAAGTATCCAATGTGGGCTGCAGTTCTGAACATAAATCATTGTGTTTCATGGCTAAGCCCACAAGTGTAGTGGTAGGCCCTGATCATGCAACATCACCCTTACTTCCCCTACTATGCTCCTGTTCTTCCTCTCGGCAACCCCATTCTGTTGAGGGTTATGGGGTGCCGTCAACTCTCGTTTAATCCCTTCCACTGCATAGAATTTCTTAAACTCACTGGAGAAATATTCACCACCGTTATCACTCTGTAGAGATTTAACCTTCCTTCCAGACTCTTTCTCTACCAATGCTTTGAACTCACAAAACTTTGTGAAAGTTTGATCCTTTTTCTGCATGAAAAATACCCAGCATTTACAAGAATAGTCATCAACAAATATAACACAATACATGTGTTTGGCCGTGGATGTTGTCGAGAATGATCCACACACATTTAAATGGACTCACTCCAGAATACACTCTGCTCGACTGTGTCTGTCTCCAAAGGAAGACTTGGTGTATTTTCCCAAAGTAAAACCCTTGCATGTATCAACTTACTCAAGTGTACCTTTGGGAAGATTGGTAGATATTTGCTACAATATCTTCAAAGCCCCATGATGCAAGTGGCTCAATCGCCTGTGTGACAACTCGTCGATGTCTCGGCTCAACATATTTTCTGCTTTTGAACTCAATGTAGCACAATCCTCTACCTCTATCTTATAGATATTCTGAACTCGAATCCCTATCTTCTTTACTTGAACCATGGCTATGTGTCGAAGGAACGCCTTTTCCTTTTGAAAATATCACATCATAGCCTCTATCCTCAAGCATGGCAGTAGATACCAAATTCTTCGTCAATCTGGGTACATGCATAACATTCTTCAATTTGAGTGGAGCCACATGCTCCCTCTAAAAAGTAATAGTGCCCACACCAGTAACACTATACTTACCATCACCACGCATCTCGATATGCATCTTGAGATCTTTCTCCTCTAGTTCAATGAATAACTCTTTGTCACGATTCATGTGGAAAGAAGCTCCACAGTCTAAGTAACAGACACTTTCCATCATTGAATACACCATGCATGCAATGAGGGAAAAGTCCAATTCGAATTGGGAGGCCAAAGCCTCACCCACTGCTCCTCCTGAGGACTTCTCCTTGTACTTCTTCAGTGGAAAATTTGTAGCAGAGTGTCCCATCTTGTGACAATGAAGTCATTTAACTTTCGTCATTTCCTTCTTCTTACCTCCATGATAAGAATCTGATTTGGAATGGGAAAGTTTACCTTTCCCCTTCCTTGCCTTAATCACTAAGGCATAGTTCTCTTCATCATCAGTCTTTGATGAAGAGCCATCCCTGGTGTTCCTCCTAATCTCATCCTGCATCAAATCCGACCATAGTCATTCCCAATCTGGCAGCCTCTCCCAACCATTAATAGAGTCCTGATAACTATGACAACTCTTTGGGAGTCCAAGAAGAGAAAGATTCACTATATCCTCCTCAGAAACTGTGATTCCAACACTTCCAAGTTCATTCTAACATTGAGTGAACCTGTTCAAGTACTTTGGAATCATCTTGCCTTTCTCCATATTGATCTTACGAAGTTTATCCTCCAATGCCAACTTCCTTTGATCACTATTATTCTGATACAAGTCTGTCAATGTTTTCCACATAGCATGTGGGGTTTCCTTTCCATGGAGACTCAAGAAAATATGATCTCAAAATCCCTCAAGGATTATCCACCTTGCCTTCGCCACACACTTCTTCCACGCGGCCAATTTTTGTGCATCAGTAGTTGTTGGCTTAGAAATTGCTTGTTCAACAAATTCCTTCAAGCCATTGTCCTCTAGCACAGCCTCCATCCTATCCCTCCAGGCTATGAAATTTGAGCTGCCTTCCAAGGAATACTTAAGCCTCAACCCATGGAATGACATCTGCTGATCCTGAAGTATGTATTTCAAATTCCACTTTCCCCTGTAACCCATAAACTCAAAATTTCGAAATCTCCTCTAGAGATCTGATTTTAAATCAGCAATATCTCCCTCATCCGAACTCCAATTCGACTGAATTTTTTTTTGAATTTTGGTATCGTTTCCCAAGGAATACAGATATGCAATTTGTTTCTAAAAAAATTTCATAGAAATTCTCATGTTTTCTCTGCAAACTCTCGACCCAAAAAACAATGTTGCTTTGATACCATGTAGAAAATCCTACAGATTCACAAGCTAACGCAATTTGCTAAAGCAAGAGATAAGAATCTACTACTCTTTATAGCGGAAGCCCACAAACATCAAGCAAACAATAATCAATAGAGGAAGATAATCAAAGGAACATAACACAATAAATATCTGGGGAAAGCCACAGCTCAAAACCCCACTATCTGTTTTGTATTAATCCGGAAAATCAAGATGAAATTACAATGCTTTTTCTCTCAAGAACAATCCCAACACTCAGTAAATTCAATCTCCAACTAATAATCAAGCTCAAGGCCAAATATTAGCGTCTTCACAAGCTCTCCAAGTCTCTATTCCAATGTGTAATTCCTATGAAGGATAGCTTGTACGTAAAGGGAAATTAAGCCTCTAAAAATAGCGCAATCCCTCAAGGATCAGTTCCTCATTGCATGCACTATTAGTGCAACTTATAAAAATCTAAAACAAATAATGCATTGTCCCTGCACTCTAGTCTCAATTGGGTCTTTCTTAGAATCAACATGCATGAGTTTCTGATGAGTAAATATTCAGTTAACTAGAGTAGCACTAGTGGAGTTCATTAGTGTCACCATTGACTGTTAACTCACTATTAGTTCCCTCAATCAGTTTGAGGACTAATTTAATTGAGTTGACTCATGAAACTGAGTCTCTTATTTTACAACTCACACTAGACTCCTACAAAGTAGGGAGAACATATACATGACTTCCAAAAGACTTCCAACTCAAATTTCCTAAGTTAAGTAAGTTTAATAAACTTAATTTAACTATTTTAAGTTGCTATGAGAATACAATTCGAATTTCATTCACAGTTTAATTCAAGGACAAATTAAACTGGAATTTCCTGCTATCATTTCTCAACAAAAGTGTCATCAATAATAATATAATTTTTAGCTAGGTGACGCAATTTTCGGCGTTCATCCTTCGAAAAAGGCAAAGGAAACTTCGAAGTATGGAGATATATTATGATGTCTCCATACCAAGGATCTTGTGAAGAAATGAGGAAGAGATGTTCATCAGGAAATGACTCTTCATAAACAACATCTTCTTCACAAGGCAACTCTGAGATCAATTCTGTGAATACTAAAGATTTTTTGGATTTGGCTAACATGAATTCAAGATCAAATTCCTATAATATGACAATCCATTTATTATATTTTCCCCCAATCACTCACCTACTGAGGACAAACTGAAATGTGTTGACATCGGCCAACACAAGAAAATTCTAAGAAAAATATAGTGATGAAGTCACTGGACAGCGTGAACTGTTGCCAAAGCTAATTTATTTATATGAGAATACTGAAGTTCACGACCGACTAAGCCTTAGCTCAGATAATAAATCACATTCTCTCTAAGATCATGGTCTTCCTGAACCAGAACCATCCCAATGGTTGATTTTTTCGCAACAAGATATAAGAGGAAATCCCTGCTATAATCGGGTGGACTCAAAAGAGGAGCAGAGGTTAATGCCTTTTTCAAAGCATCGAAGGACATCTGAGTGAAATCATCCCAAACAAATGGGACTCCTTTCTTTGCTAATCGCATAAATCCTTTCATAGTCTCGGCGTAATTTTCGATAAATCTCCTTAAGAAATTGGCTTTATCTTAGAGACTCTGAAGTTGACGAACTGTTGACAAGGGAGGAAACTAAATTATTGCCTCAACCTTGAATGGATCAACACGAATCCCTTCATTGGATATAATGAATCCCAATAACCAACTAGATGTGACAAAGAAATCACATTTATTAGGATTCAACTGGATCTTATAATAACGACATCCTTCAAAAACCAAACGAAGGTGATTGGGATGATCAATTATCTTTCAAGAACGAGTAGTTAGGTCATCTGGATATGCTTCTATAATGTGCTTGATGTCGTGGAAATCATAAGACATGGCCCACTGAAAATTCGCTCCAACATTTTTAAGGAAAAAGGGCATATTTTTGTATGAAAATGTACCCCGAGAGAAAATAAACGATGTCGTGTGTTGATCTTCAAGACGAATAGTTATTTGATTACATCCTAAAAAATTGTCCATGAAGGATAACACCTCATTTCCAGCACACTCATCAATGATCTGATCAATAAATGGAGCGGGAAAATTATCTTTAGGACAATCCTTATTCAAATCCCTAAATTCAATGCACACTTAGATCGTTCCTTGCTTTTTATGAGCAAGGACTAGATTCGAGACCCATTCAGTTAATAGAACGGGGTATATGAAACCCACCTTAAGCATCTTTTCAAACTATGCTTTAATAGTTGTTGCTTTCCTATGATTTATCGATTGAATCTTTTGTCGTATAGGCTTAGCTTTTTCGTAAGTCTTGATCTCATATTGAACTACCGATGGATCGATTCCAGTAATTTCCTCATAAGACCAAGCAAATACATCTTGAAATTATTTAAAGACTTCGGTACAAATCTTGATTTCTTCGGGGGAACATGCAACTCCAATGAAGATATTTTTGATAATATTGGGATTCCTGGAGATGTTCACCGGAATAGTTTCTGAAATATTGGACATATTACCTTTGGCAAAAATATGTGATGGGGCCAAAGGATTTAAGATTTTGTGAACACTTCTAGTTGAAGAAGGACCAGACATAATTGACTGAACTTGATTCAATTTAGGGAGAAAATATGGTTGATGATGAAAATCATCCCACGGTATTTCTACACCAGTCATTTCTTCTAGGATTTCCTCTTCATATGGTAAGACTATATCAAGGCAGTCCATAGCTGAAGTAGAGTCAAGAGTCCAGACCAGAGCCACATCACCATCCAAATCCTCTGATGGGAGAGGAATGGGATCAGAATCTGCAGAATTCACTATAGATTGGTACATGATTTTTGCTACAGATATAGGGTATGCCATTCCACCTACTTTCCCTTCCTCTAATGTGGCAGTAGATGGGAGTAAGGGCCAAGAATCATAAAAAGAATGAGTTCTGAAGTATCCTCTTTGAGGCGTGACCTTAGAGGATGAAATTGATTCGGATTTAGACATGAATGCAACAAATTACAAAGATAACCATAAACACAGATCATTTCACTAATGTAAAATACTGAAATATGCTTACAAACAGAGATGGAAATAAACCAGCTAGGGTGATGATAGCTTATCTCTGAGAAGAGATGTGGCGGCTGCATGCCTCTAAATTGTGTTAAAATGAGGCTCAAAGGCCTATTTATTGTTGAGAAACAATGGAAAACCCTTAACATCCCAAAACCTAACCCTGGAAGATGAAACACCAAATTGTGGGCCCCGTTTTGGGTAAGTTGGTACATCAACTTCTCGGGGTCGTAACTTTGGCACCCGATCTTCGTTTGACGCGTGCAATAGCTCGTTAGAAAGATCTATCCGAGCACTACAACTTTGGGTAGAGAAACATCAATCCGTGGAACCATGTTGCTCCTAGATTTCCCAAAAAACGTCGTTTAGGGCCTCAAAACGACTTCGGAAGTTCAGGACCTGAAACACTGCTAAAAATAGTAAATTGTGCCAATTATAGAAACTGAAAAACTGAAAGAGACAGTTGTGGGGGTCCAAGTGGGATAGGTGGGTGGCCACCAACATCCACCTGGATCATTCCTCCCCCCTTAGGAATCAATGGTCCCCATTGCGTTGAGTTCCTCCATCTGTTGAACCTGGTCCCTAGTGAGCTGTTCTACAATCTCGGATGTGTCTAGTAATGGTGGGAAGCATGGTCGAAGGTGGTACACATTGAACACTTGGTGCAAGAAAAGAAATGGAGGAATGGTGTGCTCCAAAGCATTATTTCCCACAACCTTGGTAATGGTGTAAGGACCATGTCAGTGTGGTCGAAGCTTCTGATGGGCTCTTGTAAGGCGTTCTTTCTGCAGATGCAACTAGACTTTGTTGCCCACCTGAAGCTTGTGTGGTACCCCTATGGGTGAGGAGAAGTTGTTCCTGAGTTCTATCATGACCATATCCCTTTACTGTTGCTGCTACGTGGAGGAACCCTTCATGGAGGTCATGGATGTGGTGACGATCTTCCCCTTACTTTGGGAGTGAACCAGACAGAAAATGAATTTCCTAGTCTGGGAGATGAGCTTGCTACCTTCCTTGGCAGTGATAAAAGAGGTGGCGGTAGGTGGGGCTACCTCCTATATCCTGTATAATAAATTACCCAAATAAATAATGATAGTACGAGGCCTTGACTCATACACAGCATGTCGCCTCCACAAGTATGGCTGGCCTAATAGTACATCACAAACATCCAGAGGTGTAACATCAAACAATACCTCGTCTGTGAAGGGTTTGATGTTGTAAGGAAGGCAGCACTGCTAGCGATCTCGGAGATCTCGTCCTTGGTGAAGCCACCCGATACTATACGGTTGTGGGTGTGGTGTAGTCGGTAGGCCCAACCGCTTCACAACCTCTACTGTAATGAGGTTCTTTTGGCTCCCACTGTCAACAATGAATTGCAGCAGCGAACCCTTCACCCACATCTATGAGTGGAAAAGACGCTCCCCCTCCTCTAGATCTTCAAGCTCATTCTTCTAGATCTTGGCAGTGGCAACAGTGATGCTTGGCTCCACATTAATGATCTGCTTCTCTTTGTCATTCCCCTTGTCGAGTTCTGACTCAGGGTCAGAACATGCATCTGATTCTGAAGCCTTCAACTCGGCCACCAACAACTGCTTGGTCTGACACTCACTTGTGTTGTGAGTGGGGGTCTTGTGGAACTCACACCACTTTCTTATGTCCTTCTTCGACTTCGTGGTGTTTTTCTTTTCTTGCAACTTCGACGGGTTGTCTTGGGTCACCCCGCCTTGGCTTTGTCCTTTGGTCTTCGGATTCGCAGATCCAAAGTCTCGCTTCTTCTCTTTGAACTTTTGCTCAATTTTGACAGCGTATCGGTATGTTGTGCCAAGCGAGGAGATGTTCAGGAACTCCATATCTTCCTAGATGTATCTATGTAGGTAGTCGTGGTATTTTAGTACCAAATGTAGCTCAGAGTCCTTGATACTCAACTATGTGCGAAGGGTATGAAAAATGTTTGTGAACTCTAGCACATCTCGGTCCCTTCCCTGTCGCAGCGTGGTCCACTTTATGTATTTGTCCTCGTAGCTTTTGACAAGGTATTACTACTCCTTGATGGCATCATGGAAGGAATTCCAAGTGGGTGCGGCTGAGAACAGTAAGTTCGTACTTTCATCCTTCTTCTCGGCGTAGGTTTCCCACCAGTCTTTGACGTGGGGGGCTGCTTTGAGAAGAGTGAAAACAATCTTTTCCTGACTTGAAAATTCATGAACAGAAAAATAACCCTCTAGAAGATTTAACCATTTATCTATGGCATCTGCGTCTATCTGACCCTCGAATATGGGGATTTCAAAATTAACTTGTACCTTAAAGGGTGTGGCATTTCCATAGTAGCTACTGGAAGTTGATGCATCACCTCTAGGTAGCCACTGAAGCATCTGGGCAAAGTTTTCCATCATCGTGTTCCTTTGCCGCTTGAGGGCTTCTTCAAGCAAGATTTTGATAGGATCTCCTGCCCCCTTATATTCTTTTCATCCACCATGAGAGGCCGTCGGGATTTATGAGGCTGGTCTTGCAAAGGTTCGACCAGTTCAAGCCCTAACTCCTTATATCCCGACCTCGTTGGGGACATGCAAATAGAAACAGAGAAAAAGCAGACCGCTCTGATACCACTGATCCAGATTTAAATAGGAACGCAACAAATTATAGAGATAACCATAAACACAGAGATGCAGTGGAAATAATACTTCATTTCATTAATGTAAAATACTAAAATATGCTTACAAACAAAGATGGAAATAAACTAGCTAGGGTGATGGTAGCTTAACTTTGAGAAGAGATGTGGTAGCTACATGCCTCTGAACTCTGTCACAATGAGGCTCGATGGCCTATTTATTGTTGAGAAAAAATGGAAAACCCTTAACATCCCAAAACCTAACCCTGGAAGATGAAACGCCAAATTGTGGGCCTCGTTTTGGGTAAGTTGGTACATCAACTTCCCGGGGTCGTAAATTTGGCCCCCGATCTTCGTTTGACGCATGCAATAGCTTGTTAGAAAGATCTATCCGAGCACTACAACTTTGGGAAGAGAAACATTATTCCTTGGACCCATGTTACTCCCAAATTTCCCAAAAAACATCGTTTAGGGCCTCAAAATGGCTCTGAAAGTTCAGGACCCGAAAAAACTGCTAAAAATAATAAATTGTGCTACAATTACGGAAACTGAAAAACTGAAAGAGACGGTTGTGGGGATCCAAGTGGGATAGGTGGGTGGCCACCAACATCCACATGGATCAAAAATGGAATTAACATGAGAAATAGGAGAAGGAAGATCAAAAGTACCCATCAATGAGGAATACATTCCAACTCCCAAATTCTCCATAAGTTGCTTGGTATTCTTCACCAAGGGTACAGTAGAATCAGAAGATGCATTGGGATCATTAGGAGAATAATTCAGTTGATCAATTGTAACAATTCTCCCTTCATGAGGGAAGCATAGGATGCAAAAGAACGATGAAACAATAACATCCATTACATAAACCCAATTCCAACCCAACAAAATATTATAATCCATATTGGCATAAACTATTTCTACCTTGACATTGACAACCTTTCCCTCAACACATATGGGAAAGGCTAGAAGAATTGCATGAGGCCTATGATAATGACCATGGAATGAGGTAAGAAGAGTAGGGGAAGGAATAGATTCTGGAGATCTGATAGCCTTCCAACATGACATCGACATGACACATGTGGAAGCCCCTTCATCAACTACAGTTTGAAAGATATTCATTTTATGATATATAGATTTAATCTGGAAAGTCATGTGATGAGGGAGTCTCTTCTTAGCACTTGACATATAAAATGTTATAACAAGAGATGTTTTTGGATCCACTACTCTGACCGCAGTGAGCAATGCACTCTTGTGTGTAGGTCACAATTGGAGTACCTCTAACATTGACATCACACGAGGGCTTTGAGCCAAATATTCAATAATAGAGTAGTTCTAAGAAACCTTAGCATTGGGATTAACAGTTGAACGATTTGTAGAGCCTTTCGGCATCTGAGGCATAGACTCAACTACAGGCCTCTTGATATGGAGTGGCTCTAGAATATCGGAAGTAGTCTTAGCCTTAGAAGGATTCAATTCACCATAATCATTGTGATCTTGTAGCGACATTGAAATGAGATATTACCATATTGTTGGGCATGGAATCCCCCCACAACAGGTTTTGGGGCTCAAACCCCAAGTTTTGGTCAAAGGTTTTGTAAGACTTTGTGAAATTGCGGTTGCGGAGCGCGAAGTAGAAATTAAGTCATAGGGTTGTCTGCCCTAAAGTAATGTATGTAATGTAAAGTCATGTCGGCCTACCCATGGTCTGCGGACCATGGGATTGTATAAATAGAGCGAGGCTCTAAGTTGTAAAAGGGGTAGGGATAATAGAGTGAGTAGCGAAGGAATGGTTCAAGCTTAGAGTAGAATTCTAAGTGTCTTGGGTTGTAGTAGTAGGAAGAGGCTCTGCAACTGAGTGAATAGAGGCCTAGTAGAGTCCGCAGCTGAGTGCGCGGACCCTTACAGCTGAGTGAGCAGGGTGGTGACGAGTTTGTAAGCAAGATTTAATATTAATAAAAGAGAAGTTGGTTCCTATTTCTGTGTAATTCTTGTGCATTATCTTCTTTATGTTTGTATTCGTTTATGTATTACACGCACTGATATTTATGATGAACATGTTGTAATAACCATAAATCTTACACACACAAGTTAAGTAATCGGTTAATTAGCAAGGAACTTGGGTATTATACGGGTCGCACCCCAAGTAGGGCTGCGTAGAAGCTGCACCGCAGGTTGTGAAGAGATCACAAGTGCACGTAGCGATAGGTCAGACCGTGAACTTCCAAAAGCCCCTCAGACATCCCAAGGGTGCGGAAACCTACTTCTAGCACCCTCCCATACTACTTTGGGTGAGACCTCAGTCCGCGCTCCGTGGACTGTTGCCGAAAGGACCAGTAGTACCGGGATTTGCTTGGCTAAATCACCTCTAAACCTGGGTCAGGCCCATACAAGCCAACAAATGGTTCCATTTCCGGGACCGGGATCTGCATAAAGGATGTTTGATGTCATGCCACTGGAACCCTACAAAGAAATAAATTGAAGAGTGGTTGGACAAGAATATTCACGAGTTCGCGGCATAGGAAAACAGAAATCCGCGAGTATCTAAGGAATAGTGGTTGGATCGCTACTTGTACACTAAAATCCACGAAATTTTCTTTGCATCTTTTCTGTCTAAGCTGTATGAGTGGATCGTAAAGTTAGTAGACAGCTAGGGAAGGTGTAGGCTCGACAAACCAATAATGTGGACTCCGGAACTAGTGCACAGACTAGAAGCCTTAGAAGAGAAGATAAAGCGAGTTGTGGACCACTAGCTCGACCGAATAATAGGAGGATTTATCACTGATTTCACGATAGACGCGACCATCAGCTACAGTGAGGTAGAGCGACGTTTTCTCAAGGGACCACGAGGTAAGTATATTAAATCTTTGAAATCTTGGATTAATATGCTATTGTTTGAAAAGCGGGTTATGCGAATAAATTAATTTTTGGGACTACGTGGAGTGGAAAGATCTACAGAAGCGAAGTAGCGAGGAATTGGAAAACAGTCCCTTAATTTCACCCTCGTGGGAAAGCGAGGAGGAACTCGCAAAAGTTTCTCCGAGAAGCACAGTCAATTTGATAAGACAGAGAATTCCGCGTTTACCACCTCCACCCACACCGCCACCCGTTTCACCCCCCTCACCTCCATCTCCACCCACTCCACCTCCGCCACCACTGCAGTTCAGTATGGCGAGTACGATGAAACTACTGGTGTTCATAGGATTAGGAAATGAAGATCTTGACCAATTCTAGTTCATGGTAAGAGCAGTATGGGAAGCACAGGGCATCGTGGATGATAATATTAAAAAGGCTACGCTGGTGAGTGCACTATAGGATCACGCATTAACGTGGTATATCAAGCATTCTAATGACCACCCGAACATAGAGATTTCAGAGATCTAGACTGCGCTGAACAGAGAATTTAGCAGGCCAAAATCAGAGACACAATCAATCATCAAGTTTAAGGAGATCGCGATGCTCCTGGGTGAGACCCCCTGAGATCTGGACCAAAGGCTGAAAAGTATGATCTGCAAAGCCAATATGACATTAACAAATGCACAGCATCGCATATGGTTTTTGGCCTCACTTACGCCACACTTAAGGATGGTGTTGTCACAGCAAAAACTTTCCACCCAGGCCGAAGCGTTGGAGATGGAAATGAGATTGCATGAGACTCCTATACAAGACCCTGGGTTGGGAGTCCAACAAATCCACGTACAAATGCAGAATCTTTGTCTAGAGATGCAAATTTTGAAACATGACAGGACAACTCAGCTGTAGGTGCTCAAGGAAGTATGGTGCATAAAATGCAAAGGCCAAGGACACGACAAGGACCACTGTCCAGTTTTCACGAACTACTTGGCAGGGGGAGGGCCAATGCCATTAAGGCTGGAGGCACCGGTGGGGCCAAGCACAACGGTTGCATTATGGTGCGTGATCTACCAGATAGGAGGAAAACATACCACAGATAATTTTCATCTGTTGCAGAAGTATACGCAGACGTCCCAGCAATTGTTTTGTAATTTCTGCAGGTCGGTAGGCCATGACGAACACACCTGTCGAAGCTATGAACTAATGATGGATCGGACTCCTGCCTACAAGGTGTAGACCGAAACGCGAGCCTTCGACCCAAATGCAGGGATGGCGTGTGCTGGGTTTCAGGGGCGCGGTCAAGGTCGAGGTGGAATGGGACCAAGAAGGGGTCGCGAATAGATAATTTGTTACAATTGCAGAGGGCTAGGGCATTATGCCTGCCATTGTACGAATCTGACTAGGATATCATGTTGTTACTGTAATCAGTTTGATCATGAGGCAGAAGATTTCCCTTTTCTGATAGCGAAGATGCGCGAAAAGGGGGTACTCCAGCCCCCTCTGACCCAAAATTTACAAATGATGAGGTCTGAACCACGCAAAGAAGACCCAAATGTAAACATGATGCTCAGGAGTGGTATGGCCACAGGAGATGATAAAGGGAAGCAGCCAGAAGACAGCGCGTGGGTTCACAAGGCTCCTACAAAGGAACCCAAGTTTGACGTAGAACACGCGAAGGAGACATTCATGGTAGCTAAGAAGAGATTCACAGAGGCCTCCACTTCAGGTAGTAAGGATCAACTAGAACCAGGGATGGATCCTTCAATGCTCACTACCTTTTTGGAGACATGCATGAAACTGTTGCACGACAACAAGGTAGTCAAAGGGCTACAGGAACTTATCACTAGGTGCGCGGGGTTAGGAGAACCGCGCGTGGTCCGAAAACTTGGAAAGCATGCATTGCACACAAGAAGGGAGATGAGGTTGACTACGCAAATAGGCGAGTACGAAATGGATCAAGTAATCCTGGATCTGGGTTCGGATGCGAATGTACTACCAAAGCAAACATGGGAACGCATGGGAAAACCCACGTTACAGTGGTCCCCTATTCAGTTATGAATGGCGAACCAACAGAAGATTTTTCCCATGGGAAGATTGCAAGGGGTGACAGTCGATATTGAAGGCGCGAGCGCGCAGGTGGATTTTGAAGTGATAGAGATTGTCGATGATAGCAATCCCTATCCTGCGCTACTAGGAATAGACTGGGCTACTGATATGAACGGGGTCATAAATCTAAAGAAGCACAAAATGATCTTTGAGAAAAATTCATTACGCGTAGTAGTACCACTAGATCCAGCCGAAGGAGCGCGATACACCGAACCGGTGTGCAACGACGATAGTGATGATGATCTCGACTGTATCTACAAGATAACTACACAAGGAGAGGATTGGGTTACTCTGACTACAGACAAAAGGATTTCGTGGGAGCACGAAAGCTCCTGCACTTCAGATTCAGGCGAAGAGATAGAGCGATGGCAGGATCGGCTACACGAAGTAACAACGCTTAACTATAATATGATGGTTAGATCACTGCATTGCGTGACAACAGAGGCAAGGGAGTTACCGACATATGTCAACGTGTTAGAAAATTATATATTACGGAGCAATGGAACACATAAAATATTGCAGAAATATAAACACAGAAAACGCACAAAACAAGAGAGACACAGATATACGTGGTTCACCCAGTTTGGGCTACGTCCACCCCGAACAGCCAGTCCTTCCTTTCTATTATCCAGCAAAATGAAGAGATACAACCTACAGCAAAACCGCTATAATATCCTCTGTTTTCTCTCTCACTCTCACCTCTATGTTTATCGCTCACCGAATACACATCTATCTCACAGCCTCAAATACAATGCCCTCATATAAAGAGAGGGGTTGCCTTCTAGGGCAAAAAACCCTAAACTAAACATAAGTTCTACCGTCAGATCATCCGCCTAATGAACGGCCCAGATTGACTAGAAATTACTATACTTTTACAAGGCAATTTTACAGTTGTTTTTAGCTTCGGGGGCGCTGCCCCCGAAACCCCCCCTTGGACCCCCCACGGCAGTGATTATTTTACGGGCGGCATTGCCGCCCCATTTTGAACTGGGGTCCAATATGTCGGTACTATAGAAGATAATCAGGCTCCACACCCAACACAGCGGTGGATGAATTTCTGAGCAAATTTGAAAGTGCAGTGCTAGAACAGTAGCGGTTCGATGCGCTAAAGTGGGCACTACGCGCAACACCCACATGATGTTGGTGTACACATCAAGGAACTTTTGAAGACTATCAGGGATGCAGAAGGATGATGTGCCTGCGGTTTGGACAACCCCAAGTATGACTAGTAGAAAAATATGACGGACGAGATGATCCACGCACGCACCTCGCGAAATGGACCAAGGTCTACAGGGAAGAGCCACAACCTGAATGGGTGCACCTATTCTACCATACCCTAGATGTCATACCCATGAATTGGTATATGGAGACGGAGCTACGCCATGGTACGAGCGAATGGGATGTCTTGCGTGAGGGATTCTTGTTAACATTCACATTTGAAGATCATTGGTTAGATACTATTGACGATGTGCTACAAGTAGTGAAAGTCACTATCTTTAAAATACCACAAGAGCCAATGGGAGTACTTCAGCTAGAATGGGCGATACAGTTAAGCAGTGCACTAGAGTGTTATAATGTGAATATTGAGGAGGATGATGAGGACCCATGGAACATTAACATTTCAAAAGCAAAAGGCTCTCGCGAGATTCACATACCAGCACTTGAAGACCTCGACATCACCGCGCCGCTAAAGATGAAGCAGGTCAACATTGGAACGGAGGTAGAACCAAAGTATGCAACGCTTGGGGACTACTGGGACAATGCCACGGTCGATAAAATCGTTGATCTACTCTGCGAATACCAAGACTTATTCCCAACTAAAATTACGGACTTAAAAGGGATCGTGGGCAAGTTAGGGATGATGAATATCACCTTGAAACCCGACGCGAAGCCAGTTAAGCAGCAGCATTACCGCTTGAATCCAAAGTATAAAGAAAAGGTCCGCGACGAATTAGACAAAATGCTTGCAGCCGGAATTATTGAACCAGTGGAAGAATCCAATTGGGTGAGTCCTATGGTAGTACAGGAGAAAAAACAAAAGGGTGAAATAAGAAAATGTGTAGACCTTAGGAAGCTGAACAATGCCTGTGTATACGATCCATTCCCAAAACCATTCGCAAATGAAGCACTAGAGAATGTTGGCAGTCAGGAAGCATACTCATTCATGGATGGGTTCTCAGGGTACCACCAGATCAAGATCGTGCCAGAAGATAGGAGCAAGATGACCTTCACAACAGAATGGGGCTGCTTTCAATACACCATGATGCCATTTGGACTGAAGAATGCACCAGCTATATTTTCGTGCATCATGGTAGCCACGTTCAAAGAATACATCCACAAATTTTTGGAGGTCTATATGGATTATTGGACTGTTTTTTGATTAGTTATGCACCATGTAGCAAGCTTACATTTGATGCTGGATACTTGTCACCAACACCAGATTGCGCTGAACCTAAAGAAGTGCACATTCCTCGTTCCCTTCGGAAATCTGCTGGGACATGTGGTCTGCAAACAAGGATCGATAGTGAACCCTACAAAGATTGTCGTTATCCTCAATTTGGAAACACCGCGAAGTGTTAAACCACTGCGTGCTACCTTGGGACACACTGGATACTATAGGAAGTTCATCAAAACTTATTCCCAGATAACTGCACCGATGGAAAAGCTATTGAAAAAAGATGTTACATATTGTTGGAATGATGATTGCATGAAGAGTTTGGATGTCCTGAAGAGGAAACTGGACTCCGCACCAATCCTGGTCTTCCCGAAATGGGACGTGGAATTTCATGTACATGTTGATGCATCGTGTATCACGTTAGGATCCGTACTCACATAGGAAGGCGTGGAGGGTGTCGATCACCCGATCATGTTTGCAAGTCGAAGATTGTCCAAAGTAGAAAAGAACTACTCTACCATCGAGCGGTAGGGGTTGGCAATCGTGTACGCACTCCAAAAATATCGACACTATTTACCAGGAGGACATTTCAAGATGTATACTGACCAATCCGCGTTGAAATACCTAGTGAACAAGCCTGTGTCGGAGGGGCGCATATGCAGTTGGCTTTCACTATTTCAAGAATATGATTTTAAAGTCATAGTCAAGCCGGGACGCTTAAACATAGGACCAGACCACTTATCACGAATTAAGACGGGCGAGGAACCAACAAATTTGGAGGAAGGACTACGTGATGCATAGCTCTTTTCAATGCACGTCGAGGATGGACACTTCGAAGATATAATCCATTTTCTAACAACAGGGACTGTGCCGAAGGAGTACTCAATCCAATAGAAGAAGGAATTGGTGGTGCACGCGGCGGACTTTCTATCATCATGGGGCACCTCTACAAGATGGGCAACAATGAGATATTGCAAAGATATGTACCTAAATTTGAACAAGGTCAAATCCTCGCGAAAGCACATCAGGGCACTGCAGGAGGACACCATGCAGGACATGCGACCGCACAAAAGATTCTTCGCGCAGGGTTATGGTGGCCGACCCTACACCAGGATTCGAAAGTGCACTGTAAGGCCTGCGATATATGTCAAAGGATGGGAAAACCATCACGGAGGGATGAGATGCCACTAAATCCCCAAATGACACTACATCCATTTGAGAAATGGGCAATCGACTTTGTGGGCCCAATCAAACCTCAAGGAAAGACAGGTGCGCGCTACATCATCACCATGACGGAGTACCTAACATGATGGGCGGAAGCACAGCTGATCAAGGACTACATGGCCGCTATGGCTGCAAAGTTTTTGTTTGAAAATGTGTTGACACAATTTGGTTGTCCGAAAATCTTAATGAGTGATCACGGAACACATTTCTTGAATGAAACCATCAGCATGCTCATAGAAGAGTTCCAGGTGTATCATCAGAAAAGTACATCGTACCACCCATAGGCCAATGGAATAGTAGAGGCATTCAATAAAATACTGGAGACTGCGCTGACCAAAATATGTAACGTGTAGTGGAACAACTGGGACCTGCGCGTACCTGCTGTGTTATGGGCGTATAGGACAACATGCAAGAAATTGATGGGACAGACACCATTCCGGTTGGTCTATGGTACGGAAGCAGTCATGCCGATGGAATACATCGTACCTAGTCTACGAATAGCAGTGCTCACAAGCATGACAGACCGCGAAGCTCTGGAAGAAAGGCTTGCGTAATTATAAGAACTCAAGGAAGAACGGCTTATGGCTGGATTTCACCAGCAAGTACAAAAACAGCGTGAAAAGGCCTGGCACGACCTCCATATCAAGTTGCGCACTTTCAAAGTAAACGATTTAGTGTTGTTGTATGACAGCAAGTTCGAAAATTTTCTGGGAAAATTCAAAATGCACTGGTTGGGACCATAAGTGGTAAAAGAGGTCAAAAATGGAGGCGCGGTCCAGCTAGTCAAACTTAATGGAGAACCCTTCCCAGGAAAAGTAAATGGCAGTCGCTTGAAGCCCTACACGGGTGGGCCGGCTATCTAACTAACTGACTGAAGCACAATCTTCGCGACCCGAGGAGCCAGAAAAGGGCGCGGGACTATAAACATAAGCACCAGAAACTGGTACCAAAGAAAGGACACGAGTCAGACACGGATGATTCAAAAGCAGGAGTGCAACAAGTCCAGAAAACAGCACAACAGCGTGCCATGGACCTCCGAGCAGTACGAGAACAATTGGAGGGGCTCCGTGCCAAGATCATCACACCAGCAGAGTGACTCGGGACGAGTCACAATGATTGTGTTGGGGGCATTTTGGGCATGGAATCCCCCCACAGTAGGTTTTGGGGTTCAAAGCCCAAGTTTTGGTCAAAGGTTTTGTAAGACTCCGCGAATTGCGAGCGCGGAGCGCAAAGTAGAAATTAAGTGATAGGTTTGTCCGCCCTAAAGTAATGTATGTAATGTAAAGTCATGTTGACCTACCCATGGTCCGCGAACCATGGGATTGTATAAATAGAGCGAGGCTCTAAGTTGTAAAAGGAGCAGGGGATAATAGAGTGAGTAACGAAGGAATGGTTCAAGCTTAGAGTATAATTCTAAGTGTCTTGGGTTGTAGTAGTAGGAAGAAGCTCTACAGCTGAGTGCGTAGAGGCCTAGTAGAGTCTGTAGCTGAGTGCGCAGACCCTGAAGTTGAGTGCGCAGGGCGGTGTCAAGTTTGTAAGAAAATAAAAGAGAAGTTGGTTCCTATTTCTGTGTGATTGTTGTGCATTATCTTCTTTATGTTTGTATTCATTTATGTATTGCGTGCACTAATATGATTGCTGAACATGATGTAATAACCATAAATTTTACACACACAAGTTAAGTAATCCGTTAATTAGCAAGGAACTTGGGTATTATACGGGTCGCGCCCCGAGTAGGGCCGCGCGGAAGCCACACCGCAGGTTGCGAAGAGATCGCAAGTGCGCGTAGTGATAAGTCAGACCACAGACCTCTAGAAGCCCCTTTTACATCCCAAGGGTGTGGAAACCTGGTTCTAGCACCCTCCCATACTACTTCGGGTGAGACCTCAGTCCGCGCTCTGTGGACTATTGCCGAAAGGGCCATTAGTACCGGGATTTGCTTGGCCAAATCACCTCTGAACCTGGGTCAAGCCCATACAATCCAACACATATAGACATTTGATATAGATTCCCCTTCCTAGTTTCCCCCTATGGGGGTTGCAGTACCAACATTAGCGCCAGCAAACATTTATTGCCCTTGGGTTAAAGGGTTATTCAACACAACCTAGGAACTGAAAGAACCCTGCTGAGCTAACAAGAAATGAGCACCCTAAATCTTAGGTTAGAGATGGGTAAGATGATCCTAACTGCAAAACTTGCAAGGGCACTTTAATTTCTTTTTCAATTCCTTATTTCCCTCTCTAGTATCATTACTAGACTTGTTAGCATTCCCTTTCATAGCCTTATCTTTCTTCTTACCACATCCCTTCTTCTTCCCATCAGATTGTGTGATAAGTCAGACCACGGACCTCTAGAAGCCCCTTTTACATCCCAAGGGTGTGGAAACCTGGTTCTAGCACCCTCCCATACTACTTCGGGTGAGACCTCAGTCCGCGCTCTGTGGACTATTGCCGAAAGGGCCATTAGTACCGGGATTTGCTTGGCCAAATCACCTCTGAACCTGGGTCAAGCCCATACAATCTAACACATATAGACATTTGATATAGATTCCCCTTCCTAGTTGCCCCCTATGGGGGTTGCAGTACCAACATTAGTGCCAGCAAACATTTATTGCCCTTGGGTTAAAGGGTTATTCAACACAACCTAGGAACTCAAAGAACCCTGCTGAGCTAACAAGAAATGAGCACCCTAAATCTTAGGTTAGAGATGGGTAAGATGATCCTAACTGCAAAACTTGCAAGGGCACTTTAATTTCTTTTTCGATTCCTTATTTCCCTCTCTAGTATCATTACTAGACTTGTTAGCATTCCCTTTCATAGCCTTATCTTTCTTCTTACCACATCCCTTCTTCTTCCCATCAGATTGTTGGTCTCCTTTGGGGTTCAAATATTAAAAAACATTAATTTTTAAGGTTTGGAAGGTGTTATTGTCAGTCATTTCTTCTTGTCACCAGTGATCAAATATGCTTTTACCAAGTTGTTAGGGGTCTCAAGGTCAAATTTTATCATGTCACTAGGTTTTCAGAATAAAATTTGGTCACTGGTTAGTTTGTCTAGGTTTATTTCTATTTTTTCAAAAATCTCTCATGTCGGTCACTACCGAGCACGGGATCCCCCAAGGCAAGTTTTGGGGCTTAAAGCCAGATTTTAACCAAATCCAATGTAAAGACGCCACGGTTTGCGGGCACGGAGTGCGAATATTGTAAATGAGTCATAGGGTTGTTCGCCCTCATTTTTGTAATGTAATGTCAGCTTTAGAGATCTACCCATGGTTCGCAGACCATGGGATTGTATAAATAGAGCGAGGCTCTAAGTTGTAAAGGAGAATAACCACGAAAGTTTGTAAGATCTAATGATGATGAATTGAGTCTTAGTCGAAGCGTTGAGTCGTGTCTTTGGATCGTAGAGTAGGAGAAGTCTCTACAGCTGAGTGCACAGAGGCCTAGTAGTCTGCAGCTGAGTGTGTAGGGCAGGTTGAGTCTGTAACCGATTGAAGCATTAATAAAGAGAAGTTTTACATCATTTCTATGTATCTTTTTCCTATTTTGTGCATTGAATGTGTCAGATATAAATTGCATTTCTATTGTCTATATGATGCGCGAACCTATATGAATGTGTTGATAAAGTGAATATAAGATAAAGTATCTGTTTACATAAAGATAATTAGCTATTATAAGAAGATAAGTAAGATCCAAAGTGAAACTTGGGGAAATAGCGCAGATCATTGCTTTAGCAGCGTGAAAGCACCTTAGCCCCTGGTTAGGGTTGCACGAAGGTGATTATAATAGATCGCAAACGCCTCGAGGGTTAGGAAATTGCACGAAGTGACCTGCATGAAGGTATTCACAGTTGGACTAAACCAACCCCTTAGACATCTCAAGGGTGTGGAAACTTGGTTCCAGCATCCCCCCATACTACTTCGGGTGAGACCTCAGTCCACGCTCTGCAAGCTGTTGCTGAAAGGGCCAGTAGTACAAGGATTTTTTTGGCTAAATAACTTTGAACCTGGGTCAGGCCCCCTCTAGCCAACAAATGGTTCCATTGCCAGGACTTGAAACTGCATATAGATGTCTGATGTTGTATCATTGGAATCCAACTAAGATGGAAATTGAAGGTTGGTTACACAGGAGGATTCACGATTTCACGACACAAGAGAACAGGAATCCGTGACTGTCAAAGGAAGAGTGGTTAGACTGCTACCTATACACAGATATCCACGAAATTTTCATCACATCTTTCCCTACTGAGTTGTATGAGTGGATCGCAAAGCTAGCCAATAGCCAAGGAAGGTGGAAGCTCAACATTCCTATTGTGTGGACCCCAGAGTTGGTGCACAGATTAGAAGCATCGAAGGATAAGATCATGCACATTGTTGATCAATGGCTCGATCGGATTATAGGAAGATTCATTACTGAGTTGGCAGTGGATACTTAAGTTAGCTACAGCGAGACAGAGCAACGCTTTCTCAAAGGACCACGAGGTAAGTACGTAAAGTCTCTGAATACTTGGATTAAAATTTTATTGTGTGAAAAGAGGGTTATGCAACTACCTTGATGTTTGAAGCTACGTGAAGTGGAAAAACCTACAAAAATGAAGGAAGTAAGGGACCAAAGAACAATCCTTTGATTTCACCTCCACGAAGGGACAAGGAAGAGCTTGTGAAGGTCTCGCTGCAAAGTGTGATAAATTTGATAAGACAGAGGATTCCACGCATATCACCCCCACCCACACCACCACCAACTTCATCACCTTCACCTCCATCTTCACCCATACCACCTCCATCACCATCGCGAGTCAATATGGAAAGCGCGATAAACTTTCATGTGTTCAAGGGAGTAGGAAATGAAGATCCGGACCAGTTTTGGTTCGTGATAAGATCTGTATGGGAAGCGCAGGGAGTTATAGATGATAATATAAAGAAAGCGATGCTGGTCAATGCTCTGCAGGATCGTGTGGTGACCTGGTATATTAAGAATTCTAATGACAATCCGAATGCGAGGATCGCGGATATCCAAATTGTGTTGAACAGAGAATTTAGCAGGCCGAAGTCAGAGGCGCAGTCGATCATTGGATTCAAAGAGATCACAATACTACCAGGCAAGACTTCTAGGCAGCTAGATCAAAGGATGAAGTGCACAATTCGCGAAGCTAATATGACTTTGACGGATGGACAACACCGCAAATGGTTTGTAACATCGCTAACGTCATTTGAGGAACACGTTGTCACAACAAAGGTTAACAACTCGATCAGAGGCCTTGGAGATCTTGATGAGGCTGCATGAGACCCTGATACAGGATCCTAACTTGGGAGTTCAGCAGATCCACGTGGAGTTGAAAAACTTATGCCTTGAGATGTAGAGTCTAAAACAGGACAGTACAGCCCAACCAGAAGTGCGCGAAGAGGTATGGGGCGTTAAATGTAAGGGTCAGGGTCATGACAAGGACCACTCCCCAATGTTCATGAATTACCTTGTGGGAGGAGAACCGATGTCGTTAAGACCGGAGGCACAAGCAGGACCTAGCACAGTGCCTGCTTTGTGGTGCGCAATTTGTCAAATAGGAGGAAAGCATGCTACGAACAACTGCCATTTGTTACATAAGTACATACAGAATTCGCAACAGTTGTTCTGTAATTTTTGTAGATCGGTTGGACAAGATGAGCGCACTTGTAGAATATATGAACTTATGAAAGATAGAACTCCCACCTACATAGTTCAGGTAGAATCGCGGCCCCTTGACCAGAACGCGGGAGTGGCGTGAACTGGATTTCAGGGGCACGGGCGAGGCCGAGGTGGAGGAGGACCTGGATGAGGTCATGGACAAATGATATGCTACAATTGTGGAGGTCCTGGACATTATGCTCGTGATTGTACGAATCCAACGCGTCCATCATGTCTGTATTGTACCTTGTTTGATCATGAGATGGAGGATTGTCCTACGTTGATGGTTAGGATACGCGACAAGGGAGCGCTACCACCTCCCCCTACTCAAAACCTGCAGATAATGAGGTCTGAGCCACGTGAGGAAGATCCAAATGTGAACATTGTGCTCCGAAGTGGAATCGTGATGGGAGATGATAAAGGCAAATAGCCCGAAGATAGTACTTGGGTTCGTCAAGCTCAGACGAAAGAAGCAGAGTTTGATTTGGAGCATGCTAAGGAAACCTTCATGGAAGCTAAGAAGAGCTTCGCTGATGCCTCCACTTTAGGAAGCAATGATAGACTGGAGCCGAAAATAGACCCATCTATGCTTACAATGTTCCTAGAAACATGCATGAAGCTACTGCACGACAATAAGGCTGTAAAAGGATTGCAGGAACTCATTAACAGATGCATTGGGACCGCGCGAGGAGAACCACGCGTATTCTAGAAGATTGGAAAGCATTCGACAAGGACAGGGAGAGAAATGAGGTTGACCATGCAGATTGGAGAATATGATATGGGCCAAGTAATTCTGGACTTAGGATCGGACGCGAACATTCTGCCAAAGCAGACATGGGAGCACATGGGAAGGCCTATGCTATAATGGTCTCCTATCCAGCTGTGAATGGCGAACCAAAAAAATATAATACCTATGGGGAGATTGTAGGGAATCACCGTGGATATTGAAGGGGCGAGCGCGCTAGCAGACTTTGAAGTGATAGAGATTGTTGATGACAGCAATCCCTACCCCGTGCTCTTAGGAAATGATTGGGCCACTGACATGAATAGGGTGATTAATCTGAAGAAGCGCAAGATGATTCTTGAGAAGAAGTCTTTGTGAGTAGTTATACCCTTGGACCCTGTGGAGGGATCCCACTATACTAAGCCCGTGCGCGACTATGAAAGTGACAACAATTTGGACTGCATCTACAAGATAACCGCGCGAGAGCAATGTTAAAAAATTATATATTACATAGCAATGGAACACATAAAATATTGTAGAAATATAAACACAGAAAACGCATAAAACAAGAGAGACATAGATATACGTGGTTCACCCAATTTGGGCTACGTCCACAGAGAAACAGCAAGTCCTTCCTTTTATATTATCCAGCAAACTGAAGAGATACAACCTACAGGAGATCCACTATAATTCCCTCTTCGCTCTCAATCTCCTCTCTCTTCCTCACTCAAAATACAGATCTACATAGACGCAATACAACTCCCTCATATATAGTGAGGGGTTGCCTTCTAGGGAAAAAAAACCCTAAATTAAACATAACTTCTACAGTCAGATCTCCGCCAAATGAACAACCCAGATTGACTACAAAATTACAACATTTTACAAGGCAGTTTTACATCTATTTTTAGCTTCGGGGGCATTGACCCTAATCCCCCCACTAGGGGGGGGCTCCCAAAGGTCGCAGTCACCCCCCCTGGAGGCCTCCTGCAGTGAATATTTTACGGGCAGCGTTGCCACCCCATTACAAATTGGGGTCCAATGTGGCAATACCTTTGAATATAGAAGATAATTAGCCTCCACACCCAACAATCTCCCACTTGGAGACTGATTATAGCAATTCCATCGTTGCTTCATTTGCTGGACAATTACTCCACTTTGAACCTAGTTGTTTCTCATCTTCTTCATCATACTTGAAGACTAATTGAAACTTAGCAGATTCTCATTTTCTCCCTGGTTACGACTTTTGTTAACATATCTACAGGATTATGGCTAGTGTGTATCTTTTCTAGCTTCAATTTTCCATCTTCCAACGCTAACCGTATGAAATGGTACTTGAGTTGTATATGTTTAGTCTTGGAATGAAATGCAGAGTTCTTTGCAAGATGTATGTCACTCTGGCTGTCACTGTATAACCTGCCCAACTTCTGCTTCTTACCCAGTTCATCCAGAAACCTTTGTAACCAAATCATTTCTTTACTAGCCTTTGTAGCAGCGACATACTTTGCTTCTGTTGTTGAGAGTGCAACAACACTTTGCAATTTTGAGACCCAACTGACACCCGTTCCACCTACAATAAACACATACCCTATTGTGCTCCTCTTGTTATCTCTATCACCTGCCATATCTACATCAACATATCCCTATAGAGCAATGTTTGAACCACCAAAGCATAATTCTTGATTTGCGGTACCTCTCAAATACCTGAGAATCCACTTCACCACCATCCAATGTTCTTTTCCTAGATTGTTCATGTACCTGCTTACAACTCCCATTGCATATGCAATATCAGGCCTTGTGTAGACCATTTCATACATTAAGCTTCCAACTGTTGATGCATATGGAACTTTATACATATGAGCCATTTCTTCCTGAGTCTTGCGACACTCCTCCTTAATTTGAAATGGCTAGCCAAAGGTATACTAACTAGTTTTGCATTCTACATATTAAACATTTCCAACACCTTTTCTATGTACTCACTTTGAGACAATGTTAATTTGTGATTCTTCCTGTCTCTAGTTATTTGCATACCAAGGATTTGTTTTGCAACACCCAAATCCTTCATTGCAAATGAGTTCACCAATTTTCTTTTAAGCACATTTATTTCCTGCATGTGAGAACCTACAACAAGCATGTCATCTACATACAATAACAATATAATATAGCTACCATCATTTTTCCTTTTGAGATAAACACAATGATCAGAGTGACATCTAGTATAACCTTGTTCAGACATAAACTTGTCAAATTTTAGATACCACTGCCTTGGAGCCTGTTTTAAGCCATAAAAGCTCTTCTTCAAGCTACACACTAATTTCTCCTTCCCTTTTACCTCATATCCATGTGTTTGTTGCATATATATCTCTTCCTCTAAATCCCCATGGAGAAAGGTTGTCTTTACATCTAACTGCTCAAGATGTAAATCTTCAACTGCTAGTAGACTTAAAATAGTTCTGATTGAAGTCATTTTAACAATAGAAGAAAATATCTCATCAAAGTCTATACCCTTTTTCTGTGCAAACCCTTTCACCACAAGTCTAGCTTTATACCTTTTTCTACCTCCATCTTCTTCCGTCAACTTGTAAAACCATTAATTCTGCAATGTTGTTTTACCTACAGGCAACCTGACTAAGTCCAAAGTCTAGTTATGTGCTGAGGAGTCGATCTCTTCTTTCATGGCTTGCTCCCACTTCTTCCTGGTTTCTACCTATACTGCTTCTTCATAACATTCTGGTTCACCAAAATCAGTCAACAATACATAATATAATGAAGGAGAGTATCGTTCAGGGGGTCTACTTATCAGGGTAGATCTTCTAACACCACTTTCAGGTGTTTGAGGTGCTTTTTTCTATTGTGGTTGTTGTTCTAGCCGTTTATCATTATGATTTTCAAGCACCATCACTTTTTCTGTGATCTCATCAAGCACTACGTATTCTCTGTTTTCTTTTTCTTGTTTCTTTTCCTACAGTTGATCCTTATACAAAACCTTTTCATTGAATATGAATCTCTGCTTTTAACGATTTTTTGTTTTTCATAATCATAAAAGCGATAACCAAAATCATTAACACCATATGCAATAAAAGTACATTTCTTTGATTTTTCCTCAAGCTTTGTTCTATTTTCTTTATTAATGTGGATAAAGGCTTCACAACCAAAGGTTTTTAAAAATGAATAGTTTACCTTTTTACCTTTCCATGCCTCCTTTGGAATACCACCATCGAAGGAACTTGAAGGCCCTCTGTTTATTAGATAAACAGTAGTATCTACAACATCTGCCCAAAATTGTAAAGGCAATCCTACATGCAATCTCATGCACCTTGCACGCTCCATGATTGTCCTGTTCATCCTTTCTGACACACCATTTTCTTGTGGTGTCCTTGGAACTATCTTCTCTCTGTGAATTCCATTCTCTGAATAGTACCTATCAAACTCTTTGTTACAATATTCACCTCCATTGTCTGATATGAGACACTTTAACCTTTTTCTTGTCTCATTTTCAACTAAATCTTTCCATTTCTTGAAAGTATAAAATACATCATATTTATTTCGAACACAATAAATCCATATTTTTGTGGTTGCATCATCAATAAAAGTAACATAATAACGAGAACCACCAAGAGATGCTACCTAAGCAAGTCCCCATACATCTGTATGCACAAGCTCTAATTTTTATCTCTTCTTTTCTTTCTCAACTCTGAGGAATCTGACTCTCTTCTATTTTCCATAAACGCAAATCTCACAGAATTTTAAATCAACATGCTTCAAACCTAGCAACAAATTTCTTGAGTGAAGAATCTGCATCCCCTTCTCACTCATGTTCCCGAGCCTATGATGCCACAATGTCATATCTTCTCCTGTAGAGGTTAAATAATTAACAAAATTAGAAATACCATTGCATAAATACAATGTACCAACCTTTTCTCCTTTTGCTATTACCAGGGATCCTTTAGTGACCTTCCAGGTTTTATTTGTAAAAGTAGTCACATAGCCTTCACCTCCCAACTACCTTGTTGAAATAAGATTTTTCTTTAGATCTGGAACATGCCTTACCTCCACAATAGCCATTGATTTCCATTCTATTGTTTTATGAAAATTGTACCCATTCCAATGATTTTACAGGGGTTATCATCACCCAATCGAACCTGTCCAAAATCTCCTTGAACATAATCATGAAAATGTTTCCTATCAAGTGTGGCATGGAATGAGGCCCCTGAATCTACCACCCAGGCATCAATAATATTTTCTAAAGAAAGAATCAAAGCATATTGCAACACATCACCTGTCACATTTGTATAAATTCTGCAAATTCTCTACAAATATCGCTCTAAGACTATGTAGAAAATTTGACTGTAAATTAACCCGGCAATGCAATGCCAATCAAGGCAAAATACCTACTTCTACTATCAATTTTCTTTGCGGAAGCTTAAAGATTGAGCAATATCGAGTTGAACAATATAACCAGAAGAAGAAGAATCAATGCACAATACACATGAAAATACTTTGGGGAAAGCCTAAGGTAAAAACCCCACTATTTGTATTATCATACAAGGTGGAAATACATAATAATTATACAAAGCCTTAGCTCTCAAAGCTAGCCATCTCTCAGTACAATCCTCACAGATTCTCACAGGCAATCCTCCCTGCTCTCAAGCGTTCCTCTATCCCCTCCAAGCTCCTATTTCCTTGCGCTGTTCCTCTGGGATGATTCTCCTCCACCCAGTGGAACACTGCTCTCACACACTGCTCTCACACACTGCTCTAACACACTGCCAAAACTGTGCAATCCTCAAGGAACCTTACCTTGACTGCATGCATGAGTTTCCTTTATAGGAAAACACATGCAATTGACAGTACATTGTTCTTGACATTTAGCTCAGTTGGGTCTTTCTCAGAATAGACATGCATGAGTTTCTGATGAGGGAATCTTAAGTTATCTGTAGTACACTGGTTGAGTGCATGCATGCATCAACTGACTGATAACTCACAATTAGTTCCTCAAACAGTTTGGAACTAATTTAACTGGACTTAACTCAGTAAACTGAGCTAACTAATTACAACTCAAATATAACTCAATCTTATCTCATTAATTAAGGGATAATCTCCTTAGTTTAAGGGATAACTCTTGCATGACGTAGGAAAGACTTCTAACTTGAATTTATCCAACTAATTAATCCATAATGAATTAATTAATTATTTCCAAGCAGCTGGTGAGACTAAATTTGAATTTTAATTCAAGGACAAATTAAAATTGGAATATTCTGGATTCTACTTTTATCATTTCTTGTTTCTATTTTCAACACTCCCTCTCAACAAGAAAAGAATTCAACTCGATCTCGATAGTGAACCTTTGGAATGTTATGCATGCAACACTTTTCTTAAGTGTTGTTTCTCCAGCAACTCCACAAACAAAAAAAGCATCCAACCTGAATCAATATGATGCATCTATCATCAAAGTCTATGACTGTTATTGCCTCTGTCAACTGAAAACTTTTCGCTTCTACTGACTCAGCCTTTCTGCACTGTTGTCAATCCTTCTCTACACTTTTCAATATCTAACTGCTCTAGCCTCTATCACTTTGATCTCTGATTGCATCAATCCCACTAATTCCTATCGCTACTATGTACTTTGGGATCTCGTAGCAAGGTAAAATCCATGAGATAAAACCTCTCAATGGACCCTGCCCAATTTTAGCCATCATGGGACTATCACTTCACATCGCCCCACCTCACACCTAGAGGTATGGCTACATGTGATCCCTCTGCCCACTTGGATCGAAATTCCCCCCTAATGGAGGTACCTGCATGAGTGAATCTCTCTCTGCTTCTCCAATTGTGGATCCTCCACAATTGTCTGAGACTTCTTCTGGGGTTGCATTTTGAGAGGTAATTTACTCTCCTTCTCAACCACCAAGTGTCTAACATTTTCCTTGCTCCTCAAGGCTTTGCATGCATCTTGAACCTCAAGAGCATACAGGTTTTGAACTCATGAACCGATCTGTTTCACCTATCTCATGGAGATGTGTCTAAGGAAAACCTTTCCCTTACACAAGACAACATCATAGCCTTTGTCCTCCAACATCGCAATCGATACCAAGTTCTTCTTCAGTTCAGGCACATACTTCACATCTGTCAAGGTGATAGGAGCTCCATGCTCCCTCTAAAAAGTAATCGTGCCCACTCCTGAAACACTATACTTTCCGTCATCACCCATCTCTATGCGCATCTTGAGGTCTTTCTCCTCCAAGGTACTGAATAAAATTTTATCGTCGGTCATGTGGAATGAGTCTCCACTGTCAAGATACCAACCACAACCCATCATCAATGACACCATGCATGCGATGAGAGTAAAGTCCATTTCGAACTGAGAGGCTAATGCCTCACCTTCCGATCCATCCGAGGATCCCTTCTTGGACTTCTTCAATGGGAAATTAGTTGCATAATGACCCATCTCATGACAATTAAAGCATCTCACTTTAGACTTGTCACCCTTCTTCCCTCCATGAGAAGAATTCAATTTGGAATGGGAATCCTTCCCCTTCCCTTTCCTTTCCTTACTCGCTAAGGCCAGATTTTCTTCATCATCATCAGCCTTGGATCAAGAACCATCTCGTGTGCCCCTCCTAATCTCCTCATGCATGAGATCCGACCACAGTCGTTCCCAATCCGACAGTTTCTCCCTTCCATTCATAGAGTCCTGGTAGCTATTCCAGCTCCTTGGAAGGCCAAGGAGAGTGAGGCTCACCATATCATCATCGGCAGTAGTTATTCCCACACTTCCAAGCTCACACTTTCAAGCTCATCTCTACAGGTGGTGAGCATGTTCAGATATGTGGAAATAGTATCGTCGTTCTCCATCTTGATTCTTCAAAGCTTATCCTTCAGTGCCAATTTCCTTTAGTCGCTACTGTTCTAGTAGAGGTCCTTCAATGTCTTCCACATTAAAAATGGAGTATCCTTCCCATCGAGACTCGAGACAATATGGTCTCGAACTCCCCCAAGGATGATCCGTCTCGCCCTCGCCACACACTTCTTCCACTCTGCCAACTCTTGTGCATTAGTTGAACTTGGCTTTGGGATTTCTTGATCAATAAAATCCTTCAAGCTATTGTCTTATAATACAGCCTCCATGCGATCTTTCCATGCTATGTAATTAGAGCTACCTTCCAAGGGATACTCGAGTCTCAATCCATATAACGCCATTGGCCAACCTTGAAGTATGACATGAATTCGATTTGCACCTGCAACCCCAAACTTCAAACTTCGAATTCTCTTCTCCGTATACTGTTCACAGATCCGATAAACTTGGATGTGATAAACTAGCCTCTGATATACTTGGATCCGATACCATGTAGAAATTTCTCTAAAGATCAGCTAGCTCTGATATCATGTAGAAATTCTGCAAATTCTCTACAAATCTCACTCTAAGACTATGTAGAAAATCTGACTGTAGATTAACCTGATAATGTAATGTCAATCAAGGCAAAATACTATAATCTACTTCTACTATCAATTTGCTTTGTGGAAGCTTAAAGATTGAGCAAGATCGAGCTGAACAATATAACCAAAAGAAGAAGAATCAATGCAAAATACACATGAAAATACTTTGGGGAAAGCCTCAGCTAAAAACCCCACTATCTGTATTATCATACAAGGTGGAAATACATAGGAATTATACAAAGCCTTAGCTCTCACAGCTATCCAGCTCTCAGTACAATCCTCACAAATGCTCACAGGAAATCCTGGTTGCTCTCCAGCCTTCCTCTATGCCCTCCAAGCTCTTATTTCCTTGCACTGTTCCTCTAGGATGATTCTCGTCCATGCAGTGGAACAGTGCTCTAACACATTGTCAGAACTACACAATCCTCAAGGAACCTTACCTTGACTGCATGCATGAGTTTCCTTTATAGGAAAACACATGCAACTGATAGTACATTGTCCTTGATGTTTCGCTCAACTGAGTCTTTCTTAGAATAGACATGCATGAGTTTCTGATGAGGGAATCTTCAGTTATCTGGAGTACACTGGTTGAGTGCATGCATGCATCAACTGATGATATCTCACAATTAGTTCCTCAAACAGTTTGGAACTAATTTAACTAGATTTAACTCAGTAAACTGAGCTAACTAATTACTACTCAAATATAACTCAATCTTATCTCCTTAATTAAGGGATAATATCCTTAATTTAAGGGATAACTCTTGCATGACTTCAGAAAGAATTCTAAATTTAATTTCTCCAACTAATTAATCCATAATGAATTAATTAATTATTTCCAAGCAGCTGGTGAGACTAAATTCGAATTTTAATTCAAGGAAAAATTAAAATTGGAATATTTTGGATTCCATTTTTATCATTTCTTGTTGCTATTTTCAACAACATTCGCTTCATGATTGTTTTCTTGCTACGCGTCTCCTTCTTTTCCCTTCTGAGACTTCCAGTCTTTCTTCAGGTGTCCTTTCTTCCCACATTTCCATTACACTATCCCCAATTTGGACTTGGATCTACCTTTCCTTGACTTACTATGATATCTTGGGCTCTTTCTTCTTTCCATTTTTCTTCCCCTAGTCTCTACAGTCAAAGCATTACCTGATGTCTCACCGGGATTTTCTGTCACATTTCCTCACTAATGATTGCACCGACAACATCATCAAACTTTAAAGTACTAGATCCAGAAATAGAGTTACTAATGGGCATAACTAAACCATTCCAACTTTCTGGCAATGAGCACAGAAATAAGAGAGCCCTAACTTCATCATCAAAAGTTACCCCTACAGAACTTAACTGACTGGTAACTATATTAAATTCATTTAAATGATCAGCAACAGATCCACCTTTTGACATTTTCATATTAAATAAATGCTTCATAATAAATACCTTATTTGAGGTCGAGGGTTTTTCATATAGTTTGGCCAATGTCGACATTAAACCCTCTGTTGTCGTTTCCTTTGAAATATTAAACGCTACCGACGCTGCTAGGCACAGTCGTATTGTTCCAAGTGCCTTTCTGACGAGAATATCCCATTCTGTGTCTGTCATACTCATTGGCTTCTTTGCCTTTCTACTCAATTGCTGGTACAGATCTCTCTGATATAGATAATCTTCCATATGCATCTTCAGCAGCTGGTAGTTTTGGCTGTTAAATTTTTCGACCCTAAACCTACCATCTTCCGCCATTGCTCCCACTCGAACCAGGAACCCTTCTCTCCTGCGAGTTTATCAGCCAAATAGACCTTCGTCTTTGATACCAGTTGTTAGAAAATTATATATTACAGAGCAATGGAACACATAAAATATTGCAGATATAAACACGGAAAACGCATAAAACAAGAGAGACACAGATATATGTGGTTCACCCAGTTTGGGCTACATCCACGGAGAAACAGCCAGTCCTTCCTTTTATATTATCCAGCAAATTGAAGAGATACAACCTATAGCAGATCCGTTGTAATTCCCTCTTCACTCTCAATCTCCTCTCTCTTCCTCACTCAGAATACAGATCTACATAGACGCAATACAATTTCCTCATATATAGTGAGGGGTTGCCTTCTAGGGCAAAAAACCCTAAATTAAACATAACTTCTACTGTCAGATCTTCACCTAATGAACGGCCCAGATTGACTACGAAATTACAACATTTTACAAGGCAATTTTACATCTATTTTTAGCTTCGGGGGCGCTACCCTCAATCTCCCCACCAGGGGGGGGCTCCCAAAGGTTGCAGCTACCCCCCCGGACCCCCTTGCAGCGAATATTTTACGGGCAGGGTTGCCACCCCATTACGAACTGGGGTCCAATGCGGAAATACCTTTGAATACAGAAGATAATCAGGCTCCACACTCAACAAGCAATAAGTCTGGGTAAATCCCACCGCAGATGGACGAATCTCATGGGAGCGCGAAAGCTCCTGTACATCGAATTCGAATGAGGAGATAGAGTGATGGCAGAGCCGGTTACACGAGCTAACCACGTTGAACTGTAATATGATGACAAGATCACTGCACTACGTATCAACAGAAGTGAGAGATCTCCCTACTTATGATGGATTAGGTAAGGTAGATGCTTTCTTGGACAGATTTGAAAGGGAGGTGTCGGAAAGCAACGTTTCTAGGGTTTGAAGTGGGTACTGCGCGCTACGCCCGCGAGGTGGTGGGATACAACTTGCGTGGATGCACATGAATTTAATGTTGGGGAATACAGTCAATAAGCATGTGTTGGGGGGGAAATTGCACAAACAGTCCCTCAAGTTGGAATGACAGAGTGTGGAAAGAACGAGTGTGCATAAGGTTACCCACGTAGAAGTATTTAACAAAGTGTGCGAAGCACTGAACAAGGTATATAATGCGCAATGAACTGATTGGTACCTGCACGTACCAGCAGCTTTGTGGGCTTATAGGACAACGTGCAAGAAAATGACACGACAAACGCCTTCTAGGCTGGCTTATGGAGCAAACGTTGTAATACTGATGGAGTATATTATGCCTAGTCCACGCATAGCAGCACCCGTGGATATGACGGTTCGCGAAGCCTTAGAAGAAGGGATCGCGCAGCTGGACGAAGAAGAATGCTTGGGACCTGATGAAGAGATCCAACAGGGTGATCTTAGGCTCCAAGAACTCATGAAGGAAAGAGTTCGGTTAAGGGTGAAAAGCACCATGACAGAAGAAGAAGTCAAGAAGCTTGAGGAAGGAATAAAGAAGGACTTTCTTGATAAGAAAATTGTGGTGATAAAACAGGATGCGCACGATTACGTTGACAAATTCAGGGACTACCGCCGAGAGTTGATCAGCTTGATGCCTTGGATTGGACCGTATATTACTAGAGGGATCACCAATGGTGGCATGATGCAGATGGTAAAGTGCGTGATGCAAATAGTAAAGTTAAAAGGCGGACTTTTCCCAGAAAAAATGATTGAAGGTCGATTGAAGCCGTATATAGGTGGCCCGGCCACCTGACTAGCCATGGGAAGCATAGTCTTAGTGCTCCAGGAAGTTGAAAGGAGGCGCGGGACTATAAACTACCCTGCCCGAGAGTTGTGCGATGACGGGAATGTGCGCAGGAGCGAAGTGTCACAAGGTCCGCGATAGCGCAAGGGTGGTTGTGCTACCGCGTGGGTTGGCTGGAAAGTGACCGTTATAGTCACTATTCACAATGTGATGCTTGGTTTGAGATCAAATGGAGTGGGCGACAGGCATTTAAGGCAGGCTTTATGGGCTAGATTTGGGAAAATCTACCGCCAAGGGAGCATTAATGAACCAGATTTGGGGGGAACGGTCAAATTCAAATTCAAAAGGCGCTATAAATTGCAAAGGGCTACCCAGCAAACAACACTTGGCCATTTGAGAATTGATTTATTGTGCGCCCAGATATTTATGAACCGAGATCCGTTTGATTTGTTGAAGTCGAAGGCGTTGTTTGAGCACTTACCTAAGTCGTTGAGAGATTTGTGGAGCAGCAGTATGACCACACCAGAGGAAGCCATGGATATCAGTGAAATGACCGCTGAAGAGGTTGCGCAGGCCATAACAGTAGGAGATGCCCCTGAAAGTGTCGGGATAGTCGCAGAAATCCCTAAATCTCTGCGCACACCAAGGCCCAAGAAGGATAAGCAGCCTATGATTTCGGTGCGCATGTCCCCTCAAAACCCGCTAAGAACTAAACTAACCATGGAAGAAAAGGGGAAAGTGGTTAATGTGGAAATCGATGAGGAGGAGGAAGACCTTGAGGAAATCTTGGTGGAAGAGGAGGAGGACGAAGAAATGGAGGAAGAAACTGAGGGTGTAGACCCTTCGACCAAACTACCCATGTATGTTCCTCCATGGAAGGGAAAGGCAAAGGTGCCCAAGGACTTAGATGAGAGCAAGAGATCTCTACAGACTCCGTTGCTACCTGACGATATCATTTTTGAAGGAGCGCACTTGGGACGGGTTTCGAGTCTAAAGTTTGAAGACTGGGATCTCACGGACCACAAAAAGTTCCCACACTTGGAAACCACGCAGCTCATGAAGCTGAAGAAAAACACTGTGGCAGGATTTGTAGAGTTGGAGTCGCACAAGTGGTTGTGTGGGGTAGAGAAAGCAGGGTTTTTGAACTTGCTTTGGGTGTCGCATTACCATCGCACCCCAGTAACTATCTTTGTCATCAGGCAGCTGCTTTTCCTAGTGCATGATGGGTGTTTGTGGCTGGAGGAACCCATCCCCATCACGGACCACCTGATTCATAGAATTACCCAACTCCCTTGCAAGGGGGAGGACCAACTGATATTTTAGAGGGAAAGAGCACCGACTTGGCCATCGCGGAGGCCATGAAGGCAAAATTCAAGCTGGAGAAGAAGAAGAGAGGGTATGTGATCTCCAGTATCAACAATAAGGCAGTCAAAGTTGCGACCCAGATACTGGCTGGCAAGGTTATGCAGAAGTGCCGCGTGGATGAGGTGCCTGCGCCAGTGATAGCACTTGCCACATAGTGTGCAAAGTCCGTCCAGTTTAACTAGTCAGAGTACTTGTGCAAGGAATTCCTGGAGAATTGTCACGAGGCATAGGAGCAAGGGAAGACCTTCCACTATGTATGGCTTTTGTTGTCCATAGTGCTGGTAGCTTGGGAGCTACCTGAGGACAGCCAGTTCTCCACAATTGTGTGGGACCTTTCGAAGGCAACGAAGTACGCTTCGTTGAGGGCCACTAAAGACATGCGAAGGATCTGAGATAGTAAGATACTATGGGTGTTCATGGAGATGAACATCAAAATGGGGATTAACCGCAAACCGCAGTTATCGCCAACTGTCTACAATAGCCTACAAAGCTTCGCGGAGTTCAAGGCGGACTTCCACTACATGTATGTCAGGGCGCACAAAGACCCAGCGAAGAAGTGGAATCAGCTCCCATACCTGGCCACGGATGATGTCATATTCGCAGTGCCAGATTCATGGCCACCGGAGTGGCGCGCTCCAGCCATCGCCACAACGGAAACAGAGAAATCGGCTGCACAAAAGAAAAAGGAGGAGGCGAAACTGCAGATGGCGCAGTTGGCATAGAAGAGAAGGAAAGAGGCAGCAACAGCTGAGCAGCAACAGGCAACATAGAAGGAGCGCGAGGGCCATAAGTCGCCCTCGCCCGAGGAAGAGCCCAAAACAGAGGAAGATGGCACGGACCCAAAAACAAAATCTACACAGTTGAAGCGCCAGCGCCTGAGAGAGCAGGTGGGGTTACGAAAGAAGTCGAAAGCTTTTAAGACTTCTTTCGACCCGATCACCCTCACCGAAGGAGATCTCCACGATATAGGGGAGATGGTGTGCGACGTCATCGCAAAGGCCCTCCAACAGCTTGCGGAGTAGAATCAGATTGTGTTGGGGGCCCTCTGGGCATAGATCCAAGAGTTGCAGGTGTGTACTCCTCAGGATGGAACTCCCTTAACCAGCCTCGCAGTAGGAACAACCGTGGCTGAGGAAATGTTGTGCGCCTGCATGACCAACACCATAGTGTTTCCAGAGGGGCATTGGTTACATAGAATGAGGCCAACAGGCCTACGGTCAGTGCGTTGAAGGGAGTAGGGATCAACATGGTTGCACTCCCTCGGGAGATGCTCTATGCCCTGCAGGACGGAGTGACTGTAGAACTGCGGGCTAGGGAGGGCCACGCACTACAGGTGTTGAGTGAGCAGAAAATTAATATGGAGCAACTGATCCTGCAGCGCGATGAGGTAGTGGCACAGAAACTGAAGATGGTGCAAGTGGTTGAAGAGGCCTGCCAGATGGTCCCTGAGTTGGCCATCCTAGCAGAGGTGCGCATCCAGAGGTTAGCAGCAGGGGTGCGCGAGGCACAAGAAGAGATGGCTAAGGTTTAGCTGGAGCTGAACCTTCAGATAACAGATCTGCGGTTGAAGGCATAGCCTTCAATTTCTCCAGAGGTAAGGGAATAGTGCGTCAGCGCCAATACATCAAGGATGGAGGAGATCAGCAGTGCAGTGAAGGACTGCACCAAAATGTTAGAAGAGTCGTTCGAGGTCCTCACCACTCTACAGGAGGACCCAAACATACAGTGCTTAGAAATAGAGGCGCATGAGATGCAGCAAAGATATGATGATATAAAAGGGATTGCGTAGACGGTGGCCCTTACACAGAGGCTCGCACGGATGCAACAGCCCAAAGTGCTTAAGGAGCAGGTAAATGCATCGCAACATAGAGAAGCGGTTTTGAAGGCGCGTGTCTGGCCTTGGATCGATGAGGAATTCGTTATTAGAGCCTTGATCGAAGCTAAGCTCATGCAGATGCATGGAACGTAAGAGCAGATACAAGGAAGAATTTCAGATACAGCAGTCTCTGAACAGCGCGTGCAGGAGGTACAGCAGGCAGCTGCTCAGTGCGTTGCTGAGATTGTAGCAGTTCAAACAAAGTTGGGAGGTCTTCGCACGAAGATCTCTGCACCGATAGAGTGACTCGAGGGCGAGTCACGATGTTTGTGTTGGGGGCCTATTGGGCGCGGGATCCCCCAAGGCAAGTTTTGGGGCTTAAAGCCCAGATTTTGACCAAATCTGATGTAAAGACTCTACGGTTTGTGGTCACGGATCGCGAAGATTGTAAACAAGTCATAGGGTTGTTCACCCTCATTTATGTAATGTAATGTCGGCATTAGAGATCTAACCATGGTTCGCAGACCATGGGATTGTATAAATAGAGCGAGGCTCTAAGTTGTAAAGGGCAATAACCACGGAAGTCTGTAAGATCTGATGATGATGAATTGAGTCTTAGTCAAAGCTTTGAGTCGTGTCTTTGGGTCGTAGAGTAGGAGAAGGCTCTGTAGCTGAATGCGCAGAGGCCTAGTAGTCCACAGCTGAGTGCGCAGACCCCTACAGCTGAGTGTGCGAACCCCTGCAGCTGAGTGCGCCGGGCAGGTTGAGTCTATAACCGATTGAAGCATTAATAAAGGGAAGTTTTACATCATTTATGTGTATCTTTTCCTGTTTTTTGCATTGAATGTGTCAGATATAAATTGCATTTCTATTGTCTATATGATGTGCGAACCTATATGAATGTGTTGATAAAGCGAATATAAGAAAAAGTATATGTTTACACGAATATAACTAGTTGTTATAAGAAGATAAGTAAGATATGTGGTGTAACTTGGTGAAATAGCGCAGATCGCTGCTTTAGCAGCGCGAAAGCACCTCAACCCTTGGTTAGGGCTGCACGAAGGCGATTATAACAGATCGTGAAGGCGTCGAGGGTCAGGAAAGTGCACAAAGTGACCTGTACGAAGGTATTCGCAGTTGGACTAGACCCCTAAGACATATCAAGGGTGCAGAAACTTGGTTCCAGCATCCCCCCATACTGCTTCAGGTGAGACCTCAGTCCGTGCTCTGCGGGCTATTGCCGAAAGGGCCAGTAGTACAGGGATTTGTTTGACTAAATAACTCTGAACCTGGGTCAGGCCCCCTCAAGCCAACAGTCACTTACGTCACTTAGATGAGTGTATCATCATAAAGAGAATGTCTTCATCATATCAATCATCATCATCAGCATTTTACTCAGTCTAATGTCTTCATTAAGTAATTATGGTTTCAAGGTCCATCTTCATTTCATGCATAAAATTCGGCATAGGATGAGTTATGATAAGCAACTATTTTCAATAAATTTTTATAAGATTTCATAAGTCCTTCATGGTTACAGTATCAAGGTTCCAAAAGAAAGAAGTTTCACTTTTCAAAAAGGTAAAAGAAGTTCAGGGTTCAAGTCTCCAAAGTGGCTAAGTTTTGAAAAGGTATGTGGGGCCCATTTTCACTCAAATGAAGATCATACTATGCCTATAAAAGTCCAAAGGTCCCAAACATATTTCATTTGCATCCTTACCTTCTTTGTTTATTGACCTCTCTCCTCCTTTGGTCAAAAAACACAGGTTTTCTAGCTAAATTTGGCAAAAATGTCTCGGCGCTGCGCTCAGGACAAAGTGGCCTGAAACTTTCCAAAACTCACCCAAATTCAAAATCTAAGCTTTCATTCTCAATTTTTTTCTCTTCTAAGCTATTCAACAAGTAAGTACCATCATCTTACTCTCTCTTTTCTTTGGGCAAAGAAAATGAAAATGGTGAGTTTTGTTCATCTAGGGTTTATATGAATTTCATGCTTCAAAGCTAGTGCAAATGGTGGGTTTTGTCAGATAGGACATTTCAAACTTTAAGAATTTCCATTTCATACCTCTATGTATATATAAATCACCATATCATCCACCAAGAAACTCATTTACTTTCAGTTTACCTCACCTTTTCACAAACCCTAGCTCATACCTATTAATTTAAACAATTTTCCTAGCATGAATATTTTTAAATTCCCTTACTCGTCTCCCTCTCTCATTTGACTCCATTCAAACTTCCTAAGATTTCTACAACCCCTATCCACCTCCCAAAATTCCCCTATCATCATCTACCCTCCCTAACTCCCTCATTTCATCATTTCACTCATTCCTCACTGTTTTTCCATTTTCCTGTTATCTAGGGTTTTTATCAAAATGGATGGAGATTCTTCACCATCAAAAAAGAGAAAACATCATAACGGAGGGAGGATCCAGAGGTATGAGACTACAAATTGCAACGAAATGAATTCTTCGCCATTCATTTGACAGTGCTTTGAAGATGTCAATTGCCTAGGGTTTTGTCAAAGGGTGGGTGAAGTAGGTTTTCATGAGCAACTCACTGATTGGATTGCCACCAATCTAAAAGGGGAAAAAGCCATCATAGTAGGGATTGAATTTACATTCTCAGTAGCTTCCATCTCTCTTGCCATAGGGATACCTGATCATGGAGAGTATTGGTTCAAAGGCATGAGCCTAGACCTTGAGCAATACAGAGCTTTCTTAAAATCACCATACATAGAGGCTCATTTACACATCATTCCATTCAGGTACCTGTTGGAAAATTATGCGCCATTGATGAAGTCTATAATGAATTTTTTCACCTGTGAGGGAATATTTTCCAGATTATATGGATACCACATTAGGTTGCTAATGCATTTCACAGCTCTAAAGCCTATCAACATGTGCAATTACTTGTGTAGAATTCTTATTAAAATGTCTGAGAAGGTACAAATGAAATGCAAAGAGCATCACCCTAGCCTTTTCCATCACAATTTAATAAATATTGTAGTCCTCCATCAGTTGGCGGAAAGAAACATGGCATGGGATACCTTCATTGAAACAGCTTTGCAGTGGCGTGAAACTACTTCATCATGTCATCACCAAGACACATAAAAACAGCAAGTGGAGGTAGGATCATCAAGAAAATTAGAGGAGGTTCCCAAGGCACCAAAACCTGAGGTGACCGGAATATCTCAGAGAGGAAAAAGGCTTGTGTTTACTTCTCAAGTTGAGAAAAGGGACAAGCCTTCTACATTAGCACAACAGGGATCGCATTTATAGGGTGAGGAACTTATTGAACATGATTTTGAATTAGTTGACTTGGAGGTAGAATATTAACCTTCAAACTTGTAACAGATTATCAAATAGAAGGATTCCCAAATCAAAGATCTCATGGACAATATGGCAAGGGCTAGATTCATCATTTCCTTCCTTGAGCAAGAAAACAGTCAGCTTAAAGCCAAACAGCTAATCATGGAGAAAGAGCAATCCAAGATGTTCCAGCAAGCACATAAAGGTAAAGCAGTGATTGAACATGATGAACATAATGAACAGGAAAATAAAGTTGGAAATAAAAAACTGAGGACCAAGGGTCTCAAAAGGGCATTGAAGAAAGAAAAAGAACAAAACCCACTAGATGAAGACTTGGACATTGAAGACAGAATTGCCTTGGAAATCAATGAAGATAGAGAGTATTGGCTAGGTAAGGTCAATGGCCACCTAGAGTAGCTTCTTGACAAGGCCAATAGGGACAACCAGCTATTGAGGCACATGGCCCACCACTATCAAACCAGAAACATGATTTGCAACATCAAGCTGAGTCAAGCGAATGCAAAACAAGCTAAAGGAAACCCTAAAGGGAAAAAATGAGAGGGATAACTTGGAGATGCTTACTGAAGAATCCATGAGAGCATGACATGCCTCATTTTGCACTTCATGACCAATTTTTGGAGAGCGTTTTTGGTTTTTTGTGAATTTTGGTGCAAAACTCAGAAATTAGACTAGTCACAAAAACCGCTTTTTCCTCAAGGATCCAAATGAGAAGTGTCTTACACTTTTGGAAATATGGTGGAATTCTCTCAAAATCCATTTCATCATATTTCTCAGACAGGGCTCTGATTTTGAGAGAAATGAGAAAAAGGGGTCAAAAATCAACATTTTACCACTCTTTTTGACAGGCACTGCGCTTTTGGAGACACATTGGCAGAATCCATTTTTGAAGGCCTTCCCATGGGTCATTTTGAAAAATTCAAGATGTTATTGAAACTAGACAGGAAATTCTAGTTGACCATTCTCTCATATTTAAAATTTGACCTCCGTAAGGCACCTAATATTGGCCTAAAAGTTAGCTCTGCGCTTACGTAAATTTCTGAGTTTTTATTTCAAAATTTCATTGTGTGTTTTCTCAGGTTTTTAGTTTGACTTGGTCAAAGTTAAACCGTGATGTAACTTCAATGGTTCAAATTTTAGATGATGTAATCATAAATAAATAGGCATGATAGGTTATTTTTATGGTTAATTAAGCCTCATAAAGGAATCAAAACTCAGATCAAAGTCTAAGAGAAGAGTTTGTTTTTAACCTTCTCACTCTCACTTGTTGGTTGAGAGATTCTTGGAAACAGTTCCACCACTTAGGGATTCAACCCCTGAAGGTGGGGAAGTTGTTTGATTGAGTCTATATGTATCATTTATCATTAAGAGAGAAGGGTTGGACTTTAGATGAGAGGACTTATATCTAATGCTTTCATATAGTTAATCAAGGAGCAGTTGCAGCTATTTTTCGGGAATACTTGGGTAGTGAGTTTTTGGTGTTGTTTCCTTTTTATGTCAGTTTCTTATGAATGAATTCATCTCTCTTAACATTTTTTTCTTTCCTCAATGATTTTCCTTACAGTTATATAGGCATAATTCTTTATATTCAAAGCTCTGTTTATGTGGAAAATCATGTCTATGTATTTCTTCTTCTAGATTAATGAATTCATGGTAATACATGCTCATTATGATTTCTTAAGCTTTCAGACCCTACACTACATTGAAAAAATCTTAATCTATCACAAGACATTGTTATCTTGCTCCTCTTTATGCTTGCTACTGCAAACCCTTGAGACCTTAACCTAATTGTTTTTTCCCATCCCTGGTCCAGCGACCTAAAAACCCTAATTTTTCAAAAACTCAACTAAAACTATTATATATAGCCTAAAATACATTTCTCTTCCAGTAACTGACTGTGAAATACTTAGAGAGATCCCTCTCTGGTTTAGCGGGGTTAGTTGTTGAACTGCAAGTGGTTTGAAGTTACCTCTTTCGATCTCCTCTTCAGCTTGGGACACTGTAGGGGATAACATTTTGGCATCGTTGCCAAGGAAATGACTGATATATCATTCCTGGGATTCGTTCTATTAGAGAATTCAAGAAGATTGGTTCTATAGGTGACAGTTTCCAATATCTAAAGATAGGCTGATTTAAGAAATTTCATCAAGTTTAAGGTGTGAAAATTCTGGCTCCTAAAAGACATACTAGGTCAAATCCTGACCCAAATCCACCTTTTATTGTTGATGACCCAGAAAAACTACTCAGAAAACTCAAGTCACCTATCTCTGAAAGTGTAGCTCGAAAAATAAAAAGGACTACTTCTTTGCCTAAAAATTTATTCACTTTTGAGCATCTTTCTTTTGATATTCAGTTAGAACTATCTCTTTCAAGGTCAAAATCTGAGTCTTGCCTTTCTGAAGTATTATTTGAACCTTTTCAATTTGATTCTCATCTCCTTTCTTCTGAATCCCTCTTTTCTAAAACTGATCATGAACTGTGGTTAAACTTTGATAAACTCCAGAGTCTAGCTGACCAACTTCAAATTACCACTGAAAAAGCTTACATCCAATATCAGCTTGAATACCTAACTATTGTTTCATCCTCTACTACATCTCCAAATACATCAGCTACCTCATCTCTTCTTCCACCACCTCCATTAGTGTCATCATCTTTACCTACACAACCCATTGTAGTACCTCTACTACATCCTCCAGCAGTCATGGCTCGGTTCGCTCCTCTGATCTTACCTGCTAAACTTGCTGCTCTACCTCAAAACTATGGCCAAGGGCTCCTTTTGTTTGATGGAAGTTCAGAAATTATAGTCGAACAGCGTGTTGAGAAATTGATAGATTTCATTGATCTTGAAGAGATTGATCAAGAAGATGCTAAGATGAGAATCATAGCTTAGAGTTTTTCCGAAGATGTGAAGAAATGGTTTCGCAATTTGGCTGCTAATTCTATCAATAGCTCTCAGAGGTTGATAGAGTTGTTCTTAGCACGATGGAAAGAAAATAAAAATTCACTACAGATTTTGGCTGAGTTAAATTCTATGAAAAGAAATCAAAATGAGACAATCCAAGAATTCACAACAAGGTTCAATATGGTCTATAATTCCATCCCTGACAATATGAAACCTCCTCCTGGTTTAGCACTTCTCCACTATCCTAATGCCTTCGACCCAGACATGGCATATCAGCTTAGGGAGAGAGACCCTGCAACTCTTGAAGAAATGCAGCGAAATGCAGTAAGTGTTGAAGCTAATCTACTCATCAAGAAATCTAAAACAAAGCCTTAGAGACCTGAAAAGAAAGTTGTCTTTAAAGAAGATCCCTCTTCCTTTTTTGATGTAAAGCTTGATACTCTGATCAAAACCATGGAAATAATGATGGATAGAATGTCTATAATAGATCAACAAGCAGAGCCTTCAGTAAGGAATCAAAATTACCGAGGACAGCAGCAACCAAAATTCAGAAATAAGCAGAAAGAGCAAAAAAATCAAGATCCTTGGGGACAAGTAAGAGCTCCATTTCAACAAAATTACACCGAAGGTAAGGAAGAAGATGAAGAGGAAATTGTAGAAGAAAATCATTTCTTTGAAGAAGATGAGCTGCCTACTTTTCTGACTGAGGAAGATTAGTTTTCTCAGGAGTCTTTTATACCAAGTGATCAGCATCTTGTACTTGCAAGTGATGATCTATGGGCAGTGCAAACCGAAGAATACCAAAGAGGATATCAGAATGCTCTCAGTCATTTGCAGAAACAATACAACTTAAGGAACATAAATGTACCTGTCACATTGAATCTGAAGAGGTAGAATGCACAGAAAGATACACAAAGCAAAGAAACAACCACTGCAAATCAAAATAAAGAAAGGGAGATTATCATACTGATCCAAGATAAAACCAATGAAGCCTCTACCAGCAATGTAAGGAAGGAAAAGGAGGTTCAAAGCGAAAGTCATAAGGAGTCTCAAGCTAAAGGGAAGATTGAAAAGAAGGACATCGCTGCAAAAGAGGTAGAAAAGAAATCTAATTTATTTATTTTAGAGAATGAAATTTCCAAGTTGAAAGTTTAAATTCCTCTAACTAAATTAATAAAGAATGATAAGTATAAGTTTTAGATTGCTAAAATGTTGAAGGTAGACCTGATGTCAGACACAGTAAATGTTGCCGATGATGAGCCTGCAATTCTATTTGTTCCATCCCTAGAGGGAAGTCTTGAAGATAGTGAAATTCCACCTTTCTATCTTAGCCTCAAACTTCATGATTTCATCCTCCATAACGCCATGCTAGACTCCGGTGCCTCCCACAACCTTATGCCAAAAGTCATTATGGACAAACTAGGACTGAGTATCACCCGACCTTATCATGACCTCTACTCATTTGATTCAGGAAGAGTGAAATGTCTTGGCCTTATCAAAGATTTAGTAGTGTCCCTGGACCAAATTCCGGCTAAGAATTTGGTGATGGATGTAGTGGTCGCTAATATCCCTCCTCGGTTTGGTTTGTTGCTTTCACAGTCTTGGGGAGCAAAGATGAAAGGAACCTTACAACTTGATTTTTCATATGCTACTATTCCATTATTTGGGCAGCTTAGAAAACTCTATCGAGAGAAGAAGATGAAATTCATGATTAGTAGCAAAGAAAAACCAATAAATCACCCCATCCATGTTGTACATACTGATCTAGATTCTTTCATTTTGTATAGCAATATGAATTTAGCAGATGATGATAGTCAGCTTGTAGAAATTTCAGAAGTTTCGGATGTCATAAGTAGTGTGCAGAAAGTTTTGATTGCTAAAGGAAAAGAAAAGAAAGAAGAGTGTTTGCAGCCAGTAAATTCTCTTGACAAGATTGTTGAGTTAGCACAAAAAACAGAGATCATTGAGACAGTAAGTCATCCTCCGAATAATCAAACAGTATGGCCTTCAGAAGTTCTTTTTCTAGATGAAGAAAATGGTCTTTGGACCATGGAGTTTGATGGTGTATTGGGAAAAGGAGTTGGGATTGGTGTGTGGATTCTTGGTCCATTGCATAATTCATGTAAAATTCCACACAATGTAAGAATGAGTTCATATAAGTTGGCCTTTGGCTGCTCAAACAATGAGGCAGAATATGAAGCATTGATTGCGGCCTCAAAATTCTGCAAAAGTTGGGAGGAAAGAAAATTTTTGTTTATGGCGACTCCGAGTTGGTAATCAAACAATTGAAAGGGGAATACCAGGACAAGAATCCAAGAATGAGAGCTTATTGCAATGTTGTCCTTGACATCCTCAAAACTTTTTCAGAATATACTTTGTCTCTTATTCCTAGAACTCATAATGTTATCGCTAATTCTGATCCAGGTGGATATTGGTGGCCACCCGCCAATTCCACTTGGACACCCACCATTGCTTCTTTCAGTTTTTCAGTTTCTTTAATTGTAGCACAGTTTACTATTTTTAGCAGTTTTTTGTGTCCTAAACTTTCGGAGCCATTTTGAGGCCCTAAACATCGTGCCCTAAACGATGTTTTTTTGGAAATCTACCGCCAGCGATTTTCTGCCTAAAATCGTCTTTTCCGTCGTAGTCCTCGAAGAGATCTTTCCAATGGTTTATCATGCGCGTCAAACGAAGATAATATGACCAACTCACGACCCCGGGAATTTTGTTGTCCAACTCACCCCAACGGGGCCCATAAACTCTTGGTGTTGCATCTCCTCGGGTTAGGGTTTTGGTTGTTTAGGGTTTGCTCTTATTGTTCAATAATAAAAAGTCCCTTGAGCCTCATTGTAAGGCAGTTCAGAGGCATGTAGCCGCCACATCTCTTCTCAGAGATAAGCTACCATCGCCCTAGCTAGTTTTATTTCCATTTCTGTTTGTAAGCATATTTCAGTATTTTACATTAATGAAATGAAGTATTATTTCTGCTGCATCTCTGTGTTTATGGTTATCTCTGTAATTTTTTGCGTTCCTGTTTAAATCTGGATCAGTGGTATCAGAGCGGTCTGCTTTTTTTCTCTGTTTTTCTTTGCATGTCCCCAACGAGGTTAGGATATAAGGAGTTAGGGCTTGAACTGGTCGAACCTTTGCAAGACCAACCTAGCAAATCCCGATGGCCTCCCATGGCGGATGAAAAGAAAGACGAGGGGGCAGGAGATCCTATCAAAATCTTGCTCGAAGAAGCCCTCGAGCGACAAAGGAACGCAATGATGGACAGCTTTTCCCAGATCCTTCAGCGGCTACCCAAGGGCGACGCATCGGCTTCCAACAGCTACTCTAGAAATGCCACAGCGTTTAAGGTACAAGTTAATTTTGAAATCCCCATATTCGAGGGTTAGATAGACGCAGATGTTGTCGATAAATGGTTAAATCTGCTAGAGGGTTATTTCTCTGTTCATGATTTTTCCAGTCGGGAAAAGATTATTTTCGCTCTTCTCAAAGCAACCCCCCACGTCAAGTACTAGTGGGAAACCTACTGCGAGCATAAGGATGAAAGTACAGGCTCACTATTTTCAGTCGCACCCACTTGGAACTCATTTCGGGATGCCATCAAGGAGCAGTACTACCCTGTCGGAAGCTATGAGAATCAATACATAAAGTGGACCACGTTGCGGCAAGGAAGGGACCAAGACGTGTCGGAGTTTACCAATATTTTCCATACCCTTCGCACAAAGTTGGGTATCAAGGATTCGGAGCAACATTTGGTACTCAAATACTGCGAGTGCCTGCACAAGTACATCCAGGAAGAAATAGAAATCCTGAACATCTCCTCGCTCAGCATGGCATACCGATATGCCGTCAAGGTCGAGCAAAAATTTAAACAGAAGAAGCGAGACTTTAGATCTGCGAATCCGAAGCAAGGGAAAGGTGCCCCCAAACTGCAGAACAAAGGACGAAGCCAAGGCGGGGTGGCCCAAGAAAACCCGCCAAAGATGCAAGCAAAGAACAAGGCCGTGAAGCCGAAAAAGGACACGGGAAAGTGGTGTGAGTTCCATAAGAGCTCCACTCACAACACAAGTGAGTGTTGGGCCAAGCAGTCACTGGTGTCCGAGCTAAAGGTTTCATAATCATATGCATGTTCCAGTTCTGAGTCAGAACCCGACACGAATTTTGTAATTTAATATGTAGCCCCCAATTTTTTTGTAAATGAAATTTACCCCACAAAATAATAATAATAATATAGAGGGGTAGAAATTCCCCATAATCACCCTCTCCACCACCTCGCCCCTTGACTCGATGCCCACAAGATAGTTGCTTCCTTAGAGTGGCTTACCCGTGGTTGTTGACAAGAGAAGAGGGAGTCAACCTCTTCTCCATTTTAACTCATCATTCCCTTAGATTGACAACCTTATAGACGTTGACAAAAGTGAAGCCTCTCTCCCTGCCCTCCCATTGCCCCCCACCCCCTTTATAGAGGTGGATTTCGTTACTTGTTTCTCTCTCTCTCTCTCTCTATATATATATATATATATATAATTTTTTCATTTAGTTTTAAAAAAATTATTTGATAAATTTTAGTAAATTAGAAGTTTAACACCAAATAAAAAAATTTGAATATATATATTATTATTATTTTACTTGTTCATATGAAGAGACAAAAGAGACAAAAATATAGTGTTTGATCATTTTTTTAATTTATAAAATTAACTTGTTTAGTTTTATCTTATTTTTTAAGTTGTTTTTGCAATTTTTTAATTATTATGTACTTTTATTCAAAATGTTTATATTGGGGTGTTTCTTTATACACTCATTTTTATTTTTTTATTTTTATTTTTTATTATTTATTAATATTTTAACAAAATTGCCATTTTATTAGATCATTATTTCGAAAACATTGCAATTTTAAATCCAAGACAAAATGTAATATACTACTTATAGCATTACATTCTAATTTGGAGGGTGATTTCAGGATCTAGTTCAAAATTTTAAAGAGTTGTTGAGACCAAAATTTCAAAGTAGTTATAATGTTAACCCCCAAAAAAATGGGTACTATTTCTAAGGTTAATTGTAAGGTTTTTGTTTGGAATTGTATCACTATTAAAGAGCATGATTAGATTAAAACTAGTTGTAATTTTAACCCCCAAAAAAAGGGTTGATAATGGAAGTACCACTTTTTGATTCAAGGGTTGGCCTTGAGGATTTGTTTGTAGCTTTACAAAGATTTAACGACATGGTGACAACATGTAATTCTAACCTCCAAAAAAAAATTGGGAGCACCACTTTTCGAACTAGTAGTTGATTATGGTATTTTTGACTCAAAAATATGGGTAATTAAAGCCAAAGTTCTCTTTTTGAGGTTATAGCTCTAGTCGAGTTGGTAATAAGGTCAATGATGCAAATTGGCCATCACCATAATTAATCATGTACTTACTCATGGGTCTACCAACCTTTCCCAAGTTATATGTCTACAATTAGACAACACCAATTTTAAAAACAAAAATCAAATTTTGTTTGGATAGCCAAGCATGCTTATTGAACTAAGAATTTTTCAAAAGGTGAGTTGGTTTCCTTCTTGTTGACCACACAACCATATTAATCAAATGTTTAGTTGACTTTAAATAAAATTAAAGAGAAGAAATATTGAGAGTTTGCTATCATTAATTAAAACTATTTAGAAAACATAATTTTCAAAGCCTATTTTTTACACATTTGACGAAACTATTGATACATGGATATTTATTCGTGAATAAAATGATGAAGAAAGTGCATTAAACAACCATATAACATTAACTTCTAACATTAGATTTTGTATTAAAAAGATCAATAGAAAATACTTTTATGGGACAAGAAGTACTCAACTAGAATAGAATGAGAGAAACCCTCGACTTCATGATTTCTTAAATACACGCCGAATTTTCAAATATATGCATAAAAGTTATTTCTATTACACTCAATTGCCAAATCCATATTGCACAAATGCATGATTGAGATGTAAACTATTTCGAATGCTTGGAAGAAATAAAAAATCTATTAAAAATACATGAAAATTTTGATGTTGTTGATTTTGTTTGGTGGGAATCTTTTTTCAATTATCAAAGTGAAAATTTCAAATTCAACAAATGGAGATGTATTTTTGAAGACTCATTTTAGTTGGTCATAAAATATGGCAAATGAACAAGAGGAAAGAAATGTTTTTGCAGAACGTGAATCTCAAGGTATTGTTGAGTATTCACAAGCAAAGAAAAGAGATATAAGTATATTGAGTTTAAAAGGTCATGTGCAAACTCTGGTGCCATCAAAGAACTTTATAAGGGCTCGATACAATATATTAAAGAGGATTGCATGATCGCAGCTTTAGCAACTAAAAGATTCATGTGGTTATCCATTACGGATCAGGAAAGTGTTGAAAGTCAATAAATAAAATGAAGAAGTTAAATTTGTTTCATAAGCATCATATTCCCACTCATTTAATGTTGTGTAAAAGAAAGAGATGAGAGTTGAGAAACAAATCATTAGAAAGAGAATATGAAAGGATCAAAATAGAAATCATCACCGCACTAACATATTAAGATTAAACCCCGGATGCGGGTGTTAGCACGTCAGCCAGGGAGGGGCCACATGCCCAGCATGTGCCGCCCCGTGTTAACGCAGAACAGTTATTGCACGCTGCCGCCGAGGTATGAAGATCAGCAGCCCGAGCTCTTGGCATTCAATGCTACGCCAGGTGAAGAGCTGTTGTTGCAGGGAGCAGTTATGGAGAGCTCCTATTGAGGGAATGTTGCAAGAATTTATAAGGGTGACGGATCACTGCAGGCTCATACACAATGTAAGGTTTGTTTGGTGCCAGCTCTGGAGGAATTTCGTCCGGTGGACGCTCGTCTCCTTCAAAACGCAGCCACTGCTGTTGCAAATAGCCATTTCGACTCCGGAGAATGCCTCAGGTGGGAACAGAATTCTGAGGGCAAATGGAGCGCAATTGATGCGAAGAGTGAAGGCATTCACTTGGGCGAAGTTCGCTTCCTGCATGCTAATCCTGTGTGCGGTTTATGGGCAGTTGAGCTCTGCCTTGAATCAATTCGGGGACTGCACTCAATTGGCAGTGAGCGCAGGGACTTCAAGCCCACTAGCCCGGTCCTGGAGCAAGTTGAAGGAGCCGCGGAAAATATGGTGCGACTGAGTGAAAGACAGCCGAGTAGGAGGGGACCTGGGCGTGGTGCATCTTCACGCCCCCCTGCAGCAGATGTACACCATCACTGCTGCTGCTGCTACTGCTACAGGAGGGCAGGGGCCATACCAATTCCAGCCAGTCAGTTCTTGGAGGTCAGCAGCTCCAATGGAGGAGAGTCTGTGCTTCCAGCATTCGGCTCAGTTGTTTTCACCTTGGGCAGCTCGCGGGAAAATGCAGGCATTAACGCTCATATCTCAGTTCTCTTTACGAAGGTTACTGAGGGGAATGAAGATGGAAAGCAACCGGTTTCGGCTAAGATACTTCCAGAAGGCAATCGTGAGGAAAGTCCAGTGCTGCAGCCACCAATTGAAAAGGGCAATTCAGGGAAGGAGCTTCAGCAAGCCCCTCCCCGACCTCCAGAGCAGGAACCGCCGACCACAGCGAAGGATCCTATGGCAATGTGGGAAGGCATCCCTGAAGGCCAAGGCTGGAGCTACATCATTGAGGAAGAGCCTGAAGATTAATCCCCAGAGGCACTCTCCGGCTTACTTTTCTCTCTCTCGGGTCTGGTATAGGTTAGAGGTCTCGGCTGGTATCTGGACTATGCTACATCTCTATGTTTGCATACTTTCAGTTCTTTTTCATATTTTGTGTCTGTCTGTTATGAGTCATGGCAAGGTCTACTATGAGTTTTTTTGTCGAAAGCCCCTGCGCGGGCCGTTTCATTACTGTCTGAGATCAACTCTGTGTCATAAGTTTTGGTATATCCTGGAGGTGCTGCCCCTGCGAGGGCGAATTCTGTCTCAAGCAAAGCTATCCAAGGTGCCACAGTTGGCCCTGGACGGCTTGTCTTTTTGCATGTAATGTTTACCTGTATATAATTTAATAAATTAGTTAGCTTTACCGAGGAAAAAAAAAAAACATATTAAGATTAAAATATGATGGCACACTTGTTTATGACTTCCATTTGACTAAAAGAGACATCCTTTGCTTTGAAACTATAGATATTATCAAAAGGTTGTTGGCACAAAACATAAATGCAATATGGGACTTCATGAACTTAGTGATAGATCTATAAGGATTTTAACCTCATAAATGTTGGGCATACATGTTAACTCAAATGGTGCACCCATTAATGGAAAAGAAGAATATGGATCACCTTTATCTTCATCTGAAAATTCATTTGAATATGATGTAAATTCTTGTGGGGTGTCAAAATCCATGGGCCAAATTCAAAAAAATTATGAAACATTTTATTTTTTGTTTAGTAATTGATAATTTTCTATTAAGAAGAGTCATTAATATATACAATGAGAGGGAGACCCTTGGCATTCATATCACAATGTCTCTTCATCTTATTTTTATATTTACAATATTTTCCTAGTCCCCAAATATTAAGTGTCAATATTCCCCCCTTTAATCTGAAGGGATGTTGATGACTCCAAGCGTCATTCTAAATCTTTCAGACATTTTTCTTCCAAGCACTTTCGTGAAGATGTCTACAATCTGTTCATTTGTGGAACAATGGATTTGGTGAATAGTCTTGGCCTCAACATGATGTTGAATCAAATGATACTTATATGCTTGGTTCGATCATGGAACTTTGGGTTCTTGGACAAATTTATTGTAGAAATATTGTCAATCAAAAGAGTAGAATCATTTGCTTATGCAAATCTTCAAAAAAAAATCATGAGCCACACAATTTACTTCGTTGCTTCTACAACTACCACATATTTTGCTTCTGTTGGAAATATGTTGGAACTAATTGTTTGTGTGGCCTCTAAGAGACATCTCTTGATCCTATTATCATAACATAACCTAAAGTAAATACTTCATTTTCTTTATCTCTGTCAAAATTTGAATCAGAGTATTCAATCAAACTGAAATCATCCACCTGTGTATACTTGAGTCCAAAGTCTTGAATTTCCATCAAGTACCTTAGAACTCTTTTTGTACCAAACAAATGACCCTCACAAAGTTTTTGCATAAATCTAAAAAGGATTCGAAAAGCAATTGAATTGTTTGGTCTAATAGTAGTGAAGTAGTTAAGACTTCCTACAAGTTGTTTGTACTTAGTTGCACCCTCAAATTCAATTCATTCTTTGGATGTAAGCATTAAATTTTGTTCCATTGGAGTGGTCAAAGAAATGCATTCATCCATGCCAAATTTGTTCAAAAAATCTCCAATGTACTTTTGAGAGGAATATAAACTTTGGATGTTGGGTTACTTCAATACCCAAATAGTAGTGAACTTCATCCCAAATATGTCATCTCAAAACCTTTCCTTAATTCTTTCTTTATGGATACAACATAATTTTCATTGTTCCATGTCATTAGTAGATCATTTACATACACCACAAGATATACAATAGTGTTGTCAACTTTCTTAACAAATAAAGTTGCATCATGAAAATCATAGTGTTTGAATTTAGTTTCAGAATATGCTCTGCCATTTTCTCATACCAAGTTCATGGTGTTTGTTTGAGGATACAAAGATTTGATAAATTTGCATATTTTGTGTGCATATCTCTTCACAACAAATATTTCTGGTTGAAACAAAAAGCATTTTCTTTTAGATCTCCATTCAAGAAAGCAAGTTTTACATACATTTGATAGACTTTCCATCCATTTTGAATTGTTAAGTCAAAGAGATTCTAGATGGTATCCCATTTTGTTGTGGGGGGGGAAGTCTCCTCATAATCGAACCCTTCTTTTTGTGAAAAACCTTTTTCCACAAGCCTTGCTTTGTGTTTGTCAAGTGAGCCATCTACTTTATAATTATTCTTGAAGACTCAATTGTAGGCAATTGGTTTGGTTCCAAATGGAAAGTCCGCCAACTTTCAATTCCCATTCTTCAACATAGCATCATAATCTTTCTACATTGATTCTTTGCATTCATCATGAAAAGTAGCTTTTTTAAAAGAAGTTGGTTCAAAATTGGTAAACAAATTGAATTCACAATCATTAGAAACATCCATATCAACAGTTGAATCAAAATCATCTACATCACCTCCATTGTGTCTAGTAGAACTTCTCATTCTTGTCTTTCCATCCTCACCAAGATGAACACTTTCAAAAGTCTTAATGGTTCATTTTAGAGGACCTTTATAAGATGGCCCAAATTGTGAAGTTGACTGAGATGGGGCTAAATCTTAAAATCAATAAACAAATTGAATTCACAATCATTAGAAACATCCATATCAACAATTGAATCAAAATCATCTACATCACCTCCATTATGTCTAGTAGAACTTTTCATTCTCGTCTTCCCAACCTCATCAAGATGAACACTTTCAAGAGTCTTAATGAGCCATTTTAGAGGACCTTTATAAGATGGCCCAAATTGTTCGGTTCATTGAAATGGGGCTATATCTTCCAATTCTTTCAATCACAATGGTTGGACCTTCATGAGAGGGAGAGAGTGCTCAAGGAAATTCCATAAATTGATCCAAAATAAATATCCCCTCTTCAAGATGTGAAATCTCATAATCAAATTCTTGAAAATATTTGCATGCATAAATTTGTCCAAGAAATCAAGCTGCCACTCAACAACATTGTCATTCTTGGAAGGTTCGAAAAAAAACGCATCTCTAAAAAGTACAAACTTTTTATTTACTTCATCATAGAGAGAATGTGCTTTGGAAGTATTCCAGTACACCCCAAAAAGATATACTTTCGACTCCTTACACCAAGTTTGTTTGTGTTCATTAGGTATCAAGGCATAACAAGTGGAACCAAAAACCATGAGATGCCTCGCTAAAAAAGTCTTGTTTTCAAAAGCTTCAGACGGACATTTGTTCTCACTGCATCGCCCTAAAACATCAAATTTACATATTTTTTTTAGACATCATTAAATGTACCATATTTAAGATTGTCATATTCATTCTTTCAGCAAAAGTAATCGGTACATGTTTCATCTTAGTAGAAATTGCCCATTTTAGAAAATTAATATTTCTTCACAATGGTTTTAAAACTTTCATTTATAAAAATCACTGGTAAATTATATCTCAGTGAACTTTCATCATCTCAATATTTCAATTATTATTTTGATTGTGTATTACCAACTTACTACAAACATACTAAACAATATAAATCTAATACAACAATTATTATTTCAAATCAAAATACAACTTTTCCAATTCAACAATTCTAATTCAACAGTTCCTATTTAACAATCCTATCAACTCCTCTTTAAATCTTTTATCAACTCCTCTTTACATCTTTTAGGACAATTGCTAATTATAACTTTTTATAAAAATGAGATAATCCAATATAATAACATACTTTAAAATCTAGACTTCACATCTGAGCAAAACATCAGAGTATAGAGCTCATGCCTATACTAGTAAACCTCAAGGATACATCATTCATATACAATCTCATTTACTCGATTTAAATAGAAAAACGTGCCGCCATTCAAGTTACTCGGCCAGATACCAAGAAAGATGGACCACATATCCTTCGTAAATATGTGAGAGATTTACAAAAAATAATCAGCCAAGGAGGTAGCCAAGAAACTTTGGAAATTGATTTAAACATATTAAAGATATGGCTAAAAAAGTGCACAACCTTGAGCATCTTTACGAGGGTTCAACTTGCATGAATATGTCGCACTGATATCTAAATAGTTCAAAAATAGGACACATTACAGAGCAGTAAGCAACTTGAAAAAAGCAGCCAATATTTCAAACGGATTTGCCCGACGATAAAATGAATTACAATTGAATATTCATATATACCCCAATTTTAAATGTAGAATAACACCATAAATGTAGAAAAACACCACTGTGCTTGTCCTTGCAATCCTTTTTCACCATATAATTGGTGGCTTACTCGAAGTCACTATCTGATACAACTACAAGCGGACTTGAAGGAGATGCAGAGTTTACGTTATCCCTTGGTGGTGTTTTAGAAGCGGCCTTCACATCGTCGGAAGCATTTTTTCGACGCGTTTTGTGAACTCTTCCTACGGATGAAGTTGTATCTCTTTCTCTCTTCTTGGCACTCTTTCCTCTGGTTTTGCCCTTAGATGCATTCTGTAGCTTTGAGGGTGGTGATTCCGTGGAAACATCTGTGTTATCTGTTGCCTTTGAAGATGATGGACCTGACACTTTTCGATTAGCAGCTCTAATCTCTTGGCGTTGTAATGTTTTTAAGAGTGCTTCAAGCTCTTTCAAATCGCCATCCTGATCAGCCTAAAAAAAACAGTCAAGGCACCAGATGTCAACATATAACCTAGTAAAAACTAAAAACCATCAACAGACCATTCCACTCAATTTTAAGCAAACTCTTCGGAAACCTACCAGCATATTCGTCAAAAGTTCTTCCGAGTAACGAGGATACTTGCTGTGAAGCTCCTTAATGGAATTTTCTTGATCTGCATTCAAAGACGTTTCATTCACATGTGCCTGGAGCTTTTTGTCACCAGCTTCCTCAACCTCAAGACGCTTCTCCTGTTCTGTAGTTTTAGGGGATTCTAATGTGCTCGCAGGTACAACCTTGGGCTCCTCCGGGCCTTCTGCTTGCTGCAGATTTACACACTTTTCATCTACAGCTTCCTCATTCTTGATGCCCTCGGTCTGATCTTGATCTTCCTCATCCCCGCTATCACTCCCAGACCCATCCTCAACCCTACCTTTAAGAGATTTTATTACATCCTCCATTTGTCTATTCACCTATTACAAGTACAATGATGTTCCACATGTATTATACAAACAACGTTCAGAGCTTCATTAATCAACAGCACTCATTAGCTAGCTCTGAGGATTCAGCACTCAATTTGTACTTCAGCACATGTTTCCTTTCAGAATTAGTGTCTAAAACATTCATATCATCTACCATAAGTAAGATAACACAAAAATATGGATACCTGTGGTTTTAAAAGAAAATCCGTAATGTCTCCCTGGCAAGATGGGCACTTCTTGACAATCTTTTGCGCTCTTAATGAACGCCCACCAACACCACTACGCTCTCGCACATCTTGTTGCCCAGCAAAAATACCTTCTAAGCATGGCTTACAAAAATTATGTCCACAAGGAGTAGAAAGTGGAAGAGTCAACACTTTCTTACAAAGACTGCAACTAAATTCTGCATCACAACAGATACAACTGCATTTAAGTACCATTTGCATACAATTCAAACTTCGCAACCAATAACTGAAATCAAACTCTGAATCAAAAGCGGAAAAAGGCGTGCAAGTAATTTTGCATGCAAATCGAAATGCAGACAGTGCAAAAAATAATTACCAACGAGCAAATACTAAAAGTCCTTTCACAGAAATCAAAGCTTATCAAAAGCAGAAGGCCAAAGGCAAAAGTAACACAAACCTCTAAGCAGCTTTTGTTTTATTGTTAAAAATTTAGCACGTCGAGTTCCATCCCCACATCTCTTCCCATCTTCAGAATACGCTTTTCTACTTGGAGGAGGGTCTCTTGTCCAACCCCATTTTTCATCCTGGACGCAAAAATAAGAAGATATTTTATATGCAACTCCTGCTCAAACATCATACACCATTCAAATTTCACAACACAACAATGGCAAAATCAGTCAGAAAGCACTGATGAGTTAGTTAAGGTAACCTTCCAATCCCATGCTGGTTCATGTTTTCTGACTGTAATATCAGTTGCATCCTGCAGCTCATCAATTTTCGGTAACGGGCGGGGCCGGTCCCCATATTCATCACTATGTTATAGAAACAGACACAATCAGTCAGAAAGTATAAAAGACAGAGGTTAAGGAAATAAATAAAAAAAGACAACAGGTTCATTCAGAGTTGTAATGGCAACAGTAATCAACCTTGTCCATGGGGCAGGGTCATTGTCACAGCGGACAAATAAGTACCTGCAAACCTTATATCCCTGAAACCAGATGCCATCTACAAATAAGATGACTTGAGCAACAGAAAGAAACAGGAAAAATACGAGCAAAACCCAGAGTCAAATAAAGCTTGACATAATATGGTGAAGTTACGAAAAGCACAGTTGTATACACAATCTTTCAACATTGAATACCAGATTCAGAACCACACTTAAGTACTTGATACCAGATCCTATACAAACCAAAATTACAAATTCCACGTGGAACTGGACACAGAACGAGCAATAAAGCTATATTATTTCAAACATAAAACCTATTGAAAAGGATAACAGCTCTCAAAATACAAGTTGGAAAAACAACTTAAAATTAAAGGTTCCCATTTAGCTAATAATCCTAACCTGAATTCCTTTCTTACGCCAGCATTTTTCAATTCTATATATGCCATCATACCTAACACCACTTTCTGGTGCATAAGATGAACGCTTCTCCTTATGAGACCTGAAACCGACTTACAAAGACCCAAATTAATATTACGTTAGCAACATAATGAACGAACTGCATCCTGAGGCTAGCTGATAAGTTAAGGCACACATGTAGATATGCTTTATCACAGTTTCAAGCTAAGCAAATCGAAAACGTACCTGACAACACGGAGTGGATAACCCATCTTACAGCTAACTCGCAATGCCTCGTTAGATTTATCGAACTTCTGATCGAAGGACTGCTCCTTATTTGTTCTCTTGTTCCCACTAAGATCTCTTCCACCACTGTTGAGAACATAGCAAAGTCATAACTTTTTATCATTGTATTATATCAAAAAGTGGTAGCAATTTTAGTATCATTGGCATTTTTATTAATAAAAAATCAATAACAATAGTGAAAAGCATTTCTATGTCACAAAAGCATGCAGATTGTGCTTTCACCGTAAAGTACTAACCCTTCCTAGATGCGCAGTTTTAAGCAAAAGAAGAAGCTGCATACCTTCCAGTATAAAGAAACCATTCACCATGGTCCTCATCATCCTCATACCCACCAGACAGTGCTACAGACTGAGCACCATAGTCAGACTGCCCAGAAATACCAGCAACGTGAGGAAGATTAGCACCCCACTGCCTGCATTCCATTCTGTCTGCCCAGCATTCTCCCACAAGCACACCCTGGTGTCGTTCTGGATCATTCTCTGGAAGTATTGGACCAAAGTGATCTGGTGGAACAGTAACAAAAATTCGTCCACTAGCTGCATTTGATAAACCCTTTCGTTTTGCGCGATCAGTCATAAAAGCTTTATCAGGCTTGTCTTGATTCGGAATGTACGTATAAACTTTTGGAGGTCCAGATTGGGATTCACCCGCATTTGCTGCAGCCTTCGCCATACGGATAGCTATTACAAGGGCTGCATTGATTCTGGGTTGAGAGGCCATTTTGGGGGGAATAGGAGATCGGCATTTTGCACAGATCTTCTTCCCCTGTCCCATCCATCTCTGGAAGCACTTCAAGCAGAAATTGTGGCCACAAGGAGTCTGGGTAAAAGAGAGAAACAAGATAAGAAAAGACACCACTCATTTATTCCAATTACAGAATTTGACTAGCAGAAAACAGATGAAATAAACAAACAAACAAAAATTATTTCAAGCCTTGGAAATCTATATCTTGCTAAATCTTATTATTTCTAGGTATCACTACTGTTCGATGAAAACACACCTGCAATCTGACTGAGGATAAAACTACTAAGATGCATTTAACATACAGGGACGACAGAATACAAAGAAAAGCAAAATAACAATCAATAAATTTACTAAATCAAGTAAATAATATATTCCAAAAAGTGCCCACATATTGTGCATAAATGATCATTGTAATCAAATCCCCATCCTGCATACATAATAATGTCCTCTTGTAAATCCAGAAATAGCACACGATTATAACCATAACAACATCTCATACTAGATCTGTTAAAGAAGCATACAATTAAAAACACCAACATTCTATTGGAATTGTCATAACCCTTCTATCCATAGTAAGGCAGGCTGTCAGACTAGCATAAATCCTGAACACAATCAATTCATAATGTGGAAACCATGGATTGAATGACTCCAGAAAAATGCAAACAATCACAACTAGAGCATAATCGCATGTTTAATCAGTTAAACAAGCATACAAACAAAAACTACAGATTGTATAGTAGTTGTCACTCTTCAAACCATAATTAAGTAGGCTGTAAGACTAGCCTATATCCTAACCACAATGCATGCACCATGTGGAAACTAGATTGCAACTCTTTCAGAATAAGCAGCATACTGTTGACCAGCTTTATCAAAAAATGCAGAAAATGCAGGCATCACAACTAAATATATCCAGAAAATTGCACACAATCACAACTACATAAATCCAGAAAAATGCACACAATCAATCACAACTATAATAGCTTTGGACACTGTATCCATTAAATAAGCGTACAAATAAAAAGTCCAGCATCGTATTGTAATTGTCATAGCCTTTCAATCTACTATAAAGCAGACAGTAAGACTATTGTATATTCTGAACACAATAGATTCATATGTACAAAATATGGATTGAATAGAACTCCACCTCTTTCAGAATAAACAGCATATTGTTGTCCAGATTTAGCCAAAAACCACGACAGGTTAACAGTGACATGCCAGGTCAGTGGATCATGGAGAACCAATATTTGTTATATCCACTATCAAAGCCTCACACTGCATTCAACCAACACGAAAATGAAAGATTCCAGATATTTCTTTAGGGTATCCCCTGCCGCACCCTTCAAAATCTGAGTTTTTAGGGGCCCCAAGGGGAAATAATTTTCCCTTGACCAGTGGAGGATTAATTACAAATCATGAGGGCATGAATTTATTTGCATGTACTTGAAACTTGGAGAGATCTAAGTGTAATGGCAGCAAACTCAGCCAGAAAACAGCTAATGCAGCCCTGAGTCTTGGAAATCACCGGCGGGTTATTAAATGGGACTTGTATCTGATAATAGCAGAACTTGAAGATTCCACTTCAGAATGATTTGAGGAGAATAGGTGAGACAAATGGTATTCAGCCAGCTAAGATGCCAGCATACATTCAGAAATGCTAAAAATCCTTCCACTGACAGAATTCAGTCACATCTACGAACAAGCAAGTCAGATGGCCAACAAGATCACAAGCATTGATCTTATAGGCTAGTTGGGGTATGAAACCTGTGCAAGTTCAATGAAAAATTATATAGGAAGATGAGAACCTTTTCCCTGTTAGGGACCTAACAATGGTAATCATGTATGGATCATAGAGGAAGAGACATGTGCAATATCCCATTGCTCTGGTATCGCCCCTCGTAATCATGAACAAACAAGGTCAGCAGAACCCGTGTTGGCTAGGAAGGTCTAAACCAAAATTAAGAACTGAAATAGTGCAAAAGGAAACCTCCCCACAACAAATAAAACTCAGACATAGCACCTAAACATAGGAAAAGTTGAAAACTACTCCATGCAGTGCAGCCCTTTCAAACTTGTCAGGGGTTCATAACAACTTTTGACCCAAACAAGTCCGCAGTGTGCAATGGAAAAGTGTTCATCTGTGTTTCTTAAAAAAACTTCCAAACAACCAATTTAAATAATCCCCACCCCAAGGCATTATATCAGCCGGTTGTCACCAATGTTGCTATACAATTGTCCAGTTCCATGTTAACATATGCCCAGTTTGAATTATCTTACATAAGGCACACTAGTTTCCATTGTACACCAAAAAAAACAAACAAACGCCATACACAAATGTGGGGAGCGTGCTCAATTAAAACTTCTCTAAATGAAGCACAATACCCCACACCAACAAGTTTACCAGAGCTGCCATCCATAAACGTAGAGAAGCATCCATTAAGTGTCCCCACATAGTTTTTATACAAATATTTGTTAAAATAAATAAATAAAAATCATGACACACACATCCTTTAAACTGTTCGAACTATAAAAAAGAACAACGGTTTAATGCCCAAACCAAAATTCCCAGATTTTAGTTAAGTTCAATGACCTAAGGAAAATGTAGGTCAAAAATCTTGCAAAATGAAATCGACCTCACCCTAAATACTCATCGGACCTCACACCTAAACCAACGGAGAATCCCCTATAGACTGCGGCCTTGTTAATATTATCAGCTAATATAAACATTTTGGCCTAAGGAAGACTGTTATGCAGTGCAGACATGGACCTTAGCGTGTGTTTCAAAAAGCAAATTCCATAAACTACTAATTTAAATTAGCTTTAATAATAATAATCAGGACACCCGCACAGCCTATAAACGCTTCAAAAACATGATGGCTTTATCCCTAAACCAAAGCAGATTTCAATTCAGTTCAATGATTAAACCAAAATTGACAACAGAAAACTTGCAAAAGGAAACCCATCTCATCCCAAATACAACTCAGATCTAGCACGTAGACAAAAGTACAACGACTCTATGCAGTGCAGGCTAGCCGATCTTATCAAGTACTGAGAACATTTGAGCCTGAAACCCTTCTAATGCCCAAACCAAAGCAACCCAGATTTCAGTTAATTCCAATAATAAACCAAAACAGGAAACAGAAATTAAATCCACCAAATACCTCCGACGCCAAACACCTAGACCAAACGAATCAATTCATGTACTGCAACCCAAGGATGATTAGGAGCAGGAGTAGGGAGCAACATTTTCAAAAAAAATTAATTCTGAGCAAATCAAGAGCGAATTTTTTATAAATATGTATTTTTATATATTTTGATGCATATATGTCAACAAAAGTATATAAAATGATGAATTAGATATAAAAAAGCATAAAAATATAAATTGAACCATATAACAGCAATCATCTAAAAGTTTTAATCTTCATCAACCACATCCACAAAAAAGTAATATACAATATATCAAATCTCATAATTCATCAATCTTGAAGTTTCAAACTTTCAAAATTTGATATATAACATTTATCATCATTGATCACTAAAGTTGTAACTTGTAACCATTACCATTACCAAGTAACCACACAATAGCAAAGAATATCTAACATGAAATGAAATATTTCAACTTTCAACTTTTACGAAGCATCATATTCATAATCATTATCAATAAGTTATAATTGCCAACTTCAAACTTAAATTTTCATATATTGTTTACAAAAAATATTATAATAAATATGAAAGAGTCAACAGTTATGAAAACTACTAGAAACTAGAAAAAGACAGGTAAATATATTATCCATTGCTAATGCTTGGGCCTTTTGCCGCTACGAGATATATCTAATTTCTGAGAAAGCATGTAGAATGATGAATTAGTTATAAAAAAGCATAAAAACATGGATTACCATATAACATCAATCATATAGTAGTTACAATCTTCATCAACCATATGTCCACAAGTGCAAGTTTTGATTTATATAGCATGTAAAGGTGCACATAACCAAAATAGCATAGAATGTAATCCATCTTTGAACCAAAAATACATCAACAAGCAGGCTCTAGATGGTCTCTAGCATCCAAAAAAAGCATGCTACAACAAATACCCACATACCATCAAAATCATAGCCTATCTTGGGATCTTTGTCATTAATATCACCCTCTAAACATGAACATAAGATAGAAAAAATGAAGCATGTCAAATCAAGATTTTGTTTGAGTGATAGGTACATTTTTAGTAAGATCATGATAGAGGAGTTCAACAACCAATGTCACTAACATCAAGGTACATAGAGGTATTGGTGCTCTTGAGCCATACCCTAGTACATGACAAAATCCTATGGAAACATTGCAATCCCCTAATTTGGAAATCCTAAAAAATTGACAACTATGTTGGATTTTGAATGAGATCTAAGATTCTACTTTCTCCATATGAAATCCAATGAGGTCGAAACTACTCTCAAATATCCCAAATCATTTTTGGTAACATATATCAACACTAAGGCCATAGGCTTGATCATTAGGCTGCCCCACTCAAAAATTATTATTTCTTTGAAAAAAATTGCGTTTAAATTCTAAAACGTATTTGCACCAAAACAATAAACAAACAAACAAACAAAAAACTAAAAAACATAATATCTTTCACAGTTTTTTTTTAAGGAACACACTCTCAAAATTCGCTCCATACACATTTCAGGAGCGGATTTGACGGGAGAGCACTTCCCACAACCATGCTAGTCATTTCAGTTACGGAAAACATCTTAGTATAAAAAAGTCTGTGATATGCCATACAACTTCCAAAAACTATCAATAAAAATTAATAACTAACATATACACAACATGCACCCTGCTATCTCTGCTATCTTGATTCAATCCATAAAACAACATTATCCATATCATGGACCAAACCAAAATGACCTGAAAACTTGCCAAAAAAAACCCACCTCAGCCCAAGTACCCCTCAGACTTTAACACCTAAGCCAAAGGAACCCAAAAAAAAAAAACTGCAATGCAGCTTTTGCCCCTGACTTGATACCTAAGACAAAGGAAAACCATTCTGAAGTGTAGCCTTATTACTTGTATCAATTATGGAAAACAACTTATCCAAAGAAAGACTTAACACAACTTCCAAACACTCGACTTAAATTGACTATTCTAAACAGAATCAACACACAACCTAAATTACATAGATTTCAGTTCAACAGTTAAACCAAAATGAAGAACTGAAATTTTTGCCAAATAAATTTCCATGTGTTTTTTGAAAGTATGTTTTTTAGTTTTTAGAGACAGGTCAATTGGTAATAGGTATAGGCATTATGTAAATTATGAAATTCAAAATTCAACTTTTTTAATTAACCTATATCGATAAAGAAAAGTATACATAAACACCAAAAAGAAATACACCGATAGTAATCAGAATCAATACCATACCACACAAATTCCAAACTAACTCAATTACCAAGTCATCTAGTTAAAATAAAACTAATAACTAAAACAATTAAAAAACCAAGCTTCCCAAACCACCAATTCAATCCAGTAAAATAACAACGCCACCACCATGCATTACCTATACATTCTTCAAACCATGCAAACGAAAATGGTCTGATAACTCGTCATGCAGTGCAGAAATAGACCTCTGTGTATCTTAAAGCAACTTACAAAATCTACCAATTTACTTTAATTACAGTACTAATAATAACTAAGACACCCACATAAACCCTAAGTTCAGCTCAATTCTTTATAGCTACTGTTGCCAGGACAATGCTGATGACTCAGCAGCCGCCAGGTTAAAATCCTCCCCAAGTTTAGCCACACTAAGTTTACACCACATACTTTACACTGTGTACCATCATTGAATAGGGGAACTAGCTTGGAGTTTCCCATGGAAATAAAGGGAGAAGTGACTTGAAGTTTTCCATGGAGTTATTTCCAAAGAACAAAATAACCGAACTACATATCACCTACAAAAACCAAGACATTAACATACAACCTACAGACCCTACCATGAAAAACTATGATGGATTAATGCCCAAACCAAAATTTCCCAGATTTCAGTTAAGTCCGACGACCAAGCCAAAAGCAATTGAAGTGCCGCAAAAGGAAATCCATCTTGAATGATTTCCAAAATAAGGTAATCAAGAAACACATTTACAAGCCATAAACCCTTTAATACTTATCAGCCATAAACCCTTTAACAATGAATGTAATACCCTTTAATACTTATCAGCCATAAACCCTTTAACAATGAAGGTAATATGGGTGGGATTAGTGGTAAATCTATTGAAAATTAATTTTCAATATAATCAAAATTAGTGATAAGACTTGCTTTCATATTGTTTGCTTTGCTCTTATATTGTTTGCTTATCTTTTTACTTTAGTTTCTAAAAAATTTCAAAAAAAACCAAAAAAAATAATAAAGCATTCCCCGTTTAAACTAAGAGGAATGGTAAACGAAGAGTGCTAGTGGATTTAGAAGACGAGAAAAGTAGACGCCTCAAAAAAAAATTCAAAAAAAACCAGAGAAAAAAATAGCATTCCCTGGTTAAACGAAGGGGGAATGGTAAACGGAGAGTGCTAGTGGGTTCAGAGGACAAGAAAAGTAGAATGGTAAACGGACAGGGGACCAGGGGAATTTGGGGCGAGAAAGGTTAACCCAAAATAAGTTTGACTAATAACGTTCTAATGTAAAGTCAAAGTACAGGAAGGGGAACAGGCATGGGTGCAGAACGAAAAGGAGTCCTCTGGTCGGATTTTGGTTTTCGGTAGCAATTGACAACTGTAAGCGGATAGATTGGGGTACTGCATACCGAGGAAGCTCAATAAAACAGCTTAGAAGGCAGCACGTGGCAAGAATTAAACCAAGTCCGCAAAGAACACAGCAGAAGCCAAGCAATCACTTACAGTAACGGGTCGCTCGGGTAACTGCATGCAAAAAGTGCAGTTCAAGCTCTCGTCGAACATCTCCAGCACCTTGTTCCGTTTGGCCTCCCGATTAGAACCTTTGACCTCGCCGCCGCTCCCTTGCTGCTTGGAGGATCCTCTGGCCATGAGCTCTTGCCTCTTCCTGGCCTTCTCATCCTCGCTAAGATTCGGGTCCGCCTGGATCGCCCTGATCTGGCTTATCAAATCATCATCAGGCACACTGGAAGACTTATTAACACCAACAGGTTGCGATTGGTTATCCTGAGTTGGGAGAGAACAATCGGGACAGAACCAATCTCCGGTAGGGGGAGCCGTCAAAGGAGGGTTCAGGCACTGCATATGCCAGGGGCTAACGCAGCCATTGCAGAGCAACACATCACTATCTGGCGGGACAGTTTTGCAGACCATGCAAACTCCGTCTCCATCACAGGGTAAATCCGCCATTACAGGTCCTTAAACTCCCGGCAGCAGCGGGAGGAGAAGCAGCTTAAACCCTGAACAGAGCACAAAAGAGTAACAACAGAGATCGAAACCAGAGCTCCCCGCTCGAGACTTGGTTTACCTCATCCACTGATCAGCTTGGCTTTGTATGAGAGCCCCCTGCACGTTACCCAATGAGACCATTACCTGCTGCTACACGATGAGACCACTACCTACTGCTGCTGCCATTGACATTAGAGGGCCCTGGATTTGTTTATTTGCATATAATTGCACTTAATTATCACAATAATCCCATTTACACGCCACATATATGTATGTATATTCTGCTGCTCTAAGTGGCTCTCGGCCTTCACGCACAGTTTGCCCTATTCTTTATTTATTAGCTTCGTGGAATTTTTTATTTATTAATGGTGGCCGGATAACTTTCCCGCCTTTTCTGTCGCTTTCGAAATTCAAACTTGCCGGCCTGGATCGCCTTTCCAGGAACTCCCGCTTTTCCGCAGCGTGGTGCGGAAATTATGTGTTCAAGGCGAAGTGGTATTTAATGCACCCATCGACGGCCACGATCGAGAAGGCGATGTGTCAGACGTCTAAGAGGTCACCCGTTCGAATCTCATAAAAGCTTTTAATGTCCACTGTGTCGCTTTTATCTAAATTTAGCCAGCAAAGAAAGAGTCCACATATCAATTAAGAGTAAGGGTAAGTGGGCGTTTTAATCCATGATTATCACTAATAACGACAGATGATAGACATTTATTTCTCTATGTTAATAAATTTTTATTTTCCTCGGTGATAGAGTAATTTTGAAGTAAATGCCTTTGATGGGTAAAAGTTTAGTTTTTTCCGTTTTGAATAAAATATTACTTAAAAAACAATTGTTGGCCAGTGTAAGTTTTGAAGATGATAAGAATGTAATTTTGTTCATTTTTTTAATTGATAAATAAAATTACATGTGTTTGTTTAGGGAAAAAAAGCTTGGAAGATGATAGAGTTTAGTGCATCATTTAAAAATATTTTATTTGGTTAGGAGTTTGTTTTTTTTAATGGTTTAAAATTTAGAGGCATTTGACAAACTAATTAACTCTAGAGCCTGAGATATAGATGCATTCGCCAAATTAGTTAATTATTCAAGATTTAGATGCATTTGTTAATAGGTGCAAGTTTGGAAATTATAAAGTTTGGAGTGCCATTTAAAAGTGTTTTTACTTGGTTAAGAGTTTTGCTTCTTCTGATAAGAAAATAGTTTAACTCCCCAAGATCCATATTAATTGGCAAGAGCGAAAGTCTATCTTTTCTGGATCACGAAACTGTTATTACAAGTGGCATTGTATACCTTAAATAAGAGTGATATTCTGGATCACGAAACGATTATTCCAAGTGGTAGTGTATACCTTAAATAAGAGTGATGCTTCTAGATCACGAGACAAACTAAATAACTACCCAAGATTTAGATGCATCTGTTAATAGGTGTAAGTTTTGAAAATTATAAGGTTTGGAGTACGATTTAAAAGTATTTTTACTTGGTTAAGAGTTCGTCTTCCTTTGAGGGTAAGGAAATAGTTTAACTCCCCAAGATCCAGATTAAAGCCTACCTCTTCTCGATCACGAAACGGTTATTCCAGGTGGCATTGTATACCTTAAATAAGAGTGATGCTTATGGATCATGAAACGGTTATTCCAAGTGACGTTGTATACCTCGGATCATGAAACTTGTATACCTCTCCAAGTGGCATTGTATACCTTAAATAAGAGTGATGCTTATGGATCATGAAACGATTATTCCAAGTGACGTTGTATACCTCGGATCATGAAACGGTTATTCCAAGTGTCATTGTATACCTCGGATCATGAAACGGTTATTCCAAGTGGCATTGTATACCTTATATCAGAGTGATGAGTCATTGTGCATTCGTCAATAGTAGTTATCTCTACCACCCGTTTGACAACTAAGTTATGATAGGTTTTCCCACTATGATAAAGACATTGTAATGTCTTGTTTAACATTTTGATTTGGTAACAACAACAAAAACCTTAAAATTAATAATTATATTTATATTTATTAATTATAATTAATAATTAAACCAATTTAGATCAATCTTAACTTCGTTTCAAATCTCTTGAGATGCAAACCTCTTTTAGAGTGAAAAGAGATTTGATCCATCTAGACACTTGATAAATGCAGGGTTAAGATGGATCTAGGCTATTATTTTATTAATTATAAGAATAATTAATGTGTAACATATTTACATCCCCACATTACCATGGAAATTCCTAATTTATAAATAAACTTTGTTACATCAAGGTTTATCAATAACAAATGCCCCAAAAACCATAATTTATTTCACATAACATGGTTCATTTGACATTTTTAATTAATTAATTTAATTATAAAAATAAAAAATACATAAATATTTTTTAGATAAATTCTAATTTTTGATCTATGAATACTATTAAAAATATTCATATTATGTAGAGTTAAATCTTACTATCCACGACCTAATTTATTATAAATAATTAAATAAAAATATAAAACTTCTATTCCAAGATATAAAAAACTATCCATGTGTGAAACTTATTACTAATATTATATTCTTATCCAAAAACCTCATAAAATGCATCCATATATCTCGCTAATTACGAAAAGGTAAAAAGAGACCACCCCATGTGTAAACCTTAATCAGACCCAAGGGTCAAAAAAAATATTTTGCCTCTTAATTTTTGTGATCCCTCTAGGCATCCAAATACATATGCAAAGAAAAAATCCTTTGTTTTATTGCAACTTGAATAATCAATTTAAGAGCGATTAGGGTCTCCAAAGAGATAAATGTGTGCCCCTCAAATATGGGGTGGTTGTGTGGGGCATCATTCAAAAAAGCCCAAGGAAGATCATGTTCAAATTTCTATCTCAAGGAGTAAGAAGATTTAAGGTTTTTTAATAATTTATTATATATTATTTTATTAAAAAATAATAATTTTTTTTATTTTTTCTAAAGGAAATATTTTGGTAATTCATATAAAGGATAACATTTTACTAATTTGTAGATTCATATGAAGAGATAATATTCTACCGATCTATCTAAAGGGACAATATCCTACCAATTTATTAGGAGAGCCTAACTCCAAGAGCATCCAGAGAATTGACCTCATGATTTCTCATTAGAAAGGTGTTTTGGCTTCAAGAACACCATTTAGCTAACCCTTGGGACTATAATTGATTTTTCTTTTATTATAATAGACAAATTCATTAGATTTTAAGTTAGAATAATTGGTTTTTCTTTTATTAACATGGACTATTAAGAAAAACAAATTTATATTATTATATGATGTTAAGTTAACAACTTTTAAAAAATACATTTAATTATTTTTGGAATTATATGCACAAAGTAATTAATTTATAATCCATATTCATGGGTATTAGGTGTAACTAACTATTTTTTTATGATTTAAATAATCTACTTACAATCATTGCATGCATAAAGTGATGTTGATAGGAGTGAAAGTGATGTTGATAGGAGTGAAGAATTGGGTTAAAACTAGTTAAATAAATAATTTGAACAATGCTAAACATCATCTCTAAAACTTCTTATTAGGTTGGAGATTTTAATGGTTTTTAGTTTATTTATTTATTTATTTATTATTTTATGTTATGTTATGTTATTTTATTGTTATTTTGTTTTGTTTTTTTGAAAAGTCAAAATGTTAAACATTATCATAATGGGCTTTAATTACTTTTATGATTTTTTAATCTTGGCAATGTGAAATGTATTATAAAGTAAGTATTTTGATGTTTATCGTAACTTACTAGCTATTTAATTTATATGACTAACAAGATCTTTTTGAAAAACACTTTCATAAAATAAATAATTAAATGGAATTAAAACCTCAAGTAAGTGAGGTATGGCATAGTCTACAAAAACTTAAAAGCTAATCTTATAGTGATTGAGTAAAATTGAAGTAAATGCATTTGATGGGAAAAGTTTAGTTTTTTTAGTTTTGAATAAAATAATTATTTAAAAATAATATTGGTAGGTGTAAGTTTTGAAGATGATAGGGTTTGGTGTATGATTTAAAATTACTTTTATTTGGTTAAGAGCACTTCTTCTTCAAACTCAAGGAAACATGTTAATGGTTCATCTTCCTAGACTCAAGGAAACATGTTAACTAATAGCCCAATATTGAGCTCATCTTCTTCAGACTCAAGGAAACAGTTAACGGTTAATAGCCCAAGATTGAGCTCATCTTCTTCAGACTCAAGTAAACAGGTTAGCCGCTCGAGATTCATTTGAGAAACTAGTTAACTGCCCAAGATTCATATCCATTTGTTAGTCGGTGTAAGTTTTAAAGATAATAGGGTTTACAGTACAATTTAAAAGTGCTTTTACTTGGTTAAGTGTTTGTCTTCATCTTATGTAAGGAGATAGGTTAAACCCCCAAGATCTAGAAAAATCTAGCAAGAGTGAAAGCTTACCCCTTTTGGATCACCAACCGGTTCTTTCAAGTGGCATGCATTGTATCCCTTAAATAACAGTGGTGAGTTGTAAGTGGCATGCATTGTATTCCTTTTACTTGGTTCAGTGTTGGTCTTCATCTTGTGTAAGGAGATAGGTTAAACCCCCGAGATCCAAATAAATCTAACAAGAGTGAAAGCTTACCCCTTTGGATCACCAACCAGTTCTTCCAAGTGGCATGCATTGTATTCCTTAAATAATAGTTGTGAGTTGCAAGTGGCATGCATTGTATTCCTTAAATAATAGTTGTGAGTTGCATATCTCTAGTAATAATTGTCTCTAGTACTCGTTTGACAACTAAGTGTTGTGACCACAACCACCACCCTATTAAAATTTGGCCTGATAAGCAATTTTGAATGGGTCCCCAGAAGTTGATCTTGCACCCTTCCGAATGATCTATTTTATTCCAAGGATTTTAACTCTTGGCCAAGTCAAATCTTCAATTTGTAAATGGTTAAGGCCCCCTTTATAAATCCCTGCCGACTGATTCATCTATAATCCTTTCTTAGCCCTTCATTCATATCCTCATCGGGACTTTTCCAACCCCTCAAAACCTCCCATCACATCTTTATTCCCATTATAACTCGTTGTAATGAAAATACCTCGAAACCATGCCCAATTTCCCCTTTTCTCTTATCGCATGCAAATTAAACACATAATGCTTACCATAATACACTGGACCCGACTACTTTATTAACCGGAATACATATATTTTCGAGTCCGGAGCATTTCGCATATCGCAATTGGCGGGGTCCCAAGGCTTGAACATAAAGTGTGCGGCGATATGGCAGACCCGCCAATCCCATTAAACATAACACATTCATTCAGGCTGAAGTCCCATCGCATATCGCATATTGGTGGAGCCCGGGATCATTTATAAAACGCAATGCGATATAGCGGACCCGTCGTGTTATTAAATACAACACACACACACACACACACACATATATATATATATATATATCTATTCTGCTTGATAAGATCGGCGGGTCCGCCAAATCGCATATCGCAATGTGCGCAGGCCCAGGACTCTGCCGATTGCGATATGCGACTCGGCCAGACCCTATATATATAGGGTCTAGCCGAGTCGCATATCGCAATCGGCAGAGTCCTGGGCCTGCGCACATTGCGATATGCGATTTGGCGGACCCGCCGATCTTATCAAGCAGAATATATATGTTATCGAGTCCGCCTTCCCCATCACTAAGTCGCTATCGGCGGAGTCTAGCGCTTATGCCTAAGGCCCGAAGCGATGAAGCAGACTCGCCGATAACTATGCGTCCGGGCGTATTAATTTTGAAATCCGGCCTTGTGGTCAAATGCAGTCTTTTCCATGTATTCCTATGTTTTCGGTAAGATGTCATGGTCTAGGTTTTCAAAAGAAATCCGATAGGGGCGGTGTTGCATATGATGTCCCATTGGGATGTGCGATTGCGACTCGTCGCATCACAACTTCGGCTGAGCCAGGGGCCATTTCTTTCACACTCGCTCTTTTAATTTCATTACACCTTATCCTTTTTCAACGATGGCAAGAGATGTTCTTGGGTGTTTTATCATTTGTTCGTAATCATAAGGCTAATATGAATTATTTCTGCAAGGGAGTTCGAGTGGATCGGGTAGCAGATAAAGGTGTTGTATGTCTAGATGACACCTCTGCACCCCCAGTGTCGATACTACAAAAGCGAAACCTGCAGAAAGGGGTATGAACTGCCATAATGCATAATGAAGGCATGTTCTGTGTCAAAAGGGAAGCACAGTGTTGATCCATCAAGATATCACTCCCTCCAGAAACACCTCAAAGCATGCCAGATGTGGGATGATGGGCACAACATCTTCAATTTCCTCCAAGAAATGACAGGGAATAATAGCCACTCCACACAAGTGCAACGAAATGATACGCAGCCATTCTCTGTTTCATCGACACCCGTTCATTTCCCTAGGAAGAAGGACGCTCCAGCAAAGGTGGCTTCGACGTGTCAACAATCTCATCGATCGTTCTCCTCTGTACATTTTTTTATCCATGTAGTGAAAAGAGAGGGGAGTGGAAAAGTCAGGGGAGACAGGGGGGTCAGTTCCTGAAGGCATAAATATTACCTCCGTAGATGAGAGCAGGGATTTTTCGTTTGGCAGAACAACTTTTGTTTATTGTGAGTAAGGAAGATTGTTTGGGTCAGAGAAGGAGCCTTTTCTCATATTGATTTTCCTCTTCTTTATATGTTAAGAATCAAGATGTTGTTGAGAGCATAAATATGAATGTGATTTGTGTTTGTGCCCATTGATGACTTACAGTTTATGATTAGCTTTGGTTGTTTGAATGTGATTCTTCATCATAGTTAATTCATGAGCAGTCCCTGATTTGAAACTATGTTAAACATCAATTGCAAGCTTTAATTTCATAAAAGGAATGTGTATTCCTGTATGAGTGATTGGATTGCAATTTAGAATTGATGTAGCCTTGTTCTTATGTGAACCAGTAATTGATTCATTTAGACTTGGGATTCATATATGATATTTAACCTCTCTTTTGTCATGCTCCTGCAGGATAGATTAGGATAGCTAGAACTAGACTAGAGTAGTTAGAAGTAGTGTAGATAGGATTTAATACATAGAGGTTAGCTATTTTATTTTGTTGATTTAATTGAAGTCTTCCTCCCGGAAGCAATCTATCAACGCATTTAACAGTTTATGGGGTCCCTTAAAACCCATTGGAACTAGCCATTCCAAACGAAAGTAGGTCTAATTGGGGCTTGCGATTGGGTTAGTTCCCCTTGTTGGTATAGTGAACATTCGCCATGTCAACACTGAGTTATGATAAGTTTTCCCACTATTTAAGAAGTTTTAAAGATGATGATTGATATTATTCAATATGTTTATTTACCTAGTTTTAACCTCACTTCTTCACTCTTATCAACACTGTGTAAAATCATGTTAGTTACACTTAATACTCGTGAATCTAGATCACAGATTAATAAATCACCATATCCATATAATTCAAAAAATAATAAAATGTGTTATTTTGTATCATCAATATCATATAAATTTGTTTTATAAATTGTCTATGAGAATAAAAGAAAAATCAATTATGGAAGAGAGGTTGTAATGTCCTATTGTGTTATGTTAGGTTATCTAAACATTTTGATTTGGTCAACTTACATAAAAATAAATAAATTAGGTTAAATTAATAAATTATTAATTAAAACATTTTTACTTAATAAAATTAAGTAACATAAATGATTAACTCTTATATAAGATAAGAGTTAATTATTTATGTTCAAATATTCTTACTTAATAAAAATATTATTTTATTTAATCTTTCTCTACTATTATCCCTTCCCTACATTCTCTTAATGAATTTTATTAATTTATTTTAAACTTTCTTAATTTATGTTTTTATTTTTTCTTGATCCAATTCTAATTTGTTTTTTGTATTTCTTTAATCTAATAATTTTTTTCTTTTGTAAGCTTAGGTAGGTCCTCCTTTTCTATTTATATAAAAGCAAACTGAATCCACATACTGTCAATAGGTGGCCTCAACTTTCCCAATGGGAAACCAAGTTTGTTGGCCACCTATGCATATTATAAGCCATCCAAAATTGGTAAGTTATCAGTCTTTCTACCCAAGCAATATATACAGAACTATTTAAAAACTAGTCTTTAATCTTAGGTCCCATTAACATGCATATAAAAGAAAACTAGCCGCTAAAAACAGTAACCTGAGATCCATGAGCTCAGTCTATTCCTTGGGCTCTTCCTGTTCTAACTCGACGTTCGTTGGGTCTTCAGCTGATTCTCCATTCGTTGGTGTCATTTCAACGATGCATGGAATGTGTCTCTGTATTCGATCTAATATTATGTCCTGCTTGCATAGCTGGAACTGTATGGTTCGCAGGTCTCGTTTATAATCTAGCATGTCTCTGATTATTAAAGCCATCCCCATGGACACTTGTTCCATCGCTTTTCCAACCAACCTTTTCATGAGCCAGTACAAATGTAAGGTCTATTTAAATTGAGAAAGTCATCCTCTAGTATTTCCAGGATCGGGAATGTGGTTTCTCCATTCCTCCATTTCTTCCTCTGAGTCCTCTTCCCTAATCCTTTCCTCCATTCCTCAATAATTTTCCTTATCCCTTCACCCGTACCTTTCTTATAAGCCTTGGCTGCTTCCTTCACGGTCTCATCCATGGGTCGTCTTCCCATCCTTTTTTCTGACGTTCCCTTATCCTGAGATTGAGGTCCGTTATTTCCCCATCCTCTACGACCTCGTCCTCTGGCTGCCCACGCCAAACAGCCATTACCCATCCAAATTCCAATTGTTTCATAGGGTTTATATCTATTTGCGCTATCTCCCCTATGTCTACACTCCTTGGCTCCCAAGTACTCCAATGAGCCAAGGATGGTCCTCACCTTCTCCCTGCTCCCTCTGTCCTGCTTCTCTTTCGGACCCCTGGTTACTGTCCCTCCTCCTTTTCCACGTCCTCCCTCCTTGGGTTCCCTCGGGTTGACCCCCTCTCTTAGTAGCCCCGGGATAGTGAACACGGGGAGCTTCCCACTAAAATTCTCCTCTCCCTTCCTGCCTTGCTGGCTGATACCACTCCCTTGCTTCGTAGCATTACCCCCTTTGAAGGTCACCCCATTATTTCTTAGCTTCCTGCCCGGCATCCCCTCGCAAGCTCACTCCTCTCTGTTACCCGAGCTTACCTTACCTACCCAGAATTTCTGCCTGAAGAAATTTTCCGGACTCTCAGACCTCCCTGCCACCCTGATACAATCCTTTCTAGCCTTTCTATCCTTAGCCCTGAGCACAGTGCGCCCCTCCCTATTATCTTCTATGCCCTCCATCCTTTCCAGCCTCGTAGCAAAGCTACCGAGCCACTCTCTCTCGCTTCTACTACTCTTTTTACACAACATAACCTTTACGCGAGGTCTCTCCTTCCCTCCCTGACCCAAGTTCCTTTCCCCTTCCATCATACTGAATTTTCCTTTACAAATTACAGAGAAAAGACAGTAAACTTACCCGAGGTTACTCTTCCTACTTGCTAGATGCGTGTATGGCTTGCTCGTCGCCCTCTTTTGCCTTCTCCCTTGCAATCTATCCATCCTTCTTTCGTTACCCCCCCTTTCATACTTTGTCGCACCAACCTGTCGTCCTATCCTCCTTACGTCGTTGTCCTTATCACCTCTCCTCTTCCCAACATTCCTCATGCCACTTCGCCCGTCTGACATCCCTCTTGGTATGCAATACCTCTCCATGTTTTGTGATATGATCATGCGAGCTGCAGTAGGAAGTCCTCGTGCCTCTTGTCTTCTGACATCGCCATTACTTTTGTTTACCCACTCCATAACCCCAATTAGGGGATTGTTATGAACATTATCATTTCGTTTATTCATAATCATCATCTTAGGCTAATATTTCTCTTAATGGATCCATTCTTGTATCCCTTGGTTGAATAGGCCAAATTCTTTCCATGTGTCTCGTTTGTTGATTACATCCCCAATTGGCTAGGAAATCAACCGCTTTATTCCCTTCTCGTTTAATGTGCTTGATTATCATATAATCAAACCTTTTCATTATTTCTCCCAGCTCTTGGATGAGGCTTGCTGTTCTCCAGCTATGGCTAATCTTATCCCATGCCTTTCCATTGTAAAGTTTCCTCATCATGTTGATTACCATTAGTGAGTCCCCTTCAACTTCCAGTTGTTTGTACCCAAGCCTTACAGCTATTCTCATCCCTTGTCGTACTACCATGAGTTCTGCTTCATTGTTGCTCATCATGCCTCCATATGCTGAGTACAACAATCGTACCCTACCATGGCTGTCTCTAAAGATGCCACCTATTCCTGCAATACCCGGGTTCCCTTTGGAGGGTACATCAAAATTCAGTTTAATGAAGCACTCTGTTGGTTTGCTGAAATTCAGAGGCAATACCCCGCTCGTTCCATTGCTTTCCATGTATTCGCTCCCACCATTTCTTTGGCTAGGTTGAGCTTTTTTAGGATTCTTGCTTCCTGAGGCAGGATCTCCCAGTCTTCTTGGCGCCATTCTTCTACAAGGATGGTTTCTCTGATATGTTCTATTACTCCTCTCCATACCTGCTCCGGTGTTGATTCCTTACTTTTGAAAATCCGTCGGTTCCGTTCCTTCCATATCATCCATAGATTAAAACCTACGGCTAGCCCCCATGCTCTATTTAGAACCGGGCTGGTAAAGTGGCCTCGTCCCCATTGTTGAATAATCTCTTTTATGCTCTGTTGATTCCTGTCCGTCCTTCCGAAGACCTCATAGATAGCTTCCCATTGTCGATGTGCGAACTGGCATGAGTTCATTAAGTGTTCTATATTTTCATTGTCCTTCTTGCATAGACCACATAGGGATGGTCCCTGCATCCCTCTTTTTTGTAGTTGGTCCCATGTCAAAATTCTGCCTTTACATGTTAACCATAGGAAGTGAGCAACTTTTGGCCACCATTTGTTGTGCCAAATTTGTTTCCATAGATGATGGTGTCCTTCTTGTTCCTGTTCAGTTTTTAGATCATATGCCTCTTTGACCGAGAAATTTCCTTTCGTAGAATGTCCCCATCTCAATATATCAAGTCCTGATCTGATTGGTATCTTTCTCGTTCCCATTTCTTTCACATAGAGCTCTCTCTGTTCTTCTTCTATATTTTGACCCCACTCTTCTGGTTTTTCCAGACTCTCCAATTCTCCTCATTGTTGTCATCCTTCCAGAATTCCTCTGCTTGATTTAGTCCTACATCTTTTGAAAACTGAAGGATATTTTTGAGTTCCTACTTTCCATTTAATTTTTCTCGTTGTTTCCAAGCCTCATCCTAGAACTTTGTTGTTTTGCCATTTCATATTTCCCAGAAGGCATGGTTTGTGATTATGTCCCTATTCTCTCTAGCCAAGTTCCAAATGGTCGAGCCTCTCGGTGTTTCTATATGCCTTAATATATCCTCTGCTCTTCCCGACATGTTATATTTCTTCATCCATATTCGCTTCCGGAGGTCCCATCCTCCTGCCATCCATCTCCACCACAACTTGGCCCCCATAATTTGGTTGGTGAGGTATGGATCCCTCAGTCCTAGGCCCCCTTCCTCCTTTTTTCTGGTCATCCCTTGCCATGAAATCAAAGCCCATTTTTTCTACTGTTGAGGCCCTCCCCATATGAATTTCTTAAATATTTCCACCATTTTGGAGCAAGCCCCTTTCGGGGCTGCCATCCCTGATAGTTGGTAAATTGGTTTTGATTGCAGTATTGATTTTATCAAAACAACTCTTCCTGCCAAGTTTAGAGATCTGAACGACCAGCTGGCTATCCTTCCTTGGATCTTCTGTATAGTCTGCTGCCAATTTACCATTTTTAAAGAGTTGATTGCCAAAGGTATACCTAGATACTTGGTGGGTAACTCTCCTTCCCTAAATCCCAACATTCGTTCAAGGTAAGATTTACACTGCCGGTGGTGTTGAAGAAGTAAACATAGAATTTCTCTTTGTTAATTTGGGTCTCCGAGGCGTCCATGAAGAGATCCAGGATATCTTTCATCCATTTAACTTCCCTGAGAGAGACATTACAGAATAACATAATATCATCCACGAACTGCTGGTGGGTTATCAGAAGCTCATTCCCCCATACCCTTATCCCTTTGATTCTATCCTCTTGTACTTCCTTTTTGATATACCTTCCTAACCCATCTGCAGCAATAATGAAGAAGAAGGGAGATAGGGGGTCTCCCTGTCGGAGCCCTCTAGTGGCGTTGAAGGTGGTTGACGGGGTTCCATTTAGGAGGATTGAGAAGATCGGGGTAGATATTATCGCTAGAATCCATCCTATCCATCTGCTACAGAACCCAAAGGCTTCCAGAACTTTCCTTAGGTACACCCAATTTAATCTATCATAAGCTTTGGATAGATCCAATTTAATCATCACTCTAGCCATCTTCTTTGATTTTACTGAATGCACCACTTCTTGGGATACTATCAGACTATCTAGAATCTGTCTACCTTCTACAAAACCTATTCGTTATGGTGATATAATGCTTGGGAGAATCGGTTTCAATCTCTTAACTATCAGGGTAGAGATAATTTTATAAATAACATTACAAAGAGCAATAGGTCTAAATCCTTGCGGCTCATCTGACTTGGAGGTTTTAGGTATGAGAGATAGGAGGGTAGCATTTAAACATGGACATACCTTTTGGTTCCTTCTGGATTCTTCCACCACCGCTAGGATGTCATTGCCTATGAACTTCCACGCCGCTTGATAGAATTCCGTCGTAAAGCCATCTGGTCCCGGGGCCTTATTTTTCTTCAGTCCTTGCACCACTTCCTCAACCTCCTCTACCGTAACTGCTCTCATTAACGCAAGGTTTTGATCTCTGGTAATCATCTTGGAGATCTGGTTGCATATTCTGCGCGCTGCCTCTTGCGTTTCCTCCTGGGGTTCCATTAAAAGGTCTTTGAAATGTTTAACCAAGGTTTCCTCCATATCCTCATGCTGAGTTTGTCGCACTCCTTCGTTATTTTTCAGGGGAAAAATTATGTTTCTCTGTTTGTGTTGTATCATCGCTTTGTGGAAGAATTTGGTGTTCCTTTCTCCCTCCCTTAACCAGTTCACTCTTGACTTCTGCCGCCATAAGATTTATTCCTGCTTTCTTCGTTCCTCTATTTGGCTGACGCAACTTTCAGCCACCATTGTTGTGCCAGATTTGTTTCCATAGATGATGGTGTCCTTCCTGTTCCTGTTCAGTTTTTAGATCGTATGCCTCTTTGACCAAGAAAGTTCCTTTCGTAGAATGTCCCCATCTCAATATATCAAGTCTATATCTGATTGGTATCTTTCTCGTTCCCATTTCTTTCACATAGAGCTCTCTCTGTTCTTCTTCTATATTTTGACCCCACTATTTTGGGTTTTTCCAGACTCTCCAATTCTCCTCATTGTTGTCATCCTTCCAGAATTCCTCTACTTGATTTAGTCCTACATCTTTTGAAAATTGAAGGATATTTCTGAGTTCCTGCTTTCTAATTAATTTTTCTCGTTGTTTCCAAGCCTCTTCCCAGAACTTTGTTGTTTAGCCATTTCATATTTCCCAGAAGGCATGGTTTGTGATTATGTCCCTATTCTCTCTAGCCAAGTTTCAAATGGTCGAGCCTCTCGGTGTTTCTATATGCCTTAATATATCCTCTGCTCTTCCTGGCATGTTATACTTCTTCGTCCATATTCGCTTCCAAAGGTCCCCTCCTCCTGACATCCATCTCCACCACAACTTGGCCCCCATAATTTGGTTGGCGAGGTATGGATCCCTTAGTCCTAGGCCCCCTCCCTCCTTTTTTCTGGTCATCCCTTGCCATGAAATCAAATCCCATTTTTTCTGTTGTTGAGGCCCTCCCCATATGAATTTCTTAAATATTTCCACCATTTTGGAGCAAGCCCCTTTCGCGGCTGCCATCCCCGATAGTTGGTAAATTGGTATTGATTGCAGTATTGCTTTTACCAAAACAACTCTTCCTGCCAGGTTTAGATATCTGAACGACCAGTTGGCTATCCTTCCTTGGATCTTCTGTATAGTCTGCTACCAATTTACCATTTTTAAAGAGTTGACTGCCAAAGGTATACCTAGATACTTGGTGGGTAATTCTCCTTCCCTAAATCCCAACATTCGTGCAAGGTAAGATTTTACACTGCCGGTGGTGTTGAAGAAGTAAGCACATGATTTCTCTTTGTTAATTTGGGTGTCTGAGGCTTCCATGAAGAGATCCAAGATGTCTTTCATCCTTTTAACTTCCCTGAGAGAGACATTACAGAATAGCATAATATCATCCACGAATTGCTGGTGGGTTATCGGGAGCTCATTCCCCCATACCTTTATCCCTTTGATTCTATCCTCCTGTACTTCCTTTTTGATATACCTTCCTAGCCCATCTGCAGTAATAATGAAGAGGAAGGGAGATAGGGGGTCTCCCTGCCGGAGCCCTCTAGTGGCGTTGAAGGTGGATGACGGGGTTCCATTTAAGAGGATTGAGAAGACCAGGGTAGATTTCATCGCTAGAATCCATTATATTCATCTGCTATAGAACCCAAAGGCTTCCAGAACTTTCCTTAGGTACACCCAATTTAATCTATCATAAGCTTTGGATAGATCCAATTTAATCATCACTCCAGCCATCTTCTTTGATTTTAATGAATGCACCACTTCTTGGGATACTATCAGACCATCTAGAATCTGTCTACCTTCTACAAAACCTATTTGTTCTGGGGATATAATGCTTGGGAGAATTGGTTTCAATCTCTTAACTATTAGGTTGGAGATAATTTTATAAATAACATTACAAAGAGCAATAGGTCTAAATCCTTGTGGCTCATCTGACTTGGAGGTTTTAGTATGAGAGATAGGAGGGTAGCATTTAAACATGGACATACCTTTTGGTTCCTTCTGGATTCTTCCACCACCGCTAGGATGTCATTGCCTATGAAATTCCATGTCGCTTGATAGAATTCCGCCGTAAAGCCATCTGGTCCCGGGGCCTTATTTTTCTTCAGTCCTTGCACCACTTCCTCAACCTCCTCTATCGTAACTGCTCTCAATAACGCAAGGTTTTGATCTCTGGTAATCATCTTGGGGATCTGGTTGCATATTCTGCACGTTGCCTCTTGCCTTTCCTCCTGGGGTTCCATTAAAAGGTCTTTGAAATGTCTAACCAAGGTTTCCTCCATATCCTCATGCTAAGTTTGTCGCACTCCTTCATTATTTTTCAGGGGAAAAAATATGTTTCTCTGTTTGTGTTGTATCATCGCTTTGTGGAAGAATTTGGTGTTCCTTTCTCCCTCCCTTAACCAGTTCACTCTTGACTTCTACCGCCATAATATTTCTTCCTGCTTTCTTCATTCCTCTATTTGGCTGACCAGTCTACCTTCTTTTGCTGCTAATTCTTCACTTATCCCCTCCCTTATAATTTCTTTTTGAATTGCCTTCATCCTTTGATTTAACTGTTGTTGATCCTGTATTATGTTTCCAAATTATTTTTGGTTCCATTTCTTAATTTTTTGCTTTATTTCCTTTAACTTGAGTTGGAACGTTTGCATTCTATTCCTTCCCCTTTTTTCACTCTGCTTCCACCATTCCTCTACCTTGTTTATAAACTTAGGATCTCTGAGCCAGAAAGCTTCAAATTAGAATGGTCAATTTTTAGGGCTAGCTTTGAGGTCAATCTCTAATCTCACTAGCCAGTGGTCCGATCCCATCCCAGGTAATATCATCGCTTCCACAAAAATATCTCTGCTTACGATTTGCTCAGATATTAGGAATCTATCTAACCTTGAGGCTATTTGATGCCTGCCCCCTCTTCTATTATTCCAGGTGTGAGTCCCATTAGTAGTTGTAATATCAACTAGCCTCTGGTCATTTATGGTATCCTCAAACAGTTCCATGTCTGCATCCACCCTTCTCACACCTCCTCTTTTTTCATTTAGGGACTTAATCATGTTGAAGTCCCCTCCTATGATCCATGGTATATTTTGGTACAGACCACTCACTTTTATTAAGTTACTGATGAAATTTCTTCTTTCTCCTGGGATATGAGGACCATAGACCCCTGAGAGGAGGATCCATTCTTTGGATCCAATATTTCTAAATTTTCCAGAAAGTATTCTTGGCATGCTTGCCCATTCTTCAAAACGAACTTCTTCTGGGTTCCATAGTATGGCCAATCCTCCTACACTTCCCATGGCATCTTGTCCTACTACCTCGTACCTTGGCCTAAAGTTTCCCATGATCTCCTTCAGTTTTAATTCACTGATCTTGGTTTCTTGCAGTATCATAACACTAGGTTTATCTTTCCTCAATCTTTCTTTGAGGTATCTCTGTTTCCCTTTATTGTTCAGACCTCTTATGTTCCAGGTTGTGATTATCATTTCAACAATTTGGTTGGTTGGTGGAATACCTCCGATAATGGCACCACTCTCCCTGAGTTAACGAGCATTTCTCCCACCATTTGGATGGATTCACTCATGGGTCATCTGCCCCCTTTTTTTCCTCCTTTACCTGATGCTCCTGTTTCCTGACCCTGTCCCCCCTGTGCTCCATGATGCTCGGGTTGGCTTATCACTATCATTCCTAGTTTCATTTTATATTGTTGAAACATTTCTTTGTATAGTTGTTTTTGGTCTTCTGGGATGAACCTCTCATCCAAGTGTATCCATTCTTGCAGTAATCTCTTCATTACTTGTTCCTCTTCGCTAAAATTTTCTTTCTAAGGGTCTATCTCCATCTGGCTTTGCTCCCTTTGAATTCTATTTATTTCTCCTTCATTTTCTTCTGCTGTTTTTATCTGTTCCTGATTTTTCCCTTTTTCTTTCTATTTTGGCTCAGCTGGTTGTTCACTGCTCTCCACATATACCTCTTCCATTTCCTCTTCCTGTAGCATAGCGAATTTGTTTTTGTTTTCCTGTTCCTTCTCTTTTTGAGGACTCTTATGGATCCTCGTCGGTTTTTTATTCCTTTTTCTTCTGTGGACCTCCTGAAATCCCCTTCCATTTCCTTGCCCGATCCTTCCTCCTTTTTGTTTCCCTGAGTGGACTCTGGGATGTTCTGGGGGCAAGATCTGAATAGGTCCCCATATTCATGGCATCTCCTACACCTAAAAGGTATGTGCTCATAATCCAAAGGTTGTTTCCAGGGTTCATCATGATATTCTACTTCTATGCAGTCGGGGAGAGGTTTTGTGATGTTCATGTAAACACATATCCGGGCATAAGAAGTGTACCTTCCTTTTCTAGTTGTGTTATCCACCTTGACAAAGGTCCCAATCGAGTTTCTTATTCCTTCCAAGATTTCTGGATCCCAAAAATCCATTGGGAGGCCAAACAGTCGAACCCAGATTGGTGCCACCAGCATTTTTTCCTGATCCGGATTATAACACTCTTCCTAGTGACGCATGAATAAGCCAACATTATTGAAGAAATAGGGGCCCTCCTAAAATAACTTCTCTTTGTCTTCTAGGTTAGAAAATACTACTGAAAAGAATCCTTTCACTCCTAGTTTCAGATCTATGTGACCTTTCGATTGCCAACATTGATGTATCCATTTAACCAGTTCCTTCTCTGTAGGCCAGGCCCTTATGGATTTACAAATCCGCGTGTGATCTTTCATGAATCCCCTATATTCCTCCAGTTTATTGTTGGGAATGACAAACCTAGGTTTTTTTGCTGCTCTGGGTAGGCATTTACCTCAAGACCAGCTTGCTAATGAGCTCCCATGACCGGTGTGTCTTTGCTCCTTTTTCCATGATTTCTGTTAGTCCCATTTCTGCTTGCTTCTCTTGCCGTCACATTCTTATAGGAGGGGATCCTCCCCGCCCCCCCTTCCAAGTTCATCATGCCTTCATCAGTCCACACCTGCCTCAATCTGTCTCGCTCTACGATCTGTTGTGGTGTGCTTTCGTCCGGATCCACTGTATCCCCTGTCCGTTGTTGCTGTTGCAGGCTTGCTAGGGCAAACCTGCATCAAACCCTAGCCCGTGACCCTAAGCTCCTTGCCATCGCCCGATCCCTCCGTTTCACCCTTTAATTGATTCTTTAATCTAATAATTTAATTTAATAACTTTATTTCAATTTTTTAATGTAAATTATTAACCCTCCTTTCCTTAGTATCACTTTCATTGTCTAATTTTTAATATATATATAATTAACCTTTATCTTATTAATATCAATATTATTTTGACCAAAATTTATTATTATTATTATTATATCCCTCATTCCATTTTATTTCTCCTTCTCAAATTCTTTTATTTAATTTCATTAAGTTAATAATTATTAGTAAATGTTCTCATCAATCTTAACTCCTAATCTACCATGGTCAAGAGGGATGAAATCTCTTAAAGTGCAAACCTCATTTAGAGTGAAAAGAGATTTGATCCCTCTAATTACTTGGTAGATCGGATAGGTATATCTTGGTTTATCTTAAAACCCATGAAGAATCTTTTTGAATTTGATTAAATACTATATATAATAAGTTATTCAAAAACCTCCAAACCTTCATACTCTTCCCTTTGAGATAGAAATTTAGTCAATCTTCCTTGGGTTCTTTTTGATGTGGCCACACACAAAAACTCTTTATTTCATGGCCACACATTACATCTCTCTTTGCAAATATTGGCCTCACCAAAAATAATTATGTGGAATTATTTGCTCTTAAATTGATTATTCAACTTGCAATAAAATAAAGGATTTCTTATTTTCATATTTATGGGGACTCATAGGATGCGATCAATTAGATGAAGAGAAAAGCAAGACTAGAAATTACTCCCTTCTGCCTATCTATCAATAAATTATACAACAACTTACTTCTTTCTTTGAGTTTAAACTTTTGTAATCATATTGTTTGGAGATCGTTATTTTGGATTAATCACATCACCAGTTTTTGGTCACCATTCTGAACCAACTAATGTGGTTCATCATCAGGATAAAGATGAAGAATCTGATTTATGCAAGGGGTTAAATAATATAGATGCATAATGTTCAAAAAACGAAATATGATCATTAGAGAGAGTCAATATATATTTTATAAGATTTAATATTTATTAAAACAAATTAATAAATTTAAGAAATCTAGTAAATAATGTATGACCATTAGATTAAAAAATATTTAATACATTTTATTTTTAAGAAAACGGGTAGCTTTATATTATCAATCTAGAACATGGGCCAGAACCCTTACATTGATAGACTATTCATCAACTATTGAAAACCAAAATTGATCAAACTGGATTCTACCTCTGCTTTGCCTATATCCTATCGTGCTTCTAACCAAGTTTATCTTATATAGTCTCCAGAACATATCATTACATAACATTAATTTACATAGCATTGTTCAAAAGGAGAAAACTGAAAGAAATCTACATTCCTGAAAATTCTCCATTTGCCATCTCATTTTCATTTGTTGCCTCTTCCTGCACCGGGACCTTTGTTGTCACCAGCTCCTTAGGCTCACCTCGATTTTCTGCATTGGGTGGTGGACGATCTTGTAAGTTAAAGACTTCTTTGAGAACCCCTATCGTTGTTGCCTCCACTGTTACCTCTATCCCTTCCACCTTTGTCAATAGATTATAATTTATGTATCCATGTTTACCACTATGAGCCTAAGCCTCTCCATGTCTTCCCTCGTCATTTCAACTTCACAAATCAGCAACGAGAAGTGCATTCATGCTTCCTCCAGTAATTGCACCCCAATACGTTCCATTTTGGTTAGCTTCTCTTCCAACGACACCGCGTCTTGAACTGATTCCAACTGCTCTTCACTTACCTCACCTAGGGATGTCATTCTCACCTTCAGTCAAATTTTAGGAAAGAATCGACACAATTCCTCTGCAGCTACTTTCCATTTATAGCAATTTGTATTACCCATACGATGTTCTGCCTCCATTGCTTCGCATTGAATGTCTTTGTTGCTCATTCACCCTGAAATATTGTGTGTGTACTCAACCTTTCTATTCTCGAACTTGCTACCTTACTGCATTTATTTCGCCTACTAATGAGTAATGAACCAATATGAGGAATGTCGTGTTCCAATGAAGAATCACATGGGGAATGTTTACATATGTCCCTTGAAATGTCAAGTACCTTCATCGTTTTCCACCTGGGCCCGCCATCGCTTCTACTCCTGAGAGCTGCCACTTCTCTACTTCATGTTGTTTCATTAACCTACAAATATTAAATTCCCACTTGGACCTCGAGTCCTTATCAATCTATTGCGTCCTCCAATGTTTAATGAGCCTTTTCCCATATTGATCATTCTTTTCATTTTATCATGGTAAATACTGATAAGTTTGATCTCCTTGATTAAGTAACATATCGCCTTGTTCGAGGCTAGCTCCAATGTTTGCCTACTCATCTGCAATGTTATTGTGTTCCCTTCTTATGTGATAGAAGCCAATAGTCTCAAACTTTTGAATTTGCTCTCTTATCCTTAGATACAGGGGAAGCCAATATTGATCACTTGGCTCCTTGTTTTTATTGAATTCTTGAATGTTTAGCATATAGTCATCTGCAATTTTATTGTATTCCCTTCTTATGTGATAGAAGCCAATAGTCTCAAACTTCTGAATTTTCTCTCTTATCCTTAGATACAAGGGAAGCCAATATTGATCACTTGGCTCCTTGATTTTATTGAATTTTTTAATGTTTAGCATCTAATCTCCCATTACAATTAGTTTATGTGTTCCTCTTTCTATGGCTAACATCAAACCTAACCATAAAGTTGGTGCTTCTTCCTGGTTATTGGTGGAAATACCTAGACCACATGCATATTTAATCTCTTTTTTTTTTCGTCAGGGCTATAAATTACCCCTCCCACTCCTACCTCCCCCAAATTTCCTTTTGATGCTCAATCAAAAATAATTGGTGTCTCCCCAAGGATATTCACCAATTCCTGAAATGATTGCCTTCAAATCTTATAGCATATTGCGGAAGAAACTTTTATTGCTTGAAGCTGCCAACATGATAACTGGTTTTAATTGCTTGGGACCACTCTCTTCCCTCAAGGTTGAGATCCTCCAATTCTGTAGGGTCAAAGCCCCTTAAAAAGAGATGTTCAAAGAGATTTTGTTTCTTTCATGGTTATGGATATCAGATCAGGGGTGGTGCTTTGAAAGATAGCTTGATTGTGCAATAATCATATAGACTAGCATAAAAATCTTGGCAAGGCAGCACAACTCTGCATGATTACAGAGTCATTTTTCCTTTCCCAAGGGAATTGAAGCCTCCAGTTTTCAAACATATCCACCTAGCACCGAGGAATGTAATGGATGAATTTGATAGTGACAAAAAAGGGACATTTGAGGAAGACATGTTGGATGTTTTCCTCCTCCTTCTTGCACAAAACAAATCTTGATGGACCATGGATTTCTCTTTTTTTTTAGATTCTCTGTCGTCATAATCTTTCCATGATTCACTAATTGCCAACATAATTTGTTGACTTTGGGCAGGCCATTTTTTGACCATATTTTATCTAAGGGTGGATGAGGAAGTTTTGATATTAGAATTTCATATCCTTCTTTCATCGTATGATAATTTTTCTTCACATTGTCCAACTTGTGTGATCCTTTTTATCAATCACTATAGGCGCAAATCGTTAAGAACTTTAGTTAGAGCCTTCCATTGAGAGAGAGGTGATTCAGAAGATTATTGCATTGCCATGATTTCCAAGATCCTCCTGGCTCCCATTCAAAGATATTATCTAGCCTATGTTTCCATTCTCTTCCATCTGGATGCCAGTTCACTACAATCAATTCCATCCCATAAGTATGAGGGGGAAGGATATTGGTCCTTCTATACATGAATTCCATGTCCATTTCCCGCTTTCCAGCCCAAATGTTGCATTATCATTGGTTTTGTTGCTTTACATAGCTTCCAAAATTTTGAACCACCTGCTCCCCATGACTCCTCCTCCGACTTGAGAAATATATTTAATACATTATTGACCAAGTAAATAATAATAATATAATATTTTATAAGGTATAGTTAATTATTAAGATTTAATATTACTTAAACTATATTAATAAATTAAGAAATTTGACTATTATAGTACAAATTTAATATATATATATATATATTATTTATTTTTATTTTATTATTTATTTTTTTATATTATTATTATTATTATTATTTTTTTTTTAAGCTTTGTATTAGTCAAAGAAACAGAGATACATGGATAAACTAGTGCAGGCCGAGGGAATTCCAACAGAAGAACTCCACCTCTCTTGCCTAGACCCATAAGATACTGGATACTGACATACTAAGATTTACATAAGCACTACCCAAATGGGCTTACAAGCTTCCCACCAGATAATTACAGAAAACCAAGAAACATTACATTCTCAAATCGGACATATGAGAAGTTGGAGCCTGCTCTCAAAACCCACGAAGCAAGAGACACATTTCATTTTGAAGCCATCAAAAAACACCAACATTACGAAACCAAAAACCTACAACCATACCAAACACCGCGTCGCGACACCATACATCGTCATAATCCCTTTGGAGAAATGTCCATATTGGGCCAAACTAGAGCACGAAAAACTGCCATTGGGAAGTCAACCAACCCATCCAACTGCAACCCTTTGACTCTAGTCCTCATCAGATGAGGAAATTGTCATCGAAGCACAAACACTAGAACTAGGCGACTCACCATTGTCACCACCTTTCGACTCAAAGGGTACATGGCTTTCAACGTGTCTCAAGCAAACATCAATTCCACCCGCATTGAATAACATGTTCCTTAACATTCTATTGATGTACTTTAGGGTTGTAAAGAAGTTGTATTTCTCAACTTGTTTCTCTGAGAATAAGGCCCAACAATGTCTTCATTTACCAATGAAGGGCCACTGAATTTAAAAATATTTTTTTCTTGCCTCTAGTGTGTTGTGGATCTAGAACCCATCACCCAAATCTTCAATCAATTATGAATAAGATAACGATTTCCTTTATTCCCCCACCTTCACCTCTAATTCTCTTATTTCTAGACACACGTCAAGAGGGACAACGTTAAAATAGGATGCCACCAATTCATGGGCAAACAGTCTGGCACCCCTCTGACCAGGCCAAGCAACAGTACTACCACCCCTTCAACTTCTCTAACGTTGCCTTGGAGGCATGTCGAAGTCATCAAGCGGTTGACTAGAATATTTATAGGGATTTCCCCTACCTACAAAAGGACAAACATTCCAAACTCTATCTTCTTCGACTAGGTCAAGACACCAACACACAGAGTCGTCACAATAGCTCTAAATAAAATGACTAGACTTGGAAAGCAGACCGCTAGCATAAACGGGAGGTGACACAAACTCCACGGCCTACTTAAAATCCTCCACCATTTGACCCATACAATGCCCCTTCCTAAAACCAGACCAACCACAAACCCAGAACCAGAGGACTACAACACAACTCTTAGACCCAAGCACAATACCACGGGAGGCTAGCACAACCCTCCATAAATTTAATAGTTAATAAACACTTAACCAAGTAACTAATCAAATTAATAAATTATAAAGCCAAAGACCATGATTTTTTTTTTCCCATTGGAAAATCTCGGTAGATCAACCCCGAAGGGACTCTTTTAAAGCCTGTTGGCTAGACTAGCAGGGCCTAACCCCAAGGGCGTCGAGGAGAATTGACCCCGTGACCTCCCGATCTGCGAGGTACTTAACAACAAGGACTCGACCAGTTGAGCTAACCCTTGGGGATTTTTTCCCCATAGGAAAATCTGGGTAGATTAACCCCGAAGGGAATCTTTTAAAGCCCGTCAGCCAAACTAGCAAGGCTTAACCCCAAGGGCGTCGAGGAGAATTAACCCTATGACCTCCCGATTGGTGAAGTACTTAACAACGAGGAATCGACCAGTTAAGCTAGCCCTCAAGGCTTTCCAGAGACCATTATATATATATATAGATATACTCTATTAAAAACAAATATAAGTTAATATTTTATATATTTCTATCTTTATTTTTTATTAAAATATATTATATATTAAAAACAAATATATCTCATATTTACATATTTCTATGTTTATTCCGTAGGTATATATAAAAACAATTTGTTAAAAACATAAGTTATATCCTATATTATACCAGAATATTTTAAAACATAAATATACCTATGAATTATGTTCTATAAAACTTAGGCAAATAATAAATTAAAAGTGAAACTTTAAATAATAATAATGAACAAAAACAAACATATTATACACATTTTTTTTAATCATGTACATGTTCAAAAAGAAAAAACATATATCCTCTCAAATACAACAAACATATATCCTCTCAAATACTGGGTTAAGGAATATCAAGGAATATCAGTGGTTCTAACTAAAGTTTAGACATGATGCAATCTATTATTACTTTTTCAAAGCAATAACTGTATTGAGTCAAAATTATAATTTTGGTAAAATTTAGACATGATGCAATCTCTTATTGCTTTTTAAAAATTATAATTGTATTAAGTCAAAATTATCATTTTGGTAAAATTTGCATGGGGAAATTCAAAAATCGCAGTAGAGAGCGTTAATTATTTTTAGATTTAAAACAACAATTTTATTAACTTAAAATTATAATTTTGAAAATATATATAGTTGAATTTTAGTAATTTAATTAAATAGTAATTATAAGATGTTAACATTATGTTATTTAATTGCAACAAGGATAATCGAAGGGTGTTGAATCTATCAAAATAATTATATTAATTCAAAATTGTAGTTTAGTTAAAGATTATATGGTCCAATTTTAACAAGTGTTGCAAATCAATCTGATTTTTATCATTTTAGATGTTATGGTTTTAGAAAAATTGCACATTTACACTTTTACTCCTACATATTTCTTTTTGTTGGCAAACACTTTACATTATATTAACACAAATTGGATACATAGGGTACAAGCAGAGATGCATGGAGGAGCATGGCCCAAGGGCTCCATAGAGAGAAGCAGAAGGGTGACCATCTAGCCCAAGAAGGGGAAACTAGATAGTCTACTAGAAAAAAGAAAGTCTCGTTCTTTTACAATGTTCAATAGAGGCAAAAAACAAAATGAGTTGAACATAGCATTTACAAAGGAGATTGGCGTTGCAACTACTTGAGCATATGACATTTTGAGAGATAGAAAACAGAGCATGAAATGTAAAAAGACTTGTTCATGCTAGGATAGTGCCTCTCGAGCCTGTGGGAGCTTGGGTCAACAGTGTCTGTTCATGTCACTTATTGCTTGGACCAGTTGCAGCTTGGGTGCTAGAAGGGCCTGCTTCTAGAGGTTCCTCCTCAATATAGCAATCATAGGGACTCGAGTGCAGAGGAGAAGTCATTTTTCCAACAAGTTGGATTTCCATGGACTGTATTGGGGTGCCCGACGACTCATGAGCCATATATCTACATGTGGCACTAGTGTAAATGGTGGAAGATGATGAAGAGTCAGGTGGGACCGAATTTGATTCAGAAGGGCTAGGGGAGGGAGAGGGAGATGAGGGAAGCTTCGGAGGGAAGTTCATACCAAGATCATGGGAAAGATGACGAAGGGAACAAAAAATGTGATTGGTGTGGACATTGGCCTTTGTGATTCTCCAAGCAACTTTATTTCGGTCACGTTCTTGAGTCCATATTTGACGAGTTAGGAGATTTCTAACCACCTAGAGCACATGTCCTAGCCATTGATGCTCAACTGCTTTCATACATGTAACTTGCTACCTTATGTGCTCAAGGATGTCACTATCGAAGAGATCCAAGTTTTCCTCCATCACAGGGGCTACTAGTGGGTGAACCCTCCCCTACCCTCAACCACCTTAGCGGAATTAGCCTCTTTCTTGGGGCATGAATTTTGGATGGGAGGCGGTGGAATTAACAGAAAGCACTAGGAGAACAAAGGTTGGAGGAGTAGAGTAGAAATGAACGCAAGTCTTAGTGTGGAGCAGATTGGTAAGAGGGGGAGGATGAATGCACCAAAGAAGATACATGGTGAGCAACATGAATGCAGACTGGGTGGTAGACAAGAGCACATTAAATTGGTTTGTGAGGGGACGTGGAGGAGGATGACGATTTAAGAATGACGTATGCATGAAGAGACGAGATGTTGAGAAACGCTGCTAGGTGTGGGATAACTTCATGCTAGACATGGGTGTGTAGTGAGGCTTGGAAAACTAGAGGGCACCTAGATCTGGGCCACTTTTAGTCCTACATGTTAAAGCATTGAAGAAAACATAAATAATCATAGGCAGTAATTCTCGATAGGCATATTTATTTCCATCTTTTTCCTATTTATTTTTTATGCAAATACTTTCTTAAACTACGATGGGTAGTGACTAATGGTAAATAGGTTGTTTACTTGAGTAGGATTTTAATTTTAGGTGGTTTTCCTATGAATCTTAACAATGAAAAAACATTGCATAAAAGATTAAAATCATGGAAGCAAAAGGATGATGTCAATTAGAGATGACCACAAAGGCTTGGAGATGATAAGGTAAATATAAATATGAGAAAGTGTAATTCTGTTAACCTGATTTTAGGGGAGCAAGCTAGGATCATTCAAATCAATAACGCCAGCCATCTCCATGCCGCAATTTGACAGAAGACATAAACCATTTTTTGCCCTATTGTTCCCGATGATTGGATAAAAAGATCATGAGACATAAATTAATGTCCTTGTGGGCGCTAAAACAAGAAAATACATATTTAGGGTAAAATTCCCCCTTGCTCTATTGTAGCTAATTCAAAACGTACATACATAAATGAATAGTAGTCATGGATTTTACTAATTTATATTTCATTTTGATTCAGGAATAATTTTGTAGAACACACTTTTTTAACTAAATGACTATTGTCCTTAAATCCAACTGCCTTGTTTATTTTAGGAATATATATCTCCCAAGGATGCTTAGATTGACTTCATGGTTGTGTAGCTTTAACTTTCATGCAAAATAAACAACTTTCATGTTCTAGTATCATTCGCCTTGGTAGTTCTCTATTTTAAAATAAAAAGTTGTTTCAACTAGGGCTTTCAATTTGTCCATGGGGTCTTGGATATATGGTGATCAAGTGCTCTATTAAGGGACTCTTTGATGTGAAGTCATCGGTTAAATTCCTCGCCTCTATCAGTGTGATATATTGGACATGCTGAAGATGTAGTCCCACAAAACTTACAAACAAAAAAACTAGGGCTTTCAATTTGGTCTTGTATTATTCGTAAAAAGCATATTGCATTGGGTTTGAACCAATGTTGAGATAGGTGAAGAGTAATAATGATGTATATGAAAAAAATGAGTAGCCATACTCATCTGTATTTGAATATGCACCACATAAATAGAAAGATTCAAATTCTAATCCGCATCGTATAAATAGAAAGATTCAAATTCTAATTCACACTGCGTAAACATAAGGATTCAAACCCATTGTAATCATATTGTAACAATATTTACTCTTGTAAAAGCTCAAGTATCCATCACATCAATTAATTTGGAATGAAATATATTGAGATGGAGAAAATTATTGTAAATAGCCATGGCATCAAATCATTTGGAACCTAATATTTAATAGTTGTATTCATTGTTTGTTAAAAAGTTAAGAGATTTATTTTTAAATCTATGAGAGATGTCACAAATAATAGATGAAAAAGTGTGGGTACCAATTCATTCACAACAATAGTGTTCTTTGCATAGACATTATAGCCCATTAAAATGAAAAGTATTTGCCTTCTAATAAAAGTTATCTTCATATTGTCCATTAGAGTGCACTATAATATATGAATATAAGGAAATGAGAAACCCTAAAATCTATCTTCTACCAGGCTAGCTAAAACATCTACTCAACAACTTAATTAACTATCAAAATTCTTCTGTAGTGTTGGGCATCTTTGAGCACTACTTAAAGGGGGGGTGAATCAGTGGAGTGATTTTCTTAACAATTTTACCAATTAAAATTTCACTTACTCAATCATGCATATAACCAACAAAATATTATATCATCACATGAATACAAACAAAGTTACTGATCAAATGAGAACTATTACCTCAAAAATAGAACTTTAGCCCAAAAACCCCCAAAAAACATGAAAAACAACTAAAAAACGATAATTGCATATGTCATAATGATGTTTTTTTAAAGGTAAATTTTCAACATTTTTTTAAATGGCAGTAATTTTTTTTTTTTTTTTAGCATCAACATTTTTTGTTTTTTGTTTTAAGGGTGTTTTTTCATCATTAAAAAAAAAAAGAAAAAAAAAAGGAGTTACAATTTTGATATTTTTTAGCAATGGAATTAAAGATAAAATATCATGTCTCAAAGCCTTATAATTCCAACAATTTCCATCCATGTTGTTAAAGATAAAATATCTTGATTCTAAAAAACCCTAAAATTGTAATTGTTTTCAACCATAACATTAAAGATAAAATATCATAACTAAAAAAAACAATTTTTCAACCATGGAATTAAAAACCTTCAGTTTTTAACATATTTCAACCATGAAATTATGGACAAATTATATGACTAAAACAATTTTTAAAAATGAACAAGTAAATGAAATATTCATTATTCTAAGAGTAATTTTTATTTTAAAGGCTTAAAGTATAATTCTTTTCAAATATTAGCCCAGGACAACTTATCATATTGCAACAAAAACATAAAAATCAACCATCAAAATGAAGTGTCCCTTTTTAATGAGGCATTAAAATTTCAACAATTTTAAAACTATCTTGTACCAAATGATAAGAATAAATAATATCATGGCAATATCACTATATAATTTAAAAATTCAAGGTTAATTTCTAATATTTCTTTACTTTTAATCAAAATATCAACTTTGGTAGATTGAATATAACATAAATTATTTTTGTAATGCATGATTGCATTGTGGATATTCTAAAGAGATAAATTCTTCATAATTAAAACATATAATCCAACAAACGTAGAAATTACTCGTAAGATCATATGGAAGTCAACATATTTATTTCAAGTTACCATGCAAACATTATTTACATAAAATGTCTTAGACATTTATTCAAAATCACTCATAGGTTCTGGCACACTGTCAGAATCTACATCTTCAGATAAATGAATGGACATAGATGAAGATGATCCATATTCTTCTCTTTCATCAACTAGTGCCCCATATGAGTCAACATGCATGCCCACCATTTCAGGTTTCAAAAGTCTTCTAGATATACGATTAGGTTCAACAAACTCCCATATCAACATTGTTTCTTCTGATAGCAACTTCTTCAAAATCTCTATGGTCTTGAAGCGAAGAGTTCCTCTCTTTGTTAAATTGAAGTCATAAACAAGTATGTCAACACCCTCCAATTTTAAGAGGTATGTGCAGTGACGATTTATATTTGTACCCTTTTTTTCCTCTTTCTTCCAATTTGTTTATCAACTACCATCTCTCGCTTGTATACACCATTGAATGAGCGAGTATTTGTGGCATACCAATGTACTTCAACAACTGTAATATCTTCATTTTCTTTAATGACCTTTATAACCTTGGCAACCCATAATGGATAGCCAAGTGGATCTCCATCTACTAACATTGTTATCATGCAACCCTCCTTAACATCCTGCACATAACCCCTATAAAGGTCTTTCATGGCTTCACGTTGTGCATGTGATATTCTAAAACCAATATAGCTTTCTCTTTCCTCTACATGTGGAGAATTAATAATACCTTAAGATTGTTGTTGTTCAACAATGTGTCTTTCCTCATGTTCATTTGGTATATTTTGTGGCCAAATAAATGGAGCCTTCAAAAGTGTATCTTCATTTCTTGATCTTGAAATTATATCACTTTAATTATTGAAAAAATACTCCACTAAACTAAATCAACAACATCAAAGTACTCATATGTATTTCTAATAGATATTTTAATTTCTTCCAAGTATTCAGAATAATTTATATCTCTCTTATGCCTTCGTGCATTATGGAGTTCAACAATTGATTGTAATAACAATATCTTTGATGGAAATATTGGATGATCTGGAATGAACTTAAAAAATGCTGAACCGGATGACGACCCTCATTCTGCAACAATTGAATACTTCTTGCCCCATATAAGTGTTTTCCCATCAATTTTTTTGATACAAAACTGATGTTGGAAGCTAATGTCATTAAATTGTCCAATGCATTTCTCCTCACCATGCGATCCCAAAAAACCTTCACTTGTCAATAGTTTCTTCCAACACATGAAAAATAGGCTCTGGAATGTATGATTTCTTAATACATTCAATTAATGATGGTAGGCTCCCAACATACTTCCTCCTCAATGTTACTGAAAAATGACTGAACAACCGATTAATATGGTCATGAATGTGCCCAACAAGAAGGAAACCAACCTTTACCTTTTTAAAAATTCCCAATTCAACAAGCATTTTAGATATCCCAAAGCAACTTGATTTTTGTTTTCACAACTTGTGTTGTCTGATTCAAAACTTCAAGAAGAATACTGGACCAATGAGAAACCACATCATGGATTATAGTTATGGTAAGATTTGCATCATTATGAATATTTGGAGTTGTGAAGTAAACCCTTAGCAACGTCTTCACATTAAATACCATACAACCAACCAAGTGAAACTAAATAAAAAAATTTCTCCTGTAAATTTTTTGGTGTGCAGACAAAATGTGGCAGAAGTGTTTTATTTTGGTCCATACCATCAATTATCAAACCCAAATATTTATTTGGATTATCATAACACTTCTTTCGATACTTATACAATTTTTGTCTTTCACTTGTTTGTTAATTGTGATGCTCTTGAAGTGCTTTGATAATGGAATTTGCACATAAAATAAAAGAAACCTATTAATAAATATATTTTCATAGTTGATAACTATCCAATTTTTAAAAATAATGTTATGAATGCATACCTCTTTCTGCCCCTTGACATTTATCCATTTTTTATTTAAGAGAAGCACATGTACTGCAAACCCCCATCCTTGTCTTCTTAGGAATATGAACATTGTTGAATTTATTCTTCCATATCCTTGTAAAATATGAATATGTAATAAAATTACCATCTCCTTCAGCACCTTTTGCATATTCTTTGTATAAGTTGTAGATTTTTTGTCTTGAGAAATTATCTGGAATATGTATTGTGTATTTGTTTGGCATACACTCTCCATACTTTGAAAAGAAGTCTTTCATCCATGACATTGCAATATTTGATAATGGCCCAACCTCTCATCTATAACGTACTTCTAAATAAAATGTGGGATATTTTTCCAGTCTTTCTTGGATTCTTGACAAACAAAAATTACCAATTGAACGCAACATTTTGAAATTCTTTCTACACAACAATACATTCCTAATTGGATAATCATAACCTTCTAGTGTAGATTGCATGCAACCCACTAAATATGAATTTTGCATGCTTTTATTCATTGACAAATATCTCTTCTTTTTCTCCAAAGCAAACTTGAGATCCATCTGTTTCAAACAATCCTTTCGACAACATTCACTTGAAATCAGATCATCGACTGAACTTCTTCTTGTGAGATTTTATGTCCTAGGCCTTGTATAGCTGGAATATTTTAGATTGATATGAAAAGGTCTACTCCTACCCTTAGATACAATATTTGCTTGCAACGTATCCATCATTTCATTATCATTTGTAGAAGCATTTTCATCATCATTAGGAGAAATATTATCCTCACTATGATCATTCTGAACATAGTTAGGAAATTCATCACCATCATTGCTTGGAAAATATTCATTACCATCCTCACTTGAAAGAAATTCTTCACTACCATCATCTGCGCTTTTGAAATCCTGACTTGGACGAAATTCTTCACCATCTTCATCCATGCTTTTGAAATCCTCCCTTGGAGGATTCAATTCATCATCACCATGAGTGCCTTTGAAACACTCACTTAGAGAAAATGCATTATTCACATCTGTGCCTCTAAAATTATCATTTGCAAGAAACTCTTCATCCTCCCCTTCATAACTAGTGCTCTCATAATCCTTAGGATTAGGACTAAGTGGAAAATATGACTCTTTATTCATAGTCAAATTATCATTTGCAGGAAATTCTTCATCCTCCCCTTCATCAGTGGTGGTCTCATAATCCTTAGGATTAGGACTAAGTGGAAACTTTGAATTTCTATTTAATGGAAATTCTTCATCCTCTCCTTCGTGAGTGGTGCTCTCATAATCCTTAGGATTAGGACTAAGTGGAAACTTTGAATCTCTATTTACTAGAAATTCTTCATCCTCCCCTCCCCTTTCTCAGTGGTGCTCTCATAATCCTTAAGATTAGGACTAAGTGGAAAATATCACTGGAAATTCTTCATCGCCCCCCATCCCCCCACTTCATCAGTGGTGCTTTCACAATCTTTAAGATTAATACTAAGTAGAAAATTTGACTCTGTAAATTCTTCATCCCCCCTTCATCAATGGTGCTCTCATAATCGTTAAGATTATGAATAAGTGGAAAATTTGACTCTCTATTTACTGGAAATTCTTCATCCTGCCTTTCGTCAGTGGTGCTCCCATAATCTTTAGGATTATGACTAATTGGAAAATTTGACTCTCTATTTACAAGAAATTCTTTTTGCTTCCCTTTATCAATCTTGCTCTCATCATCCTTAGAATTAAGACCAAGTAGAAAATTTGAATCTTATTCATAGTGAAAACATTATTGTTATATTCATCAATATGAGTAGAGTTGTTGCATGAAAAAGATGTTGATATTGTAGAAATAAAAACTTCACTATCAGAAGAATCCATCACTTTCAAACAAAAGATGTTGAATGATACAAATGCACCCTCTCCGAATAACAATTTATAGCTTAAAGATTGAAAATTTCCTTCTAAAGTTTCCCCCAAAAATTTTCATCGAAAATTTTCCCTCCAAATTCCCCCCCAAAAACTTTTGCCGAAAATTCTCTCCAAAATTTATTTGAATTTTACTAAACTTTTGGTCTTGAAAAATTTCACCTTACTTTCTATTCAAAATATCTACAAAATTTTTCGTTTAATGCATTCTTTTGAAATTAAAATATATATATTTTTAAACTATTTAACATTGATTACGTAGCTAAATTATTTTTTTTATAATTAATATTTTATTTTTTATCCTACATTGAATAAAAGTTAATCTAATATTATAATATTAACTATATATTAATTTTCTTAATTTTAATTTTAATCTCACATTCGAGAAACGCTAAAGCAATTCCACAATCTTCGCTATATAATAACATTCATTGTTTATATTCATCACATCACATCAAGTGTTCTAGGTGTTGTTAAAAAGTTCGGAGCAATCTTGAAGAGGAGTTGCATTGTCATCGATAACACATTCAACGAGAGTTTTTCGCATCTCAAAGGTTAGTTTTCTTTCTATTTTGACCATTTAAAGAGGAATTCGGGAAAAATCTATTGTTTTATGTTTTTTATGCTCTAAAACTAAAAAAAAAATATTGTTTTTCTTCTTCTTTTTTCGAAGTGTTTTTTGCACTATCATATTTTACAGGAAAAACCACATAAAAAATTCTATTTTTTTATATTTTTACAGCGAAGAAGACAAAAAAAACTCAAATTTGTAAGATTTTTAGGAGAAAAAATATATATATTTTATGACTTTGAAATGAAAAAAACCGATAATTTTTTTTAGGGCATTTCAATTCTACCATGAAAAAATGTTACATTTATCGATTTTTTTTTCAAAAATGAAAAAAATGTAAAACACACACACACACACACATATATATATATATATATTGTTTTTTAAAAAACATTTTTTTAAACAATATAAATATGTTTTAATTTTATTACCTTTTTTTTTTTTAATATTATAATTTTTTTAATAAATATTTAAAGTATTTTTTTTTTTTTTTTTTTTAAATGGGGGTTCAAGGCTCGCGGACCTACGGCGCCTCGCTAAGTGGCTCAAGCAAGCCACCCCCAGTTCTTCGGTCCATATTATGTAAAAAAAAAAATTGTTAATTATATATATCACTTTTTTAAATATAAAAAATTTAATTTATATTGTTTAAAAAAATTATATTTATAATGTTATTTTTTTAATTGTTTAATTAATATATGCGTTTTTTTAATATATATATATATATATATATATATATATATCAGGAAGATGGTATCAAAGATGGTTTTTTTGAATGTTTTTGGGATAAGGACAACAATTCCATCATCTAAAGTTTCAGTTGGACACTCTATGAATACTATTGAACATACCTGAACTGAGAAACATCATAAAATTCAAGCAACTGGCTCGTCAAGTACATTCAAAATGATTTCAGAATGGAGGAATGCATAATAAATAAATAAAAGAAATTTTACAAGGCATATTAAAGATAGTGAAATCGACGAAGGTATACATGTCTATCTATATTGTGGTATGATTAACTTTGGTGAACCATATGAAGTGATGGGCAGAGTACGAGACATATGTTTGGTGCCGAATGCAGACACTATTTATATTTTTACAAAATTGCCCAAAACACATGAAAATGTTAGATATCATCTCTCAAAGGTCAAGTATGACACATATAAAGAATCTACACAGTTGTGTGAAGAAATCGCAACCAACATTACAAATAATAATTGTAAGTATGCTTATTTATATTTATGTGTTATGCATTATTGTAAGGATCATTAATTTTTTTTATAAATTATTGATGATTGACATATTGTATTTTGTTTGATAGGATTTTGTTGAGTCTTTCAATCATGTTGGAGGGTATTTATTATCTAGAGCCAAATATTATGAATTTGATCAACAGTTTCCGCACAGAGATAGAAGAAGAAAGGAGAAGGAAGCAAAAAACAACAACTCATGACACTGCAATAGTACATACAAGAGATCAACGAAGAATTACTAAGGTGGATCAATCTTGTAGAGCTAAACATGTTGCTTTTGAAGATGCGGAAGTTAATGCTGAAGCTGAAAAATATGTTACCATTAGTGAGGAGGAGATTAGAACTGTTGTTCAAAAGGAGAAAAGAAATAAAACACCAAAAAGAAAAATGGCCACGGATGTTTCTCATCCAGTTGATGATGAGGAAATCGTTTATTTAGAAGAAGATACGTTAACCGCTAAGAAGAAGAAATCAAAAGTTGGTCAATTTGTAAAAATCATGGCAACAAAAAAGGATCAAAGTGAAAGCTCTAAAGGCAACAGAGAAATCATAACACTGATGCTGATTTAGAGGATGACATTATTAAAACAAAACAAAATGTCATTCGAGATCACTTGATGAAGAATAAATTAATTAATGGTGGCAAAACATTTTAGCTTAATGTCAGCCAATTATATAGGCCAAATGAAGGACAATCTCAATATCAAATTAGAAAGACACATCACCTACATGTCCATAATTTGAAAACATTGTTCAGGTACAATCCATATGCACATGTGGTGGATTATGTAGTTCTTCTTGATCCAAATCAAGTTCCCAGCAAAGAAGCATTTGAGAGGACATGATGTTTTGAATACGAATATTATGTGATTGGAGGGAACCATTCAACAGAGGCTAAAAGACAATTGATCGAGGAATATCCCAGTGACTCTCTTTTTGAAATAATGAGATGCATAATCTATGTTGGTTTAACAAAAACAGAAGCAAAGTTATTGAAATGAGATCATAATGCAGATAATGAGTATAAAATGTTTATGAATTTCATCCAAAGGGTCAGATTTATACATAATGAATTTGTAGAAAAATGTGGCGAGGATAAGACAAAAGTCAGTCTAAGCTTTCGGAAGGAATGTTGTATGGAAACATTTTATCAATTTGAGGATAAAATCAATTCAAAAGGTGGAAAAGTAAATTCACATTTATTCAGAGACATGGATAACATTTTCCAATTGGCATTTAGCATTGAGGAGATATGGGAATTGATTGATGAGATTTTCGACATGTGGGAGAATATTGCCATAAAAAGTCAAAAGGTTAAAAATTCTAAACCCATAATATGTATCAACAGTGAGACAAGTCTTGAAGTGAAACAACTTCCAAATGATATGACTATCACACCTTGGAGAACATTACAAAGAGTGAAGGGTGACAAACTAGTCAAATAAATACTATGTCGTGTGAAGTTAGGTGAATTATCATTGGATGAAATGTGCTTGAAATTTCAAAAGCAAGTTCATTGAATTATTTATATTTTTTTTGGATTATAATTTTCTTTTAAATACAACATATTGTTGTTGGTAGTATTTATTATACATATAATTAAATTAACAATTTTTATTTTATTTATTCAGTCATAAGATTTATATGAAAATACAAGAACATATGGTTAAAATGTTGAATGAAGGGAGTTGGAATGATGTTGTAGGCAACTACTCATAATCAATTTCTACAACAACACTTACAGATTTTTATCTTGCATTAAAAAATGTATGCAGATTTTTACATTCATTTTATTCATATGTAAACTATTTTTATTTTATTACTTATACATATATTTGTTTATTTCATTAAACATGTTGACGAATGATGCAAATGAAGTACCAAACACTTTCAAAAGATTTATTGAAAAAACTAATTTGGAAAGGCTGAGAAAGCAACGTCTTAGGAATGTTGAACTTGATCCTACTCTTACTCATTTCATTTGGAATGGGCTTGACACTATCCAATATCAAATAATACAAGGTGATTGTGAATACATTGCAAAACTCATACTTAAAAGGGAATATGCCCTAGTTATTGCAGATATTCCTCATGGTTTCAATTTCCTAGACATTGGATATGATAATAAGCTTTATACTTATCAAGATTTTAATAAAGTGGTTACAGGCTTTCAAGAAGTCACAACATCACCACTTTGGAGATTTGTGACATTTCATTCAGACACACAATTTGCAATGTTATTAACAAGCTTCAAGGGAAAAGAAAACTCAAGGATGCAACTTACATGGTAAGACATTGAAATTGTATGTTTGATTAATGTTAAAAAAAATATTTATGTACAAGTTAATTGAACTTTTACTATGTCATGTTACGAGAAAAAGTCAAATCTTACTTCTTCTGAAGTTCAGCCAATTATAAGTGATTGTGATTTCATCCATGTTGAATGTTGGACAAAAGATGATAGTTATAATCATGTTCTTCTAAATCGATAGATGGAAAGAGTCATTGCCAAGTGCTGGTTCGTGATGTTGTCGTAATAAAACTAACATATGAGGATAAAGATGCAAAAGGAGAGATAGTTAACATTTATAAAAAACTGCAAACATTGATTAATTGTCTTATAGATTTATGTTCAAATGAAGGAGATTGAGTTTTGGATTTATTTTCAGGTTCAGGTAAGTTTTATTATATAAAATTGAATTTTAATATTTTCTTTTTTAATTTTTATGTGTTTATACTAATTTACTTAATTATTTCTTTTGTTCTTGATGATTAGGTACAACACTAGCATGTTGCCTACAAAAAAGAAAAAAAAAAAAACATTTCTATTGAAAAAGACTCATTACAAAGCAATTTCATTCAACAAAGAATTAATGCTCTTCAATTTCTTCCAGATGCAATGCAAGAAGTTGGTTTGAGGAAAGGGGATTTTAATGAATCACGTGTGGCCAAAAAGGCAAAGAAACCCTAACCACCGTTATATGGAATGATTGGAAAATGACACTTTGGAGGATTTGCAGACATCAAATATCCATTAGAAAAGGAAAATGACCAAACTGAAACAAAGAAATATTGTGGAAGAAGACAATAATGAAACTCTAGAAGATAATGAACATAGATTATATAATATTGTTGATTAACTTTAAGGTATGCTTGCAAATCAAGCTCAATTTTGAGACTTATTTATTAGTTTTATTTGTAATATTTTGACTTTGAGATTTTATGAGAAGAATTAATATTTGATTGTTGTTGTTATATGTTTAATATTTGTATTATTTGATGTTCACTTTAGTTTTTATGTGAATCATTACTTTGTGTAAAAAAAACTATGATTACTATTAATTTTTGAAATAAAATTCATAAAAAATGTTATTTTTAAAAAGTTTTTTTGTTAATATTTTTCCATAAAAATCGTTTATTTGACATGTCGTTTTTAACAAAAAGTCTCAAAATGTGTATTTTTTCAATATATTTATATTGAAAATGTGTATTTTTTTGTCAGATGTTTAAAATTATTGGTTTTTTAGTGACACTTATTTGATGTTTATATATGTTTATGTATGTTAACTATGCGAAAAAATGAAGATTTCATTGCAAACAAAACTGAAAAGAAAAATAAGAAAACATAAATATATAAATACACTTAAAAATAAATATCTCAAGGAAGAAGAACACATTAGAAAACATTGTGTCAAAAATAAACCCTCTTAAAAAAAGGGGTTGATTTTGCATCAACACTTTTCAAAATTAGCATGAAAATCACTCACATTTAAAAAAAATAATTGTTCATACTTGATACATAAGAAAATTTAAAGTGTCAAAAATATGCTCCAAAAAGAAAAGTGTATTTTAAATAACCACTTTTCAAATTGGGTGACTTTTTTCCTATCTCATGAAATCACTCACATTTAAAAAGGCAAAGAAACCTAACCACCGTTATATGGAATGATTGGAAAATGACACTTTGGAGGATTTGCAGACATCAAATATCCATTAAAAGAGGAAAATGACCAAACTAAAACAAAAAAATATTGTGGAAGAAGATAATAATGAAACTCTAGAAGATGATGAACATAGATTATATAATATTGTTGATTAACTTTAAGGTATGCTTGCAAATCAAGCTCAATTTTGAGACTTATTTATTAGTTTTATTTGTAATGTTTTGACTTTGAGATTTTATGAGAAGAATTAGTATTTGATTATTGTTGTTATATGTTTAATATTTGTATTATTTGATGTTCACTTTAGTTTTTATGTGAATCATTACTTTTTGTAAAAAAAACTATGATTACTATTGATTTTTGACATAAAATTCATAAAAAAACGTTATTTTTAAAAAGTTTTTTTGTTAATATTTTTCCATAAAAATCGTTTATTTGACATGTCATTTTTAACAAAAAGTCTCAAAATGTGTATTTTTTTCATTATATTTATATTGAAAATGTGTATTTTTTTGTCAGATGTTTAAAATTATTTCTTTTTTAGTGACACTTATTTGATGTGCATTGAAATATTAATTAACATACATAAACGTATAGAAAATCCTAATTTTAAAATATTGACCATTTTTATTCATTTATTTTTTAACTATGCGAGAAAAATGAAGATTTCATTGCAAACAAAACTGAAAAGAAAAAAAAAAAAACATAAATACATAAATAAACTTAAAAATAAATATCTCAAGGAAGAAGAACACATTAGAAAACATTGTGTCAAAAATAAACCCTCTTAAAAAAAGGGGTCGATGTTGCATCAACACTTTTCAAAATTAACATGAAAATCACTCACATTTAAAAAAAAATTGTTCATACTTGATACATAAGAAAATTTAAAGTGCCAAAAATATGCTCCAAAAAGAAAAGTGTATTCTAAATAACCACTTTTCAAATTGGGTGATTTTTTTCCTATCTCATAAAAATAGGTAATCGGTAAAGTTCTCGTTTGATCGATAATTATGTTTATAACAATGTAAGTAGCTAAATAAAACAACCATGAGAGCAAAAAAACCATCAAACACAACCATAAAAACATAAAAATCATCACACAAGAAACACAAGATATCTGGTGGAAAGCTCATCACCAGGCAAAAAACCACCCTTCTTGCTGCTCCGCTGCTCTTAATCTTATATTAAGCAAAATGTGTCTTTTGCATAGTTTGTTGATTCCTGTCAACTAAGAGACTCAACCTCATATACAATAACTGACTCCCATCATCTAAGATACTCGATTCTACTAATCAGCTCTAAAGGCTATGTTCTCACACAAATCTACACAATACCATCTATTGAAGGCCACCATGATCAACAATCCTCGCCCAACTCCTATTGGACTATCAAACAACCATTGAATTGAGAAACTGTTCATTTTGCTGGAACTTTGCAATCACTGCTCCACACCCATGAAGTCACTGCACCTCTACTTTATGCGGACCTTGTTTCATCTATTTTCATACTGGATCCCAAGAATTTATGCTCAACTTGATTAAGCTCTGCAATACGAACTCTAGCAACAAGAAAATCTCATCAAATAAAAAACATCACAAACATGCTCTCTACTCCAGAAAATAGTGGCCATAATCCATCCAAAAAAACTGAATGATATCACAAGTAACATAAACATATCACATACTCAACCATAATATCAAACCCTCACACCAAACTGTAATTTCTGCATAATATAATTAGCAACATAAAACACTATGGCTATGTGCCAAATGCATTAGCAACGCCTGCAAAAGAAAGTGAAAGTCTCAAATATGGAGCTAAACCAAGCTATCCATCTCTACTAACACACTGCTACAACTCTCTGCATCACTGATATGAAATTTGAAGCTTTGAACCAATACATAAATTCAACAAGTAGATTTGCTCATTCTAGAGCCATTAGAGCTCATACACTGAAGCATATATGCTCTCCAATAGTTCTGAAGCATACTCACTCTATGAAACCTTCTCTTACACACATACACACGCCATCAACCATCACTCAACTCCAAAGTGAAGTATACAAAATGTGTTGGGAAAAAATCACCTTTGGTTTGGGATCAAGAGTGCACAAAGTTGACGAAATTTATCAACTATCATCGCTACTTATGCACTAAAGGTGTTCACATCATTGAAGAACATTTTAAAACCATTCCTAACCTTTACAACTTAATCTAGAATCCTTTGGGAATTTACATGCCAATTTTCATCTGATTTTCATGAGGAATGCAAAGAATAACATGCTTTAGGCCATAGTCACAGCCACAACACTAGTGGATTTCAACTGGTTGCATGCATAGGCCTGCTTCCCAATGACTGGAGCCTCTCAGTCACATGCATAAGCATGCATTGGAGCGACTGGGGAAAAGAATAAGGAAAATCAATGGACCTTCAATTCAAAACCTTTGCCACCTATTGGATCACCTTCTCTAGCATCTAAAATCACCTCTAAATGCTTGTTAAGCTTAGTAACACCTTTGCAAGTGGATAAAACAAGTCTCCCAAGTGTCACTGTCGGGTTGACCTAAAAGACCAACAAAACAAGGTTGGCAAGAGTGCCAACAAATCCTCCACTCTCCACGAGATGCAACACCACTGAATAGACTTGTAACACCTCTGCAACATCATCATCATGAGGCCAACACATTGCTGCAACAAGTCAACCATAATTTCCTACACTAGGTCATGAACACCACTAGTATATGAAAAACCATCAACCATACCAATGCCATCATCTGACCATCATGAGTGTGACATCATAAGGTTGACATCAATGCCAACGCAATAAACTCAATGTCAACACGCCTAGCTGCAACCATGCTACATTGAAGTCACCCAAACATAAGTTAGACTACATAGGTTTAACATCAACGCCAACATGAGCTAGCTACCATCATGAACCACTACGAACATCAACTAGCTAGAACCATGCACTCCATAATCCTTACAATCCCTCCCTTTGGCATTGATGGCAACCACACACAACCTTTAGACCAATCTCCTCTATCACCCCCCCTTTGGCATCAATGCAAAGGGACAACTCCATTTGATAAGGTAGAAAGAAATGAAACACAAACAATGAAGCAATTGATCTCTACATCCATGACTCTCATATCAATAGCAACAAGCAACAAATATACCAATCATCAGCCAGAGTAGCATGTCAACCAACAACCTCTAGCAGCAAGCATCAATATGCCAACATGAGGCAACCATAAGCAGCATCAATGAGCAAAAACATAATAATAACCATGAGAATCATCGAGTATGTGTGACAATATGCACACGAGCATCAATCAACACTCTCCATAACAACCACATAGCAACAACATCAATCAACCTATCTTCTCAAAACATGAGGTCAAAAACTCCAACTATCATAATGCCAACAATGTATGTCTGAAGTAAACAAGAGCAAATGATGCTCCCCCTAAACACGTTCCATCTCTAATATCATCTCAAATCTATAGTGAACCACTTTCATTGCAAACAATGCTTCCTTCCAACAAATAGAAGCATCATATAGACCATAGACTCCACATAACCATGACTGAATGACATATACATGATAAATACATGGTTGTAGTAGCAACATAAGACCTCATACATGACCATTACATAACCTCATGACTCATGACTAGATGACTCAAACATAACATAATACAAATACATAGTGTCATGAGATTTTTACATGGATATTACAATGAATTACATTGTTGTTATCACCATCTCACTAATGACTCAAATACATGACATATCATAACTGATACAACATTATTAGCCCATACATGTGCCTATAAAATGACTCCATAAGACTCCTTGATAACATGCCTATCACCACGATGACTCAAGTCACTAATGATTGGACCCCATACCAACATAAAATTATGAAACAATGGTAAATGCATGGTTGTAATAAACCGCATATAACAACCTATACATGGTTGGTCCATGTCTCGTGTTATCTCTATACATCCTATGCCAATGAACTCCTTTTATGCATGGTTGTACCATCTTTTGTTAGGATTGTTGAAAATAGCAACAAGAAATGATAAAAATAGAATCCAGAATATTCCAATTTTAATTTGTTCTTGAATTAAAATTGTGAATTAAAATTTGAATTTAGTCTCACCAGCTGCTCGGAATTAATTAGTTGGAGAAATTCAAGTTATAAGTCTTTCTGAAATCATGCAAGAGTTATCCCTTAAATTAAGGATATTATCCCTTAATTAAGGAGATAAGATTGAGTTATATTTGAGTTGTAATTAGTTAGATCAGTGCACTGAGTTAAGTCCAATTAAATTAGTTCCAAACTGTTTTAGGAACTAATTGTGAGTTATCAGTCAGTTGATGCATGCATGCACTCAACTAGTGTACTCCAGATAATTGAAGATTCGCTCATCAGAAACTCATGCATGTCTATTCTAAGAAAGACCCAGTTGAGCTAAATGTCAAGGGCAGTGTATTATCAGTTGCATGTGTTTTCCTATAAAGAAAATTCATGCATGCAGTCAAGGGAAGGTTCCTTGAGGTTTGTGCAATTCTGACAGTGTGTTAGAGCAGTGTTCCACTGGGTGAAGGAGATCATCCCAGAGGAACTGCGCAAGGAAATAGGAGCTTGGAGGGCAGAGGATAAGGCTTGTGAGAAGCTTTGATTGCCTATGAGCATCCAAGAGGATTGTACTAAGAGCTGGCTAGCTGTGAGAGCTAAGGCTTTGCATAATTCTGATGTATTTCCACCTTGTATGATAATACAAATAATGGGGTTTTTAGCTGAGGCTTTCCCCTGAGTATTTTCGGTGTTTCATGTGCATTGATTCTTTTTCTTCTGGTTATATGTGTTCAACTCGATTTTGCTCGATCTTTAACCTTCCACAAATTGATAGTAGAAGTAGATTATAGTATTTTGCTTTGGTATATTGCATTATCAAGTTAATCTACAATCAGATTTTCTACAAAGATCTTAGAGGTAGATTTGTAGAATTTCTACATGGTATCAGAGCTAGCTGATCTATAGAGAAATTTCTACATGATATCAGAGCCAAGTTTATCGGAGTTGTGAACAATATATGGAGAAGAGAATTCGAAGTTTGAAGTTCGGGGTTGCAGGTGCAAATCGAATTCTTATCATACTTCAAGGTTGGCCAATGGCGTTCTATGGCTTGAGACTCAAGTGTGCCTTGGAACGAAGCTCGAATTACATAGCATGGAAAGATAGAATGGAGGTTGTATTAAAAGACAACGACTTGAAAGATTTCATTGATCAAGAAATCCCAAAGCCAGGTTCAACTAATGCACAAGAGTTAGCTGAGTGGAAGAAGTGGGTGGCGAAGGTGAGACGGATCATCCTTGAGGGAGTTCGAGACCATATTTTCTCGAGTCTCCATGGGAAGGATACTCCATATTCAATGTGGAAGACATTGAAGGACCTCTACCAGAACAATAACGACTAAAGGATATTGGCGCTCAAGGATAAGCTTCGAAGAATCAAGATGGAGAACAACGATACTATTTCCACATATCTGAACAAGCTCACCACTTGCAGAGATGAGTTTGGTAGTGTGGGAATAACTACTACCGATGATAATATGGTGAGCCTCGCTCTCCTTGGCCTTCCAAAGAGCTGGAATAGCTACCAGGACTCTGTGAATGGAAGGGAGAAATTGTCAGATTGGGAATGACTATGGTCAGATCTCATGCAGGAGCAGATCAGGAGGAGCACATGAGATGGTTCTTCATCCAAGGATGATGATGAAGAAAATTTGGCCTTAGTGAGTAAGGCAAGGAAAGGGAAGGGGAAGGATTCCCATTCCAAATTGAATTCTTCTCAAGGAGGGAAGAAGGGTGACAATTCTAAAGTGAGATACTTTAATTGTCACGAGATGGAATATTATGCGACTAATTGCCCATCGAAGAAGTCCAAGAAGGGATTCTTGGAAGGATCGGAAGGTGATGCATTAGCCTCTCAGTTCGAAATGGACTTTACCCTCATCGCATGCATGGTGTCATCGATGATGGGTTGTGGTTGGTATCTTGATAATGGAGCCTCATTCCACATGACCGATGATAAAAGTTTATTCAGTACCTTGGAGGAGAAAGACCTAAAGATGCGCATAGAGATGGGTGACAACGAAAGGTATAGTGTTTCAGGAGTGGGCACAGTTACTTTTCAGAGGGAGCATGGACCTCCTATTGTGTTGACATATGTGAAATATGTGCCTGGACTGAAGAAGAACTTGGTATCGGTTGCGATGTTGGAGGACAAAGGCTATGATGTTGCCTTCAGTAAAGGAAAGGCGTTCCTTAGAAACATCACCACGAGACAAGTGAAACAGATCGGTTCATGAGTCAAGAACATGTATGCTCTTGAGGTTCAAGATGCATGCAAAACCTTGAGTAGCAAGGAAAATGTTAGAGAATTGGTGGTTGAGAGGGAGAGTAAATGACCTCTCAACATGCAACCCCAAAAGAAGTCTCAGACAATTGTGGAGGAGCCACAATTGGAGAAGTGGGTAGAGGGATCACATGCAACCATACCTCTAGGTGTGAGGTGGGGCAATGTGAAGTGACAGTCTCAAGAAGGCTGAAATTGGGTAGGGTCCATTGAGAGGTTTTATCTCATGGATAGTACCTTGCTATGGGAGCCAAAAGTACATGGTAGCGGGAGGAATCAGTGGGATTGATGCAGTCAGATATCAAAGTGAAAAAGGCTAGAGTAGTCAGATACTGAAGAGTGCAGAGAAGGATTGAAAACAGTGCAGAAAGGCTGAGTCAGCAGAAGCGCAAAGTTTTGAGTTGAGAGAGGCAATAACAGTCAAAGACTTTGATGATAGATGCATCATATTGATTCAGGTTGGATGTTTTTTTGTTTATGGAGTTGCTGGAGCTACAACACTCGAGAGAAGTGTTGCATGCAGAACATTCCAAAGGTTCAGGATCGAGATCGAGTTGAATTCTTTTCTTGTTGAGAGAGAGAGTTGAAAATAGCAACAAGAAATGATAAAAATAGAATCCAGAATATTCCAATTTTAATTTTTCCTTGAATTAAAATTCAAATTTAGTCTCACCAGTTGCTTGGAATTAATTAATTAATTAATTATGGATTAATTAGTTGGAGAAATTCAAGTTAGAAGTCTTTCTGAAGTCATGCAAGAGTTATCCCTTAAATTAAGGAGATTATCCCTTAATTAAGGAGATAAGATTGAGTTATATTTGAGTTGTGATTAGTTAGCTCAGTTTACTAAGTTAAGTCCAGTTAAATTAGTTCCAACTGTTTGAGGAACTAATTGTGAGTTATCAGTCAGTTGATGCATGCATGCACTCAGCCAGTGTACTCCAGATAACTGAAGATTCACTCATTAGAAACTCATGCATTTCTATTTTAAAAAAGACCCAGTTGAGCTAAATGTTAAGGATAGTGTACTATCAGTTGCATGTGTTTTCCTATAAAGGAAACTCATGCATGCAATCAAGGGAAGGTTCCTTGAGGATTGCGTAGTTCTGATAGTGTGTTAGAGTAGTGTGTGAGAGAAGTGTTCCATTGGGTGAAGGAGATCATCCCAAAGGAACTGCACAAGGAAATATGAGCTTGGACGACAAAGGAGAAGGCTTGTGAGAAGCTTTGATTGCCTGTGAGGATCCAGGAGGATTGTACTGAGAGTTAGCTAGCTGTGAGAGCTAAGGCTTTGTATATTTCTAATGTATTTCCACCTTGCATGTAATACAGATAGTGGAGTTTTTAGCTGAGGCTTTCCCCTGAGTATTTTCTGTGTTTTATGTGCATTGATTCTTCTTCTTCTGGTTATATGTGTTCAACTCGATCTTGCTCGATCTTTAAGCTTCCACAAATTGATAGTAGAAGTAGATTATAGTATTTTGCTTTGGTATATTTCATTATCGGGTTAATCTATAGTCAGATTTTCTACAGAGATCTTAGAGGTAGATTTGTAGAGAATTTGTAGAATTTCTACATGGTATCAGAGTTAGCTGATCTATAGAGAAATTTCTATAAAGATATTTCGACACATAGGAAATAGTTAAGTATAACTTGGTCTAGTTTAGAGTTAGGTAAAGTGTGTTTCTTTACTATGTACTTTTATAACTTACAATCTGACGGTCACGATATGTTCTAGACATGGAGTGATCCGACAAATCATTTTCTCCTCAGTATTACCGACACTTGATCTGTGGCTTAACACCCTATTGGTCCATAATCTCTATTTAAAGAGCAAGGAGGGTCATTTGTAGGGTGACCGTTCATGAGATAAGCTTATGTAATTTTTCATTCTTTTATTAATAAATTGTTTGAAGTGGCCACGTTGGCTTAGGCCGTGGACTGTTTCCCTCCTTGAGGGTTTTAACCACGTCAAGAACCCTGGTGTATCAATTTGTGATCTATTTGTGAGTGGTGTCCTTTGGTGTTCTGTCTGAGGAACTTACCCTGTAAATTCTTACATGGTATCAGATCTATTTGAGGGTCGCATCCATTGGTGATCCAAATAGGAAGCCAGTACAACTGCATCCAACTGTTGTTTCCTAGATCTACTGTTTCTGACTGCTTTCGGGCTGAGAGGACTACTCTATTGTGTTAGTAGCATCTATTCCAGTGAAGAACCCCTTTCGTTTCATGCAAAAAGGTTTCCAGTATCCCTAGCTACGTCATTTTTAAGATCTAGAGGTATACAGTCTTTATTTACAGATTTAGCTATTTATCTCTCTGTTTATTTCGATTTATTTATCTCTCTGTTTTTAATTACCAGATCTATACCTTTCATTTCTGCGTATGCTCTTTGCCCCGCAACTCTGTGCGAGCTGGGAAAATCAGAAACAAAAATGAAGGTTTTTTCTCATGCGTATGCTCTTTTCTGCACGCCTTAGTGTGATCTCGGAAAATTAGAAACATTGAGGAAAATATTTAGTTTCCGGCGGAAGCTAACTTCAAGCTGTAAAGTTTTGTTTTTTTTTGTATGTCTGTGTTGGGTTGTGTGTCTTTTTTTTTTGCTTTGTAGGGAAAATAGCTTTTTCAAGTAAGCATGCACTCCAAAGCTTCAATGACTACAAAAAAAAAAAAAAAAAAGCCTTCCTCTTTTCCAAAAATTACTAACTGTTTAAACTAGCTCACTTGGTCCAAAGTTACTTTATGAGAATAGAGGTTTTGAGTTCAAGTCTTTCTTTTTGTTGAGTTACTTTTTCAAAAAACACATGTAACTTATGTTTTAAAGTTACTATATGTAAAAGTGTTCTCACCCATTTTAAAAAGTGAGTCACTTATAATTCTAAAGTCTCTTTGTCTTTAATTTAAGTTACAATTTAGTGGGTAGCTCATAAAGTACCATTGTAAAAGTGACTTTCACTTATTTATAAAAGTGGGTCACATAATTTTTTTTAAAGTGAGCTAATTAGATTAAGTTTGGAAGGGGGAGGAGGGGGGAAAGGTTTAAAATATAACATTATCATTCATTTCCGCACATTCATGCACTTCGTCGATATCTTCAACAACTTTTTTTCAAAAAGCCATAACTTCTTCATCTGGAAGCCGTTTTCAGACCCATTTTTTTTTAAACGGACTAATTTTTCGAGATCTTTCCATTGAAACACTTAGTTTCAACATCTATAGCTTCAATTTCTGTTAAAATGGAAAGTTCATGCCAAGTTATTCTTGACAACACCAACCACTTCCAATGGTGGTCCTACATTGTGGATTTACTTAGAAGTAAAGGTCTTTATAGAATAGCCTCAGGCCAAGAAAATAAACTTAAAGATGAAGATAAGGTAGTCAAATGGGAAAATAGGCAAGATCAAGCACGTGGGTTGATAAGGATGTCTATTTCTCCAGACCTTAGATTCCATATCGCAGAACTTGATACCCCTAATGAAGCAATAAAACAGCTCACTAAAATTTTTGGAATTAAAAATGAAATTAGAGCCTATCAACTCGAAAATGAGTTGCTTATCTTGGACCCCAATAATTTTTCTTCCATTGAAGATTTTTTGTCCAAGTTCAATACCCTTAGACTTCTCTTGGAAGGTGTTAAAGTTAAGAAAGGATATGGTAGCCTTATCTACTCCATTCTTACTAAGTTGGGACCAACCTACTCTGTGTTTGTTTCCACCTTCCATTCTACTAGAGAAGCCTTTATTTCTCAAGGACAAGAATACAAGTCCCCCTCTTTTGATGCATTTTGTGATTCTTTGATAAGAGAACAAGAAAAACTCTTACATCTTGGTCTTCTTAATCTTGGAAACTCTTCTAAGAAAGCTTAGCCGCCCAGCAGCAACCAATTTCAAAGAATCCTAAGAAGTAGTATCCTAAAAAGAATGGTCCTAAATCAAACAAGGGTCCTAAGCACTTTCAGTCTCAACAAAATGAAAAATCAATTCAGCAAAATGATAAGGCAAATAAAAACAAAGGGAAGAAGACTGATAGACATTGCAGCGTTCGTAATCAAGATGGCCACTTAGAATCCAAATGCTTTAAGAATATGGAAGCCTTGGAAGCAATAATGAAGAAGCATAACATCCATTTGGATCATTCTTCAACTTCAACTTCATCTTCAAGAATAACACTTTATGCATGTGGTTGTCAAGCATCTGGGTTTGGTTATGCACTAAATGTATCTTCTTCTTCTCATTCTCATGAGTGGCTCATTGATTATGGAGCTTCTTATCACATGGCCAAAAACAAAGCCATGTTTTCTTCTTTAAATGATTGTAACACCAAAAATATATATGTTGGTGATGATAGATCTCTTAGTGTTGTAGGGACTAGAACTATTCATCTAGACAATGGTCAATTTAATGATGTATTATGTGTTCCAACCTTATCATGCAACCTTCTATCTTTATATCAAATAACTCATTTAGGTGAAGGTAAAATCGTTGAATTTTCACCTCACAATGTTGTAATGAAGGACCTAAGAGATCCTAGACAGATTTTAGCTACAGACATTTCTGATGATTCTACAAGGTTGTATAAGTTTAAAAACTTTGGGTCATCAGCACTATTGTTGCTCATAATGATGAAGTGAGCAAACTTTGGCATGAGCGATTTGGTCACTTAAACTACCGCTCCCTTCAAAATCTATGTAATGAAAATATGGTGATAGGTCTTCCTATGGTATCTTGCAGAGATGGTGTTTGTTCCAGATGTGTACTTGGAAAACATCATCAAGATAGTTTTGAAAAATGTGCCTCTTGGCATGCCTTAGCCCCTTTACAGCTTGTGCATAGTGATTTATGTGGTCCAATTCCAGTTGTTTCATTCTCTGGCTACAAGTATTTCTTAACTTTCATTGATGATGTCTCCGGACACACTTGGGTATACTTATTAAAACTCAAGAGTGAAATATTTAACATGCTCTTGGCCTTTAAGGCCTTTGTTGAAAAACAATTTGGACATCAAATTCTTAAGCTAAGATCTTATAATGGAGGAGAGTATGTTAACAACAAATTCATCAAATTTTGCATTCAGCATGGAATTCAATGCAACATACTGTTCCATATACTCCACAACAAAATGGTGTCTCTGAAAGGAAGAATCACACCTTAAAGGAAATGGCTAATTGTATGCTTCAACCTAAAGGACTTAGACTTAATTTTTGGGCAAAAGCAATTAACTTTGCAAATTACATAGTAAATCGCATTCCTACTAAGGTTTTAAAGAATATCACTCCAGAAGAAGAATGGAGCTCAATTAAACCAGATGTAAGTCACTTTTGTGTTTTTGGAAGTGAAGCATGGGCTCATATTCCAGATGAGAAACATAAAGGTTTAGAACCTAAGAGTGAAAAATGTATTTTTTTGGATATTTTGAAGATGTCAAAGGATATAGACTTATTCCACTTAAGTCAAAAAATGTTATCATTAGAAGAGATGTAAAGTTTGTTGAAAATATATCGACCTACGAGCCTAGTTCGGCGGATGTGCCACTTCTCTCTATCCCTTCTACTTCTGAAAATATTTCTTCTTCAGATGATGACAGGGAGGATGACAATCCTCCCCCACCTTCTTAGGATCCTCCTTCAGCTCCCCAACTTCCAAAATTGGTCTGTGCTACTCGGGATGCAGCAGGTGCTCTTGCAGGTGATCCTACAGATCAGCGTCACACTCGTTCTTAGTTTGATAGAGCATCTTCTTTACTGGCTCAAGCTTCAGCGAATTATGATCCTGACACCTTTGAAGAAGCTTCAAGCCATCCAGATTGGGACACAACTATGAATGAAGAATATCGTTCATTATTGGAAAATGATACATGGGATCTTGTTCCTCTTCCAAAGGGACGAAAACTTGTTAGATGCAAATGGATTTACAGAACCAAGTATGGACCAGATGGAAAAGTTGATAAACATAAAGCTCGTCTTGTTGCTAAGGGTTTTTCATAAGTTGAAGGCATTGAATATACTGAAACCTTCTCCCTTATTTCCAAAATGAACTCTATCTGCCTTGTTCTTTCCCTTACTGCCTCTTTCAAATGGGAATTCCATCAGATGGATGTTAAATCTGCCTTTTTGCATGGGGAATTGCATGAAGAAATCTATATGGAAAAACCTCCTAACTTTATACAACCAGACTCCAACCTTGTATGTCAGCTTAAGAGATCCCTTTATGGTCTCAAGCAAGCCCCTCGGGATTGGTATGCCAAAATGGATAGCTTTCTTTTAGATACTGCCTTTTCTAGGTGTCATTTTGACAATACAGTCTACACCAAGAAAGTGGGAAAGTCTCTTATCATTCTTGTTCTTTATGTTGATGATATTATCCTTACTAGTAGTGATCCCAAACTTATAAACCATGTGAAGTCTAGCCTTAAAAAGAAGTTTGAAATGACAGACTTAGGACACTTGCATTATTTTCTTGGTCTTCAAGTCTTACAATCCAAGGAAGGTTTTTCCCTTTCCCAGTCCAAGTATGCATGTGATATTCTACGCCGCTTTCACATGGAAGACTGTAAGCCAACCCCTTCTCCCTTTCAATCTGGAGTCAAACTTTCAGCCACTAGTACTTCCCTTGAAGTTGATGTTACCTTATACCGTCAGCTTGTAGGAAAACTTTTGTATCTGACCCATACCCGTCCTGAACTTTCCTTTGTTGTTGGCCTTATTTCTAAGTTTATGCAAAATCCACGTGATAGTCATTGGAAAGTAGCTAAAAGAATACTTTGTTATGTTCGAGGTACAATTCAGTTTGGGATTCATTACAATGCAGAAGCATCTCCTCTATTGGTTGGTTTCACTGATTCCGATTGGGCTGGTGACCCTGATGATCAGAAGTCTACTTTAGGTTATGTCTACACTCTTGTTTCTAGACCTATTACATGGGCTTGCAAGAAACAAAGTGCCATTTCTCTTTCTTCAGTAGAAGCAGAATATCGTGGCGCCATAGAAGCTAGTAAGGAAGCCTTGTGGATTCGTCAGATTCTGTCAGAATTTGGCTTTCAACAGAAACATCCAACTACACTTTTGGTATGATAATCAAAGTGCCATTCAACTATGCAAAGTTCCAGTCTGTAAGATCCCCTCTTAGGGTCCTCTACCAGATCTATATTCTCTAATTTTAATTGTAATAAAAGGGCAATAATTTATTTTCTAACAAGACATTTAAATGATGATAATTTACCATTTAAAATCTAATTCCTACAATTTAAATAGTGAACATTTCATTTCAATCACTTACATGAGTAATCTATGCATAGAGGAATACCTGTATCGATAGCCTGGTGGAGATGCCCTTGAGCTGCTGCTCCTGCTGGAACACTCCTCTTGACAACCGACTGGATTTACCTCACAGCCAACTAGGAAGTATTCCTAGCCCAGGAAACCTCCATAGGTTCCCTAGCCCTCCGAACCCAAGTCCAACCAGATGTAGTGTGTGTCCAAGATAAACAATACTTCCTTCCTCTCTCTCAAACAATTCCTCCAAAACCACAGCTAATCAAAACCAAAAGCAAGACCAAGCCCCCCTTCCTCTCCTCATCCTTCCCCTTTTATGCCCCCTTCTCTTCTCCACCTCAACCACCTCTCATTAATGTCATAACTTCTCCCTCATCTTTACATTTGACTTCTCTTCTCCCAAGTAAACATGAGAGGACATTTGGGAATGTGATATGGATATAAAATTGGGTAATTAATTAGAGAGGACCATGTCTTCTCCCAAGTAAATATTTAGGGGATGAGAGATGAATATATAAATTGGCAATTCATTGGAGAGGACCATGTCTTCTCCCAAGTAAATGTGAGAGGAAATTTTGAGGATGAGAGATGAATATATAAATTGGTAATTAATTGGAGAGGACCATGTCTTCTCCCAAGTAAATCTGGGAGGACATTTGGGAATGTGATATGAATATAAAATTGGGTAATTAATTGGAGATGACTATGTCTTCTCCCAAGTAAATATAAGAGGACATTTTGGGAATGAGGTATGAATATATATAATTTGGTAATGAATTGGAGAGGACTATGTCTTCTCAAAATTTAAAAATTTGGGGAGGTAAATTGGGAATAGTAACAAAATTTATATCAGTACCAAATTTGCAATTTCACCAATGTATGTATGTACCAATATTTCTTGATAATTATAAGTCCATATTTTAGGGAAATTTAAACACTTAGTAAAATTTGCAGGATAAGATTAAATAGGGCATTACATACACTCCTCTTTAAGAAGACTTCGTCCCGAAGTTAGGGTGTAAAAGATACAAGAGTTCGCAGCAGTTTGGCAATAAGGCATAACAAATGGAGAGAGAGTTGTAGTAGTAAAATTTGATAAGTCAAACAATGACATTACTTCCCATCAAGAGTCTCCAAATGATCTATATCCTCCTATCCCTCCTGACCTACTTCCGTTCCCACCATATCCATCCTCTGCTGCTATGTACGGTGGCATCAGCTATACCAATCTAACCACTGATAAAACCAACATGGTGGAAGCGTTGACTATATCGACCTAACTTCCCCGACAAGCAATTGGAAATCATCATCACACTTCCAGGGGAGCGTGTCCACCACTGCCCTCCCAAGATTCTAGGTTTGGAGGTTACACGGTGTGTTGGGCAGCAGATGCCCCCCAGAGCAGGTTTTTGGGGCTTGAAGCCCGAATTTTGGTCAAGTGTAATGTAAAGACCCCGCGAAATGCGGGCGCGGAGCGCAAGAGTCTAGGGTTGTCCGCCCTAAGATAATGTAATTTAATGTAAAGTGTGTCGGCCTACCCATGGTTCGCAGACCATGGGATTGTATAAATAGAGCGAGGCTCTAAGTGTAAAGGGAGTCTTAGTTTTTGACAAGTAACAAATAGATGCGAAGGCATGGTTAGAAGTTAGAAGTAGATCTGAAGGTATTGGGTCGTAGTGATAGGTAGAGGCTCTGCAACAGAGTGCGCAGAGGCCCAGTAGAGTCCGCAGTTGAGTGTGCGGACCCTTGCAGCTGAGTGCGCAGGGCGGAGTTGGGATTGTACTTGGACGAAGAATTAATAAAAGATAAGTTGATTCCGAAATATTGTGTGTCTATGCTTCTGTTATATTTATGCTTCTCTTTACAGTTTTATGATTGCGCGCACTTGTTATGAATGTTGAATGATTAATGAGAATATTGGGCCCACACAATTAAGTTAAGATCTATAATAATAGCACAATAAGGATAAAGGATCTAGACAACACCTCTTTGCGCTCTTAAGAGAGCTGCGCGGAAGCAGTTGCACAAGTTGCGAAGAATAGACGGCTGCGCGGAGCAGCGCAAGTGCCCAGGTTTGCTTCGCGAACTTCCTAGATTTCATCAAGACATCCTTAGGGTGCGGAAACCTAGTTCTAGCACCCTCCCATGCTACCTCGGGTGAGACCTCAGTCTGCACACCGCGAACTGTTGCCGAAAGGGCTAGTAGTTTCAGGATTTGTTTGGCTAAGTCACTTCTGAACCTAGGCAGGCCCAACAAGCCAACAAATAGTTCCATTGCCGAGACTGGGATCTGCCTAAGGGATGTCTGATGTCGTGCCACCGGAACCCAACAAAGAAGGAAATTGAAGAGTGGTTGGACAAGAAGATTCACGAGTTCATGACACAGGAAAACAGAACTCTGCAGGTATCCGAGAAAAGGTGGCTGGATCGCTACATGTATACAGAAATCCACGAGATCTTCTTCGCATCCTTTCCTTCTGAACTGTATGAGTGGATCGCGAGGTTAGTCGACAGCCAAGGAAGGTATAAGCTCGACCAACCGATAGTGTGGACTCCAGAATTAGTGCGCAGACTAGAGGCATCAGAAGATAAGATTGTGCGAGCTATGGACCATTGGTTCGACTAGATAATAGGGGGATTTATCACTGAGTTCGCGGTAGACACAATCGTGAGCTACAATGAAGCAGAACGATGTTTTCCCAAGGGACCGCGAGGTAAGTACATTAAATATTTGAATACCTGGATTAAGACGCTATTATGTGAAAAGCACGTTATGCGAATACATTATTGTTTGGAATGACGCGGAGCGGAAAGATCTACAAAAGTAGCGGGGAATTAGGAAATAGTCCCTTAATTTCACCTTTGCAAGAGAGCAAGGAAGAGCTCACTCAGGTCTCTTTGAGAAGTGCGGTCAGTTTGATAAGGTAGCACATTCCTCAGTTACCACCTCCACCCAAGCCACCACCCGCTTCACATCCTTCACCTCCATCTCCACCCACTCCACCTCCACCAAACCCGCAGTTCAGCATGGCGAGCACGATCAAGCTACCCGTATTCAGAGGAGTAGGGAATGAGGATCTGGACCAGTTTTGGTTTGTAGTAAGAGTAGTGTGGGAAGCACAAGGGGTCACAGACAACAACATTAAGAAGGTTACATTGGTGAGCGCGCTGCAGGATCGCGCGTTGACATGGTATATCAAGCACTCTAATGACCACCCAAATGTAGGGATAGCAGAGATCCAAAATGCGTTGAACAGAGAATTTAGCCGGCCGAAATTAGAGACACAGTTAATCAATGGGTTTAAAGAGATCGCGATGCTTCCAGGTGAGACCCCTCTGGGATCTGGATCAGCGACTGAAGGGTATGATCCGCGAGGCTAATATGACGCTCACAGATGCACAACATCATGCATGGTTTTTGGCATCTCTGACACCGTACCTGAGGACGACGCTATCACAACAGAAATTTTCTACCCAGGCTGAAGCGTTGGAAATGGCGATGAGGTTGCATGAGACACCGATATAAGATCCAGGGCTGGGAGTTCAACAAATCCACACGCAACTACAGAATCTCTGCTTGGAAATGCAGAGCTTGAAGCAGGATAGGGGACCACAGCCAGAGGCACGCGACGAAGTGTGGTGCATAAAATGCAAAGGCTAGGGCCATGACAAGGACCACTGTCAGTATTCGCAAACTACTTGGTAGGAGGGGGGCCAATGTCGTTGAGACCGAAGGCACAGGCAGGGCCAAGTGAGACACCCACGTTATGGTGTGTGATCTGTCAGATAGGAGGAAAACACACGATGGATAATTGTCATTTGTTGCAGAAGTATACACAGACCCCCCAACAGTTGTTTTGTAATTTCTGCAGATCAGTAGGCCACGATGAGCGTACTTGTCGTAGCTATGAGCTAATGATGGATCGGATCCCAGCATATCAGATGTAGACAAAAACGCGAGCCCTCGACCCAGCGGTGGCGATGGCACGTGCAGGATTTCAGGGGCGAGGTCGAGGACGAGGAGGAATGGGGCCAAGAAGGGGCCGCGAACATCTAATTTGTTACAATTGCGGAGGACCAGGGCACTACGCCCGCGATTGTACTAACCCAATGAGAATATCCTATTCATACTGTGCTCAGTTTGAACTTGAAGCAGTAGACTGTCCTAAGTTGATCACACAAATGTGCGAAAAAGGGGTACTCTAGCCTCCTCCGACTCAGAATATCCAAATGATGAGGTCTGAACCGTGCGAAGAAGACCCAAATGTGAACATGATGCTTAGAAGCGGTGTGACCACAGGGGAGGATAAGGGGAAGTAACCCTAGGAAGATACATGGGTTCACAAGGCTCCTACAAAGGAACCTAAGTTTGACTTAGAACACCCAAAGGAGACGTTCATGGAAGCTAAGAAGAGCTTCGCGGAGGCCTCCACTTCAGGTATTAAGGATCAACCAGAACCAAGGATGGATCCTTCTATGCTTACTACCTTTTTGGAGACATGCATGAAACTACTGCACGACAATAAGGCAGTTAAGGGACTACAGGAGTTGATCACCAGGTGCGCAGGGTCAGGGGAAACACACATAGTTCGGAAATTGGGAAAGCATGCATTGTGCACTGGGAGGGAAATGAGATTGACGACATAGATTGGCGAATATGAAATGGATCAGGTAATCCTATACCTAGGTTCAGACGCAAATGTGTTACCAAAGCAGACATGGGAACGCATGGGCAGGCCCACGTTACGGTGGTCCCCTATCCAATTACGAATGGCGAACCAACATAAGATTTTTCCCATGGGCAGGTTGTGAGGGGTAACAGTTGATATCGAAGGCGCGAGCACACGGAAGGACTTTGAAGTAATAGAGATTGTCGATAACAACAATCCTTATCCTGCGTTGCTAGGAATAGACTGGGCCACTGATATGAATGGAGTCATCAACCTGAAGAAGCGGAAGATGACATTCGAGAAAAGTCTCTATGCATAGTAGTTCCGCTAGATCCAGCTGAAGGAGCGTGCTACATCGAACCTGTGTGCGATGATGAGCTGGATTATATCTACAAGATAACTACGCGAGATCAGGATTGGGTGAATCTGACTGCAGATGGAAGGATCTCGTGGGAGCACACAAGTTCCTGCACCTCGAATTCAGACGAATCAGACGAATACTGGCACAATTGGTTGAACGAAGTGACAACGCTGAATTGCAACATGATGATTAGATCACTGCATTGCGTAACAACCCAGGCTCGAGATCTGCCAACATATGATGGATTGACAGCGGTGGATGAATTCTTGAGCAAGTTTGAAAGCGCAGTACCAAAACAAAAACGGTTTTATGCATTGAAGTGGGCGCTGTGCGCGACACCTTCGCGCTGGTGGGGAACACATAAAGGAAATTTTGAAAACTGGCGTAGATGTAGAAGGATGATGCGCCTACGATTTGGGAAACCGCAACTACAGATAGAAGATAAATACAATAGACGAGATGACCCGCGCACACACCTCGTGAAATGGACCAAGGCCTATGGGGAAGAACCTCAGCCTGAATGGGTACACTTATTCTACCATACCCTGGATGTCATACCCATAAATTGGTACATTGAGACGGAACTACGACATGGTATGGGTGAATGGGATGTCTTGCGGGAGGGATTTTTGCTAGCATTCACATTTGAAGACCGATGGTCGGATACTGTTGACGACGCACTGCAAGTCGTAAAAGCTGCTATCTTCAAAATACCACAGGAACCACGACAAGTAGTTCAACCAGCATGGGAAACCCAATTAAGTAGTGCCCTAGAATGTTATAATGTGCAAGTAGAGGAGGAGGATGACGACCCCTGGAATATTAATATTCCAGAAACTGAAGGGTGTCATGAAGTTCGAGGACCATCAATTGAGGATCTCAACATCACTACGCCACTAAAAACAAAGCAGGTAAACATTGGCACAGACACGGAGCCGAAGTACGCGACTCTTGGGGACTATTGGAATGATGCTACGGTAGATAAGATCGCCGAGTTACTTCGCGAATATCAATATTTGTTCCCGACCAAAATCACAGACTTAAAGGGGATAATTGACGATTTAGGGATGATGAAGATCACTCTAAAACCGGACGCGAAGCCAGTTAAACAACAATCTTACTGTTTGAATCCAAAGTATAAAGAAAAGGTCCCCGACGAATTAGACGAAATACTTGTAGCTGGAATTATTGAACCAGTGGAAGAATCCGACTTGGTGAGTCCCATGGTAGTATAAGAGAAAAAACAGAAGGGCGAAATTAGAATATATGTGGACCTCAGGAAGCTTAACGACGCCTGTGTTCACGATCCATTCTTGACACTGTTTACAGATGAAGTATTGGAGAATGTTGGCGGTCAGGAAGCTTACTCATTCACAGATGGCTTCTCAGGGTACCATCAGATCAAGATCGCACTGGAAGATAGGAGCAAGACAACCTTCACAACCAAATGGGGCTATTTTCAATACACCGTTATGCCCTTTGGACTGAAGAATGCGCCAGCGATATTTTCGCGCATAGTGGTGGCCGCGTTCAAGGAATACATCCACAAGTTCTTGGAGGTCTATCTGGACGATTGGACTGTATTTGGGTTAGTTAAACACCATATAGCAAGCTTACGTTTGATGTTGGATACTTGTTGATGACACCAGATTGCGTTGAATCTTAAAAAGTGCACCTTCTTCGTTCCCTTTGGAAACCTGCTCGGCCATGTGGTCTGCAAACAAGGCCTGATGGTGGATCCTGCGAAGATTGCTGTTATTCTCAATCTGGAAGCACCGTGAAGTGTCAAACAACTACGTGCTATGTTGGGGCACACTGGTTACTATAGAAAGTTTATCAAGAGCTATGCACAAATAACAACGCCAATGGAAAAACTATTGAAAAAGGACGCTACATATTGTTGGAATGATGATTGTAGGAAAAGTTTGGATGTTCTCAAGGAGAAAATGGCATCCGCTCCCATCCTGGTCTTCCCAAAATGGGACGTAGAATTTCATGTACATGTTGATGCGTCGTGTATTGCGCTGGGAGCTGTACTTATGTAGGAAGGCATAGAAGGCGTGGATCACTCGATTGCGTTCGTGAGTCAGTGGTTGTCCAAAGCCGAAAAGAACTACTCTACTACTGAGCACGAAGGGTTGGCAATGGTATACGCGCTCCAGAAATACCGACACTATTTACTTGGTGGGCACTTCAAGATGTATACCAATCATTCCGCGTTGAAATACCTGGTGAAAAAGCCTGTGTTGGGGGGCTCATATGCAGATGGCTGTTACTGTTTCAAGAATATGACTTTGAAGTCATCGTAAAATCAGGACGCCTAAATGCAGGACCATATCACTTATCATGAATTGAGACAGGTGAGGAGCCAACAAATTTGGAAGAAGGACTACCTGATGCACATATCTTTGCAGTGTGTGTTGCGGATGGCCACTTTGAAGGTATAATCCATTTTTTAACCACAGGGATTGCGCCGAAGGAATATTCAATCCAGTAGAAGAAGGAATTGGTGGTGCGCGCAACAAAATTTTCAGTCATCGTGGGGCACCTCTACAAAATAGGAAACGATGAGATATTGCGAAGATATGTACCTGAATTTGAATAAGGATAGATCCTCGCAGAAGCACATGGGGGGGGGGGGGGCTGCAGGAGGACACTATGCAGGACGCGTGACGGCACAGAAGATTCTTCGCGCTAGGCTATGGTGGCCAACCCTACATCAAGATTTGAAAGCACACTGTTGGGCCTGTGACATATGTCAAAGGATTGGGAAACCATCACGAAGGGATGAGATGCCACTCCGTAGATGACGCTGCAGTCATTCGAAAAATGGGCAATTGACTTTGTGGGACTAATTAAACCTCAAGGGAAGATGGGTGCGCACTACATCATCACTGCGACATAATACCTGACTCGATGGGTGGAAGCATAGCCGATTAAGGACTACGAGGCAGCTACGACAGTGAAATTTTTGTTCAACAACATATCGACATGGTTTGGTTGCCCGAAAATTCTAATGAGTGACCGCGGGACACACTTCTTGAATGAAACCATCAGCGCACTCACCGAGAAATTCCAGGTGTATCATCAGCAAAGTACATCGTACCATCCACAAGCTAATGGGACAATAGAAGCATTCAACAAAATTTTGGAGATTGCATTGACCAAAGTATGTAACGCGTAGCGAAATGACTGGGACCTGCACATACCTGTCATATTATGGGCATATAGAACCACATGCAAAAAATTGACAGGTCAGACACCTTTCAGGTTAGTCTATGGCACGGAAGCAGTCATGCCAATGGAATACATCGTACCCAGTTTGCGGATAGCAGCAATTACAGGCATGTCGGACCGCGAAGCCTTGGAAGAGAGACTTGCACAATTGGAAGAACTCGAGGAAGAATGGTTTCTGGTGGGATTCCATTAGCAGGTACAGAAACAATGCGAGAAAGCCTGGCACGATCACCATATCAAGTTGCGCACATTCAAGGTAAACGATTTAGTGTTGTTGTATGACAACAAGTTCGAAAAATTTCCTGGGAAATTCAGAATGCATTGGTTAGGACCATATGTGGTAAAAGGAGTCATAGACAGAGGTGCGGTCCAGCTAGTCAAACTTAATGGAGAACCCTTCCCAGGAAGAGTAAATGGCAGTCGCCTGAAGCCCTACACAGGTGGGCCAGCTGTTTGACTAACTGACCAAAGCACAGTCTTCATGACCCAACAAGCCAGACAAAGGTGCGGGACTATAAACATAGGTACTAGAAGCCGGCATCAAAGTAGAGAATCAAGTCAGACGCAGATGATTCAGAAGCAGAAATGGAGCAGATCTAGACAACGGCAGCATGGTGCATTGCGGACCTTCGCGCCGCACAGGCACAGTTGGATGGACTTCGTGCAAAGATCACCGCACCAGTAGAGTGACTCGGGACGAGTCACGATGATTGTGTTGGGGGCCTGTTGGGCAGCGGATCCCCCCCATAGCAGGTTTTTGGGGCTTGAAGCTCGAATTTTGGTCAAGTGTAATGTAAAGACCCCGCGAAATGCGGGCGCGGAGCGCAAGAGTCTAGGGTTGTCCGCCCTAAGATAATGTAATTTAATGTAAAGTGTGTCGGCCTACCCATGGTCCGTGGACCATGGGATTGTATAAATAGAGCGAGGCTCTAAGTGTAAAGAGAGTCTTAGTTTTTGACAAGTAACAAATAAATGCGAAGGCATGGTTAGAAGTTAGAAGTAGATCTGAAGGTATTGGGTTGTAGTGATAGGTAGAGGCTCTGCAGCTGAGTGCACAGAGGCCTAGTAGAGTTCGCAACTGAGTGCGCGGACCCCTACAGCTGAGTGCGCAGGGCGGAGTTGGGATTGTACTTGGACGAAGAATTAATGAAAGATAAGTTGATTTCGAAATATTGTGTGTCTATGCTTCTATTATATTTATGTTTCTCTTTACAGTTTTATGATTATGCGCACTTGTTATGAATGTTGAATGATTAATGAGAATATTGGGCCCGCACAATTAAGTTAAGATCTATAATAATAGCAAAGTAAGGATAAAGGATCTAGACAACACCTCTTTGCTCTCTTTACAGAGTTGCGCAGAAGCAGTTGCATAAGCTGCGAAGAACAGACGGTTGCGCGGAGCAACGCAAGCGCGCAGGTTCGGTTCGTGAACTTCCTAAATTTCATCAAGACATCCTTAAGGTGTGGAAACCTGGTTCGAGCACCCTCCCATACTACCTCGGGTGAGACTTCAATTCACACACCACAGACTATTGTCGAAAGGGTCGGTAGTTTCGGGATTTGTTTGGCTAAATCACTTCTGAACTTGGGTTAGGCCCCAACAAGCCAACACGGTGGGAAATACCACCACCCCTCCTCACAACTAGGGTCAACACCCTAATATGGACCACACTATAGCGCTGGTTGGACTTGTCATTGAATAATCCAGTCAGGTCGTCTTTCCACCTGTCATTTACATTTTACTCATGTCATAAGAGTGCATATCAAGTAGATACCAAATGTAATAGAACAATGTACATTATACCTTTCCCCATGAGATGTTTCAACCTTCCCTCAATGGAAGTGTTATCACTTAGAACTATAGTTCATGTATATAAGGCTGTCCATAAGTTTCATATAAAGGTTTTCAGTTTTGTGAATAGGTTTATTGGTGTATGTCAATTTGAAATTTGAATTTCAAAAGGTATTGATGTGAATTCGTGTAAGGAAAAAATCATTAGATACCTTCCATCATTGTTAGTTAAAGCATGTCATGTCATTAGTACTTTGCGCAGTTTCGCAGCGCATGTTTGATTGGTCAGTTTAGCTGCGAAATGATGTTTTCGTTTTTTCGCAGCGTTCTGTTTGTCAGCCATTTAGTAGCGCATCTTGTTAAGTTTGAACTGTCCGCGCTACGAAATCGGGGTTTCAAGGTTTTTTGTAGCGCTCTTCCTTTGAATGTCAAATCCGAGAGAGGTGAGTCATAGGTCCGTTCATGTTTGTCAGTTTACGTCCTCTCCAGGTCATGATAAACCATCATTCCGCCATAAGGTCCAGAGTCATGCATTTGAGTGTCAGTTTAAGGGATTTTACAAGGGATGGTTATATCATAATGGGTTTTTCATAATGTGTAAACATGATTGCTGTATGAGAAGCCCAAGTTCTTATTTAAAGGGATCATTGCAAGCGAGCCTGCACTCCAAAGTCGAGTTTGTTTTCGCGCTACAGCTACCATTAGTTCCCTGTGTGAAAATATTCAAAGCAAGATGGAAAAGAGGGAACATCGATCCGGTAAGTGTGTGAGGACAGAGCCGGAGGGGTTAGATGTTACTCTCAGGGATGAAGGTGTAGCAAGAGCCTTTCGAAATGCTGGTTGCTGGAGGTTTTGCGAAAAATTGAAGGGAGGACATGCAGAGGTAACGAAGGCTTTCGCATTAAATTTTACTGGACTGAATTCAAAGGTGTCAATGTTAGAGTTTCCTGTGTCTCCTGAAGTTATTTCCACTGTCACTGAAATTCCGAGGGGTGGCCAAGAATGGTTCAAAAACTTCAAGTTCGACATAAGTCCCTGTAAAGAGTTTTTGAAGGAACCTTATGTAGATGAAGACCTCACCAAAGCGGTGCCAAGGAGTTATATAAAAGAACATTATGCTATGCTCCTCACATGCATCCAGAAATACCTGACATGCGAGGGTAGGTACAATAAAGTTTACTCCTACCACTTCAAACTTTTGTTACATTTCACAGGTAAGGTTTCAATAGACATACCTTTCTATTTGTTCAGAAGCATTAGCAAAATGTGTGATAAAATTCAGTTAAAGAAAGATGGTTGTGAAACATCCCTGTTTCATCATGGTCTAGTAAAGTTGCTGGTGTTGGATAGTTTACAAAAGATTGGCAGAGATTGGGATTCATTTGTGTTTATGGCCGGCTTCCCAAGCAAAACAGGCCTCACTCCATTGCCTGTGAGAGAAAGGGAAGAAAGGAGTGAAGAACCTACTTTGGCTGAACTTAGGAGAGAAGTGACAGACCAAAAGAAGCCTAAAACTAAGTCAAGGAAATCAGAGAAGTCTGTGGCAGCTAAAGAGACACCTGAATCATCAGTGAAGAAAACTCCTAAGCCATTATCTAAGGAGACATCTAAAGTATCAGAAAAGGAAACTCCTAAGTCATCATCTAAGGAAACACCTCAGTCATCAAAGCAGAAGATTCAGAAAAAGAAGGATGAAGCTAAATCAAGTGAAGTTGAAAAAATTTCAAGGGTGAGAACCAGAGGTCAACTAAACAAAGAGAAAGGTAAGTCAATTACTGTGGAAGAAAGCCCTATTTCAAAAGGTAGTTTAAATGACTTACTTGAAGCCATTGAACTAGAGCAAGATCAGCCAATACAGATTGAACCAATAGAATTTGAGCAAGATCACCCGGTGCAGCCAATGCATATTGACCTCACTCAGTCTTCACCCGAAAGTTCTAAAAAATCAAGGGCTTCTAAAAGGTTGAAATTTGAAGAGCCTAGTAAAGAATATGCTTTTAAGCCACGTAGACCAGTCACAAGAAGGCAAATCAAAGAAGTGGAGAAAGCGCAGAAAGAGAAGGCACCTTTAGAAGTGCCTAGGACAGAGGTACTTGAGGTTTTGACTGGAATAGTTCAAGCAGCCAAAAGTAAGAACAAGGGTAATAGGGTTATCATCAGTCAAGGTGGAAATGTTATTGCTATCAAGAAATAAGCTGGAACAACAAAAGAAGAAATACCTCAGATTAAAAATGTTTCTAAGGAAAGGGCAGTAAGATATGCAAATTATAAAAAGGCTGTAATGAAAGGCAGAACAAGTTTGATGAGTCAAACTGACTCAGTCTCTGATGCATATGTGTGGACGGTGCCAGCTCTGAAGCAGGCAAAAATCATGAAACAGATGAATACAAGCTTAAGAGCAGAAAACAAGGTTTTAAAGGAAGAAGTTAGCAGTTTGAAGATGAAGCTAGGCAAACTAGCTAATTAATCCAAGGGAAAATATGCCTTCCAAGTTTTGGTAAATTTTGGTTATCATCGTTTTGAAACTTTTTGAAGTCCTTACACCTGTGTAAAATAGCTGAAGAAATCACAGAGTTAAGTCATTATTGCTTTAAGGTTCATATGCTTAGTTTTGATTACCTACAGCAGTTTCGTAGCGCGCTACGAAACTGCTGTAGATGACTGTTTATGTGAAAAATTTGAGATTGATGCTGAGGTCAGCGAATCTTAAAGGGATGACTCGAGGCTAGCATGGAGATTATATAAAGCCATTCAGATGTTTAAAAGGTGACAGGTGTGAGTATTTAAGGAAAAGGTGAAATTTTTGTCTTTTGTTAAAGTCTTCACTTTATATCCGAATTTTTAGGGTTCTGGTAGGGTTACCGAGATTTTGAGTGGTACACCTGTTCAGTTTACAAGGTGGCCAGATCATAAGGTTTTTTCTATCATGCGTGATTATTAAAGGATTAAATGGCTTGAAGCATAATCTTTAATGCATGAAGACTAATGGGAGGCAGAGACCGTGAACATAGGGCACAGATTCTTATCAGTTGATGAATCATCCACATATCAGGCATCCGAAACTGCTCATTCAGTGAATGTTCTTCCAGCATGGCTCGGCTATCATTGAAGTGATACAGGTGTCAAATTTCAAGAAAGCATCAATGCACACGAGGAGATAGACTTGAAGTTTCAATGGGAATGGAACCCTCTGTTTTCACAACGCAATACCTTTGTAATTAATTAGTTTGTTTAGATATGGATAAGGTAATTAATGATAGGATTCCGAGCTCCCTTCATGCTTGTTGAGGAGTCTCAGGTAGTAGTATTTTGGTTTTGCTATATATAGAAATGACTCTGATGTAAAAAAGGTTGGACATTTTATACAAAAACAGAGTTATTTGGGGCCAATGTAAGACTTGTTACAGTAATAGTAAAACAGTGTTGATTTCGTCTCAAGATTCTCGATGGATTATTTTGTTCAAATATAATGGTGGTGTTTTATATTATATGTTCTTTTACAGCCTTGTTATAGCACAATCACTCAGAATTCATATCTTATGCTCTGACTTCCTGTGTGTTTGGCAAGCTGTGGTTTTTGTGGAGTATGTTTGAACATTTAATGCAAAGAGCCTTGACTTCCATGAAATGACTATGTTTTTCTTGTTTACTTAGTGTATGAGACTCCATAGCCCAATGAGGACCAGTTTGATATGTATCCAACCAGCTTTTGTTTTCATGAATGAGTAAAGAGTTAGCCATCTGTTGTAGTGAAGGATTTTTATCAAGAGTCTGTGAGAGAGCCCTCTCTGACCAAAGAGGCTAATCTTTGGTCTAAAGTCTGGTTGAAAGAGTTACATGAAATCTTGCTTGGTTGCAGCCCTTAGTAGTGATTTTGTGATAACAGGAAGAGTAGATCTCGGCTATCATATAGTTCTTTCCAACCTGCGGGTTAGCTCTCATGCATGCATTTATATAACAACAAGATATATAAGTGATCTTTAATCATCATGTTATTAAGTCTAGTATCCACGTGTCAATCTTGCAGTTCATACTGGAAATAAATCATAAATTCACTAAGTCATTCATTTAAACAAATCATATCCACTTGAGCCATATATGAAACAAAATAATTCTAATAAGTCACGCACTAGATAATTCATCACTAAGTGAGTCATACATTTAGGCCATACATCAACCATTTCCATCATCAATACCAAATCCATCAATTGATTTATATAAGTAGTTTCATGTGTCCAACAAAATGCATCAATATTACATAATGTTCATAAATAAATAACATGGAACTGCAAAATAGAACCTTAACATAGGTAGCTGTCTAAGTCAAAAAGAAAAATGGGCATCACAGATGCTCAAAAAGTGATGGGTAGTCCCGACGTATAGTCTTTGATTCCTCCTAGGTAGCAGATCCTAGGCTATACTTGTCCCATTGTACCTTAACTTGGTCCACCATGCGACGTCTGAGCTGTCGAACCCTATGGTCCAATATGCGTAATGGTTTGACCACTATGGTTCCCATGTTCGAGACCTGCAATTCCCTCCAATCCAGTTTGTGAGATTCATCAGAAACATAATGTCGTAAAATAGATACATGAAAAACATCATGAGTTTTATGCAAATGGGGTGGCAGTACAAGATGATAGGCAACTGGTCCAATCTTCTCCTTGATCCTAAAAGGTCCTATGAACCAAGGTGACAATTTCATCCCTTTCCCAAACTGAATGGTGCTTTTTTTGGGTCGGATACAAATAAAAACTTGGTCCCCTACTTCATAAATGCGATCAATCCTATGTGAATCAGCATAACTCTTCTGTCTATCTTGTGCTTCCTTTAACCTTTGTCAAATCTGCTTTACCTGTTCCTCCATTTCTTGAACTAATTCTGGGCCAACTATTACTCGGTCCTCCAACTTTTCCCAACTCAATGGTGTCCTACATGGCCTTCCATATAGAGCTTGATAAGGAGGCATCTCGATTGAACTGTGGTAACTGTTATTATAGGCAAACTCTGCCAATGGTAAGTACCTTTCCCACTGAGTCTGATTTGTAGTTTTAACCCCGTACTGAAATTACCTACATACGAATTCTAAAACACATAAAATAAACAAAGATTTTCCCCTGGATCCCAAAACCAGGACTACCAGCTTGATCTTTCATTATGTTCCTTCCAATGTTATAATACATATTTATATATGCCGAAGCATCCAATACCATGGACCGAAAACCATCACGTCGAAAAACATGTGCAAAAATCATGCACAAAACCATAGGTGGGTCCGCCCAACCTAACATAGGTTCCAAAACCAAAATTTTCCGGGGCACTGCCCCGAACTCCATAGAGTGGGGTTACCTGCACCCCTTAAACCCCCTGTGACTCCCGACCCCCCCCCCCCCCCCCCCCCTGCTACACAATCGACGCAACGAAGGGGGGGCTCCAACCCCCCTCTAACCCTCCGGTTAGCTACGTGGGTTAGTCGTGGAAAGAATATAACACAACCCAACATTCTCCCACTTGTTGTTTTCTTTCCACAGGGGACCACTGGTGGGCCCTAGTATTGCAGCAATAATGCTGCAACTCCTGGGACTCCCTTCTTTACTTTTATCAACCCGGTAGTTCGTAACAAATTTGGAAGCGACGGTGTTGTATGCTCAAGTACTGGCTCTTGCAGCGGCTGTCACTTGATCAGCTGGCACAAGTCCGCTAGGAGCTTAAGCCAACTTCTATGAGCTCTTAGAAGAAGCTTTTAACTATGATGGATGAAAGCTAACTCAACAGAGGCTAATATACTTGCAGAAAGGAGCGGAAAGCTGAAAGGAAATGCAAACCCTAACAAACCCTAGTTTTACCGACTAACCCTACCGGTGCAAGAAAAGAGATGAAAGCAGTGGAAATGGATTCCATTGACTCTTAGAAAGGTAAAATGCATGTGACTAAGCTACTTCTGAAGTGAAATCTAAAAAGAAACATCTTTTTGTATTTTTGAGTAAGTTGGCAGAATTATTGTGCATGTGCTTTAACTGTTTTTGACTGTGCAGAGGTGGATTGGCAAAAGGAAATGCTTGTAGGAGGTTGGGAAGGTTAGAAGAGGGCCTAAGGGGTCCCTAGCACCCTTCCAGAGAGTTTCACAGTGATCGGATCTCAAGAAACCGCTTTCGTGAGCTTCTACAGGAAGTCTGTAGGGGTTCTACAGGATGTTCTGAAATTTCTACAGGATGTTCCGAAAAGGGGATTTTGGAGGGTTGATGGAGGAAAAATGGTGGGAAAGTGGAAATGGAGGTTGGATAAGGATGTTAAGGGGTCTAGGACCTGGTGAATGAGGCTAAGGAGCGATTGGATTTGTTCAAGGATGGAGGGAGCAATGATGCACAAGAATGTAGAAACTAGGGCAAAGTGAGAAAATGTGGCAAATGAGAGGCACGAATCTGAGTTAGAGGACGAAGCAGGTTGCATGGATGGGGTAAGGATAGATGAGGAGGTATCACAGGTGCTTTGCAAGTTATTTCTCAAACTGAACAAACAAAGACTCAGAAAATCAAGGACCTAGCTACTTTAACCTAATCTGTCCTAAATAACAGCAAAGAAAATGAACAACAGTTTACTTGCAACGAAATCATGTGAAGTAGCTATGCAAACTAAGCAATCATGAACCTAAGCATGTAATCACAACTGGTATCAACTTCTGCAAATGAGAATCTAACACTAATAATTGCATGATGAAGCAAAGACAATGTTTTTGGTGGCAGCAAGGACACCTTGGTCCCAGCTCATGGTCCCACTAAGGGAGAGGTGAGATCAGAGGTGCTTGATAGCCTTTTTCTGAAGATCTTCTCTGTTATTAACCTATCAAATCAATCTGAACATGAAAATCCTTTTTAATAATCAAAAGCAACCTAAATAACAAAACAAGATTTAAATCTAAATAACAGATTTTATTCTAAGAATGCAGCAAAAACACATAAAGGTAAACAAAGGAGGTACTGGGCACTTGGGTTGGGCCCAACCCTAAGAGCTACAGCCTCCTGAGAAAGATTAGAGCTGGTGCAAAGATGGATTCATCTTTATTGCTCAAGAAATAATAGTTACATCAAAAACTGTCCACAAGAAAAAGCTTGAAAATGTGCTGAAATGCAGAGCTAACCTACTGCCTACAAACTGACTAAAAAATGACTAAAATCGAACTACCAACTAGCTAACTTCTGCCAACAAAGTGACTAACTGAAATGAGGCCCTAAGACTTCTTATTTATACAAATTGAGGACCCAACAGCCCTCCTAAACTTTAGGAACTCGGCTGCCAAAACTTGTAGTTAACAACAACTTTACTAGCCCTTGCTCGGCTGCCCTTGTGATACTCAATTTGGTGGCCCTTGAACTCCGAGCTGATGGTGGATAATTCAAGGTAAGGGCCCATAAATTAGGGGACACCTTCCTACAAATCCTCTCCACGAATTTGGCTGCCAAGTGCTCATTTAAACCTTTGATTTTATCTCCAAATTGACCAAAAAGACTGCATAAAGCACACATTAGACTTGTTGGCATGATGACTAACCCAATTCACTCTATTAGCATAAATATAATAAAAAAATGCAATAAACTAATGAGAATGGTGGATTAAGTCGAATTAGGAGGTTGAATGAGCCCATATAATTATCCATTTTTGGGGCTCATCAACCACAAGAGAGCTTAGTCATTTATCCAGCCCTGCAATGCCCATTATTTCTCTACACCAAGAGAACTTCTCAGAGCTCACAGATTTTTTCAATGCATTTGTAGTATTCTTCAAAGTGTCCACCTTTAACAACAACACCTTTTTGTCTTCTATCATATCCCTCACAAAGTGATACTAAACATCAATGTGCTTTGTCTTTGAATGATACGCAGGATTCTTTGCCAAGAAAATTGCACTTTGGCTATCACAGTTTATCCTTATAGCTCCCTGTACTAGCCCCATACTTGAACACAATCTCTGTAACCAAACAGCTTCCTTGTTTGCATGAGTGGCTGCCATGTATTCTGCCTCTGTAGTTGATAGTGCCACTACAAATTGTTTCTTACTCATCCAACTGACTGCACCTCCAAATAGGTTAAACACATACCCAATTATAGATCTTCTCTGATCTAGATCTCCAGCCCAGTCTGCATCAACAAAGCCATGAATATCCAACACTCTGTCCAATCCTGGTCTTCCTTGGTAGCACAATCCATAATCACTAGTGCCACGCAAATACCTGAAAACCTGCTTCACTGCTGTCTAATGCTCCTTTCCTGGTTTTGACATAAACCTGCTCAATACTACCATTGCATGTGCAATGTCTGGTCTAGTACAGACCATTGCATACATCAGGCTACTGACTGCACTTGCATATGGAACATGGGACATGTCCTCTTCCTCTTCTTGTGTCTTGGGACACTATTCAGCAGATAACTTTACACCTACAGGAATAGGAACGTTCACCGATTTACTATCCTGCATATTAAATCTCTGCAATATTGTCTCAACATACTTCCTCTGGTTTAACCAAAGCTTCCTCTTTTCCGATCTCTTTTAATTTCCATGCCCAAAATATAGTTTGCAGCACCAAGATCTTTCATGTCGAATTTGGAGGACAATTGGGTCTTCAAATCCTGGATCATTTCTTTGTCATTTCCAACCAGCAACATATCATCCACATACAAGACCAGATAAATAACACGGTCACCAGTTAATTTAAAATACACACAGTGATCTGCTTTGCTTCTGGTGAAGCCAAGTCCCCGTATAAATGTATCAAATTTCTGATACCACATCCTTGGTCACTGTTTTAACCCATACAGAGACTTCTTTAACTTGCATACCAGTTCTTTCTTACCCTTCACCGCAAAGCCTTTAGGTTGCTTCATGTAGATCTCCTCTTCTAGATCCCCGTGAAGGAATGTTGTCTTCACATCCATCTATTCTACCTCAAAATCAAAAGTAGCAACAATAGATAAAAGTAATCTAATAGAAGTTACCTTGGAAACATGAGAAAAAATATCACCAAAATCAATTCCTAGCACCTGGGAATAACCTTTTGCTACCAACCGAACTTTGTATTTCTCCACCTTTCCTTCTGCATTTGTCTTCTTCTTGAACACCCATTTGCTACCAATGGGTTTCCTTCCAGCTAACAACTCCACCAGATCCCAAGCCTCATATTTGTGCAAAGATGCCATTTCATCAACCATGGCCTCTTTCCAGAGTTTTCCATCCTCTAAATCTACTACTTCCTTCACAGTTCTGGGATCATCATCAGTAATAGATAAAGCGAAATTTGAATAGAAAGCAAATGGACTATACCTTTCTGGCTGCCTTCTTTCTTGAACTGATCTTGTTACACCTGAAGTTTGTGTCTCTTCATCTTCTGATTCCTCCTCTGCTGTAGAGTATGATTCTTCCACCTTTAGCTCAAACTCTATCTTCTCTGGTTCCTTTGTTTGGACTTTATGTTTAATAAGATCTTTCACCTCTCTGAACACCACATCTCGGTTGTACACAACCTTCCTTGTTACTCGGTTCCAAATCTTATAACCCTTTAAACCATCCTTATACCCAATAAAGATGCACTTTTCAGATTTACTATCCAACTTGGTTCGTTTCTCCTTTGGAACATGTACATATGCATCACATCCAAATACCCTCAAATGTGAAAGAGAGGGTTTCTTACCAGTTGATACCTCTTGTGGAGTTTTATCCTCCAATGCTGATGAAGGTGATCTGTTGACCAAGTAACATGCTGTCTCCATTGCCTCTGCCCATAATTCCTGTCCTAACCCGACACCACTGAGCATGCTTCTTGCCCTTTCCATCAACATCTTGTTCATTCTTTTTGCAACTCCATTTTGCTGAGGTGTATATGGAGTAGTCTTCTGCCGTGCTATACCACACTTCTTACAGAATTCGTCAAATTCCTTACTGCAAAACTCTACACCGTTATTTGTCCTCAGCACCTTTATCTTCTTCTCTATCTGGTTTTCCACCAGAGCCTTGAATTCTTTAAACCTGTCAAAGACTTCAGATTTCTTCTCAAGGAAATATATCCATGTATTCCTTGAGAAGTAACCTATAAATGATACATAGTATACAAACTTACCCAATGATGGAACCTTCATAGGTCCAAACACATCACTATGCACAAGCTCTAATATATGTTTCACCCTCTTACCACAAGAGGGGAAACTCACCCGATTCTGCTTCCCATATACACAATTTTCACAGAAATCAAAATCCAAAGAGCTATTACTCATACCTTCTACCATACCTTTGCCATGAAGTATTCAAAGGCCCTTCTCTCCAATATGTCCAAGCCTTTGATGCCACAACATGGTATTATCTACAGAGACCACTAGATTTTCTGCTCCACTTTCAGGAACCACAGAACTGTTGCACCCATCAACAATCGTGCTACCTTGCAGCTTGTACAGAGTTCCAATCCAAACTCCTCGCATCAATACTAGTGATCGTCGAACCATCTTGCAAGTATCCTTCTTGAAAACTGTTTTTACACCTGCATCATCCAACTTGCTTACAGAAATCAGATTTCTGGCCAATGCAGGAATATGCAGAACACCTGGAAGTGTTCTAGCCTTTCCACCTTGCAACTTCAACTTTACTTTTCGACCAATGATTCTAGCCTTCCTATCATCCCTTAAGAAGACATCACCACCATCGTATTTCTCATACTCGCAGAACCACTCTCTATGGGGAGTGAAGTGAAAGGATGCACTTGAGTCAATCAACCATGCCTCATGATCTACATGTGTACTTGAAGAAGCCAAGTACACATCCCCACCTTCATTTGAGGTGATTTTTTCCTTTGCAGAAGGAGCATCGTCAGATCCCTTTACTTTATTAGGAGCTTTAGATTTACAGTCCCTTTTTTAGTGCCCTTTCTTTCCGCATTTCCAGCACACCACCTTTACAGGTTTTCCTAGAGATTCAAATCTCCCTCTAGATTTAGATTTCCCACTCGATGACTTATTTTTGTTTATATTCTAGGACCATCCCCTTACAGACAAGGCATCACCATTCTGGCTCTCCATATTTTTCCGTCTCATCTCATCCGTCAGCAAGGATGAGACTATTTCATCAAACTGCAAGGCAATTGCATTACTACCTATTGCAATAACTAAACTATCCCACGAATCTAGTAAAGAACACAACAAACTGATGCACTTATCTTCATCTAAAATTTTAATATCAATAGATGGTAATTGACTTACCACAGTATTAAATGCGTTCAGATGCTCTGTCACTGAGTCTCCATCTTTCATCCTCAGGTTATACAGCTTTTTCCACAGGAATAGTTTATTCACCAGAGACTTAGATTGGTACAAATTCCCTAACTTGTCCCACAAAGCCTTCGTCGTAGCTTCCCCTGATACATTCAGCAATACTGAATCTGAGACACAATCGTATTGTGCTCTTTTCCTTTCGATCCAACTTCTTCCATTCTTCATTGGACACTCCCATTGGTTTAGTACCTGGATCTACCGTGATCCACTGATCTTTATCCACCAACAAATCCTCCATCTTGAGTTTCCACAACTCAAAACTCTGACCATTAAATTTCTCGATCTCTATCTTTCCACTGCTCGCCCTCTTCTTTCACCACCAGAATCGATCTCGCAGATCTCCCACTGAACAGGGTCTACCACAGGCCTGAGCGAAACCCCTCAGCAACAAAGGTGTCCCCTTAAAGCCAAAATAGCTCTGATACCAAATGTAGGTTTTAACCTTGTACTGAAATTACCTGCATATGAATTCTAAAACACATAAAATAAACAATGCGAAAGCATAACACATAAAACATAAAACACATATACACAGAGATTTTCCCCTGGATCCCAAAACCGGGACTACCAGCTTGATTTTTCATTATGTTCCTTCCAATGTTATAATACATAGTTATACATGCCTAAGCATCCAATACCATGGACCGAAAACCATTGCGTCCAAAAACATGTGCGAAAATCATGCACAAAACCATAGGTGGGTCCGCCCAACCTAACATAGGTTCCAAAACCCAGACCCTATAGAGTGGGGTTACCTGCACCCCTCAAATCCCCTGTGAACCCCTGCTACGCAATCGGTGTAACGAAGGGGGGGCTTTGCCCCCCCTCTAACCCCCTGGTTAACTACGTGGGCTAGTCGTGGAAATAATATAACACAACCCAACATGATTATCCATGATGTACATCCTGTGCATGTCCTCCACTGTTTCTGGATGATATGCAGTGCTCAGGTTTAATTGAGTCCCTAGTGCTGACTGCAAACTTGTCCAAAACCTTGATGTGTATCGAGAGTCTCTATTAGAAATGATCTTTGTGGGTAACCTGTGTAGTCGAATAAATTCACTTATAAACACTCGTGCCACATCCGTAACATCGTAAGTGTCTCTTACTAGAATGAAATGGGCACTTTTGGTCAATTTATCAACTATAACCAATATAACATTGTGCCTCTGTGAAGTGAGTGGCAAACCCACAACAAAATCCATGGAAATTACCTCCCATTTAGATATAGGGATGTCATGTGGTTGTAGGAGTCCTACTGGATGGCGATGATCAACCTTCACTCGTTGGCATTCAAGACATTTAGGGACAAACTGGACTATGTCGTGCTTCATGCCTGCCCAAAAGAAGAGTTTCTTCGTGTTCGCGTACATCTTCTTTACTCTAGGATGTGCACAATAGAGTGCTCTATGTGACTCTTCGAGGATGGTTCTTCTTATACCCCCTTCCTTAGGTACGTACATTCTCCCTTGAAATCTCAATAGCCCATCTGGTTCAAGGACATATCCCTCAAACTTTGGTTCTATCTGCTTCCCATTCTGGATTGCTGAGATGACCTTTAGATACCAATTATCTTTAAAGAGTTTCTCCAACATACGTTCCCTTAAATTTACCTTTAAGGCTACTAGGGAGAAGGTTCGTGGTCTCCTGCTTAGTGCATCCACCACCACATTCTCCTTTCCCTTGATGTATGAGATCTCAAAATCATACTCACTCATGAATTCGCTCCACCGCCTTTGTCTAGCATTCAAATCCCTTTGAGTGAAGAGATGCTTCAGGCTTTGATGATCTGTTCTTAACTCAAATCTTCTCCCAATGAGGTAGTGTCTCCACAGTTTCAAGGCTAACATCACTGCTGCTAATTCTAAGTCATGGGTAGCATACAACTCTTCATGTTTCTTCAATTTTCTAGATGCGTAAGCTATTACTCCACCTTCTTGCATCAATACTGCACCCAATCCTTGCGCCGAAGCATCGGTGCAGACAATGAAGTATTTTTCCATGTCTGGTACTCGAAGGATCGGTGCACTAGTTAGTAACCTCTTTAGTTATGTGAATGCAGTGTCACATTCATATGCCCATTCATACCTGACCCCCTTTCACTGTAATGTGGTGATGGGTTTTGCAATCCTTGAAAACCCTTCCACAAACCTACGATAATACCCTGCTAGCCCCATAAAACTACGTACCTCATGGGAATTTTTTGGTACTGGCCAATCCATTATGGCCTTCACCTTTTCCGGGTCAACTGAAATCCCTTCTCCTGAAATGATGTGCCCAAGGTAATGAAATTTCTTCTGAAAGAAGGAACATTTTGACAATTTCCCATACAATTGATTTTCCCTTAAGCAAGTCAATACCACCCTTAGGTGCTTTTCATGCTCCTTTTTATTCTTGGAATACACAAGAATGTCGTCAAGGAAGACTTGCACAAATTGGTCCAAATACTTCTTGAACACACCATTCATGAGGCTCATGAATACTGCTGGTGCATTGGTTAAACTGAATGGAACAACTACAAACTCATAGTGCCCAAACCGAGTTCAAAATGCAGTTTTTGAGATGTCCTCTTCCTTAATCCTCAATTGGTGGTATCTAGATCGTAGATTGATCTTTGAGAAAACCGCTGCTCCCTTCATTTGATCAAATAGGTCATATATTCGAGGTATCAGGTACCTATTCTTTATTGCAGCTCTATTTAAGTCTCTATAATCTATGCATAGACACAAGGAACCATCCTTATTCTTGACAAAAATCACTGGTACACCCCAAGGTGAAATACTAGGTCTGATAAATCCCAAGTCTAAGAGCTCTTTTAGTTGCATCTGCAACTCACAAAGTTCTGGAGTTGTCATCCTATAGGGTGTCTTAGATATTGGTTCTACACCCGGTTTTATGTCGATTATGAAATCAATCTCCCTTACAGGAGGTAATCCAGGCAATTCCTTAGGAAAAACATCCTTGAATTATGACAAAATTGGATGTTGATATAGGGAGGGTCCTTTCTGGTCACTTATAGCCTCGACTACTTATAGCTTGCAACATTGTCAGAGACAACATTTTACCTTCATCATGGATATGAATCGTACGACACTCCCCTCTTGATTCCAAAAATCTCAATTGGCCTACCTTCATCATCTAAACAAATCACCTTCTTCTTGAAACAGTCTACCAAAGCTCGATGAGCTTCTAGCTAGTCCATTCCAATAATTACATCATACATCCCCAATGCTATGACGTATGCATTCAACTTAGTCATACACACCCCGAGGTTTACCCGACATTGGTCAACACTAGGTCCTACTGCTTGTTTTATCCCAGAAGCCATTTCAACTTGTTTAAAGTCATCGTGCTCATAGGCTGCCAACCCACATTTTTCTAATGCAACTGGTGAAATGAAACTATCTATAGCACCAGAATCAACCAAAATTTTAACTTTTACTTTGTTTATCATACTTGACGTTTCTACCAGGGTAGACTGGTGTTCAACTTGCTGGTTATCAACCGCTACATAGATTCGATGGTGGCTACTTGCCCCCCCCACTGGTGTTTTTCCTTCTCTACGGTTGTTACCAGCTTGTAACTCAGGGCAGTCCCACTGGTAATGAGGTCCTCTACATCCCCAACAAGTGATGCGTGGTAGACCTTGAACCGAATGTTGTGGAGTTCTTTGGAAAGAGTTCCTTCCCCTGGGACCCCTGCCCCCACTTGTTGCTCCTCACGTATGACTTTGATTTGTACACGCCCTTGAAGCTGCGGGTGAAGCTGCACTAGTAACCATTGAAATCCCCATTGTTGGTGCTCTAGGTACAACCTTGTTTCCATATGGTGATGGCCTCAAATTTCCTCCCTTGGGGAAGGTATGAGGGGCCTTCCCCATAAACCCTGGTTGGTGTGGAAAAATGGCTTTGCCTCCACCTTTTAAGTCTAAGTGTTCTTCAACATAACGAGCCTGTTCTACAACTTCTACAACTGAGGATGGTTTCCACATCCGCACCATTGCCCTAATATTAGGGTCCAATCCATAAATATGATCCACTTGGCGTTGGTCAGTATCCATGTAGGAGACATAATTGACTAATTCCATGAATCGAATTTCATGTTCTTCTACCGTATGATTTCCCTGTACTAGGGCATGGAAGGCTCCTACATGTTGTTCTTCATAATATGCTAGCAGGTACTTTTTCTTGAATCTCTCCTCAAATAATTCCCAAGTAACTATGTCTAGAGTGAGGTGTAGTTGACGCTCCAAGTTACCCCACCAATTCAAAGCACTATCTCTGAGTTGGAATATTGCTATTTTAGCTTTTGAATTGGAATTGTAATCCCTTAGTGCGAAGCACCTTCTCATTCCTTCTAACCAGGCTTCTGCATGTTCACTGGCACGACCTCCTGCAAACTCCGGGAGCTTAATCTTCTGGAGCTCCCTAGTAATGTCCTCGATTGGAGGTCCTCTATCAGAGTCTCTTGATCCCTCGAGATTTCCTAACCCTGAGGGAGGGTGCTCTACTTCCACTTCATTTGTTTGGTGCCCTTTTAAAGTCTCATTAATTGCTTCTAGGGAACACAAGATGAGAGTCAATTCCAGTGAAGGTAATGGGTTATTTGTAGGAGGTCCTTGTGATGACTCTCCCTGACCTTGATTTCTTCACGTCCTCACCATTTTGAATTGTCCAAATATCTACATGATGCACAAGACTCATTAATCCCTCTTAGGACTTATCCCTCTTAGCTGACTCACATACATGTGTATAACGATAGTCATAAGTTTTCCTTTTACTATGCTCATAAACAAGCATTATTAGTACTGAGAAGATTCCCAAGGATCTACCAAATCCTCTCATGTGTGAGTTCTACATAACTTACAAATTTTCTCTTGAGACTCGCTAGGGTACTGGTGCAATGTACTTGTAAGTCACGCGATAACACAAATTTTTTTTTTTAGTACCATAGCTATAATTTAATATTTGAGCTAATTAATAACTTGGTTTAATATATTCAAATAATTAAGTCAAATACTAATGTGAATAATACCCTTTTTAGTCATGCTTCCTTCTATGGCCATTAGTTGTTCCTTCCCACCCTTTTATACTATGTTTTTTTTTAAATCCTTTATGTCCATTTTATGAATCTTGGGACCCCCTATAGGACATATAAACAATTAGTCTCACCTCTTGAAGAGGCAATGTCCTTGAAGCAAGGTTCCTAAGCAATTATCCATGAATGCAGATATATATATATACCTATTTTCCATAATTAGTTTAAAGAAGAAAAATTACATTGCCAAAATAAATGTGACTTCTTACTAGCTTCATAGACAAAATCTAAAATATTGTGGGATGAAAGAATGCCACTTTGTGATATTAATAGAATGGAGAATGAAAAATTAATATCACTTATATACTTGCAAAACACATAAATCTCAATTTCAAAATGTATTTAACATATAATTTTCATAACTTCTTAACTCATCGAACTAACGGAATTTAGGGAAGCTTTTAGGTCAATATTTGTGATTTAATTTCGATAGATTTAGATTTAGATTTTTTTTTTTGAAAAGACCAAATTTCATTAAATTACGTGGCCATGGTGAGGAGGCACTGGAACTGTTTTGCAAAATTAATGAAATTAGGAAAGTGGAAAAACACTAAACAAGACGATGCAATTAGATTGAAGGCAAGTGATAGGAAAGTTTAAGAAAATTTAAAGCCAAAATTTATGAAAATGGTAGGTAAGCTTCTACTGCAAATCAATTTTAGATTTGTATCAGATAGTCTTGAAAGCTAATGAAGAAGGAGTGTGCAGAGGTTACATAGTAAAGTAAGATAGAATATGGAAGATGGTTTCTATGATATCGTAATCAAATTGTTTTATTTCGAAGCACTTTTGCTTCATTCTCTTGGATACAAATGTAAAGTAGACACCAACAGAGTTGTTTCAAATAACTGAATCAGATAAATCATATTTCAATATCTTTCCTAGCATCGTAATATCAATAATTTGAAGCGACATGGCGGTGGTCAGTAGAGGGGGTTCCAGGAAACGAGGTGCAAGTTTAAGGCCCGTCAACTGTCCTCTCCATTTTTAACGTTTTTTGCATAGACAATTGCAGTTCAAATGATATGCTTTTCTCCCGCCTTTTGCACTACGCTGACCAAGAGAGAGGACTAATGGCTCGCTGGCACATTACTCGATTCCAAAATATATCCCTATATCAGTCCCTAATTTCGTTTTCTCTCCATTTGTCATCATCCGAAAGTTGTTAAAGCTTCGGAAAATCCCTCAACTTCTAACCAGGGGGTATCTCAAGGGTGGGAAATGACACCAAGAGGGCATTGTTCGGACGAACTTAAAGAATGTGGAACCTATTTCAACCTTACTTTCCAACCGGTGGTTATCGATGTCGCATGACAACGACGAGTCCACTCCATACATTCTCACCCTCAGGTTCTGTCCGCCCTGGTTGTACTGTTTCTCGCCTCGCCATTACAATTTAAGCACTGCCCATTCATCCCTCAGCACAACAGTTTCTACGTAGAGCTTTGAAGATTCCAACCATGAAGCAATTTACTGACGATGGCATGATTTGCGGGTAGAGCCAGTTCACATCAATCCAGTCCAGTTCAGAGATTTCAGATCTTCCAAATCTTGTACACGAATGATAGAGGAGTTTGAGCGATGGGGACTCTGCAAATTTACATGATAACGGGTGTCCATAGACACAAGAAGTGCTCATGCATGGCACGTTCATAAAGCAGTTATAAGGCCAGTTGATTCTTGAAAACTTTAACGTTTGAAGTTTTCAGCAGCGCAAAGAATTCTTGGTGCAAGGTTATTCTGATGGGAGATTTTGGATTTGGATGTGAGACTAATTTGTTCATTGGTGTTATGAAACCAGCTCAAGAAAAGATAGAAAAGAAAGATCAACGCCTTAGAATTCAGCCTCTTCGAGGGGGCAACCTCCTTTACATTACATAAATGAACAATTCTTGGATGATCCAAATGAAAATACCTCCTTTCTATATATAGGAGTCTAAGTGGTCCCAATACAATCAAAGCCTACATAACAATAATATTGTAGGGCACAACAATAACAATAGTGGGCTTCTATGTGGCACAATAGTAACAATATGGGCAGTACATGGGTACATCAATATAATAAGTGGGTTATACTAATAACAATAAGGGGTTACACTAGTAGTATAGGGGCCTAACATGCCCCTCTCCTTCAAAAAGCGTTGTCCTCAACGCTTGAGTAGTTCTTGATGCTTCTATATAAAATTCTTGTCCTCCCATGTGGAATCTTCAGCGGGTAAGTTCTTCCACTTGATGAGATACTCTGAAATTGATCGATTTCGTATTTGTCGGGTTCTTGTTTCTATGACTACTCCAGGTTCCAATATGATTTTTCCTTCCTTTTCAATATCTGGAAATATTGTTTGAATATTCTGTGCACTTGTTGATATGTATGTGAAATGGGAGAGTGGAGGATGCACACAATGTGTTTGACAAATTTCCTGAACGAAGTGTCGTTGCGATGACTGCAATGATTACAGGGTATGCACATAATGGTTATATTGATGAAGCCTTAAGGCTGTTTTGGGAAATGCCCGAACCAGATGGGGTTTCGTGGACGACTGTCATCACTTGCAGAGAAGTTCAGTGCAGCACCAGAAAGGGCTGGAAAACTCTTGTGCAATGGAAGCAGGTATGGACTTGGTTTCAGAATAAGAAGTATGCACAAAAGCAAAGGGTACCAAGGTTCCAGGAAGACAATCGCTTCACATCGTGATGATTCAAGAGCAAAGAGAGTTGTGACCAATTTTGTAGCTGTTTCTTCAGGAAGAACAGACCAAGATGCTTCAGAAATGGAGTTTGAGGCAAAATCCTCAAGAGATGGGGCGTGGAAGTTCGGGTAAGGTTTGAAAAGTGTGTGAGACAACGTTCACTTCCTTGCGAAGCTTCTGAATGTGTAGCAGTGCTTTCAGGAGATCTCATACTTTGTTTTCGGGAAGGTAAAGAGCAAGCATTGCACTTTGATGCCCATGTCTTCGATGCCCAAAGAAGGCGACATGATGCTAGGGGTTGTAGGTGTAGGTTCTGGGTTCGGTATGACCCTGACCAGTCTGAGGAAATAGTATGTTGTGGAAAGTTTGCCGGCGGCCAGAGACATATTACCGGTTACAACTAATCCATGCTTCCAAATAATTATCAACAATTGCGCTGGACCAAGGATCTCAGCAAGTAAAAGATGCCCCTACAGCTCCCATGTGTCATTTGGAGAAGCAACTCCAGAAGAATTTCATCTCTCACTAGAAATATCAAAGATTACAAGTCAGGTTATAGAAGACAATGTTCAGTCTTTAACTGCTCCCAAGACTTCCTTAGTTTTACAGCCGCTAGAAGGTCTATCTGCTGAGTTCTACAGATGCATATAGCGTTGAAGGCCACCAAACAGACCGCCTTCCATTGCATAAACGCAAATTGACGACGTCATTGACGAAAAGAAGAGGTAGCATAAAATACTTGTTTGCGAATTCTCCCACAAGGAAGGAATTTAAACACACCTCGACAGTCATAGCCCTTCGACTGATGGGAGATTACTCAACAGGCGCTTCAGCTTACTGTGGAAACTGAAGGATCAGAGCAACTAGGGGTTTTTTAAATAATCGGTGGTTTTCGGACGCAATAACCGTTGGAAGGTCAGAGAGAGCGAATTGTAGGAGAGATGAAGCTGGTGCACAAAGATATAGTTCCTTAGGGCCCTGGGAGCATCAAGCTGATTCTTAAAGAAATATTCTAGTCACAGAAATTGATTCTAGCCAGAAAATTGTTGCACCCGCATTTACTGATATGGATGAACCTTCAAATAGCATGGTTGATGTGATGGAAAAATGTACAGTTCAAGATTGAGAAAAACAACTTAGGGGCACTTATGTTACTGAGAAACACACATTGAAAACTTAAAGATAAATTGCACTGTAATAGTAAGTTTCAGAAGCTATCTTTCTGTAAGAAGTAGTTTTGCAAGTTTTCTAGCTTTATATTTATTTTTCTGGTGTAATTACTAATGCTTCATATTTTGCAGAGCCTGTGTGCCATATGCGCTAGTTGAATATCCAGATTTGAATGTTTTAGGCAGTCAACATTGTAACTATTGCCGTTTAAAATGGAACGAGTCTTTTCTAAATAATTGATTTTGTTGAATTGGTAGTTAAGGATAGCAGACCGTGAGAAGCCAATGCATTGAATATATTGAAACAATGACTTATTGAGAGTAAGGTGGAGAAATCAGTTCCACATACTTAAAAAAAAAAAATTAGTGGAGATTCATGTCTAGTGGGTCTTGGGTCCAGATTTTGAACCCACTTTGATACCACGTGTAAGATCCCCTCCTAGGGTCCTCTACCAAATCTATATTTTCTAATTTTAAATGCAATAAAAGGGAAATAATTTATTTTATGACAAGACATTTAAACGATGATAATTTACCATTTAAAATCTAATTCCTACCATTTAAATAGTGAACATTTCATTTCAATCACTTACATGAGTAATCTATGCATAGATGAATACCTGTACCGATAACCCAGTGGAGATGCCCTTGAGCTGCTACTCCTGCTGGAACACTCCTCTTGACAACCGATTGAATTTACCTCCCAGCCAACTAGGAAGTATTCCTAGCCCAAGAAACCTCCACAGGTTCCCTAGCCCTCCGAGCCCAAGTCCAACCAGATGTAGTGTGTGTCCAAGATAAACAATACTCCCCTCCTTTCTCTCAAACAATTCCTCCAAAACCACAGCCAACCAAAACTAAAAGCAAGACCAAGCCCCCTTCCTATCCTCATCCTTCCCCTTTTATGCCCCCTTCTCTTCTCCACCTCAATCACCTCTCATTAATGTCATAACTTCTCCCTCATCCTTACATTTGACTTCTCTTCTTCCAAGTAACATGAGAGGACATTTGGGAATGTGATATGGATATAAAATTGGGTAATTAATTGGAGAGGACCATGTATTCTCCCAAGTAAATATTTTGGGGATGAGAGATGAATATATAAATTGGTAATTAATTGGAGAGGACCATGTCTTCTCCCAAGTAAATGTGAGAGGAAATTTTGGGGATGAGAGATGAATATATAAATTGGTAATTAATTGGAGAGGACCATGTCTTGTCCCAAGTAAATCTGAGAGGACATTTGAGAATGTGATATGAATATAAAATTGGGTAATTAATTGGAGAGGACTATGTCTTCTCCCAAGTAAATATGAAAGGACATTTTGGGAATGAGGTGTGAATATATATATATATATATATATATATATATATATATATATATATATATATATATATTTGGTAATGAATTGGAGAGGGCTATGTCTTCTCAAAATTTAAAAATTTGGGGAGGTAAATTGGGAATAGTAACAAAATTTATATCAGTACCAAATTTACAGTTTCACTAATGTAGGTCTGTACCAATATTTCTTGATAATTATAAGTCTATATTTTAGGGAAATTTAAACACTTAGTAAAATTTGCAGGATAAGATTAAATAGGGCATTACAGTCCAACATCAGCGCAACAAACACATTGAACTACACATGCACTTCATCAGAAAGCTCATTCATGACCATGTTCTTGAAGTGAAATATTGTTCAACCGATGATCAAGTTGCAGACATCTTTACAAAGGCTCTCACAGAGGCAAAGTTTACTAAACTTCGATTTGTGGTTGGAGTTTAGGAAGTTGTCACTAAGGGGGGATAGGCTCTAATGCCTCCTTCCTTCTCCTATTGTGTCATATTTGTACATCCTTCAATCCTATCCCAAGTTGTTCTTAAGGGGGGATGTTAGGATATTCCGACACATAGGAAATAGTTAAGTATAACTTGGTCTAAGTTAGAGTTAGGTAAAGTGTGTTTCTTTACTATGTACTTTTGTAACTTACAATCTGACGATCACGATATGTTCTAGACATGAAGTGATCCGACGGTTCATTATCTCCTCGGTATTACTGACACTTGATCTGTGTCTTAACACCTGATTGGTCCATGATCTCTATTTAAAGAGCATGGAGGGTCATTTGTAGGGTGACTGTTCATGAGAGAAGCTTATGTAAATTTTCATTCTTTTATTAATAAATTGTCTGAAGTGGCCGCGTTGGCTTAGGCTGTGGACTGTTTCCTCTTTGAGGGTTTTAACCACGTCAAGAATACTGGTGTATCAATCTGTGATCTTTTGTGAGCGGTGTCCTTTGGTGTTCTATCTGAGGAACTTACCCTGTAAATTCCTACACTTTTCAACCAACTTGTTAGTGAAACCAAAAGCATATATATGGCAGGAAAATGTACTACTTTCGCTTAGAAAACATATGTAAAGCAACTACAAATAATTGAGTGAAAACAATGAAGAATATGCTAAATATTACATGTAAAACTCATACCATGCATAGCTCCCCCTAAGCTCAATATACCTCCAATAGACAGGTTGATCCTATGGACTTGAATGTGCATCAGGCTAAAATGACCTCATCATAATTTCTACTATAACTGTCATACACTCCCCCTGAGGTTATGCACTTATCATTAACTCTATATTCCTCTAATAAGTAAACAATAATTAATCATGGACCGCAGGAGGGGATAATCCTCACTACTTGAAGAGTTGTTGCTCCTTCTTCCTCCACGTGGTCTTTGGCTGCTTATTTTCTTCCTTCAATGGTTTTCTGGTAACTCCTCTTTGTTTTTGTTTCTTTGGCCAAATTTTCCTTGAATAATAGGGCAACAAACAGTCTCTTGCAATATGGCCAAATTATGACATGTGTAGCACTCCACATGGCCAAGGTAAGAATAAAGAGGATCAAATCTCCTGATGTTCATGTCAGATCTAAAGCTTGCATTCAACATGCTTCTCCTCCATTGGTTAGATTTGTAATCATATGCCTTATGGCCAAATAGGTTACATGAATAACAATAACCATAAAAACCATGATTATACTTGTTGGCCAATCTCCTTGGTCGTTGATAAGGTTGAAATCTTTGCTGATTGGATCTATATGTTCTGGTCCTGTAGTTAGCTGCAACATGTCCATACTTGTGACAACTGTAACATTGTACCTCATGCATCAAAGGAACAAAAGGACTTTGTTTCCTTTGAAATCTAATAGAGCTGCCACGATCTTCTCTTGGAGCAAAATATCTTCTAAAAGTAGGTGCTCCTTGAGGTTTTCTTTTCTATTGTTGTTGGTTCTGCTAGTTGATTTACTTCTGGTTTTTCTTTTTGTTTCCTTGGTTCTCACTCTTGTTGTTAGTATTGTTTTCTACAGGTTTCTTGGGTTCTTCTTTGTTGTTTTTACCTGCATGCAAACTAGACTCACCCTTTTGAAATCCAAGACTAGATTTATCCAATGGTGATCTTTGGATCTCAAGTAAACTATCCAAGGCTATAGTGCTCTTCTCCATCTTCCACTGCTTTCTCAAAGATACCACTTCAGCTTCTAATCTCTCACACTTATCTTCCTTCTCTTTGTATTGCTTCGTCATGTCTTCCTCTACTCTTTCTGATTCTGCCAACTTAATTTTTAAGATGGTAATCTCTTCCTTGAGTTTGACCTCCTTATCATCACAAATCTGCAATAATTTTTCTTAATCCTTGCATGTAGCTGTTAGTCTAGAAATATCAGCTCTAAGAACCTTAATATCATTCTCATCTTCACTAGGCACTTTAGCATGATCAAATTTTTTATCATCAAAATTATAACTCAAAAGAAAATCAATGTGGCCTATACTTTCAGATATGTTGTCCTCTTGTACAACTGGTTCAATCGAAGCTTCGTTCTTCTTGGATCTCTTCTTCTTCTTATTTTTATTTCTCTTGTCAATCTCTTCATCACTGCTGCCGCAACCTGTTCCAAATAACATATGCAATCTATCCCAAATCTCCTTGGTAGATTTTAAATCTCCAACTTTCTCTAAATCTGCATTATGGATATTTTCAAGAATAATTTTCCTTGCTTGAGCATTTTGATTATTTTCTTCAGATGAAGCGAAATCATCATCATATCCTTCACAAACCAATCTCCACAAGTTATATCCACAAGAAAATAACTTATACTTCACACTTTCTTGCCATACCTTGAAATTTGCAGTAGTGAACACAAGTATTCCTTGAGAAGGCATTTTGAAAAATTGCAAAGTTCTGCCAACAAACCCCATATATTCTCTCTAGCGATCAAGGTGAAACCAAGAGCTCCACTCTGATACCAGTTGTTGGAAACCTTTGAGCAATACTTACCCGGGGGAGGGGGGTTTGAATCAATACTATGGTCTGCCAATTAAATCTTCACTTATTGAATCATGCATATAACTAACAACATATTATATCATCACATGAATATAAAAATGTAAGCAACTAAATCAAACAACCATGAGAGAAACAAAACCATCAAACATAACCATAAAAACCATCACACAAGAAACACAAGATATATGGTGGAAAACTCTTCACCGGGAAAAAAATCACCCTTGCTACTGCTTCATTGCTCTGAATCTTCTATTAAGCAAAATGTGTCTTTTACATAGTTAATTGACTCCCATCAGCTAGGAGACTCGAACTCATTACAATAATTTGACTCCCATTAGCCAGGAGGTTTGATTCTACTGATCATATCATAAGACTATGTTCTCACATGGACCTACGGACTACCATTCGTTGAAGGCCACCACAATCAACGACCCTCGTCCAACTCTTATTGGACTATCCAACTACCATTGGATTGAGAAACTGTTCCTTTCGCTAAAACTTTGCAATCACTGCTCCATACCCATTAAGTAACTACTTCTCTATTCTATGTGGACCTCGTTTCATATTTTTTCATACAAGATCCCAAGACTTTCTGCTAAAATTGATTCAACTTTGCAATACGAACTCTAGCAACAAGACAATCTCATCAAATAAAAAACACCACAAACATGCTCTCGACTCCAGCAAAATAGTGGCCACATTCCATCCAACAAAAACTGAATAATATCACCATCAACATAAACATATCACATACTCAACCATAATATCGAACCCTCACACCAAACTGTAATTTTTGCATAATACAATTAGCAACATAAAACACTATGGCTATGTGCCAAATGCACTAAAAACACCTACAAAACAAAAGTGAGAGTCTCAAATATGGAGCTAAACCAAGCTCTCCATCTCTACCAACACTCTGCTACAACTCTCTACATCGCTGATTTGAAATATGAAAACTTGAACCAATACATAACTTCAACAAGTAGATCTGCTCATTTTGTAGTCATTAGAGCTCATACATTGAAGCACCTATGCTCTCCAATAGTTTTGAATCATACTCACTCTATGCAACCTTCTCTTACACACATACACACACCATCAACCATCACTCAGCTCCAAAGTGAAGTATATAAAATGTGTTGGGAAAAATTCACCTTCAGGTTGGGATCAAGAGTGCACAAAGTTAATGAAATCAATCCACTATCACTACTACTTGTGCACTAAAGGTGTTCACATCATTGGAGGATATTTTCAAACCATTCCCGACCTTTACAACTTAATCTAGAAGCCTTTGGGAATTTCCATGCCAATTTTCATCTAATTTGTGTGAGAAATGCAGAGAAAAACACGCTTTGGGCCACAGTCGCAGGCACAACACTAGTTGATTTCAACTAAATGCATGTGTAGGCCTGCTTCCCAACGACGAGCCTTTCAGTTGCATGCATAAGCCTACATGGGAACGACTGGGCTAGAGCATAAGGAAAATCAATGGACCTTCAATTCAAAACCTCTGCTACCTGTTGGATCACCTTCTTCAGCATCTAAACTCACCTCCAAACCTTTGCTAAGCTTAGTAACACCTCTGCAAGTGGATAAAACAAGTCTCCCAAGTGTCACTTCCAGGTTGACCTAAAAGGCCAACAAAACAAGGTTGGCAAGAGTGCCAACAAGTCCTCCACTCTCCACAAACACCTCCACAAGATGCAACACCATTGAATAGACCTGTAACACCTCTGCAACATCATCATCATCATGAGGCCAACACACTGCTGCAAAAATTTAACCATCAGTTCCTGCACTAGGTCATGAACACCGCTAGTATATGAATAACCATCAATCATACCAATGCCATCATCTGATCATCATGAGTGTGACATCATGCCAACACAATCAACTTAATGTCAACTCACCCAACTACAACCATGCTACAATGAAGGCATCCAAACATAAGCTAGGTTACATAGGGTTGACATCAATGCCAACATGAGCTAGCTGCCATCATGAACCAATGCCAACATCAACTAGCTGGAACCATGCACACCATAATGCCAACATGTAGAGAATTATGGCATTACAAGATCTATAGTTGTTGAAATATTCTAGATCTCTTGAAGTCAAACACCATAAAACTACAATTCACCAAGTACCAAGATGCTTATAGAAAGCAAAACTATGATAAGATGTTGCTTGCTGCTGAAAATATAAAACATATTACAAAACCAAAACAACTCTAAACCATAAATGAAGGAATAGGAAATTTGAAAACTTGTTTTGATACAAAGAAAAAATGACAAATTAAAAGTACAAAAGAAACATTATAAAACAATTTATACATATATTTCTTGATGAAAAGAAGTCAAGATGTTTATAAGACATTTTTCAGAAGAAAACTCAAAACCCCATAATGGCATACTCATATCAATACTTAATATCAATGACGAATCCAAGGATTTGCAATGATAATGACATTAACTGCAATTTAACAGTCGGAAACAAAAAGACAAAACCAACAACAAAATATGCATCCACACGGTTAGGGCAACCATTTAGATTCTAAAATTGTAAAGCAAGGATTCTTGGACATAACTACCTCAATGACCCATGTAGTATACGTGTTGATTTTATTTGTTTGGAGAAGCTTCTTTTGTTTGTTATGTTGTTTTAAATATACGAACACAATATTAATATTTTTTATATCCTCAAAAACATTATATAAATATATGAACAAAATATTATTATTTTTTAATCCTTAAACACATTATATAAATTAAACAAAATTATTTGCGTTAAAAAATGAAAATTTTTAACTGCCTACTAAGGGATAAAGACTTGAATAAATTAGCCCCAAGGGATAGCTCAATTGGTCAAGCCCTCGTTGCTAAGTACCTTGCCTATTGGGAGGTCATGAGGTCAAATATCCTCGATGCCCTTGGGGTTAGGCCCGATATATTAGGCCACCTTTGGTTGATCTCTACCACTCGACTGTACCTTGCCTATTGGGAGGTCACGAGGTCAAATCTCCTCGATGCCCTTGGGGTTAGGTCCGATATATTAGGCCGCCTTTGGTTGATCTCTACCACTCAGTGACTGTGAAGACTTAAATAAATTTTCTTTTGGTTGATCTCTACCACTCAGTGACCGTCAAATCCTCGATGCCCTTGGGGTTACGCCCGATATATTAGGCCGCCTTTGGTTGTACGAGGTCAAATCTCCTCGATGCCCTTGGGGTTAGGCCCGATATATTAGGCCGCCTTTGGTTGATCTCTACCACTCAGTGACCGTGAAGACTTAAATAAATTTTCCTTTGGTTGATCTCTACCACTCAGTGACCCTCAAATCCTCGATGCCCTTAGGGTTAGGCCCGATATATTAGGCCGCCTTTGGTTGATCTCTACCACGTAGGTATATTTATTTCCATCTTGTTAACCGTGAAGACTTAAGTAAATTTTCCTTTGGTTGATCTCTACCACTCAGTGACCCTCAAATCCTCGATGCCCTTAGGGTTAGGCCCGATATATTAGGCCGCCTTTGGTTGATCTCTACCACGTAGGTATATTTATGTCCATCTTGTTAACCGTGAAGACTTAAGTAAATTTTCCTTTGGTTGATCTCTACCACTCAGTGACCGGTAGCTATATTTATTTCCATCTTGTTACTATTCATTTTTTAATCTAAATATTTGCTTAAGTTAGGTGTGTAGTCAATCTTATAGACAAAATGGTCTTTTTCACGACCATTTTTCTCGTTAATTTTAATCAAATCAGACAGAGATTTTAGAAAACTTGAGTTTAAATTGTTTAATATGCATAATTCGAGCCCTTAAATTATGGTGGGCAATAAATGATGGGTTTTCAAGGTGCTGAATACATTTATGCATTCAAAATCGTATTTTAAACAACATAATACCTTGAAATTGTATTGGCAGATTTTAGAGAATTTTGGTGAAAAAGGCTATTTCATGATAAGTTAGACTACGCCCTTAAATTATGATGGGCAGTAAATGATGGTAAATAGGTTATTTACGTGAGTATGAGCTATTTTGAGATTTTAATTTTAGGTGGTTTTCCTATGAAGCTTAACAATAAAAAAATCATGGAACAAATATTTAAAAATAATTGCATAAATATTGCAATTACTTCTAAAAATTATGGCAAAAAATCTAAGGTAGTTATCCACATGGCCCAAAGGATCTTCAAAGTTATGCTCTAATCAAATGTTTGAAAAATATTTTTTCAATAATATATATTTTTTCAAAGTTAAACATTATAACTTGTATTGGTCAATGCTAAACTAATAGTGGTCAATTGCTAGAGTACATAAAGATATTGAAGAGTATTAAATTCATTTCACATTCCATATAACTAATATTAATTTAAAATTACAATTTTGATAAAGATTACATAATTGAAATTCAATAAAAATATTTATAAATGCAAAATTCATCTATACATTTCAAAGAATAATTTTATTAATCTAAAATTACATTTTTTTTGGTGATTAGGGAGAGGCCAACGTGCTTGTTGGATGGAAGAAGAATGATCAACCCACAATGGGATGTGTATCACCATAATTGTGGGAAGCTTTATCTAACTAGGGCGTCCCTTGGGATAGTTTTAATTTCTCCAAAGTAACTTCCACCCTCAACGCCTCCCTATAAGATTTGAATTTCAATAATAATAAAACTAAAAATTTAAAACTATAAAATACATAAATAAAAAAATTAAAATTACTTAAATAAAAAAATATTATATATAACAATATAAAACCTTAACACTCTCCAAGGTTGACTAGCTTCCCAAAATTAGTTTAAGCAAAATAACATGGAAAAATTCTCAAGAGAAGGCACGATAGTTCATAGAATTTCTTCCTAACCTTTGAGGATAAACAACATGTTTTTTTATTATAATTTTTTAGCTTTTTTATATGATATTCATGAAGCATATATTATATGAAGTTTATGAGGATGCACACATGTTCTATATGTTGTTTTTATCAATTGTTTATGTTATCTTTTGGAACAATTGATTGATAAGAGTTGTTTATATTACTTTTTTGGAAAATAATTTGAAAAGATAGAATTATGTGAATTATATGGAGTTGTCGTTTGAAAAAAAAAATCGAATCTTAAAAACAAAAATATTTAATTTGTTAAAACATAAAACTATATGAAATTTACATATGTTAAATGTATTTTTTATTTTTGAGTGGAAAGGTTTATTTTATGCCTTAGTGCTATGTGTAAGTAGGTTCGTTCTTTTCAAAATAAAAATAAAATGTTTACTAAATAGAAAAACAATGTCGATTATAATAAAAAAGAAAAAAGTATGTTATTTATATTTAATTAGTTGTTCATAATACGTGAGTAAGATGTTTAAACCTTATAATTTTCAAAAATATTTTAACACGTGATATCAACTTCATAATATATCTATATATAAAAAAATGTTAAAAGAAAATATTCTAATGTTGTATAGAATAAAATATCGCGTTATGAATAGAAAACCTGCTTGCCACCGCTCTGCAACTAATCTCCTCTGCGATTGAGGCCGTTGCCTCGGTCCTGTGGCCGCTTCGGAGGGCTTTGCTCTTCTCCTGTGGGTTTTCCAATACCTGAGCTGTTCCTGCGCGGCGCCTAGACTGGGAGTCGCGATGCATTGGGTCGGCGCGACGCTTTGAACCTGCGCGGCGCTCTGGCCATTCTACGCGGCGCATCGGCCCTCTGCTCTTTTCTTGGCTTTACAGGGGCTCTATCACTTCTGTGTTGGCTAGAAGGACCATGTTTTGATCGCTGGGATTTGTGTGTGCTTGTTTCGATCGAGCTAAGGCGTCGCTGCATCAATGGAGCCACCCTCGCCGCCTCCCCTTTCTGATGCTGACGCCTTTCTCAAACTTTTGGATTCTCTTCCAAAGAAGAAAGCGACCGAGGCTGCGAAGTTTGTGAAACGTTTGGATGACATCCCTGAGATTTTTCTCCCTCCTGAGGGTCCGATTCAGGTCGCCCTTTCTTTGGCTGAGCGTGCTTTGGTTGGACAGTTCACTGGACTCTGGCCCTCCCCCAAAACCACGGAGAGCTGGGTCGCAAGGAACTGGGTGCCGCTGATTAAAAGCAAAGTCACTTCGTATTTTCTAGGGAAGGGATTCTTTCTGTTTGAATTCTCTGAAAAGGATGATAAGGATCTGATATTCCGTAACGGTCCCTATTTCATGGGCCCTCAGGGGTTGTATCTCAATAAGTGGATGCCCGATTTTGACCCAGCAGTTGATGTCCCCACAACCGTCCCTATGTGGGTTAGGCTGCCCAACCTGCCAGTGCATTGTTGGAATTGGGAGTCTCTTAAGCACATCGGAAACACCTTGGGGAAATTCATAGATCGAGCAAACAATAAAGACCAATACGACTGTGCTAGAATCTGTGTTGAAGCTGACCTTGAGGTCGGTTTGCTCGAGGCAATAAAGATTAGGGTTGGAAGTTGGACTCATGTTCAAAAGTTGGACTATGAGTAGCTTCCATTGAAGTGCCGGAAATGCCATGTCTATAGCCATTTTGCTAGAGGCTGTCCAAAGAATAGTGAAATGGAGAAAGGCAAGGAGGAAGGATGGACTCAGGTCAAAAGGACCAAAACTGCCCACAAAGCCCCTAGAACTAGTAATATAAATGGCAAACGCCCCCAGGCAAGCTCTGGGATATAAACACCTTTCATGGAAGAACAAGGAAACAAATTTACACAGTTAAGCTTAGCAATAGAAGACACCCAAGAAATAGAGATGCAGAAAGAAGGATCGCCCCATAAAGAGCCCCCCTCGGGACCAAAGCAAGTCGAAAGTAATGCAGACAGATCGAAAGAGATACCCACAGAAGAGGTTGAGGAAATGCAAGGTTCAGAGGACTCATAAGAAGAAGGTGAAATAGGGGATTCGCAAACCTCGGCTAGAAGATCATTGAGAGGCCGAAAATCTGCCCGTGAAAAAAGAGAGCAGGAGACTTATAAAGACAAACTCCAAGGAAGCCAACCAACCCTCGAGAAACTCTTGGAAAAAACACCGAAGACGACCAGAAATCAGTCCCAAAGCTCTAAAGGAGCTCTCCATTCAAAAAGCAAGTGATGAAGATTGTCTCCTGGAATTGTAGGGGTATGGGGAGCAGAATAAAAGAAGAAGCCATCAAAAGCCTGATAAGATCCGAATCTCCTGATATACTCCTCATCCAGGAGACTAAAATGGAGGACAAGGCCTTCCTCCATATCGACAAAAAATTGTGGAAGAGAAGTGAAGGGCAAGCTGTTTCAGCTCATGGTGCCTTAGGAGGCCTGGGCACCCTGTGGAACGCAAACAAATTCTTAAGGATCAAAGAGGTCGCCAACACCCATTGGCTGTTCTCTAAGCTACAACACGTTGATTCAGAAGAGACCCTCTGTCTCTTCAACGTTTATGTTCCAGTCAGCATAAGAGAGAAAAATATCTGCTGGGATTCCATTAGAAGTTTGGCAGATTCTGAAGATTTAGCGAACATCATCATTGCAGGGGACCTAAATCTCACCTTATCTTTGGTTGAAAAGCGTGGAGGAAGCATTGTAAGGGATCCGGCGCGAGAATGGGTTGAGGATATGCTTTAGGATTGGGACATGATCGACATTAAACCTTCGTCGGGAAAGTACACTTGGTCCAATAAAAGACTCGGTCCAGGACATATTGCTGCAAGGTTAGACAAATTTCTTGTTCAAAGTGCTTTTCTTCTTCTTGGTTTAGAGTCTAGAATGCATATTCTCCCTTGTAGTGTCTCCGATCACAGACCCATCAAACTTGATCTTCTGGCCCATATGGATCAAGGTCCTATCCATTTTAAATTTAGTCCCCTTTAGGTCAAGGAACAATCCTTTATGCAACTAGTAAAAGATAGTTAGAAGCAACTAGTCAACGACTCTACCTTCTTTGTTTGGGAGGAAAAACTCAGGAGAGTGAAAGCTGCAATGAAAACTTGGGTAAAATCCCTTCCTAACCCAGCAGTGGAAAGGAAAAAGATCCAAGAATGTCTCGAGATTCATCATCTGAAATCGGAAAATGAAGAGATCACAAAAGAAATTCTAGACAAGGAGGTTGAACTTCAGCAAAAGCTACTCAAGGCAAGCTTGGCCGAGGAAGAGTATTGGAGGATTAAATCCTGTAGGATTTGGCTTAAGGCAGGAGATAGGAACTCATCCTTCTTTCACAAGCAAGCCCAAGCTCAGAAAAGTTTCAATTCCATCTCATAAATCAAGGAAGAGAACATCAAACACAAAGATATACAAAGCATAAAAAATGCTGCTTTCCTTCACTTCAAAAATTTGTACAACGAAGAAGAGGGATTGGGGCATATTTCAACTTTAGGGAATGAGGTGCCCTCTCTGATTTCTGCCAGAAAGAATTAGTTTTTGGAAGTTGAAGGCACTAATAATGAAATAAAAACCGCCCTCTTTGTAATGGAGCCAGATAAGGCCCCGAGCCCAGATGGCTTTACTGCCAGATTCTTGCAGAATTGTTGGCAAATTGTGGAAAAAGATTTATGCAGAATGGTCCGGAAATCACAAGCTTGTCAGAAAATTGGGGGAAGCACCAATTTGACTTTCCTGGCCCTTATTCCTAAGGAAAAAGGTGCCAATTCCTTCACCAGATTTCGTCCTATCTCCCTTTGCAATATAGGCTACAAGCTGATAACAAAAGTGATTGCAAACAGACTGAAAACCATTCTTCTAGACATTATTCCTGAGAATCAGGGAGGTTTTATTCAGGGAAGACAGATTGTGGACAATTTTATCCTGGTCCAAGAGGCGATCCATTCAAGCTTGACCCAGAAAGAGAAAGGAATGGTTATCAAGTTAGATCTTGAAAGTGCCTTTGACAGGGTGAGACATAGATTTCTGTTGGATGTCCTGCACAAATTTGGTTTTGGCCTCAAATTTATCAATTGGATCAAGGCTTGTATTAGTGAGCCCTGGATTGCCCCTTTGGTGAATGGGAGGGCTACTGATTTCTTCAAAGCCTCTAGAGGGCTGAGGCAAGGGTGTCCTCTCTCCCCCTTGCTCTTTGTCCTCCAAGCTTCTGTTCTCAGCTTCCTTCTGAATAAAAAGCAGACTGATCAAGAAATAATGGGATTGAACATCGCAAGAGGTGTCAAAAACATAAACCATGCGCTATTTGCGGATGACTCTCTCTTGCTGGGTGCAGCCTCCTTGCCCTCGGCTAAAAGATTTAAAGATGTGGTGGATGTCTACTGTGAAGACTCAGGAAGCAACCTCAATAAAGGCAAATGTCATATCTACTACTGGAACTCTACTGCCAGATCACTCCAAGCCATCTCCAGCTGTTTCGGTTTAGCAGCCTCCTCTTCATGGTCATCCTTCAAGTATTTGGGGCTCCCTGTTTTCCAAAAAAGTGCTCTCAGTAGAGATTTGCTGCCTCTGTTGGAAAAATTTAAGTCCAAAATCCACTCCTGGGGCTTCAATTGGCTCAATCTGGCTAGAAACACAGTGCTTATAAAAGCTGTCTTGAACAACCTTCCCATTTATCAGTCTGCAATTATGATGGCTCCTATTGGCATCATGAGGAAAATGGAGGAGTACATAAGGAATTTCTTTTGGAAAGGCGGCAAAGTAAATGAGAAGAAAATCCCTCTATTAAGCTGGGATATAATCTCCTTGCCCAGAATGGAAGGTGGTTTGAACTTCAAGAATATTAGTAAGCAAAATATCGCATTGGGTGCAAAACTGTTATGGAGGATAATTTCCCCAAATTCGGGTTGGGCTCAACTAGCGTTGTGGAAAAAATATTTCCGTGGGCAGAGAACACGCTGTCTGGACAATCCCATTACAACCTCTGGAACGATGTTCCACAAACTGTGTGCAAAAGCTTCCTCCTTAATTAATCTCCATGCGCACTGGATCCCTGGAAATGGCAAGCGCATTAAAATCTGGGATGACCGTATTATGGGTTGTGATCCCCTAGCTGATGATCACTCCCTGGTTTTGTTGAAAGATTGGATGTACAGAGCTAGTTTTAAAACTCTATGGGACATATCTCATTGGGAGAATGGTGATTAGCAGAGTTGGGAAAAGTTAGAGGTGCCTAAGAACCTTTCCAAAGATTACGCAATCTTTCTATCCCTCTTAAAAGGCAAAGCCCCTTTGAACAACAGAAAATCAGACACTCGGGGATGGGGTCCGATCCCTGGGCGTTACACAGTTTTGCAGGGTTATAGGCAGATCACTTTGCATCCTCATGTACCTCCTGACCCGAAGCCCTGGCAGGGGATCTGGTCTCAGACATCGATCCCTAAAATCGACTCATTCTGCTGGCTTCTATGCCATCAGAGAATTTTGACCGACGATAGGCTTCGGAAAAGAGGCTATATGGGGCCCTCCCGTTGCTCGCTATGTGGGGAAGACGAAGAAAATGCCTCCCATCTGATGCTCTACTGTAATTTTGCTGCAGAACTTTGGAAAGAGGCCTTAGGCCCATGGAGTATCGTCTTCGCCCCCCCTAATCGCTGCTCAGACCTGTTCTCAATCTGGAAGCTAACGTACCCTGGTGGCACTCCTCAGAATGCTCACATCAAAGAAGCCTGGCTCGCCCTTCCCAAATTAATTTGCTGGCAAATATGGCTAGAAAGAAATCAAAGGATATTCAGAGACAAGAAGAGCGATCCCAAGATAGTTTGGGTAAAAATTAAAAGCCAGCTAAAAGACTGTTTGCGAGATCAGCTTGATGGGGCAGATCTTAGTGAACAAGACGTTGAATGGGGCGCTACTCTTGATCTCCACTTCATTGATATAGTCAGGCATCCCTCTCCTCTAAAACACTGGCAAATTCGCCTTAAGGCTGTAGAATTCTTTGAGTTTTGCACCAAGAAGGCAAGAAATGCTCTCTTTTTTGACGGGGCAGCAAAAGGTAATCCTGGTATTTCCAGAGCAGGTGGAGTAGTCAAAAGTGTAGAGGGCAGAACTAAATTTAGATACGCCTAGGGAGTGGGCTTCAATACCAGCATTCAAGCTGAAGCTCTGGCTCTTCTCCAGGGGCTCAAACAGCTCATTTTTCTGGGTATCAAAGATGCAATAGTATTTGGTGATTCCCAGTCTATTATAAAGGCCATTGTGGACAATTCTTCACCTTCAGATTTAAGGTTATCAAGATTGATGAGCAGAATTAGATCCCTGTTAAAATCCTTTCAGAGTTTGGAATTCCTTCATGTAAAGAGAGATAACAACAAACAAGCTGATGTTGAAGCCAATAACGCGGTTCTCCTCCCCCTCGGAGTCCTTCTAAGAGACGAAGATGAAGGCTGAGATCCCATCCCATAACTGTCTGATTAAAATGTTTTACTATCTTTTACTGGAGCAGTTTGTTTGTATCTGCAAATTAGGGAAGATAGAGAAGATTGCTCGTATTATAGTTTGCAAAATTCGCAGGCTCATTAGTGGGGAAGCCATTTGGTTCCTGGCCGAGGAGAAATTTGAGCACTACCTATCTCTTTGTAACCTGAATTGAGGCATTTCTGTCAAGAGTCAATATATCATACTAACCGTTTCTGTCAAAAAAAAAAAATATCGCGTTATGAATAAAATATTTTAATATGAATTAATATTGACAAATAATGTGCACTGATAAAATGATTCAATGCACATGTTATGTAATCTCTATATCATTCAAAAAACAATTTAAACCATAAAAATTACACATTGTTTTTTGCACTCTAAAATAAGTTTAGACCTAAAGAAATTTGATCCCTCTCGGCTCATGGTAGATGATCCGTTAAGATAGATCTATATTGATATAATTAAAAAAATTAATAATAATAATAATATAAATTTTATTTAAACCTTACAAACATTTGTAATTAATGGAATGTGTTAGGTTCACCAAAAGTACTACTCTAAAAAATCCAATGGAAATTCCATACATCACAAAACTATCTAAAAGTCATGCATTTTTAAAAGTATTTCCTTTTAGAGTAGTTCACTGTACTTAGATTGATATTAGCTATCATGTAGAAGTGGCTCCCAAAGAGTAAGCATGTCAATATAGGTGATTGATACTAGTTACATTCACAAAAAACTCACCTATTTCTAGGTGAGCACGTTATTTTTCATGTAGAAGTGGCTCCCAAAGACTGAGCATGTCAATATAGGTGGGACGAGAACCCCAGTGGGAAGGATAATAACGACTTCTCCCTACCACCTAAGCTACACCCGCTCGAATAACATGTAATTTTTTTTTTATATATGTAATATAAAAAATTTAATAATAATAAAATTAGATAATTAAAAAATTTACTTAAAAAAATCATTCTCCTTGCAACTTAACAACTAGATTTTGTTGAGCCGAGAGGCTCATTCTACAACCCAGTGTGAGGGAGATTTGTAAGTATGCCGTCTCTCCATGCCCCTTTAAAATAAAAATAACAAATAACTATTATGTTCTAAATAAAAAAAATCATGTCCGCTATAATAATAAAAAAATGAATATGTTGTAAAGTAATTAGAAGTAAAAAAAATGTATGTTTAAATCTTATGCTTTTCAAAAATATTTCAACTAGAGATTTAAATAAACTATTTGAAGGTCTATGTTAACTAATTTATGTCGATATCAACTTCATATATATTTATATCTAGAAAAAAATAAAAAATAAAAAATAATGTTGTATATAAAAAAATTCAATGTGGGTTATCAATAAAATATTTTATAATATTGACATATACTTAAAAATACATTAATAATAAAAAAGCCATTTTAATTTGTGTGATAAAATGTCTATGTACATGTTATGTAAAATATTTTAATGTCAATTATGTATATATTATACATCATTAAAAAATCATGTATATATCATGAAAAAATTAAGTTTTATGGTTAAAACTTTTATCTGGTTAGATATATACTCTATTAAGCATTCAAAAATACAATTTAAACAATGAAAAATAACATTGTATTTTGCACTCTAAAGAAGTTTGCACATGAAAAATTTTGATCCATCTCGGCTCAAGTTAGATCCGTATTTAATATGGATCTATGTTGGTACATTATAATGTTGTCACATAAGTGTGTACCTTTTACATTATAAAAATATTTTTACATATATCTATATTCTTGATAATGATTAAAACTATTTATTTATTTTTATGTAAGCTTTGAATTATGAGTTTTACTTAGTTGAGTTGAGTGACATTGCAACTAATTTAAATTCATTTTAAGTGATCAAAAATTTATTCATAAGACAACTTGATCTCTTTTTCTTTTTTGGTTAAGGTTAATATAGATTTTTGATAGTTAAATTAAAAAATACTTTAACTAATAATTCTTGATTCAACTTGTTTTTTGAGGTGTAGCTCAATTGGAAAAGTAGTAAAAACTTGTTATGTAAAATATTATGAGGTCTTTTGTTTGATTCTCAAATTAACAGATGTCCACATGAGGGGCATAGTGGGGTACCTGGTGGTTAACTTGTATCCACCCTAGAAGCAACACCTAGTGGTTATAGTGGTAGATGACAAAGTAGTAAAAACATGTTAGGTGAATACTATAAGGTTGTTTGTTTGATCCACCAAATTAACTCGAACCCACTTTAGGGCATAGTGGGGTACTTGGTGGTTAACCCATGTCCACATTAGGAGCAACACCTAGTAGTTATAGTGATAGGAACAACGTGTGTCATGAGAGTACTAGACCACCTAGTGGTTATAGTGGTAGGAACAAATCAACTAACGTGTCACGAGAGTACCAAACTATAGTCCCAATTCTGAATTCCACTTATAACAAAAAAAACTAACTCTTGTTCCAACTTTCTTTGTCTCCATTTATGATAACTAAATTTTATAGTTTTTATGATTGCTTATAAACCAACATAGATCCATCTTAAATCTGGATCTACTAAATATGAAGAAGGGTCAAATCTCTTAAGATGTAAACACCTTTTTAATAAAAAACTTAAGGAAATGTTTGCACTTGGAGAGATTGGATTCTTCTCAATGCTCAATAAATCCAAATTTAAGATGAATCTATACTAGTTCTTAATAATATTATTTATATTTATATACATTTCATAACTCTATATATAGAAATATCCTTATTCTTAGCGATACAATACATGTAGTTATATAACTCACATTTTCTTTTGACACGTTTTATAATTTTTATAATTTAATTTTTAATGTGATATGCATAAAATTGATTATATATATTAACCACAGATATAACATGAGCCGAGGGATCAAATTTCTTCATGTGCAAACTTATTTTAGAGTACAAAAAATAATATGTAATTTTTCATTGTTTAAATTATATTTTTGAATGCTATATAGATTACATAACTTAAACTTGCAAGTCCAAAAAATCTTTGTTGGATTGCAACAAAAAAAAAACATATACTTAAAAAATGATTGAAGTGTAAAATACTAAGACCACTTCAAATGTTTTAACCATAAAACTTACTTTTTTCAATAACTTTATATGACATATACATAATTTTTTAAAACAATATATAAAATATTTTACATAACATGTGCATTGAGCTATTTTATAAGTACAAATTACAACAATTTTTTTGTTATTAGTATTTCTTTAAATTATACTTTTATTTTTGTTTGTCAAGTTGTTTGTGATCCTCCAGGCTTGAGGAGCCATGACCTAGGGGCATCTAATCCGTCAAAGTCACTCGGGGATCGTACTCTCGAACGCCCTAGGTTGACTTCATTTTTTAGCATGTCTCCTCCCCCTAGCGGAGAATCTCGAAGCTTAATATTTGCCCAAACTCTTCAACGCCTATAAGAGAGTTTCATTCACGATGGCCAGCCAAAGTTCATAAAACAGATGTTTTGAAATTTTCAAGGTCAAAGTAACTTTTTATTGGCCACATAAACGAGTTAAAGAGAAAGAATTCTAGCAGCTAGCATGCACAATTAACGTCATGCATTGTGTTTTGGAGCCTTTGTGGTGTTGGCCACGGGTAACGTCAGCTATTGGAAAGTACAAAATCTAAAATTAAACTATAAACAAATTTGAAATTTTCAATTTTCTAAAATTGTGTTATTTGCGGTTGACATAATACCCCAACATAAAAACTAAATATCATTGCCACTAAATATTAAATTAAATTGTATCAAATCAATTTATTATTTTTATTACTTTTGTAATTAAGTGAATATTGTGTTATTATTATTATTATTATTTGATTTAATGCTTCACACTACAATATTTTCTTGAGAAATTTTTATTTTTATTTTTATTAAATAGAAATTTAATTTTTTCATTCATTTACTAATATTATAATACTACAAAATCTAGGTTATATCAATTTTTGACAATTTACGGGATGGTGAGGAGAGCAGATGTGGAGGATCATCCGTAGCCCTAGCTGCTACAGCTCCCAGCGCGAAGCAACCTTGCTGCACCTCAGCGGCCCCTGCTGCTAAGGATAGCTCGACATGCATTGGAAGGAGAGATCGCAACTTCAACATTCAGCGGGCAGCTTCTGCCTCCAGATTGAAGGCTGCTGAGGCTTGAGCATTATGGATCAATTAGAGAATGAAGATCATCATTCAGGTCATCAAAAAGAAACAGAAGTAACAGCAAAAGCCTTTGCCTCCCTTATCTATGCAATGGGTCCGGCAAAGAACCGACCATCAGTTTCAAAGTTTGTTAAAAGAATGGAAGAAATACCAGAAATATCTCTTCCTCCTGCACTCCCAAGTAAAGTAGCACTCTCCCTGGTAGAACAAGGATTAGTAGGGTAGTTTATTGGGTTGTGGCCATCACCCAAGACTGTACAAAAGTGGGTAGAAAGAAATTGGGCTGCATCAATAAATGGGAAGATCTCAATTAGGTTTTGTGGTAGAGGGTACTATACCTTCCATTTTGAAACCAAAGAGGACCGCGATCTGATATTCAGGAATGGTTCGTATTTTATGGATACAAGGGGATTGTATTTGAACAGATGGACACTGGACTTTGATCCAGAAATGGATGTTCCAAATGCTGTACCAGTATGGGTAAGATTGCCGCATCTTCCCCTCCACTGCTGGGGAGACGACTCAGTTAAAGCCATAGGAAACACAGTCGGGAAATACATAGACAGATGCGAGCCTAAAGAAAACATGCATGCATGCGCCCGAATCTGTGTAGAAGTGGATCTAGGGAAAGGACTCCCATAAGCTATCAAAATAAAAGTGGATCAGTGGATGCACATACAACAGTTGGACTATGAACAAATCCCCTTCAAATGCAAGGTGTGTCATGCATACAGTGATTTTGCAAACAAATGTACAAAAAATAAAGAAAATGAAAGTGAAAAGATCGAGGATCTGGAAAATAAATGGGAACAGGTCAAACGAAAGAAAACAATTAACAAACAACCAATCCAGCCCTCCTCCTAGCCCTCATCATCCGCTGAAGCCCTCCCTCTCTCGCCAAAAGCAAACTTAGCCAGCCATAATCCCTTTGATCCATTGCTCCCTTCAGCCCCCCCATCCCCTGGACCCAAATCTAGATCTAGATCTAGAACCCCTCGCTCTCCCAACCCCCCTCAGTCTCCTCATTCCCCCATAGGTTCAACTCACCTCTTTCCTCCTCCCTTAGTAGATAGAATATTAACCAGAAAGCAATCAAAGGAAGCATTTCCAAATGCAGAAAACCAAAAAAAAGTTGGAAGAAAGACAAATAAAGAAATAAGGGATGAAGCAGCAGCAAAAGAAATGGCTCTAGGAATGCAACAACCTATGGATACTTACCTAGGGAAAAGCACAGGAAATATGGAGAAATCCAGCATAAGGGGAAAGGAACCATGCACCACCCAACAAGTAAATAATGATAATAGTCTCCTGGAATTGCAGAGGAATGGGGACACCTTTTAAGGAAAATGCAGCAAGAGACATTCTGACAAAAGAAAACCCAGATATCCTTATGATCCAGGAGACAAAAGCAAACAAACAAGAATTAGAAAATCTAAAAAAAAAAGTTCAGGCAATATGAAGGGGAAGCAATTCAGGCAACAGGAGCATCAGGAGGTATATGCACAATCTGGAAAAAAGGAATATGGGAATTAATAATAAAAAAAACAGAGCAGCACTGGATTTTAACGGATCTAAGGCGGATCAACACAGAAGAGAAATACAGGGTCATAAATATATATGCCCCTAATCACTATAAGGAGAAAGAACAGTGCTGGGCAACAATGAAGGAAGCATTACAAGAAACACAAGCTAGGAAAATAATTCTAGGAGGGGATTTAAATCTGGTTAGAAGTATAGAGGAAAAGTTTGGAGGAAACTATCAAGCGGATCCATCTAGAGATGCTTTAGAAGAAATAATGGAGCAGCACAGCCTTTTGGATATCCCTCCAAATAACGGAAAATATACCTGGAATAACAAGAGAGTGGGTAAAAGTAATATAAAAGAAAGGTTGGATAGAATTCTGATCCAAGAAAACATAGCAGTAGTGTACAACTCTATCAAATCAAAAATCATTCACACCACAGCTTCTGATCATAAACCAGTTGTAATAGCATTGGGAAAAATGGATAACCAAGGCCCACTCTCGTTCAGGTACAACTCAACCTAGGACAGGAGCATAGAAAACAACGAATTAGTTAAAACAACATAGGAACCAAGAATATCAGGCTCACTACAGTACATCTGGGAGACAAAATTAAAAAATGTAAGATCTAAGTTAAAGGAATGGGCAAGATTAAATGAAATAAAAAAAGAAAAGAAAAAAGAGCTACAACAGAAAATGGACAACATACAGGCTGAAAAAGAATGTAAAGAAGAAAGCAAGCAAGACTACCTAAAAGAGAAAGAAATATTTTGGGAAATATACAGGGAAAATAGGAAAGAAGAGGAAGAGGCCAGAATGAAATCCAGAAGCCTCTGGCTCAAAGCAAGGGACAAGAACACTTCATTTTTTTCACAACAATATGAAAATCAGAAGAGCTAGAAACTAGATAGAAAAAATACAAGTGGAAAACCAAGAAGTCAAAGGAGTGAAGAAATAAAAAAACAGCTTACAAGCACTTCAAAAACTTACTGTCAGCTACAAAAGAAACAACTGAATATGAAGAAATTTTGTAGCATACAAAAAGGAAAATAAAAAAAGAACAAAACAAAGATATGTGCAAGGATCTCACAGAAGAAGAGATCGTGGAGGCCATTTGGAGTCTGCATCCGGATAAAGCGCCTGGGCCAGACAGATTTACAATAGCTTTCTATAGAAACCATTGGCATACAATCAAAAAGGATTTTTTAAGAATGGTAAAGAATGTATTTAAAAAAAAATTGGGAAGCCACATTAGATCTTCCTATCTTGCTCTGGTCCCAAAGGAAGCAAACCCCTCCACCTTCAATAGGTTCCAGCCCATCTCTTTGTGCAATTCCTCCTACAAGATAATAACAAAAATAGTGGCAAATAGAATCAAGAAAGTGCTGCACCTAATTATCTCAGAAAATCAAGGAGGGTTTGTCCCAAATAGACAAATCATTGACAATGTCATAATAGTTAAGGAAGCTGTCCACTCCAGTATTCTAAAGCAAGAAAAAGGTATGATAATCAAATTAGATATGGCAAATGCTTTCGATAGAGTCAGCCACCCATATCTAATGGCTGTACTCTAGAAACTAGGCTTCTCAAAAGAAATAATAGAAGTTATACAGGAGTGCATCTCCACTCCTTGGATTGCCCCCCTCATCAATGGAAGACCCAGTGAATTTTTCCAAAGCACAAGAGGCCTCAGGCAAGGCTGCCCTCTATCCCCATTCCTCTACATAATAATGGCAGAGACCCTAAGTAGAGCATTGGAAACTCAGAGGAAAGAAAGAACTATCACAGGGTTGAGAATAGCAAAAGGAATAAAAACCATAAACCATTCCTTGTTTGCGGATGATACATTGTTGCTGGGAGGAGCATCAACAATAATAGCAAGAAGATTCAAAAAAATTCTTGATGCATTTCTACAGGTGTCAGGTGGGCTATTAAATAATACAAAATGCAGGATCTATGGGTGGAACATTCCGTCTAGAACCATGCAAAGGATTTCACAAATCATGGAAATCCCAACACAGGAAAACTGGAATCACTTCTTTTATCTGGGACTACCAATATCAAAAGAGAGCATGAAGACAGAAATATGGACAAAACAAATTGAAAAAATGCAAGAAAGGAAAAAGAATTGGGGAATGATGTGGCTAAATATGGCTGGAAGGGTGATATTTGTTAGCTTTGCTACAATTTGTGACTTTGATGGATAAATATTGGTTGGGCAGTGCTGATTGATGGGTGCAAAGGGCTCGCAACAGTCTTTATCTCTTTTCCTCCATTTCTCCTTACACTTCCCTGAACCCTGTTATCCCTGCTTTACCTCGATCATCAATATAAATGTCTTATTCCCTTATAACTCCCGCTACCTCCATTTCTTCTTTCCTCTGAATTCTTTTTATTTTTCTCATAATCCCTTCATTTCTATTTTATTCCTTTAAAACCCCGTAGAAACCTATGTTTCGTTTAACCCCTGGGTGCCTAACCACGTGACCCCGCTCATTCCTTTGCGCGCCTTTGTTAACCCTCCACTTTCATCTCTACTGTCGATCGCCCACGATCCGACGGTCTCTGTTGTGTCTACCGCACGATTAAACCTCGTGCACTTTCCTTATCATCCAGCCGTTCGTCGTTAGATCCGACGACAGTCGCACCTTTCCCCGCCGCGACCTGCCCGCCCCTTAACCCACGGGGGCGGTGGTTTTGGGCTGCCACGCAGTGCTTTATTATAGGATCGTGCCCTGCGGTACGAAAACCACCGAGCCTCGGTAGGCGGTGCGGGGAAACCGCTCGCCAGGCAAAACCGCCTTTCCCCGTCGTTTAAACTGCACGCAACTTTCACGTACAATCACCGTCGGATCTGCCCAACGGTGATCCGACGACCCTCATTCACCCCGATCATCCACCTCTCGATGGCCTCCATAGTCTAATCTCCGCCGTTGATTTGTATGATTCGACGACTGAGATTCATTCCTCCGATTCAAGTCTGCTTCCACCATTCTGTTCTCGCCCGTAACCTGTTCTGTGTACCTGAGAGGGAGAAGGATGAGCATAACCAGCTATCTGTACCCGACCCATTCAATTTTCAACTATTGCATTTAAAGAAAAGCATGGCCGAAGAGGAAAATTCAGAGTTCAAGCAGTCAACAACATTTATCAGTGATGGAGCATGTTCCATAATTTATTCTGCCTGCTTAGAGAAGGACAACAGACTATCTAAAAGGCCGATTTTGTCCATTAAAATCAGCAGATTGTATCAGAGACCCATATCTGAATGTAAATGTGGTTGGTGGTCCATTAAGACACCTCCACGCATAGCCTAGCAGAGCAATTTTGTGAACAAACTCTATATATACCCAGAAACACGATGTAATGGGTTGATGAGTGTCATTTTTTTGTAAGCTTCAACTTCTAGAGATTGTAACTACTGTCTAACCTGCAGCTTTTGGTCTGCATTTCTCGCTAATACAAGCTTCTTTTGCTGTTGATTGCTCACTTTCCACTTCTTCTTCTTGTTCTAGGCGATGTCTGTTTTGCATTTATTCATGTGCTGTTAATGTTTAGCATTTAGAGGGGTTGTCATCCCACCTCTGTGTTAGGATTTAGCATGTATCATTGAATTTGTTTGCAGGTTTCTGTTATTTTAATGCCAGAGAGTTGTCATCCTGTCTATGCATTAGGAAACAGATTTATAGACCTTTTAATTGGTTGCAGCTGGCCATCACAGGGTCTTGTGCATCTGCTGGTGTGGTCAGTCTTCTCCATCATCACATTTTCTTAAAACTGTGAGTAATTGGTGGTCTAAAGCCTTGTATTTTGGGGGTGTTCACCCATGTCTGGGGTTTAGCACAGTAGAAGTGGTTATCTGGCTTGAATATGCAGCATTCCTTTCATTCATCCACCATTTATCCAACATTTTGTTGAGTTTGTAATGTTCCTGAGCATCTCTGATATACAACCTAGGAGAGTTTCTTGGGGTGATAACAATATTAATTAAGGCCCTCCTTGCTGCATTACCGATCTATCAATATTCAATAATCATGGCACCAACAAGTGCTCACAAACAGATGGAATTAATCCTAAGAAGTTTTCTATGACAGGGTGGGAACAGGAAAACAAAAAGTTCAGTTTGGTTAGGTGGGAACAAGTAGTGCTACCATATGAACAAGGAAGCCTGTCCATTCGGTTACCTGGGCTCATGAATACAACCCTGGGAATGAAAATAGTTTGGAGACTCATAACAGGTAAAGAGAGCTGGTGGAAAAAAGCCCTCATAAATAAATACCTGAATGGTTCCAAGGAGAAACTGCTAAATGGAAACATCCCAATAAGACAAAGCACCCAAGTATGGAAGCTAGTTAAAAAATTCATCCCTATAATGAGCAGCCACATATCCAAAACCCCAGGGAATGGACAAAAAATATTGATTTGGGAGGACAAAATCACGGGAAAAGACCCATTACAGGAGCATCCGGAAATTGAAGGCATTCAAGAGTGGATGAAAGGAAAAGGCTTTAATACTTAACATTCAATCTCCTTGTGGAATCAAAAGGAATGGCAGGAATGGAAAAGGCCAGCAATACCAGCAAACCTGGAAGGACAATGGAACAAAATCAAGCAGCATTTAAAGGGGGCAACACCAATTCATTACGATGAGGAAGATAATTACCTTTGGGACCCAAGTAATGGGAAATATACAGTCAAAATTAGATATAAAATCCTCCAAGATCGAACCAATCAACAAGATTGGGATGCCTGGAAAATAGCATGGAAATCTGAAAGCTTGCCTAAGATAAAAATTTTCATTTGGACTATATTAAAAGGAAACATCCTAACCAACGAAAATCTAAAAAAAAGAGGCTTCCAAGGGCCATCAAGATGCCCATTATGCCAGCAGGCTGAAGAAAACATTCAACACTTATTTCAGGATTGTAAATTCTCAAGAGAATGCTGGGAGAAGCTTCTCAGCCCGCTGGAAGTGAATATAGACTTTGGGAAACCATTGCGGAATTCCTCAAAACTCTAGAGAAAGACTACCCATATACAACAAAGAAGAAAGTCACAATTATAAGAATATGGAAATGCATCCCAATAGTCCTATGTTGGCAAATTTGGCTGACTCGAAATAAGTGCATCTTCAAAAATCAAAATCCAAGAATTGGGAAAACATTATCAAAAACTTGGGGACTAACTTCCGAAATCCTCAATGAAAAAGGAACTGCACCAACGGATTATAGTATTCTCCAACAAGAAGAAAGAGACTGGCTCAACAAAGCCATAATAAACAACAATGGCAAAAAAGGACAGAGAAAAGAAAACTCAGGAAAAAATTGGAAATTAAGAATGACTGAAGAGGAAATTGAAAGTTGGAAAAAACTTCAAAACAGATATTGTTTGCAATTTGACAGAGCCTCCAAGAATAATCCTGGAAAGGCAGGAGCAGGGGGAATAATTCTTGATCCGAATGGAAAAAAAATTGTCACTTATGAATGGGGATTGGGACAAATTTCAAATAATAAGGTTGAAGCTTATAGCCTGTTGATGGGGACAAAAATAATTAAAAAAAGAGGAATCCAAAACCCAATAATTTTAGGAGATTCAGCCATCATAATTGAGGCAATGGTCTGAACCAAAAGTCCAAGCAACGATTTTATGAGCAGAATCATCAAAAGAATCAGAAGGAATTTAGAAGGTTCTGGCAATGTAACCTTCAAACATATACTGAGAATACACAACCAATAGGCGGATCACTATGCAAATCAAGCAGTGGAAAAGAATGAAGGAAGAGTCCGGGAGAACAAAGAAGAATACTATCACTCAGTGCCATAAGCTCAAATTGAATATGATAAGATTAAAGTTCTGGAAAATTAAGGGACAAAGCAAGTTAAATTAGGGAAAAAATAAAAAAACAAAAAGCACAACAAATCAAAAAACACACAGCCCAAAGGAAATTCAGAAAAGCACGGGTAGGCAGAGGAAAAAGCATGGAAACAAGGATCTTCACATGATCAATGTCAGAGAAAGCAATCCAAGTCACAAGGTTCATGAGCAAGCAAATCACTGCTCAGGAGAAGATCGAGAGAGTAAGGACAAATGCACTCAAGTGGCAACTCCCAAAATCATTGCATGGGATGATCGATTCAGCTATAAGAATAGTGGTAAGCCAGCAGACTATAAGCAACTTCGTTTTATTAGAGAGTTGATCATTGAGCGTATTGTGATCCAGTATGTCCTAAGTCCTTGCATCGCAACATTAAATCGCTTGAGCCTTGTGACTGGCTCTCGGCTCTTCACTTTAACTCTCTTTCCCTGCTTGCAGACTATCTCGCTGTCCATTAGGCGCTCTCGGCTCTCAGCCTTTCTAACTCTCTGCCTATCCAGCTCTCTGCTCCCTGTCTCTCTTCAACCTATCACTCAGCTCTCTCTGCAGCTTGTTTCATTAACCGTTGTTTACTGCCTATCACACCAAATTCGCAGGCCCGCTTTCAACTCCTTATCTACCATCGTTACTCAAAAGGATCAGGACAGAGGCCATCAAAACAGAGCAACGCAGGATCAAAGGAACGCAGGCAACAACAACAAAGCAAGAGAAAGAAGCAGTCAAATGGAGTTCAACCCCATTGAGAAGGCAGCTAGGAATGACTCATGCCCAACATGCAAAGGGAACAAGGTCATGATACATTTGTTGTAGCAGTCTCTCAAAGATCTAAGAAGCGAAATGAGAATGGAATATAGCTTTCAGAAGCAAAATATGGCAGTGCAAAAAGAGGAGATAATGGCACTGAAAACTAAGTGTAAGCATCCGAAGAAGCAGTGGAATACTAAAAAAACAAAACTATGAACAATGTAGGAGAGAATTCAGTCAACAACAACAACATGACTGAAGCAGCCCAAGAATACTCAGTCTACAAGCCATAAGTTCAATGAGAATATATGTTATGTAAATTTACTTTCTTAGTAGGTCAATATGTCCGGCAGTATACTAGAATAGTTAAAAGAATCTATGAAATTTGGAAATTAAGCACAGGAGATGGGACTGCGCTCTCATCTCACTACTTAGTCTATTATCTCAATATCGTTGAATGTAATAGGAGCTTGCTCCAAATTCTTTTTTGGTGATATATCATCTAACTGATCTTATTAAAAAAAAATAAATACTACAAAATCTCCTCATGCTAAAACTTAAAGCACCTCCTAACCCAATTAATAATTTTACACCTGAAAATGTTTTTTGAGACGGCAATACCCAACCCACCAATACTTTTATTCTTTGAAATTTAAGTGATGTTAATAATTTGTGGTAAACTTTTATAAATATATCACCAATTTTGGGAAAACAATTATTACGTTTTATTCTATGGGCTAGTTTATAAAATAATTTAAAATGATCACCAACTTGGTTATGAAATATTTTTTCAGGTTATGGTTTAGTGTATAAAATAATTTAAATATATTTGCTTGAAAATGTGTAGTTTGTTATTAGTTTTTATGTGTATAAAATAATTTAAATATATTGTGTAATTTGTTATTAGTTTTTATTAAAAGTAAAGATTATAACTATATATTTATTATTGATTTTGCATTAATTATGTTTTAATAATTGATTTTGTATTAATTATATTTTATTATTTTTTTATTTCTAAGTAAGATTAATTCTATTAAAAAGTAAAAATATAATACACCGAGGCTTCGCCTCAAATTCTGTTTCTGGTGTTCATCGAAACAGTTGAAACTGCCCCAGATTGGGGAAACCAGCTTGAGTTTACAAAAACAGTAATATTACTTTGTACTGACATAACAGACACCAAAATTCAACCATGTGACCCAGCAAGAAGGTGCTTCTCAGCTATACTGGACATAACAACAAACTAACATAACTACTATACTGCTAATCATACGCAAAAATATCAAGCGATTGGACCAACCCGTGATCTGCCTGAAGCCGATTTGGTTCATGTGTGGCTGCAGATGCTAGAAGGCTTCAGTTGTTTGGCTCCTCCTCAAGAGGTTCCTCGACCACGAGACACGCATACAGTTCCCAATCATCTTCCGTGTTTTCCACTGCTCTCTTCTCAGCATCGCCTGTAGGCCCCTCTACCTTCTGAGTGTCTCTTGTGCTGCCAACGCACTCCACCGTTAAAGCCACACCTGCAGAGTTGGCACCCGCTCGTTGAGAGTCGTCTGCATGCTCATCGTCACCATACAGTCTCCGAAGCTTGGTTTCCTGACTAGCATCCCTTGAATTTTCCCCCTGCGTATCACTTAGAACCTAGTTACTCATGTTTAGAGAATGCTCCTCAGAACTTGTCCCTTGATCACTATCTGACCTTTCTTCTTCAGTGAAGACGATAGTTACCTTGGCAGTGATAGTGGGTTTGTTCAACCGACTATGGAACCTGAAATGGGTGGCGTGAGAGGCAGAGCCAGGACGTTGTTGTGAAATTACAAAATGAAGCCTAGCATCTCTGTGCGAATCCCTTGACGCCATTCCACGCCCGTGCCTTTTGCTTGCATAAGAATAGTGTCTGAGCCGAGGTCTGGGTTGAGGCTCATCTTCCTGATTCTGTGGAGAGGAAGGGGGAGTCGAGCTTCACATAGTTCAAGGTCTCGCTCTGCCTCCCCGAGAGCCTCCATAACGACTCCTCATACGCTCCCTAACCATCCTGGTGAGTACCGGAAGCAAATCAACCGGAGAATTAGCAGGGGATGGGGATTGATTGCAGAAACAGGGTTTTTGAGCAGAATTTAGAGGGCAAAGCATGGAGTGGGAGAAATGGAGGCCATTTCCCAAGTCTATGCAGCTAAGGTGCCAACAACGTTTTCCAATGGCTGTTCTGCTACTAGCCAACTTTGCCTGCAGCGGACAAGAGCTGCGGATCGGGGGACGAACAATGGGAGTAGGAGGCGCCATTCTGATATTCATCTCTCGGCCTCAGGAGTTCTTTATTGCTATCTGCATGCGGGATAGATATCGACTGTTGTGAGCCTTGATCCGGACCCCATTCATCACCTGGCTGGTCCTTGCGCCGACGAAACTTAATGAGCTCATTAATTCTCTTGGAAAACACCCGCATCTGGGTATTAATTATATTTTATTATTGATTTTGTATTAATTATATTTTAATTTAAAATATTTAATATATATATATATATATATATTAATTAAAAAAATATTTTTGTATTATTTAATTAGTAAAAAGAAGTGAAGTTTTTTAACAAAACTAAATAGAAAAAGACAAAGGAAAAACACAAATAAAATTAGAAAAATAAAAATTAAAAGATAATACATTAAAATAAAAAAGTAAAAGAAAAAGACTTTTAACTATAACAAAAGCTATAAGTTGTTTTAATTTTTTTTTTCTACTTGAAATTATTAATTTTGTGGAGATTTTTTAAGAATACTATATGCATATATGTATATAATATATAATTTATAAAATAAATATAATAGTCTGGAGGGTAAATCAATTGATTAATTCGAAGTTTGTGAATTTGTGGAAACAAGGCAACCCAAGGTCAAATTACCTTTGTAGCGAGTCTCATTTACGATAAAGAGGATAAGTTGTAAACCCCTAGAGGTTTACAAGAACTTACATGTCAAGCAAGCTATTGGGTTCCTATGGGATATATATATATATATATATATATATATATATATATATATATATATATATATATATATATATATATATATCACGAGGCAAAGACTATACTTTGTATTAGTTATGTTTTGATTATAAATATTAGTTATTTGTTGATTTAAAACATTAGGTAAATACTTCTTTTAAATGGGAGGGGATTGAAGATTTAGGGTTTTGCAGTAATTTTTCTAAAAAGGGTGAATTACTGAAGCACGAAGTTGAAGTTTTTTAGATCTCAATTTTATTTTGGCATATTTTGATTAGTTGTATTATTGGGTCCTCGGGGAGACTGGGGAAGGCAAGGAAAATCCAGTGTTGGGTGCTTAATGACAATCTTTGCTAAAGGGTCTTTTCCTTCCTAAGTGAACGATAACCCCAAGCTCGTTATTCCAAAGAACCCATTGGAAAAATCAAGCTAGTTTATGAAAGATCATGTGTTGATCTATAAATTTATGGGAATCTGGCCTAAGGAGCAAGATCTAGTGAAGTGGATCCAACTGAAATGGAAGCCGAATGGCCTAGTAGAACTGAGATTAAGGGAAAAAGTTTTTTTTCATAGTAATATTCGCAGATTTGGAAGATCATAAACATATCTTCAAAAATGGACCATATTTCATGAATAATGTTGGGTTATTTGTGGGATTCTAGGAAGCTTGTTATGATCCAAAGATGGAGCAATTTCTGGTAGCTCCGGTGTGGTTTCAGCTATTCTCTTTGCCTGAGGACTTTTCGGAACCTGATATCCTTGAAGGTATCAGAACGCCAATGGGGAATTCGTGAGTATCCGAGATAAAGAAGAGAAGGAAGCAAACATCTTATGCGAGGGTTTCTGTATATATGAACATCTCAAAACCCCTCTCAGAATCCATTAATGTCGATTACTAGGATGAGATTTGGACTCAATAGCTTGATTACAAGCATGTACCATTCAAATGCAGAAGATGCCATGAGTATGGCCACCTGATCAATGAATTCCCATTGGCTATTTAGGAAAAGCAAGAAGGAAATAACGGCAATAACGAAGAGGGTTTCTAGGAGGTGATTAAATCAAGAAATCACAACGCCAGGAATTAATCAACAAAGACAATGTTCGAGAAAACAATGACAAAGAAAGGGTCATCATCAAACAACAAGTTTTCAACACTCTCATAGCTGAATAAAATGGAGGACGAAGCAATTCAATTGGTCCATCCTGCACAACAAGTTATGGAAGTAGACAACCATGTCATAATTCGAAGAGAAAGGCCAAGGCCAAAAAAAAACTCTGGAGGAGATGTCTAATACACTAGATCTAAAGAAAATGCTAGCTAATACAAGCATGATCCTAGAGGCAGAGGATCAAAATGAAATTCTCAACCCATATGAGAAGACCGTGGTCAAATTATTAAGAACCTAGGCCAAGGCAAAGGCCACAAACATTCTGGGGAAGCAGATCCAACATTTCTACTAGTTTTATATCCAATGGAGGCTAAAACAACACTAGCCAGAGGGTGATTCAAAGAGCCTCATCATAGCTAGATAGGTATCTCCTCAACCAAGTAGGTTGAAGGGTTAGCATCAGGCAAGCGAGGCCACAAGGGAAGGAAGATGACAGGGGAGGTAATTTGAGAATCAGGATAATTCTTCATCAACTCTCGGTAGATCAATGAGATCGCAAAACATTTCTCCCTCATCACTCTAGATCCATAATGAAAGTTGTTTTGTGGAATATATGAGGCCTCAACAATAAAGGTAAGGTGAGATGTCTAAGGGATAGAATAGAAAAAGAAAACCAATAGGAAACAAAGGTTTCGGGTGAGAAACTAGGGGAAATCGGGGGAAAATGCTGGAAGGGTAGTGCCTCTATGGTGTTAAATGCTCAAGGTAGTGTAGGTGGACTAACAATGATATGGGATACATGAGTAATAATATCCTAGGATTGGGTAGCATACCCCAATATATTATCAGGAATATTTCGTTACATAGGGGCACATGAGGAGATATGTCTCTCAATAGTTTATGGCCCAATAGTCCCTAGGGATAAAAGGGGGTTTTTGGAGGATCTACACAATCTGAGAAGAATTCATATGAATGAATGTTAGATATTGGGGGAGATGATCCAAGTGGATCCCTAATGGCCCAAAAATAAAATTCCTTGAATCTCAGTGAAACTAAGACCTGATAGAAGAGCTTGTTGCAATCTTTCCAATGACATAGACAATCCTCAATCCGACTTTGTATGCAGAAGTTATGCCTAGTCAAAGTTTTGGTCAAACTTGGCCCAATGGATAAATTTAGAAAACCACCAGATAAATATAGTAGTATCACTACAGTTCGAAAATTTGCTAAATATAGTAACACCTTGCCAAGTTGGAGACAAAGGATGTGGCTGAACAACGTGAGGCCACATGGCCCAATCAGATGGTGCCATGTGACACCCACTTTGCGGCTAAATAGGCCCCCATTCGACCAATCTTGGAAACAATTATTCCATATGTTTACAATGGTGGTTTATTTTAAATCAAAAAACAACGAGATTTGTTAATTGTTAGTGGTGAGTAGACCAAGTTGTGATTCCCATGTTGGTGACAATTTTATTTTAAACATATTAAATGTGGCGGTCAACAGATTACTAAACGTTGTGAGAAAATATATATAACAACTGACCACCAACCAAAGTTTAACGACATATTATATATGGTGAATAGTTAAAACAAAATAATGTGTTTCGACAATTTTCATAGCGTTGGAATATTACAATATATATATACCAACTAGCGGCGGTTAAAACCAATCTTTGTTTTAAATATTAAAATAAGAGTCGCAGGAGATTGAACTCGGACCACACGACAACTACATGACTTAATAAACATGCGTTAATGTTGGTTATGATTGGGCTGACCCAGGTTCGATCTATACTGTGCACTAACAAAACCCTCAATCACTGGCCCTTTCGGCAACGACCTGCAAGCAAATCTAGTCTCACCCGAAGTGACTATGGGAGGATGTAGAACCAGGTTTTTGCAGCCTTAAGGGATGATGCAATGTAGTATTTTTATGTTCTTTTATCTTTAACATGCATAAATTACTTCGCCGCATTCACTTAATCATATAAACCCATAATCATCACTGCGTTGTAATAAAAATGCTACGCTACAACAGATAATAAGAAAATACACATGAGGACGCAAGTTTTACCGTGGTTAATCCCAATGTGGGACTACGTCCACAATAACTATTGCTTATAATAATAATTCTTGTACAACAAATAGTTCTTGACCTGTGCACTATGCTGTAGATTATCTGCGCACTCAGCTACAGAATCAGGCCTCTACACATTCAACTGCAAAGTCTTGCCTTCTCTTCCAAACCACATATCACAAGAATACAACCATTCAATTCATGATGTGATTCTAAGCTTATTCTCTCCTTTATTATTGATCCTTATATAAATTGTTACATCGAGGGATATATCATCAAAATACCATGGTCCACATACCATGGACTACCAAAATACAAGCTACTATGGATTGAAAACCATTCATCTTTTACAATATTACATGCTTTTTTACAAAAGTGAGGGCCTTCGGCCTGCCTTGAAGCACATATACTATGCGTTATATTTATTGCACAATCCACTTGATGCTTCGTTGCTCCGCTGCGCGGTCCACTTCGCGCTCCGCTGCATTCTTTACTTCACACTCAACTCCACAAATTGTGGAGTCTTCACCAAAATCTAGGCCAAGTTGGGTTGCGCCCAACAAACCCCCAACACTCACATGTGACTCATCCCGAGTCACTTAGTTGCTTTTCCTATGATTTTTTTTGTGATGTTGTTGCGTTTGATCCTACTGCGGGCAATGCTACTACGGGGATATCAGCGGTTGCTGCGATGACTGCTTCCATGACTCCTTCTAAGCATTTCTCGTTGAATATACACACAAATTCTTTAGTTGACAGAACGTCCATGCATAAATTCTCTGCAATTTCTTCGTACTATCAATACTCGAGCTCTCAATTCAACAAAGTTCCAAATCTGGACGGGAGGTGGATTTTTATAACAATTTCGAGTTTCTAACCCCATCATTAGCTTAGATTTTGTTTAGATTGTGCCATGATTCTATTCATTAATTTCATATCCATCCCTAGATCTTGCCAACCTGTCCTCATAAATGCAAATTTCTGCGTATTTTAATGTTAACTTTCCCTTTTAATGGTCATATTTTCCGGTGAACTTCGACACATCCCATAGTGTAGCGAACATCCGTCTTATGTCGCAGCTCCTATGTACTTCAGCATAATCCAGACTGTAGTGAAGTAACTCCTTATGTAGAAGCTATCTGCAACATAGTTTATAGTCCAGTTCCCACTTTCAACTATAGGTGGCACTAAAACTCTTCTCCTTTCTTTCTTATAGTGAGGTTGTATGGACATGGTTGTTCCTATACAACTTCAACTTGCTACCATTTAGTCTTCCCTGCATCAATTCTCCATTTAACTTAGCTAATTGAACCGCGTCTCCATAAGTAACATGCTTGATAACTTAGGGGCCCAACCAATGCATCTTCAATTTTCCTGGCAATTTTACAAACTTACTGTCATAGAGGAGAACAAGGTATCCTACTTGGAATTCTTCTACTTAATATGTCTATCATGCTAGGCCTTTTCTCTTGATTTTTGTACTTGTTGATGAAAACCTGCTATAAATTTGTCTTCCTCTAAAGCAATCAACTGTGACATTCTTTCCTCCATTATGTCAGGGCCTGCCATATCTGTAAAAGCTGCAATCCTTAGGCCAGGGACAATATATTCCATGGGCATCACAACTTCTTGCCCATAAATCAACTTGAAGGGTGTTTGACCTGTCAACTTCTTACATGTGGTCTTATAGGCCCATAAAACTATTAGAATTCTGAGAATCCAGTCATCTCTATTCACATTGCATACTTTAGTAAGTACATTCTCTAAAATCATGTTAAATGCTTCCACTGTTCCATTAGCCTAAGGATGATAAGGGGTACTCTTTTGATGACAGACTAGGAATTCTTCAGTCAATGCTTCAATAGTTTTATTCAAGAAGTGGGAGCCTTGGTCACTCATCAAAATCTTTGGACATCCAAATCTAGACAATATATACTCAAAAATAAACCTTGCAATGTAACTTATGGTACCAATGGCATTTCATCTCTTCGTGAAGGCTTTCCTATTCTTTGACACATATCACATGCTCTACAATATTAATTTGCATATTTATGTAGTGTAGGTCACCATAATCCTGCTCTCAAAATATTCTATGCAGTAGCTTTTCCTGCATAGTGTCCACCAGCTGCGCCACCACGGGTTTCTACTTGAATCATCTGTCTTTCATGTTCAAGAACATAGCTGCATAGTATTTCATCTGGTCCCATCTTATATAATTGCCTTGTTATTAATGAAAATTCAGTTGCCTTAACCACTGATTCCTTCTTTTGTTGCATAATATATTCTTAAGGAGCCATTCATGTGTTCAAAAATTGAATGATATCTGCAAAATGGTCATCTGCAACTCTGATTGCAAATAACCGCGCATCAGGGAGATTATCTTCTATTTTGGTTGGTTCTTCACCTATTTCCAATCTTGATAGATGATCCTGCATTCAGTCTTCCTAGTTTAACAATGATTTCAAAGTCATATTCCTAGAATAATAATAACCATCTGCAAATTTTGCCTCCTAAGACAGGCTTATTGACCAAGTACTTCAGTGCAGAATGAATAGTAAACATTTTAAAGTGTGATCCTAGCAAATAGTGTCTAAATTTCCGCAAAACATACACCACGGCCAGTCCTTCCATTTCTATAGTGGTGTAATTATTTTCTGCTTTAGATAACTTCCTACTTGCAAAATCTATAGGGTGATCAATCTCTCCTGCACTAGGTTGTGCCAGTACTACTCTGAAAGCTACACAAGGTGCATCCACATGGACATGAAATTCCTTATTCCAATCAGGGAACACTAGTATAGGTGCAACTACCATCTTTTATTTCAATATGCCGAGGCTCTTTTGACATTCTTCATCCCATTGAAAAGTTACATCCTTCTTTGACAAACTTGTCCATAAGTTTAATGATTTGCACATACCCTTTGATGAATTTCATATAATACCCAGTATGTCCCAATGTAGTGTGAAGTTGTCTTACCGTCTTCGGTGGAGGAAAGCTCACAATGATATCAATCTTAGCAGGCTCCACAATTAATCCTTGTTTACAAACAATATGTCCCAACAATATACCAAAATATACACAAAATATGCACTTCTTTAAATTCAAGGAGATCTGATAGTGACTACATGTGTCAAGAATAAGTCTTAAACTTCCAATATGTTTGCTTAACAACCCAAATAATGTACAATCATGAAAGTATACCTCCAAAAACTTATGGATATATTCTTTAAAAGCTGTGACCACCAACCTTGAAAATATAGCAGGGGCATTTTTCAGTCTAAAAGGCATCACTGTGTATTGATATGAGCCCCATTCTATAGAAAATGTGCTCTTATGCTGATCTTTAGGTGCAATTCCAATCTGATGGTATCCTAAAAATCCATCTGTAAATGAGTAAGATTCTTGGCCTCCTAAATTGTCTAGTACTTCATCTATGAAAGGGGTATGGAATGGATCATGTAAGCATGCATCATTCAACTTTCTCAAATCAACACAGATCCTAATTTCTCCTTTAGTTTTCTTTTCTTGCACCACCACAGGACTCACCCATTCTGATTCTTCTACTGGTTCAATAATTCCCATTGCTATCAACTTATCAAGCTCTACCTTCACTTTCTACTCATACTTTGGATTCAATCTGTAAGGTCTTTGCTTGACTAGCTTCGCATTAGGCTTAAGGGGAATCTTCATAACTCCTAGATCTCCTAATATACACTTCATTTCTGAAAACTTTTTGGGAAATAGTTCTTGATATTCATGAAGCAATTCTTTAACTTTGCTAACTATCTCCTCATCCAAATAATCTCCTATAGTTGCAAACTAGGCTCCTTCTCTAATCCTATGTTTACCTTCTTGGTCTTGAGTGGCTTCTTTATACCTGGTATCTCTAATTCAGGTCCATTTACTTCGCAATATCCTTATGATTCTGCAATGTCGATGTTGCAAGGATCTTCTTCCTCTTCTATAGTAAAGTTATAGCATTCTAGTGCATTTTCTATTTGCACAACCCAATCAGGTTGTTGCCATGTCAGTGGAGTTACATTCTCAAATATCTTCTTCTTAACTATCTGAAGGGCCAAATTTATGTATAGGAAATCACCCTCAAAGCTGAATGTTAATATGAAATCATCAACCATGTCTACCTAATCCATAGTACCATGTCAAAGCTATGTTTCTAGGTACCAGTTCTTAGGGATTGTTTCTAATGTATGAATAAACCCATGTACCCATTCTTGTTGTGGAATCTCCTTCCATGCTGTAGTACATAACTAGATATGCTCCCTAGGATTAGTTTGACCATCGTATTTTATTTCCATATCTGTATTTATCTGACCAAATATTATCCACATCAACCTTCGACATTCCTCCCAATCTCCTATATCATTATTGTGTGCACCCCACCATCTAACAAAAGTAGCTTTCAGGGCTATATCCAAAACTAACAACATTTGATTCTCTGGAACCTGTTCTTCATATTCATCAAGAAAATTATTTATATCACCCAAGCCATCATAAGAATGTAGATTACATACCTCACATGTCATACCACGAACTAATCTGGTAATTCTTACACAACGCCTTGTGGATACTTCATGCAACCTATTCTGCCAGTTTTCCAACTCTTCTTTTGAATTTGAGGTACAAGAACTATCATGCTCCCAAGTAAACTTGCCTTCTATAGTAGGGTTAACCCAATCATGTTCCTATGCTGTCATTTGATAGATATTATCTATACCAGTTGCGCAGTACTGTTATTTGACTGGTTTCGTATATCTTACTCCTTCTGATGGATCCAAGGGAACAATTACTCTCATATTTCATCCTTCAAATATCATCTGTCTCATCTTCAAATTAATTATGGCCATATTATCAAATGCCTAGTCAAGTCCAAGTAATGCAGGATAAAGGTTAAGATCATCAATTATCTCTATTACTTAAAAGTCAACAATAGTGCGAACCCCTTCAATATTCACTGTTACACCTGGTAATCTTCCTAAGGGGAAGATATTTTGCTGATTTTCCATCCTTAATTGAATAGGTGACCACTGTAGATTCAAATTACCCATTAATTCCCATGTATGCTTTGCCAAAACATTAACGTCAAATCCCAGATCTAGAATAACTTAATCCATCTCATATTCTCTTATCTGCGCACTAAGCCTGATTTCTCTTCTAGTTCTCTTTTGTCAATGCAAATTATTGACTGCATGCATATCACCTCGCAGTGTTTCTTTTGATGCACAAGAATCTATCAACCACTGAAGCCCTTCTATAGCCTTTTGATGTCTTAATAATTTCATACGAGTTTGTAGAAAATACTTTAAAGTACCTCCTTGATTTGTTGAATCCTAGTCTTGTGTCGGAGTTCGACCTTGTGTCGGAGCTCGATCCTATGTCGAAGCTTGGTTTTGCATCGAAGCTTGATTCTGTGTTGAAGCTCATGACATGTCGCAACTAGTTTTCTGTTTTGGCTACGCACTAGAGGTCGAAGCTCCAAGATCCATAAAGCTTCGATTTGCTTCCATAAACACTTCTTTTTCCTTCTGAATATAAAAAATAGGAGCTTTCTCAACAATTTTTCTAATCCATGTACTTTAGATTCTTTCTTTCCATCTGCTTTATTACTACCAGTCGTAGCTCCACTTCTAGTAACAATACTAATTCACGGTTCGTCATTCCTTCTTTCAATGGTCATCATTTGAATATTCTGTGTCGGCTGTGTTAGTATCTATCAGTCCTGTCAGTCACCAATGGTCAAATGTACTCTTTCAAAATTGTTGATTAGGGTCCTAGGTAAAATTTTTATAGCTTCAATAGGTTTTCAAATAAAAATTTGGTCATTGGTTAGTAAGTCTAGGTCACTACTACTCCCTCCACCTACTCATAGCCTTCATCACTCATCATGGTCATGTCTTTATTCAGGTGTCTCAGGTCATGAAATGGTTAGTATGTCATCATTTAGGTCATGGTCTAGGTTTTTACTTCATTTATCATCATAATGCAATTCATTTAAAGTAAAAGGAGTCATGTTCATCATTTGAGTGATCATTAAAGGGAGTTTGCAGCTTAAGAACAAAGGAATAAAGGTAAAGGTAACATTCCATTTCAAATAAGATCATGTTGCAGTCACATCACATCATTTCTCAAAAATATCAATGATGTCACCTCCATGACTTAGCAGAAATCGACCTCCAGCTTATAAAGGACCATTCAAAGCATTTAAATTGTTCATTCCACTTTCATAAGAGCTCTCTCCACCATTGAATTGCATTCCAGCCTTCAGAGCAACCAAAATTTTCCTTGAAATCCTAAATTACCCTCCTACACTACGCTTTTCCTCCTACGTTACGCTTCTGGTATCCATTGCTGCATTTTCGAATTGGAGGCAAAGAAACCATCCACAAGGTTTCATCTCAGCAATTCATGGTTTTAATACCTCTTGGACAAGTAAGTATCAGTTGGCACTCTTCTCTTGCATCTATCTTCTCAAAAATTTTAGTGAAATTCCCTCTCCTAGGGTTTCATTGCGTTTTTCATTTCCATGTGAATTTGTGTCAAATCAGTGGTAAAACTCTAAGTTTCCTGCTCCCCTACACTCATATACACATTTCTTACTTCCCTAAAAACACTTCCCTCACATATTCCCTTTCATCTCCTACATTTCCCTACAAACCCTAGCCTAGGCTACCCCATTGACAGTTTCCTAGGCTAGGACTGCGTTGTTGTCATTTTCATACCTTCCCCCCACTGTTTTTAAGAATTCTCACTTCCCTACAATCCCTAGCATCTATCCTTATCCCCTAAAATTTTCCCATAAATTTACACACTCCCAAACCCCTCCATTCCATTCCTTCAACATCACAGTCCCTTGTCCCCTATTTTGCAGTCATACCCTATCCCTTTGCTTCCCACTTAGCTAGGGTTTTAAACATGGAAACTGGAAATAATGACATTGAGAAGAAAAAGTATAATAAGGGTGGGAAAGTGTCCAGGTATGAGCCATCACAGGTCCAAGAAATGATGGCCTCACCCTTCATTAAGAAATCTTTCCAACATGCTGGTTGCCTAGGTTTCTGTGAGAATATCTAAGAAGTAGGTTCCAATATCAAATTGACAAGCCTCTTTGCCACCAACTTCAGAAGGGATAAGGCCAACATTTCTGGGGTAGACTTCATCATTTCAGCAGATGCCATCTCCATAGCTATAGGTATTCCAACACATGGAGAAATCTGGTTTAAAGGGATGGATTTAGACATTGAGAACTACAAACCTTTCCTAAAGCCACAATATAAGGATGCTCCAAAACACATTTTTCCCTTTAGAAAATTGCTTGACATGTATTCTCCATTAATGAAGATGATAATGAGGTACTTTACCTATGAAGGAAGGTTTTCAAGACTTTATCAGTACCATATAAGGCTCCTAATACACTTCACGGCAGTCAAACCTCTAAAATTGCCTCATTATTTGTATAGAAGCCTTGTCAAGATGACAGAGAAGGTACAAAGTAAAGGGAAGGATCATCAATCTAAATTGTTACACCATGGCTTGGTCAAATTCATTGTCCTCCGTCAGCTTTTAGAGATCAACATGCCTTGGGAGGCATTCACCCAATCAACTTCACCTTTGTTTGCTACTAGTCAATCTAGCAACCAAGGTACACCATGACCATTACCAAAGCCACAAGAGGTTGGCTCTTCAAGTAAACCAGTTGCACAGTCGCCTAGAGCATCAGTGGCAAATGTACCTAGGGCATAGGTGACTAAAACCTACAACAGAGGGAAAAGGCTTGTGTTCGCTCCTTCAAAACACCAACATGTTGCACCCTTGCATGATGATGATCAGGCACACTTTGAGGGTGACATGGTAGATCATGAGGAGCACAAGTCACATGAGGAGACTATAAAGGAAAAGTAAGCAAAAATTAGAGACCTCAAGGATAGACTTTCAAAGGCTAACTTCATGATAGCATTTCTTTAGTAGGAGAACAGACAACTTCAAGTAAATCAGCTTTTGCCCACTAAACCTAAGGCAAATTTGGAGGTGGAGGATGGCAAAGGTAAGCCTGTCATTGATGTTGAGAAACTTGAGGATAGAAAGGTGCCAATTAAGCCAGGAGGCCAAGAACAAGAAATCTTAAGAGGTAGAAAGAGCAAGAAAGTGAACCATCTCCATCACTAGGTCAACATGACTTTGATGAGCTAATTACAACTGAGATTGAACAAGACAAGGAATTTTGGCTTAGAAAAGTGAATGATCACTTGGAAAAGCTTCTCAAGAGGGCCAACAGGAACACCAATCTCCAAAGGCACATGGCAAGGCACAACAACATAAGAAACAAGCTTTCTTAGATTAGGGTAAAAAACATGAAAAGGAGGCTAAACCAAACCCTAATGAAGCTAAGGATGAGAGACAACTTGGATCTACTTTCTGATGCATACTTTATTTTCTAAACCATCACCCAAGGAGTCAAAGAAAAAAATTTCAAGCAATTCTGAAGAATTTTTGTAAATTTTGAAATTTTAGGTATTTTGGCAATTTTGTGATGTACAAAAGCGCAACGAGCTCACGATGCGCTTCTTCCCAAGACCTCCAAATGGTGAATTTCTTGCATGGTTAGATATATTTTGATGAGTACAAGTCAAGTATGTTCATGGGTTTCCATGTCAGTGCATAGGTTGGAAGGAAAATTAAAAAAACATGCTCAAAAACAGGTTTTTGCCACTGTTTCAGACCCCACGTTGCGCTTCTGGAGAAGTCTTGGGAAAAGTAATTTTTGAAGGCCTAGAAAGGGTACTTTTATAGGTTTAACACTTTGGTAGTCAAGTAGACACACTAAGCTACCATCACCAGTTTTCAGATCAAAAAATGGACCAAGAAAATCCCCTCAAATTTGCCTACAAAGTCGACGTTGCGCTTCTGACAGTTTCGCTGCGCTTTTGTCAACAATGTCATTTTTTGGTTTTTATCAGTGAAACTTGACTTTCCATGATGTAATTAGTCAATTTGGGTTTCTACATGATGTAAATAAGTGAAATATGGCTTGTAAATGTAAATTTGATGTAATTATGATGGTTATTAATGCTAGTAAAGTCAGTCAAAGATAAATGGAGAGTTTGTTTCTTAACCTCCCTAGTTTTAGATTTGGTTAGAGGAAATGATCTAAACTATTCCTATCTTGATGGATTTGACCCCTAAGAGGGGGAAAGTGGTTTTTGACCTATATGTAGCCTGATATAAGTGATAGAGAGGGTTGGATGCTGTTTAGTCAAGGCTTGTGGAGCTAGTGTACTTGTGATTATTTGTAGGAGTAATATACAGGAGTTGCATTTATTATAGTGGGATTCATGTGGTATGTTCATTAACAATGCTTTTTTCTTCTATTATCATCAATATGAATGTATTTCTCTCTCTAATTCCATCTTAATGCTTTCTTGTGATTGTTTCATAAGTATTAAACATAATTATTAAGTATTTGCTATGTTTTGATGAAACTCTCATATTTTTGTTACATTTTTCTCTGATAAATGAATTAATGAAAATAATGCTCATTTTGAAACCTTACTTTTTTACCCTACACACAATGACAAATCAAGAATTCTAATTGAGAATGCATACCTTGCCCCATTATATCTCTGCAAACTCATCTTTTGGAAACCCTGACCTAACCCCCTAGACCTAGACCTTCATCCAACAAAAACCCTAAAATCAAAAACCCTAAATTGAGCTAAACTATCTAGCCTAAAATCCATTCTTGCACCAATCAAATCCTTGGATGTGACCATAGAGAGAGACCTCTCTGGTTTGGTAGGGCTAGCTACCAAATCAATATATTGGTTTGAGGTTACCTCTGTCAGTCTCCTTTCTCAGCCTTGGGACATTGAGGAGCGCTAACATATTTGGCTACTATACTGGGGAGTGAAGTGTCAAATATTCCCCAGGATTTTCCTCATGAGTTCATCTAGATCTAGGCTTGTGGGTGACAAGTTCTAGTTTTCAAGAAGGCTGATTCAGTAATTGAACCAAAGTGCAGATTGAGGAAAACACTGGCTCCTAAAAGATATACAAGTTCAAATCCCGATCCCAACCCTCCAGTAGTAGTTGACAATCCTAAGAAACTGTTGAGAAAGCTGAACTCTCAGTCTCCAGAATATGAAACAGGTACATCTCCATTGCTAAGAGCTACATATTTACCTACACAACTAATTGCTCTTGAAGATTTGTCTTTTGATCTAAAATTTGAGTTATCATTATTCAAGTCCAAGTCCGAATCTTCTCTTTCATAAACAATTGTGGACCTTGTGAAGTTTGAGTCATATGTACAATCTTATGAGGCTTCATCTGATAAGTTTGACAATAAGGTTTGGTCAAATTTCCAAAAACTCCAGAATCTAGTTGATCAACTGAAAGTAACTTCTGAAAAATCTTATACCCTATATCAGCAAGAGGATTTCCCCATTGTTACACCTCCTTACACAACTACCCCGTCATCCTCCATCACTAAACCATCATCTCCTTTCAAACCATCCTCTTTTAAGACAACCCCTCCATCAATACCCCTTGTTGTAACTATCATATTACCTTCTGCAGCCTTTATGGCGAGATTTCCCCCTTTGGTTTTGCCTACACAACTTGCTGCATTACCTCAGAATTATGGTCAAAGGTTTCCTCTATTTGATGGCACAACCAAGATCACAACAAGACAACATATTGATAAGATAATTGATTTCATTGACCTCGAAGAAGTCGATGAAGATGATGCCAAAATGTGCCTCATAGCTCAAAGTTTTTTAGGTGAAGTGAAGAAATGGTTTTGTGCTTTGAGAGCTACTTCAATAGCCAATCCCCAACAATTGATAGACTTATTCTTGACCAGATGGGAAGAGAAGAAGAGCCCCCTTTAGATCCTGGGTGAATACAATTCATTGAAAAGAGATCCAGATGAATCCGTACAAGACTTTACTATTAGATTCAATAAGGTCTACAATGTTATCCTAGACAACATCAAACCTCCTCCTGACTTGGAATTGATTCACTATCTTGATGCCTTTGATCTTGACGTGGGCTACCAGCTGAGAGAAAATAATCCTATAACTCTAGAATAAATGTAGAGGAATGTTGTGAGTGTTGAAGCAAACTAGTTTATTAAGAAATCTAAGATGAAAACATAAAAGAAGGTCACAATCAAAGAGGAGCCCTATACTTCATCGGATGTTAAGCTTGACACTTTAATCAAAACCTGGAGAAAATGATGGATAAGATGGCAATATCAGAAACTCAAGTTAGGAATCCTAATTACCGAGGTTAACATCAACAACATCAATTTAGAATAAAACAAAGAAAGTAGAAGGGTCAGGATCAACAAGCACAACAACAGATCCGTACTCCACTCCAGCAGAATTATGCATAGGGACTTGATGAAGAAGAAGAGTTTGTAGGTGAGAACCACTTTTTTGAGTAGGATAAACAACCTATTTTCCTCACAAAAGAGGATGAGTTTTCTGAGGAACCATATGCAGCTGATGATCAGAGATTTGTTTTTTCAAATGATGATGTGTTGGCAGTTGAAACAAAAGATTATCAAAGGGGTTACCAAAATTCTCTTAGCCAAGTGCAAAGGCAATATAATTTGAGGAACATAAGTGTGCAACTTACTTCAAATCCAAAGAAGCCAACTTCTCAAAAATATACTCATACCAAAGAATCAACCTCTGCAAATCAGAACAAAGAAAAGGAGGCTACTACCACTAGTCAAGGAAAGAGCAATGCAGAAACACAAACTGGAGGACAGAGAAAGGAGATTCCCACCAAAGAACAACCAGAAAAGAAGGATATGACTTCCAAAGAGGTAGAAAAACATCCTAACTTATTTAGTCTAGAGAATGAGATTTCTAAATTGAAAATTTCCATTCCTTTGACTGAATTAGTTAAGAATGATCAATATAAATTCCATATAGCCAAATTGCTAAAGATCGATCAAATGTCAGACATGGTGACTGTTAGTGATGACTGCCCTGAGCTTTTGTTTGGTCCTGCTGTACATGGAAATTTAGAAGACAGTGAAGTCCCACAATTTTACCTCAGTCTTAGGATCCATTATTTCATCCTTCACAATTCCATGTTAGATTCCAGAGCTTCTCACAATCTCATGCCCAAGGCCATTATGGACAAGTTAGGATTGGATATTACTCGATCATATCATGACCTTCACTCCTTTGAATCGGGAAGAGTTAAGTGTCTCGATCTCATTAAAGACTTGGTAGTATCTTTATATCAGATTCTGACAAAAAATGTTCTGATGGATGTGGTTGTTGCTGATATTACTCCAAGGTATGGAATGCTACTCTCTCGGTCATGGGGAGAAAAAATCAAAGGTACCTTGCAGCTTTATTTCTCTTATGCTACTATACTGGAGTTCGGTCAACTTAGGAAATTGTACCAGGAAACCAAGAAGAAATATATGATTACTAGTAAATAGAAGCCAACTAATCACCCTATACATGCTGTACAAACTGATTTAGAATCTTTTATTTTGTACAATTATAGTAGTTCAGTTGATTTAGAAATTCAGATTGAAGAAGTTTCATAAATTTTAGAAGTTTCAGGTAGTATCGAAATAGTTCCACTTGCAGAAAATCAAGAATAGGGATTAAATGGTTTGCAACCCAATATATCAGTTGAAAGGACAGTGGATTCAGAGAAGGAAACAGATTATGTCGAGACAATAGATCATCTTCAAATAAAAAATAAAAAACAGTCTTCTGAATTTCAGCTTCCTGATGAGGAAGAGGCTCTTTGGACCATGGATTTTGATGGATCCCTGGGAAAGGAAGGAGTTGGAATCAGAATTTGGATTCGTACTCCAATGAATCACTCAGGTAAAATTCCTCGTAATGTTAGAGTATGTTCATATAAAATAGATTTCAATTGTTCTAATAATGAAGCAGAATACGAGGCCTTGATTACTGGTCTTAAGATTCTTAAGAAGCTAGGTGCAAAAAGAATTTTAGTTTATGGCGACTCTGAATTGGTAATCAAACAAGTAAAGGGGGAATACCAGGCCAAAAATTCTAGGATGCAAGCATATCACAATGTTGTGTTAGATATCCTCAAAACTTTTCCTGAGTATACAATATCTCTGATTCCAAGAAACCATAATTTCATGGCTTATTCTCTTGCCATCGATGCAAGCATGTTTAAAATACCGATACAATGCAATAAGAAATTTGAAATCAGTGTTAAACACTGCCCTGCTGTCCCTGATAAGCTTTGGTACTGGCAAGTGTTTCAGGATGATAAGAAAATCAATAATTTTATGCAAATGGAGGAAGAATTCACCACCTCTTACATTGATGATGTATTTTGTGATGATGATCAGGAGATCCAAGCCACAAAATTGGAAGTATTATAGTTGAAAGACAATTCCATTCCAAGAGGTCTTGTACCCTTGGAAGAGCTCTTCGATCATGATGATGTTGCACAGAAGCTAACATTGGTCCCCACTGAAACAGGAGTTGAAGACATCAATATTGGCACAACTAAGAAGCCAAAGATGGTGAAGTTGTCAAAGTCATTAACCCCATAAATGAAAGGTAAGTATGCAACACTTTTGGCTAATTTTTCTGATGTTTTTGCATGAGAGTATTCATATTTGAAAGTTTATGATAAAAGTATAATTCAACATACTATTCTTATCAAGCTCAATCAAAAGCCTTTTCGCCAAAAGCTGACAAGGATCAATCCGAAGCTGCTGCCATCCATAGAGAAAGAGCTAAAAAGATTATATAAAGCTAGTACTATTGTTCCTCTTCGCTTTTCTGAATGGATGTCGAATTTGGTTCCAGGAAGGAAGAAGACATGTGAAATTTGTTTATGCATTGATTTCCGAAATCTGAACAAAGTATCCTTGAAAGAAAATTACCCTGTCCCAAAGATGGATCACATTCTGCAAAGGGTAGTGGGTTCTTCAAGAATATCTTTACTTGATGGCTATTCTGGGTATAATCAAATCTTGGTCCATCTTGATGACCAAGCAAAGACATCATTCACTACACCGTGGGGTACTTTCATGTATGCAAAGATGCCTTTTGGACTAAAAAATGCAGGAGCTACATTTCAGCGAGCGATGGACATCGCTTTCGCTAATGAAAAATATGTGTTTTTGGTTAGTTACCTTGATGATATCACAATTTTATCCCAAACAGATGAAGAGCATTTGCATCATTTGAGGATAGTCTTCCAAAGGTGCAAGAAATTTGACATATCACTGAATCCGAAGAAGAGTTTGTTTGCCATGGAAGAGGAGAAATTACTTGGTCATATCATGTCAAAATATGGTATCCACATAGATCCTGCACGAATTGAGGCAATCCAACAATTGGATTACCCAAGGAACAAGAAGGAAATTTAGTCTTTTCATGGTAAGATCAACTTCTTGAGAAGGTTTATTCCTAACCTTGCTGAGCATCTAAGAGAAATAATTAACATGTTGAAAAGTGACAGCGAGGTAAGTTAGTCTGAGGATGCAAGGAAAACTTTCAACCAAGTCAAAACTGCATTATCTTGCACTCCCATCTTAATCAACCCTAATTATACTACGGATTTTTATCATTTTTCATTTTCTTCTAAGCACACATTGGCTGTTGTCCTAATGCAAAAAAAAAGACCAAAAAATAGAACAACAAATTCCATTTTTAAGCAGAACCATAAGGGATACGACATTAAGGTACAATATCATTGAAAAAAAGGCTTTGGCCCTAGTAAAGGCTTTGAAGGATTTCTGGGTGTGTTACAGGGAAAAGTGTCTATTTAGAACTGCTCTATCCCACTAAGGTGTGATAGCTGCCTTAGAAACAAATAGAGAAAAACTACTCTTGTTTTTCCTTTATGAATTATAGATAGAGAGGAACAGAAAGACCAAACTCTGTCTTGCGCTAATCCTTCGATTCGATCCCTCTCTTCTTTGATAGTCCTCAGCTACCTGCTCCCTTGCACGCCCAGCTTCACAAAGTACCTGTAAGATCACAGAAGCATAACACTATACAAAGACATGGATCTATAATCATAAACAATCTAGGATTAGATGTAAATTGACCATACAAATGTAACAAGCATCAATGATACAAAAGCATGGAGGAAAACTCAAATGGCTTTTATTGATAAACAAGAAAAGATCCAGGAGGAGTTACAACCAGTTGTTCCGACCCAGCATCAACCTCTCAGCAAAGAAGCCCCTCTTCACCTCAAACAAAGCTTAGATCACCCAACAATCTGATGTTTGTCTCTAGAAACCAACAACAATTCCTTACAATATGCAAAATTCCAGCCTCTGGATCTCTGGGATGAGGGATCCATATATAGATATTTGTAAGGGGGATGAGTCAGCTTGTGATTTGATTAGTGTCTTCTCTCTGTCAGTTCTTGCTTCCACTTGGAGACTGAGGGCCTCTTCCTCATCCTTGGTTGAATTCAGTGAGGCAAGTGTCATAGGAGAAGATTTTGGAAGCTTCCATTGCCTCTCCACCTCGCGGAATGACACTACCATTTTTCATTTCTCGCCCATCGCACCCCACAGAAGGGAATTTTGAAATGCAACGCACCCTCACAGTGTATTTAGGTGAGATGCAACGTAGTTAGCCAGTGGAGCAGCTGCAATGATCCTGTTTTGACCAATTCTGAGTAGTTTCTCATGGAGAACTTCTGGGAGAAGCTGTAATCTGTTGACCTTGTTCCTTTAGGGGTTAGAACAACACTTTTAGGGACTTAGGAGCCCTTGGTTTATGGACATTTTATGCTTGGGGTTGTAGGGCACAAAAATGTCTATAACAGTTGCCCCCTAAAGTATGAGGCCGTTAACCTTTTGGTGTCGGGTGAAATGCTTTATTATGAGGATCCGAAGTTCTTTCAATGCTGGGAGGAGACCTGTAATAAGATACAATACAATACATTATCTTCATAATATTTTCATGATCTAGCTGAGGCGGGCATTCCCATGCTCAACTTTATAAATTCATTTTCATGTACATAGGACAGACAATCGTCTGAGTGTAGACTGATGATTCTGATAGAGCCATCATCCTTTTGAGTGGATGATTATCTGTGCGGCAATGATGTACATTTAATGTCTTTATTTCCCTGAATATATATGACAGCCCGGATGGATGAAACTAGATCCGGGGTCTTCAATCTCGTCTGATCTTCACTCGAAGTACAATTCGATCCATGTGAGAAATGTTTTGAAGTCGAACATGGAAAGACATCGATTGATTACCAGTCAATGATGTAAACTGTTAACAAGCGCGAGAGGAATCACCGATAATGATAATGACCCTCAAGGTATTGCAGTACAATTCACATGGTGTGAATAAAGGGCTTGGCGTCAAACACCACACAAAATCTTTCGGTCGAAGGCCATTGATGTAAACCTGTCGCCGGAAGTGAGAAACTTGCCATTGAGGCATGCAAGCTTCAAAGTACTGAATGGGGTTTTCCTAGATCAACTTCTTGGATAATGAGCTGATGTCGACAAGAAGTGATCCGTCACAGGAGGGCCTTATTGAATCCCACATCAATGACACAGAATGGAGCAAATGATTTTAATGGAGGTGAAAACGATCTGGTGATATAAGGTTCGTGGTGGCGGTCATGAAAGAATGGAGTATAATGTATGGTAGTGGGTGAGACACAGGTGAATTCACTGAATGACTTCTCTTGAACATATTGGTGACACTGATGTGATGGATTGGTAGCATTAACCCCAAGTGTGGATGGTATGGCGTGACCATGGTGATGTGACCGATGAATGAAACAACCCAACTGGACTCGAACACAGAGTGGAAGTGTCATGTTCAAGAGCGACTTGCTACCAACAAAGTTTCTTTGAGTTTTCTTCCCAATTTTTCCCCAGTCATTGCTGACCAGTACCTCTTTATTTTTGTCAAGCTTGAGGAGGATAACATATGCTTGTTCTATAATTTTCCCTTCGGGCAAACCCATCGCTATGTTTTAACGAGCCTAGCGATAGTGAAACTCGTTCTCGTCTATAGACAAGTTTGTCGCTATTAATCTTTTTAACGAGTTTAACGATAAAGATAACTCGGTCCTTTTCAATTTTAGAGAGTCTAAAAAGGAACGTAAACGTAACTCCAAAATTCCTTTTTCGTCATCTAATCCCTTAAGTCCGAAAAAGTATAAAACAATACAGAAGGGATGGATTTTCTATACTTTTAACGAGCCGAACAAAACAAGCGCTCGATCTTTTTGTGTAATAATCCCTCAGGTCCAAAAAGATTAAAAATCTAGAGGAGGGATAGCACTTCCTGTCCCTTTAACGAGCTGGAGGGGCCAATGGCTCGGCAATCTTTTCATATTTTACGAGTCAGTTGAAAAGAGCTTAAAGGAGACTCGTCTTTTGAGGAACGAGTGATAAAACGGGTAGCAGCTGATTCCAGGCAAGGTTTGGAATTTTCCAATCACGGCAGTGTTACAAGGATGGCTAGTGAAATCACTCTTCGCAGCTGTTCCTCAAAATGGGTAAACAATCAAATGGAGGTGAATGATCGGCCAAAAAAGTGGAGGTGACGGTGCAAACACGACCAAGGCTTTAACGGCTGAAGTACTACATTCACGATGGTTATTTACCGGGAAATGGTTCATTTTTTAACGAGCTTAAACGGGGGGGAAACATTTGTTCATGTCTTATGTTTATTTTTTAACGAGATTGAACTATGTGCTAAAACTGCTCGATTAATCCAGTCGTGTGATAAGAATGTCTCATATAAAATGGCAAATTTTAGATTTTTGCCCCACATCCTTTCTTTATGCAAGTTAGGAAACGACCAATCCAAAAAACAGATAAATGATCGCTCTTTGCTTGCACTCCAAAAGGTTTGCATGCTCCCAGGTATAAAACAGAGTTTCAAGGTTACCCCTTCTTTAGTCCATTAAAACATTTGTTTTACCGAGAGAGGCCTACCTCTTATAGGTTACCCAAAGATTGTTCTATTCACAGCGCAAACAAAACACTTCTTGGGCGATGTCTACCGAGATAAACAAAGGTGAGTGAAGGAGGCTACTCCATTCACATAAATTTGACAAGAGAATCTTGTTCTAGAATAAGCCCCTCTTCCAATCACGGACGGGGGTACAGACTAGGCATATTCTCTCGCGGAAACCTACCTTATACCCAAAGTTTTCCTGCCGAAGCAGACCAGGGTGCATGCCCCCTGGGTTTCAGTCATGCCCTCTCGAATCACTCGCGCTCATCGGGTGGACGGACTGGAGATTGAGACATTTCTTGCGTGAAAAGACCATTCAGGGATGGTATATGACTATTTGCTCTGTATGATCCGGGAAATGAAAGCTGGTCCACGAGCTTGACCACTCTTCCTTCGTGCGGAAAACACATTACTCTAAAGAGTGAGGAGACAATTGCTCCCATGCAATAAATATAGTCTCGTCCAAGGAGTAGATTGTAATCCAGGGGTCCTTGAACTACCATTACGTTCATGTGAATGGTTTTCCCTCTCAATGTTATGGGCACATCGGGAAGGATCCCTAACGGTCGACTGGTTCCTTTATCAAAGCCTGTTAGATTTCTCATCTCAGGCAAAAGCGATGGCGAACCAAGTTCTTTCCAAGCAGTTGAGGAAAGGATACTCACAGAAGGCCCCTCATCTATGATGGTACCAACCAGAACCATTCTATATATTTGAACAATGATTCGGAATGGTACACTAGCTGGTAAACGGGGTCTGCCTAGTTGATTCCAGTCGAAGGAGACAACTAGGTTGCTTGGAGGTGGGACCGAATAGACGGCCGGGTACGACTCTGACGAACTTCCTTCCTGTGGTAAAGGAACGGGTAAATTGCCCCCATGTTCGTTGGACTCTGTGCTTATGAAAAGAATTTGGACGGTGTCATCCTTGTTCTCTTCAGTGACTGTATCATCTGAAGATGAAACCATATGAACCCATACCAGACGAAAGTCAAAAGGTCGAGGTTGCAGTTGACCCGGTCTTGCCTTCAGAGGTTCCATCTTCAAATGATACAGTCACTGAAGAGAACAAGGATGACACCGTCCAAATTCTTTTCATAAGGACAGACTCCAACGAACATGGGGGAAATTTAGATGGGTTTGTCTATTTGTTACAGGGAAAAGTGTCTATTTAGAACTGCTCTATCCCACTAAGGTGTGACAACTGCCTTAGAAACAAACAGAGAAAAACTACTTTTGTTTTTCCTTTATGAATTATAGATAGAGAGGAATAGAAAGACCAACCTCTGTCTTGCGCTAATCCTTCAATTCGATCCCTCTCTTCTTTGATAGTCCTCAGCTACCTGCTCCCTTGCACACCCAGCTTCACAAAATACCTGTAAGATCACAGAAGCATAGCACTATACAAAGACATGGATCTATAATCATAAACAATCTAGGATCACATGTAAATTGACCATACAAATGTAACAAGCATCAATGATACAAAAGCATGGAGGAAAACTCAAATAGCTTTTATTGATAAACAAGAAAAGATCCAGGAGGAGTTACTACCAGTTGTTCCGACCCAGTATCAACCTCCCAGCAAAGAAGCCCCTCTTCAGCTCAAACAAAGCTTAGATCACCCAACAATCTGATGTTTGTCTCTAGAAACCAACAACAATTCCTCACAATATGCAAAATTCCAGCCCCTGGATCTCTGGGATGAGGGATCCATATATAGATATTTGTAAGGGGGATGAGTCAGCTTGTGATTTGATTAGTGTCTTCTCTCTGTCAGTTCTTGCTTCCACTTGGAGACTGAGGGCCTCTTACTCATCCTTGGTTGAATTCAGTGAGGCAAGTGTCACAGGAGAAGATTCTGGAAGCTTCCATTGCCTCTCCACCTCGCGGAATGACACTGCCATTTGTCATTTCTCGCCCATCACACCCCACAGAAGGGAATTTTGAAATGCAACGCACCCTCACAGTGTATTTAGGTGAGATGCAATGCACTTAGCCAGTGGAGCAGCTGCAATGATCCTGTTTTGACCAATTCTGAGTAGTTTCTCATGGAGAACTTCTGGGAGAAGCTGTAATCTGTTGACCTTGTTCCTTTAGGGGTTAGAACAACACTTTTAGGGACTTAGGAGCCCTTGGTTTATGGACATTTCATGCTTGGGGTTGTAGGGCACAAAAATTTCTATAATAGTTGCCCCCTAAAGTATGAGGCCGTTAACCTTTTGGTGTCGGGTGAAATGCTTTATTATGAGGATCCGAAGTTCTTTCAATGCTGGGAGGAGACCTGTAATAAGATACAATACAATACATTATCTTCATAATATTTTCATGATCTAGCTGAGGCGGGAATTCCCATGCTCAGCTTTATAAATTCATTTTCATGTACATAGGACAGACAATCGTCTGAGTGTAGACTGATGATTTTGATAGAGCCATCATCCTTTTGAGTGGATGATTATCTGTGCGGCAATGATGTACATTTAATGTCTTTATTTCCCTGAATATATATCACAACCTGGATGGATGAAACTAGATCCGGGGTCTTCCAATCTCGTCTGATCTTCACTCGAAGTACAAGTCGATCCATGTGAGAAATGTTCTGAAGTCGAACATGGAAAGACATCGATTGATTACCAGTCAATGATGTAAAATGTTAACAAGCGCGAGAGGAATCACCGATAATGATAATGACCCTCAAGGTACTGCAGTACAATTCACGTGGTGTGAATAAAGGACTTGGCGTCGAACACCACGCAAAATCTTTCGGTCGAAGGCCATTGATGTAAACCTGTCGCCGGAAGTGAGAAACTTGCCATTGAGGCATGTAAGCTTCAAAGTACTGAATGGGGTGTTCCTAGATCAACTTCTCGGATAATGAGCTGATGTCGAAAAGAAGTGATCCGTCACAGGAGGGCCTTAATGAATGCCACATCAATGACACAGAACGGAGCAAATGATTTTAATGGAGGTGAAAATGATCTGGTGATATAAGGTTCAGGGTGGCGGTCATGAAAGAATGGAGTATAATGTATGGTAGTGGGTGAGACACAGGTGAATTCACTGAATGACTTCTCTTGAACATATCGGCGACACTGATGTGATGGATTGGTAGCATTAACCCCAAATGTGGATGGTATGGCATGACCATGGTGATGTGACCGGTGAATGAAACAACCCAACCCGACTCGGACATGGAGTGGAAGTATCATGTTCAAGAGCGACTTGCTACCAACGAAGTTTCTTCAAGTTTTCTTCCCAAATTTTCCCCAGTCATTGCTAACCAGTAGCTCTTTATTTTTGTCAAGCTTGAGGAGGATAACATATGCTTGTTCTATAATTTTCCCTTCGGGCAAACCCATCGCTATGTTTTAACGAGCCTAGCGATAGTGAAACTCGTTCTCGTCTATAGACAAGTTTGTCGCTATTACTCTTTTTAACGAGTTTAACGACAAAGATAACTCTGTCCTTTTCAATTTTAGAGAGTCTGAAAAGGAACGTAAAGGTAACTCCAAAATTCCTTTTTCGTCATCTAATCCCTTAAGTCCGAAAAAGTATAAAACAATACAAAAGGGATGAATTTTCGATACTTTTAATGAGCCGAAAAAAACAAGCGCTCGATCTTTTTGTGTAATAATCCCTCAGGTCCAAAAAGATTAAAATCTAGAGGAGGGATAGCACTTCCTGTCCCTTTAACGAGCTGGAGAGGCCAATGGCTCAGCAATATTTTCATATTTTACGAGTCAGTTGAAAAGAGCTTAAAGGAGACTCGTCTTTTGAGGAACGAGTGATAAAACGGGTAGCAGCTAATTCCAGGTAAGGTTTGGAATTTTCCAATCACGATAGTGTCACAAGGATGGCTAGTGAAATCACTCTTAGCAGCTGTTCCTCAAAATGGGTAAACAATCAAATGGAGGTGAATGATCGGCCAATGAAAAAGTGGAGGTGACAGTGCAAACACGACCAAGGCTTTAACGGCTGAAGTACTACATTCACGATGGTTATTTACCGGGGAATAGTTCATTTTTTAACGAGCTTAAACGCGGGGGGAAACATTTGCTCATGTCTTATGTTTATTTTTTAACGAGCTTGAACTATGTGCTAAAACTGCTCGATTAATCCAGTCGTGAGATAAGAATGTCTCATATGAAACGACAACTTTTAGAGTTTTGCCCCACATCCTTTCTTTATGCAAGTTAGGAGATGACCAATCCAAAAAACAGATAAATGATCGCTCTTTTCTTGCACTCCAAAAGGTTTGCATGCCCCCAGGTATAAAACAGAGTTTCAAGGTTACCCCTTCTTTAGTCCGTTAAACATTTGTTTTACCGAGAGAGGCCTACCTCTTATAGGTTACCCAAAGATTGTTCTATTCACAGCGCAAACAAAACACTTCTTGGGCGATGTCTACCGAGATAAACAAAGGTGAGTGAAGGAGGCTACTCCATTCACATAAATTTGACAAGAGAATCTTGTTCTAGAATAAGCCCCTCTTCCAATCACGGACGGGGGTACATACTAGTCATATTCTCTCGCGGAAACCTACCTTATACCCAAAGTTTTCCTGCCGAAGCAGACCAGGGTGCATGCCCCCTGGGTTTCAGTCATGCCCTCTCGAATCACTCGCGCTCATCGGGTGGACGGACTGGAGATTGAGACATTTCTTGCGTGAAAAGACCATTCAGGGATGGTATATGACTATTTGCTCTGTATGATCCGGGAAATGAAAGCTGGTCCACGAGCTTGACCACTCTTCCTTCGTGCGGAAAACACATTACTCTAAAGAGTGAGGAGACAATTTCTCCCATGCAATAAATATAGTCTCGTCCAAGGAGTAGATTGTAATCCAGGGGTCCTTGAACTACCATCACGTTCATGTGAACGGTTTTCCCTCTCAATGTTATGGGCACATTGGGAAGGATCCCCAACGGTCGACTGGTTCCTTTATCAAAGCCTGTTAGATTTCTCATTTCAGGCAAAAGCGATGGCGAACCAAGCGCTTTCCAAGCAGTTGAGGAAAGGATACTCATAGAAGCCCCTTCATCTATGATGGTACCAGCCATAACCATTATATATATTTGAACAATGATTCGGAATGGTATACTAGCCGGTAAACGAGGTCTGCCTAGTTGATTCCAGTCAAAGGAGACAACTAGGTTGCTTGGAGGTGGGACCGAATAGATGGCTGGGTACGACTCTAACGAACTTCCTTCTTGCGGTAAAGGAACGGGTAAATTTCCCCCATGTTCGTTGGAGTCTTTGCTTATGAAAAGAATTTGGACGGTGTCATCCTTGTTCTCTTTAGTGCCTGTATCATCTGAAGATGGAACCTCTGAAGGCAAGACCGGGTCAACTGCCACCTCGACCTTTTGACTTTCATCTGGTATGGATTCAGATGGTTTATCTTCAATGATAGATGCTTCGGCCGACCACCTGAGCGGGCCAACCGGATTTTCAACTAGTGACGGACTCGGCAAGAGTTTTTTATATCCAGGAGGAAGTCGTAACGATGAAACCGAACGATCATCCAAAACTCTTTTAGCTTCGTCTAAGAAGGGACAATAGTGGATGGCATGATCGCCTTCACACAATTTACAAGGAAATCTATATTTTCCTTTTTGTCCCGGGGCTTCACTTTCACTAGTTGACGGTGTGTTTTCAACATGATCATCAGAGGTTGACGACACTGGCTTGTGCAAACGAGGAGACCAATCCCTTAAGATCCGAGGGATGCAAGAACAATCTCTGTGATAGTGGTCTCCTTTGCAAATGAAACATGGCGATTTAGGCCTGGTCGGTGCAGTGTGTGGATTTTCGCTAGACGACACTCGTTTGCCCCCATTCGCTTTTGGCTCCTTCTTCTTCTTCTCTTTCTTCTTCTTTTCCTTCTTCTCCTTAGGTACTTGACTTTTGGCTTTACCAACCCCATCAAGCGAAGAGGAAGGAGGAGAGGAAGAATTAGAGGAAGTAGAAGGTTGGTGGGTAACTCTGGACTCATCTAATTGCTGATTCGATTGTTCAGGAATTGTGGTGTTCTGAACGACAGAGGTTGAGAAGAGCCATACAGGTAAACCAATTATCAGTCCTGGAAGCGACAATGTGGCCATATGGGGTGCACCAACATCTCCCCAAGAGGAGAAGGGACTAGGATTTCCTCCAAGGGGAATCCCTTGGTTGGTGGATTCCATTTTCTCAACCCAAGATCAACGTAGGAAAGGGTAATGAATATTCCGTTTAAAATAAATTTTAGACGCTTTGACACAACTTGTTTTTTCAATTTTTAAGAGTCGAGAAAAAACAAAAGATGACTCTAGTCTCCTTCGATTTTTAATGAGCCTGAAGTGACAAGTGCTCAGATGGACCTTTTCCGTTAAGGAGTCTGAAAAGGAACGAAAGGGACTGCTCTAGAAGTCTAGGTAGAGGGAGTACCAGACCAATCACAAAACTGCAGAATACTTTTTACGGTACGACAGTCAATCTTCCCGAATGCTGTGTTCAGTGCATTGCGATCGATAGGGCGGCAGACACGGCTTCCTATGGATAAAGGATTAAGCCTATTGGGGTCTCCCAAAATATACTCAACGGTACGTGGGAGCACAAGTCCGTACTGGCACTTATCGTCTCAAAGTGGAGGAATCACCCAACCATCAGTGAGAACAACAGTTACCAGGCTTTACGACGCCAGAACACGTCTCTAGCCTAGACTTCTAAATGTTGTGCGTTAAGTTCCAAAGCGTTGTTAGATTCATTGAATTTATTTTAAGTTGATCTTGTTTATGAAGTTTGCCTTTCGGGTTCACCACGAGATGTAGATGTAATTCCTAAAATGCAATCTAAAGATGATAAACAAACTTTTTATCTCTTTTATGCAATGAAAATCCTAGCTACTAGGGAAAAGAAAGACATAATCTTTTCACAAAGAGTAAAGAGCACACTCTAAATGCACTTTCCTAAATCAAGCCAATCAGACTGTCTATATGCAAATGCACATGCATGTATTTATTTTCGACTTTCTTAGTATATGGATGCTAAAAAGAAATTTGATGCACAAATCTGAATTTCTTTTCAAGCGACAAATATCAACAAGCTTCTTTTCGAAATCATAAAATGGAGATGATTACAACACCTTACGATTTTGAACTGAATACTTGTTCTTGACACTAGAAAATTACAAATTCAGACCAAAAGCAATAGTAACAGCATAATCGACCGTCAACAACAATCAAACTTTTTCCTATGATCGAAATCGACACTTGCGACAGATTCAAACCAAAGGATGACAGTACGACTATGCTACTTTTACAAAGGAGAACTATAAATGACTCATCAAACACACAAAAACATCTATAGTTATTTTGTACAAAGGAGGCAGAATAACAACAAGGAAAAGGGGTTTTAAACAGACATATACTGATCACAGGCAGCAAGATTCAGGAATAGAACTGGAAAGAATGAATCACAGAAGCCACAACTGCACAGAGCTAGTTTGATCAATGCACCTGTAACACAGAGAATCTGAAATGTAGCATAGGTTGTCCACTCAGGAAGTGAGCTAAAATTTAGAATCTCTGAACAGTACCTGCGCTGGGCCAGAAACGAGACTCTGTTCGGGTTCCGGGTCACAGTTTGCAGTTCAGTTCTTGGGTTTTGGCCGAGTAAAAAGCAATCAGTAATGCAACAATCAGGGGTAGATCTAAGGAGGATCTAAGAGCTATCACAAGGGCAATCAGATAGTTTGTGAATCAGTTGTTTAAATCATAAACAGATCCGGTAGATGGATTGAAGTAGCAGTTATCTACTTTTCATTTGTTATGGAAAATGCAGTTCGAATGCTACTTGTAAGTTTATGAAACAAACAACAAAGAATGATAAACAAACAAACTAATTAGCTCCCCAGCGGAGTCGCCATTTTGTTACAGGGAAAAGTGTCTATTTAGAACTGCTCTATCCCACTAAGGTGTGACAGCTGCCTTAGAAACAAACAGAGAAAAACTACTTTTGTTTTTCCTTTATGAATTATAGATAGAGAGGAACAGAAAGACCAACCTCTGTCTTGCGCTAATCCTTCGATTCGATCCCTCTCTTCTTTGATAGTCCTCTGCTACCTGCTCCCTTGCACGCCCATCTTCACAAAGTATCTGTAAGATCACAGAAGCATAGCACTATACAAAGACATGGATCTATAATCATAAACAATCTAGGATCAGATGTAAATTGACCATACAAATGTAACAAGCATCAATGATACAAAAGCATGGAGGAAAACTCAAATAGCCATTATTGATAAACAAGAAAAGATCCAGGAGGAGTTACAACCAGTTGTTCCGACCTAGCATCAACCTCCCAACAAAGAAGCCCCTCTTCACCTCAAACAAAGCTTAGATCACCCAACAATCTGATGTTTGTCTCTAGAAACCAACAACAATTCCTTACAATATGCAAAATTCCAGCCTCTGGATCTCTGGGATGAGGGATCCATATATAGATATTTGTAAGGGGGATGAGTCAGCTTGTGATTTGATTAGTGTCTTCTCTATATCAGTTCTTGCTTCCACTTGGAGACTGAGGGCCTCTTACTCATCCTTGGTCGAATTCAGTGAGGCAAGTGTCACAGGAGAAGATTCTGGAAGCTTCCATTGCCTCTCCACCTCGCGGAATGACACTGCCATTTGTCATTTCTCGCCCATCGCACCCCACAGAAGGGAATTTTGAAATGCAACGCACCCTCACAGTGTATTTAGGTGAGATGCAACGCACTTAGCCAGTGGAGTAGCTGCAATGATCCTGTTTTGACCAATTCTGAGTAGTTTCTCATGGAGAACTTCTGGGAGAAGCTGTAATCTGTTGACCTTGTTCCTTTAGGGGTTAGAACAACACTTTTAGGGACTTAGGAGCCCTTGGTTTATGGACATTTCATGCTTGGGGTTGTAGGGCACAAAAATGTCTATAACAGGGTGTACATTCCCCATTCACATATTGTTGTCTATGTTCCAAATACTACAATCAAGGATGTTTTGATGCAGAATGATCCTAAAGGTAGGCGAGGTAAATGGATTGCTACCATGTTGAAGTATGAACTTGAAATTAAGCCTACAAAGTTGGTCAAAGGGCAGGGTTTGGTGACGCTGATGGCAGAGTTTAATTTACATGTTCTGGACATCAATCTTATTGCTACAATGTCCAAAGAAGAAGTGGTTGATTCATCTATTCAGGTATCACAAATTTTTACCTCATCTCCTTGGTATTCATATATTGTTTATGTGCTTCAACATTAGAATTCTCCACCGGGTGTGTCGAAAAGTAAGGCTAGATCATTGAGGTTAAAATCTCAAAGATATTGTATTTTGGAAGGATCCGGGAGGAATTTTGTTGAATTTCTAGTTGAAAGGGAAGCAAAAGAAGTAATGAATGACTTTCACAAGGGTGATTGTGGCAGTCACCTTTATTGGAAGACTACAACAAACAAGATCTTGAGAGCTGGGTATTATTAGCCAAGTTTATTTTTTGATGTCTACAAAACTGTAATGAGTTGTCATGAGTGTCAAATCTTTCAAGGAAAGAGAAAGTTGTTACCGCTGCCCTTGTAGCCCATTTCTGTCCAAGCACCTTTTCAGCAGTGGGGTATTGATTTCATTGGTGAGATTCACCCTTCATCTTCAGCTCAGCACAAGTGGATTTTAACAACAACCGACTATTTCACGAAGTGGATCGAGACTATCCCCACTAGATAAGCTACAAATGCAGTAATAATTCAATTTCTTGAGTCTAATATTTTGTGCCGATTTGGTTGTCCACATAAAATTATCACTAATAATGCAACAACCTTCAAGTCAAAGAAGATAATTGATTTATGTGATAAGTACTATATCAAACTTGGGCGTTCAACGACATATTACCCACAATGTAATGGGATGGATGAATCATCAAATAAATCATTGGTAAATATCAACAAGAAGTTATTGGAAGAAAATAAGAAGAATTGGCACAAAAATTTGATCAATGCTCTGTGGGCAGACAAAGTGAGCGCTAAGAAGTCCATAGGTATGTCACATTTTCAGTTGGTATATGGAGTAAGCATTGTTTTTCTGACTTCTCTTGTTTTCCCGGTGATGAAGTTTTTGCAGGAAGTTGATAGAGAACCTAATGATATTCAAAGGAGAATCAATTAGATGATTCATTTGTAGCAGTCTAGAGAAGAAGTACTTAAAAATAATTCAAATCTTCAGGAAAATATCAAGAAGATCTATGATAGAAAAATCAAAGCAAATGATTTTAGTTTGGGAGATGTTGTTCTTCGATGGGATGCTCAGAATGAGGAGAAAGGTAAGCATGGCAAGTTTGATAATTTGTGGAAAGGACCATACAAGATTTCAACTTTCAGAGGTCAGAATTCCTATTTGTTAGAAGAACTAGATGGACAAGAGCTACCAGGAGGACCAATCAATGGTCGATTCCTCAAGCATTACCTCACTTGATTTCTTCAGAATTTTTTCATTTCCATTGTACATGTCAATTTATTTTGCTGCAAAAGTGTGAAGGAGATGTCATGAAAGTTTGAAGCCTGTGGAGAAGGTCCTAATGATTTTATGATCAAATGTACTCTTTCAAAATAGTTGATTAGAGTCCTAGGTCAAATTTTTATAGTTTCAATAGGTTTTCAAATAAAAATTTGGTCACTGGTTAATAAGTCTAGGTCACTGCTACTCCCTCCACCTACTCATAGCCTTCAACACTCATCATGGTCATGTCTTCATTCAGGTGTCTTAGGTCATGAAATGGTTAATATGTCATCATTTAGGTCATGGTCTAGTTTCCACTTCATTTGTCATCATAATGCCATTCATTTAGAGTAAAAGGAGTCATGTTCATCATTTGAGTCATCATTAAAGGAGTTAGCAGCTTAGGAACAAAGGAATAAAGGTAAATGTGACATTCCTTTTCAAATAAGATCATGATGCAGTCACATCATATCATTCTAAAAAATATCAATGATGTCACCTCCATGACTTAAGCAAAAATTGACCTCCAGATTATAAAGGACCATTCATAGCAATTAAATTATTCATTCCACTTTCATAAGAGCTCTCTCCACCATCGAATTGCATTCCAGCCTTTAGAACAACCAATTTTTTCCTTGAAATCATAAATTACCCTCCTGCGCTATGCTTTTCCTCCTATGGTACGCTTCTGGTATCCATTGCTGCATTTTCGAATTGGAGGCAAAGAAACCATCCACAAGGTTTCATCTCAACAATTCAGGGCTTTCAATACCTCTTGGACAAGTAAGTATCAGTTGACACTCTTCTCTTGCATCTATCTTCTCAAAAATTTCAGTGAAATTCCCTCTCTTAGGATTTCACTCTATTTTTCATTTCCATGTGAATTTGTGTCAAATCAGTGGTAAAACCCTAAGTTTCCTGCTCCCCTACACTCATCTACACCTTTCATACTTCCCTAAAACACTTCCCTCACCTATTCCCCTTCATCTCCTACATTTCCCTACAAACCCTAGCCTAGGCTACCCCACTGATATTTTCCTAGGCTAGGAATGCGTTTTTGTCATTTGCATACCTTCGGTTGTCACTCACTACATTGTGGGTTTCAATTGGCTAAGGTTTCCAGTGAAGTTTGGAGCCTTTGTCCTAGGCCACAGAAGCTATCAAGCCAAATCAGGCCATCTCCATTGTGTAGTGTTTAGAAAGAGATTTCCAATGGTATATGGAAGTCCGAAAATGGACTCCTGGAGTAGAAGTTAAGGCATTTTGAAGTCTACCTTGGAAAATCCAAGCAAAACCAAAAAATGACTAAGGGTGGAGGAAAATCGTAGTCGGAGGTTCGGAGGGCCGATTGCAATCGCATATCGGCGTCGACAGGTCTAGGTAGGTTAGGAGCACTGATGCTAGAAGGAACAACGATCCATCGATCGCCAATATTGCATGTCGATAGTCGGCGGGTCCGAGCACAACTTTATCGCATAATTAGCGTATTGCAGTCCCAACAGTCCATCAATTACGACATACTCCAAAACATGTGGGGGGATGATACTGTGATATTATGTTGCACCGCCGAGGAGGGGTTGGAAAGTGTTAACACAGAAAAACATGGAAAACCAAGGGTCGGACCTTCCCTTTCTCTCTCCTCCATCGGCGATAGGCGATTGGAAATTCGGTGGGGTGTCGACTCCAAAAGACCTGCCAAAACCTCCGATTTGTGATGCCTGTGTTAAAAGCCCAGGGTAGAGATGATTTTCAAATACAAAGGAATGCCCTATAAAACCAAGGCTCAGCCAGCCTTTTTCTCTCTCCTCCAGGGGGCCACTTGGTAGACTTTGATTGGTCACCCGAGCTGACATGGTAGTTGACGTAACTAGTGAGGTGGCATGTACAGAGGATGACATGGAAGGTGGACACGTGTCACTAATTTTTTGGCATTTTTAGGGGTCCTATGGGGCTGTTTCTGGATGCCACGTGTCACCACTCACAAGGTGACACGTGGCAGTGATGACATCAGTAGGTTCATCGCAATCAATGATCGGCGATCACACAATGTAAAGCTTCTCTTCCACTGTGTTTCCTCCCCGGTTGCGATTGCGATAAGGAAAGGGACCCCCCGGATGCAATAGGTTATGTGTTTTATTGTATAGGGATTTCACGTTCGGGATATCGGCCAGTGTGGTGCAAAGGGCAAACAATGGCATTTCAGGTTATAAAGGAAAAGGCTCCCCTGCGCGACAGTTGAGAGACTTAGCGTCCGTAGGGCTAAGTGCTTGGTCTAGGCCCTCGGTTATATAAAGAAATCCATATAAAAGGGACTATGGTGAAGGGGGCTAAGGGGAAATAAAAAATGCCTTCTTTCACCTGTTTCAGAGAAAAATCCCACAATTGTGCCGTTTCATGGAATGCTTCTCACCTACCACATCAATGCACTGATAAGCGCAGTACAAAGTTTTAATGGGTAGATGAGCCGACATTTAGGGACCTTAATGGAGCATGGCGAAGCAAGGGGGAGGTACCAGGGACTCAAAAAGGTTAAAATCTTAGTATGGAGCCTCGTCCCTCTACACAACACGAGGCTGCAACAATAGGCACTCATAGACGACCCAAGCCCCATTTCAACAGATCAAGGCACCTCAGCAGTAAAGGTAGAAGTGATGGGGTCTGTCAAGCAACACAAAGGGCCATACCATGAACAAACTATAACCTGAGGCCGATGCGATCACAAGATGGGGCACAAAGACTTACATTTACTTGTCTGTCTGGTTATTGACTAAGTTGTGTTATTGTAACACACCTTCCCTTCAAGAAGGCATTTAATTTTCTGTAATATCTTTTTGGGGTCACAGAGTCATTCAAGACTGATACAACTAGTCAATTTGACAGCTGATTCTAGATATAGATATTTTTGTTGTAATGTAGCTCCCTGCTCCCCTTTGATAAATAGGGGAAAGAAAGACTTAATTCGAGTTCATAAATTCTAGAGAAAACACTGCATGTTATAATTTCAGACTGTATTTTTGTAGTCGAGATCTTTTCAGAATATTAAGGAAACAATGGTGATTCCCTCTTCAAAGGATTACAGTATGTGTTCCCCTTTCTCTAACCCATTTTATGTTCATGCTTATTCCCTGAATTCATGTAATTATTGTTTCTAGATGTGTTTCAAGCTCCCTCACAAATTCATTAGTATCTATATGTTAATGCAAATTCATGTAGTTGTTTCATAGATTCATTTGTCTGAACATTGTTTATGTATATGCCTATGAGGACTATTGAGATTAGATCTTTAAATCTGTAGCACATGAATCATAAATTTCAATTCTTCCTTCATTCATTATTTCTGCTTGTAACCCAAATAAGCATAGAAATCCTTACTGCCCCAAGCTCTGTGTGTTGAATATAGAAGTCTTGAAGCCTTATGCTCTATGTGATGAGTTACTCTTCTCTCTTATCCTCTCTCACCCACTCTGCAAAATATTATTAAGCTGTAAGACCTTGAAGCTCTTGGCCTCCACTATTTTTATGCTTATTTCTGAGATTTGAACTTGTGAAGAAGTATCAAAAATCTATGTTTCATTTCTTTGGATTAATGAACCAACCTATTTCCTATGTACATATGTATCTATAGATCATAAGTGTTGTCTCCAGTTTCCTGTAAATCATTTGAGACACACCAATTTAGATGTGCACAGGCATTGGTCTTGAAGCAATCCAAGGCTATCTCTGGGAGATACAACTTCTTTTGGCGTTGTTGTAGGCAGGCTTATTGAAGGAATTTTTCCCCTGGGATATGACAAGTCGAACACCCTTTGAATAGGTGATCAAAGTCTATTCTGATTGCATTCATATCACCTTGGTGACTCCACACCCCCCTCACTATCATTCATAATCTTGGCTTTTAAAAGGCCACATACTTGCTTAGATACATCCCAGCAGAAAGCCCCATTCATATTTGACCCTGAAAAATTAATCTCCAAGAAAGTCTGGAAAGAAAAAACTCCCCTAGACTGTGCTACCATCTCACCAGCCTTTGGAGTTCCCTCTTCCAGTTCTCAGCCTGTTGCTGCTAAGTTTTCAGGACTTAATTCTAATGCCCTGACATACCCTCTTTCCCATACAACCCCTGTGATCTTGATCCTAGTCCCCCAAGAAAAATCTAAATCCTCCTCCACTAATCCAGATGACTCTTCCAGGCTTCTTGTTCAATACGTATGCACCTCTTGACCTTCCTCAGCCTTTCAGTGCAATGTCTCAAGACTACCTAAAGAATCTACCTAGGTTCAATGAGGAAGATCATAACACGACACAAAGTTACATTGAAACCTTCAATGCTTTTGCCGAGAACATAAATGTGGAACAGTTGGATGTGGTTATGATATTGTTTGTACAATCCCTTGATGGAGAGACTATAAAATGGTTCAAATCCCTTCCTAATGCCTCCATCACTACATGGGAGCAACTTGAAAACTCTTTCACCAAAAAATGGGGATAAAAGAGGAACCATGAGTACCTCCTTACTAGGTTCAACGAAATAAGGAAAAAGCCGAAGGAGGATACTATAGAATTTATTAAAAGATTCAATAAGTAGTTCAATAACCTACCAGTTGACGTAAAACCTCCCCCAGCTACAACTTGAGTGCTTTTCTTGGGGGACTTTTACTCTGATGTTGGTTTTACCCCGAGAGAAAGGAAATTTACCACTTTGGACCAACTTCAGATCGATGCTCTTGAAGTGGAAGAAAATCCGGCCTTGATAGGGAAGTTGAGGGCAAAGCAAGAACCTATTGAACCCAAAAGAGGAAAAGAAGAGGCATACTCCTCTGGTCGAGTTGGGGAATCATCAACAGTGACATGGCAGAGGACACGTGTCACCCTGTTTCAGTGTTTTTGGGGGTGACATGAACCCATTTTTGGGTGCCACATGTCACCACTCACAAGCTGACATGTGGCAGTTATGACGTCACCCTACAGATCTACGATCACAACAGTTAAGGGGTAAAGGCTTAAGACAACGGTGCAGTGCGATTATGATATGCGGGACTCCTCCCCCGGATGCGATAAGTTATGAGCTGTGATTTAGAAAGAGTTTGGGTCTGAGAAATCGACCGATGAGGGACTTTTGCAATATAAAGAAAAAGGCCCCACGAGCAGTTATTGAGAACTTTGGTGCCAAACACATGGGCCTTTGGTTCCAGCCTTGGTCGTATAAGGAATTTCAATAAAGGGGGCTAAGAGGGAAATCCAAAGCTGCCTTTCATCTGTCCCATAGGCATACGTTTGTACCCTTTTGCCTGTATGAAGAGGTGAATGCTCCTTCCCCTTGAGACTTCTATCATTAAACTAAGAACGCACCCCCAGGCTGGATTAAGGCACCGACTGTGCTCATAAGGTTTTTATGGAAAAAATCGACGAGGTCGGCGCCGAAAGCAGTTGCAGAGGAAGATATAGGAGATCAAGCCTTTGAGACCAGGTAGAGCAGAGTGCTGAGGGATTCAGTAGAAAATTTAAGGCCAAAGTGATAGAGTTGGTCCCCAAGGCAGCTGCAATAGTGAATCAAGATAGGGAGCATTTAAAGCCAAGTATGGGCACCCCCCATAAATGGCTCTTCGTAACCCGTTCTCAAGGTCGATGCCGCAGGTCTTAAAGACATAATAATGAGAGTTAGCTGAGTAGTGGAGGAGCATATACCATGAACTAAATGCAGCCATGAAACAAAAGTGATTACAAGGATGGGGCGCTGGGATTTGGCATTAATGTCTCACCTGCTCCACGATTCTGTGATGTGCCTTCCTCTGTGAGGCCATTATTATTGTTCTTAATGTTTATTGGATATAGAACCTCCCGTGGTCGAGAGAGCAAGCTGACTTGACAGCTGAAAAATTGGCCCAGGATTTTATGTATGAAACCATGATTGAAAGCACCCCTTATTCTTATATATAGGGGGTTGTAGCACTGCAAAAAGGGTTCTGAAATCTGGAAGAAAGTCAGATATTTTTATGAAAACTGTATCACTTAGTCACATAGATCTTTCAGAATACTACAGGAGTAGTGGTGATTCCTCCTTTGATGTATTATAGTGTGTTACTATGTTTCATTCATCTTGTATGTTTTCCTCTTTGAATTCATGTGATAATAGATACTTTGATATTTCAAACTTGTCTACAGATTCATCTGTGTTAAAGTGTTAATGCATATGCCTGTGTGAGGGGTTGAAATTATATTTCCAAAACTATATTGCATGAAGCATATCATTCATTTCTTCTCTGTCCATTACATCTTCCTGTCACTCAGATAGTTATAGTAAATCTTATGGTTTCAGGCTCTATATTTTATATATATAATTCTTGGTACTCTGAGCTCTATATCCTAAGTTGTCCCTTTTCTTTGTCTTTTCTCATTTATCTTATAAAGCTGATTAAACTGTAAGTCTTTGAAGTTCTTGGCCCCCACTATTTCTGTTATATTTCTGGGAACTATGTGTGTGTGGAAATACTGAAACATACGACTTGTATCATTGAATGAAAGAACCAAGTCTCTGATATCTATGTATAGAATACAGGCGATGTCTCCTCCTGCTTGAGAATCATTTGAGGCACACCATTTTAGATGTACCCAAGCATTGGTCTTGTAAGCAATCCAAGGTTGTCTCTGGGAGCGACAACATGAAGCTCAAAATCGAGAACAAGAACCTCTCCCGACAAAAATTCTCAAGTCAACAACTGGGGCTATAACTAGCAATAGGCCTCCACTACAACTACTTCCAAGGGAAAGAAAGGAGCAACTGGAGCAGATTCCTCATCCCTTATACTTTGAAGATAGTCCTAACGAACAATCGTTGGATACTTACGAGATGTAGGACAATATATATTCTGGTTTTAATGAAAGGAACATAAGGATATGGCTCACCAGGAGGCCAGTCACCACAGAGTAACAACATCAGAGGATGAAGATATAGATTATTATTGCAAACAATTTTCAGAATTCACGCAATCCCAGCCACAACGTAAGTATAATCTAAAATCTTCAAAAAGAAGACGAGAGAACCAGAACAACTAGGGGAAGTTGCTCCCCAAGTGGTTCCTCCAACACAAAACAAAGGGAAGGGTAAGCTACATCCTCACCCACCCAAGACAAGAGTCTATGCAAATAGAGAGAGCAATGGTCCTAAGGGATACAAAGAAAAAGAGGCACCTGTTCCATTGCCAACAGTCAATAGGAAGGGAGAAAGAACAGAGCCTAGAGATGCAAAAAAGGCCCAACATATTTTCAATCTCCAGAAGGAGCTGGAAAAGGTAAAAATTCGTGTTCCTCTGACTGATATTTTAAAGCTGCCTCATTACAAATCTCAAGTCTCCCAATTCATGCATCTAGTTGCCTCTACACCATCCCATGATAGTTTGAACCTACAAGAGGAGAGGCCCATGGTTGTTTTCCGACCACATGTGGAAGAGTTGGATGCTTCTACTGTGCCTTTCTATCTGACATTGGTGATCCATGACCTTTTGTTGCATAATTGCATGTTGGATTTTGGGGCCTCACACAACCTAATGTCACTATCGGTAATGGAACAATTGGGATTAGAGATTACTATACCATACAAGGACCTGTACTCCTTGGAATCCAAGAGAGTCAAGTGCTTAGGCATGATAAAGGATCTAGTAGTAAACCTAGCTCAGATCCCGGTGAAGAGTGTGGTCATGGATATAGTGGTGGCAGACATACCTCCTCGCTTTGGAATGTTATTATCCAAATCTTGGGGTTCCAAGGTGGGTGGCTCTATCAAGCTAGATCTTACTTATGCCACCATTCCCACTTTTGGAGCTGAGCAAAGAAGGATGTACAAAGAAGCCCGGTTTGTGAAAATCGTAACCCCAGCTAAAGGCTTAGTGAACTCCCCAGTGCATGGGAAAGACAATGACATCTCATACCTATTCTTGGAAGAATATGAGAATCTCTTAGAAGAAGCATCAGTGAACCTAACAAGACAGTTGAAATACCCACATTTAAATGAAAATGAAGTATGGAAATTGTACTTCAATGGAGAAAACTCAAAGGAGGGAAATGGAGCTAGAACATTGTTGGTATCTCTAGAAGGCAACATGATACCCCTCTCTTTCAAGATCTAATTTGAGGTGACCAAAAATGTAGTGGAGTACGAAGCACTGTTCCTAGGATCACAAATGGTGAGAAATATGAACATTGAATGCCTATCGGTCTATGGAGATTCTGAGCTGGTCGTGAAGTAGATCTGAGACCAATGCCAAGCCAAACACCCCAGGCTGAGGACGTACTGAAATGAAGTGTGGGACTTAATCAAAAATTTATTCCTGACGTTTAACATCCAGTTTCTACCCAAGGAAGAAAACAAGATGGCTGACTCTCTTGCAATAGTTGCAAGAACTTGTAGGCCCCCACAGAAACCACTCCTCGAATATGAGATATAGGTCAGACATAGGCCTTCAATACTTGATAATGTAAAACACTGGCAGGTATTTGGAGATGATGAGCAAGTAAAAAGATTCATAGAATTCGTTGGGGAGTTTTCCCACTCCACGATTGATCAAGAAGAAGAAGAAGAAGAAGAAGAAGAAGAACAAGAAGCCACTCCGTAGAAAGACACAATGGCTGGGCAAAAAAATTGCAACTAAAAGGGAACACCATCCCTTGTGGACTTGTTCCACTAGAAAGACTTTTCAATAAAGATGACATAGCGTCCAAACCAATGGCCCCAGAGAAGGATGAGCAAGTTGAAGACTGCAACATCAGATCAGAGGAGGAACCTTAGATGATCAGGCTGTCCAAAGGAGTCCCTCCACAATACAAAAAAAGATATTTAGATCTGTTCAAAACTTACAAAGATGTATTTGCTTGCTCTTATGATGATTTGAAATCGTTTGAAACAAATATTATTCAACATAAGGTTCCTTTGGAGAGTGGGATGTAAATAGAAACTTAGACAAATAAACCCATTCTTACTCCCCTCCATTGAAAAGGAGGTAAGGAAGATCTTGCAGTCCAAGATCATAGTCCCTCTAAGATACTCTGAGTGGGTGGCTAATTTGATCCCCCTCTGAAAGAAGAATAGAGAGATAAGGCTGTGTGTGGACTTCTGAAATTTAAACAGGACATCCCTAAAAGACAACTATCCTCTGCCCAAGATGGATAATATATTGTAGAAGGTAGTGGGTGCGGCCAGAATTTCCATGATGGACGGATTCTCAGGATATAACCAAGTGGTAGTCCACCCTGAGGACCATAAAAAGACTACTTTCACCACCCTGTGGGGGACCTTCATGTATGCTCACATGCCTTTTGGGTTGATAAATGCATGAGCCACATTCCAGAGAGCTATAGACATAGCTTTCGTGGGCAATCAAGATAAATTTGTGGTAGTTTACTTGGTCGACATCACCATCTTTTCTAAGACTGATGAAGAGCATATCCTCCATTTAAAGCTCGCTTTCGAGAAGTGCAGAAGGTATGGCCTCTCTATGAATCTGAAGAAATCTCAGTTTGCCCTGAATGAGGGGAAGCTGATTGGTCACATAGTAGCACAGGAATGGGTGAAGATTGATCTAGAATGAGTCAAAGCCATCAACCTCATTCCCTTGCCTAGAAACAAGAAAGAAGTCCAAGCCTTTTTGGGGAGGATAAATTTCTTAAGGTGGTTCATACCCAACTACGCTAAGATAGTTAAAGGTATCACATATATGCTCAAGAAGGAGAATGAAGTTAAGTGGAGCTCCATCCCCCGTGATTATTTCACTAGGATCAAAGAAGATTTGGTTGAGGCCCCAGTGCTAGTCAGCCCCGATTATTCAGTTCCCTTCTACATATTTTCTTTTGCCTCTCCACATACCATTGCTACTGTGATGTTACATAAAAATAAAGATGGTTATGAGAAACCTATTTCCTTTTTTAGCCAAGTCATGAGGGACACTGAGTTGAAGTATGATATATTGGAGAAACATGCTTATGCACTGGTCAAGGGGCTGAAGTCGTTTCGTATGTATGTGATGCAATCCAAAATCATGTCATTTGTCCCAATGACTATAGTCAAAGACATTCTAGTACAGGGAGACAACGAAGGGAAGAGAGGCAGATGGATAGCTAAAATATGGGAATATGAGCTGGAAATCAAGCCTACCGATCTCATCAAAGGCCAGGGGTTGGCCAAGATTTTGTTCGAATCCAATTGCCAAGCTCTAGGAATAAGCCTAATCACAGAGGAGGTCAGTCCAAAGGATGAACATAACAAAAATAAAATGGCTGAACAAAAGATCTATGCCAAGTATGAGGGATCGCCCGGGTATAAGAACATTGTTTATTACCTCTTGCTTCTAAGATGCCCATTAGGACTAGATAGATCAAAATACCAGAGTCTGATATTGCTGGCAAAAAAGTATGATATATCCAACAGACTGCTCTACTGGAAGGACCCGATGGGGGTGTTACTATTGTGTTTGGTCGAGGGAGAAACACATGAAGTGATTGAGGATTTCCAGGGGAGTCTGTGGAGGACACTATAGTTGGAAGGCAACATCATACAAAATCCTCAAGGTGGGATTTTACTGGCCCACACTGTTTGGAGATGTTTATTCTTAAGTCAGGTCATGCCAAAAGTGCTAGCTATTTGTTGAAAGACAGAAGTTTTCTCCTCTCCCCCTGATTCCTGTGCATGTAGAGGAGCCCTTTAGACAGTGGGGATTGGACTTCATTGGAGAAATCAACCCACCTTCTAATGGCCAACACAAGTGGATTTTAACAACCACTGACTATTTTACCAAGTGGGTAGAGGCTATCCCAGGTAGGAATGCTATTGATTCAATGGTGATAAAATTCATGGAGGAGTACATATAGTCCCGCTTTGGACGTCCTTTTAAAATAACCACTGATAATGCACAGGTCTTCAAATCTTCCAAGTTCACCAACTTCTGCCACAAATTCAACATCATTATTGGTCACTCCACTACATACTACCCTAAAGGGAATGGCTTGGCCGAGTCTTCTAATAAAATTGTGGTGATAGTTCTAAAGAAGACCATCACTGAAAATCAAAGGAACTGGGACTCATAACTAAATTTTCTCTGTGGGCTAACCGTGTAACAACCAAAATATCCACTAGGAAATCTCCTTTTGAGCTAGTATATGGCAAGGATGATGTCTTCCCTATCCAATTAGCAACACCAGTAGTTAAGTTACTACAAGAAGCCGAGGAAGGGCCTAGCATCTTGACTAAAAGAATAAATCAGCTAGTGGAGCTTCACGAGAACAGAGAGCAGGTGGGGACCAAACTGTAAAACTATCAACAAAGGATGAAATTTTTATTTGTCAAGAAGGCTAAGGAAAAACCTCTTCAACAAGGAGATTTAGTGCTTAGATGGGATGTCAGGCGAGAAGATAAAGGCAAGCATGGGAGATTTGATCCACTGTGGTTGGGCCCCTTCAAGATTGCATAAGAGAGGGGAAACAACACTTACATGCTTGAAAACTTGGATGATGGACTGCTGGAACTCCCTTTAAATGGCAAGTTCATAAAATTTTATTTTCAAAATTAGATATATCTATCTCTTGCTCATTGTAAATATTCGGTGTCTGTTGAAATTGTTATTTGAATTTTTTAGTTTATTATCAAAAATTCCTTTGTTACAGAATTATATTTTGTTTAAGAATGAAACCATGCCCAATGGAAGGAAAGGCTACTAGTTTGGAGGTCCCCAGCACCTTTCTAGAAAGGAACTGTCCCCAGTTGGAGCCAAAATGTTGTCACTCACTACATTGTGGGTTTCAATTGGCCAAGTGAAGTTTGGAGCCTTTGTCCCAGGCCACAAAAGCTATTAGAGCCAAATTATACCCTCTCCATTGCGTAGTTCTTGGAAAGAGCTTTCCAACAGTATATGGAAGTCAAAAAATGGACTCCTGGAGTAGACATTAAGGCATTTTGAAGTCTACATTGGAAAAGCAAAGAAAACCCAAAAAATGACTAAGTGTGGAAAAAAATCACAGTCGGAGGTTCGGAGGGCCGATCGCAATCGCATATCAGTGTCGGAAAGTCTAGGCAAGTTATGAGCACTGATGCTAGAATGAACAACGATCCGCCGATCACCGATATTGCATATCGGCAGTCGACGCGTTCGGGCACAACTTTTATCGCATAATTGGTGTATCGCAGTCCCAACAGTCCATCACTTACGACATAGTCCAAAACATGTGGGGGGACGATACTGAGATATTATGTTGCACCATCGGGGAGGGGCTAGAAAGTGTTAACACAAAAAAACATGGAAAAACCAAGGGTCAGGCCTTCCCTTTCTCTCTCCTCCATCCATAATCAACGATCGAAAATTTGGTGGGGTGTCGAGTCAAAAAGAATTGCCAAAACCTCTTATTTGCGATACCTATGTTAAAAGTGTCGGGGAGATCTGATTTTCAAATACAAAGGAATGCACTACAAAACCAAGGCCCGACCGACCTTTTTCTCTCTCCTCTAGGAGCCACATGGCAGCCTTTGATTGGTCCACCGAGCTGACATGGCAACTGACGTCACCAGCGCTGTGGCACATACATAGGATGACGTGGTGAGTGGACACGTGTCACTCATTTTTGGCATTTTTAGGGGTCCTATGGTGCTGTTTTCGGATGCCATGTGTCACCAATAAGAGTGTGACATGTGGAAGTGATGACATCATCCGGTTCATCACAATCGGCGATCGCGCAATGTGAAGCTTCTCTTCCGCTGTGTTTCCTCCTCGACTGCGATTGTGATAAGGAAAGGGACCCCCCGAATGCGATAGGTTATGTGTTTTATTGTATAGGGATTTTGCGTCCGAGATATTGGCCAGTGTGGTGCAAAGGGAAAACAATGGCATTTCAGGTTATAAAGGAAAATGCTCCCCCACGCGACATTTGAGAGCCTTAGCATGTGGAGTACTAAAGAAGGTATGTTTTTAGTGATTATTTTGGCATCTTTTCATTAAAACTTACAAACCCTTTGCATCAGGAACTAGGTGGATAATAGGAAATTATGATAAAGTTTGTAAGATTAATGTGCAAAATGAAAACACTGACAATTGTCATTTCTTATGCAGGAAGAGGGAAAAACGAAAGACTGCCGTCCCAAAGAAAAAGATAAGGCCAAGTTAACCGCTGTCCCTTTGGCGGGGAACCACATGCAAACAAGGCGAACCAAATCAAAGCATATCAGCCAGGGAAAGGAAATGGAGATATCAGCTCGGCGCAAGAAAGTAAAGGGATAACCGAGAGTCAACAGTTTGGCGAATCCCTCAGGATCCTTTGATCCTGAGGGATCGCTGCTTTAACTATTTTTGCACCTAGATATCTCCGCCTTCGCCATTATAAAAAGGGGCAGCACTGTTAGCCTGGGGGATAGTCTGTGATACTTCTATGTAACTTTTCTTAAATTTAAGACTTTGATCATCGACTCTCATGGAGAAGTGATCCGCTGTAATTCTGTTTAATGCATTAATACAAACTTGGTTGCTATTTCATCTTTGATCCTGGAATAACTTCAAGCGGTGTGTCCCTGGAGGCTAAGGGCCCGGCCCTGGTGGAACACTTGCTCCTGTACTATTACTTTTGGTTTATGCGTGGTTTTGCTTATCAGCTCTATTCGGTAATCTGATATGTTCTGTTATTTTACATCACAGCTCTGTTACGTTTGATTTACTGAGTAATATCATTTCTGAGACAGAACCATTATATTAACTTTGCAACGTATTACTGTTCCTTTAAGTGCTGATATAATATTGCCGGTCTTTACAGAATACTGTTGCTGTTCAATTACAGAGTATCTGTGTTGTACACTTATCCATTGGTATTACTGAATTCATCTTAGAGATTATATTTCCTTGCGATTGTTGAATCTATTAACGTTACCGTTCCATTACAAAATACAGTCGTATTCTTTATAACTAAGATTGATAACTGGATTACCAAGATCAGATTACTATTAAGGTGTGCCATGTGCATGTATGTGTGGCTTTCAAGTGCTGTTCTATAGTCCATTATTAATCAGTGTTGTTCTATTTCGTGTGCTGCTCGATTCATCCTTAAAAGTAGGGGATTGCCATTTGATTTCTGTAGGACATGATTGTTGCATTTATTCTTGTAGACTAAGGTGTTGTTGCTTATTAAATTCAGCTATTGTTACAATTCCCTAGTCGCTGTTCCATTCCTTATCTGCTGTTCCATTTCCTGTTATTCACATTATTATTGCTTCGGTGTGTAGAACGATCTGAGACTGTAGTGGGCATTGACATTTACTGTTTGGCTCCCAGATCGACGATCTGTTCCCTGATTTCCTTTGGTTCCATCAGTTTACAAAGGGATGAGTTACTGCTACTGAACCCTTGACTGATAAATTTCTTAGTTTTCTGAATGTATGGTTTAGTCTTTAAAAGTAGTTTGCTGTAAACAAGCATCCGTTTACTCTTGTATTTTTGAGCACTATACTACTAGCATTACTCTGGCAAATGATAGCCTCAAACTGAGACACTCTTTGGAATAACAAAACATTCATGGATTGACAAACTAATGTGAGGTAATTAGAGGTGAAAGAGACCCTTTTTACTGCTCGACATTTTGGCGTTGTTGCCGGGGAAAGAGTGTAGCCATTTGTTTCTTTTCAGAGTAGTGTAAGAACCTGCTAGGGAAGAATTCGGTTTTAAAAACGGAAGGTAAGAACCTATGTGTGGAGCATGTAACAGCCTTGGTCCCCTGCCCGCTTTCCTACAGATTTGCTGTTGTTTTGTTTGGGTAGAACCTAGCAGTTGATTTGTGTGCATGACTAAGCAGAAAAAGCTAGAAAAATAATTCCAAACCTCTACCCAAGCCAGAAAAAGCTAAGGGGCCGGTGACCCTTGGCCGATCAAACTAATAGATGAAATCTTCAAGAAAGCGGAATCTCAGCCTTTAGTAGGACCTAGAAAAGTTATTTCTAGACAACCTACTAGTTCCCTTCAGGCCACAGGATCACCATCTGTAGCCTTTGCTGAGGTGCATAGTCAAACCGAAGAGCAGGATTTTCAAGAAATTGAAAATTCTAGCCCAGAACTATTGCAAGAAGGGAATTTTAGCAACCTTTGTGAAGGAAGAGGAGAGACAGGAGAAACTGAGGAACCAAGACCTCCTCTTGGGGCAATTCAGCCATTAAGTAGCTCAGATAGGGGAAGTGCTGCAAAAATCATTTATAAAGAGGTTGAAGAAACTCAATCTCCTCAGACATTAGGCACTCTCATTATCCCAGATAAGGGAAGCGCTATTAAAACCATTCTTGTTAAAACCATTCCCTCTCAACCTAGGAATACCCTCCTAGATATCCCAGAAGGTTATTGGCATATATTTGACCAAATGGCCCAAAACCAGCCAAACACCCAAACCTCTACATTGCAATACCCCATCGTGGATACTGCAGCGAATGCACCTATGAAAGCAATTCCTCTTCAGCATATCCCTACATTCCATGGTCTTACATCAAAGGATCTAGATGCATTCCTATTTGAATTCGATGTGCTGTGTAGGGGATATGATTACACCACCGACCCCCAGAAACTGAAATTATTTCCCTCTACATTAAAAGGGGCTGCTTTAAGATGGTTTATGGGATTAGGTGGCGGAGTTATAAATAACTGGGATCAAATGAAAGAATATTTTCTAAAAAAATATCAAGACTATTGCAGGTCTAGAGAACTAAAAGACGAAATATTCCAGATGGTAGCTAGACCAAATGAAACATTAGAGGAGTATGTGGAACGTTTTCAGTATAATATTCAAAGATCTCCTTATGCATCACTACCTTTACCTGATAATGTGTTAAAAACAACATTAATTAGGGGTATGAAGGAACAATGGATTGAAACATTAAACATTATGGGAAAAGGAGATATTTATCAAGAAATTTACTAACATTATTGATTTATGTATCAGGAGCTCGAGAGGTAGCACAAGACTAAAACTGGCAGAACATGATTGGTTTGTAAGAGATAATAAAATTTCGGCAGAAGGAGTAACACGTGCAGAAATTGGAAATTTATTGGAAAATTTTAAAACTGATATACTAGGGACGCTAACAACACAAATTGATATTATGTAGGCCAAACAAAAGCAAGTGGAAGCAGAACAGAATTTGGCAATCTTCTGTCCCCGATGCAGGAAGAAACATAGCCATAAGGAGTGTCCACTTGATGCAATCCAAATTTGTGCCATTTGCACAAAAGACCACCTTACGGAAAGCTGTCCCTCACTTCCCGGATTAAAAGCAGTATACAAGGAAGCAGAAGAAGAGCCAGAATCGGTGTATCTGCTCAATCAGCACCGTCAGTGGCAGCCGCGACAATCTGGTATGTTTTCAGACCCAACTTCTTCTTTTCAGCCTCCACCGTATCATGCTCAACAATATAATATGTGGCAAAATCAACCCCCCTTCCCGAATTGGTCACAACAGTCATTCCCTTCATCAACCCCGTGGCCGAATCAAGCAAGCCAATCCAATTGGCCGAATTTTCCCTATGCCCCACCATATTGGCAAAGTAACGCATACCCAGCACAATGGACCCCTCCTACTTCACAAAAGTCAAGCCTGGTAGACAAACTGGCAAAGACCGATGCATCAGCCAGTAGGAACCATTTCACTCCCTAAACCTACACTGCCAGCCTTACAACAAAACCCCCAGTCTAACCTGAGACTGTAACTCCCAGCCAACCCAACCCTAACCCAAATAACAGACTGGTCCAATCTGTCCAAATAGTAGAAACACTAGAAATAGGAGCCAATCTGAGGGAGTGTAATGATCTTCAGCTAAGATCTAGGCGTATTATTGAAACCGAGGGAGATAAGATAGTCCATGTTGAAAATCAGTTACCTAGAGAACAACCGTCACAAGAAGAGGATGTGAACAAACAACAAACTCATAATCAAGCAACCACACCCTCTCCCCCATTCCCAGAACGATTAATAATACCTCGACCTACACAATATCCTGATTTTGACATTCTGGGAGAATTAAAAAACTTGTACATAAAAATTCCATTCCTCCAAGCCATTCAAGACATCCCGATATATGCAAAGACTATCAAAGAATTGTGTGTAAAGAAACCAAGGAGGAATATAACAAAAAATCCAAGAGTCCAAGTAGTTGGCACTCTATTTGACTTATTATCAGGAAAAGAAACACCCATTAAATACGAAGACCCAGGAAATCCAATAGTAACCGTACAAATTTATGGTCAAACCTTCCCCAATGCCTTAGTTGATCTAGGAGCTGCAATCAATATCTTAACAACTACTACTTGCCAAAAGCTAGGCATTACATCTGTAGAACCCACCTCTACTTTACTAGAATTGGATGACCGATCTGTTGTTAGGCCAGAAGGCACACTACATGATGTCATGGTATCTGTTGACTCCTGGGAATATCCGACCGATTTTCTGATATTAAATCCCAAAAACCGACTTGATGGACGTCCATTGATTTTAGGTAGACCTTGGCTTGCAACTGCCAATGCTTATATTGGCTGCCGACAAGGAAATATGACCATAACTAGAGGATCGAATATTAATAACTTAGCTTTATATCCTCCAGCACAGCCAAGTGTCACAATTATCAAAACTAATACGCACCCTGCATCATACCTTACTGATAACATTAGATCTCCATTAACTATACAAGAGACACTTGATTTCAAAGACCAAACAGAAGACGATGCCATTAATAATTTTATTAGTCAAACTAAACTCAGATCCCGCACACAATGTCGCATGATAGAGGCAGCATTCGATAACGAATTAGAAGAAGATCCTCTTAAAGAAACACATGACCAAACAATACCTATTACCTCTATTGCAAATAGTAAAATTGTGGAAATTGAACTGGGAAAGACCTTAAACATTAATGCCAACCTCACCTCCGAACAAGAAAGGAAGCTCATCCAATTATTGAGGAGATATAAAGAAGAATTTGCATGGGACTACCCTGATATGAAAGGAATTGATCCCCAATTATGTACACACCACATTTACATAGAAAAAGATGCGAGACCTGTTCGCCAACCCCAAAGGAGACTTAATCCTCATCTAAAAGATGTGGTAAAAGCTGAACTTCAAAAACTTTTAGATGTCAATTTCATCTATCCTATCTCCGATAGTAAATGGGTCTCTCCACTTGTGGTGGTACCAAAAAAGAATGGGAAGTGGAGGATTTGTGTGGACTACAGAGAGCTAAATAAAGCAACACAAAAAGACCACTTCCCTCTTCCATTCATTGACCAAGTATTAGACACTTTGGCAGGAAAGAAATTCTTTTCTTTCCTAGATGGCTTCAGTGGATACAATTAGATTCAGATTGCCCCTGAAGACCAAGACAAAACCACTTTTACTTGTCCTTAGGGAACATTTGCCTACAGAGTTCTACTTTTTGGCTTATGCAATGCTCCTGCCACATTCCAAAGGGCTATGCTTAGCATTTTTGCAGACTTAATAAATGAAGGACTTGAAGTATACATGGATGAATTTACACCGTACGGAGATGATTTCGATCCAGCATTGGACACACTGGAAAAAGTCCTACAACGCTGCATTGCTACTAGGCTTTGTTTAAGCCATGAAAAATGCTATATGATGATGACTGAAGGACTTATCCTAGGACACTATATCTCAGCAGTGTTAGCCTCCTGTTGCAACAGGTGTTCATTTTTCATGATTGACAGTTGAAAGTGCCAAATATGTCATACTTTGCATACTGCAATGCTCTATATTTCAAAAAGAGGCCAAAGAAAAGACCATGAAAGTGTGCCAGTCTAAATGCCACTGCTCTATTCCAATTTTGATAAGTTATTCCCTTTTGAAGAATTTTCTGTAAAGGGAAGGCGAAACAGCTTAATCTTGGCTTCCCTAGGTTTCAATTTCTTGTTCTAGAATGTAGAGAATGAAAATCTGTCCAAACAGTTTAATCTTGACAGATTTATAGGTAGGTAGAGAAACAAAGGAGCCTAACTGCTTAATCTAGGCCCTTGGAAGAAATAAGTGTAGATTTAGATAGGAGGACAACAAAAAGAAAAAAGGATAATCAGGGTCTACAAGTCCAAGTGCACCCATGCAAAAAGAAGAAAAAATGCTAGGTAAGTAGGCTGGGTAAGTAGTTTTGTGGTTGCAGAATCAAGCTATGTGATCCATTTCGTCTTTTCAAGTGTTATATCTATTCAGATCACAAGTGCACGACAATTCCCCTTTGGAGGAGCTTAAGCGAGGCATGTCTAACTCCCCCTTCTTCTCATTCCCCAAATCACTCACTAACATCCCCTTGAAGACCTTGGGATCTGCCCAACCAGTCCTGTTATCACTTCATTTTTGTAAAGCACCAAGTCAAGCTTTGACTTTCTTCAGTGAAAAGAAGCCACATTTCTTGTGTAAAATCATGTCTCCACAGTCCATTCACTTCCTATGTCTAAGTTCTACTTTTGAAACTAAGCCTTCTACTCTACTTTCACCTCATAAACTCATATTAACTTCTAACTCTACTATATAGCTCCCTAACTACTTTCCCATCCCTATTGCTACTAAAACTATATAAAATCCCAAAAATAATAATATCCCCATCCCTTGGCACTATAGCCATATATTCCAAAAGTTTGGGTAAATACTAAGTCCATATGGGACTTATATTTAACCCTTCCGCGTTTGCCCCTTGGAATTAGTTAAACCTCTGGTTGAATTGATAGCCATTTGTTCCCCCCCCCCCTCAAGAACCATTTTCTATGTCAATCCACGTTCAAATTTTGTGATAAATCGGTTCAAATCATACCCATGCTGTATAAAACCCATAAAAACCCACATTATTAAAGTTCCCCCCCCCCCCCCCCCCCCCCGCCGTATAAAAACACATAATAAAATGTGCGCGGGCCCCGTCCCTAACCATCCGCCGCCTTATCCGTCCCGTCGGCCGTTAGATCTGGCCCATCCAAGATCTACGGTGGGCGGGTCTTTTCCTGTCCCGATATGCCGAGGGTTAACGTCCGGGGGATGGGCGGTTTTCCCTGCCGTACCCCCGCCACGTGTCGCCCTCCCGGCTGTGTCGGGGCCCCCTCCACCGAAACCGCTTCTACGCTAAAGCGGTGCGATATGAAACCACAAACCGCTTCCCCTATGTGACGTCAGCGCCACGTCTTCCCATGACGTCACCTCCGCACCGCCGATGCTCTGCCACGTTGCCGCCACCTCACCGCTTTGTGCCCGCCCCTGCCACCGTGTCCTTGCCACGTCATTGCCACATCATCACCCCCACCGTACCGCCACATCACCCGGCCGTACTGCTGACGTCACCCTGCCACGTCACCACCGTACTGGGACCCACCACTGACGTCATGCTGACGTCATCGTCAAAAAGGGTGAAGCGCGAAATCTACACAACGGATGCCCGGAATGAAAAACCGAGGCAATTTTTGATGTGCGAAATAGGCCAAAATGGAAGCCCTCTCTTGGTGCGGCTACCTGCAGGGCCCGAAATTCGCAAATTCATAGCAATTTCTTCACATAGGTTCGGAAAAGGGGCGAAGACAGTTCTAAAGGCATCAGAGGGCCGAACAGCAGCCATGAAAGGTCGATGGGACAATTTAAAGAGTATCAGCGGCGAGAAAAGGCGCACATTCAGTGCCAAAGCATATAAAGGAAGCGGCAAAGAGTATCAGTTAAATGTTTTTAATGGAAATCTTTATTTCCCAATGCAGGTGAACATTGAATGGCCTCCAACAAAGTCAAAGAAAGCGGTGAAAGCCCATCAAGGCTCTCCCATCACAGTTGAAGCATTTAAAGCCACCGAACAACATTGGATAAAAAACCAAAGCACAGTTATGGCTAAATGATCAGCACAGATCCATAAAGACAACACATTAACTCCTTTTTTACAGCTGCCCCCAGCGCAGCTCGAAGATCTTTTATCGCATTTATTTCAGACATATGTGTTATAGACATTTTTGTGCCTTACAGCTTTGAGCATGAAATGTCCATAATCCAAGGGATCCAAAGTCCCTAAAAGTGTTGTTCCTGCCCCTAAAGGAACAAGGTCAACCAATGACAGCTTCTCCCATAAGTTCTCCACCTGAAACTGCTCAAAACTAGTCAAATCAGGATCAATTCAGAAGCTCCACTAGCTGCCTGCGTTGCAAAGCACCCAAATACACTGGCTAGGTGTGTTGCAACGCACTTGAATGCACTACCCAGGTGCGTTGAGCGGGAAATGACAAGTGGCAGAGTCATTCAATGAGGTGGAGAGACAATGGAAGCTTCCAGAATCTTCTCCAATGACACTTGCCTCACTGATTTCGACCAGTGATGAGTAAGAGGCTCTCAGTCTCCAAGTGGAAGCAAGAACTGACAAGAGAGAAGCCACAAGTCAAAACATAAGCTGACTCATCCTCTCTGCTTACATCTATATATGGATCCTTCATCCCAGAGATCCGGAGGCTGGAATTTGGTACTTTGCAGAGAATTGCTGTTGGTTTGAGATTGAGATTAGTACATTGGGTGATTTATGCTTTGTTGGAGGTGAGGAAGGGATTCCTTTGCTGGGAGGTAGATGCTGGATCGGGACTCACTTGGTTGTATCTCCTCTTGGAATTTCTTATCATATCAATAAAACTATTTGAGTTTCTTCTACATGCTTGTATATTAGTGATGTTTTGTTATATTTGCATGTTTAGCTTAATCTGATCCTGAGCTTTTTATGAATGTAAATCTATATCTTCGTGTAGTTTCTCTCTTCTGTGATCTTGCAGGAATTTAGTGAAGCTGGGCCAGTAAGGGAGCAGGCAGCGGGAAGCGAACAAAGGGAAGAGCGATTGGATCAACAAACTAGCGAAAGACACAGGTTAGTTACATCCTTCCTCTTCATTTACATTTCATAAAGAAGAATACTCAAGCAGTTTTCCTTGTTTGTTGCTAAGGCACTGTCACACCTTAGAGTGGGATAGGGGCATTCTGAATAGATACTTTTCCCAACAACAGAATGGCGACTCCGCTGGGGATCGTATCTAGTTAGTTTATTTGTGTTTCTATTGTTGTTCTTCTCATAAACTTAGGAGTGGCGAATCGAACTGCATTTGCCATTTACAAATGCAAAGTAGAGATCTGCTACTCTAGTCCATTCACTGGGCCTGTTTATGATCTGAACAACTGATCCACAAATGCTCTAATTTCCCTTTGTGATAGCTCTTAGTCCTCCTTTAAATCATCCCTCTAATTGTACCTTACTGATAGCTTTTATTCGGCCAAAAACCATAGATTAAACTGCAAACCGTGACCCAGAACCCAGAGAAAATTCTCGTTTCTGCTTCAGCGCAGGCTCTGTGAAGAGGTTTTGCATTTCAACGCAGGTCCCGAGAGGGCTACCTACGCTGCAATTCAGTTTCTCTGTGCAACAGGTGCGCTGCTCAGCCTTTGCCCTGTGCAGCTGTGGTTCTTTGCTTCATTTTGTTCAGTTTTATCTCTGATTTTTGCAGCCTGTTATCAGTGTGTGTACCTATCTGAAAACCCCTTTTCTTTGCCTTAATTCCGCCTCAGTTGTATAAAAGAAACTGTATTTGTTTTTGTGTATTTGTTACATCATTTGCAGTTTCCCATTACAAAAGTAAACTAGTCATACTGTCGCCCTTAGATCTAGACCTGTCGTAAGTGTCGTTTTGATCTTAGGAGTAAATTTGTTTGCTGTTGACAGTTGATTGCGCTTTTACTTTTGTCTTTTGGTTTGAATTTGTGAATTTCTAGTGTCGAAACAAGTGTTTACTTCAAAATCATAAAGTGTCGTAATCGTCTTTTTGATTTCAAAAAAGAAACTTGTTTGTGTTTTCACTTGAAATCGAATTCAAATTTGTACAACAGCTTTCTTTTTAGGCATCAATATTAAGAAAGTGAAAACAAATACATGCACATGTGCATTTGCATATTGATAGTTTGTATGGTTTGATTTAGGAAAAGTGCATTTAGAGTGTGCTCTTTGCTCTTTGAGAAAAGATTGTGTCTTTCTTTTCCCCTTGTAGCTAGGATTTTCATTGTTGAAAAGAGATAAATGCTTGCTTATCATCTTTAGATTGCATTTAGGAATTTCATCTACATCTCGTGGTGATCCAAAAAGGAAAACTTCTAAGAAAGATCAACCTAAAATAAATTGAATGAACTTAACAACGCTTTGTAACTTAACGCACAACATAGTGGTCTAGGCTAGAGACGTGTTCCGGCGTCGTAAAGCCTGGTAACTGTTGTCCTCACTGTTGGTTGGGTGATTCCTCCACTGTGAGACGATAAGTGCCAGTACGGATTGTGCTCCCACGTACCGTCGAGTATATATTGGGAGACCCCTATAGGCATAAAACCTTTATCCATAGGAAGCCGTGTCGGCCGCCCTACTGATCGCAATGCACTGAACACAACATTCGGGAAGATTGACCGCCCGTACCTTAAAAAGTATTCTGCGGTTTTGCGATTGGTTTGGCACACCCTCTACCTAGAACTCCAGAGCAGTCCCTTTCGTTCCTTTTCAGACTCCTTAACAGAAAAGGTCCATCTGAGCACTTGTCACTTCAGGCTCATTAAAAATCGAAGGAGACTAGAGTCATCTTTTGTTTTTTCTCGACTCTTAAAAACTGAAAAAACAAGTTGTGTCAAAGCATCTAAAATTCATTTAATTCGGAAACATACTTCCCCTTTGTTTTAGTTGATCGAGTAATCCGCGATCGTGGAAGAAAGTCAATCGAAATCACTAGAAAATCTTTTGGATAGACTAGATATGTTTGAACAACCATCGACATCCAGGACTGTGTCGTCCGACACAGCAGTGGCACAGCCTCCTACTGCTACTCCAACGATGTTCAATGGTATACCATCTGTCCCGGCAAGTTATCAACAACAAGCCGGAGTCCCATCAGGGACTGCTTCGACGACATGGTTAGTTCCTATTTCTTCATCCGGATTATCATCTGGTATTTCTTATGTTGAAACTCAAAAAATTGATCCAATGTGTCTTCAAAGGCCAATCTACCCTTTAAGTACTGGATTGCCACCATATGGAGGGCAGTATGCCTTTTCATTGTTCCCTCCCAGAGAACAACCATATGAGAGTTTACAACAAAGTTCAGGTCAAACTGGAATTACATCTAGCGGTTGGGTACCAATACTGCCTCAACAACCAAGGGTTGTATATTCAACGCAACCAGTCCACCCTGTGTTGAATATTCCCACTATACCTGCTATGGTGACTGCGTCGCAAGTACAAGTGCTACCTGTTGTATGTCAACCCCAAGTTTCTCAGGTTGCAATACAACAGCCTCTTGTCTCAATGACTCAATCACAACCTCAGGTTAGTGACTCCTTATCTGGAGCGACTCAGGCTCAAACAAGTACTATGACTCCTCATCTTGGTCAATCATCCAGTATTGGACAACAGCAAATAGTCCAACAACCAGGACTGGTTCAATCTCAACAACCGCGATTCCATCAATCATATCAAGGACCTGAGCAACAAGTCTTTGTAAGTAATGGGCAACTGCATTTCCAAAGCAATTATCAACAACCATATTATAGTGGTGTTGAGGGCCCCGAAATCGGGTCGAAAACAAGGGGGATACCCACCCGGTCCGGAACCTGGTTGGCGGCTCCTTGCCCGTTTGGAGTAGCGGGTCCGACTGGGGGTAATGGGACCAGTTTCCCAATGTGAAGGGTGTGTGTGTGTGTGTAGAGTTTGATGGTATTGATTTAAAGGTTTTTCTAAGCTAGTCTTAATTCTAACTGCTAAACTAATTCTATACTAATGTAATCTAATGAAGAAAAACAATACATCTAATCTACGCTAACCCGGGGTGTTTTCTTTTGTTATGCGATCTAGAAAGATTTTGAACAACAGCTGGTAATAAAGATCATTCAGCTATTATCAGAATATAAATCAATAAAGATAAACCACTCTGCATAAGAAGTTAGGCAGAACAATTGTGAACAACATATCGCATAATTAGTTATTCATATGTCAAGCATAAATAAATGACTCCACCGTACAGAAGTGCCAAATGGTAATACACACATTCATACAGTAACATATAAAGAACTCAGCTGCATATCACTTTAGGAATACTAGCAGAATTTAGTCAATAGATAAAAGTACCATTTATGACTGACTTCACTAATAAACTTCAAGCAATAATGATTTATTTCTACTTGTTCTAATATCTGCTAAGAGTACAGAAGTGCAACATCAGTAACAGACATTAAAATGAAAACATAAATAAATCTCGATCCATCCATTCATCAAAAACCTCCTCCGAGGGTGCAGAAGTGCATGTTCTGAGGACAAGTTTTTTGACAGATTTCCGGACCCTTCTCCAAATGCCATGAGAAGGGTTAAATACTACTAACTAATTAATCTTAATTACACGAATTTAGGGAAACGGCTTCAAATCACCGCCCTTTACTAAAAGCAAATTTATTTCTAAAACTTAAATCTAATTTCTGACCGTTTCTGTATATTCTCCTTAGTGCTGTAAACAGTGCAACGTTTGCCTGGGAAGAGTCGGCTGGTTGCCTTCTTCTTTCGCTCGGGAGATAAAAGTGGAAATAACAAGAGCTGGCACCTCCTTCTGACAGACCAGAAGATATTTTCGAAAACCTTTCTCTAGCTGGGTGTATTCGCTGCGTATATACTTAGCACAACCCAGGTTCTTCTCGAACTGATTTTGCTGTTGCTATTTTGGTTTCTGGTCGTGCGAATGACTGAGTGAGTTAGGAGTCGTGCTGTATGGACAATTCCCTGTGTCGAGAATTTCTTCCGTTCTTTGTTCCAGGCTTTTCTGGAGCGTCCTCCTTCTCTTGCGCTTCTTTCTCTGCTTTACCAAGTCTGAGCTTCAGGATCTTTTGCAAACACGCTGCTTTTGTGCGCCTTTGACTCTTCGTCTTGGACAATCTAATTTCATCAGTGCCGGTTGGCTGATAGTCTGGAATCCGCGGTCCTGCTGCATGCGGCATCCATTTGCGGAGGCATCTTCTCTCTGTTATCTGATTGGCGCTTTCCCCTTTTCCTTAGATGTTTCCTGCATATAGGTTTATATCAGTTGCGTGTCTTGCAGTCTACGCAAAGAAGAAGGAAAAATGAAAAGATTGACATGAAAGCATTAAATTCTAATGAATGCATAATCCTGACATTCATCATGACTTGACTCTTCGGAAAATGCGATGCAATCATTTCTGGATACTCAAGCATGCGGTCATTAATTTCATTTAAGGTGCGCGCTTAATCTTGGGTCTATCGTGTATGTCGGAGAATTCTTGCGATGAGTCTTTTCATATCGCAGATCGCAGATCGCTGATCACGGTTCACTGACATCGCAGATCGCTGACATCGCAGATCGCAGATCTCATTCAATGGTTTATGCTTCTTAGTGCGACGTTTGCGATGTGCGATGTCACATATCGGCGATCGACATTTCTTGAAGATCTTCTTTTTTTTTGAGAGCGCTTGGAATGCATGCGACGCGATGAACTTCACGTCGCTCTTTCGCAGTTTTGCTTTTCGCGCTTGGGGGATGCCTCAGTCTTTCCTTGCGATGCGATTTAAGCCTTAGGGAGAAAAATACAAAAATTTTAACAAAGTATTTTTTGGATTTTTTGTTCAGGGTCCCCCCTTTGCTTGATGTTATGGATAACATCAAGCAAAGAGGGGGGGTTGTTGGTGACCACAACAATGGCGATTCACTGTGAAGAACCAGTTATCTCTGCTTGTTCTATTGCACTTTCACTTCCAAAACAGAAAAATTTTCGTATATCTAAATTTTGTTATGGACAGATAGAGTATTACCCCTTATCCTGTCAATGATGTTTCGTCACAACTTTTATTTCATTCCGATTGTTTGCTTCCTCTGGGTTATTTCTTGTATTTACACCAGACATTACTCGGTCTTTTCAAAGATGAAATACGGTCTTCTCTGCGTACTGGCTTTGTAAAATATGCTCATTTGTCGTAGGTAGAGCCTCTGCTGCCCGCAAGCATCCATAGCCTCGACAGGGTTACCATGTTATCCAGCAATGATCCTTTTTCCTGCTTGAGGTCATTTACAACATTCCAGAGAAAAATCCTTTCGACCCTTTTTCTTTCCTTCTTAATTTTTTTATTCTCTAAAGAACAATGTCTTGGTTTGGTGGCCAAATTATGACACAATCATTCACTTGATTTACACTTTTGCTGAACAAGCTGGCTCGTGATGAGACCCCTTGTCTTTTGATTGCAACAATCTTGAGTCGTTGCCCTGTTTTGGTAGACAGTATTGGCAAAGTCAGCAAGTTATATATCTGTGATCATGATAAGCCGGCTCGTGATGAGACCTATTATTCTTTGAGATATAGTGTTTTCTTGGATTGTTTCTCTGGATGCTGCGATTTTCCTTAGCAGGGAGGAAGTCATTGTTTTTCCTTAAGAAAGCTCTGGACGACAATAATAGAGTTTAAAAACAACAGTTTTGTAGAGAATACTTATTTTATTATTGATGATACCTTTCATTGCATTGGCGTAAAACAATTTTTTGCCAAAAGTTACTTTCATCCCAGATTTTTTTTTTGAGGTTGAAACTAACATCATATTCAGGCTAAAGTTAACTCTATCTGTCAATAATAAAAGCCAGATTTTTCGAAAAGTTTTGCTATTTATACAAGTGAAATCAAAATCTGATAGAGAAATGGTATGTTCCTTCATGAATACTATTTATGATCATTCACAACCAACCTTTATTTATAAGAAATGAAAAACTAAAATAAAACTAAAATCATCCTACAAAAATAGAAGAGTAACCTTCTATGGGAAATACATTTTGAGAATTTGTCCATTCACAGGCAGAGAATCTTTCTTGCCTGTTAAGTCCTGCAACACAAAAGTCGATGGGCCTATGACCTCTACAATCTGAAAAGGACCAAGCCATAGCTTCTGGAATTTCGTATGTTTGCCCTTTTCTTCATGAGCCTTATCCCACTTCAAAACTAAATCTCCCATCTGAAAGTTTTTTCTGGTCATTATGTTCGAGTCAAAAGAGGATTTTATTAGCGCTTGGTGGTGAGCATGGGTTTTCTTAGCCTGTTCTCGTTGTTCTTCTAGCTTGATTATTTCCATTTGTCTTAGTTGTAAGGAGGAAGCAGATACTTCATCAATGTATTGTACTAAGGACAAGGAGGGAATGACTAAGTGAGTAGGAAGAACTGCTTCTCTCCCGTAAACTAAATTAAAGGGAGAAGTGCCGATAGAAGCTTTCTTTGTAATTCTGTCTGCCCATAAGGCGTTTACCAGCGCTTTGTGCCAATTCTTTTGGTTTTGGTCGACTGTCTTTTTAATAATCCTGATTAGGTTCTTGTTTGTCGATTCAGCCAACCCATTACCTTGCGGATAGTAGTTGGCAGAATACTTCAGTTTGAACCATCTTTTAAGCACGAACTCAGTCATGGTATTTCCAGAAAAATATGAAGCATTATCAAATATTAAGGCCGTTGGCAATCCAAACCTAGTGATGATAAACTGATCTATGAATTCAATAATGTTTTCAGAATTAGCTGTCTTGAGAGGAACCGCCTCTACCCATTTAGTAAAATAGTCAGTTGCCGTGAGGATATACCTATGCTGTTTAGAGGAGTGAGGAACGATCTCACCTATTATGTCCAGGCCCCATTGACTGAACGACTGTTCGATGTTAACTGGCTGCAGTGGCATGGATGACTTCTTTTGTTTTCCTGCAGCAGTTTGGCAGACCTGGCATTTCCTTACGTGATTGTACGAGTCTTTGAACAGCGTGGGCCAGTAATATCCTGCACGTAAGATTTTATGTGCGGTGGCTTCTCCAGCATAGTGTCCACCTGCTGGTCCATCGTGGAGTTCCTGCAAAACCTTTTCGGCTTCAGTTTTCTCAAGACATCTAAGAAGCACAGAATCATAATTTCTTTTAAACAGGACATCATTTACGAGCTGGTATTGTTTAGCTTTCAATCTCAGCGCTCTCTTCTTGGTGTGATCCAGGTGAAATGGAGCATACCCGTTCTTAAGGAAATAAATGGTGTCAGCATATAATGATTCTGCGTCGTTTAGGCTTACCTCATACGCGTGTACCTCTTCAGACGAGTTTTTAGGGATTTGCGATGCTCCAGCTAACTTCTTGCAGAAGCCTTGACCTCTTACGATGTGTGCCGGCTTGATCTCCAGGTCGTATTCTTGTAAGGCGGTGATCCAATTCGCTCTCTTTTCGCCCACATCCTTCTGTATCAGGAGGTTTCTTACCGCTGGAAATGGTACTATGACCTTGGTATGGGCCTTTAGCAAGAAAGGTCTGAAATATTTGATCGCTTTGAAAACGGCGTATGCCTGTTTCTCTACGTCCGAATAATTGAGTTCAGCACCTTGTAAGTTTGAGCTAAAAAATGCGATTGGAGCTTCTACCTTTTCTTGATTCGCTTGAGTCAAAATTGCAGCATAAGAATTCTCTGAGGCAAACGTGTATAAGACAAAAGGTTCTGAAAAATTTGGGGTTGCTAAAGATGGAGCGTTGATGATGGCTTGTTTGATTAAGTTAAACGCTTCGTGCTCGTCTAGACCCCATTTAAAGTTTGAATTCTTTTTTATCTTTTTTTGTAAAGGAGAAATAATACGTGAAAAATCTGGGACAAACCTTTTCACAAAATTGATCTGTCCTAGGAAAGATTGCATGGTCTTTTTGTTATGGGGCATGGGTATCTCGGAAATTTCCTTGATTCTGTCAGGTTCAATGTGAATGCCAGATTTGGACACTATGAATCCTAGCAATTTCCCTTCACTCAACGCGAAAAAAGATTTCTTCGGGTTAAGCGAGATCCCATACCTTAAACATCTTTGAAAGATTTGTTTCAAATCTTTGAGATGGTCGCTTCTGTTCTTGGAGTACACAGTTATATCATCCAGGTAAATCACTACCGATTTATTGACTAAACCTTTAAATGCAATGTCCATGGCTCTCTGAAAAGTAGCGCCGGCGTTGATCAAACCGAATGGCATCTTCCGATACGCGTAGGTACCCCATTTGGTTCGGAAGGTGGTTTTTAACTGATCATCCAGGTGTACTAGCACTTGATTATATCCTGAAAATCCGTCCAGGAAAGACATTAACTCTGAGCCTGCTACTGCCTGTAATATTTGCTCCATCGGTGGGAGGGGAAAATTGTCTTTCTGACAGGCTTTGTTGAGATTTTGGAAGTCGAGGCAGATTCTAATATCTCCGTTTTTCTTCCTAACAGGTACCATATTGGATACCCATTTGGAATGTCTGACCGGGAAGATTATTCTGGCTCTCAACAACTTATTCAGCTCAGTTTTTATCTGATTTTCCAAGTTGGGGTGGATTTTTCTGAGCTTCTGTTGGACAGGTTTCTCGTTGTCAATCATAGGGATAGTGTGCTGAATGATAGAAGTGTTGTAAGTTTTCAGCTCGTCGTAATTCCAGGCAAAAACGTTTTTGTACTATCGTAGAAGACGGATATATGCTGATTTTTCTTCGGGGGCTAGGCCTTGGCCTAGATTAACGTTTTGCGGCTTCTCGTCGGTTCCTAGGTTCACTGATTCGTAGTTCAGAGTTGAACTGTAGAGCTTGGCATTAGCTGACCTTTTGAACCGACTTTTTAAGTCATATAAGTCTTCTAGTTTGACCACCGATTTGGGTATAACATTATCAGTGCTATTTTGTTGTATTTGGTGATCATGACAGTCTTCGTCAATTATCTGGTTTGAGTAGGATCCTTCAGAGGTGAGGAAACTTACGATGTCTGGGTCGTCGTTGAATACCCTCCAGTTGGTGATGTTGTCAGGGATGGATGGTTTAAAAATTAACTCTATCGAGAATCTATCTGGACTAAAGTCTTCGGAGGGAATGAGTCTGGAGGCTACGTTAGCTAACAGGTCTGCGCTTGCATTTTGGAGTCTCGGGACTGACGAAATATTGAATGCTATGAAATGTGCAGTGAGATCTTGAACTAACGATTGATAGTGCTTCAAATGACTTGACAGGCAGTGTATGGTGTTACGTACCTGTTTGATGACGATCTCGGAATCTCCAAAGACTTGAAGATACTTGACGTTCAATTCGATTGCTTTGTATAGGCCTTGCACCAAGGCCTCGTATTCCACTGTGTTGTTCGTGCAATCGAACTCGAGTCTGCATGTAAGCATAGTCTTATTTCCGTCTGGGCTAATTAGAACGCATCCTGCTCCTGCTCCCTCGTTGGACTTAGAGCCATCGAAATATAATTTCCAAAATAAAGATGTATTTACAGGGTTATCTAAAAAACTAACACATTTTGAATCATCAGTCTGGGAAAAGTTTTCTACTTGGGACAAAACTGAATTTTCCAAATAAGGTGATATGTGAGCATTGAAATTTCCGAGGAAAGAATCTACCGAGTAGTTGCCTATGATGCTGCTGTTGTATGCTATGGCTTCATTCTCTCCTTCCAAATCCGTCACTATGTATTTTTGGTGCAACTCTCGTTCAACCTTTATTTGATTTGGTTTCCCGTTGGAGGGTAACCACATGTGCGACCAGTCGGTTGAAAAGTATCCGTGGAGTTTCTCGGACCAGTCCCTGCTAAGAATCAAACCATAAAATTCAGGGATATCAGCCAGTAGAATGTCGATAACCTGGCATACCTTAGGGGTTAGACGACAGTCTTATGGTCACTTGGTTAAGTTCACCTATCACTTCGACTTGCGATCGATCAAGTTGAACTATGCGCACTGTGGATTTCTGCGGTTGAACATTCAGTTTGGCACATATTGACCTGGGTAAAATATTGGTTGAGGCACCAGAATCAACCAAGTAGTTGTGCACATTTCTATTAAAGATTTCATAAGTGAGGAGGAAAGGAGGAGTATGAGATCTAGATCTTCCTCCAATCAAAGCGATGTCATTCGGATTGATTTTATTGATCGTGTTGACCGGAGGTCTTCCTATATGGTGGGAAGCTACAGCTGTAGGTAAAGGTGTAGTAGGCACGGCATGTAACTCTTTCATCATGATTTTCTGTTGGTGTTTCAATTTGCTCAACTCGTACAGAGTGATATTAGCCCTAGTCTTTTTCATGTCATCGATGATGTTATACTCCATTTCATCCGAAACTATCAATGTTCTTGATGGAGGCGTTTGATCTGATTGGACTGGGCTAAATTGGGTCACTTTAGCAGTTGTTTTCTTTGTTGCGACCTTTTCTTTTGCTGCAGGGCTTGCGCCCTTCTGTTTGGGGGTAGTTTGGGGAGGATCAAGTTGATTTTTGCTTCGCGTGCTAACCGGAAATGCTTCTTGATCTTCTTCTTGTGGGAGGATGAAATCCCACATTCCTTGCAGTTCCACCACTTCTTCATCGTCGGTCTGTGTTTCGATGGTGCTCTCTTCTTCTTCTTCTTCAGATTCAACGTTTGAGACCAAATTGGGTGGCTTCGTCTCCATGGGAGGATTTCTTTTAAAATTCTTAAAAGGCTTTCTTGGGGACGATTCTGCTACTTGTTTTCTTATGTCAATCATCTCATTAGACATGGCATTTAACACCTTTTGTAATCCTTCCATATCGAAAGGATCTTTCGTTTGCTTCTTCTTGGTGTCTTCTTTGAAAGAGATTTTCTTAGATTTACGTTCTTCGATTGCAGATCTCTTTTCTAGGGCTACTATGCGTTTTTCAACTGCTAACGCCTCAGTCAAATTTTCAACTAAGGTTGTCTTGCTTGCCCTATCTACGAAGATGGCCAAGTTTGAAGGTAAGGCCGTGATGTACCATTCACATCTCACTTCCTCGCTGGGTTGGGAAGCAGCGGGGATTTTGTTGAGGATCTTGTTGAACCGTAAGTTAAAATCTTTAATGGGTTCCCTAGCCTCAGCTTTGAGATTGGATAAATCGTTGATCAGTGTCGCTGTCGATCTATCATCACCGAATTTGGTAAGAAATTGATTTTGAAAAATGTCCCAGCTCGTGATAGATCCGGAGGGCAGCGAAAAATACCATGACTCGGCTGTCCCTTGCATTGTATAGGGAAAAAGTCGGACCACGGCATCTTCGTTGGTAACTCCGTTGAGATTAACAGAAAGCATAAAATTATTGATATGTTCTTCAGCTAGCATTCCTGTTTCCGGATTGAACTTTGGTAACCATTTCTCAGGATGGGCGGGTATTGGACTTAGGGGTGGAGGCATTAAAACCGCCCCAGGATTGTTCCATGGAGGCTGGGCCATCACTGAGTTGCTAGTTAACAAAAGTGCAGAAGGTGATCTCTGATGTTGAGAAGATGGAGATATTATGATCTTCGATGATTGCGGAGGAAGGGTTGTGGAAGATGGATGGGTGATTTGAGGTGAAGATGTGGGTGGTTGACTTCGCGGAGAGGGAGTTGAAATGGATGAAGTGGACGAAAGAGTCTCTCTGTCAGACTCTGGAAGTGCTTTCCTTGCTCTTTTCCTAGTGGGGAGAGGAATTTCAGTTGGCTGGATGCCAAACCTTTCACTCTTCAATCTGGTCAGGGGATGAGCAGGATTGTACTGCGAAGTCACGCTGCCTTTAGATTTATCAGACCTCTGAGTAAAAATAGAGAATCCCTGGAGTTTACGGATCAAAGTTTGAATTTCAGGGGGATCAATGGTAAGTTGGTCTGATGTATTACGGTGTGTAGCAGCGGTGGATGCCCGAGCGACCTCTAGTTCCGAAGTTAATCGTACCGGAGAAGTCGGGGAAGTTGGTGAGGGTGATTTGCTCTCAGAATGGTATTTGGATTTTGAATTATGTGCCATTCATAGCTCAGGCCCTCCTTCTAGCGCCAGAAATGTTGAGGGTCCCGAAATCGGGTCGACAACAAGGGGGATACCCACCCGGTCCGGAACCTGGTTGGCGGCTCCTTGCCCGTTTGGAGTAGCGGGTCCGATTGGGGGTAATGGGACCAGTTTCCCAATGTGAAGGGTGTGCGTGTGTGTGTAGAGTTTGATGGTATTGATTTAAAGGTTTTTCTAAGCTAGTCTTAATTCTAACTGCTAAACTAATTCTATACTAATGTAATCTAATGAAGAAAAACAATACATCTAATCTACGCTAACCCGGGGTGTTTTCTTTTGTTATGCGATCTAGAAAGATTTCGAACAACAGCTGGTAATAAATATCATTCAGCTATTATTAGAATATAAATCAATAAAGATAAACCACTCTGCATAAGAAGTTAGGCAGAACAATTGTGAACAGCATATCGTATAATTAGTTATTCATATGTCAAGCATAAATAAATGACTCCACCGTACAGAAGTGCCAAATGGTAATACACACATTCATATAGTAACATATAAAGAACTCAGCTGCATATCACTTTAGGAATACTAGCAGAATTTAGTCAAGAGATAAAAGTACCATTTATGACTGACTTCACTAATAAACTTCAAGCAATAATGATTTATTTCTACTTATTCTAATATCTGCTAAGAGTACAGAAGTGCAACATCAGTAACAGACATTAAAATGCAAACATAAATAAATCTCGATCCATCCATTCATCAAAAACCTCCTCCGAGGGTGCAGAAGTGCATGTTCTGAGGACAAGTTTTTTGATAGATTTCCGGACCCTTCTCCAAATGCCATGAGAAGGGTTAAATACTACTAACTAATTAATCTTAATTACACGAATTTAGGGAAACGGATTCAAATCACCGCCCTTTACTAAAAGCAAATTTATTTCTAAAACTTAAATCTAATTTCTGACCGTTTCTGTATATTCTCCTTAGTGCTGTAAACAGTGCAACGTTTGCCTGGGAAGAGTCGGCTGGTTGCCTTCTTCTTTCGCTCGGGAGATAAAAGTGGAAATAACAAGAGCTGGCACCTCCTTCTGACAGACCAGAAGATATTTTCGAAAACCTTTCTCTAGCTGGGTGTATTCGCTGCGTATATACTTAGCACAACCCAGGTTCTTCTCGAACTGATTTTGCTGTTGCTATTTTGGTTTCTGGTCGTGCGAATGACTGAGTGAGTTAGGAGTCGTGCTGTATGGACAATTCCCTGTGTCGAGAATTTCTTCCGTTCTTTGTTCCAGGCTTTTCTGGAGCGTCCTCCTTCTCTTGCGCTTCTTTCTCTACTTTACCAAGTTTGAGCTTCAGGATCTTTTGCAAACACGCTGCTTTTGTGCACCTTTGACTCTTCGTCTTGGACAGTCTAATTTGATCAGTGCCGGTTGGCTGATAGTCTGGAATCCGCGGTCCTGCTGCATGCGGCATCCATTTGCGGAGGCATCTTCTCTCTGTTATCTGATTGGCGCTTTCCCCTTTTCCTTAGATGTTTCCTGCATATAGGTTTATATCAGTTGCGTGTCTTGCAGTCTACGCAAAGAAGAAGGAAAAATGAAAAGATTGACATGAAAGCATTAAATTCTAATGAATGCATAATCCTGACATTCATCATGACTTGACTCTTCGGAAAATGCGATGCAATCATTTCTGGATACTCAAGCATGCGGTCATTAATTTCATTTAAGGTGCGCGCTTAATCTTGGGTCTATCGTGTATGTTGGAGAATTCTTGCGATGAGTCTTTTCATATCGCAGATCGCGGATCGCTGATCGCGGTTCACTGACATCGCAGATCGCTGACATCGCAGATTGTAGATCTCATTCAATGGTTTATGCTTCTTAGTGCGACGTTTGCGATGTGCGATGTCGCATATCGGCGATCGGCATTTCTTGAAGATCTTCTTTTTTTTGAGAGCGCTTGGAATGCATGCGACACGATGAACTTCGCGTCGCTCTTTCGCAGTTTTTCTTTTCGCGCTTGGGGGATGCCTCAGTCTTTCCTTGCGATGCGATTTAAGCCTTAGGGAGAAAAATACAAAAATTTTAACAAAGTATTTTTTGGATTTTTTGTTCAGGGTCCCCCCTTTGCTTGATGTTATGGATAACATCAAGCAAAGAGGGGGGGTTGTTGGTGACCACAACAAGTGGTTATGCCCATCAACCTTGTCAAAGTTGCCAACATCAAATACATTATGCTGGTATGCAAAGACCCATTGCTCAGGCGATTCCATCTTATCCTGGGTATGCTTCGCCTAACTTGAATCAACAGTTGCCCTTTGTAGCAACTTTAGAATTACCAGATCTAAACCGGCTGACGAATGATCCAATTGCTTATGCCCCTTGGTGGCCAGTGATTCCGCATAAACTTCTGTCAAATATTCCTAAATTTAATGGAAATCCGGGTGAAGATCCGTCGAATCATGTGATGACATTTCATCTGTGGTGTTCATCAAACACCCTAAACGATGATTCGATTAGGCTTCGCCTTTTTCAGAGGACGTTAACTGGTCCGACAGCAAAATGGTATATCGAATTGCCTAGAGCTTCATTCGACAACTTCAGTACCCTAGCCACAACCTTTTTAACCCATTTTCAGTTACCGATAAGGTACGAAACGGGAACCAAACTTCTTACCAACTTCAAACAAACGACGGCCACTCACATATCTGATCATATACATGAATGGCAACGTCATCGTAGAATGGTGAAAACATATGTTCCCGATCAGCTTTTAGCTGAATGGTTTATTAAGTCATTACTGCCTTCCATCACGGAAGATGTGGCAAAAGGGGGAGTCGTCACAGAAGAGCAAGTTATCGCTCGTGCGCAATATTTGGACTTGATTTACACTCAGTCTGGCACGCTCTACGACAAAATACCTGACGCTCTTAGACCGGAATTCTCAATTCCTCCTCCTCCTAAATCAAACAATGACTCTCATGCCATCGATGGTGTGATTGGCGCGACAGACACGAAATCGACAAAGGATACATCTAAAAAGGCCCGTAAGATTTCCAGTCAAAATGCAAATGAGCAACTTCTTGCCTCGGAAGTAAATGCCGTGTCGACGGACAAGGGAAAACAACTGAAGCAACCAGGGGGCAAGAAGAAAAAGAAAGGGAGAAAAAGGAAACCCCCTGCGGGGTGTCATATATGCGATGAGGATCATCGGACGAGAGATTTTCCACATAAAGCTGAAGTTAAGAAACTCTTTAAGAGTTCAAAAACCTCAGCAGTATTGACTGATCCATTTCCAAGCCCGGGAACCAAACTGGTTGCTAATCAAAATGCTTCCCGATCCCAAGTGCTTATGTTGTCTATCTCAAAGCAGCAAAATGATGCTTTGGCAAGGAATAAAGATTACGGGAATCCACAGGTGTCGAATAACAAGGCTAATGAACAACCTAGTAGTTCGACAACAACTTTGACCAAAGTTGTGCCACCCATCATTCCTGAACAAATGATAAAGTCGCCAAAGGGAGTAGTGCACAAATCGACATTTAATCCTTGTGCAAAAATGGCACAGAATTATAATAAATAGAGGACCTGGCCCAATCGCCGTCCACTATGTCGACACTTGAGGTACCGCAAAATTGCCTCTCCCAAGAGCAAGCTTTATTATCAGCAATAGGTGGGATTGACCCAATGGATTCCAATCTTGTGGCCTTTGATCATAAAGGACATGACCCTCAGTTACCAGCTCAACTAGCTTTCCTTGTTCAAGTGAAAACCCTCAACAAAACTGTTCATCGAACAATTATTGATGAGGGGGCATCTACATGTATTATGTCGATGAGTTGCTGGAAAACTTTAGGATCTCCAACCTTGTCGCGGTCTGCGACGACGTTAAAATCATTCGACAGAAGGACATATACCCCATATGGTATCCTAAATAACTTGAAGGTTGAACTAGGGGGAAAAACAGTAGAAATAGATGTTGAAGTCATCGATGGAAATCTTGATTACAACATCCTACTAGGAAGACCATGGATATATGCCATGGCAGCTGTTGTGTCGACCTATTTCAGAAAGATTGCATTTCCCTCTCAAGGAGGGATTACAATCGTCGATCAGCAAAACTTCCTCCCCAATGGTTCTCAAGTTACGGGAAGCATTCCAATGATCCATGGAAGCAATCATTCGCTCCAAAATATCGGAGTAGGTCTCCTAAAAGACCCTGCCTTAATGGGTACTTTTGCCCTACCGCCTCCGAGTAATCTGGCGGAAATGGCCACAGTAGAATATGAAATCTTCTATATCTAATGGATTTGGAGTCATGAGGATAGTTCTTTTACTGTGTCAACCTCATTAAAAAATGAAACAACTCCCCTTTCCAAGTCTCAAAGGTAAACCTTCATTCCAACCACCGAGTTGAATGCAATGAAGCTTGGGGGGCATGCACCTTGATTTGCGTTATTATGCTGGGGGCATGCAAACTTATCACGAGCAATGTTACTGTAGGGTTCAAGCTCATTAAAAAATAAACCCGCCATGAGTAGTGTTACCGCAGGGTTCAAGCTCGTTAAAAAATAAACCCACCTCGAGTAGTTTTAGCACATAGTTCAGGCTCGTTAAAAAATAAACATAAGACTGAGCAAGTGTTTCAATCCGCGTTTAAGCTCGTTAAAAAATGAACTATCCTCCGGTAAATAACCACCGTGAATGTAACATTTCAGCCATTAAAGCCTTGGTTGTGTTTGCACCGTCACCTCCACTTTTCCATTGGCCGATCATTCACCTCCATTTGATTGTTTACCCATTTTGAGGAACAGCTGCGAAGAGTGATATCACTAGCCATCCTTGTGACACTGCCGTGATTGGATAATTCCAAACCTTACCTGGAATCAGCTGCTACCCATTTTATCACTCGTTCCTCAAAAGACGAGTCTTCTTTAAGCTCTTTTCAACTGACTCGTAAAATATGAAAAGATTGCCGAGTTTTGGCCTTCCAGCTCATTAAAGCAACCGAAAGTGCTATCCCTCCTCTAGATTTTAATCTTTTTGGACCTGAGGGATTATTGCACAAAAAGATCGAGTGCTTGTTTTGTTCGGCTCGTTAAAACTATCGAAAATTCATCCCTTCTGTATTGTTTTATACTTTTTCGGACTTAAGGGATTAGATGACGAAAAAGGAATTTCGGAGTTAACTTTAAGTATCTTTTCAGACTCTCTAAAAATGAAAAGGACTGAGTTATCTTTGTCGTTAGACTCGTTAAAAACATTAATAGCGACAAAATTGTCTTTAGACGAGAACGAGTTTCACTATCGCTAGGCTCGTTAAAACATAGCGATGGGTTTGCCCGAAGGGCAAATTATAGAACAAGCATATGTTATCCTCCTCAAGCTTGACAAAAATAAAGAGGTACTGGTCAGCAATGACTGGGGAAAAATTGGGAAGAAACTCAAAGAACCTTTATTGGTAGCAAGTCGCTCTTGAACATGACACTTCCACTCCGTGCCTGAGTCGGGTTGGGTTGTTTCATTCACCGGTCACATCACCATGGTCTCGCCATACCATCCACCTTTGGGGTAAATGCTACCAATCCATCATATAAGTGTCGCCGATATGTTCAAGAGAAGTCATCCAGAGAAGTCAACCGTGTCCCATCCACTACCATACATTATACTTCATTCCTTCATGACCGCCACCCTGAACCATATATCATCAGATCGTTTTCACCTCCATCAAAATCATTTGCTCCGTTCCGTGTCACTGATGTGGGATACATTAAGGCCCTCCTTTGACGGATCGCTTCTTGTCGACATCAGCTCATTATCCAAGAAGTTGATCTAGGAACACCCCCTTCAGTACTTTGAAGCTTGCATGCCTCAATGGCAAGTTTCTTACTTCCGGCGACAGGTATACATCAATGACCTTCGACTGAAAGATTTTGCGTGGTGTTCGACGCCAAGTCCTTTATTCACACCACGTGAATTGTACTGCAGTACCTTGAGGGTCATTATCATTATTGGTGATTCCTCTCGCGCTTGTTAACAGTTTACATCATTGACTGGTAATCAAGCGATGTCTTTCCATGTTCGACTTCAAAACATTTCTCACATGGATCGACTTGTACTTAGAGTGAAGATCGGACGAGATTGAAGACCCCAGATCTAGTTTCATCCATCCGGGCTGCGATATATATTCAGGAAAAATAAAGACATTGACATGTACAGCACTGCAGAACAGATAATCATCCTATCAAAAGGATGATGATTTCATCAGAATCATCAGTCTACCATCAGACGATTGTCTGTCCTATGTACATAAAAATGAATTTATAAAGCTGAGCATGGGAATGCCCGCCTCAGCTAGATCATGAAAACAATATGAAAATAATGTATTGTATTGTATCTTATTACAGGTCTCCTCCCAGCATTGAAAGAACTTCGGATCCTCCTAATAAAGCATTTCACCCGATAAACGGCCTCATACTTTAGGGGGCAACTGTTATAGACATTTTTGTGCCTTACAACTTTGAGCATGAAATGTCCATAATCCAAGGGATCCAAAGTCCCTAAAAGTGTTGTTCCTGCCCCTAAAGGAACAAGGTCAACCAATGACAGCTTCTCCTAGAAGTTCTCCACCTGAAACTGCTCAAAACTAGTTAAATCAGGATCAATTCAGAAGCTCCACTAGCTGCCTGCGTTGCAAAGCACGCAAATACACTGGCTAGGTGCATTGCAACGCACTTGAATGCACTACCCAGGTGCGTTGAGCGGGAAATGACAAGTGGCAGAGTCATTCAACGAGGTGGAGAGACAATGGAAGCTTCCAGAATCTTCTCCAATGACACTTGCCTCACTGATTTCGATCAGTGATGAGTAAGAGGCTCTCAGTCTCCAAGTGGAAGCAAGAACTGACAGAGAGAAGCCACAAGTAAAAACATAAGCTGACTCATCCTCTCTGCTTACATCTATATATGGATCCCTCATCCCAGAGATCCGGAGGCTGGAATTCGGTACTTTGCAGAGAATTGCTGTTGGTTTGAGATTGAGATTAGTACATTGGGTGATTTATGCTTTGTTAGAGGTGAGGTAGGGATTCCTTTGCTGGGAGGTAGATGCTGGATCAGGACTCACTTGGTTGTATCTCCTCTTGGACTTTCTTATCATATCAATAAAACTATTTGAGTTTCTTCTACATGCTTGTATATGAGTGATGTTTTGTTATATTTGCATGTTTAGCTTAATCTGATCCTGAGCTTTTTATGAATGTAAATCTATATCTTCGTGTAGTTTCTCTCTTCTGTGATCTTGCAGGAATTTAGTGAAGTTGGGCCAGTAAGGGAGCAGGCAGTGGGAAGCGAACAAAGGGAAGAGCGATTGGATCAACAAACTAGCGAAAGACACAGGTTAGTTACATCCTTCCTCTTCATTTACATTTCATAAAGAAGAATACTCAAGCAGTTTTCCTTGTTTGTTGCTAAGGCACTGTCACACCTTAGAGTGGGATAGGGGCGTTCTGAATGGATACTTTTCCCAACAACAGTATGTTAGGTTAAAGACACTTATTACAGAAGATCTGTCTGAGATCTGATTTTTGTAGATATTTTACTTATAAAACCACCCTAATTTACTGTTTAGGGGTTTGGTTGAGTAATGCACTCCAAGAGAGACTCGTTCTGTATATTTGATATGTTTTCTTTAATCAAAGACTGCTAGAAGCTTGGAGGACGCACTGTCTACTGTGTTATTAATGTTCTGAAGAATGAATATGGAATCCTTGTGCTGCAACATGACTCAATAAGTGTTTCTTATCTCTGTTTTAAATTCATATATGTTTATATCATACATATATCACCGTCTAAATAGCATAAAGAAAGATTAGCTTAGAACTTGCTTGGATGCACTCTATGCTCAATTTCTGCTGTTTCTTTATGTTTTCATCTGAATTGGTAATGAATACAAATTCCCTTTGGCTCATATTCCCCCTAATTCACTCATGTTTGACAGTTATCTAGGGATTCTTGACTGCTCCTAGATAGAGCTCATTCACCTTTCCTCTGTTAAGCTGAATGAGAAATTCTTAATTGCTTCTCATTCCTTAGCCCTCATTCCGTCCTTTTATCTTAAATCATTGTTTCATGTGCAGCTAGCTTGCTCCATATTCTTCTGGTGACCAAGAAAACACACCAGCAGTCCTACTCCATGACTCCACGCCCAATGGTTTGAAACTCTCACACTATACTTACCTCTCTACTTGGAAGCCTCATCCATCCCACCAAACTCAAAAAAAACCCATTGAATTCAATAACTAGCCTAAAATCATCATCAACAAAGTTAAATCATAAAGAGAGAGCCCTCTCTGATTGCAGGTGGGCTAGAACTTGCAGTCCAAAGATTGGTATGTGGTTACCTCGGCCGTATTCCCTTGGGAGTCAAAGGGAACAACCTGAGTGATAACATAATGGCGACTCCACTGGGGACCAATGAATTTTCCAATTGCTGTATATTCCTTAAAACTACAGATGAAGCCTGAATGTCAGCCAGGGAGCCTTTGAAACTGTTCTTGCTTTGCATTTACAGGAGTAAATAAATGCTGCTTCAGTCAATCTTCATGCTAGTTTTAAGTTATGGATAGCTATTCCAACATTTGATCAGTTCCTTACTAATTCTAAAAACATTCACAGAAAATACCAAAACAGGTTCAGAATCTGGCTCCCAAAAGGAACTCGCGTTATACAAGGTCAAATCCAGACCCAAACCCCCCAGCTGCTTTTGAAAATCTGAATCTAATCCCAAGGAACCTCAGGAAGCTAGAGCGAAGAGAAGATTTTGTTGATTCTAGCCCTGAAACAGTTCAGCCAAGGTGTGTTCCAACCCCTGTCAAAGTTTTATTTCGTTCAAACCATACTTCCCCTTGCTCATCATCCACCTCTCAAAGCACTCCTTCCACACCTCCATTCACTACACATACTACCATTACCACCACTGTTGTTACAGCTGTTCCGGCTGTTCCTATTGTTCCACTTATCCCTGTAAACATGGCCAATAGATATGCACCCCTGCAATTACCTGCAAATCCTAGGGCTATGCCTCATGATTATCAAACTAAAATCACATATTTTGATGGAACTGGTACTTGCACAACCCTCCAGCATACCAAGAATATGCAAGACTATTTTGAGAACTACGAGATAGATGATGATAGCGTGAGAACTGAGAATGAAGATTTTTGTCCAAATTTTGACAGGTGATGTCAGGACTTGGTTTAGAGCACTCACAACCAATTCCATAGCAGACCTAGAAGCCTTATCTCAGTCATTTATCAACAGATGGGAGAAAAAGAAGGACCCTTTACTCATATTATATGAATATGACACCATCAAAAGAGGCCCTCAAGAGTCTGTCTTGGACTATTGTGCAAGATTTAATAATGTTTATAATGCAATACCACAGAACTTAAGACCTCCACCTGATATTGCTTTGTATAAATTCCCTGATGGTTTTGATACTGACATGGCTTATCAGTTAAGGGAAAGAGCCCCTCAAACCCTTGCAGACACGCAAAATGTTGCTGTTAGCATAGAGGCAAATCTAATTGCCAAAAGAAACAGAGCTAGAATTGAGAGAAGAACTGTTGTGGGGAAAAGTATCCAACATGGAATGACCCTATCCCACTCTAAGGGTGATAGTTCCTTAGCAACAGCTGAAGCAAAGCTATCTAAAGTTACTTCTTTATGACATGCAAGAGATGAAAGGAAGAGATCCACTTACCGATGTCTTGCGCAAATGGTCGATCCAATCTCCTCTATTTGCCGCTCGCTCCCAGCTCCAAGTCTTCTCACGGGCCCAGCTACACGAGATCCTGCGAACAAGACAAGAAAAGGAAACTACAAGAAGCATGCATTCATAATTGATTCAAGGATTAGCATAAATCAAATACGCAAGTAAGACAATACACCATTGAAAAACATGCGAATAGAAGAACCTCAAATGCTTTATTAATATAAGGAAGTAAGGTTCAGGTGGTGATACAACCGTGAGAGGTCCAATCCAGCATCACCTTCCCGACGGAAAGAAATCTCCTCTTCAACTCCCTCAAGCAATCACCCAATACTCACAACTGTAAACCAACAGCAATTCTTTGCACAAAATTCCGCCTCCAGATCCCATGGGATGAGATCCTTATATAGAGTTTTGGAGTGAAGATAAGTCAGCTTGATGTGTGACTTGTTGTCCTCTTCAACTCCAGTTGTTCTTCAGTCCTTGAGTCCACTCGGAGTTTCTACCTTCCACTTGGAGTTTTAGAACCTCTTTACTCATCATTAGGCGAATCTTCTGATCCAAGTGTCATTTTGGAAGCTTCCTGGGCACTGGCACATTGAGAAAAGATTCCTCCACATGTCAAAGTACGCCCAGCGCAGGTAGCCTTTGTTGCACTTGCTATGCAACGCAGGTACACCATGGAGCTTTTGTCATTCAGCGCAGATGCTTAGTGGAGCAGCTGCTTTGATCCAAAATTGACCTGTTTTTGAGTGTTTTTCAGTGGAGAACTGATTTGCAGTGCTGTGGTTTGCTGACCTTGTTCCTCTAAGGGTAAGAACAACATGTTTAGGGACTTTGGATCCCTCAGATTATTGACATTTCATGCTCCATGCTGTAAGGCACAAAAATGTCTATAACAAGAACCACCTTTAAAGAGGAACCCTCAGCCTTAGATCAAAAGCTGGATGCTATTTATCAGTGGCATGCACAGGCTGGGAGACATCGTGGAGAGTGTTGAGAGGAAGTCATCATGGGAAGGACAACAACCTAATACCATAAGGAACCCAAATTTCTGGAAAACTCAGAACACAAATGCTGGTAGGTCTAGCCCAGACCATGATGTAAGGCCTCTTTTTCATGAAAATTATGCTGAAGCATCTACATCTAGTGAGCCCACAGAGGACACTCACATGAACTTGGTGGATTTGAAGGCTGAGCAACAAATTTTCCTAACCCAAGAAGACCAAGATGAGCATGACTTTAATCAACTTCAAACTAAATCTGGTGAGTGTTTTGACTTTAAACAGGGCTATGATTCAGCTGTTTATGAGGTCCACAAACAGTACAAGCTGAGGACAAGAACCATAGATGTGCGCGAAAAGGTTAAACCAAGTGATACCAAACAGCCTAGGAAGATCAAAGAAAAGGCTGCCCTCATAGAAAATGCTGATAAAACAATTCCAAATCCAAAGGATGTCACCATAGAGGATGTCACAGACACGCAACCCTCTAATGATCAACCTCTGCCACCTTCTTTCTCAAAAGAAGATTTGAACAGCTATCCTAAAAAACTTTCCAAATCAGAAATAGTTCAAGAAATCAACGAAGAACAAGAAAAAACCGCTGAAAGTGCAATGGAAAAGGGAAAATTTGCCAGTCACAATACTAAATCACAGTCAGAAAAACATTTTGATTTAGAGGCAGAAATAGGTAAACTGAAGATATCCATCCCTTTATCTGAACTTGCCAAACATGATATCTATAGGCAGCAAATCAAAAGATCACTGCAAATGCCAGAAAATAGGGATGATGTGAATGTATTAGATGATCAACCTGAGCTCCTTTTCGGTCCTGAAGTCAATGGTAAATCAGGACATGGAGCTGTGTTACCATTCTATGTCAGTTTGCACATTCATGATAAAGTATTGCATAATGCTATGTTTGACTCAGGTGCCTCACACAACCTTATGCCCAAAGCTGTAATGGAGAAACTAAACCTTGATATTACAAGACCCTACAAAGACTTATTTTCCTTTGACTCAAGTCAGGTCAAGTTTTTAGGCTTAATCAAAGACTTATGTGTCTCCTTAGTCCAATATCCCAACAAGACAATCCTCATGTATGTGGTGGTTGCTGACATTCCACCAAAGTATGGCATGGTATTGTCAAGATATTGGGGAGTAAAAATCCAAGGATCTCTCCAACTAGACCTCTCTTATGCCACTATATCTGTCTTTGGGCAACCAAAGAGACTGTATAGAGAAACACTGATGAAATATGTGGTAACTAGTGAGGACAACCCCCAAAATTTTCCTATTTTTTCAATCCATTCTGATATGGATTCTTTTATTTTATTTAATGATGAAACAAGTCCTCCCACTGATGATAAGCCGTTGGCTTTAGAACTGGACACACACACCAATGAAGAATTGGTTGCCCATACTGATGAAACTGTCAAAACAATCAGGGCAACCAACATACAAGAAGAACCTCCCCTAATAGAAAATTCAAATCTGCCCACTACAAGAATGACTGAAACTCTGGATACTAACCACAAGCAAGAAATCACATGGTATTTAGAGTTTGATGGCTCTGTCAACAAGTTAGGAGCAAGGGCAGGTGTATGGATTCACAATACACATAACAATCATGCAGAAGGCCATGCCTACAGATTGAATTTCAAATGCACCAATAACATGGCAGAGTATGAGGCTCTCCTTTTAGGCCTTAAACTGCTCAAAGCTCTAGGAGCTGCGAAAATATCCATTCTAGGTGACTCAGATTTAGTCATACAGCAAATGAAAGGCAACTTTTTTACTAATGACAATAGAATGAGGGCCTATAGGACTGCTGCCACTAATATACTCAATGCATTCACTGAATCCAAGCTTGCCAAGAACTCAAGAGATCATAACATTCATGCACACAGCCTAGCCACTTTTGCTAGTACATGCAAGCTGCCCTTTGAGCCAAATCACCATTTCACTGCTGAGATAAAAAATAGGCCTGCTATCCCAAATAATGTTAAAGATTGGCAAGTGTTTGAAAATGATACCCAGATTAGCAATTTCCTCACTCTTGAGCATGAGTTTTCAAATATTAACATTGACATGGATGCTATGACGGATGAACAACAACAAACAAATGAAAATCAGCAGGCTGTAACTGCTGTAACAGCCAAACAAATGCTAAACCCAACTATTTTTGACAACGCAAACATAGAAGAGCTGAAACAGATGCATTTGGAGGAAATAGTTGAAACAGAGGCCGAGATCGTTGATCTAAAAGATAGCTTTCTCCCTGCTGGCCTCACTCCATTAGAAGATATGTTTGATACAAATGACATTCCCAAAAAACCAAAAATGCAGCCCTTAAACGCTGCTATAGAAGAACACAACATTGGGACAGCAGAGAAGCCCAAAATGATCAAACTATCTCAATCTTTGCCACATGATCAAAAGCCCAAATATGTTGATTTGTTCAAAGAATTCCAAGATGTATTTGCTTGGAGTTATGAGGACTTGAAGTCCTATGACACCTCAGTGATCCAACACACCATTCCCTTAAAACCAAATCAAAAGCCCTTCAAACAGAAACTAAGGAGAATCAATCCTGTGCTTCTCCCGTTGATTGAAAAGGAAGTGAAAAGAATGTTTGAAGCAGGTATCATAGCACCCATCAGATTTTCTGAATGGGTATCTAATCTTGTTCCCACAAGAAAGAAGACAGGTGAGATTAGGCTATGTGTAGATCTAAGAAATTTAAACCAAGTCTCCCTAAAAGACCACTACCCATTGCCAAAAATGGACCACATCCTACAAAGAGTAGTGGGGTCATCTAGAATATCTTTGCTAGATGGCTTTTCAAGTTTCAATCAAATACTGGTTCACCCGGATGACCAAGACAAGACAGCCTTTACCACACCGTGGGGCACATTTAAATATGTGAAGATGCCTTTCGGACTTAAAAACGCTGGTGCTACCTTTCAAAGGGCGATGGATATTGCATTTGGCAAGGAAATACATGATTTCCTAGTTGTCTACCTCGATGACTTAACCCCTTTCTCCAAATCTGATCAAGAGCACCTAAAACATTTGAGGCAAATATTCATGACATGTAGGAAATATGGCATTTCCTTGAACGCCAAGAAGTCTCTCTTTGGCCTTGAAGAAGGTAAATTACTAGGCCATATCATATCAAAAGATGGTATTAGAATAGATCCGGAAAGGATCCAAGCCATTTTGAAAATCCCATATCCAAGAAACATAAAAGAGTTGCAAGAATTCCTTGGAAAGATCAATTTCCAAAGGAGATTTATCCCAAATCTAGCCGAGCTGATAAGACTGTTAAGCAACATGTTAAAAAAGGATGCCAAGGTAAAATGGTCTCTTGAAACCAAGCAAGCCTTTGAGAGTATCAAAACTGCCTTAACCCAAGCCCCAGTCCTCACAAGTCCACAATTTGATAGGGACTTCATCATATTCTCATTTGCATCTGAGCACACCATAGCTACTGTCCTTTTGCAAAATGATGATCAAGGAGCTGAAAAGCCAATTGCATTTTTCAGCCGAGCCTTAAGAGATGCTCCTTTGAAGTACCAAATCATGGAGAAGCAGGCCTACGCCCTTGTTAAAGCAATCAAAGATTTCCGAGTTTACATTTTATATTCACATGTGATTTCCTATGTCCCAAATGCTGTTGTAAAAGACATATTAACCCAAGAGGGGCTAGAAGGCAAAAGAGGCAAGTGGATTGCTAACATCCTTGAGTATGACATAGAAATAAAACCAACCAAGCTCATAAAGGGACAAGGTTTAGCCAAACTGATGTCCGAAACAAACTTTCAAGCCTTAGACATTAACCAACTGGACAATGAATAGGAGATAGCAACTCCACAGATCAGTGAAACCTTTTTGCAATCCCCATGGTATGCTGATATATGCTTTGTATTGTTAAACCTGTTTGCTCCCCCAGGATTGTCCAGAACCAAGAAAAGATTTTTGAAAATGAAGGCTTCAAAGTTTTGTGTCATAGATGGTGCTTTATTTTGGAAAAATCATGAAGGCATACTGCTTAATTGTTTAACCATGAATGAAACTAACAATGTCATGAAAGAATTCCATGCAGGGGACTGTGGAGGACATCTATATTGGAAGTCCACTGCTGATAAAATTCTAAGGGCTGGTTTCTATTGGCCCTCTCTGTTTGCAGATGTAAAGAAGTTTGCTATCTCATGTCATAAATGCCAAATCTTTGAGGGCAAAAGAAAGCTGTTACCTCTGCCTCTTAAGCCCATCTCAACCAAAAAACCTTTTCAACAATGGGGTCTTGACTTCATTGGAGAAATCCACCCCTATTCCTCAGGCCCGCATAAGTGGATTCTAACAGCCACCGACTATTTCACTAAGTGGATTGAAGCCATCCCATGCAGACGGGCCAATGACTCCATCATTATCCAATTCCTTGAGACCAACATCCTATCTAGATTTGGCTGCCCTGAGAAGATCATTACTGATAACGCCGCTGCCTTCAAATCTAAAAAGATGATCAATTTTTTCCATAAATTTCACATTACCTTGGGCCACTCCACAGCCTATTACCCTCAAGGTAATGGCTTGGCCGAATCATCCAACAAAAGCCTCATCAACATCATAAAGAAAGTGCTAGAAGAAAACAAAAAGAACTGGCATAGAAATCTCACAAATGCCCTATGGGCAGACAGACTTTCAACAAAGAATTCCATTGGGATGAGCCCTTATGAGCTGGTGTATGGCATGGAGGCCAGATTTCCATCTTCCTTGGGCATTCCTATCATCAGGCTGTTACAAGAGATCCAAGCAGAACCAAATGATATTTAAAGAAGGATAAACCAGACCATTCATCTTCAGCAAACAAGAGAACAGGTCTATAACAGAGCTCAAATTTTGCAGGAAAAGCTCAAAAAGATGTTTGATAAGAGAGTTAAGGCTGAAGATTTCTGTGTTGGCAACAAAGTTCTAAGGTGGGACTCACGAAGAGAAGACAAAGGCAAACATGCAAAATTTGATTTTTTATGGAAAGGTCCATTTGTTATCAGCGCTGTGCAGGGCAATAACACATATTTCCTCAAATCTGTAGAGGACGACATAACTGAAGAAGGCCCTGTCAATGGCCGAATGCTAAAGCATTATTATGATCCCTGTTGTTGAACACAATGCAGCTGTATTATATTTGTACATAAATACTTGTATTTTCAGCACTTTGTTTTTTTTAGCAGGCCGAATAATGGAACAGTGCAACAGAGTTTTTCTAAAGGTAGAACCAAAGCAAGTCCTCCATCCAGATCTCTGTCATTTCATCAATCACAGCAAAAGAGTAGGCAGTTCTTTCTATCAATGGTATTAAAAAGAGAAGAAGATTTTCAGTTTACATCAACACCCTTTTTCAAGACAGAATCAAGGGAAGTGCTCCAGTTTTGTTCCCCCATGTTGTGTTTATTAGGCAGGTTCTCAGGCACAGGTGCATGTAATGATAGAGCACGCAGAAGAAAGCAGACTGTGCTGCTATTGTATAAAAATTCAGTTATGAGAATGTTGTGTTCAGGTTTCAAAGTTTCAATCATTTGACAGCCAACACAAGGGAAGTTTCAGTCTACAGCAACAATAGAAGATCAAGGCAGTCTGACCTGCTATTCTTGGCTTTTCGCAAGGAAAATCCATCCCCAAGTGGAGCCACTGTTAGCCTCCTGTTGCAACAGGTGTTCATCTTTCATGATTGATAATTGAAAGTGCCAAATATGTCATACTTTGCATACTGCAATGCTCCATATTTCCAAAAGAGGCCAAAGAAAAGACCATGAAAGTGTGCCAGTCTAAATGCCACTGCTCTATTCCAATTTTGATAAGTTATTCCTTTTTGAAGAATTTTCTGTTAAGGGAAGGCCAAACAGCTTAATCTTGGCTTCCCTAGGTTTCAATTTCTTGTTCTAGAATGTAGAGAATGAAAATCTGTCCAAACAGTTTAATCTTGGCAGACTTATAGGTAGGTAGAGAAACAAAGGAGCCTAACTGCTTAATCTAGGCCCTTGGAAGAAATAAGTGTAGATTTAGATAAGAGGACAACAAAAAGAAAAAAGGATAATCAGGGTCTGCAAGTCCAAGTGCACCCATGCAAAAAGAAGAAAAAATGCTAGGTAAGTAGGCTGGGTAAGTAGTTTTGTGGTTGCAGAATCAAGCTGTGTGATCCATTTCATCTTTTCAAGTGTTATATCTATTCAGATCACAAGTGCACGACAATTCCCCTTTGGAGGAGCTCAAGCGAGGCATGTCTAACTCCCCCTTCTTCTCATTCCCCAAATCACTCACTAACATCCCCTTGAGGACCTTGGGATCTGCCCAACCAGTCCTGTTATCACTTCATTTTTGTAAAGCACCAAGTCAAGCTTTGACTTTCTTCAGTGAAAAGAAGCCACATTTCTTGTGTAAAATCATGTCTCCACAGTCCATTCACTTCCTATGTCTAAGTTCTACTTTTGAAACTTAGCCTTCTGCTCTACTTTCACCTCATAAACTCATATTAACTTCTAACTCTACTATATAGCTCCCTAACTACTTTCCCATCCCTATTGCTACTAAAACTATATAAAATCCCAAAAATAATAATATCCCCACCCCTTGGCACTATAGCCATATATTCCAAAAGTTTGGGGAAATACTAAGTCCATCTGGGACTTATATTTAACCCTTCCGCGTTTGCCCCTTGGAATCAGTTAAACCTCTGGTTGAATTGATAGCCATTTGTTCCCCCCCCTCAAGAACCATTTTCTATGTCAATCCGCATTCAAATTTTGTGATAAATCGGTTCAAATCATACCCATGTTGTATAAAACCCATAAAAACCCACATTATTAAAGTTCCCCCTCGGCCGTATAAAAACACATAATAAAATGCGCGCGGGCCCCGTCCCTAACCATCCGCCGCCTTATCCGTCCCGTCGGCCGTTAGATCTGACCCATCTAAGATCTGCGGTGGGTGGGTCTTTTCCTGTCCCGATATGCCGAGGGTTAATGTCCGGGGGATGGACGGTTTTCCCTGCCGTACCCCCGCCACGTGTCGCCCTCCTGGCTGTGTCGGGGCCCCCTCCACTGAAACCACTTCTACGCTAAAGCGGTGCGATATGAAACCACAAACCACTTCCCCTATGTGACATCAGCGCCACGTCTTCCCATGACATCACCTCTGCACCGCCAATGCTCTGCCACGTTGCCGCCACCTCACCACTTTGTGCCCGCCCCCTGCCACCGTGTCCTTGCCACGTCATCACCCCCACCGTATCGCCACATCACCCGGCCGTACTGCTGACGTCACCCTACCACGTCACCGCCGTACTGGGACCCACCGCTGACATCATCATCAAAAAGGGCGAAGCGCGAAATCTGCACAACGGATGCCCGGAATGAAAAACCGAGGCAGTTTTTGATGCGCAAAATAGGCCAAAATGGAAGCCCTCTCATGGCGCGGCTACCCGCAGGGCCCGAAATTCGAAAATTCACAGCAATTTCTTCACATAGGTTCGGAAAAGGGGCGAAGACAGTTCTAAAGGCATCAGAGGGCCAAACAATAATCATGAAAGGTCGATGGGACAGTTTAAAGAGTATCAGCGGTGAGAAAAGGCGCACATTCAGTGCCAAAGCATATCAAGGAAGCGGCAAAGAGTATCAGTTAAATGTTTTTAATGGAAATCTTTATTTCCCAATGCAGGTGAACATTGAATGGCCTCCAACAAAGTCAAAGAAAGCGGTGAAAGCCCATCAAGGCTCTCCCATCACAGTTGAAGCATTTAAAGCCACCGAACAGCAATGGATCAAAACCCAAAGCACAGTTATGGCTAAATGATCAGCACAGAGCCATAAAGACAACACATTAACTCCTTTTTTACAGCTACCCCCAGCGCAGCTCGAAGATATTTTCTCGCATTTATTTCAGACATATGTTAGGTTAAAGACACTTATTACAGCAGATCTGTCTGAGATCTGATTTTTGTAGATATTTTACTTATAAAACCACCCTAATTTACTGTTTAGGGGGTTGGTTGGGTAATGCACTCCAAGAGAGACTCGTTCTGTATATCTGATATGTTTTCTTTAATCAAAGACTGCTAGAAGCTTGGAGGACGCACTGTCTACTGTGTTATTAATGTTCTGAAGAATGAATATGGAATCCTTGTGCTGCAACATGACTCAATAAGTGTTTCTTATCTCTGTTTTAAATTCATATATGTTTATATCATACATATATCACCGTCTAAATAGCAGAAAGAAAGATTAGCTTAGAACTTGCTTGGCTGCACTCTATGCTCAATTTCTGTTGTTTCTTTATGTTTTCATCTGAATTGGTAATGAATATGAATTCCCTTTGGCTCATATTCCCCCTAATTCACTCATGTTTGACAGTTATCTAGGGATTCTTGACTGCTCCTAGATAGAGCTCATTCACCTTCCCTCTGTTAAGCTGAATGAGAAATTCTTAATTGCTTCTCATTCCTTAGCCCTAATTCCGTCCTTTTAGCTTAAATCATTGTTTCATGTGTAGCTAGCTTGCTCCATATTCTTCCTGTGACCAAGAAAATGCACCAGCAGTCCTACTCCATGAATCCACGCCCAATGGTTTGAAACTCTCACACTATACTTACCTCTCTACTTGGAAGCCTCATCCATCCCACCAAACTCAAACAAAACCCCTTGAACTCAATAACTAGCCTAAAATCATCATCAACAAAGTTAAATCATAAAGACAGAGCCATCTCTGATTGCAGGTGGGCTAGAACCTGCAGTCCAAAGATTGGTTTGTGGTTACCTCCGCTGTATTCCCTTGGGAGTCAAAGGGAACAACCTGAGTGATAACAAGCAGCTGGCATTTAGGTAGACCCAGCCAAAATCCAAATAATTTTGCTAATTCCCACCCCTACCACTCAAATGGAGGTACGCAATTTTCTTGGATTTTCTGGTTATTATAGAAGGTTTATAGAACATTTTTCGCATATTGCTGCACCTCTGTATGCACTAACAGGTAATGTTGATTTTCTTTGGACAGAAAAATGTGAACGTGCTTTCCAGGATCTGAAGAAACTTGTATCCACAACCCCAGTCCTTCGAGGACCAAATTGGGATTTGCCATTCCAAATATCATCAGATGCCTGGATTAGATCTAACCAAGGCACAGATTAATTAGTTACAACATATCAATGAGCTGGACGAAATCAGGGTCTCTGCACTTCAAAACACTGCACTGATCCAATAGCAGCGAGCTAAATGGCATGATGCTCTCATTAAAAACAAAGTTTTCCGCGAAGGAGACTGGGAAATTTTGTACGATTCCAGGTTTCAGGACTTTCCCAGGAAACTTCAGACTCGTTGGTTGGGACCATACAAAATCCAGAAGGTACATGACAATGGTACTCTTACTCTAATCACTATTGACGGTTCTGGATATGCCTTCAAGGCAAATGGCCACCGAGTTTGACTTTATCGCAAACCACTCACTCGGGAGTCCTTCTGCCAGCAGCTACGCGAAGACTCTGATATGGAAATTTTGGGGGAGGGAGAGAAGTCTTCCTCACCTGTGATTCATTAAGTGATTTATCTCTTTTTACACTTTGTACATAATTTCTTTGTTTTGTTGAATCATTTTTGTACATATTTTTGTATCAACACTTTGCTGTTACTTTTCGGAGCAACAACAATTTTATTATTTTCTGCTGTTCCTTTTCTCAAAGGGACAACATTTTCGTTTTGCTGTTCCTTTTTCAAAGGAACAACACCTTTTGGATCAGCCGTTCATTTTGCTTTAACTTTGTTGTTCTTTTTTTTACCTTGTGCTTTTGCTGTTCCTTTTCCAAAGGAAAAAGACTCTTTGATTTCTGTTGTTCCTTTTCCAAAGGAACAACATTTTTTATTTTTGCTATTCCTTTTCCAAAGGAACGACATTTGTGTTTTCTGATGTTCCCTTTTCAAAGGAACAACATTTTTGATTTTTATTATTCCTTTACCAAAGGAACGACATTTGTGTTTTCTGCTATTCTTTTGCTCTTCCTTTTTGAAATAACAACATCCTCGTATTCCTTTTACTTATGCTTGCTCCCCTTGCTGTTCTAAATTAAGGATGCCTACTGTTCCTATTCTTTCAAGTCTTTTGGAACACAGCTATGCACTTATGCAATGGATACAAAATGACAACATACTGAAATCAGTGAATTATAAAATTGCTATTTTTATAAGAAATTTCTCTGAATTGGTAAGAGGACAAAGGGAAGGACACACTTACCCATTATCTTTTGCTGTCATTGTTCCACTAATTCTGCTCTGATTGGTTACCTTTATCATGTTGGTTCCTTTTAAATTTTCACAATTCTCTTCGATTATTATTCAGGAATAAGAGCAAAGGGTTTACATGTTCCTATTGAGATGTTAAGACTTCTTCCACCATTCCTACTCTTAAGGAGTGTTGAACCACCCTTTGTGTATAAATGGGAAAGTACTTTATGAAAGAGAAAGAAAAAAGAGCGAAAAATGATGTTTTAATGACTTGTTTATATAAGTTGTCAAATGCAGGATAGGGGGTCTCATCAAGAGCCAGCCTACCATGATCATGAGGAAGAAAGTGAAGTGGCATTCCCACTATGGCCACCACACCAGGGATATGGTCCAAAAGGTATATCAAATAAAGAACCCTTGGAACAGGAGGTCTCATCACGAGCCGACCTGCCCACCTTTCGCTCCTTCCTCGTGAATGGCATTATGGCTAACTGGTCACCAAGCTAGCATAATGGCCTACATTTTGACATCGCACAACATCTCCTAATCATACACAAAGGATCATGGTTCCATGGGTGAAACAAACAACTCTGCAAAGGTTATGGACACTTGTCGGCAGCAGAGCTCTGTTAATGGCATTGAAGTCACGTTACTTATACACCAATAGGTAATTATTAACATCCTTCTGTCTCTTATACCTTTGTAATAAGTCACATAAGAGTATGTATATTATTTCTCAACCCATTCAACACATGTAAATCTATTATCACCAATCATGACAGAAAAGTTGACAATGACCGCATAAAACTCTGTATGCACGACAACTGTCCTATCTTCCCAACCTCGCATCATATCACATCAGTCTCTTACTTGTTAAGCGATCCGACTTTACACCTTGATTTCGGTAACCTGCTACTTTTGTAAACATGGCATATTGCCATATGCTGTTCCTTTATGACTCTGTTCCAGGGCAGATCGACACGCCGCTCCTTTATTTGACGGCCAAGATGGCCTATCACATTGTGGGGGGAGGTTAACCTCATTATTCGCTGGTTTACGTGTCAAACCGCTATTCAAGAAAGTGTGTACTTGGGAATAGCAGGGCTTAACAATATACTATTTTTTTATTTTTTTCTTTATTTTTGCATGGCTTGTTGTTCCTAAGCCATTTCCGTAGTATGCTCTGCGGCAATGTAGTAAAATTCTTTAGAATTTGAGCAAGTCCTACGCTTTGTTAGTTTCTCTGTGTTTTAACAGTTTGAACAACTTGCTGTTCCATTGCCATTTCTGAGATTTTACAGGGAAACCAAAAACATGGGAGGAAGATCGATTCGAAGAGAACCACAGGTGTTGACAGTCTCTGATGCTGCATGGGAAATCCTGGCAAGAGCAGGATGGTTAACTTATCTCAATCGTTTACAGGAATCCAATGAGACTGTAGCAATAGAATTCTTGCAGAACTTGCAAGAAGATCACTCCATAGTAAGGGGGAGACATATAGCAGTCACCGATGACATAATCGCAGAGGTCTCGGGACTACCAGCCGCTGGACCTGTATGGACGTTAAAGAAGGAGAGATTGCAAAAGATTATAGAAACCTTCTAGGAGGAAGGCTAGAACCTAACAATTAGAGGAAAGGGGGTTCTACCAGCAGCATTAGGAGAGCCGTGGGTGGAATTGGCGAAGACTATTCAGAGCTACATCACCTGTGAAGGCAGGAATGACGTGGTAAGACCACGACACCTTAAACTTTTAGCCGTATTAAAGCAAAAATCCTCTATAAATTTACTTGCATTTTTAAATTCATTACTTCATGATGTTGCACGGAGCATGAAAAAGGCACAGCATGTCGAATCAGTCGTAAGTCACCATGGGATGATACGGTTGATAGTTAGCCATAGCCTTGCCCAGCAGCAGAGCATTTGGGAAGAGCTAATTGCCATGATAGATGGGGGATTGACCACGCCATCCCCAAAACGTAAGCATGCCACCAGTACACCAGATCGCCCATTAAAACGAAGGAAATCAGTCCGATTAGCACGGATTAAAGGGAGGTTAGAAAAATCCCGAGGGGATACCAGCCAGCCAGTAGAGGTAGACGATACAGGGGATGAGCAACCCCCACGATTAGAAGGAGAAGAAAATGAGAAAGGAATGCAAGGAAATGAGGAAGGAGAAATGGAGGAAGAAACCGAGCAACCTGAGCAGGAGGAGGAAACATAGCAGCGTGAAGACAACCCATTAGAGGATGAATTGGCCAAAATTTTGGCCAATATGGGCGAATATGGCCAACCTCTCAGCCCACCAGACCTCCATGTTGAAGAGGAACCAAAAGAACACTCTGCTCAGGATAAAAATGCACCTGAAGAATTACATGATGAGGAGGTAGAAAAGGAGAGTCAGCCTATTCATGATGAAAATATGACAGGAGAGGAAAGTGATACAGAGGAAGAACAATCGGTTCCTAGCCAGACTACACCGGAAGAAATTTTGGAAGAAGAGGAGGTGGAAAAAGAAGTCACCCATGAAATAACAGAACCAGCTAGGGTTCTTACCTCTGAGCAACCCAAGCAGAGCAACGGAGAAGCACCCCAAGAAGAAAACCAGGGAATTGATCGAAATAACAGTCCAGGCCTGAATAAACAGGTAGTTGTTCCTTCCAAGGAAATAGAAGAAATTAAGAGATTACGGAAAGAACAACAAAGACTACTGAATGAGATAGTTCGACTTTGACAACAGATCAGGATTTTGAAAACAAGGAAAAGGGTAAAAAGGACTTCGGGAGGGAAACATGCAACCACTCCAGCAAAACCCCTCAAGACAAAGGTTCGGAGGACTCGAGTCCATCCTACTGTTCAAAACCCTGTTGAGAAGCAGTCTGCTGTTCCAAACCTCGTTGAGGAGCAGTTTGCTGTTCCAAACCTCGTTGAGGAGCAGTCTTTTGTTCAAAATCAAAAGGAACAACATTTAACTGTTACCCATGTTGAAGTACAAACGGATGATATATTGACCTGTGATAAAGAAATTCAGACAGAGGCACAACCCTCGGGGGAAATACGGGCCATGAACACAAGACAACGCAATAGGAAGATTCAAGTAAACCTCCCGGTCTCCACTACCATGTGGGATAGTGATCCAAGGACGGTAACCCTACGAGAGGGTTTGATGCAAGCACAACAAGTAGCAGAAAAACTCAAAGAACAAACGGTTCCTCGAGAAAGGTATGAAGACTTACAACAACAACTAAGGAATGTAAATTTATCCAAAAACCAAGCCTTTGAAGGGTGGCAAAGGGAAGAAGAAAAAGTCGCAAAGGTAACCCGTAGGTTAGACATAGTTATCAAACAGATGGATGCCTTATGCTCCTTGTACACTGACATCTTAGCATGTAGAGCCCCTACAAAGAATTATGCCTTGTTTTTAATGGAACGATATTTGCAATTGAAAATAAAAGCTGTCAAAGCAGGCGCCCCTATACAAATTAATGGCATCGATGATTTTATAAATTGTTGTAAGCACTACAGGTTAAAGGTTCAAAGATTACTGTGTGAATTCTATTTGCTTAACCTTGTGTTATACCAGGAGACCGAGTAGAACCCCGACCCTTTTGTTGGGGATATTCAATTGCAGGAATTTATTTCATTTGGGGTTAATCAAATTAAATGGCTTAAAGCCTATAATGCTTTCCAAAGACAAGAAAACGGATTAGACTTATGGGTAAGAGCTGAGCCTAGGAATCCAGTACAGTTGTGGAGGGAACATAGGAACCTCATGAGGACTCAAGGCGTAATTGAAGCATTAAGACTCATTCATACAACAATCAATCAACAGGGAATATAATACTTTCTCACTATTAAAGACCTTGCCATTGATGTGGCTAAATTTCGATATCAGATCTCTAATCCAAATATCCAACTCAGGGAACCATTTAATTATGAAAATTCTAAGTTAGCCACCGACTGCTTGCACCTCTATGGAAAAATCATTTTGAGGGCAGGGCCATCCTGGTTAGGATATAGGTTCCGGAGTCCAATTATTTGGCACCCTGCACTTGGATACCAAGCCCTGTATGAGATGCCTGAGGGTCAGACAGGCCATTTCTTTGAACATCTAGCTATGCATCATGGCTGTAGACCACCACATGAGATCCCATCTCCAGCCTACTCTCTCACTGCCTTACATGTCAACTACAATGTTTTCATGAGGGCATGAAAAAGGGTAAGCAGGGGGGTGTGTGGAGTACTAAAGAAGGTATGTTTTTAGTGATTATTTTGGCATCTTTTCATTAAAACTTACAAACCCTTTGCATCAGGAACTAGGTGGATAATAGGAAATTATGATAAAGTTTGTAAGATTAATGTGCAAAACGAAAACACTGACAATTTTCATTTCTTATGCAGGAAGAGGGAAAAACGAAAGACTGCCGTCCCAAAGAAAAAGATAAGGCCAAGTTAACCGTTGTCCATTTGGCGGGGAACCACATGCAAACAAGGTGAACCAAATCAAAGCATATCAACCAGGGAAAGGAAATGGAGATATCGGCTTGGCGCAAGAAAGTAAAGGGATAACTGAGAGTCAACAGTTTGGCGAATCCCTCAGGATCCTTTGATCCTGAGGGATCTCTACTTTAACTAATTTTGCACCTAGATATCTCCGCCTTCACCATTATAAAAAGGGGCAGCACTGTTAGCCTGGGGGATAGTCCGTGATACTTCTATGTAACTTTTCTTAAATTTAAGACTTTGATCATCGACTCTCGTGGAGAAGTGATCCGCTGTAATTCTGTTTAATGCATTAATACAAACTTGGTTGCTATTTCATCTTTGATCTTGGAATAAATTCAAGCGGTGTGTCCCTGGAGGCTAAGGGCCCGACCCTGGTGGAACACTTGCTCCTGTACTATTACTTTTGGTTTATGCATGGTTTTTCTTATCAGCTCTATTCGGTAATCTGATATGTTCTATTATTTTACATCACAACTCTGTTACGTTTGATTTACTGAGTAATATCATTTCTGAGACAGAACCATTATATTAACTTTGCAACGTATTACTGTTCCTTTAAGTGCTGATATAATATTGCCGGTCTTTACAGAATACTGTTGTTGTTCAATTACAGAGTATTTGTGTTGTACACTTATCCATTGGTATTAATGAATTCATCTTAGAGATTATATTTCCTTGCGATTGTTGAATCTATTAACGTTACCGTTCCATTACAAAATACAGTCGTATTCTTTATAACTAAGATTGATAACTGGATTACCAAGATCAGATTACTATTAAGGTGTGCTGTGTGCATGTATGTGTGGCTTTCAAGCGCTGTTCTATAGTCCATTATTAATCAGTGCTATTCTATTTCGTGTGCTGCTCGATTCATCCTTAAAAGTAGGGGATTGCCATTTGATTTCTGTAGGACATGATTGTTGCATTTATTCTTGTAGACTAAGGTGTTGTTGCTTATTAAATTCAGCTGCTGTTACAATTCCCTAGTTGTTGTTCCATTCCTTATCTGCTGTTCCATTTCCTGTTATTCGCATTATTATTGCTTCGGTGTGTAGAATGATCTGAGACTGTAGTGGGCATTGACATTTACTGTCTGGCTCCTAGATCGACATTTTGTTCCCTTATTTCCTTTGGTTCCATCAGTTTACAAAGGGATGAGTTAATGCTACTGAACCCTTGACTGATAAATTGCTTAGTTTTTTGAATGTATGGTTTAGTCTTTAAAAGTAGTTTGCTTTAAACAAGCATCCGCTTACTCTTGTATTTTTGAGCACTATACTACTAGCATTAATCTGGCAAATGATACCCTCAAACTGAGACACTCTTTGGAATAACAAAATGTTCCTGGATTGACAAACTAATGTGAGGTAATTAGAGGTGAAATAGACCCTTTTTACTGCTCGACATTTTGGCGCCGTTGCCGGGGAAAGAGTGTAGCCATTTGTTTCTTTTCAGAGTAGTGTAAGAACCTGCTAGGGAAGAATTGGGTTTTAAAAACGGAAGGTAAGAACCTACGTGTGGAGCATGTAACAACCCTGCTCCCTTGCCCACTTTCCTACAGATTTTCTGTTGTTTTGTTTGGGTAGAACCTAGCAGTTGATTTGTGTGCATGACTAAGCAGAAAAATCCAGAAAAGAATTACAAACCTCTACCCAAGCCAGAAAAAGCTAAGGGGCCGGTGACCCTTCGTCAATCAACCTTCATAGACGAAATCTTCAAGAAAGCAGAATCTCAGCCTTTAGTAGGACCTAGAAAAGTTATTTCTAGATAGCCTACTAGTTCCCTTCAGGCCATAGGATCACCATCTGTAGCCTTTGCTGAGGTGCATAGTCAAACCGAAGAGCAGGATTTTCAAGAAATTGAAAATTCTAGCCCAGAAGTATTGCAAGAAGGGAATTTTAGCAACCTTTGTGAAGGAAGAGGAGAGACAGGAGAAACTGAGGAACCAAGACCTCCTCTTGGGGCAATTCAGCCATTAAGTAGCTTATATAGGGGAAGTGCTGCAAAAATCATTTATAAAGAGGTTGAAGAAACTCAATTTCCTTAGTCAATAGGCACTCTCATTATCCCAGATAAGGGAAGCGCTACTAAAACCATTCCTGTTAAAACCATTCCCTCTCAACCTAGGAATACTCTCCTAGATATCCCAGAAGGTTATTGGCATATATTTGACCAAATGGCCCAAAACCAGCCAAACAACCAAACCTCTACATTGCAATACCCCATTGTGGATACTGCAGCGAATGAACCTATGAAAGCAATTCCTCTTCAGCATATCCCTACATTCCATGGTCTTACATCAGAGGATCTGGATGCATTCCTATTTGAATTCAATGTGCTGTGTAGGGGATATGATTACACCACTGACCCCCAGAAATTGAAATTATTTCCCTCTACATTAAAAGGGGCTGCTTTAAGATGGTTTATGGGATTAGGTGGCGAAGTTATAAATAACTGGGATCAAATGAAAGAATCTTTTCTAAAAAAATATCAAGACTATTGTAGGTCTAGAGAACTAAAAGACGAAATATTCCAGATGGTAGCTAGACCAAATGAAACATTAGAGGAGTATGTGGAACGTTTTCAGTATAATCTTCAAATATCTCCTTATGCATCACTACCTTTACCTGATATGTGTTAAAAACAACATTATTAGGGGTATGAAGGAACAATGGATTGAAACATTAAACATTATGGGAAAAGGAGATATTTATCAGGAAAATTTTCCTGACATTATTGATTTATGTATCAGGAGCTCAAGAGGTAGCACAAGACTTAAACCGGCAGAACATGATCGGTTTGTAAGAGATAATAAAATTTCAGCAGAAGTAGTAACACGTGTAGAAATTGGAAATTTATTGGAAAATTTTAAAACTGATATACTAGGGACACTAACAACACAACTTGATATTATGCAGGCCAAACAAAAGCAAGTGGAGGCAGAACAGAATTTGGCAATATTCTGTCCCCGATGCAGGAAGAAACATAGCCATAAGGAGTGTCCACTTGATGCAATCCAAATTTGCGCCATTTGCACAAAAGACCACCTTACAGAAAGTTGTCCCTCACTTCCCGGATTAAAAGCAGTATACAAGGAAGCAGAAGAAGAGCCATAATTGGTGTATTTTCTCAATCAATGCCATCAGTGGCAGCGATGACAATCTGGTATGTTTTCAGACCCAACTTCTTCTTTTCAGCCTCCACCGTATCATGCTCAACAATATAATATGTGGCAAAATCAACCCCCCTTCCCAAATTGGTCACAACAGTCATTCCCTTCATCAACCCCGTGGCTGAATCAAGCAAGCCAATCCAATTGGCCGAATTTTCCCTATGCCCCACCATATTGGCAAAGTAACGCATACCTAGCACAATGGACCCCTCCTACTTCACAAAGTCAAGCCTGGTAGACAAACTGGCAAAGACCGATGCATCAGCCAGTAGGAACCATTCCGCTCCCTCAACCTACACTACCAGCCTTACAACAAAACCCCCAGTCTAACCTTAGACCGCAACTCCCAGCCCAACCCAACCCTAACCCAAATAACAGATCAATCCAATCTGTCCAAATAGTAGAAACACTAGAAATAGGATCCGATCCGAGGGAGTGTAATGATCTTTAGCTAAGATCTGGGCGTATTATTGAAACCGAGGGACATAAGATAGTCCATGTTGAAAATTAGTTACCTAGAGAACAACCGTCACAAGAAGAGGATGTGAACAAACAACAAACTGATAATCAAGCAACCACACCCTCTCCCCCATTCCTAGAATGATTAATAATACCTTGACCTACACAATATCCTGATTTTGACATTCTGGGAGAATTAAAAAACTTGTACATAAAAATTCCATTCCTCCAAGCCATTCAAGACATCCCGATATATGCAAAGACTATCAAAGAATTGTGTGTAAAGAAACCAAGGAGGAATATAACAAACAATCCAAGAGTCAAAGTAGTTGGTGCTCTATCTGAATTATTATCAAGAAAAGAAACACCCATTAAATACGAAGACCCAGGAAATCCAATAGTAACCGTACAAATTTATGGTCAAACCTTCCCCAATGCCTTAGTTGATCTAGGAGCTGCAATCAATATATTAACAACTACTACTTGCCAAAAGCTAGGCATTACATCTGTAGAACCCACCTCTACTTTACTAGAACTGGCTAACTGATCTGTGGTTAGGCTAAAAGGCACACTACATGATGTCATGGTATTTGTTGACTCCTGGGAATATCTGATCGATTTTCTGATAATAAATCCCAAAAACCGACTTGATGGACATCCATTGATTTTAGGTAGACCTTGGCTTGCAACTGCCGATGCTTATATTGGCTGCCGACAAAGCAATATGACCATAACTAGAGGAGCGAATATCAAGAACTTAGCTTTATATCCTCCAGTGCAGCCAAGTGTCACAATAATCAAAACTAATACGCACCCTACATCATACCTTACTGATAACATTAGATCTCCATTAATTATACAAGAGGCACTTGATTTCAAAGACCAAACAAAAAGGGGAGAGGCTAGAAAGTGTTAACACAAAAAAACATGGAAAAACCAAGGGTCGGGCCTTCCCTTTCTCTCTCCTCCATCCATAATCGACGATTAAAAATTTGGTGGGGTGTCGACTCAAAAAGACCTGCCAAAACCTCTAATTTGCGATGCCTATGTTAAAAGTCTCGGGGAGAGCTGATTTTCAAATACAAAGGAATGCCCTACAAAACCAAGGCCCGACCGACCTTTTTCTCTCTCCTCTAGGGGGCCACTTGGCAGCCTCTTATTGGTCCACCGAGCTGACATGGCAAATGACGTCACCAGTGATGTGGCACATACAGAGGATGACGTGGTGAGTGGACACATGTCACTCATTTTTGGCATTTTTAGGGGTCCTATGGTGCTGTTTTCAGATGCCATGTGTCACAATAACAATGTGACACGTGGCAGTGATGACATCATCTGGTTCATTGCAATCAGTGATCGCGCAATGTGAAGCTTCTCTTCTGCTGTGTTTCCTCCTCGACTGTGATTGTGATAAGGAAAGGGACCCCCCGAATGCGATAGTTTATATGTTTTATTGTATAGGGATTTTGCGTCCGAGATATCGGCCAGTGTGTTGCAAAGGGAAAACAATGGAATTTCAGGTTATAAAGGAAAATTCCCCCCCACGCGACATTTGAGAGCCTTAGCGCATGTAGCGCTAAGCGCTTGGTCCAGGCCCTCGGTTATATAAAGAAAGCCATAGACTATGATGAATGGGGCTAAGTGGAAATATAAAACGCATGCTTTGACATGTTTAAAAGAAAAAACTCGCGCCTGTGTCATTTCATGGTATGATTCACACCTACCACATAAATGCACTGATAAGCGCAGTACAAAGTTTTAATGGGAAGATAAGTCGACAACTAGGGACTTTAATGGAGCATGGAGAAGCAAGGGGAAGGTACCAGAGACTTAGAAAGGCTAAAGGCTTAGTATGGAGCCTCGTCCCACTACACAACATGGGACTGTAACAACAAGCACTAAGAGACAATCTAACCCCAATTTCAACAGATCAAGGCACCTCATAAGTAAAGGCAGAAGCAACGGTTTCACTCGAGCAGGACAAAGGGGCATACCGTTAACAAACTACAACCCAAGGCCAATGCTATCATAGGATAGGGCACAAAGACTTACATTTACTTGTCTATTCCGTTATTGACTGAGTTGTGTTATTGTAACATGCCTACCCTTCAAGGAGGCATTTATTTTTCTGTAATATCTTTTTGGGGCCATAGAGTCGTTCAGGACTAATACAGCTAGTTGATTTGACAGCTGAGTCTAGAGATAGACATTTTTGCTGTAATGTAGCTCCCTGCTCCCCTCTGATAAATAGGGGAAAGAAAGACTTAATTTGGGTTCAGAAATTCTAGAGAAAACACTGCATGTTATAATTTCAGACCGTATTTCCTTTGTAATACAGATCTTTTTAGAATATCAAGGAAACAATGGTGATTCCTTCTTCAAAGGATTACAGTATGTGTTCCCCTTTGTTTAACTCATTTTATGTTCATGCTTCTTCCCTGAATTCATGTAATTATTGTTGCTAGATGTGTTTCAAGATCCCTCACAAATTCATTAGTATCTATATGTTAATGCAAATTCCTGTGGCTGTTTCACAGATGCATTTGTTTGAACATTGTTTAAGTATATGCCTGTGAGGACTATTGAGATTATATCTTTAAATCTGCAGCACATGAATAATAGCTTTTAGTTCTTCCTTCATTCATTATTTCTGCTTGTAACCCAAATAAACATAGAAATCCTTATTGCCCCAAGCTCTATGTGTTGAATGTAGAAGTATTAAAACCTTATGCTCTATGTGATGAGTTACTATTCTCTCTTATCCTCTCTCACCCACTCTGCAAAAGATTATCAAGTTGTAAGACTTTGAAGCTCTTGGCCTCCACTATATTTATACTTATTTCTAAGATCTGAACTTGTGAAGAAGTATCAAAAATCTATGTTTCATTTCTTTGGATTAATGAACCAACATATTTCCTATGGACATATGTATCTATAGATCATAAGTGTTTTCTCCAGTTTCCTGTAAATCATTTGAGACACACCAATTTAGATGTGCCCAGGTACTGGTCTTGAAGCAATCCAAGGCTATCTCTGCGAGATAAAACACCTTCCCTACATTGTTTTTAAGAATTCTCACTTGCCTACACTCCCTAACATCTATCCCTATCCCCTAAATTTTTCCCATAAATTTACACACTCCCTAATCCCTCCATTCCATTCCTTCAATATCACAATCCCTTGTTCCCTATTTTGCATTCATACCCTATCCCTTTGCTTCCCACTTAGCTAGGGTTTTAACTATGGAAACTGGAAATAGTGACACTGAGAAGAAAATGTATAATAAGGGTGGGAAAGTGTCAAGGTATGAGCCATCAAAGGTCCAAGAAATCATGGCCTCACCCTTCATTAAGAAATATTTCCAAGATGCTGTCTCCCTAGGTTTCTGTGGGAAGATCCAAGAAGTAGGTTCCAATGTCAAATTGACAAGCCTCTTTGCCACCAACTTAAGGAGGGATAAGGCCAACGTTGTTGGGGTAGACTTCATCATTTCAGCAAATTTCATTGCCATAGCTATAGGCATTCCAACACATGGAGAAATATGGTTTAAAGGGATGGATTTAGACATTGAGAACTACAAACTTTTCCTAAAGCCACAATATAAGGATGCTCCAAAACACATTTTCCCCTTTAGACAATTGCTTGATAGGTATGCTCCATTAATGAATATGATAATGAGGTACTTTACCTATGAAGGAAGGTTTTGAAGACTTTATCAGTACCGCATAAGGCTCCTAATGCACTTCAAAATAGTCAAACCTCTAAACTTGCCTCATTATTTGTATAGAAGCCTTGTCAAGATGATAGAGAAGGTACAAATTAAAGGGAATGATCATAAATATAACTTGTTTCACCATGGATTGGTGAAACTCATTTCCCTCCATTAGCTTTCAGAGATCAACATGCCTTGGGAGGCATTCACCCAATCAACTTCACTTTTGCCTGCTACTAGTCAACCTAACAAGCAAGGTACACTGCCACCATCACCAAAGCCACAAGAGGTTGGATCTTCAAGTAAACCAATTGCACAGTCACCTAGAGCATCAGTGGCAAAGATACCTAGGGCAAAGGTGACTAAAACCTACAACAGAGGGAAAAGGCTTGTGTTTGCTTCTTCAAAACACCAACATGTTGCACCCTTGCATGATGATGAGCAGACACACTTTGAGGATGACATGGCAGAGCATGAGGATCACAAGTCACCTGAGGAGATTATAAAGGAAAAGGAAGTAGAAATTAGAGAGCTCAAGGATAGACTTTCAAAGGCTAACTTCATGATAGCATTTCTTCAGCTGGAGAACAAGAAGCTTCAAGTAAATCAACTTTTGCTCACTAAACCTAAGGCAGATTTGGAGGTGGAGGATGGAAAAGGTAAGGATGTAATTGATGTTGAGTATATTGAGGATGGATAGGTGCCAATTAAACCAAGGAGGCCAAGAACAAGAAATCTCAAGAGGTAGAAAGAGCAAGAAAGTGAACCATCTCCATCACTAGGTCAACAAGACTTTGATGAGCTAATTACAATTGAGATTGAACAAGACAAGGAATTTTGGCTTGGAAAAGTGAATGATCACCTGGAAAATATTCTCAAGAGGGCCAACAGGAACACCAATCTCCAAAGGCACATGGCAAGGCACTACTGTACAAGAAACAAGCTTTCTCAGGTTATGGTAAAAAACATGAAAAAGAGGCTAATTCGAACCCTAATGAAGCTAAGGAAGAGAGCCAACTTGGATCTACTTTCTAATGCATCCTTGATTTTCTAAACCATCAGCCAAGGAGTCAAAGAAACAAAGTTCAAGCAATTCTGAAGATTTTTGTAAATTTTGAAATTTTAGGTATTTTGGAAATTTTATGATGTACAAGAAGCGCAACGAGCTCACGTTGCGCTTCTTCCCATCTCCAAATGGTGAATTTATTGCATGGTTGGATATATTTTGATGAGTACAAGTTAGGTATGTACATGGGTTTCCATGTCAGTGCACAAGTTGGAAGGAAAAGTAAAAAAACCTGCTCAAAAACAGATTTCTGCCATTGTTTCAGACCCCACGCTGCGCTTCTAGAGCAATCTTGGGAAAAGTGATTTTTGAAGGTCTAGAAAGGGTATTTTTGTAGGTTTAACACTTTGGGAGGAAAGTAGACACACTAAGCTACCATCACCGGTTTTCAGATCAGCAAATGGACCAAGAAAATCCCCTCAAATTTGCGTACAAAGTCCATGCTGCGCTTCTGGTAGTTTCTCCGCACTTCTGAGCAAATTCACTATGCTTTTGTTAGGAAAATCAGTTTTTGGATTTTATCAGTCAAACTTGACTTTCCATGATGTAATTAGTCAATTTTGGTTTCTACATGATGTAACTAAGTGAAATAGGTCTTGTAAATGTAAATTTGATGTAATTATGATGGTCATTAATGCTAGTAAAGTCAATCAAAGCTAAATTGAGAGTTTGTTTCTTAACCTCCCTAGTTTTAGGTTTGGTTAGAGGAAATGATGTATATTGTTCCTATTTTGATGGATTAGATGCTTGAGAGGGGGAAAGTGGTTTTTGACCTATATGTAGCCTGATCTAAGTGATAGAGAGGGTTGGATGTTGTTTAGTCAAGGCTTGTGGAGCTAGTGTACTTGTGATTATTTGCAGGAGTAAAATACAGGAGTTGCAACTATTATAGTGGGATTCATATGGTATGTTCATTAGAAATGTTTCTTTCTTCTGTTATCATCAGTATGAATGTATTACTCTCTCTACTTCCATCTTAATGATTTCTTGTGATTGCTTCATAAGTGTTAAACATAATTCTTAATATTTGCATTGTTTTGATGAAACTTTCATATTTTTATTACACTTTCCTCTAATAAATGAATTCATGAAACTCATGCTTATTTTGAAACCTTAATTTTCTACCCTATACACAATGAAAAATTAATAATTGTAACTGAGCATGCCTACCTTGCCCCATTATATATCTGCAAACTCATCTTTTGGAAACCCTTACCTAGCCCCCTAGACCTAGACCATCATCCAACAAAAGCTGTAAAATAAAAAACCATTAATTGAGCTAAACTATCTAGCCTAAAATACATTCTTTCACTAGTCAAATCCTTGGATGTGACCATAGAGAGAGCCCTCTCTGGTTTGGTAAGGCTTGTTTCCAAATCAAAAGATTGGTTTGAGGTTACCTCTGTCAATCTCCTTTCTCAGCCTTAGGACATTGAGGAGTGCTAACAGGCTGTTGATTCCTTTTTTCTTGCATCTTTTCCATAAGTACAGGACATTATTCAATTACATGGTCAAAATATTTATAATACTTACATGTCGTAGTAGGGATCTGACAGTCTCTCACAAAGTGACCTGCCTCGCCACAATTATAGCAAATAATCTGTCCACATCCTTGACTAGCTCCAACACCTTGACCTATTCCTTGGTAGCCACCTCAACCACTGCGTTGTCCACTACCTTCATGTCCATGTTCTTCTTCTTGCATTCTATAAGTGTCAGCACTAAGCTCCACCATTAGTTCATAAGCTCAACAATTATTCTCATCATGTCCTACTAATTTACATAATTTTCAATATAGGTTCCTTAGAGTCTGCACATATTTCTGTAACAAGTAACAATCTTTTGAACGAATTTGGCCTCTGGTTTTACATATCTCGCACCACAGGCTGGATCCTACATTTAAGGGATTTGGTGCTCCACTAGCCATGTAATCCTTAAAGATAGGACATTGTTCTCTAGAATGGCCTTCCAATCTGCACTGCGTACACCATACTTCTTCTATGACTTCCTTGCTTTTCTTGATATCTTGTATCTGCAAGGTTAAGTTTGCCAGCTGACTCTGAATCTGTTGCATACCTACATTAGTATCTCCTATAGCCAAAGCTTCCAACATTATTTTAATATGTAGGGCTTCAGCTTGACCTATTATCTTTTGTTGCATCAATGGTAATCTGATATACGGTAACAACACAACTATAAACCATTCTTGTTGTTGATGCGAAGCTATTTCGAAGCTCACTTGATCCAACAATTCCTTAAATATTTGATCAAATTACGAAATAGATTCAATAGGTTTTTGTTTAATTTCTTTTAACTCAGCAATGCATTGCGACTCAGAATTCAGCTTCTTAAATTCTCTTATCAGTGCTGCTTTAATATTTACAAATGTTCTAATATGATTATTTGAATACTTCATATACCATGTCAATGCTCTATCTCAAAGCGTCATAATGAGTTGCACTTTCTTTATATTTTCATCATTGATCTGCTTCGCGGTCCATACAACTTCACATAAAAACCAAAACTTCTCTGGATCTTCTGATCGAGTTCCTTTGAAAACATGCAACTTAATATCATTAGCCATATTTCTTCTTGGAGGGGGAGGGGGAGAAGTAAGGGGAGTGGGATAGGGGGTAGGAGGGGTAGAAGGCCGGGGAGGGGGGAGTCAAAAATACCCTAGCTCTTGCTGGATTCTGGCTTCTCCAAATTCTCAAGCTTGGACGGTGAATACTGTGGATTTACCTGGGGCTTATCAGGGTGGCTATCTTCCCTTTCACTTTTAGATTCACTCAAAAGAGGACTATACTTAGTCTCTACAAAGGTATTCAGATATTGTCCACAAGCTCTCTTTTTGGTATCTATTCTATATCTTTTTCCACTTTGCGTTGTTCCAATCTCTTGCTCAAATTTATTTTCTTTTCTTCCAAACATAAGTAAACTAGAAATCTAGCTGCATCCATAAAACTCCTTTTTCACATAGAAGCATCTTAATCCAGAGTTTCAAAGATTTCAAATACTTACCTCGCATTCCTTTGAAGAATCGTTGTTCCGCTTCATTGTAGGACACGGTGTTACCGGGAAAAGTGTCTATTTAGAACTGCTCTATCCCACTAAGGTGTGACAGCCGCCTTAGAAAGAAACATAGAAAACTACTTTTGTATTTCCTTTATGAACTATAGGTAGAGAGGAATAGAAAGAACCGACCTGTGTCTTGCGCTAATCCTTTGATCTAATCCCTCTCTTCTTTGACAGCTTCCAGCTACCTGCTCCCTTACTTGCCCAGCTTCACCAAGTACCTGTAAGATCACAAAAGAAGAACACTATACAAAGACATGGATCTATATTCATAAACAACTTAGGATCAAATTCAAGTTAACCATACAAATGTAACAAGCATCAATGATACAAAAGCATGGAGGAAAAACTCAAATAGTTTTTATTGATAAACAAGAAGATCCAGGAGGAGTTACAACCGATGGTTCTTGACCCAGCATCAGCCTCCCAGCAAAGAAGCCCCTCTTCACCTCCAACAAAGCATAAATCACCCAATACTCTGATATTTGTCTCAAAACCAACAACAATTCCTTACAATGTGCAAAATTCTAGCCTCTGGATCTCTGGGATGAAGGATCCATATATAGATGTATGTAAGGAGGATGAGTCAGCTTGTGATTTGATTAGTGTCTTCTCTCTGTCAGTTCTTGCTTCCACTTGGAGACTGAAGGCCTCTTACTCATCCTTGGTCGAATTCAGTGAGGCAAGTGTCATAGGAGAAGATTCTGGAAGCTTCCATTGTCTCTCCACCTCGCGGAATGACACTGCCATTTGTCATTTCTCGCCCAACGCACCCTCATAGTGCATTTAGGTGCATTGCAACGCACCTAGCCAGTGTGTTTAGGTGCTATGCAACGCACCTAGCCAGTGGAGCAGCTGAAATGATCCTGTTTTGACTTATTCTGAGCAGTTTCTGGTGGAGAACTTTTGGGAGAAGCTGTAATTTGTTGACCTTGTTCCTTTAGGGGTTAGAACAACACTTTTAGGGACTTAGGAGCCCTTGGTTTATGGAAATTTCATGCTTGGAGTTGCAAGGCACAAAAATGTCTATAACAGTTGCCCCCTAAAGTATGAGGCCGTTAATCGGGTGAAATGCTTTATTATGAGGATCTGAAGTTCCTTCAATGCTGGGAGGAGACTTGTAATAAGATACAATACAATACATTATCTTCATACTGTTTTTCATGATCTAGCTGAGGCAGGCATTCCCATGCTCAGCTTTATAAATTCATTTTCATGTACATAGGACAGACAATCGTCTGATTGTAGACTGATGATTCTGGTAGAGCCATCATCCTTTTGGTAGGATGATTATCTGTGCTGCAATGCTGTACATTTTAATGTCTTTATTTCCCTGAATATATATCGCAGCCCGGATGGATGAAACTAGATCCGGGGTCTTCAATCTCGTCCGATCTTTACTCGAAGTACAAGTCGATCCATGTGAGAAATGTTCTGAAGTCGAACATGGAAAGACATCGCTTGATTACCAGTCAATGATGTAAACTGTTAACAAGCGCGAGAGGAATCACCGATAATGATAATGATCCTCAAGGTACTGCAGTATAATTCACGTGGTGTGAATAAAGGACTTGGTGTTGAACACCACGCAAAATCTTTCGGTCGAAGGTCATTGATGTAAACCTGTCGCCGGAAGTGAGAAACTTGCCATTGAGGCATGCAAGCTTCAAAGTACTGAATGGGGTGTTCCTAGACCAACTTCTTGGATAATGAGCTGATGTCGACAAGAAGTGATCCGTCACAGGAGGGCCTTAATGAATCCCACATCAATGACACGGAACGGAGCAAATGATTTTGATGGAGGTGAAAACGATCTGATGATATACGGTTCAGGGTGGCGGTCATGAAAGAATGGAGTATAATGTATGGTAGTGGGTGGGACATAGGTGGCTTCTCTGGATGACTTCTCTTGAACATGTCGGCGACACTGATGTGACGGATTGGTAGCATTAACCCCAAATGTGGATGGTATGGTGTGACCATGGCGATGTGACCGATGAATGAAACAACCCAACCCAACTCAGACATGGAGCGGAAGTGTCATGTTCAAGAGTGACTTGCTACCAATAAAGATTCTTTGAGTTTTCTTCCCAATTTTTCCCCAGTCATTTTTGACCAGTACCTCTTTATCTTTGTCAAGCTTGAGGAGGATAACATATGCTTGTTCTATAATTTTCCCTTCGGGCAAACCCATCGCTATGTTTTAACGAGCCTAGCGATAGTGAAACTCGTTCTCGTCTAAAGACAAGTTTGTCGCTATTAATCTTTTTAACGAGTTTAACGACAAAGATAACTCGGTCCTTTTCATTTTTAGAGAGTCTGAAAAGGTACGTAAAGGTAACTCCAAAATTCCTTTTTCGTCATCTAATCCCTTAAGTCCGAAAAAGTATAAAACAATACAGAAGGGATGAATTTTCGATAGTTTTAACGAGCCGAACAAAACAAGCACTCGATCTTTTTGTGCAATAATCCCTCAGGTCCAAAAAGATTAAAATCTAGAGGAGGGATGGCACTTCCTGTCCCTTTAACGAGCTGGAGAGGCAAATGGCTCAGAAATCTTTTCATATTTTACGAGTCAGTTGAAAAGAGCTTAAAGAAGACTCGTCTTTTGAGGAACGAGTGATAAAATGGGTAGCAGCTGATTCCAGGTAAGGTTTGGAATTTTCCAATCACGGCAGTGTCACAAGGACGGCTAGTGAAATCACTCTTCGCAACTGTTCCTCAAAATGGGTAAACAATCAAATGGAGGTGAATGATCGGCCAATGAAAAAGTGGAGGTGATGGTGCAAACACGACCAAGGCTTTAATGGCTGAAGTACTTCATTCACGGTGGTTATTTACCGGGGAATAGTTCATTTTTTAACGAGCTTAAACGCGGGTGGAAACATTTGCTCTGTGCGGGTTTATTTTTTAACGAGCTTGAACCTTGCGGTAACACTGCTCGATTAGATGGTCTTGTTTTGATTTTTACCATAAATAGCTTTGTCCTTTCAAAGATCGTACTGTATTTTCAACTGCTTCATCAAACTAGTCAGAAATGAACAATATTAGCTTGAAAACGAGTTTAAAACACTAATATTTTACTTTGAACTACATAAAAGTAATGAAAAAGTGTTTTTTACCTCTCATTTTACCATTTCATTTGAACTTGGTTTGTTGGAGCTTTGGAGGTGCTTTTCCCCCTCGATTTTTCATCAGTTGATTTCGGGAGATTCTGTGGATGATTCTCGGCGCCATCTGGACCAGGTAGGAGCTAAACCTGAGCTCTTTCATTTCATGGTTTCCATTTTGCATTTTGAGCTTGATTCCTAGCTTTTCTGAGCCCTTGGGGTTTAAGGAACTCGTTCTGCCATCAACGCACCCTCAGTGTATCGAAACCTGCGTTGAATGTTGGCCTGTCTAAAGGCTATCTGACATTCAATGCACCTAGAACACTGCTGCAGGTGCGTTGGGCACAAAAAGGGAACTTGATGCACAATTTTTGATGGAATTTTTGTTTCTCACCAAAATCAGGACCTAAATCCTCTCTTGTTTGTTTTTCAGAGATCTTTGGAGTAAGATGACCATTACATGGCGAGAACGTGAGCATGAAGAAGAGGACATGCTTGCCCTACATGATCCAGTTACAGTGAACGCGCTGCGGAATTGTGGCTTGCTGAAGTTCTTCCGCATTTCTAGCATGAGACAGCAGATCAACTTACTGCAGTATTTGCTCGATGCTTGGGATCCTACCAATCAGGTTTTCCAGATCAGGGGCAAATCCATCCCCTTGACTGCAGTAGACATCTATTTCTTGACTGGCTTGTTGAGGCGGGGTGCCCCCATCTCTTTGTCAGGTTCGGCCCGAGGAGGCGATTCTGTGAGAGATTATGTCCGCCGGTACTGCAGAGAAGGATCTCAGCCGAGTAAAGACGGCAAGATCATCATCCGTGATGTCACTGACAGGTCCCTTAGGACTATTCTGTTTACTTTTGGTAGGATGGCCGGTAGTGCGTCTCTTCATGTAGCCAATCGATCTTATATGCAGCATGCCTTGGAATGCCTTCAACCGAAGGTGTTCAACTGGTGCGACGTAGTACTTCTTGTGATGAAAGAACAGTTGACCAAGATAAAGAACTGGAGGTTGAAGAACTTTGGGTATGGTTCTATTTTGACCGCCTTTTCCTTGGAGAAGATACCACTGATGCAGCCGCAGTACATTGCATTCGATTTACCTTCGCCTACTGAACCACGTATGTAGAGATGGGTTGACCATATGTCTAGGCATGCCGGCTAGTCTCAGATTTCATTTTCTGATACCTTCTTCAGGTGGTTTGATCGTCAGGAGATGGTTTATTCTGAGTATCCATACGCTGGCATGGATTTCCGGGGTGATCCAGATTTAGTACTGCCGGATGGTGAGCAGTGGGGCGCCATTGGTAAAATCTTTGACCATATTACTGTTTATCGTTTTTTGTTTATAATGTCCTTGTGCTTTATTCTATCAAGACTTTAATCAAACTCATGTGTACATGCAGATGTTGGTCCCGTTCGTCCAGTAGTTCGCCTGAGAGTACCAGCTGTTGCCCCAGCAGGAGAGGCCGTCGGAAGGGCTATTCTTCGTGACCTCGATGTGGCCGAGACTCTCACAGCTTTGCAGGAGTAGGTTGAGGGCCTCACTCTTGGTATTCCAGATGTGAGGACCAATGAGCTACCTTTGCGGTTACAGCGGCATACTACTGGTGTGCCCAGAGGATGGACTCGCCTCTTACGCATGATCGCACAGGCTGTGACTTGCTATCACGAGCATCATTAGACTAGGGTGCCCCCTAGCATTTTGAGTTTTTGGGTCGTTTGACCGATTTTGTCTTGGTTACAGAACATTATGTGTAAACCATAAACAGTTATATATATTTTTGATTTTCGGAGTTTTATTTTGGTTGAGCTTCATGATCCACATGCAAAACATTGATGATGTGTTTCTTTTTATAAATGTTGCAAATGTACATCTAACACATAGTTTGCTAATGAGTCAGTTAATGTGTTTAAGTTTCTGGAAATATGTTGATATTGAATAAGATCAAATTGTCTTTCCAAAATCTTAACCCTTAGGAACATGCGATAAATAGCTGGATTTCGGATGGAATATATACCATTGAGCTGTAGTATTATGAGTTGTGAGTCTAGCCTGACAATTAGTTGGCGTATACTGTTATCACAAAATCAAGCACTGAAGGGCTGCTGATCAGGTAGACTCTGTGTAACTATTTCAGACCAAGCTTTTGACTAAGGATTAGCCTCCCTAGCCTGAGAGGACTCTCTCAAGAAAAAGTTATTGATTTTGAATGTTGATAAGAGGGCTAACTCTTGTACAATAGATTTAATGAACTTGCTGGCTGGACAAATATACAAATACATCCATTGGGCTTATGGAGTCAAACATGCTACAACAAACAATGATATTTCCTCTACATAGAAGTCAGGGCATGTGACATTTAAATGTTCAAAATATAACTCTCATAAAACCACAGTTCATAGAAGAGTACAGGAAGTCAGAGCAACATATGTGAATTCTGAGTGATTACTCCTCTAAGCAACTGAAAAAAGACATGAAGGACAAAGTAAAACAATACATCTTGAACATGGAAATGCTGTATGAATCCTGAGAAGAAAGGCATATATCTTATATTACTGCAAACTGTTCTTTACACAAGCCAAAATAGCACTCTGTTTTCATAAAATATCCAACCCCTTCTACATCTAATCTTGGCCCATATATAGGCAAGCAAACTAAAACACCTCGAGCTTCCTCCTCCAGCATGAGGGGAGCCTCGAAGGTGGCTATTAATTATTCCTACATGCTACTAACTAATGCATTAATTACAAACATGCTGGGCTGTAATTACATAAAGCCCTAATCAAACTAAAACACTAATTCTTTTCTCCTCGCAGGCTTGATGCTTTCTTGGATGCTGGACAGCTGTATGATTTCCATTATGGCTAAGATATGTTAAGGGAGCATTCACCGAGCAAGCTGGTCTCGGATGCTAGCTGCAAGACAGCCTATTAATTGATAAAATTAATCATCCTATATCCACGGTCCCCTGTCTTCCATTCCTCTTCATCATTTAAAAACAAGTCTGCTGTTCTTTAATTCTTCCCAAACACCGCATATCACCACACCTTTCAAATGAGCTGGAAACTTTATGAGCTGAAAAGGTGTCTGCAGTTGTTTGTTGGCCCTTAACATAATATGTTTTCCATCGCCCTGAAATATAGGGAGCTGTTCCTGTTTGTCGGCCTTTTGTCTCCCAACATTCTCCTAAAATATAGCAGCCTGCTCCCAAATCCTTTAATGACCCCAAGTATGGAGTAATGCCAGATTTATGATGTGCTGGAGGTGGTCTTTGATAGACAGCTGTTCCTCTTCCTCAACTCCCGCTCACCGTGTTAGACTAGCTACTCTGCACTTTAAATTATCACCTACAGCAGTTTCGTAGCGCGCTACGAAACTGCTGTGTGATTTAAATAAACCACAATCTTCCTTTAAACTTCTCATAGACTTGAATAGCTGATGTTTGCTAAGCTTCACGGTTGCCATTTGATGGCTTCCTTTAGATATGCTTGTTAATGTGTTGCTTTCAGCAGGTGAGTCATCACATGAGCCACTAGAAATGTCTTGAAAAGATGTTTCTGAAGCTTTCTTACAAGATATAGTATCTGTAGGTTGGGAGGTTTTATTTTGAGAAACTTCTCCAGTTTCCAGATCTCGAAGGGAGACAATGATTGCTTCCATGACCATCCTTTCTTCATCATCTATTGAAATTGAAACTCAGAAAAATCTATCCAAAGGACAGTTAGAAACTTGGTTGCCTGTGAGAAATGCTGCTACAATATCAATACAACTTTTGTCCAGGATGCTGTCACTGCTTTTATCACAGTTATTGGATGTACCTTCAGCATCTCTGCTTTCTTTCTTCTTCTGTCCATTTAAATTCTCTGTGTGGATGAGGCCTGCAGTTTTCCTGATTTGTCTGGAAATTCAAAAGGTACCTCAGTTCTACTCATATGCCACCTAGAACGAAAATGATCAATGGCATCTTCGGTGGTGTCATTTAGTGTGGATCCTGGACAGACATAATATATAGAGCTAGCAAATCTGCCCCAACAACTCTAATGTTGAAACCCGAAAGACATTGCACCTACGATTCCATAATTTTACTTTGAAGAATGAATGGTATTCACACCAGTTCTCGGCATGTCAAGAAGAAAAGAAAAACCTAGCAGTAAAACAAAATCCTCCTAAAATGGGAAAAGGTTACAGTAAACCATGAATCACTGCTTTCAGTTAATATTTTGCATGACTTTCAACAGGAGATGGTCTAAAACACAAAAGTATGTCCTCGGACCTGCTCTACCCAATGAATTATTTTTGGGTACATCTTTACCAACAAAATCTGATTGTAAACTCTGACTTCGCTGTTAACCTCTACATTGTTCTCTGTTGTTTGAAAACCAGATCATATTTGACCATCTAAATCATATGTATACAATCCGCACATTGTTCTGTCCAACACCTGTACCCCATCCAAAGCCAAATAAATCTGGAAAATGAAATAGCATTACTATTGCTCGCGCCTAGTTGCTTTCGCTTGCATGGCAAAAGTATTCCAGAGCCTATTCCAGCTTCACGCTCCTTTTAAATGTTGAAAACACTTTCTTTCTAATTCCAACTGATGCGGACAACAGTGATTCAAGCCTGTGAACGCTCTAGAGTCTCGGCTAAGCCCTAGTTTCTTGGTCTCTTCTGTGACTATTTTAATTGCCCACTGCTCGACTCTAAACAAAACACCCGAGTACTCTGCACTTGATTGCGGCAATTCCATGACAATTTGGTTTCTTTATCTGCATCTATACATTACAGTACTCTTTCATTGTAAGAATATTTGAAGCCGCATCTGTATGAGTTACATTTGGCATTAGATACTCTGCACGTGCCCCTCGGATCTGCGCAACACGTTTACAAAATACTCGGGCTCCTTAACACCATTCACCATTCTCGGTCATGAGGATCGGATTTATCATGATACCGATTATGTGGACGTATATAAATCAACCAAAAGACCAAACCTAACTCCTTCAGCGCCATCTGTATTATCACTCATGTCGGTGCCAAACCAATGACCTGAAATTTCGGTCCTTATTTAAAAGTGCATTATGTTCACCGCAACCTTTGCTTGTACAACCTTCCCTTCAGAAAAACTCTCTTCACTTTCTCTAGACTATCGCACCTTGGACATGGAAGAACCTTGCCCTTATAATCAGGCTTCTTCTTGGGTATCATCGAAGACACCTTACGATCACTGGTACCAGAGCTGCTGCTCTTAATTCTCGCACCTGCACATGATCCCTCATCAGCTTCCATTCTCCCTACATTTGGTTTTTTCGCCTGACAATTATCACCAACATTACTATATTCGAACGACGCTTCTTCATCTCCTACAGCACGGCTGAGTTTGTCATTCGTTGAATATTTGCCTGCGCTGTCTTCTGTAGAAATCGGTGTTGAAATTGTTGCTCCAAAGATTTTGAACGAGAGTTCCAAACACTTGGGTTGTACAGCAATCACTTTTTCATCCTCTCCACAAGTTTTCGCCAAAATAGAAGACATGTTATACTCCTGCTAGGTAATGAGGACGCTGCTGCCACACAAGAAAACAATATTGAAGAACAAGGAATACAAAACAGTATTAACACTGGAATTGTCCAAATACTGGCATTGGGTAGAGCAATGAAGAAAGGGTGTATAAAAAGGTGGCCGAAGTTGCAAAATGGAGCACAGCTGACTAGCCAGAGAGGCCAGCGCGTGCTTCTATTCCTTTCCACTCAACACCTTTTGCCTTTATTGGTAACCCTTTATTAATCACAAACACCTGAATGGCTTCAAAGACTTAAGGTGTTCTTGTTTATCATGGTCAAATGAAGCATGTTTCCAAATGTTCTCAATTCAGCAGATACCTGGTGCAATGTCAGTTCAAGCGTATCTAATCCTTTGTTGAAGGTCCACAAAAGAGAATTATCCCATGCAATAGTTGCTGCTAGAACAGAATTTCCATCAAATCTTTAATATGAGACTCCCCTCTTATATCATTATCATCCAACAGAAAAGAATAATCTATCGAAGACTGCACAAGCTCTTATTTGATTTACCAAGAAAATTGGCCACTAAACCATAGACACTGTTTTGCAACAATGCCACATATGCAGCTCTGTGTAGTGCTTCTAGAAGCTTCCCTTAAATATCTGTCATTTCCCAATTTCGCAGCGCAGCCAATGCAAGATCAGTGTTTTGCGCTACGAAATCACTAAAACAGGTGGCGCTGCGAAACTGCTAAAAGAATTCAGGCGCTGCGAAAACACCCTGACTTTAAGCCAAGCTAAAAAAAATTTTAACTACAGCATTCTCAGTGATAACAGTGGCTCCACTAGGGATAGTGTGCCCTTGTGGTGCGCTAAGAACACGCAGCTCCAGTGCCTTACCCATTTGTAACAAACAAAAATTTGCTTGACAAGCATGACTGTAGGAGAAAGAAACTACTGCTACTGAAAAATAAATGCTCAGCCAACCTTGAGCTTATTTGCAATCTACCTACCTACCCTATCAGCTGCAAACTCCACTTGTAGCTCAAGCAACATGATATTTCCAATGTAGCCAATCATTCATCTTATCTGACATTTGAGTCCTTTGACTGTCCTGGAGTTCAGATCCAATATGATAGTGTAATGACCGCTTCCACTGAAATCTTCTCTGACTGTATCGGATTTCAGAGCCAATGTGATAGTGTAAAGACCGCTGCCACTGAAATTGTCTCTGATCTTCTTTGAACAACTGAAATACTGGAGAGTAAAACTCTTCCATATAATCAGCTATAGGATCCCAGAACACATGATCAGCTTGTCTTTTCTCGAAACTTTCCAGCTGTACAAACTGATCTTCAACCACCGTGTTCAGTTCCTCAATCGTGAAAGAGAAAGGAACCAGCGTAGTCTCCTTGTGTTCTGTCATAGAAAGCTGCTGAAAATAATGATCATGATAACACTCTTCATTTTCAGGCCCCTGATTCTCAACCACACAAGACTCCTCTGATGTACTATCCACTTTTCTATTTGACAAGCTATCCAGTTGCTTTTCTGAATCATTCCAACAAACAATGGAATTTTCCTCACTATTATGATTATTATTTGGGGTAAGCTGCTGCAAGGAATTACAAAATTGAGCAAGCTTTTCCTCTGCCTGAGGGTCATAGAAAATTTCCTCCAATATTTCTTCTTGCTGAGTGCAATTAATTCCGTCTTCATTATGATCTGAAGCCTGACAAATTTGCTGCATCTCTACATCAATATCAAAGGATAAAACATGATTTTCACAGGTAAACTCTTGTTGCTCTTCATGCGGCGCTTCATGGAGTGTTATACCTTCTTCTTGGTGCTGAAAAACATTGTCATGAAGAGCCTCTAAAATTTCTTCATCTGTGAATTCATCATCACCATAATAATCCTCCAAGCACTGAATAAGATTCAAAGAATGCCTACAGCAATCTTTGAGCAGCAACAAAGAAGGATAACATTCTTTAAACATTTCACAGAACGCATCATGGAAATCAGCAAGAGAAGATAATGAATCATTTTCCAAACCTTTATACCAAGACCATGCCTCTCCTTCTAAAGTAGCCATAAACATCCTCATGAGACAATCTTCAGGGAAATGAACCTTAAGACTGCGTACATGTAAGTGAAACTTAACCAAATGGAGAGCAGCATCATCCTTCTTTTCATCTTTGAATATTGGAAGATCATCCACCCAATCAACCTTTGGCATAGGATTTGGAAAACCAGGGATATGAGACCGATTCATAGGAGCATACCTGGCATTCTTTCTTGCAGTGGAATCCATCTTGAAACTTCATCAAGCTACTGATCTTCTAGCAGTGGAGTCACCTTCTAATTTGTTCTTTGATGTGTGGAGTCGCCAAGGTAGTTCTGCAGCCTTGAAAATCATTTGAACTCCTGCTACCTTCAGAAATTCAATCTTAAGCTCCCGGCAGACGCACCAAAATGTTATCACAAAATCAAGCACTGAAGGGCTGCTGATCAGGTAGACTCTGTGTAACTATTTCAGACCAAGCTTTTGACTAAGGATTAGCCTCCCTAGCCTGAGAGGACTCTCTCAAGAAAAAGTTATTGATTTTGAATGTTGATAAGAGGGCTAACTCTTGTACAATAGATTTAATGAACTTTCTGGCTGGACAAATATACAAATACATCCATTGGGCTTATGGAGTCAAACATGCTACAACAAACAATGATATTTCCTCTACATAGAAGTCAGGGCATGTGACATTTAAATGTTCAAAATATAACTCTCATAAAACCACAGTTCATAGAAGAGTACAGGAAGTCAGAGCAACATATGTGAATTCTGAGTGATTACTCCTCTAAGCAACTGAAAAAAGACATGAAGGACAAAGTAAAACAATACATCTTGAACATGGAAATGCTGTATGAATCCTGAGAAGAAAGGCATATATCTTATATTACTGCAAACTGTTCTTTACACAAGCCAAAATAGCACTCTGTTTTCATAAAATATCCAACCCCTTCTACATCTAATCTTGGCCCATATATAGGCAAGCAAACTAAAACACCTCGAGCTTCCTCCTCCAGCATGAGGGGAGCCTCGAAGGTGGCTATTAATTATTCCTACATGCTACTAACTAATGCATTAATTACAAACATGCTGGGCTGTAATTACATAAAGCCCTAATCAAACTAAAACACTAATTCTTTTCTCCTCGCAGGCTTGATGCTTTCTTGGATGCTGGACAGCTGTATGATTTCCATTATGGCTAAGATATGTTAAGGGAGCATTCACCGAGCAAGCTGGTCTCGGATGCTAGCTGCAAGACAGCCTATTAATTGATAAAATTAATCATCCTATATCCACGGTCCCCTGTCTTCCATTCCTCTTCATCATTTAAAAACAAGTCTGCTGTTCTTTAATTCTTCCCAAACACCGCATATCACCACACCTTTCAAATGAGCTGGAAACTTTATGAGCTGAAAAGGTGTCTGCAGTTGTTTGTTGGCCCTTAACATAATATGTTTTCCATCACCCTGAAATATAGGGAGCTGTTCCTGTTTGTCGGCCTTTTGTCTCCCAACATTCTCCTAAAATATAGCAGCCTGCTCCCAAATCCTTTAATGACCCCAAGTATGGAGTAATGCCAGATTTATGATGTGCTGGAGGTGGTCTTTGATAGACAGCTGTTCCTCTTCCTCAACTCCCGCTCACCGTGTTAGACTAGCTACTCTGCACTTTAAATTATCACCTACAGCAGTTTCGTAGCGCGCTACGAAACTGCTGTGTGATTTAAATAAACCACAATCTTCCTTTAAACTTCTCACAGACTTGAATAGCTGATGTTTGCTAAGCTTCACGGTTGCCATTTGATGGCTTCCTTTAGATATGCTTGTTAATGTGTTGCTTTCAGCAGGTGAGTCATCACATGAGCCACTAGAAATGTCTTGAAAAGATGTTTCTGAAGCTTTCTTACAAGATATAGTATCTGTAGGTTGGGAGGTTTTATTTTGAGAAACTTCTCCAGTTTCCAGATCTCGAAGGGAGACAATGATTGCTTCCATGACCATCCTTTCTTCATCATCTATTGAAATTGAAACTCAGAAAAATCTATCCAAAGGACAGTTAGAAACTTGGTTGCCTGTGAGAAATGCTGCTACAATATCAATACAACTTTTGTCCAGGATGCTGTCACTGCTTTTATCACAGTTATTGGATGTACCTTCAGCATCTCTGCTTTCTTTCTTCTTCTGTCCATTTAAATTCTCTGTGTGGATGAGGCCTGCAGTTTTCCTGATTTGTCTGGAAATTCAAAAGGTACCTCAGTTCTACTCATATGCCACCTAGAACGAAAATGATCAATGGCATCTTCGGTGGTGTCATTTAGTGTGGATCCTGGAAAGACATAATATATAGAGCTAGCAAATCTGCCCCAACAACTCTAATGTTGAAACCCGAAAGACATTGCACCTACGATTCCATAATTTTACTTTGAAGAATGAATGGTATTCACACCAGTTCTCGGCATGTCAAGAAGAAAAGAAAAACCTAGCAGTAAAACAAAATCCTCCTAAAATGGGAAAAGGTTACAGTAAACCATGAATCACTGCTTTCAGTTAATATTTTGCATGACTTTCAACAGGAGATGGTCTAAAACACAAAAGTATGTCCTCGGACCTGCTCTACCCAATGAATTATTTTTGGGTACATCTTTACCAACAAAATCTGATTGTAAACTCTGACTTCGCTCTTAACCTCTACATTGTTCTCTGTTGTTTGAAAACTAGATCATATTTGACCATCTAAATCATATGTATACAATCCGCACATTGTTCTGTCCAACACCCGTACCCCATCCAAAGCCAAATAAACCTGGAAAATGAAATAGCATTACTATTGCTCGCGCCTAGTTGCTTTCGCTTGCATGGCAAAAGTATTCCAGAGCCTATTCCAGCTTCACGCTCCTTTTAAATGTTGAAAACACTTTCTTTCTAATTCCAACTGATGCGGACAACAGTGATTCAAGCCTGTGAACGCTCTAGAGTCTCGGCTAAGCCCTAGTTTCTTGGTCTCTTCTGTGACTATTTTAATTGCCCACTGCTCGACTCTAAACAAAACACCCGAGTACTCTGCACTTGATTGCGGCAATTCCATGACAATTTGGTTTCTTTATCTGCATCTATACATTACAGTACTCTTTCATTGTAAGAATATTTGAAGCCGCATCTGTATGAGTTACATTTGGCATTAGATACTCTGCACGTGCCCCTCGGATCTGCGCAACACGTTTACAAAATACTCGGGCTCCTTAACACCATTCACCATTCTCGGTCATGAGGATCGGATTTATCATGATACCGATTATGTGGACGTATATAAATCAACCAAAAGACCAAACCTAACTCCTTCAGCGCCATCTGTATTATCACTCATGTCGGTGCCAAACCAATGACCTGAAATTTCGGTCCTTATTTAAAAGTGCATTATGTTCACCGCAACCTTTGCTTGTACAACCTTCCCTTCAGAAAAACTCTCTTCACTTTCTCTAGACTATCGCACCTTGGACATGGAAGAACCTTGCCCTTATAATCAGGCTTCTTCTTGGGTATCATCGAAGACACCTTACGATCACTGGTACCAGAGCTGCTGCTCTTAATTCTCGCACCTGCACATGATCCCTCATCAGCTTCCATTCTCCCTACATTTGGTTTTTTCGCCTGACAATTATCACCAACATTACTATATTCGAACGACGCTTCTTCATCTCCTACAGCACGGCTGAGTTTGTCATTCGTTGAATATTTGCCTGCGCTGTCTTCTGTAGAAATCGGTGTTGAAATTGTTGCTCCAAAGATTTTGAACGAGAGTTCCAAACACTTGGGTTGTACAGCAATCACTTTTTCATCCTCTCCACAAGTTTTCGCCAAAATAGAAGACATGTTATACTCCTGCTAGGTAATGAGGACGCTGCTGCCACACAAGAAAACAATATTGAAGAACAAGGAATACAAAACAGTATTAACACTGGAATTGTCCAAATACTGGCATTGGGTAGAGCAATGAAGAAAGGGTGTATAAAAAGGTGGCCGAAGTTGCAAAATGGAGCACAGCTGACTAGCCAGAGAGGCCAGCACGTGCTTCTATTCCTTTCCACTCAACACCTTTTGCCTTTATTGGTAACCCTTTATTAATCACAAACACCTGAATGGCTTCAAAGACTTAAGGTGTTCTTGTTTATCATGGTCAAATGAAGCATGTTTCCAAATGTTCTCAATTCAGCAGATACCTGGTGCAATGTCAGTTCAAGCGTATCTAATCCTTTGTTGAAGGTCCACAAAAGAGAATTATCCCATGCAATAGTTGCTGCTAGAACAGAATTTCCATCAAATCTTTAATATGAGACTCCCCTCTTATATCATTATCATCCAACAGAAAAGAATAATCTATCGAAGACTGCACAAGCTCTTATTTGATTTACCAAGAAAATTGGCCACTAAACCATAGACACTGTTTTGCAACAATGCCACATATGCAGCTCTGTGTAGTGCTTCTAGAAGCTTCCCTTAAATATCTGTCATTTCCCAATTTCGCAGCGCAGCCAATGCAAGATCAGTGTTTTGCGCTACGAAATCACTAAAACAGGTGGCGCTGCGAAACTGCTAAAAGAATTCAGGCGCTGCGAAAACACCCTGACTTTAAGCCAAGCTAAAAAAAATTTTAACTACAGCATTCTCAGTGATAACATATACCATGAGTGATGGCATCAGAGAGAAGCTCTATCAACGCGCTATACTCAGCGATGTTATTCGTTGATCGACCAATACATACACCTCTGAAACTTACTAACTCGCCGCTTGGATCAAAAATGGCCCAGTCTGCGGAGGACAGGTTCCGCGAACTACGACTCGCTCCGTCGGCATATCCAACACATGGCTCCAATAGGTTTGACATCTGCAATAAATGTAAAAAGTGGATTACTCGACCAAAACAAACACTTTAGCGAAAACAAAAATATAACAAAAGCATACTGGTTACCATTACACATAGTAACGCTTGAGGTACAACCCATTACGAGGTTGCACCAGTGGAATTCCGTCATAATCCATTAACTCGTAGGCTTCTTTTGCTAACACTTGTTTAACAATATAGGGGCCCATCCATAAAGACTTAAATTTACTTGCTCCCAATTTATCGGATTCTTGGTCATAAAGCAAGACCAAGTCACCTTCTGAGAAGACACGGGGTTTGACATTTTTGTCGAACTGCGCCTTGACTTGTTTCTTATGGGCTTCGTTAGTCAAAGCAGCGTCACGATGGGTTTCATCCAATTGGATTAATTCCAAGAAACGAGCCTCTTCTTCTGAAGTTCCGAGGAGGAGATCAATTGCGAGTTTGAGAGACGAGATTTCACACTGGATTGGTAAGATTGCTTCCAGGCCATATACCAGTTGGAAGGGTGTGAACCCTGGTTGCATTCCTTACCGATGTTCGGTAAGCCCACAAAACTGAGTACAGGATTAGGTGCCATCTCCTTTTGTGAACTCCGATCATCCTTTGCAGCATGCGTTTCAGGACCTTGTTGATCGCTTCAACTTGTCCGTTGGCTTGCGGATAATATGGAGTAGAGCTGTCGTGAGACAACCCTAGTTTGGCAGCTAATTCAACCATCATGTGATTGCGAAAATGCGATCCATGATCTGTGACTATAGCCTGTGGTACGCCGAATCTGGCGACTACATGATTGAAAAAGAAGAGGGCAGCTATTTCACCAGTATTATCTAATGTAGGCATCGCCTCGACCCATTTGGTAAAATAGTCAACTGCGACTATGATATACCCATGCCCCCCGGTCGAGGTGGGGTTACATGTCATGAAATCGATGCCCCATTTGGTGAATGGCCCAACAACAACTATTGGCTGTAGAGGTGCGGGTGGTCTTCTGGTTTTGCTATCAAAAATTTGACAAGCATGGCAACTTCTGACTGCGGTTATGCAATCTTTGAACATTGTTGGCCAGAAGTATCCT